>CM022393.1:118112759-120512759 GCA_011833715.1 Carcinoscorpius rotundicauda | reverse complement strand
ATATTTAAAGAGTATAAAAATATACTTTTACTTTAATTAAATGATTTATAAGATATTTATAACTATACTAATTAGTACATCCTATATGTTAAGGGGACAACTTTTCAGTGTCAGTGATACATCTTATACCGGCAACAAAAGGTCCGTAACAGCTTTTTCCAAGTACAATTTGAGCAAATTTTACCAACCATACTAACGAAAAAAAGCCATTATCCTTAATTGTGATATTTTTATGTCAAAATTATTAATTTCAGTATATTTCATGGGAAGCTACTTAGATTAAAAAGGTACTAATTTAGAAATGCTCCAAAACTAAATAGACTATCTAATCTGCTGCAGTTCAGTAGCTAAACTGTGAAGAGCATGTGTCAGTGAGGTACTTAATGTATCAAGGTAGTTTGAGCTTAGTTCATAATAACTGAAAAACTAGTTTGAGAAGAAATAAGTTTATAAAATTATCATAAAAAATACTTGCTTTAAAAATAACAAAAATGTATACCTTGAACATTTCCTTCCATAAAAGTGTCTGATATGGAGAAGTTAGCTGATGTTAATGATGATGACAGTAGTTTCACCTCCACTCCTTGGAAAGGTGCTGCATTGGAATTAATATTTATATATACACTTCATAAATAAATCAAAACATTAAGAACTCTGCACTTATTGTAGCTTGAATCTAAAACACTTTGTGCACCTAGACCATTGATATGGTGTTCATTGTGTAGTATACCTGAAATACTATAACACATTATTAGAATGCTGATATACTGTGTGTCACTATGTATTATATACATGAATTACTAGAATAATGATGTAGTGTTTGCTATGTATTATATACATGAATTACAAGAATACTTATTATTGGTATGTCTGTGTATGTATTTATATATATATATATTAATGTACACAAATTTGATGTATCTGCAATAAAAAAGGACATGTCTGTGTGTGTGACCATCATAACTCCAAAAGAAAATAACCTGGGAACCTGAAATTTTGCACCTACACAAAGTAAAACTTGAGGGTGTGAACCTGAGTATTATTATGTATTCAAAAGTGTGTGTGCTCCATAGTATACCCTGACTTTTAATAGATAGAACATTAGATAGAATAGTGAACATTCATTCCAAGAGTGACTTTTATGTCATGCTGCTTAGCAACAAAAGTAAAACCTAATATTGCTATTAGTGTATGTATTTAAACTATGAAATTAAATGTACAAGGTGTCCAAAATGAATATACCAAAAGTAAAGTTGATAAAGTATTGTTATCTGAAATAACAACAGAAACTAAACATAAATACAAATAGTAGGCTTGTAAATTTTAGTTTTAATACTTATTGTACTTCTACATATTTTCCAATTTTCTACAGAATAATCTAATTCTACATTCAAATTCTGAGAAAACATTTTCCAACGCAACAGTAGGTATGGATAAACAGATTTCATTTTTCTGTTCTTAAAGGTCTTTTGGTTTGTTATGGTGGACCTTTGTTTTCCCAGAAATGAAAATCTAAAGTGGTTAAGTTGTGTGAATTAGCAGATCATTTCACAAGTCCTCCCCTAGCAATCCAATGCTTTGGAAAGGTTTGGTTTAAAAACACTTTAACAATTCAAGCAAATTGGAGTGGTGCTCCATCCTGTTTGAAGAAAACTTTATGTGACAACCCAGGAGTTGCAGAATAAAGAACTTTTGTACCATGTGTGCATATGAATTTTCAGTAACTGTTTGTTCATCAAAGGAACAAGAACAAAACAAAACTTGCAAACTTACTATTTGTATTTATATTCAATTTTTGTTGTTACCTCAAATAACAATAAAGTTATTCATCTTTATTTTGGTAACTTCATTTTTGTATATTGTGTATATCAATCTGATAATCCGTGCACAGCCAGTTACTTTAGCTAGTGATCAAATAAAAACATTTATCAAGTGGATTATTGTGTACTGAGCCTGAATTAAGAAAAATCGTTTTTTTATTATATTGACTAATTAAAAATACAATTCCCCAAAGTTAACTAAGTAAGTTGACTTATACAGCAGATTTGTCTATACTCATTTCTTGATAATGTTTTAACCTTCATTATTATATATATTCTGTGTAGTCTTAACATTATCATTGTGAATAGTTCTGATAATAATGCTGGTTTCTTTACATTGTGTTATTTATTATTACATTAGTGTCTAAATGGAGATCCAGCATGCATATTTAACCAGATTACTAAATGCTATCCTCCAAGTAAATGAGGTTATCATTTTCTTAAATGCTTTCAAAGTTAGAAGTTGTGTGAAAATGCATTTGGTTTTTACACTACACTCATTAAGTATACCTTAAACTTGCTGAAACATTATACAAAGGAATAATGCCTCATGTAAGGACTTAAAATACAGTTAATTCCACATTATTATTATAAATAAAACAAGTTGTGTTCTTATTTTATAAGCAACTGGTCAAAGTAGTACACACACACACACACATATATATATATATATGATTGTTATAACTAACAACAAGCCAAAACAAAACTAAAATAAAAAATACTGCACGAATAGAAAGGTTCCCAGGGTACAAACTATAATGTGGGATATAAAATGTACCCTAGGTTTTGGAGGTGACTGAGGAAGAAGAACCCACATTGTGGTGAGGATACACTGTCTATCAATCTTAACCTCTAATTCCCAGTCTCATGTAAAGAAATAAAGTAAAGGAATAGCAATAGAAATTAATATTAAAATAATAGATACAGAAATAGAAATTAGGAGAGTAAGTCCTCAACGTCCCATATATCACTACCTGCAGACAGTTGTAGAAAGGTGACTGCTGTCCAGAGTAAAGAAGAAATTAATTAAAAAATAAGATAAACAAGTTACTGCCATTTGGGAGTAAATAAGTTAAATAAACTTACCTCTTGAAGTTAGCATACCAACCACATTATGTTTGAAATGCACTAACTGGTAACCTAAAGTAACTAGTATAACTTCCAACCACCATCCACCTTTTATATATGTATATTAAGGTAAAAATTGAGAAACAAAAAGTAATTATTTGGCCACAGCTATTTGAATACATCTTGTAAGTAGTATATAAAAAAGAACTACTATTATTAAATTATTTGTTTTGTTCAGTATTGTGGTGGCTTATTTACTGCATTAAAGTAAAGGAAAATATTTGAACAGTAAAAGTAATTTGTATAATGAAGCAAATGAAAAAAGACTTAGCAAGAAATTAAAAATAAATTTACATACAGTTAGTGGGAAAAAATAATCACTGTGATAAAAAAAAACAATTTATAAAATACCAAGGATGCTTTGCATCATAATTTCACTATTAATTGTTAATTATTGATAGTGAAGGTTTTGTTTTTACCAAAGCTCAACTAATTTATTTTAATGTACTGGCAGCATGGGGATTAGTTTCATGTTTAAATTACTGGTAAAGTTCAGATTGATATTTTATGTTCATTGTATTGGCACCATGGGGTTACTTTATTGTTTTTAATTTTATGGTAGCTTGGGGATTAATTTTACGTTTATTGTACCAGTTGTGTGGAGTAGTTTCAATTTTGTTGTACTGCCAGCATGGAGGTTAATTTTATGTTTATTGTACTGGCAGCACTGGGGATTAGTTTCATGTTTAATGTTGGGGAATAATTTTATGATTACTGGTTTTATGGGTTAATTTCATGTTGAACATAATGGCAGTGTGGGAAATAGATTTTACTTACAGATTCACATAAAAATAAATTAATTCGATTCTAGATGCTGACAGTATGGGAATTATTTTCATGTTTAATGTAAGTAGCACTATGGAGGTAGTTTCTTGTTTTGCATGTAAGGTAATAAGAATGGATCTATGTTTAGCATACCAGCAGAAGGGATAGTTTCATAATAAACATACTGACAGTGTGGGAAACACATTTTACATGTGTATTCATGTGAAAATAAATTACTTGTTTTCTAGATTAACAGTGACACATTTTCCACAAACAGGTCCATAAAATATGTGCCCACTTCTTACACATGGATTATTTAATTTTTAAAAGTAATTTTAAAACACAGACAAAACTGGTTTGATCTAAGTTTAACACACACTTTACTCAAATAGACACATGTACCAGCCAAACTGATTTGGATATCAAGTTATTGGTAAACCTGTTCCTAGTTTTTAAGCTACAACAAAACAAAACAGGATAGATAAAATTTGTACCTTGCATGTTCAAAGAATAAGTAATTTCATCAGCACCATGCTTATTGTGTACATGACAGGTATAGTTGTCAGTATTCAGATATTGAAGCTTTCTTATATATAGTGACCCATCTTTCTGCACTTCCATCTGTTCTGATTTAACAAATGGCTTACTCCTAGAATGAAACAAATGTTGAATCAAAATGTATCTTTTACATCACTTCCACTTCTGTGAGAATTTGTCCAGGTATATTTAATCAAATTAATATGATGCAAAATTTATTGGTGCACATAGTTAAAACATTTGTACTGACGTTTTTAATTCTATAATATACCTATTGTACAATGTTATGTTAAATATGGGCCTTGTATGAATAAATACTAGTACTGAGAGTTGAAATACCTACCCAATTGTCCATTTTCGTCCTGGCTCTGGGTGGCCAACAGCATGACAAGGTAAAGAGATCTTTCCACCAAAAGGAGCTGTTAAAGCCTGACCAAAGTTTATAATCCTTGCTGGGACTACAAATATAAATGCCACAAAATAAACCTGGTAATACAAAGTGTCAATTTTTTAAGCAGAACTATCAAAATAACATAAAAAAATCATAACACAAACCAATTCTAAATGGCTTCAAGGACTCTTAGAATTTACATTTGGCCTTTTAAGGCAAAAACCACTCTCTGTAAAACACACTAACAATGAAGAAGTAGGATATGAGAGAAATATTTGTGATCGTAAATTTTACAGTAACAAAAAATAATTGTCTCTTCCAGAAAACAAAATTAAGAAATATGGTGCAAAACTGTACATTGAAATACATTTATGTGTTTTTGTAATCCTATTGTATTTGTAAATATATTTTTGTTTGTTCTTAAGTGCAAAACTACAGAATAGATTATCTGTGCTCATCTTCTGGAATAGAAAATAATTGTATTTTGTAGAAAACATACAATATAAGAAATATGAGGACAAAACTGTACATTAAATTACATTTACACAGTGCTATTGTAATGCTGTTGTATTGTTTCTGTAACTGTTAATAAATTTGTTGTGAAGCATAACTCTACAGAATAAGTTATATATGCTGTGTTAATTACAGGTATCAGAATATAATTTTTAGCATTATAAGGCCTCAGACTCTTTGCTTATACCAGGAGGTCATAAATAATACTAAATCAATAATAATGATCAATTTTAGTTGTTATCTTCCAAAACACAAAGATAAAATATTTGTTTCAAGATGTTCTATAAAAGTTACTAGTTGGATGGTGTAATTAATTCCATAATTACAATATTTGTGAGCAACTAGAGTACCTCTTCTGGTTGTTGTTTGAGATACAACTCGGGTAGGATCACCTTCTCCTCTACTCGTTGATGCAGTCACCCAGAACTCATTCCTTGAACCTTCTTGAAAACCAGAGACTTTGTAATCGAGTTGTCCAGCTTGAACCGGAATGACAGTAGCATTCTGTGAAAAGCAAAATTGGTGGGAATAATTTAAAATTCTTAGAATTTGTATATAATTAGAAAAATAAAGTTAAAGAATGTGGGTTAAAATTATTGATGTAATGTGATATTACAACTGAATTTTATAATGCACAAAATTTTCATATATTTGTAGTTTGTGGAATTATATTTTTTTACTCTTATAATGTCCAGAGATTCTTAAGAACAATTTAGCATTACAACGAATAATGGATTTTTAAATCCAAGTATTTTTAGGGTGCATCAGTCTTGTATTCCTTTGTACACAGTTTCCTATAAACTGTAAAAACTTAATTAAACCTGAAATCAAAACTAGGCAAGAAAATAATTGTGTATAATCAATAGTGTCTAATTTTTTCTCATCTTCAACACTGTGTTATCAATGAGAGGATTGTCAGTAAAACATTGTGTTAAGCAAATTTGTGTACCTTGTGGCCATTAGCTGCACTCCGCCAGAAAAGAGAATAATTTGTTATGATTCCATTTGGTCGTGATGGAGGTTTCCATACAACCCAGATAGTATCTTTAGACACAACTACAGCTTTGATATCTGCTGGAGCACTTGGTGCTGTAATGATTAATATGTATGGATTTACTGTAAACAGTCTTTAACAATATTCCAATGGTGCATAATACTTACAAAAATCAACACTAAATAAAACAAATAATTAAATGTTGATATAATATGAAACTTTTTAGTTACTGTTAAACAATTTAGTTTCTTGAAACAAACACATTTCTTAAGTTTAATAATTTTTAAGGTGTTCTTTCCTCTAAAAAAAGTGAATCATAATGTTTATCATAGCATCTAGTAACAAAAGTTTTATTATATTTTATGAATCTAGCACTGCTTGCAAATAAGTTTTAGACCCAGTGACACAAGGTTATTACTTTTCATGAATTGAACAGTGCTTGTAAACGATTATCATACAAAATGACACAACGGGTACTATATATTGTGAATTCATGAATCGACTGGTGGCACAAGGGGTAGTATATTTCATAAATCTAACACTGCCTGTAAGTGGATACCAGACCTAATGATACAAGGTTATTACATTTCACCAATCCAATACTCCTTGTAAGTGGCATAACTTGCTTTGAGCAGTTGTAAACTCATTAGAGAATGTTTGAAACAGTACAGAAGTGTTTATGGTTTTCCATTTCACCTTTTATACTGTTTGTAAAAAGAGAAATAGTCATTTCATCATGTTTCATAACACAGATTTTTGAATTTCGAAATAATTTTGGTAAATATCAAAAAGTTCTGTTGTCTTTAAAAACTCATTCTATAACAATATATTTTTGCTGCATAATTGGTAATTTAATTACAAATCTAAAAAATTCTCAGAGCACACTATTTAACAACCCAGAACTTTCAACTAAATATTCTTACTCTAAAATTAGAATAATTTTCAGTTTTTCAAACTCTGACCTTAACTGAACTTCTTTCAAAAGTTTTGGATGTTTTCCTACTGATTCATAGAATATAGTTGGTCTATCCAAATAAACTTGTAAATTATTCATAAATGCTTGTCCATGAGAATACTGCCACACACTTCAATTAAGAAAATTTTCAAGTGTTTTATTAACACCCATATAATAACATAATGCTGTCTTTGATTAAAAAAATACTTAGTAGAACAGTAATATTCAAATACTTAGTTACATTCATTATTTTTTCTGTATTATGTAGGCTTAACTCTACACACTCTAAAGAACAATTTTTGTACTTTTAAACTGATTACAATATATTGACAATAACCACTGTACACTATAGCGACAAGATGTACTTTAATTACAAATTCTGTGATGATGGTTTTGTCACTTCCATAAAGTTTAGCCTTATTCTAAGTAATGGTGCAATTATTATAAAAACTCTTTGTCATTTATTTTAACAATAAGCTTTATAATAAATAGACATATTCACTTCCCAATTTTCATAAGCCTTTTCATCCATGATTCCAACCAAAATTTCTAATAAATGTCTCTGGTTTCTTTCAAAATCTTATTGAAATACAAAATTATAAACAATATGACTTAATCTGCTTTGTTGAAAGCAAGACTGCTAAAAGTTGATGAGTATATTCTAAATTTTTCTTTCTTGTATTTTTCATAAAAATATTTAGAGTTTCAGTTAAAAATAAAACTTGTAAGTTTGAAGTCTGAAAAAAGAAGGTGCAATGCTTTTTGACAATGTAATTTGCGTAAAGTTACTTTTCATTAGAAAATATAAAGTAGTTTCTTCATTTACACATTAATTAGACGTACTTCAACTTGGGATATGATGGTGTGTAAAACAAAATACATGGCCCAACTAAATAAGGAATGAATATTTGCTGTGCAGTTCTTATCAATGCAATAATTGTAGCTACCAGTTTGGCTGCCAAGTCACAGGTCCACTCTTTTTTTTTTTTTTTTGCTGCACCTTTTTTTCACACCTAATATGTTTTTTAATTAAATTTCACGACTTTGTGTCAATACAAACCAATGAACCATAGCAAGTAAAAAAATAACCTACATCAGCTTTAGGATTGCAACCTTATTATTCACAACAGACCTTTACTTTATTGAACTAATCAGCTACCTTAAAATATATGATGGTAGTTACTTCTTTCTAAAACATTTTAATAGCTTCCTTTATATTAATGCCATGGAATTTGGATTAGTAGTGTTTTGTCATCATCCTCATGCAAGTGGTACAACTATACCAAGCATCATTATTTATGCTAATTGCTTAAGCTAATATCACAGGAAGCTAAATGCATTTTAGTAAGGAAAATTTCACAAAATTTAATAAATTTGTGCTGAAAAGTTTCATTAAGCAATCAGTAACAGCTGTCCACTCATAAGATTATTTTGAAAATTTCAGCTATAAACTGTTAATCTAACTTACGTGTCCTAACTAACACTTATGTATTTGCTCATCCTTTCAACTTATAGTTTTATTGCTCTAAATCAGCTGACTTTAATCTGAATGACAAAAACTAAAAACTGTCCATTTTTACTCTTAGGTAAAGATGTATTAGCAATGTTATGCTGATAGCTCATGTGACTTTTAGCACAGAATTTGAGTGGTTTTTGTTGAATAATTTTACACATGTGGCTTATGTTTAGACTAAATCTGACACCTAATTGTAGGATGTAAATATCTATCAGTGTAACAAATTTGAAACAATTAACTAAATAATGTTTTTCTACCAAATTAACTTTGCACAGTTTCAGTGTGAAGAAAAAATAAATAATGCAACCAAAATTAAAGAATTTGTATTTTATATATTAGTTAATGAGTTGCTCTGAAACATGGGACCAGAAGAGCAAATCCACTGAAAGTAGGTGGTATTTTGAATTACCATAGCCTGACCTGTAGAAAGTGGAAAATTGCTAAACTATCACTCCCATTAATAGCACACAATGTGTCCTGTAGGGTGTTGTTATTGTTGCTCAAACCATTAGAGTGTGTCTTGATTGAATATTATATGTGTTCCACTAACTCATACATATTCTAGTAATTCATGTTTGTAACATATTGTAAACACTATATCAGTGTGACATTAACTTGTTTAAAATACATATAGTTAGCTCTATATCTTTGTTCCAGTAATACATGTATAATACACAGTGATTACTATACATCAGTATTCCAGTAATTTATGTATAATACATAATATTATACATGCTTTAGTAACTGATGTGTAACATATGGTGAACACTATACATGTTTTAGTAACTGATATGTAACATATGGTAAACACTATTCATGTTCTACTTACTCATGTATAATACATTTTGAACATTTTACATATTTTAGAAATTCAAATATAATACTTAGTTAACACAATACATGTGTGATATACATTAAACACTATATCAATGCATCAGTAATTGATATAAATATGGTTACTACTATATTTGTATTATTGTAATTCATGTATAGCACAGAGTGAACACCACATGTATTCTGGTGATTCGTGTATAATACATACTGAATTGTATACATTAGTGTTTCAGGAAAGAAAATGAGAATATCCTCAACATTGAATCTCTTCTAATTTTATGTTGTTGTTTTTTATCATATATATATATATGTTAAATATTGAAGTTATAGAAGTATATTGTTTAATTACCAAAACTTGTCAAATAGAATGTATTTCTATCACAAAAAAATTGGATATGTTATCAACCAGGAGAATAAAAGTATGCTTAAAGATAAACTGAGACAGTGTGAAGAAATAATTTAATGTTTAGAAATAAAATATTTTATGGAATTTGATTGTATGACTATTTATCGAGATCAAACTAAATAAACAGTTTATTTAGTTTTTAATGATTATGTCTTTAACTATATGTGTAGTTCTGTTTCCAAAATAACTAAATATTGTTACAAACACAACATAAAACCTTATTATCAGCTTGTCAGATTAATTAGACATGTCGATATATTACTACAGTGTAAGTTCAGTCATACTTTGGCATTTAATATTTATGCCTTGTTTAATATGGCAAAAAAAAAAGAGAAAATATTTTAAAATACTAATAAACTCATTTGCTGTGCCACATTTGGCTCTGTTAGGAGTTTTTCAACTGATTAACTTTGAAGACTTGGAAAGTATTTCAGATAACATGCTGGCATTATAATTTTGTATGTTAAAGGAACAACAGTGAAAAGAGATTCGTATTTACTACATTATGCTATATCTTTCCTATTCATTTGATTTGGTACAGAAAAATTAAATTCTCTCTTTATAAGGAAGCAAAAAATTAAAACTAACATTACCATCTTCTTGTGTTCTGCAGAAAATGGGGTTAGACTTTACCCCACTACCCTTTTGAGTATAAGCCATCACAGCTATACTGTAGTTTGTAAATTTCTGCAGATGAGTTAGTTTTGCTTCTTCCCTTGTTACTGTTCTCTCTTCATAGCCTGTAGCAGGTTTTTCTGTAATATTAAACATATAAATAGTATTTGGAAAGGCAATGATGACTTGTGTAGAAACTTAAAGACATTTAACTTCCTACTTACCAATATCAAGTTGAACAGAATGATAAAACAAATTTTTTTTTTAATTTGTGTAATTACATATAGGCGACATTTAACTTCCTACTTACCAATATCAAGTTGAACAGAATGATAAAACAGAATTTTTTTTTTAATTTGTGTAATTACATATAGGCTTTTGTGTGTTAATATGTATTAACAAAAACGCTTCAATTAAGAATTTCAAAATATTAATTTGCTTAAAGTTAATATTTTGACTTTTTTTTCCCTATCAAATTATTTTGGCCAAAAAAAAACGTGGAGAAATGAATAAAAACCCCATAACCCAGGCACTTTTGGAAGGTGGATCTTTCTTCTTCTCATTTTGCCCCTGAAGAAGAAAGATCCATCTTTCAAAAGTGCTCAGGTTATAGGGTTTTTATTCATAGGTAGGTAAGGATAAAGTTTTGATTGTATAACTGAACTTATGTTATAACATTCTAATGATAGTTACATATGTGAAAATTACTTTGTGTGAATTTGATCAAACCAATCTTAAAATTGGTGATACCAGACTACAGCACCCTCTGTACTCATCATTCTGCTCATCTATGTGGGAGTTTGGAAGCTGACAGATATCAGCTTGTGTCAGATACCAGTCTTACACTACTGATATATTTTTAACTTACAACTAATGTAGCATATGTACTGATACAGCCAAACTAATATGAAATAAGTACTTTGAAGAAACAATTTTGTTTTTGTTGTATTAAATGCTTTTACTAAGAACCATAGTAAGCTGTTAGATTTTCCCACCACCGTATATACCAGTAAACTAAAACTTTGCACTTTAAAAATAAACTTAGTTATATCTATCACTTATTCAGAGCAGTCACTCTCTTAACTTGTCTATGTGTCAATCTCATACAGTTGGACTAGCCCTGTGTAACATTTTATTCAACAGGTAATGTTTATGTCTCCACCCCATACAATTGGACTGGTCATATGTAATATTTTGTTCAAAAGGTAATATCCACATCTCCAACACATATAGTAGGATTGACCTTATGTCAGGTCACTGCTTCCGATTTTTGGTTTAAATTATTAAAACTCTGACAGCTGTTTAATCTTCCACAATCTTTGAAGCACATATAAAGAGTTCTCTCTTCTTATTATTTGGTCCTTCACCTAAACTATTTTAAAACCAAAAGTCTCTCATGTTCTCCAACCAAAGATCACTTCAATCTCCTGATAGCTCATTCTCAGCCTTGTGTTTACTTCTGTTGAAAATTACTGTCAGCAAAGCTTTTGAAGGATGAAAAGTTAATCTAGTAGTTGTGTATTGGCCATACTCTTATTGTCTTGGCTTTCTTGGCCTGTTGAAGGGGAGGGGCTACAATCCCAGGTCCCAGGGTCAATTAGGGGGCCTGAAGAAATATGGGAAAAAGAATAATGTGTTCTCATTTTCGTGGTATACTTAAGATAAAATTGCAGTACTGTGGGAAATTGCTTTGCCTCAAAAAAATGTAAATTTTCAAAACATTTGGCCTCCACCCACCAGAAAAATTCCTCATACACCCACAAATGTACTATGAATTTATGAAGACTTCAAAAAGAGACCTGGTGACATAACTGTCCCGAGAGCTTGACCTCCTTCTCGACATCCACGAGTACAAAAACAGTTCTTTAGTCTGCTGACACTATTCCTCCCCTATAATTGAATTAAAAGTTGCAGAACAGTATTTAATTTCTGATATGTACATTCGAAACAAAATTGCTGGAATTTCATCTCTGTTACAAACTTTTTTATTTAAAAAATTCTAATGGTGTAATAACTATAAAGGTTTATTGAAAACAGTGAAACCAAAAGCACTTGTTGCATTCATTATTTCTGTGATTATAGAAATAAGTTGTGCAAGGCTTTCATGGTGTAACATTGTTATTATGAAACTGGTTAAACCTAATATTTGACATAGCTGAATGTGGGCAGTGTCATATTAATTTGTGTGTAAGTTCACAGTGAGAACTATAGTGAGAAAATGAAATTCATTTTCTTTTATGCAAGGTTATTATACAGTGTTCCTTCTTGTACATTGTGTTTTAATAGGCTCACTTGCTGGCTTCTTTTTTTTTTCCCAAAAAAAAACATGCAAGTGACTGAGTTATGTAAACTATATATGATAGTGTATACTTCACGAGCAGAACATTGAATTAACTTTGGTGGAAAATTATCTTTTCGAATTAGATTCCAAACCGTAATGAAACAACGTAATTTATTCTACAATTTCTCTTTTTATTAATATTACTTATAAACTTTATTTTCTGGTCCCACAAAACAAGCACACTACACATACAACTTGATCACATTCTACCTGTTTTACAGTGTAGCATCATGCAAGCAGTAATGTGATTATAATGGAGGTTTAGAGAAATGTATTATTGTTGCCTTTGACTAAAGTAGATGACAGAAAGCAGTACCTTCCACTGGTCTGTAGAGGATTGTGTATCCCTGCAACATTCCATGGATGCTGTCCAGGGGTGGTGCTTCCCACTTGACAAGGAGAGTCTCTGATGTCATGGGTGAACATTGGAGGTTTTGGGGAGGTTCACTGGGAACTAAAAAAAAAGAGAAAGAGTGAAACAGAATGTTTGATTTACCTCGTTTATGAACTAGAAATCTAAAAAGAAATTCTAAACCTTTATTTAAAACTAAAAATGTACTTCATGTCAATAGTTACATTTACATGCCAGTTTTAACCATATAAACTCAATCAACAAGACATTATAGTCCTTTTATATATAACTGTATTTTTGCTATGCACATAAAGTGGCTGATTAGTCTTAAAGTAAATCTTTATAATATTAAATCATATGTGAAACTAGAATCTCAAGTAGGTCTTGTTCAATAAAACAAAGCATAACTTGCACAATAAAAATGACCATAAAAGTGAATGCAGAACAACAACTTCAATAACAATAATTAAATAAAAAATTAGACAGTTGCTATAAACTGTTTGGTGGACATTTCCCAAAGTTTCACAATAGTTTTTATGGAACTTTTTATTCTACATCCACATCTGTTTTTATTCATACCTTTGACTAATGTGGGGAACAGAATGTTTTTCGATCTTATCTGGTTTTGAAAAACTTTTCAACCACAGTTTTAATGTATTATACCATTTTAGTCATTGATTTGTTTATTTTTGCTCCTCTGATCTTTTAAATAAATATTGCACAGCATTTTGAAGTTGATTTTTCATATTGTTTAATGAATGTTATATGAGTCATTTCATGCCACTACCCCACAAAAACTTAACACACGAAAAACAAAAAACATACTTTGAAACCATAATTTAAAGTTATACTAGTTATCACTGTTATACAGTCTATTAATAAAGGTGAATGATCAAACTGTTGAGACATAAAATATTCTATATTGGAGAAAGTTTTAACCTATTTTTTATTTTTAAGTACAAAATATTTTTAGTAATAGTCCATTGTGTAGTTTAGTGCTTAAAAACAAACAAACAAAACTAACTGAAGTTATTAAAAACCATCTTCTAGTATACTAACCATCTTCTAGAGTTTGTACCACCACTTCATCAGATCGAGGACCAGCACCCATTGAGTTATATGCCTGGACTAAGATTGTGTAGCTTGTAAACTTCTGAAGTTGTGAGAGCACCACCTCCTCTCGTGTGTGTTTGCCCACTTCCAAGTTTTTATACAGGTAAGGAGCATCAGAGTTATAAACCTTATAGCCCACATAGTACCCCTTTAGGGGTCCATTCCACAGTTCCCTTTCAGGTGGCTAAAAATATATATGAGTGTTTGCTATTATAATGTATTCATCTTTGTTTTTCTCATGGATTATTAAAATTATATAGTTTTTTGTCATTATTCATCAAAACTGTTTGATGTCACTATCCCACAAACACACATACAACAAGAAACAGATTTTAAGCTAAAATCTGAATATGTATATGAGTTTGCACTCTGTGATATTATGTCTTGATAAATTTAGACATATAATAAAAATGTTGAGACATAAAATGTTCAGCAAAACAAAAAGTCACACATATTTCTTAATTTACAGTAAATTATATTATTTTTAACACTGAGTTTTTTTAGCAAGTTAATTTGATGTTCAGTAACCTTTACCTCTGAATAAAAATGTCGTGAAACAATTATTAGTTTGTTACAACTTTCAACACAGTTACCAAAAATACTGGCTGTAATTCAGGTATATATAATCTCTTCATCAAGTTCAACTTTTCATTAAAAGAAATAATGAGCCTTTTTTGTTTTTACACAGTTATATTTTAAACATTAATTCAAATTCCAGTCATGTCTTTTGTGTAAAATATGATGAACACAAGTTTCAAGATATTAATATCTACAAATATTTTACTTTTGAAAGCTTTCAAGAAGGGATTGCTTTCAATTTTTTTGAAACAAATGAAAAGAATACTATCATAATAGACTTGTCCAAACCTGCCATGTAACATGAACAGTCTGGGAGTCCACAGCTTCTGCCTTTACTCCTTGAGGAGGACCACCTGGAACTGGAAATTAAAAACAAAATCCAGCATGTTTATATGAAACATTTATAGATACAAAAAAAAACTAATATTGTAAGTTGACTATGTTTAAATAAATAAATAAACAGCATTTTTTGTGGATCCATTACAATAAATCAAAGCATTACAATTAAACTTGCTAGAACCAATATTCGTGTAAACATTACATATAAAGTCACCAGAACCTTACTTCATGTAAATATTATGGACAAAGTCACCAAAACTAGTCTTCATATATACCACTAGAACCTTATTTCTTGTAAACATTACTGATAAGGCTACTAGGATTTCTTTTTATGTAAATGTTACTTGTAAACAGAGTTTTCCACACTAATGATCATTTGTTATAATCCTTTCATATACAAATGCTTTAACTCTTAATATCAGCATTGCACTGTAAGTCCATTAGAAAAAACTGAAACTATGAAACAAATGAAAGCAAAAATTCTTTATTCTCCTGAATCACACCATACATGTTAGTTTCTTTCATCAACATTATTTTATTTGACAAGTGAGAACAACTATGTGCTGTATTTGTGTTTTATCAGGCTCTGTGAAAGTTAGAGAACCATATACCTTCATCAGTTGTGATGACAGATACTTCTTCACTTAATGGTCCAATTCCAACACCATTCTCTGCACTCACCCTACATTTATAAGACTGAGCAGGCCTCAGCCCTTTCAGTTTTGCTGTACTCTCAGTTCTGTCAACTGTCAGGTTGATTATGTGATTCTGCCAACTTTCTAGAAAAAAATTGCTGAGAATTAAGGATGCAACAAGAATACGACATTAAAAAATAACAAATTATATCGATGATGAAGGATGCAACAGGAATATTTTGTTGAGGATGAAGGGTTGTTTTAATGTATATAATGTTGTATTTAATTGAGAAGAGAGAAAAACTTTATTAAGCTATAACTTTAGAAATGTGATGATTAATTACTTATTCCCTTTGCTAGATGTTTCACTGATTTGGTGAGCTCAAAAGGCTTGTTTTATTTTGGAGTTGGTACATACGTTCTACTTCTGCTCATTGGAACATTGATGACTACTACAATCCAGCAACCAAAGTTGTTTTAAGAGAGTGCCAAAAGGCATAGAAGTAATGGACAATGAATTTATGGAATGAATATTAATCCTATTATTAAATTTATTTTTAAAGCTGATTTACCTTGACTTGGTGAACAATGCAAGTGGTATCGTGTTATATTGCTATTTCCATTAAATGGAACTGACCATCCAATTACAACTGAGCGGCTTTTCTTTTCCAGTACCTTAACTTCCCTTGGCATATCAGGTGGTTCTATAGAGAGAAATAATAATAATTAAATATCATTACTATGTTAAAAATATATTAAAACAGTTGTAGTTTTCCACTTGTGATAAATAATATGAAATATGTTGTCATGGATTCCATGTATTAAATCTACACTAAAGAATATGATTTGTCTCATTTAAAGAACTATAAAACTCTGTGCTTATATTAAATACCCAAACACTGTCTTAAAACCAAGAAATGACAGCACCGACTACAATGGTGTACTATTTATAGTGTGGTGATGGTCAAATGTATTGAAATCATGTGCCATTAAAATAGTAGTTACTATTCATTATGTATGTACCACCCGTGTTTATTATGCCTCATATGCAACATATGTATCAGTTAATTACAATAAAAAAACTGACTTGCTCAAGTCAACAAATATGTATGTCAGAGAGAAAATAATTTTATTTTATTTTCCATACAATCAAACTGTTTATTTTTCCTATTTTTATATTTATGATTATATAAAGAGTATGTAGACACAGTTAATAGTTCTAGTGCAATAACTTGCCAACTTTATAGCATTGGTAAAAGAAAAATGTTGCAAAGAAAAACACTTCATTTTTATGGAGATACAATTGTATCCTTATTTCACTTGAAATATTAATACTTCTGACATTGAACAATTTCTAAATTTAACACCAATCTTTTAAAAGCATAACTTGTACAACTACAACTTAATCTTTGCTTACAGCAAATATAATACCTATAACATCCACCAACCTTGTACAACAAGCATGATTCTGGTATCATGTTGACCAAAAGAATTTTTTACCAAGCAAGTAAAATTTGCTGAGTCTTGTCTATCTGCAGCTAGGATGGTAATTTCTGATGAAATTTCTTTGTTGCCTACTTGTTCTCGAAGCTTGTATCTTAGGTGGAAAAGAGTTTTGCTAGTTAATTAACCTTTGACCTTTTATACAACACAGATATTCAACTGACAGAAAATATTTCTGAAATTTTATTTTAAAGGTTGTTTTTTATTATTTCATAATTTCTGTAATTGTCAATAGATAAATTTATTTGGCTTTTGATTATAACAATAGATGTTAAACTTAAATTCTTGATTTACACTGATGTTATGATCCAAAGAGATTTGCAGCACAAAATGTTAATTTTTAAAAGGACAGAGACTGACATCAATATATATACTCTTGAAGTTTATCATTGGGGGTAAAAATGATACAATTATTCAATTGATTTGATATAAACAAATATGAATGTACTTAAATCCTTAAAATGCTAAAGATAATGGACTTTAAGAGAAATAAACCTTAAAGCATATAACTATACTGTCAAAACACTCACAAAAATATTCAAAATTTATTGAATAATTGAGGTAGTCTCAGAAATTATCCAAAGAATGCTTTTTAGTTTTTCAAACAAGATCTGAACTCATAAGTTTTTTTTCCAGCTCTATTCACAGAAAATTAATGCTAGTGTAGTAACATTTAGTTAAATAAAGATTTCTTGTTGTTATAAATTAATGTATTGGTGCATTGTATTTATAAAAAATAATCAAGGAAACTGAGTGTGGAAAAAGAACCCAACATGAATTTGTGACTCTAGCAAAATTCTGCATTAATGGAAAACTAAAGCTGGAAAGAATTTTAAGGATGAAATACATAACACTTCACCAATATCAAGATAAAAAGCTTTGAATTAAATTTGTGTTAAAGGTATTTTTGATTGTTTTATATAAAATATAAATAACAGTATCACACTTTGGAAGGACTGTTGTGTAGGTGAGCAGTATAAACATCATATATGAACTCCCCTGGAGATAATCATGGTATGCTAAAATTTCATGTGAAAATAAAATGCTTTTTATTCATGCTTTTAAATATTCATAGCAAAGAAAGAAGAAAAATATAACTGTTAATATACTAATTCACATGAAACTTTTAATTTCTTTTCAGACCATTCTGTTCTATTAAATTAAAAGTAAAAACCAAAATTTTGTTCATACTAGCTCTGGTGATGAATCATCAAAAGTAGTTGGCTGAAACATCTTTTAAAGATTTTATTTTTCATTGTGACAAAAATGTCATATTTTGTTTTTCACTCTTGAAACATGAAACTGCCAGATTCAAGTGGAAATCAATAATATACATTCTCATCCTTCATTGTCACCAATCAAAATATAACTTCTTAAACAGCAGTGTATGTCATTTTTCTGAAAGTAATTCATTAGTGGCATTAAAGTTAGTTGTGTTATTTAACATCATTAAAAATATGCTACATTTCCACTTCTATATAACTGAAACATTCAAGATGTTATCACAGATAGAGATGAGTATCATTTATTAATTTCTCCTGTAATATCTTGACAGAAATGCCTTAAATAGTTATAAAGCTTTCTTTAATTGACAATTAGTGAACAAACTAGATTAGAAAATGTAACCTAAGCCTTATCTATGAAATTGAATAACACACCACTATTAAAATGGTTCTCATTTGATGTTTCATTAAATGTTAAAACATAATAGTTGAAAGACAAAAGGAACATTATCCTCACTTATATAATTTCGGTTTAAATCTTGTTCATTTGTTGGATTATCCATTGGAACAATAAAAAAATATCACACTATATTTTTTGTTCATGTTTGATTGTATTTGTTTCATGCTTTTACCAAAAGTTGTTTTTAATCGAGTTTCAAACTTTAACTAAGTTTAAAACAGACAGTCTGTAGACCTTGTAAATATTATTTATAGTTCTACATATTTTTACACTGAGATTAAGTTAAAATATTTTGTTTCAATTTAAATGATTTTATAATTTTGTTTTTAATGAATAATTTAATAAAGCCCTCTATTAAAACAAATTAAAAAATGTACAAGCCTTGTGTAATGAAATTCTACTTTTTTTAATGCTTCACATTTATTTCAGTGTTTTAGCAGTTACAACATAATGATTTTCACACGTTTGAATTTTGTTATGAATTTGATTGTTGATAAAGGTAATAATTTTTAATATATATATATAGTAGAGTTAGTGACCCATTTTTTGGGGCTCATTAAGTTGGTTAACCTGGCACTTAGTAAGTTACTCATTTTTGACAAATACAAGTCCACATCTCTGAGCTGTTTTGTAAACTTCGAGGTTTTTGAATAGTCAAAATAAGAGTAAATATCCTAGTCTAAACCTTGGAAACACTTCTGTGAGAAAATCTGAATCATGAACCATTAATCTAGTTTGTGTTCTAGAAACAACATTAAATTATTCTTGAATGAGTGTTTGCTCTCGAGATGTGAGAAAAAAAACTTGAGAAATAATAATAAGGAATAAACTGGCAGGAAGTAGTGTGTCTTTGAAAGGCATGTGCTTGAAATGATGAGAAAATAAATTACATAGTGTTTTCATTTAGACATGTCTATTTATTTTTTATCATTTATCCAAATTGAAATATGATTGATAGCATACACATACTTACACATTTTTAGAAACATTCTATTGGGTGTATTAGGATGTTAAGCCATATTGGCTGTGCAACTTTGATTTTAAAACCTGCTTGTATTAAAAGTAATTGGAAATATCTAACAACAAAACCAATTCATTGATCATTTTATTTTTATTTTGCTCAGTGTTACTCAAACATTTTAGATCTTTCCCCACTTTTCTTCTATTTAATATATTTTGCCTCCCCCCTCAAAAAACCTGAAAAATGAAACATTTCTCACACCCCACAGTTTGAGAACCATTGATTCAGTGTACGTTTTTCTAAAATTCTCTTAAATCAATTATTTAAGTTTTGCCACTTTATTCCATTGCAACATTGTATGATCAAATAATTTCATTAAATTACAAATGAATTTATCAAGTATGTTGTTTTAGGTTTGGTGATACTTAAAATTCTAAATAAAGTTAAAGTTGCCTTGTCTAAGCACATTTGTTGTTAAGAAGTGATTACACACAAAAAATCTTGTAACTGTGAAACACAATTTTTAAATCATGAAATATTAGTAACTATGTAATAAGGAAGACAATAACTGATGAAACAGTTCTAAAACATCTCATTAACCAGTCCATACCTGTGATTTGTTAACTAGTTTCTTCACTAATATGCAAGGCATGTTTTTGATTAAAACAATGAATTAAAAAAATTCTTCTTCTGAAACAAAACCATGAGAATCCAAATAAAAATATCCAAAACATAGTACATTATACTGATAATAATTTTAAGGTTTTTATTTTTCCCAGCTTTATGAAAGATACTCAAATAGATTCAGCTTTGAAGCTCTAGAAAAAGAATAAAAAATGATAACTATTTGAAAGAAATGGACATTATTTTTTTCTGGAATTACCTTGGATTGTCAGAAGGATTCAGATGCTGGCCATTGACACTCCAAACAATAGTCATTGGGTGATCTCCAGTAGCACGGCACTTCATTCTGACTTCCTTTCCCTTGGTGGCCATCTTGCTTCTGAACTTGGTTTCAAAACGTGGCGGGACTTAATATGAACATACATTATATATGGCATATAGCAATAAACAGCAACTGCAAATCATTACCAGTAAGAAACAAGACTGTAGCAGACATACACATGTAACAGAATCAAAGGGATGACCAATATTTACTTGGGTCACAAATACACACACACACACAATGGTCTCATACAGCTGGCTTAAGCAACAACAACAAAAATGAATTAGAAAATCAGAAACACTTAACATGGTGAAAAAGTAACTTCTACCTTCCATTAGTATGTATTAGTAAACAATTGTATCTTTTCTTTTATAACTTCTTCAGCAGGTTTTGTTTAACTCTGCAGGACTACATGGATATATGATCAGTGGTTCTAGAAGCTCTAAAATATATTTACTGATGTGTCAGTTCCTTTAGTGGTATATAATTTATTCCAGTTAAACTAAATACATGCACAAACATTATAGTGGGTTTGGAAAGAAATAGATTTACATTTTTATAGATTTATGTTTATATTTACACTTCCACTTTTGAATAAAAAACACAATTGGTAAAAAAAGTTCTCAATTTGAAAACAAAAAATGTCATGACTTAGAAACTTAATTATTGATGACTAGACAGAGGTTAACTGGTGTATCTAGGTATAAACTGATAAACATAACAAGTTAAATAAAAATATTAAAACTTTTTTTTAGAAGTAATTAGTTTATGATGTTATTTCAAACACATTTGAAAACTTATTAGTTGACACTTTAAGTAAAGATTCCTGTCCATTTTATTTTTTATTTCTTGATTTTATTTATGAGTTTATTCTTATTTCAGTATTTTAAAGATGTAAAATTACAAATAAGAAATAACACAAACTAAGAACAAGTTTAACCTTTTAACAAATGCAGCAAATAACACTCACTTTTAGATTAGTTGTCAGTGTTAAGAAATTCAAAATATATGTTCAAATACACAAAGCCTGTTTTATATTACAGCATTTTAATCCCTTTAATATATCTACATCCTTTACTTGCTTCATTGTTTTAAATGACAATGATATCTTAATTAATTATGGTTTATTACATTACATTTAATAGCCCATCACTATACTTTTTTTATATATTGTTTGATTAGAGTAGTTTTTTTGCATAACTTGCCTTTCAGATTCTGTTGCAGTAGACAGAAGTATGTTATACGTAATTAAGTACATTATATTAAGCTCATGTCTGTTTCATAAATCTCTCTAAGATTTTGTTTGTTTTTTTATAATCCTTGTGTAAATTATAAACTTAAACTGCAAAAATTACTCAGATAACTGAATGCAGTTTGATTTCCCATGGAAATTTATTTCAAAATTGATAATCATTTCTATTCAGAAATAGAAAAAGTAATTATGTGTGAGCACAAAACTTTACCCAAGAACACATAAACAAATCTTTAAGTAATCTTACACTAAGTAATTTTCAAACGTTGCATAACTTATGATAAAAATTACTCATACATGCTGGACTGTAGCTGTAACAGTCACACGCATAATATAACACAAATTCACTCACAAAATCATGCACACATTGTTTCTGGGAGTAGGTATAATATATTCACTATTTTGTAATTTTGTTATATTTCTCATTTTAACATAATAAAGTGTAATCAGTCACATTGTTAAAATCTTATAAATTGCAAACTTTTATTTATTTTAACTGTTTATATTCACTGTATTTCACAATAGGACTACATTTTTAGGCTCAGCATGGCCAGGTGGTTAAGGCACTCAACTTGTAACCTGTGGGTTGTGGGTTTGAATTCCTGTAGCACTAAATATGCTCATCTCTTCAGCCATGGCAGCATTATAATGTTATGGCCAATCCCACTATTCATTGGTAAAAAAGTAGCCCAAGAGTTAGTGGTGAGTGATGATGACTAATTGCCTTCCCTCTAGCCTTACACTACTAAATTAGAGGCAGCTAGCACAAATAGTCCTCATGTAGCTTGTCACAAAATTCAAACCAAACCAAACTGCATTTTCTTCCCACAAATGAACTCACCTATCACCTGCTGTCTGTTGGATGGTGAATAACAAAAATTGGACGTACCTACCTGAAATACAGGTACAAATTTTCCCACCTTACCATAGTTGTTTTTGTGTATAAGAGAAGTAAGGTATCATATATTCTAGTGCATAATTTTTTATATCAGATTCATAGTCTTTTTTTTGTTCTGTTTTTCAACAGCATCTTATGTAAAGTAAGCTTCAGTATTAATACTCAAGTTCTCAGCTGTTTGTAGACTAGATTTGATTAATGTCTATACTTTGACTAGTATGTAAAAGAGATAAATAATAATTTATACTTCTTTCAACTGACAAATATAGTTTGCCATCAAAAAACATGACAGCAATGCATTTCTGTACATAATATTCAACTATTTTAATTTTTGTATTTGTTCATTTAAAAAATTCTAAGTTTTCTAACACAATAAATTATTATGCACAAAGGAATAAGTTGACAACATAAAGGAATAAGTTGAAAACTCTCTTTTTTGTATGTTTATTTTAAACTCCATTTATTTGCAATTTCTTGATAGGTTTTAATAAATCAATATCTGATTAACATTTTTCTTGAAAATTATAATACAACTTTTTTCCAAAAAAAAGTTAATTCCTGTAACATAAAGATTTCATATTTATGTGTTCAAAGGGGTGTTTAATTTTTTTTTCCTGATGATATTGTGGCTACTAAAGATGAGTTTCACAAATTACCACAGGAATAACATAAAATTATTTCTTCAAAAAATGATCATAACCTATAAAAAATAAATGTTATTTTGGATTTTATCAAACATGGCTTGATATTAATACTCATAAAAGTGTATTTCACTCGTTTTTTAAACTTATGTTAAGCTGATATAATAATTTTTCAAAATGTTAAAAGTATTGAAATGCTATCATAATCTATACAAAGAATACTTTTCAAATATATTGTGATAAATGTGCAAATGTTGTATATATTTACCTTTCAATATTTTAAATATAAGAGGTCAACTAAATTTTATAGATTATTATTTCAATTTAGAAGTTGCCAACTTAACATGTAGTTGTCAACTATAACATAAAACCTAGCAATTGTTTGACATTTATGACAAACTTGTAAACTAAATATTCCATAATATACTGCTTAAACAACTTTTCATGATATTCAGGAGCAACAGTGAGTTTCTGGTGGATTCTCAACAAACTTCAGTGTTAAAAAAGACTGGCTCCAGTTAAGGGAATAAGGATTTATCTTTCACATTTTTCATTTAAATGAACTTTTACTTAAATTTCTTTTACACATTTACATTTGTAAGTTTTGGTGGTTGTATATAGGTGGACAGAAGTTCTTGGTAGGTATTAGCTTTTTCTCGTGGTTTTTATTTTTTATAATGTAACTAATTATTTATAAGCAACTATGTCAACTATCTTACCATGAACAGTAAGGAAGACCACTTTACTTAAACCCGATTCAATTCCATTGTTGGCCTGGCATGAGTAGAATCCTCCATCTTCTGGCTGTGTGTCCTTGATGAGAAGGGAGCCATTGGGGTATACTTCATAATGTGGCCCACTGGCAATGGCAGAGTAGTGCCCAGGAATGTTTCCTGTAGGAAACAAGTGATGTATAATGTTTTTATGTGTTACAGTTACCTTGACACTTTAAACAGTAGATTTGAGAACTGCTGCATGAAGATTTTCTGTTCAACAGTATAAAAAATAGTCTGTCAGAGTTCTGTTTTATAACATCATACCAAGTTGAAACTGCAGTCTATCACAAATTTGTAGAATCTTATTTTATACCATTATACCAAGTGGAAACTATTCATTTTTATAAGTATCCATAGCATACTCCTCTAATTGTTTTGAAGTTTCACTGCACTGATCTGTAGAGATTACACTGATTACTATGCATTCAAACACTTTATCACCATTAATGATAGTTAATCTGTCTGTAGAAGTTACACCAATTGCCATACATTTAAACATTTAATCACTTTCAGTGCAGGTTAATCTGCCTGAAGAGATTACAATAATTATAATTATTATACATTTAAACACTTAATCATATTAAACACAGAGTTAATCTGCCCATTGAGATTACACCAATTATCATACATTTAAACACTTAATCACTAAAAACATGGTTTAATCTGCCTGGAGAGATTACACTAATTATCCTGTGTCTAAAATTTTAATTACTATCATTACAGGTTATATTTTCTATGGAGATTATCTAATGGTCTGTCTAGACCATTCCATCCACTAAAATAAACTTAAATAAAATATCAAAGCCAGTATTTTTCATCAAAACATTTATCAAGCTTTTCCTTAACATCTCTTTAGTTTACTGCATTCACCACATCTGAATGCAACCAGTTCCAAAGGCCAAATACCCTATTAGAAAAATAAAGCTGCCAAAATTTATATTTTTGTTCATTTGTCTTATTATTTTTACCATTAAGTATGAGAGAGAAGATACACCAACACTGTGAATCCCCTTAACAATATTAAACACCTCAATCATATCCCACGTTTGTCAAGTACTGCATACAGGTTGTTCATATTGACCATGTTTTATAAGTTTAGAAAGACTATGACCAGATAATGGTTTATTACAGATCCAGCATCATGCCTTAATAAAACAGTGTCAAGATATAACAGAGAATGTACTGCATTACCTTTCACTCAACATAGTTAAATGGCATGTATATTCATGAGAAATTGTGTTTATGCCACAACTTCTTTCTTCCAAAATGCCAACTCCCTAAGAAAAAAGCAAAAGTCCAGGGAAAGTAAAAAACTTCCTGGGAAAACCAGTTTCATTCAATAATTGTGCAGTCTAGTCTGAGAAGAAGCTTTATATGTTAGAAGTTACACATTACAGAACAAGATTTTGTGTGATCCATGGGTAATATAAGAAAAATGTGGGTTTTTATAGCTATAATTAGAGTTAGACTTCAAAATAAATTGATGAGTATGAGATCCTCATCTTTTCTTTTGTTTTGTCAAGATATAATAGAGAATGCACTGGATTACCTTTCATTTAGCATAGTTAAAAGTCATTTACCATTTATTTGCCCAATTCACCACATAGTTCCCATCCCTTGGCAAAATGACAACATCCTCCATGCAATTATATACACCCACTACTTTAATATTATCAGCAACCTTGACCAATCTATTGACCACTTCACAAGTCTGTTGACCACCCCCATTACTAATATTGTTAATATTTATCATAAAGAGTATGGGTTCCTGCCTGGAGTTCAGATGGTCCACACTTTCTGGATTAATCCAGTTTAACTAAACTACATTTATTATAATCCTCTGCTACCTCTCTACTAATCATGGATTGATTGAACTATCTCATCTTTACATACACAGTTTTTGTCACTATGAATAGTCTTTTATATGTATGTCTTTTTGTTTAAAACCTTTAGGTATAGCAAGTTACCACTCATCAACACCTCTGCAATGAAGCAGTGGTATCCTCGAAGAAAGAAAAAAGGTTTCTGACACAAAATTTTAAGGTTTATGACCAATTAGTAAGACAAACTGACTTATAATTAACTGTACAATGCTTGACACTTTTTTTAAAAATAGGTGTAATATTAGCCAGTTTTCATTCTTCTGATATTTACCCACTCACTACTAAATGACTCACAAACTCTTAGTAAGAAGCTTACTTATCCTTGACATCTTTTAACGCTCTTGGAAGAATATTATCTGGCCAGGTGTTATATTATTTTTAACCTTTCATTTTAACATCTTTTAATACCCTTGGAGAAATGTTATCTGGCCTAGGAGCTTTATCATTTTTAATACCTATGGAAAAAAATATTATATGGCCACGAGCTGTATCATTTTGAAACTGTGCAGTTTTAAAGAACTTATTTTACTGTTTAATACTAAATTTTACAATCAGTATGTTTAAAATCCATCATGATTCAAACCTCATTCACAAATGTATTCTTTGTCTCATTAAAATGTGATCAGCTGAACTATAACAGATTCCAATAGAGAAAAATTTATCTATATAACTTGCAACAGAGACTCACACTGATTTAATCTCCCTGTTATCCTTTTCAATATCCTCAACTTCAGCAGAGGTTACATTAAAACTATTAAGAGTACAATATTCTAACTGTAGTGTTTGCATTGAAAATATAGGCATTGTTGTAGTTTTCTGTAATATTTACATTGTGACCATAAGCACTGCAGTAGAGTTGCTGTACTGTATATGTTACAGTACTGTAGTTGTATAGGTTATGTAGATACTGTTTCAGTAGTGTTTTACATTATTTTATTGAGATAAATTTTAAAAAAATGTAAAAGAATTATTTGAATTCCGTCATCAGAGCATTTTTTTCTGCTTGGGCCTTATGATAACAATTATGTTTTGCTTACTTTTCTGGAGCT
Organism: Carcinoscorpius rotundicauda; assembly: GCA_011833715.1. Taxonomy (NCBI): domain Eukaryota; kingdom Metazoa; phylum Arthropoda; class Merostomata; order Xiphosura; family Limulidae; genus Carcinoscorpius; species Carcinoscorpius rotundicauda. The sequence goes on along the minus strand of CM022393.1, from coordinate 120,485,334 downwards.
TTGATTAAAACAAAAAATCGAAAGCTTCTAGTTGAGTTCACATAAGAAAAATTAGTGTTGAATGTGATACATATGACAACCTATAGTTTCAAGTAAATTTGTAATGACACTCTGTAAAAAATAAGTTCCATACTAGTTTTAGATAGTCTATTCAGTAGAAGTTTCCAACCTTTTTTGACATTTCACATTAAAACCATAAGGAACGTTACAAATACAAGCAAAAATGCCACCCTAAAGAAGACTGTTTGTATTAGTATTACTAATGGTAGTACTCATATCTTATTGAAAAAAATTAGAAGAAATAAACATTTTTTCAAAAATGGAAGTACTGAATGGGAAAAGTGTTTGGACTGTGCTGATATAAAGAGTAATGTTTTATAAATCAAAAGTGATACCCTTTATTCAAATAATAAGTTTTTTTTTAAAGAACTTAGTATTTTCAGTACTATATTTACAAATATATACATCAATAGAGATGTTATCAAACCTTCACGTATAGTTCTAGTGGAGTTGTGTGCTTTCGACGAAAATGCTTTCATACAAAATTTTGTACTGAGATAAATAAATGGTTATTGCATATACAGTGGTTATTTTTCTATATGACTCTTTATGGATATTTGTTTGGGGTGATATTCAATAGATTGTGCCACACTGTATGTCTATATCTGTATTATTTCGGTCACATACATAGATACATATATACATGTCATGCCCATTATAGTACAATTGTGAAGGGATATTAATTAGATCCCCAGACGACTAAATTCCATTATATATTTCTTTCCTTTCTTAGCATTTGCGAGAAGCATTGAAGTGAAAGTTATGAGACTTACTTAATTTACAACAAAGTAAAAAGGAAACAACACATTTTACTTGATAAATGTTATAAATTTCAAGAAAATAAAATCTTTTAAGACCGTTTTGTATCTTTTTTTTTCACCGGCCAAAACATGCCCAAAAGTGAGTAACTACTGTATTAGTATACTAACCAGTGAGAATTGAAAGGGTTTGGTAGAATATATTTTGGATCTAAGTTCTATCATTTACAATAAATATATTATCAACTAAACAGCATGCAAGCTTTTCGTTATTCATTACCAGCTTTTCGCTCCCACGTTACCACCGGTGAGGGAAAGCCACTGGCAAGGCAGTCTATCCTGACGTTCTGACCTGCAACAACTGCTGTATCTCTGGGCTCCACATCCCACTTCGGTGGTACTGTAAATACCGAAGAAAAGCCTATGTTTGAAACTGTATTTTTAATGTAAATATTTTCTTGTTGTAGTATTAAGGCTAGTACTTTTCTGTGGAAACCTATATTAAAATATTAATAATCAGTACTTCAGATACACATACATTCCAACATGGAAGTTATTAGATGCTCCTTTCTAATGAGTTGTTCTTACTGGTAGTGAAATGAAGAGATCATTGTTAATAACTTTCAAATTATACAACTTATTACAACTACCTACTAATCTATGTATCAAAAATAATTTATTTTTAGTGGTGTGTTTATACTTTTAACTAATACCTTGTAACAGAAACAGAAATTAGGAAGGTATAATGTGTTATAGGTAAAGTGTAAAGAAAAAATGAAAAACACTATTTGCCCATGAACAACCTAAACTATTTCAAACGAAAGTTTCTCCTTATCAAAGTACAAGATGACCTATGGATTATCTTAGTTTGGTTTGATTTGAATTTCACGTAAAGCTACAATAGCAGACCCAAAAAAGGGAGCTAGTCATTACCACCCACCGCCAAATCTTGGGCTACTCTATTATCATCGAAGAGTAAGACTGACCGTTACATTTCAACTCCCCCGCGCCTGAAAGGGTGAACGTATTTGGTGAAAGATTATATCAGAAATGAGAGTCATGTGTTTTCAGGGTAGCGATAGTTCCATTGTTTATTATGAAAAAGTCTGTGATGTGAACCAAAAAATTTTACATTATTCTTAATCTTTTTTTTTGTATAAAAATTGTTAGAGTAAAAATGATTACTCTTTTACTAACGAATAATGGGATTGACCGTAACATTATAACGCTCCCAAGGCAGAAAGGGCAAGCATGTTTGGTGAGACGGGGATTCGAACGAGTCAAACGCCTTAACGAACTGGCCAAGCCGAGCCTTTTGAAGTTAGATATAGTTTTGATACCCGAAGTGGGCACAGCACAGACAGCTCATTGTGAAGCTTTGTACTCAATTACGAAAAAGTAGACAAATTCAGTTCCTTGCAGACGTTTTCTGATAAATTGATAGGATAATGTTTATGTAGAATACAAAAACATCGCCACTTTAACTTAGTAAGAAATAACATATACCATTAGATCGTACATGTTATTTATCACAGAATACCTAAACTCATCATTTTACTTAAGTAATAAAATTAACATATACCACTAGATCGTGCATTCTTAATTAAACTTCTTTGTACTCATCTCCACTAACAATAGATACATAAAAACGCGTTCTCGGTTGACCGATGATGTAACATCATGTGATAATAAACCAATCATCGGTAAAACATCATGAAACGGTAACATTAAAAAATACGACTAATATTTCTGCCTGATTTCAAAAGAGAACGTGGCCAGGTGTTTGGCGTGCCGGGATCGAAGGGTTGGACGTTGAAAGAGTTGATTTCGCTGAACACACTTCGGACTATATGCGCATTACATAAATTACAAACAACCCAGTTATTTGGCTCAAAGATAGCCCTTATAAGTACTTCTACGTCCCTCTAGGGTTATATTTCCTGAAAATTGAGCCAACGTGAATAAAATTCCAATTTTATTCCTCAGAACAGAGTCTGAAGTTTTCTGACGTACACATTTTTTATTAAGAGCAGTTATGCTAACATATGATACTTTCCTACAGGTAGTTCATGAAGTCTGTTGATAGTTATTTCCTAAAGTTTGCTGACATTCCTTTCATAAAGACAGATTCTGAAGTATGCTAATTTACAGTCGTTTCTTAAGCCTAATTCCCAAAGTTCAACATTTTGTTGAAATCTTTTCCTAATGGCAATTCCTGAAATGTGCTGTTCATTGTCAACAGTTCTGTGTTTAGTAACTAATTTTAATTTACTGTAACTAGTTTACATGTGATTTATTTAATAATGATGAAAAAATTGTTACATATATTATTCACCATCCGTGGATTAGCGGTTTGATGGTTTATGAAGTTAAAATGAGAAATTCACTTCATACGGCATGGACAGGTGGTTAAGGCACTAGACTCGAAATCACAGGTTCGCATCCCCGTCACAGCAAACATGGGCGAGTTATAATGCGATGGTCAATCTCAATATTCGTTGATTAAAGAGTTGGTGGTGATGACTAGCTGCCTTCCCTTTAATCTTACACTGTTAAATGAGGGACGGCTCGAGTAGCTTTGTGCGCAATTCCAAAGAAACCAAACAAACCACATTATATGGTCAGTTTTATAGCATCAGGTACAAAGGTAGTGTTATTTAGTGAGCAAAGACAGGTGATTTATTTACAAAAGGAAACGAGCATTTGGAGTTTGTTATCATAAAAGCCAAAAGAGATTTATCGTTCCAGTAACTTTCTGAATGTTGGCACACCTTTATTATTATAAAATGGTCTATAAGTGAGTATCGGACAAATTGTTATTTGTCTCGACCAATATTTTCTGCCAGGATAAAACTAATATCATTCTGTTTTAAGGTTTGTTTAAAAATGTGGTAGTGGATACCGAAGTCAAAGTTACTGTTTAACTGACAAATCAGATTAGGGCTTACAACAACTATAGGAGAGCAGTGTTTTTATGAAAGGCGTGAGGAGAAAGTTGTGGTAATTCATTCATTTCAACACATCGCGTACGCCCGGCATGACCAGGTGGGTAAAGGCGTTCGACTCGTAATCTGAGGGTTGCGGGTTCGAATCCCTGTCGCACCAAACATGCTCGCCCTTTCAACCGTGGGGGCGTTATAATGTAATGGTCAATCCCACTATTCGTTGGTAAAAGAGTAGCCCAAAAGTTGGCGGTGGGTGGTGATGACTAGTTGCCTTCTGTCTAGTCTTGCACTGTTTAATTAGGGACGGCTAGCGCAGATAGCCCTCGAGTAGCTTTGTGCGAAATTCAAAGCAAAACAAATCAACTGTTTTGTAGAACAAAAGTGTTTGAGTTTCTACTTATACTCACTGCCAAGATAAAAATTTATGTTAGTTATTGTAGGATTGTCCAACAAATTTTACAGTCTATATGTCTTCTGTTACTTAATTGTACCAGTTCGACTGCCTTTTTCTGTTGATGAACGTATATAATTACTACGAAAACAATATGGCACTGACACATATGGCTACAAAACTTCCACATCCTCTTTCCCAGCAAATTTTGATTGGATACATATAAACCTAATTTGTGAATCTACAGTGTTTCACCGTATAGATAAAAAGGTCAATGACTACCATAAATTGATGAGATAGCATGAGTAAATAACATTACAGAAACTCCACTCAGCTGTTCCAAGAAATGTCAGATGCAGTAAAATGAACTGTATTTCATCCCTCTTTTTAAAAGTTAGGACTATCCAACAAACGTCACGTTATACTAGTGATTTTCCCACATTTTACACAAAATGTTTATTTGTTGTTTCGCATAAAACGTTCCAGTTACCTCTATTTTTTAGCTTATTAATGTGAACCTCGTAAGAAGTACATTACTAAAACATCTCAAAAGTTGTTGTTGTTGTTTTGAATTAAGCACAAAGCTACACAATGGGCTATCTGTGCTATGCCCCTCACGGGTATCGAAACCCGGATTTTAGCGTGTAAGTCCGCAGACATACCGCTGAGCCACTAGGGGGCCATCTCAAAAGAGTTTTTAAGGAAGGCAGGTGTTAAAATTCTGTTATCAAACAACAGCTATCAAAATGTAACATAAGTAACGTACTCATTATGCAGATATATTTTTCACCAACCTGTTTGTTTGTTTGGAATTAAGCAAAAAGTTGCAAAAAGTGTGCGCTGCCCACCATGTGTATTGAGACTCGGTTTTTAGCGGTGTAAGTCCGCAGACAGACCACTGTGCCACTGGAGGGCTTTTTCAACAGTTAAATGCATTTATTAACAGGACCCAAAGAAGTTTAAATGTTGACAAGCAATGTAGGAAATATGAAAACACTTTGATAAAAACGTATAATTGTATGATCATTTTGCCATTGTTTATAAACTCAGTAACTGGAATTCATGATTAATAGCTTGTTTTCTTTACTAACCAAAACCCCAAGAAACGTATTACCAGAAAACACGATCACTTGATACTTACAGAGTAAATATAATTCGTTAGAGCCTAATTCATGGTTTAAGCCATTCACGCATGTTTCCATCGGGATGGAATTTGGTCCTCTGTTGAAGAAGTCTGCCTTCCCGGAGATATAGTTGCTTAAGAATTTTAATTTATTTGTGACTTCTACTGATATGAAAGTGTTAAGGAAAGATGGACTGTACTTTAAAGAAAAACTGTTTAGTTTATATCTCCAAACCTCCATCTCAATCATTAACGGGCCCGGCATGGCCTAGCGCGTTACGAAGTGCGCTTCGTAATCTGAGGGTCGCGAGTTCGCGCCAAACATGCTCGCCCTCCCAGACGTGGGGGCGGTAAAATGTGCGAAATTCCAAAACAAACAAAAACAATCATTCACTTAACACTTGAGCTCAAATTCAAGAAATAATATTCTACTTTCAGAACAGTTTTTCAAAATTATAGGAAAAATCCAAATGGTTAGCCTTTATTTTCTTTATTTTTGAATGTAGTTCAAGAAAAATTTCTTAAATCACAGAGCAGGGACGTGGAATTTCTCAGTGAATACTTGTAAATGTGTGTGCAGGCGAGCGAGCGCGATACAATATTTACTGGGGAGAAAATGACAAACTTAAAATGTAAAATGTGAATGAAAATTTGACAATTATTTTTCAAATTTCATATTAGGATTTTAAAAAAAATTACCAATCGTCACGGTCGTTACGATTTATAAATACTCTAAAGGAAAGTGTTTTTATGTAATTAGGATTTATAAATACTCTAATAGGAAACTGTTTCCATGTTTGATTTATTTTCAGAAGAAAATATTAATTCTCAGAAGAACAAATTCATAAGGGTTTATAAAAAGTAGATTGAGGTCAGACCGAGGAGTTCTTAAAAGCAAATAATTAGAATTGATTAATTAATTAATAATTAGAATTCTGTACGTGACTAGTTCCATGGAAAGGTGATTTTCATTTTGTGAATATCCAATCGGTTGTTTATTTTAGTAATTTTTGTTTGCCAATTTTTCCCTGAATTTCATTTAATAATTATAGTTTTCTTTTCCCTCTAAAAACAAGTTAGATTAAAATTGTGTATGTGCAGTGTGTAACTACAAAATTACTTTAGTCGTCAGATGCTAGCAAATTAAAAGAAACAAAAAGAGAGAACAGAAAGATACGTCTATAATTCCAAACAAACAGAGACTAACCAATAAATTATTATAACAATGATAATAATGGGTGATGATGAAAGTCCAAATATATGGTTTTTCTGTTGAAGAGATAAATTTTGCTCGAGGTGGTTATTAATTTAATGGGCTTTCAAGTAATAAATGAGAGAACGGGATTTGGAGAAGGCAAACAAAAGAGATTTGGCAAGACTAATGTTATAAATCAACCGAAGAGAAAAAAAATATGGAGAACTCGAGGATACAGATAGCACGAAGAGCTTTAAAAAAAAAGAATAAACATAAAAGGAAATTCAAACTAAACTGTATTACAGTAGAGATAAAATAATAAAAGTGTGTGTGTATTACCAATTAAAATTTCTGGTTGAATCCACGACATGAACACAGGAGTTTGTACACTTTTTTTTTTTTAGCCAGAACATATTCTTTCGTTGCATGACGTCAAAGATTCTACTTTGTGTGTTTTAATGTGGTTTACATAAAGGCCACAAAAATTGTGACCAACATAAACTACTCTGATAAGTCTCTGGTTCGAGGGCAATCTGTTTGTTTGTGAGAGATTATTTCAATGGTTCTAAGTCCCCCATTGGTGCAGCGGTATGTCTGCGAACTTCCAACTCTAAAAACCGGGTTTCGATACCCGTGATGGGCAGAGCACATATAGCCCGTTGTGTTGCTTTACGCTTAACTTCTCCAAAAGCAAACTATTATTATTGATCGAAAAATGCCGTGTGAAACGTTTCCTAGCTGCGGTGACAGATTCTGTTATACAGAACAAATTGAGAAGCAACAAATTTTTCAATTTATGCCAATACTTTATCTTAGAAACTGTAGGAAGATTTTTCTTTCAAATTCATTCAAATAGGACACACCCATTAGAACAATATATAAATGAACTTCTGCTTAATATTAGGTTGACATACAGTCCGAAATAATTCATTAAATTAGTGTTTAATCCATGATTATTTAAGCTGTGTCTTGTCCATAATGTAACCAAACGTCACTTTTGTTGTATGTCGACTTTTGCGTTAATTTAATGGATTCGTGCTATTTAAATGAACGTGAAACACTCGAAATACTTTAAAATTAGACATTCTTTTAAGTTTGTTAAGATTCATTTAGATTATTTGCACCCATTAAAATTAAATTAGCATTTAATAACAAAAAACACCACTATTTATATTGATTTCCTTTATAAAAATTCCACAAAACATGGCATGACTATGTCGTTAACTTTGACCTTTGACCCAATCTACTTTTAACAAAATTAAGTTTTACAACTGCTATAAATAAATAATAGTCTTCTAGTCTATAAAACCAAAAATCGGGATTCGATATCTGCAGTGTGTAGAGCACAAATAACTCGTTACCCGCTCCACAACAAGTAAATTGATCAAGCCGTAAGATGAAAGGTCAGTGTGAACAACTAGAAATAAGAAATTACAAAAAAAACAATAAGTAAATGGCCTAAAAATAGCTAACAGCAACTGAATTTCTTTACCAGGAAATCAACAAGGAATGATTAGAAGGGTTGCTTGTAGAATGCTTGTTTTAAACTCTAGGACACTAAAACCGAAACTAAACGTAAATGTTATTTATTAAAGATTAGATTAATCTTGTATTCAGTCTAACGAAGCAATACGATAAACTAAAATAATGTTCAGAAAGATATTTTACTTTAAATATTTAAATAACACATTTAATTGCGTATTAACACCACACTGAAACGGAACACCTTCTCAGGTGAACGCCAGAACAGTGTCAACTCACCGTCCACCACCAGTACGGCACTGTGACTCACAGACGCTGCTGCATTGCTGACCTTACAAGTATAGTTTCCGTTGTGATGAGTTTGAACGTTAGAAAAAAACAAATCGCTTGAAAACTCATCTTTTGTTCTTTTCCCATTTAATCCTTGGTGTAACGGTTGGCCGTCCTTGTACCACTGAATGCTTAGCGGTGGATCGCCTTTGATCACCGTACACACCAGTCTCGCCCGCATACCTTCCTGGATGTTTCTTGGAAAGGAAAATGGGTCGATCACAGGACGAACTGGAACGTGAAAAACCTGTTTAGTCCATGTTGAATTCCACTAAGAAATCGATTTTATATTTTAACGTTGTTCCACAAAGAAATAAAATTAATAGCAAACAAATAATTTGTTATGTCCTTAGAGGCATTTAAAATAACCATAATTTCTAAATAAATACATTTACCATGTCCTTAAAAAGCATATGAAATAACTAATCTGTAAATAAATACACTTGTTACGTCTTTAAAGAGAATGAAATAACCGTAACTTGTAAATAAATACATCTGTTATTTTTAAAAACAATTTTAAGTTTTAAATAAATGTATCTATTATTTTTTAAATCAGCGAGATAACTGTAACTTTTGGTGAAACGAACATTCGTTACCCAGAATTAGGATGAATTATTTGGAGATTTCTTAGATTTGTTTTGCTTACTATAATTCGCAAATATTTTTGTTGTCATGTTCATTAAGATGTAAATATATGTCGTTATCCTAAAGATAAAGAAGTGTCCGTGTTTAGATAAAATGTATTGTTAACGTGAATCATATGAAAGTTCGTTCGGATTCTTTACGCATATAGCATCCCGCTATTACAGCGGTAAGTCGACAGACTTACAACGCTAAAATCAGGGGTTCGATTACCCTCGGTGGGTTCAGCAGATAGCCCGATGTGGCTTTGCTATAAGAAAGACAGACACTTTGAGCATATAATGACTGTTTCCTTTAAACATAGAAATCGTTTGTACCATTTGTTTTCATTAAAATGAATTGTCTACGTTTAGTAGTTTAAGATTTAAAAATATTTGTTTTTTTAATTGTCTCATGAAATTTAGTTCTGAACAAGAGAAACTGATATGTACTATTTTGAATCACAATTTGTAACAAACCTTTCAAATTTATTTCTATATGTATGACAACTAAACATATAAAAATTGTATGTTTTTATTTTTGGGAATGTAAATGTACAGACATCATCATCTTAACCGGCCAGTTGTGTGGGAATTTTTGTGTTTATATTTTGTAAACATATTTTGTGCCACATTTTGTTTATAATGAAGTAATATATTTAAAAAACTGCTTTCCATCTTCCTTATTAACACTTTGTTGTAATTTTACTTTAGGACACAACAGTTGACTCTTTACACATCTACACAGAAACCACTTGAATACATTCAGAAATATCGTTTCTAATTAAATCTACCAGGTAGTGACTTTGTAAGAATTTCTTGGAATGAAACATTTTCTAAATGTTGGAATAAGTTGTTGTTCTTTGCGAAAAATCAATGACAGAACTATTTGGTGTCTTTCACTTGTAAATGTGGCAGCTTTGTTGCTGCAGAAAACCTTGTACTAGCACAACGTTCACCAAATACAAAATATTTTAAACACATTTCTAATGGCTAAAGAAATCACACAAAATCATGGTTTGTATAGTCTTTGTACTATGAATTTGTTTATAATGCACAGAAAAAGTAAAATTGATTTGACGCTTTAGAAACACTTTAGAAAAGTGCAAACAGCAATAGCTTTTTGTAATTAATTGCAAATATGAGTCTTAAGGGTGTGAGCTTTGACAACTGTTACTTGGAAACAAAAGCGTATCTTTTTTGTTTGCTTTAGAACACTGCTTTTAACGCATTACGAGCTTTTTTATACAAGCATTCAAAATTGGTTCCACGACCTGCCGGCAATCATAGTACATGGTGCTTCCTCCAGGTTACTTTTGGACTAGTGACATTTATACAGTAGAACCTTAACTAACAGAGGTAGAACAAAAAGATGACCTGGCTCCGATGTGAAGGCTGTTCCCTTACATTGTTTTATTTATACACTGAAAGCAAGCATCTATATGTACTCTTTCAAAACCAATTAAATGGGAACTGTTATTTGAAACGTGGCCAAGTCTTCTTAGCTGTGTGTACCTGAGATTTCATCATTATACGTCACCTGGCCACACACCTACATCTTACGGAACTTTAAGACAATAATTTATTGCAAATATGGACTTATATTGTTGGATGTGTTTAAATTTGTAGAAGATTCTTGACGTAAGACTCAACAATATTTGTTCTATCAAAATGCTAGTGTGTTTTCGAACATTGTTGAATGCTATAGAATCTCGCCTTAAACTACATAAAAACCAACTCGCCAAGAGGCAGTATTATTAATAATGGTCAGCTACATTCGGTATGCTATAGACCTTAGATCTTAGAAGCTATAATTGTGATTAAGGCTTATTAATCAGAAAATTACAGAACGTGTGTAAATTTCGAATTTTACGAACCGTTCAATTCAAGTGAATTACTTCGGACGTTAGTATTTCTACGAAGACATTATATATACTATCGTCGATGAAAACTTATGAATGCTTCATGCTAGTTCACGATCAAGAGAAATGTAAAGTTGTATCGACAAAGAATTAATTTACTCTCCATGAACGTTGATAAAAGATTCAATTCCAGACCAGATATATAGTTTGTAAGTCTGTACAACCCTTGTATATAATCCCATATTAGTAATAACCGTTATTATATATGATATTGTTCTGCATATATTAAAATATATTTGTGTTAAGAAATAAAATGGTGTGTATCAGTCTTGTTGGCAAATCTAATAAATTTGATACATATCGACATTCAAATAACTGCGAAGTTAAAATTAAAATTTGCGTCTATTATAAATCGTTTTGATTTATCTTAATTTCATTATTGTTATGCGGTGCTGATTTATCATATATTTACAATTAATGTATCTTACAGTATTAGCATTATATATAAATATTGCGATTAGCAGGGTCATATTTTTATATCTAAAGTCAAGGATCCTGTTTTATGGTTCATGATTAGTTAGTACACTATAACTGATACAGAAATAAGTTTAATAAGAATTTTATTTTATTTTAATAATAAATATATGTACACACTGCAGATGGAGAGTAGAAATACAAACAGTTATTGGTATATATTTATTTTAAAGAGTTTTTCATTGTTTGCTTAATATATATATATTTCGGACAAGTTTAAATCACGAAAATTATCCGAAACTGTGATGTATTATTGGGATTACTACTGAAAATATCGTTAATAGAGAGAGTAGCCAACTGAGTAAAAAATGCATTTCAATATTTGTAAAGAAAAACGTAAGAAGGTGAATGTGTTTATGTTTCTTTATAACAAAGCCATCTCGGGCTATCTGTTGAGTTTACCGAGGGTAATCGAGCCCCTGATTCTAGCGTTGGAAATCGGTAGATTTACCGCTGTACCAGCGGGGGACTCATAAGAAGGATGGATTGACAAAATCTTTTTTTTTAATTTTATAAGTTACCAATATATTTCCGCATGACACCGTTAGTGTCTAATGAGTATACTGTGGAAATGTTTCTTAAAATATTCTTTTTTTTCTTCATAAATATTGGTTTGTTTTGTTTTGAATTTCGCGCAAAGCCACCCGCGGGATATCTGCGCTAGCAGTGCCTAATTTAGAAGTGCAAGACAAGAGGAGGGCAGTTAATCATCACCACCCACTGCCAACTCTTGGACTACTCTTTTACCAAAAAATAGTGGGATTGACCAACACATTAGAACTCCCCACGGCTGAAAAGGTGAGAATGTTTGGTGTGACGGGGGTTTGAATCTACAACCCTCAGATTATGAGTCGAGTGCCTTAACCGCCTGGTCATGCCGGGCCTCTCCATTAAAAAAAAAATACGATCTGAAGAACAAGCATATTTAACAAACATCTTTGGTAAAGAAATGTAACGTACTGATAGGACATTTCTGAAATAAATATGTTCCTGAGTGGAATCTAAAGGAAGTTTTTAAGAAAATGTAGTGAAGCCTAAATCTTTGTTGGCTCATAACAAAAGTGCTAATTTTAACGTTTGTGCTGGTTATTCCCTGAGGAATTATATTGAAAGTTTCTTACCCTACTTATACAAACTGTTACGTGAAAAATATAATAGCATAATTATTGTAATTCATATAAAAATAATCCCATTAGTAAATTATATCGTATAGAAGTAGGTGGTACAAGTTTTATCATTCTAATGCTTAAAGTCTCAGCCTGGTTCATTGTCATCATTGTAAGTATTCTTTTAGCTGTTTGTTTATTCTGAACCCTTGATATTTTAGTAAGGTTGCCAGTAGTAAGTCAACATAATTAGGAAACCATCTGTACAAGTAAAACAGTATAATTACGACTGTATGAACTTGTAAAATTTGAGTATGCTAAAAATTTTACAAACCCGCAATAATAATTATAAAATGGTTCGTAAGTAAATATTAGCTCTAAAACTAAGAACTTTATGCAAAATGAATAACAAAATAGTATCTGTACAAACCCATAACAGTAACTCGGACAGTCCCACTATCACTCTGACCCTGGTCATTGGTCGCTCGACAGGTGTAGAGACCATCGTCCAGTTCTCGGCTGACGTCACGAATCAGTATTGTCCCGTTAGTAAACACCTCCTGTCGCAGATTGATAGGCAGTTTCATACGACCTATGTTATTCAATTATAAACGTTCATTCTTCATGTTTGGTTGAAATATACATACCATATGATCAAAATAGATTAAAATAAGTTATTGTTGATACGCATTTCAAACAACTTACAAATTTCAACAATATGGTAAAAAGTTATGTTAAAGGGATGAGTTAAAAATATTGTAACTGTTTAAGTTTTACTGTTTTGTTTTGTGTGAAAATTGAGTTAAAGATACAATACCTCTAGATGTGTGTACAATGCACATAATAAGGTCGAGTCGTTCATCCATTACTCAGTGGAAGACTTCTATTTCCTTTCACAGATCGTCGTAGCTTAATGGTTAGTGTTCATGGCTCGCGTTCCGTGGTCAGAAGTTCTCACAGTTATTTGGGCTCGTGCGTACGTGATGAGTTACTGATGGTGTTATTGACTATTTATCAGTTTGCTGCTTTATTAGATGATACGTACAGATCATTACGATGAGCAGACAGCCTTTATAACTTTGGGCGAAAAACTGAAAACAAGCAAACAGACTCAGCATCGGGAGCTTTTGGATGGAACTCAGGATAATCGTTAAGAACGTGCCAAACCGTCTCGAACCTTCGCCTACTCCCACGTTGGCAGTATTTTTCGTTTGATGGATTTGCTTTGTTACTTGTACTTAGAATTTATCATAATAGAAATCACACGTACGTGATAATTATAGGGCGCTTGACTCGCAATTTGAGGATCGCAAGTTCGAATCTCCATCCCAACAAATTTGCTCGCGTTTTCAACCGTTAATCCCATAATTCATAAGTAAGAAAGTAGCCCAAGAGTTGGTGGTGGGTGTTGATGACTATCTGCCTTCTCTCAAGCCTTTCTTAGCTAAAATAGGAACGGTTAGCTCTCATGTAGCTTTACGTGAATGACAAAATAAAAACACTTATATCTAATGATTTAAAACTTACTTTAATCTTCCTAAAAAGAAAGGTTGTTTCGCTTAATCGCACTTTTTTATTCACACACTCACACAACTTTAATTTCACATTATTTTGCGATATTTGATGTAAGACACAACTGAGTAACACGAAACAGTAAAAATGTAATCAATGCAGGATAACATTTTGATAGTTTGTCAACCAGAAGCATAAAAAAAATGAACGAAAAACTGTTAAGAGACGCACAAAAATAGATACAACTGGTAAGAACCTCTGGAAAATTGGATTTCCAATCCTTAGAGTTCAGAAAAAAATAAAAAAATATTGTTATTTGACGTTTTGTTTGGTAATGTTTGTTGCAATGTAAGATTTGTGACACTGCTTCTGTAGAATAAGTTGCGGTTCTAATTTTATAGAAGGTTTATAATCACTTCCGTAACATCAGTTGCAGTTCTAATTTCATTTAATATCTGTAACACCACTGGAGTGGAGACTAGTTATAATAAAGATAATTTTTCATTGTTATTTTTATAAGTGGTTTAGGACTAACATAAATCCTCCAAGGTAGCTACATTTCATAAGATATTGTTAGATTTATAGCGAGTGTTGAGTCAGTGTGTTCTCATCTTTAATGCTTTTTCCGTGTATTACTTACTCCAGGTTAGAACTGTGTATGTGGTTAGCTACGTTATTAATGTATGGCTTTGTTCAGTTGCTATTGATGACTACCATTTAAATAAACAACTTGACCGGAAGATTAATTAACAAAATAAATATCGTATAATTTTTGTAAGTTCATCGTTAATTCTATATTCAAACCACCATTTTATTTTAAATGCCTAATTAGAACTTCCCTTTGAGAGTTGATCTGGTTTTTCTGAGCATCGGCGATTTAAAGCAATCTAAGTTTATTTTACTCAACAACTTTGATGTTCTTTATTGCAGATCCCACGAACTTAGAATTCAATACAAAGAGCTGAATCATTTTTCTTATTACATGATAAGGAAGAGAAAATAAATAATTAAACTAAACTGGGTAATACGGTTTTATTCATTTATATTTTGCTGTATTTTTAGTATCTTTTGTTTGCATTTTTCGTGGAGCAAATTGTTTTCGGATCTTTTCTGAAATAAGTATGGACGTGAACACTTTCAATATTTAGCTGACTTAAAAAATTGACAAATTTATACTTGCCTTCGACTTTCTTTAAGTGTAAAACGAGAAGCGATTTGTTTGTTTCTTTGTTGAATTTCGCGCAAAGCTAATTGAAGTTATCTGTGCTAATCGTCAATGATTTTGAAGCTGGACTGAAAGCAAGACAATTAGTCAACACCACCCACTGCGTACTCTTGAGCTACTCTTTTACAAACGAATAGTAGGATTAATCCTCATTTTATAACTTTTCAACAGCCGAAAGCGCGACCACGTTTTGGTGACGGAAATTTTGGTGACGTGATGTCTGTTGTTTAGGTTTGTGTGTTGAATGTGGGTTTATTTCTTAGTTGGTAAAGTGGCAATGGAAACTTAAATACTAAGACATTTTGAGTCTAATTACAATTGATTATTATTGGAAATATTTGTTTGTTGACGATACGACTATCAGCACAATTGGTGTAAGTGGAGTGCTACATCTCGCTGAGTTGGCTTTTGATATTCATTTTTTTCAAATATTAGGGGTTCCTCTCAGCAGAAAATAACTTTTGGCGATTTCGATATTTCTTGTTCGTAGAATTGCTTTATAATGTTCCACACAAATGGCTGTTCGCGCACAACCAATCCTAAATTTGAACTGATGGAACTGAGGGAAGACAGTTCAAAAACAGCCACTGCCATTCTTTGGTTACTTTGGTATGATTGAATAATGGGACTTGACTTGCCACTCTTATAGCTTATCCAATATACAAAATGCTGAGCGCGTTTTTTTTTCCATGAGCCCTCACATTCACAGTTCGAGCATATTAACAGTTAGCCCACACTCGGCCTATAACCTTTACTACAAAATACTATGATGTAAGATTAAACAAATCGAGAAAATTAAGATTTGTGTGTGTTTCTTATAGCAAAGCCACATCGGGCTATCTGCTGAGCCCACCGAGGGGAATCGAACCCCTGATTTTAGCGTTGTAAATCCGGAGACATACCGCTGTACTAGCGGGGAGCATTAAGATTTGTAAGATAAGCATTATTAGATGGTGACTTGGAACCTCCCCTTTTGACAGAGAGGGATTGCATTAGCGCTGGCTTAACCACAGCATACATTTCTATCCAGCAGCAAAAGATTGAGTTACCTTTGTACCATGTAATTGAGTTGATTGGATATCCAGCTGCCTGGCAACGGAGATGAAGATTCTCCCCTGCGACAGCTGACACATCACTCATTGGACGGACGAAAGGCAGGCCGTAGACGTTGACTCTAGCTGAATGAGCAACTGTGCCAACCGAGTTGGTTGCTCGGCACCTGTACTCGCCACCATCTTGCACTGCTACAGAGGTTATGTTCACATAACTCACCACCAAACCCTGGCGTGTGATATAGTCGCCTACTCGAAGGCTTTGACTTTCTCGCAGAGGCTCGCCATCTAGTGTCCATGTTATTTGAGGCAGCGGATTGCCGAAAGCAGCACATTTTAGTGAATGGAATGACTTCGGTTGAAGTGTTTTCTTAGAAAATACAAAATGAAAAACAGGCTCGGCATCTGTCAATAAAAAGATAAATAAATGTAATATCTGGGTTGATAGACATAAAAACAATTTAAACAAGCTTAAAAGTTTGGGATCTTGCCCTACATAGGCATCATAACAAACTTGCATATATTTTAACACAAAAAACAGGCCCGTCTTAAAATGAAATAAAGCACATTATTTCCAGTACCTTGTAACCAGGCTATAAAAACATCATTATAGTTTACTTTTCAAACCCAGCACATACTGTAATCATTAAAAAAAATACGTAAGCCTTACCTTTCGAAGTTTTAGATTATTTTTACCGCAGGCAAGGCATGTGATTATCACAAACTATTTGCTTGTACGTTTCCTCCTAGAATGCTGCTACGAGGGGCTGTGTAACAAAAGTAACGAGGGAGGGTGTTGTAAGTTATATTATTGTCTTTATCTTGTACCTGCCATACAGAAGGACCTAATAGGTTTTATATCCATATTGGTCATCACAGTTTAACTTATACCTAGCTATACCTTAGATGTATCTTTCTACTTGTAGGATACTTAAAGCTTTGTCTTCTCCCTTTAATTTTACCCAAGACAAATAAACTTGTCTCTCTTGAATATAAATACCGTGATGTAAGTTACAAACGTTAGATTATCGTTGTAATAATTAATATAAGCGCAGACATAGTCCGATTCAATGATCCTAGTGACAAAATACAACAAAAAGATACATAAGTGTTTCAATTCCATATCACCAAACAAAAAACACAAGGAACTATGCTTATTGTTGTGGCAGAGACATTCCACTCAGGAAAACAAGTAAAATTATTTGTCAATTTAGATTATAAAATGTAACTATGTGTGAGAAGGAATAATAATAATAAAAACATTTCCGTACCTCGAACAAATTAATTATAAAGAAAATAATTAATATGCGCGAAAAACAATTGGCATCAAGAGTAAACCAAAGCAAACAGAATTATATCATTACCGACACCGTGAAAAAAACAAAAAACAAAACAACTGGCTGGTTAACAAGAGCTATGCAGAATTCTAGCTTTAGCAAAACCAAAAAACTAATAGATTAGCATCTCTACAAATATCTTAACACTTAACATATGCCTGACAGTTCTCTGTGTAAAATCATGCCTTTAACACAACCATAAGCTAATAGTAATACCAGTACAAGGAACAACTTACCACCTAACACAAGCTGAGCAGTTCCCTGAGCAGAATCGTGATCATTGGACACAACACATTGATATATGCCCTTGTCTTCCCTTTGAACAGGATTGAATGACACAGAAAACTTTGACAACATTTGAATTCTAATGTCCTCCAGATACAAAGGCTCCCCATCTTTGTACCACTTAACAATGTCTACTGGGTAACCAGAGAATGAGCAATTGAAAGTGGCTACTTTTCCTACATCAACAATTTGTTCCTGGGGCTGCACCTGTGCGGATAGATGGGCTGAAAGAAATGTATTATTGTACTAGTATAATTTAGTATGGTATAGTATAGTGAAGTTATACTATTGCTGTTATTATAAACTAGAAATCTCATAAACTTTTCACCACTGAACAAATCTGACCAATCAATCAACAAAATTATTGAGCAAATCTTTAAAGTCAGCTCGAAAATGATGTATTTGTTTAGAACAAAGGTAAAGCAATTAAAAGCATATGTAGATATTCAGCCTTTAAAATTATGAAGCAAAAAATATCTTTTCTTCAGCAAAAACTTAGGCTAACTAATTACCGATCACGAAAGATTGAAGTAACTAACAAAGTTTTTAAAATTGTTGTTTTTTTGTCAACGGGTAAGTAAAGCTGAATGAATACAAAATATAATTATTATCCCAATAACTGAAAGCTCAAAAGATACACATGCTAAATATGATGAATGAAAATGGACGCGTTTTAAAGCAAAAAAACAAAAAACAAATTTTTTTTCGATAGAGACATTATCGAAAAATGGGTCATGACTTTATTGACTAAAATAGGCAAACGCTGCTTTTATCGAGGCTGGCTTTTCTATATTTCAAATTTTAATTGATAACTTTTCAGTACAAAAACCTCGGCTATTTAATCTTTCTTCCAACCTAAATTTATCTGAATTTCCCAGAATGCCTCGTCAGTTAGACAGGTTTTATTAACAGAAAAGTGACACCAGAGGCTCAAATCTCTTTTTATAACCTGCTGTGGATCAGCAAGCAGACCGAATTCAAAGACAACCGAATTCTAAATTCATTCTTTAAGAACACAGTGGAATGAAACCTAATGATAGAGCCCGGCTTGGCCAGGCAATTTGGGAGCCCAACTCGCAATCTCAAGGTTGCGGGTTTGAATCCAACTTCCATCAAATGTGCTCGCCGTTTCAACCGTAAAGGCGTTATAATGTTACGACCAATCTCGCATTTCATTGGTAAAAGAGTAACCCAAAAGGATGGTGGATGGTGTTGACTCTGCCTTCTCTCTAGTCTTCCACCGCTAAATTAGGTACATCTAACGCAGGTAACCCTCGTGTAGCTTTATGCGGAGAAAAATAAACCTAATGGCAGAATTAAGGGATTCAATACTGGGCACATCATACTCATCTAAAACGTCTAAGTAAGTGCAGGCACCTTATGCGATGATTTTATTCAAATTCGTTTTTAATTTCACGCAAAGTAATTCAAAGGCCATTTGCGCTAGTCATCCCTAATTTTGAATTGATAGACCAAAACAACAGCAAATCACCAATAATACCCACCGCCAGCTCGTAGGCTACTCTTTTCCAATGAATAGTGGAATAGACCTTCAAATTATAACGTAACTACGAATGAAAATGCAAGAATATTCTGTGACGAGATTCGAACCCATGATCCGCACATAAAGAGTCGGTTGCTAAAGCCCCAAAGTCAGGAATTTATTCATTTTGAAGGTTATAGAAGAGTAATAACTGTAATGTTTGCTTCATTTGACCACAGTTTGTTAACACCATCGTACTTATGCCTTCTAACAGATAGACAGCTGAAAGTAATAGTGATTTCAGACTACAATTTGTGATACTTTTTAATTCTAAGTTTACGTAAACTCCTTACAAATGATCGAATCACTTGGTTCTGTCAAGACGAGTGTTAATACCTGAACAGATTTTGAGCAGAATGTAATGTTACATCTCAGAAGTAAATAAAGTTTATGACACGTAAAATAAAGCAGGAAATAAAATCTCAAAAAGTAGACAGTAATAGCATATTCTGTGTTAAACGTTATTTACTTCAAGTATGACCTTCTACAAAACGAGTGTGTCTCAGCATTAGATCATATAGTTGACTTAGTCACAGTGGAAAGTAACAAACTTCAGTACTATATTTTTGTGGAAGTTTAAAATATAAAACCTGAGTTGCGGAATTCATGATTATCTGGTCACCATACAATTTTCTCCAGTCCCGCTTACCTCTGATTATCAGAGTTATATCGTATCTTTCTTCCCCTGCACTATTGCTGATCACACAGACATATTTCCCAGCATCCTCCAGTGTCACTGAGTGGAATATGAGAGATCCACTGAGCTGCATCATTCGAGGGTCAAGATAGACTGGAGTCAGATGGGACTGGTTTGTTCCGGTATACTTATACCAGCTATAATAAGATTTTCAATGAATTTCTAAACAGCTTCAAGGAATGACAAGAAGTATGTTATATAAGGTTTGTGACCAGGTTACACTGTACCAGTTGAGTCAAAGTCTGAAAAACTATACATTCAAGTAATAAAGAGAAATACAATAAAAAACGAAACTTAGTACTATTATCTTTTTGCATCACTTTTATGCATTAAATTAAGTTATTATTATATTATATCGATAAGTTTTAATCACGTTGGTTACATTTTAATCAGTTTAGGTACTCTCAAAAATAGTAAAAATTTATAAATTACATTTGACTCATAAGAGAAACCTCATTTTAAGCATTACGTCATTAACAAGGTTACAGCTTAATCACAGCTTCAACACTTTAAAAAGTCACATGGCCTATACAGTTAACACCATACTTTGTAACTCACAATATGTTAGCCAAACCTTTTTCTTGAAATTATGTTCAACGATTACTTGTAAATAGTCAGGTTTGAAAGCACTCACCATTATTTAAAGTTTCAGAAAGCTTTCACCCATATTTAGTGAACTGTGTCCAGTAATTATTTACCATTCGTCAAACGTGTACAAAACTTATTTACAAGAAATGAAAAGTGATTTGTGTGGAGCACTGAATTAGTCATATTTTAAAGTTCTCACCTGTATCTTGGAAGAGGGAACCCCTGAGCAGCACAGGGAAGTTCCACGAACTCACCCACCATAGCAGAAATCGACAACTGTCGACTGTCCTTGATTCGTGGAGACATTGTCCCGCTGGAATCTAGTAGAAATGAAAAAACCCAATAGGAATTAAACATTTATAGGTACTTTCAACATACTTGCAAACTAACATAACATGTGCGAATCCATTGAATATCTAGATATCCCTGACCACACTCACAATTCTACATCACTATCTTCTATACTACGTTGTACATATTTGATATCTTACCTTCAATACTACATTACACGCATTTAATATCTGTACCTTGTACACAACATAACACATACTTAATATCTTTACCTTCAATACTACATTACACATACTTAATATCTTACCTTCAGTACATTACATATATTGGATATCTTTTCTTCTAGACTACATTACACATATTTATTATCTGCAACTTATAAAAATACATCACATATAATTAATATCTGCATCTTGAAGACGACATCACACATACTTAATATCTCTATAATCCAGACTACATCACACATATTTACTATCTTATCTTATAGACGTCATTACACATACTTATTATATGTACCTTCTACACTACATTACATTTATTTGTGTCCATATTTTATAGAATGAATTAAATGTATTTAATGTCTCGACTTTTTAGACTACATTATAAACATTTAACATATTACCTTGTATAATACATTACCAATATTTATTATGTGTCTCCTAGACTATATTACATGCATGTAATATTTTACTTTCTATACAACATTACACATGTCTAATATCTGTATCTTTGAAGACTACATGCAGGGTTTAGATCCTGGGGAGATGGAGTATACATCCCCCCCTTCATTTTAGGTGGGGGTATGGTGCATACAATCACCCCCCTACAGTTTGGTCTGTTGAATTGTTTTATTGCATCACAGGCCTATAAATTGTGTGTTTGTTCTTGTGATTCTTGTGTTCTTACAAATCGAATTACATAATTAGGTCTAAATGTTGGCATTTTTCAGTAGTCGAAATGTACATCTTTAATATAGGCGTGCTTCTAAGCTTTTCGATCTAAGCGATAATTCGTAAGTATCAGTCAGTAAACCTAAGTATACATGCAAGGCTTGCAAGCACTATCACAGAACCTACCTTGTACGTAGTGTAAGATTAAGTAAAATTTTCATCACAACAGATCGAACAGAGCATGAAATTCGAAAATATTATTCCCAAGCGTAAACTCCCGTTATCTAGATCTGACAGGGTATTTGTAGTTTGTAGCTGCATCAATCTTATGTGTATATTGTGCGGTTTTCCTACGCCATTTGTTCCTATGCATGTGTAGCCAGTTTTATTGTCTCGATTTTACAACAGGGCTCATTAGACCTGTGTTTGTATCCCTCATTAGTCCATGAAATTTCAGATTATCACTGCCCTCTAATAAAGTGTTGGTGCTTTATGGTAAAATAATAATATATTCTCTTATCATAGATAGTAAAAATATTGTATTTTCTTGTAAAATTAGAACACAAAAGGAAAGATTTCAACGGCCTGAAGCCTCTACTCGAATTGTATTTCAAGTTTTTGTTCAGGTGTTTTTATTTAATAAACGTGCTTATAGACATCATATCACAACGTGTTTGCTTTTTGATGAGCTTTTACAGGAATATAATATATTTGTGATTGTTTAAGTATTTTTTGAGAAACTTGCAATTACTTGTGTAATTGCATACAAACTTGTTTCACAACTCTCTGGTGGTTCAAACTGGCACACATTATTGTCCCAGCGATGTCCAAGCGGTCAATCGGCTGGGTAGTCACTGTGAGGTTCGCGCGTTCGACTTAAATACATTGAACAGTTCAGTCCTACTTCAATTCTGTTCTATCTTCGTTCGTTATACGTTAGAGTTTTTCAATAAAGACTGTATTTTAGCCTGTTGAGTCATCTGTGAAACAGATTCCAATTATGACAAGCAAGCGTCTGAAATTTTCCAATAGTAGACAGTTCTGCAAGGCAGTTACGAGTACTTCAAGTAACAAAGCAGATGCAGATAATCCAACAACCTAAAGCAAAGGAATAGAAACTTGACATGCAGAGGAAATACCATGTTCATCAGAGGACGAGTCTGAAAATACTTGTGCAACAACTGCACATCATGAACCACCAGAGATTTGTGAAACAAGTTTGTGCAGTAATGAAAAATCTGACACTCCACAGATACAGTGTGGAAAGCCATATCATCCAGACGCACAACTAATATCATGACAGAAAGCAAAATCTCAAAATATCAACTTCCAGGGCAAGTGGTTTGATGAGTTCCCATGGCTGCACTTCGACAATCAGACTCAAAAAGTCATATGCTTTCATTGTGCCAAGGCGGAAAGTAGAGGCCTTTTTACAGGGAAATTGGAGAGGCCAGTGGAGTATACCTTCATATTCACCTGTTTTTGCAACTTGAAAAAGGTACAACAGAAATTCAACGAACCCCAATCCTCCTCTCAGCACAGATTCGCTGTATCTCCAGAAGGTTTACTTGATGTAACTCCAGTGACTGTCCAGGTACATGATGGAAAAAGAAGCAGCAGGAATAATGAAAAAGAAGTATAACCAAATTATTCAGAAGTTTACGTTTTTTACTGCGTCAAGGTTCAGCATTACGTGGACATACTGATACGGAGGGGAACTTCCTGCAGTTAATGAAGCTCCTGGAAGAGGAAGATCCTGAGTTGATGGCCTACTTGTCAAAGAAAACCACATTCATATCACCCCAGGCTCAGAAGGAAATAATGGAAATATTCAGCCATCAAATACTGAGGAACATAGCACACGAAGTGCAGCAAAGTAAAATCTTTGCATTAATTGTTGATGGCACTTAAGATGTTACAGGTGCCGAACACGAAGCAATATGTGTACGATACGTAGATGAGAACCTTGACGTCCATAAGATATTTCTTGGTTTGTACAGTGTTTCCAATACAACTGGTGAAACAATATTCTCGACTATACTTGATATTCTGACTAGACTCAACTTGTCAGGATTAAGAGCACAAACTTATGATGGCGCCGCTAACGAGTGGTGCGTACAGTGAATACCAGGCAAAAATAAAAGAGAAGCAACCATCAACTTTGTTTTTGACAGCGGGGCACACAAGGCTAATTTAATAGTGCAACATACACTTGACGCTTGTGAATGTGTAGTAGATTCTATCCAGTGGGTACATGAACTTGGTGTCTTGCTTCAGAGGTCAGGCAAATAAAAGACAATCTTTGAAAATATTGTATCGTTACAGTCACAATGGTCCAGTTAAATACATCCGCTCATTGTGTCCAACATGCTGGTTGTGCCGCCTATCTGCAATTACATGTGCTAATGATCACTACAGTGACATTGTTGATTCTTTGCCTGAATTAGCAAATGAAAAATCAGATGAAGCAGTGAAAGCACGATATCTGCTGGACAGATTTGACAAAGGAAAGACAGTTTTAGGATTGTTGATGGCTCAACATCCATTAGCTGCATTAGAGGAACTAAACCGTGTATTCCAAGCAAAATCAGCGACAGTATCTGGCATGATTGAAACATCTGCAATGACAGTTGAGCAATTGCGGGTATTGCAAACAGAGGAAAATTACAACATGATATTTGATGAAGCTGAGAAAAAGTAACTTCCCTAAATCTGGTGCCTATTGAACTACCACGCATTCGCAGATCCCCCAGAAGGATCACAGATGATGACTCTTTTGTTTGTTTGTTTGTTTTGGGATTTCGCACAAAGCTACTCGAGGGCTATCTGTGCTAGCCGTCCCTAATTTAGCAGTGTAAGACTAGAGGGAAGGCAGCTAGTCATCACCACCCACCGCCAACTCTTGGGCTACTCTTTTACCAACGAATAGTGGGATTGACCGTAATATTATACACCCCCACGGCTGGGAGGGCGAGCATGTTTAGCGCGACGCGGGCGCGAACCCGCGACCCTCGGATTACGAGTGCACGCCTTAACGCGCTCGGCCCTGCCAGGCCGATGATGACTCAGCACACCATTCTGCAACAGCTGGAGTTTACTACAGAAGCCAATATTTCGAATTTGTGGACACGTCATAAAACATCTGACTAGATTCAATGCAGACAACAACGACTTGAGGCAATATCTTGAAGACATGATCATATCTGGCAAGATTGACAACTTGGTTATAAACTTCTATCCAGAAATCTCTGCACAACGGCTCGAGTTTCAGTTACCCATGTTCAAAGGAACAACAAAAGCAGTATCTCTGAATGGTGCGAAGGATGCTTACTGTAAAATACGTGAAACAAGCCAGCAGAGCAGATGTTTAGTGAAGTGTTTCTTCTCATGAAAATTTTGTTATATGTCCAGTATCCAGCTGCGAATGTGAACGCAGCTTTTCTGCATTAAGACGGTTGAAAACGTGGTTGAGGTCAACTATGTCAGTGCCGTCTCAACCATGTGGCAGTTTGTCACACTCACAAAGATGAGGTCGACAAGATAAATATAGAAGAGCTTATGAAAGAATTCATAAACAGATCATCACAAAGGAGGTCTACGTTTGGGAATATGTAGACCTGAGGACTAAATGAATCTTACTTCAATGAAAAGTATAAATAATTATGTGCTACATTGTATTGATATGTAATTTTCAAGAGTTCGCAAATACATTCTAATTATTTTTATCAAACAACATGAACAATTTTTCAGTAGATATAAACTTATCAAGAGTAATTACTAATTTTATAATAATGGCCATCTTTTATACCGTGCAGTGTGCAGGAATAAATACATGTGGCAGTTATTTTATGATACGTTTTTCTTTATTCTATTATTATTTTGAAAACTGTTCACAACACCTCACTTATACAAACCTACATGGAAACCTTGAAGAATCGTGGCAACAAGATTACTCTGTGACTGCATGTTTACAGCTTGCAGGTTCACGAGATTACCAATTTGCAAATTGAACAGTCCACACAAGTGGTTGCAAAAATAATATCCCCCATTGGGTGTAAAAAATCTACGCCCCTGACTACATGCAGATATTTACTGTTTGTACTTTCTATACTACATTACACATATTTAATATCTCTACCTTCTAGTCTACATTACACATACTTAAAATTTTTATCTTGAAGACCACACATATTTAATATTTTACCTTTTTGATTACATTACATTTATTTAATATATGTACCTTCTGAACGTGTCACATAATTAACATTTTTACAGTACAATCACGTATCACCCGTTATCACAGTCGTTTTTGTTCATAAATATATATTATTATGCTTCGTTCAGAATTATAATATCAGTGTTATTGCCAATATACAAATATTAATACCTCTAATGAACAAAGTGCTTTTCGTTGCACTAAGTCTATGCTCCTGGGTGATCCTGTGAGTTGTTTGGCAGCGATAGGTATTTTCATCCAGTGTTGTAGCGTTACGGATATGTAGTTCCCCGAAGAAGAAGACACTGTACCTTCCGCCTACAAAACAAAACTCTTAAATAACGCATTTACGCCCCACAGCTTTGCTGTAAGTCACAAAACATGATCTGAAAATTTATTTAAATCATAAAGTCGTCTGTGTGTGAAACAGAAGAATGCTATTGCTTCCCCCAGCTTAAGAACGCTCTCTCCAAATCTTAGTGTGAGTCCCTTAAAATTAGGTAACTAATAGGTTACTGAATCGGAATGTGTCTCACTATCATTTTATTAATTAAAAGTAGCATTTTAAAAGTAAAATCTTTGTACATTATAAAACATATAAATCTATATTATGTCAGCATTACATTTAGTATTTAGGTACGTCAATGATCAACAAAATAATACATATGAATAAACGTAGACACATTTTTTGCTACTTTATATTTTCTTCATATATTTCTCCCGCACTTGGTTAAAATAAACGTTTTCTTCTGTTGTTATAGACCACACATGTAATCACGCATCTCAGTTAAACGAAGATTAAATGAATCTCTGTGTGGACAATACGTCCTTAACCTATATCAAAATTGACACGTGAAGATTCGTATCCTTGGTGGACAATACTCCCTTAACCTCTACCATAATTGACAGTAAAAATTACCATTACGTATAGTTAAAATGGTTTTGACCCGAATATTTTTTTTCATTACAGTGAGTTAATAATAATTTCATTAATGCACATTTCAGGTAACGTATTCATTTAAGTTTTGACTGTTCTTGATTTGTGAACAAATCGTAAAGTTTTTAGTCCTAACAGAATCCTCATTATTTATTTTATTAAGTAGTCCACAATAAATGTAAACGCTGTAAAAGTCGTCATATTTTTATTAAAAATTAGTTTTACTAACAAACAGGGGCCCCCATGGCTAAGTGGGTTAAGGTGTTCGAATCGTAATCCAAAGGTCGCGGGTTCGAATCCCGGTCGCACCAAATACGCTCGCCCTTTCAGCCGTGGAGGCATTATAATCTAACAGCCAATCCCACTCTTCGTTAGTAAAAGAGTAGCCAAAGAGTTGGCAGTGGGTGGTGATGACTAGCTGCTTTACACTGAAATTACTAGGGACGGCTAGCACGAATAGCCCTCGAGTTGCTTTGCACGAAAGGCAAAAACCTTAAAACCTTAACCTAACAAACAAAACTTACCTTCTTGTGATGTTGATGTAATTGTATCGCTATCCCCTCGGATCCATGATGTCACTGTGATGTAATCTTTAACAAACATAGGAATGTGGCACGTGATAACGGCTGTATTCCCTCTTACTACAAAAATATCATAGACTTGAGCTGCATATTCTTGACTCACTTCTGATGAGAGACAGAGAGAAAAACAAAACTTTATTATATATTTTGCACTAGACTAAAATGTTTTAATTCAACTATTAATTATATAGTCATAGTTTTTTGTTTTGTTAATAAACACGAAGTTGCACAACGGGCAGTCTATGTTGTGTCCATCGAATACGAAATTTAGCGTTATAAGCTCTCAAGCTTATCGCTTATTCAATCGGTTACGTTAAACAAACAATAATCTGTTTCTGCGCGTTCCTTACAATATTGTAATCATTACTTATAGAAACTATTCCTTACATTTGGCCCAGTGTATATATGTGGTCGATTGTTGTTACTAGATCTGGGAGTTATCTCTAAATATGCTGATAAAGCTAAAATCTCTCAAGTGAAAAACAACAACAACTCTGTTTTAAATAATAAGGCAAACATTTCACACCTTTGGAACAGCACGGACATTTAACCCAGGGCATTGCTCTTCTCTTTTGTGTCATAAATCTCTTTATCCCGTTGCTTACCATAGAGACATAAGCACCACACCCACCACTTAGATAAGGATCTTCCATATTAGCATTTCCGTTAGATTTCCTAATTTTTATTGGTCGCTAGGAATACAAAGTGCATGGTGGCGAAAGGGTTAAAGTGTCCATTTTTTAAACAAGTAGACAATCCATCGTTAGTAATCTGTTTAGGACTTGTCAGTCCATATTTAGATTTTAGTGAAGGTCTTAATTTAAGCTCATGATCTGTACCACCATTAATCAGATTATTACACAATGAACCCCTCAGTCACTTATTTTGTATTGAATCGTTTAAAGAAACAACAACCGAATCTTTAAATCCCGTAAAAAAATCTCCTTTGAATTGCTGTTGTTCTTTAGCTCGTGTTAATAGCACGATTCACACAATTCTTTAATTCCAGACTTCGAACCTCATTTTACCATAAGGAATAAAACTATTATAATAAATCCCTCCTCTAACTGAAAATATTGCTGAAGTGTATAGTCTACTAAACTAACAACTAGTTTCATCGGCACGACTCTTGGTCAATTAAGATAACAAACTTGATCCAGACACTCTTTTTTTTCTCATTACAAATGGCCCTCGAAAAGGGTCAAAGAACGAGGTGTAACTTAAGCCGTTCCTTTAATCGATCCGAATGCGAGATACAGAGCCAAGAATAATCTCACGAAGCACCAAACACAAACTCCTGTGCTACGTAAGGAGTTAAGATTGGAACTGATTGCTTTATAGATTATGTTCTAAAAACGCGTAAATGTGTGAACTGTACTTTATTCACGATGGAAAGAATCCAGATTTTTCAACGTATTTTAAGAATACGTGGATTAATGCTCTTAACTTATTATTCCGTATTATTCAGTTAGCAAACTTTGTGGTGCATTGTAAACTTAAGAATAAATTCGGTGTCTCTCGTTTTTGTTTTTCGTTACTTTACAGTTTTGGTTAACAAAAAGAAAATTAAGTTACTCTTTCGTATAATTCTTGTTGTTGTTTGTTATTAAGATCAAAGCTACACAATGGGCTATCTGTGCTCTGCCTGTCATGCGTATCGAAACTCAGTTTCTAAAGGTAGAAGTCCACAGATATTTCACTGTGCCACTGGGGGGCATTTCGTATAAAATTAATAGGAAACGAGGATTAGACCACAGAAATTTTCAAATTTCAGAAGTAGAAAAGCAGCCCTACTGCTTCACAAAGATACACAACTAAACTACACTGAAGAAGTTGTTTAACAAAAAATATGAAGAACTAATAAGATTCAATCAGTTCATTGAATGTCTGATAAACATTTAGAATGAGAATATGCTTAAACGTTTCAACCGTAAGTGAAAACCAGAACAGAAGCTGTGAATTGAAACTTATGTCACTTTCTTATTGAAAAATGAAGAGCAAAATAGACCGACTGAAAGAAATTAACAACCAATCCCCAAATAAATCTGAACTTGAATTGCAAGTTACAAATATCAATTACCTAAAGTGGCGGCGCAGATAGCCTAGTTGCTTTGCGCCACAAAATGCCAAATCCACAAACCCACCCACATAAAGTGACCCGCCAAAAAGAAAATTATAATTGAAAGATACAGAAGTGAATTATCAGTATGACCCACCCAGAACAAAACTTAGAGCTGAGAAGTATAAAAATGAATTTCCTCTCTGACCTAGCCAGGGAACCGGCATGGCCAGGTGGTTAAGGCACTCGAATCGTAATTCAAGGGTCACAGGTTCAAATACCCGTCACATAAAAAATGTTTGTCCTTTCAGCCGTGGGAGCGTTATAATGTGACGGTAAATCCAACTATTCGTTGGTAAAAGAGTAGCTTAAGAGTTGACAGTGTGTGGTGATGATCAGCTGCTTCCCCTCTAGTCTTATACTGCTAAACAAGGGGCGGCTAGCGCAGATAGTCCTCGTGTAGCTTTGCGCTTTATTCAAAAAACAAACAAACAAAGCTGGCCAGCATTTCCTCTTTGCGTAGCAGAGCTTAAATGCAGAAAATATTTTTGTCTGTCATTCTGAAAATTCAACTTGCAAATATACTCACCTCCCCTCACTCGAACGTTTCTACTGCGGATTGTCCCCACGGAGTTGGAAGCCACACACACGTAGGTTTTCGAGTGTACTTCTTGGCTGTACTGCTCCGGTCGGAACGACCAGAGGACCAGAGTTCCGTTGGGCAATGTGCTCCGTAATCCTGGAATGTCGTGAGCAGGACTACCATCTTCCACACGCCAGAACACCCTGGGTGCAGGACTACCATACGCCAAGCAGTCCACAGTCGCTCCCGACGTGTTGAGGAACTCCACTTGAGGTGGAGGCTCCGAAATAAACATAGGACCCCTATTTTTCTCTAGTGCTTCGAGGAAACCTGTTATCAGTTGAAATTTATTTTATTACCCAACAGTTTAAGGACATAAGGGTTCTGTTGGTCCATCTAGGCTGCGGCATTCACTGTAATAAATTCTAAAATAAAAGCAAAACAATGAAGTTCATCTATTATCTATTCATCACATACTTATTAAGACTTCCCTTAAACTCCTTTAAATTAACTGCATGCAAAACCTCAAAGGCAACTCGTTCTAACTCAATGCACACACTCAGACAAAAATATAAATTATTGTGTAGCTTTTCACGGCAAACTATTTTATACAAAAGCCAACTGTTCGAAGAAAGCATACGTGGAAATAATTAATAAATAAAAACATTTAAAATGTTTTTGCAACGTAATGATGGTGGTTATTTGATTTATCTTCGTTTTATAATAACATCTGTACATGTTCAGGGAGTATCAACAATAGTCACAACTCTAGTCTAAAAATACGATGTTTTCACAGATTGTATTATGATCTTTGATATGCATATACCCACAAGATCCTTTACATTCACCGTCCAAACTTTCAACATCAGTTGAAGAGCATCAACTATTTCCAATAAAGCTGATAACGGTTTATAAGTAATTGAAGCTGTATATGTTAAATTGGTGGTTTCTGTTGAACCAGTTGGTGGCACATCTTCGTTTTCATACATGTGTGAGTCCGATATGGCCCACAGTGTTGCAGGTTCGAATCTCTGTCACACCAAACGTGAACGCCCTTTCAGCCCTGGGGGCGTTATAAAGTTATGGTGAATTTCACTATTCGTTGATAAAAAACTAGCCCAAGAGTTGGCGGTGGGTAGTGATGACTAGTTGCCTTACACTACTAAATTAGGGACGGCTAGCGCAGATAGCCCTCCTGTAGTTTAGCGTGAAATAAAAAAACAAACATTCCCGTGTGTGTGTGTCAAGTTTTTCACAATATTTTTAGAAGTTTGATGTTCTCGTGTGCGTCAAGTTTTCACAATATACACACACGGGTATGTTTGCTTTTTTATTTCACGCAAAACTACAGGAGGGCTATTTGCGCTAGCCGTCCCTAATTTAGTTTCTTTATTTAAGTCATTCGAATATAATTTTTATATATATTTCTAAGGTATATTTCAGTGAAATTTTTTATAACCGAAACTTGGTTGAATTTAACTTTTATGTACAAAAAAAAAAAAAAAATTCTCGACAGCAAAGTCTATTTTTTGCATAGAACAGTGCTGTATTCTCAGTACAAAAAACATTGGTATTGTTTATCATATGTTTGTTTTGGAATTTCGCACAAAACTACTCGAGGGCTATCTGTGCTAGCCGTCCCTAATTTAGCAGTGTAAGACTAGAGGAAAGGCAGGTAGTCATCACCACCCACCGCCAACTCTTGGGTTACTCTTTTACCAACGAATAGTGGGATTGGCCGTAACATTATACACCCCCACGGCTGGGAGGGCGAGCATGTTTAGCGCGACGCGGGCGCAAACCCGCGACCCTCGGATTACGAGTCGCACGCCTTACGGCTTACGCGCTTGGCCATGCCGGGCCTTATCATATGGTAACTATTATCAAACCACCTCCTTTTGAACCTTTTCAACTGAATAAAAATATTTTAATATAAGAGATAAAACAAAACAGACAACCGCATATATAGCTATGACACGCAAAAACATAATCCACTTAATTTTTAGTGTAAGAGCTATTGTGAAAGATTTTGATAATTTATACGCGAGGTATAAATTGCCATTGGACCCAATTTTTATAACTTGTCAGTTGGTGTGTTGTTTTCCAATTCGCATTGCTAGTTTTTATATATATACCGTTTGTTTGTTGTTAAGCGCAATACTCCACAGAGAGCTATATATGGTTTGCCAACTACGGGTGTCGCAATCGAATTTTGTAAGCCACTAAGAAAGAGGCTTACTATCGATGAGGTCGGTATATTACATGATATCAATATTTTTTATGTTTCTGACTCTGACAATAATCAGTATAATGATCTATAG
Source organism: Carcinoscorpius rotundicauda (assembly GCA_011833715.1). NCBI lineage: Eukaryota > Metazoa > Arthropoda > Merostomata > Xiphosura > Limulidae > Carcinoscorpius > Carcinoscorpius rotundicauda. Next base: position 120,452,808 of record CM022393.1, on the reverse strand, counting down.
ATATGAAGGAGAATAAATCTTTTGCATACTACAAGTAAAATACATGGAGAGTCCCAGTGGCAATTAGTAAAATTAATTGAATTATAATCCACATTTTAAATGACATAATACATTGTCATTCGATGTTGTCAGGTATTGTGTATAAAAACGGGGTATTCCAAAATCATCTCTTTTGTTTTAAAATATTTAACAATTAGCGAACAAAGGAAATACAACCACGTACTTTTCAACACCTTTTAGCCCGGTTCACATACAGTGGCGTAGCTTCGGGGAGCAAGGGGGAACATCTGTCCCCGGGCACAGCATCGGGGATTGGGGTGCCAAATTGATGTTACATAATTAGGAATGGCGGACCCCTTATGGCTTACATTTTGTTACGAGGGGGCGCAAAAACTGACTTTGTCCCCGGGCGCTGAAAATCTGTTACGAGCTACGCCTCTGTTCAGATAACCAGAAAATAAGATAAACGTATTATCAAGATAATAATAAAACTTAGTTTACTTAAAGAGTATCTGTTTTTAAGTTTTTCATTATTGTTGAAATTTCTTTCGAGTTTGCTCAGCTCAGTATATATACATATAGCCAGGCATGGACACGTGGTTGAGGCACTCAACTCTAAAGGTCGCGGGTTCGAATCCCCGTCACACCAAACATGCTCGCCCTTTCAAACGTGGGAGCGTTATAATGTGCGGTCAATCCTACTATGCGTTGGTAAAAGAGTAGCCCAAGAGTCCTGCCTTCTAGTCTTACACAACTAAATTAGGGACGGCTAATGCAGATAGCTTTCATGTAGCTTTACGCGAAATTCAAAAAACAAACTATATGTATATTTGTATGTGTGCGTGTATGTATAACTAAGTATGTATAGTTATTAACAGTATGAACTATGACCTTAACATAAAATAAACAGTACGGATTACGATCCAGTCAGCCGTCTATATTACATATCCAATAAGAATCCTCGTCAGCGAACTATTTTATATAATCAATAAGCATCCTAGTTAGACGCCCATGTTGCCTATCTTTAATGCTGGGACCACTTTCTGCAAATTTTAGTATTTCTTTAACTTATCCAAATACTGCAATAACTCACCTTGAGCTATTCTAATTAAACAGCCATTCTTATGAGGCACCTACGAGCGCAACATGTGAAGCATGTTTTTGTGGCAGCGGAGCATTAACAATAACCCTTGGATTCAGTCTAGTATGTAAACCACGCCCCACCTTTGAGGGAAAGAAAAGTTTTGCAGGATAATATAATGTTTGGAGAATCACATTTCCCTTCTCGATGGTTAAACAAATCATAGAATTGTAGGAAGGAAAAAACTTAGAATAGAGATTTAATTTAAGAGTTTCTTTGGCACATTCTTCCTTGCAACTGTTAAACAACTTATTATAGTTAACACTTTCTTCCTTTCAACTGTTAAATTAACTGTGACAATTGGCACTTTATTCCTTGCAGTTTTTATATTACCATTAACAACTGGTAGTTTATTTCTTGCAACTATTAAACTATCTATGACATCAGCACTTTCATCCATGCATCAGTTAAATTACTTGTGGCAACTGGCACTTTCTTCAGTGTCACTGCTAAACAACCTGTGACAATTTGGTTTTCATTTCTTGCAACTTTTTAACTACCTGTGACAATTTGTAATTTATTCCTTGAAACTGTTAAATTACCTTTGACAATTATCACTTTCTTCCTTGCAACTATTAAACTATCTGTAACAATTTGCACATTATTCTTTGCGACTGTTAACACGTTGGCTTCCACACGATCCACCGATGAGTCGTGTTATATTTTTTTTTTAAAAGGCCGCTTATTGGATGGGACACTACGGCTATATATACACTCTTCATAAAAGAAGTAACTGTAAAATGATTAGTGGGACCCAGAAAAGTATCGGCCAAATAGACTTGGAAGCCACCGTGTTAAGCTACCTATGACAATTATTATTAAAGTTTATCTCTAATGTACAAGCCTCAGATATAACACCCACAATTTTAATGGAACACAGGTATAATTTCAACTCTTACTATATTAAGGACTTCAAAGGCTGAATAAAAATGTCATGATTGAATGAAATTGTGTAAACAGACCAATTTTCAGATCTCTTCTTGAGGACATTCTATCTAGCAAAATCCAAAGGTCCGTAACGGAGTGGGATGGGTGAATAAAGAAATTTGTTAATCTCTCCTGGAGGATCGGGTTATTTTGATCCTAAGGTTCAGAAACAAGTTTTTCTTATCATGAAGGTTTCGTTGGTGACGAATATTTGATTTGCAGCTATTTAAAGCTAGTTTCCTACATGATAATAGTAAAACACAGATCATTTGTTACCATATTTATCACTAGTATGAACTATGATTTAACAGTAAATTAACAGTCTCAACTAAGACCTTAACAGTACATTAGTAGTAAAAACTTCGACTTAAACATCAAGTAAAACTTTGTATTTGTAGATGAAGATTGTAAGCGAATCTTCAAACAATGGCAGAACGGTTAGCGTCAAAACTTATAAGACATAATTTGATAAGCAGTTCAATATCGTGCTCTCCGACCTATTTTTTACTGTTTACTATTGAACTTACTAATTCTAAGTGTATTTTATAAATGCAGTTATTAAACCAGTTGAATTGATTAATGTTGAACATCAAGATGTATTTTATTTCACGATAATTTTAAACTATTTTATAACATGAATGTGGCCCTAATATTGTAATATATATATATATATATATATATATGAGACACAGAGAGTGTCTCACAACAGTAAGAGAAATTCAAAGCTATCATTTTACGCTAGGGCCGTCGAAAGGGCTGCGCCTCTACTAATTGGCTTCCAAGAAAATTGAGCACCCTAATCAGCCATCTGTATCTTCAACATCGGGCCTGTTTTCTGTAAGCTTTCGTAGTTCTTCAACTGTTTCGTCTCGGATATGTTAGGTAAACATGCCTGAGAGTAAATTTTCATTAATTTCATTTGTATTGAATTTCTGGATATCGAACTACAATTTTTTCCCATCACATTTTCAAGGTGTAGCTAACTTGTTAATTTTCCAGACGACAGACATGAATATCCAAGGTTCAAGTCACTGAAAATTCTTCACAATTTCAGCTTTCGGCACTTCGCAGAAGAAATAGTAAACACTACCATTGAGTTAAGGGTGGTCCTGGAGGCTACGATTAGTGCTGGCTGGTTTCCCTCTATCTAACCAACGGCTTTGTAAATTTGCAACAGTTGTTCCAAAACATTAATAGTTACTGAACTGGCCGTTTGACTCATGTTTCGCATAATAAAATGTACGTTCAAAATATCAAATACAATTTCCCTGTCGCACCTCGAGCAGGCCTATTGAATTTAAGAATTAAATTTTAATTAAGTTTGAGCCTCGGCAGTTGCAAAATTATTTGTACAAATTTCCACATCTGAACCAATAAAGTGCCAGCTACAAATCATTTCACAAAAATATTTTGATTCTACGGTCATATATATCTCACACCAGATGGTCATACACATTTTGATAAATCTAGATAAATAACCTTTAATGATAATAACACAAAATATTATTTATAACAGATATAAATAAAATTCCATTTTCTACACGAACTGAGTACAAATAATAAAACTTTTCGAAGAACAGATGTTATTATTGAACCAACATATTTATTTCTAAGTATACACAAATTATGACTAATAATATGCCTGTTCTAAAACTGTAAAAGTAACTGACGTCAAGACTAAACTTGTTCTTTATTTTTTTATAATTTAGTTGATACGGTAAGCCTACCACTGTTATAACGACGCAAGCAAAATAAAAATTGAAATACCTGTGCTGTACATTAAAAGTTCTTATATTAAACTGTTGTAAGGAATAAGATTTGGAAAAAAAATAGGCTTAACATGTAGTTCTACAAAAATATACATATTTCAAATAGATTACATATAACTAGTGTTTGTTTACTTGTTTTTAGTTAAGCACACAACTAAACGATGAGCTAGCTATCTGTGTTTTGCCCACCATACATATAAAAATTCGATTTCTTGCGTTGTAAGATTGCCATTCTTTCGTCCCGAGCACAAATCGTAAAGGTATTTAGCTGTTCCTATTCCCTGCACGTCAGTATGAGTTTAATGTGTGTCGTTTGTCATTATTATAGAATCCTTTATTAAGTTTCACTTGGAGGATCACTTTATAAAGGAAAATCATACGATACAGTGTTCCAACTCCTTCTGCTTCGTTTTCATAATCTAATCTATCATCGCTGGGTAACTGCAGGAACCGAGTTTTGAAGATTTGCTCAGTGGTGCAAAATATAATGAAGCAATATTCTTCCTCTTCAGTTGGTTAACGTCAACTTCAACGTGTTTTTCATTTTATTTATTATAATTTGTTATCAGAAAAACGTTTAACAAATTTTGCTTATAGTATTAAAAGAGGTTGTTCAGCAAATGTTAAAAAAGTATGTTAACATACTTTAAACTGTTATAGACTTGTTATAGTGGCACTTCTTATGGAAAGAAACGTCCCAGTTTTTAACCTGAAATTCTGTTAACCGTAGGAAATAATTCACGATTCAATTTCATATTCGTGAAGTTTTCACCAACACTTAAAAAACGTTCATCCTGTGAAACGCTTTTTCTTTTTTACAAGCTGTACTGACTTATATTACATGACCATTATTATAATTTTGCAACTACGTTTAGAATGTGTAGGTAAACGCATAATTTTAACTTGGTGCAGTGTTAGTGTGAATTTAAGCACATAGTTAATATTCTAGATTGCCCATTTTCAAATCAAACAATATCCTTCATCTCAACGTATGTAATTTGTTTCATTTCAAATGATTAAACTTCGATAGATTTTGTAACCTATTCCAAAATGTTTTACGTGAATATATAATATTGCGTAACTACGTCATAGAAATAATCACGGCATTACGTCATAACAATAGACCAAACGAACTAAAATTTATATTTTAAGTTTGCTCTACCTTTACAAATATTAAAACATTTTTTGTGTGTTTTTACATTACAAATTAAAATTATTTTACAGTTTCAACAGTTTCTACAAGACCCATCGATATCGTTTATGTTAAAATATGAAGATTTTCCACAATACAAAAAAAAGAGATGGATGCAGTGTTGTTATGTCTAAGTTACAAATTTTCTAACTGAAACTACCCTATTGTTTTTTAGGCAAGACGTAACTTAGTAATTAGAGTGCCATAACTATGAAGTCAAAGGTTTACTCTTCGTATCCTGCTGCAGTAAATACGCTCTGTACTCCAGGGTCGTAGGTTTGCGACAAAACACCACCAACTATTTGATTAGATAGAAGTGTCCTCTCTAGCCTATCACTTGAACATCAAGGAAGGCTACCTTTGGTGAAGCTATGCACGAAGTTATTGCTAGTTGAAAGTTTTAATGTGCTTTTTTATCTATTCAACATTAACTGTGAAATGCAGTTTTTCTTTCGTACTGCTTATCACACAAACAAATACTTGTTTTATACTTTTCACTGTGATATAAATCCAGTTTATTTTTCTTTGGTTAACTTGTGTTCATTATTACTAATGAGAGGTCGATTTCTCGCAGATTAGTATAACCCAATAACACACGTTGATGAAAGCGTAGATTGAGCTGGTCTTCCCTTGAAAACAGACTTCGAGATTAAACAATTTTCGGAATACGAAGATCATTTATTGCCGCTTACCACTACTGATATTTTAAATAAATCAACGAATGATAATACAAAAATGTATTGCAATAAATGTATACCGTCATAAAAGTAATTTTTTTGCTGAGATGTGTAAAGCAATGTTTGTAATGCCCTTGAATTCCTTGTTGCTCAGAGTAGAAGAACAATTAAACGGTGATCAGTTCTCTTTAAAATACATACATTATAATAAATTTATAATTTATAAGTGGATTGATTAACTTAAAATTAATCTCTGAGATTAGATTATCTAAGAAACCTCGGCTTAACAAATACTAAACGTTTTGAAGCTTTCAGAAAAAAATCGATTTATATTTTCACAATCAAGACAATTTAGTGACTAATTTAACAACTCCGAAGACCTTTTGTTATTATTTAGTGTATCCTTTTAGTTATTATTATTTTGCGTAAAATTGCATACAATCATTATAATTAAAAATTATAGTAATATTAATATTTTTGATAAGCAAATTTGTGTTACGTTTCAAATGTACAGAGTTCACAACTTCTTAAATAATTAACATGTACAGTAATACACAATTTTTGATATCATATAAATATATTAGTACAAAAAGTTGATTTTCAGTCCTTTTGGTGAAAAAGCTTAATTAAAAATTTTAAGTTATTTTATCAAATGTACAAAAAATATTGGCATACATTTTCATACAATAACAAATTATTATATGTACAAAGGAAAAATTATAAAATTTATCAGTAGTAGATAGAAAATAATTGGACTTGCTCATTTGTGCTGTTTTATCACCTTCCCTACGTAAGCCCTTGCTACTAGTGGGTGGATCTTTTTTTTTAAAACCATGTACGAGGGGAGATCAGGAGCGTGGAGGAGAGGAGCTATTATGTATCTTCTTTGGCTTATTGCCGAACCAATAACTATATCTTCAGTTAATTTTCTGAAATTAGCAATGCAATGAAAATTGGATACAAATAAACCGATGTTTCGTGAACTGTGGCCCACTCGGTGCTCTTAAAATTCATGGATTAAATACGAATAATGGCGTAGCTTGGTTGTTAGCGCAGACTGCAAATAGGAGAGTCCAGTGTTCAAACCCCTTTGCCGCAGAAAAGCATTTTGAATCTTGAAGTCACATAGGCATGCTATAGCAGTAACGGCAAATCCACTATAAAGTTGTATGAGCGTTGGCAATGTTGAAAAGTTGCCTTCTTTCTTGTCCATTACTTTTACATTAAGAACGACTAGCCCTCGAATAGCTTTGTGAAGTAAAATTCAACTAACAGTTTTTATGTTGTATACAGGTTTCCCGCAGCGGTATATTTACGGACTTACGCACTAGAAACGGGGTTTCCATACTCGTGGCTGGCAGAGCACAGACAGCCCATCGTGTGGATTTGTGTTTAACTACAAAACAAACAAACGTTATGTGGAAAACATGAAAAACTAGGCTTTGCAACCTCTTCTACATTACGGGTAAACTGGGAAGTAGCTCACGGATTTTATAAGTATTCAAATCAATAATTCATTATAACGCCATCTGGTTGGTGCAAACCTTATTCGTGTATAAATCTGATTGAAAATATGATGAGATAAATACTTCATTTTCTATAATCGAACAAGTTGCTAATTTGATGAAAACAAAACAGTAAAAAATATATTTTTAAATATATACAGCAGATTATTTCGAAATTGCAATGCAGTCGAGACAGAGTGCGATTTGACAGTATTATCACATGACGTGTTTCGTAAAATGACTTTAATGCAGGATATCTGAGAGCTTTAGGTTTGATCTGCCACAGATGATACCGGGATAAGGTGGTCCAAGTAAAGTTTTCTTTTGCGCATAAAGTTGCCATACCCACCAATATTTTGGATAAAGTTAGTGTTGCACAGTTTTCTGCTACACGTGTAGGTACTATACTCATCAAAAATCTACGAAAAAGTAGGCTTAGTGCTAGTTTTCTAGTACACTCGTAGTTGGCATAACCACCAAAATTCAACAATGACATAGGCCTACTTTTAAGGTTATATGTAACTTAAAGTTATATTGGTACTTCATAAATTAATTTATCGAAATAGCTTTATTGGTCTTTCATTTCGATATTCACAAACAGTTAACCAATTATTACCGCATTCCAATTCTAGTACACCACACGTCATGGTGTGCTTCTTGTGTCTTTTTATCTTTTTTTAAACTTCATCCATTCATTTTAAGCTGTCGTAACATATTATGTTTGAACAATAATTTTTATTCTGAGAATGATTGTGTGTTTTTTTCTTTTAGCAAAGCCACATCAGGCTATCTGCTGAGCCCACCTAAGGGAATCGAATACCTGATTTTAGTGTTATAAGTCCGTAGAGTTACCGCTTTACTAGCAGAGAGCTTCTGAGAATGAAATGTAACAAATATTATGGTGACCCAATTAAAAAAATGAAGTTTTTTAAAAACTGTTTGTTTGTAACTAAGCAAAATTCTACACAATGGGCTGTCTGTCTTCTGTAAGCTATGTGTATCGAAACTCGAACTGTAGCATTGTAATTTCGCATACATACCGATATTCCAATTGGAGAGGAGGATTTTCAAATTAAAAAGCTAGATATTTACTAACATAACGTTTATCTTGTTCAAATAATGCAGAATTGTGCTTTTGTCTTAACTTTGCTCCTCAAAGGCACAATGGTATGTCTGCGTACTCACACCGCTAAAAAGTGGGTTTCGACACCCATGATGGGCAGAGCACAAATAGCCCATTGTGTAGTTTTGTACTTAATTCTGAACAAATAAACAATAAGCTTAATTTTGAGTAAATAAAACTTTGTCACCTTTTGGATGTCCCCTATGTATACTGTAACAATTAATTGCTTACCAAGAAGACAGTACGATTTGACAGTTAGATATATGTGACAAATATGGTGTCAAACTCTACTTTTGAGTATATATCAAGAACACCTGTGTTCGTAAGAGATTTTTTTAACTGTAGAATTCCTCTTCTGTGTATTACACTTAGAAGATATGTTTCCCTTCTCATATTTTTTTTTGGAAAGGATACAATCTCTTTTATGTAACAATATTTCTTTATGTTGAGAGTATATCTGAAGACTTATTCATGACTTACCTTGAAGAAAAACTAACAATATCCAGAAAAATGAAGACACGTCATTAAACGTCACACAACACATGATTCAGCATAAGGAGTGAGTATTGTGTCCAGCTGAACCACTAGAGGGCACTGCAGTCGTGGTGTCAAGTCACTGGAATGTAACGAGCTATTTCTCTCCTTCCAGAATGATCAGGCACCACAGTTCAGGTGCCCGGCACTAGATTCCACATACGAGAAGCTTCCTTACAGCCGTCGCCGTCTCCATGGCAACGTACCATCCCAGGCGACGGCGTAAGGGGGATATGAAGACAAGCCAGATCACGTGGTTTCAGGTAGATGGTGTCTTTCCACTCTCTACATGGAAAAAAAGAAAAATATATATTAAAAAATTGAGAAGATAAATAAGATTATTAACAACGTATAATACGGAGTATTCAAAAGTAACTCCATGTGTTAAATAACTGTAAAGAAGATAGCCTTTGTAGTTGAGGAAGTTTAAATCAATAAATGGTAAATGGTTGTTTTATAGTTATAATATGGCTGGGTTATCTTGTTAAAGAAGAATTTTTGGTACGTAATTCAGGAAGTAAGTCCAATTTGATTTGAGTATATTTATAATGTTGACATTAAACCGATATTTGACTTGAAATTAACTGGTCTTTGCAAAAGTATTCTTTATTCGGTGTCTGATTTTACATGTTTTGTGCGTGTGAAGCTAGTCATTTTGGGTTGAAAGTTCGTGAGAGAACTTAGTGTCAGTCGGTAGATTTTGGCAAAAACGTTGACACCGCAACAAAATTCAATAGTCTTTACTCGTAATCTTAGTATATCAACATTTCTAAAATACTAAAAACCAGAGAAAAAGCTATCAAATTATAGACTGTGCAACTCCTTGTTTTCAAATGTTATGTAGGCTTAGCATTTTTTAATACTTGAGCGCTTTCTAGAAAATGCTTCTTTTTTTATAATGTTCCTCTGTTAAGAAATGAAATATATAAACCTTTCGTATTCCATCTATTTTTGAAACGTTATTGCTCGTGGTTAGTTTATCTCGATGATCACATGATCACGAAGAAAACGATCTGACAGACTAATAAACTAAAGAAAATCGTTTTCGTTGTTAGTAATTTAAAATTAATTGTAACATCTGATTTATGACAGATAGCACCCTAAACATTCCATGATGTGTGAATATAACTAATTTTCATTGGTTCTTGATAATTTTAAAGGATTTGCGAATCCGTGGTGAACTTTACCTACAGATTTCTAAAACGGTGTTTTAATAATCCAGTTATTTTACTTATTTTACTTTAAGCTTATTTTTCAATAAAAGTGTTTATAAAACTTTAGAAGTATGTGATAACAAAGGCTAATAACTTAAGTGCCCTCATACCTGTGACTAAACCTTTAGTTTTTGTCTGTTAAGCCTGAAGGATTCTTGTTGCATCCCAGTAAAAGGTTCCAGACTAATCCCATACTTAATAAACCCTTTAACTAAAATCATACCATCCATTGGAGTATAACTAAAATATATTTGTGACATACTATTATCTATTTCACACCATTTATAGTAGTTTTTGATGCAATCAATGGTATAAATAGAGTCTAGACCAGTACTGAGTGTGTCGTATGGCAATAGATATAACAGATTAGTGTGGTTGACATATTATTACACATTCTTTACTGTCATTAATAGGGTTTTTTTAATTACACACTATCCAAAAGAGTATAATCCAAATCCACTTGTATTATTCTATTATCTATCATCCAAAAGAATGCAGTTCTAATCTATTTATATTATTCTAGTATCGACTATCCAAAGGTTTATAATCTAAACCAGTGTATATTATAATATTATCTACTACCCAAAATAATATAATCCAAAACCATTTATGTGATACAATTATTTACACGATAAATGAACAAAATCCAAGTATATCTACGATATACTATTAGCTATTGCTCAAAGGGGTGTAGTACAAATATATTTATGATGTACTAGTAGCTCTTGCTTATAGTTTGTAAAGGAAGAGTACACCTAAACAGTTTTTATTATTACAAAACTGATGGCCATTAATTTCATTAAAACATCTCTCTTTACAAACTGTGGGCCTTTACAAATTGTAATCTCTAGTTAGCTAACACCCTTATTTTGAATAAGTTTTTGGAATCAGATATGTATAATTCGTACGGTTTAAAACATTTTCTGGGAAAGAATAGCGCAGGCCCCATCATGTAGCCACCCGTCGGAGTTAAATACTGAATAAATCTCTGTAATCACAATAAATATCCAAATAAAGTTAAAGAAAAGCATCATAAAAATACTGTTCTGAAATAAAAGTGAGCGAAACATAAGAATAAAAATTACAGAATAGAAAACCTTTAATTCTGATCTGAAGCCTCTGGGGATTCTAAAAATAATTAGATTTATATTCACATGTTCTCAAATATTTGCATTCCAATATTAAAAGCATTGATTGACTGGCCAGTTGTATTCTACTGTTCAGGTCTATTTTTTAAATAGAAAATACTTCTCTTCTGCACTGCGTTAGATAACAATAAAGGCGAGGCCACACTCGTCCAACATTCAAAAATCGATTACACTATTTCGACTTTTGCAGTGGAAAATACATCTTTTCCTTTCTAGTCGATGCATAGCAAAGCAGTTCCAGGTCGACCAAAGAACAGTTACACTTAACACGACTCAACATAGTCTAGGGTGAAGTTTTTAAATTCTTCGACCGAGGTTTAATAACAGCAAAAGACGACCGTTGGGTGTGTGTGTGTGTTTTTCTTATAGCAAAGATACATCGGACTACTTGCTGAACTCAACGAGGGTAATCGAACCTCTGATTTTAACGTTGTAAATCCTTAGACTTGCCGCTATACTAGCGGGGGCGACGACCATTGAAGAAACAGAAACATTTCCTACTCTTTAGAACTATTTTGTTTATTTACTATTACAAAAGAAATTCTTGTTATATCAAGAACACATTTTAATTGCTTGTATGCTTGTTGTAAAGCACAAAGTTACCTGTGAACTCTTCAGCGCGGGTAATGAACCACGATTTTTAGAGTTATAAGCCCACCGACTTTTCGCTGAGCCATTATCAGGCATATTTACTTGTATATGAGTTAAATGCCCCTAAAAACTACAGTCAATAGTATCAGCTATAAATATCTGTATCTATTTTTGTCGATTACCATTATGGAGTAATATCGATTACTCAATATCAAATACTGATATTATTGGAAAGCCTAGAACGAATAATAATTGTTTGTTATACTTAAATTATCAAGCAAAAATAGACAATAAAGAAGATAGTTAACATAGAATACACATCACAGCAAGGTTCTACAGATCTGAAAAGTACGTCATAAGTATCGTATCTATTCATGTTTCATTGAGAGCTTAGCGCTCGTCTTTCTTTTGTCTGATGTTACTGAGCATAAGAGGCATTTGTCTAACTCAGTCGAGCTCATTGATAAAAATCAAACAAACGGAGTTCAATCCGCGCAGTCCTACAAAGAAAACCTACACGTCCATGCAGGCAGAAATATCCTGTTGACAATAACAACAAACCAATCAGTGTCAGTTGTTTCTACAGCAACAAGGTTATCACTGATGGAAGAATACATCTGTAACACGCCCGCTAAAGGAGACAGTTATTTTCTTTGCTTTTTATTTCATTTGTATTGAATATTTAGTTTGTTTGTGTAGGTGTTTAGCATAAAGCTACAAAATAGTTTATCTGTGATTTACTCACTACAGGTATCCAAACCCGATTTCTAGCGATTTAAACCTGTAGATTTACTGCTGACATCTGTTACTCTACGGAAAACTCTTGGTTTTGCAATGATTTTTGTTTTCACTGGTACTGTGCAAGCCAAGTTTTCAGTATCTCGGACTGTAAATCCACAGTTTATGATTCACATACCTTTGTCGCAATAAACGCTATTAACACTGAAGTCCTAGATGCGTCATAAAAGAAACAGTCAAATCGCAACATTCCAATAAATTAGTTTAAGAGTTGGAAATGGTTGCTATTTGCAAGCTGCCTTTCCTGTAACCTATCATTTTAAAATTAGGGACGATTAGCCCTTATAGAACTTTACGCAAACAAGTTCACCAAATGATAACTTAAAAAAATAATAAACTAGAAAGCCGAAACTTCTAGATGATCAAAAGTTGTATATTGTTTTAGGTTTTTGTAACTTGGTTGGTATGTTACAGATACGGATATTTTCTGTTTTTCTTACAAGTAGATCTTGTCGTTCCTCTAATACAGATAACTCCTGTCTCTGTCATTGGGATATAAACATGAAAATGTCTGTATGCGTGGACGGCCTCTTTGTCATAAGGCTGTGAAGAAACACATCTTATGTAGCAGTTAAAACATTTTTATGAATAAGTAAGACCAAACTTGTAACAGTTAAAACAGTTTTATGAATAAGCTAAAACCAATCTTGTATCAATTAAAACATTTGTATGGATAAGGTAAGACCAATTTTGTATCTGTTAAAACATTTTTTATGAATAAGGCAAGACCAAACTTTTATCAATTAAACCATTTTTATGAATAAGGTAAGACCAATCTTGTATTATTAAAACATTTTTATAAATAAGATAATACCAATCTTGTATCAGTTAAAACATTTTTATGAATACAATAAGACCAATCTTTTATCAATTAAAACATTTTTATAAATAAGGTTAAACCAAACTTTTATCAGTTAAACATTTTTGGGGAATAAGCTAAGATCAATCTTTTATTTAAAATGCATGAATGTATATGCTGAATGAAAGTATTCTTGTTTGGTTGGCACTTTCTGTTAAAGATTGTTTGTGGGTTGACACTGCATTGGAGTACCACTTACGGGTTGAGCTCTTCGTGAAAATATAACTTTCTGAGTTGCACTTCGCAGAAGTTTATTTATCGAGTTGAGACACTTCGTGAAAGTGTTTTTGTCGGGTTGACATTCCTTGTGAAACGCAATCAGTAGTCGTGATTGCTATAAAGAGGCGACATTATAAATAGTATTTGTCATTGTATTAAGACAACCTTGCAAACTACAGCGCTACGGATGCAATCACATTTTAGGGTTAAACGTTTTTAGTTACTATCAGCTTCCAAGTTTACAGGGCTCGTATGAACGTTAACCAGATACACCAGTTGCTGGATGGACGTTGTTAGAACTTTCCTGCTGAGTGAAAAAGCCATTAAATGAGCGTGCGTGGTTTTAACATCGTTACATATGCATGGAAAGCGCACGTTAACCGACAGTGGGACCAAAACTGTCCTCGCGTTATAAACCCGTTAAGTTCGGATTCTCATTAACTTGCTCTCTATACACCTTTTAACGAGTTTAAACTCTAATTGGCCAGATATGTTGACCCATAACACCTCGACTTACAATTTGAGGGCCATGAGTTCGAATACCCATCACACCAAATATGTTCGTCTTTTCAGCCGTGAAGGGTTTATAATGTGACGCTCAATCCAACTATTCGTTGGTAAAAGAGTAGCCCAAGAGTTGACGGTGGGTGTTGATGACTAGCTGCCTTCTCTCTAGTCTTATACTGATAAATTAGGAACGGCTAGTACAGATAACCTTCGCGTAGCTTTGTGCAAAATTCTACACGAACTCTAGTGTGTTGATACAAGCAACGTGCGAATAGGATCGACAACCTTTCCAAGATTTAAAATATCTTACTTATTACTCCACGATTTATTTCAGGTGGAACGTTACAAATAACAACTTTAGAAGTTAAAGCTCTATTCTCAAACTACATGTTCATACCTGTTTCAGTTAACTTCATGGCCCATGAACAGTCGTGAAAATATACTTGAAACTCATCAAATACTCGTAGGGCTGACATTACCTGTTCTAGTGAAATACGTAAATTCAACAGACACAAATACATTGTCTCTAAACCAGGAAGGTCAGCCATTTGAACCGAAGACAAACAACTTGGTTTCCTCTAAACTTAAAAAAATAAATTCGTTGCTATACTATTAAATAAAATAAAACAAAGCTTACAACCAATGAGAACGTTAATCAGTTAATACTACAGATTTTAAACATACACAGACGCGAATGTTGATAAAAACTCACAACTCACTCAGTTTCTTTGAAACCAAATTTAAGTAGCTTCTATATCCGCCATTGATAACTGGTTGACAGTTCTCTCTATATACAAAGCCAAATGGTGGTTAGATCTGGCCCTTGGTAACAATACATGGAGTGAACTGCTGTAGTCATCCGCCAGTTAGTTCATTTTCTTTTACCAACATATTAGAAAATATACCCAGTTTGTATGTCTTCCTGCTTGCTTTCCATTCAACTTACGAGCGATGTGAAGTTTCAAATCAGCAGTCTGTGGGGTAATAGATTAAGTTCTGTACTCCGTTTCCTCTCTGACAATGAGGCATGATAACGAACATTGGAGCGACAAGAACTACAAGTACGTGATCATACTTCGCTGTTAAAGAGACAAAACGTAATATTCAGAAATAAACATCTCTTATCCTACAAACAGCTGGTTGAATGTATTTCTTCCTGTTTCCAAGCCAGCAGATTTCATAAAACATGTGAAATTTTATCATGTCTACGGTTCTCTGTCTGTATTTTCTGTGTGATGTGTATACATCATTACCGGTGTATATTTGGCTTGTGTTATTTGGACACCTCCACTTATACATGACCGCATATAGATGACTTTTGTGACGTAATCACTTATTTGCAATACCAGTAGCGACTTTATTAAGCGAAGCGATCGAAGGAAATGAAGCATTCATAAAATTACATGGCGAAAAAAAATCTCTATTTCTCTTTGTCTGTGTGTTTGATATCGCCATATTGATTCGCGTAATCTCGTTAGGAATTTTTATGATGACATATCTCTGAGTTACTACCGACGCTCGTTATTTATGTGAGGAGCTTTACTTGCTTAACTGGTAATTGTCATATTTCTCGGAGAACTGGTCCGATTTTCTTCAAAACTTTTTTACGGACTTGGTGAAGGTAATTAGCTGCTGTTTTTCCAGATACCTTCCTTATGAAAAGTAATTTGGACTATTTTGTTTATTTGCTATTCTAGATCAAATGTAGACATCTTTAGTCTACTGTATATCTACAGCAATATAACCGCATTCTAATCTTGCTCATCCTCCGTATTATTATTAAAAAGTATACTACTTATCTCTGCATGTCCAGTATAACAGTTAAAGCGTGTGTGTTTTTTCGTATAGCAAAGCTACAAAGAGCTATCTGCTCAGCCCACCGAGAAGAATCGAACCCCTGATTTTAGCGTTGTAAATCCGGAGACATGTCGCTGTACTAGAGGGGAGCCGCAGTGTAAGCAAATAAAAACTAATGTAAAATTCGTTATCTTGAGACTAATGGTCCGCTTTCTGTTAACTGAAAAAGGAACATTTAAATGCAAGAGACAGACATGCAGTCCAACGAATGGAGAAATAGACAGAGAGACAGTCAAATTGATGAGAAAGTGGCATACAGACAAGCAGTCAAAGGAATGAGAAAATTAACAGACAGGTAGGCAGTTCAAAAAAATTGAAAAATGCACAGGCAGGCGGAATTAATAACGTGCACACAGACAGAGATGTACAAGTAGATACATGGGGATGTGTGTGTTTTCTTATAACAAAGCCACATTGGGCTATTTGCTAAGCCCCCAATATGGGGAGGCTTTAGTCCAATGTGAGGTCCAAGTAATCCCAAGCAGAAGGAATTTTCCCATGTAGTAAGATTACACTACACTCCTTTGAGTTTACACATTAAACAACATCTTACCGCAAATACTTTATATAATTTCTAGAAATTGTAGATATTTAAAGAAACCTTCTTATGTAGTTTTTTCTGAGAGATTTTACTAGTTATGATAAATTATTAATGCAGTGTTTGCTGTTTAATTAAGATAAGATACAAGGTATATTGTGCAAGCTCTTATTTAGTAAATACAATAAATTGGTAAATGAAAGGACCAAAGTACCTCTTTTAACTTTGACAAGAGTTAAGGATTGAGTAGCTTAAAAATTATTCAATTTCGCATAATTCACAGAAATTGCTCACTTGACAACAAGCACTAATGGAAAAAAACCTATATCCCAACATTTGGGTAGTAAGCAAATAAGTTAAATGGTAGGCGGGTGGGGTAGCGAAGTTCAAAAATACACCACTTTTTATTGTGGTTAAATAACGCTGGGTGTAAAAAATGTTGAATGAACAGCATTTGTATTTACAACTGAGACTCCAGCTTTGTTTAATTTTACGAGGTTCTTCAAATAATATACATGCTAGCTGCCCATAATTTTGAAGAAATAGATTGATGGAAAGGCAGCTCGTCAAAATCACCAGTCACCAACTTGTGGGCTACTCTTTACCAATGAACAGTGGAATTTATTGGCACATTATTACACCCAAACGCTGAAAGGGTACACGTATTCGGCGAAGAGGGATTCAAACCCACGGGCTGCAGATTACGAGTCGAGAACCCAAATCATCAGGCCATGCGAGCTCTTATGGAAGTTTCTAAAATATTATGTACAAATTACTTGAGAAAACAAACTGCAGTTAAACATGAACTGGTTTTTAAAACCAGGTATTTGATAAAAGATAAGCAAATCAAAACCTAAAGTAAAGAGAAATTTATATGAAATTTGATGTTTAATTAATTTATTTATTTTTGTAAAATCGAGTAAGATAAGAATTTGATACATAAAGTTTTGAAATATCAAAATTGTATTCGAGTAAATCATGTGGAAACTTCTCCCGTGAACTTCGTGTTTTCACTAATGAAACTGGTCTAGTGCTCATCTGAAAACCCTTAAACTTATGTTTGTCAAATAACACAAATGTTCAAGTGAAGACTGTCGTAGAAATAAACATGATCAAATTGATGTGACGACAAGAAATACAAATTTTAAAAGATATTTGATTTATCTCAGCGTAAAACAACACACTAATTTTCCTTTAGTTTCACGTGTATGTGGGCGGTATGGATTCAACGGTTATATCTGTTGACTGTTCCACACATGAAATGTTGCCTGATCGAATATTACTGCAGATTTGAAAGGTTTGTTTTTGAATTTCGCACAAAGCTACTCGAGGGCTATCTGTGCTAGCCGTCCCTAATTTAGCAGTGTAAGACTAGAGGGAAGGCAGCTAGTCATCACCACCCACCGCCAACTCTTGGGCTACTCTTTTACCAACGAATAGTGGGATTGACCGTCACATTATAACGCTTCCACGGCTGAAAGGGCGAGCATGTTTGGTGCGACCGGGATTCGAACCCGCGACCCTCGGATTACGAGTCAAACGCCTTAACACACCAGGCCTTCCCTCTAGTCTTACACTGCTAAATTAGGGGCGGCTAGCACAGATAGCCCTCGAGTAGCTTTGTGCGAAATTCAAAAACAAACAAACACGTGTGTGTAACATTTCGCCGAAATATTTTTTTCTCATTTTAGTTTTACACTAAATTTAAGATGACGAAGTGAAAATGTCAGTGCATTAAAATACTAAACAGATATAAGTTATCACTGAGCACAGCTGAATGTGGTTATGACATGAAAGATCTAATGATAAAAACGTACTTATTACCAGTAGACATGACAGTTTAAACCGTTGTGCTCTATGAACAGTACACCTTATAACTTCACAAAGTAACTATTTCGGCAAATTTCAATTAGTCTAGAACACAAATGAACAATAAAAATCCATTAAGTAAAGTTAAAAGAGTCACTCCCTTCCCCGGGGGACTCGCTAGTAAGCTTGACTGTTCATAATGCTAAAATTCGGGTTCGATTTATATGGTGTGTTCAGCAGCGATATCCCATTTTGCAGCTCTGCCTTTATACAGTGGTGTTATTCGAATTACTAATACTTTCAACCAGATGTCTCTGTTTCCTAGGGATCATATTTTGATAAAGTACTATTTTTACCTTAGCTCCCTTGTAGGTAATGTGTATTAAAAGTTATCATGGGCTTGTTTCTCCGTGTCTCAAACCAAAACAGTCATGACTTTCTCATTACTTCAGGGTGATTATGTCGATATTTGAAACACTTATTTCTATATTTACAATATTTGTTATTCTTGTCTTACATGTATATGAAAACTGAGTCACAAGTCCTACATTACATGATACAAAAAACAAAACAACGGTGTCAACCAGTTTTACTGAGGTGACATAGTTTGAAATGGAGTATCTGCTTTTATAAGTATTATTAATGACAAGTAATAATTTTAAAATATCGTAATTCTAGTATAAACGATGTTATCATTACCCCTTGAAGTTAGCTTTCTTATATACATTTGGTGTTCCTTTAACAGCCCAGGTAAGTACATGGAGAAACGGTAATTATCAGCCAGAAATAGATAAACAATAAATATAACAGTTGGAACCTCATTCTATTAAGAGTTAGTTATAAATATAACATTTCTGTGTCTGTTGAAACACTGCATTCAAAGAAGTAAAGAAACTGATTTTAACGTCTGGATGAGTAATATCAATCCTTTTAAAACTATACAAAAACGATAGTATGGATGGCATTTGTAACATCCTTGCATAATTACGAAGGCAAGAATTAACATATTGCAATACATATAATTATTAAATCACCAATTAAGTTTAATTTATCCTGTTTTTATTTTTTAACATTCTGCTACACTGTGTGCCTGCACTATTGTGTTCGGATGATAAAAATACCGCCTATACTATCTTGTTTACATTATTTATAAAGGACTTACATAAACCATCTATACATTTACTTTATTTTTTAAAAGTTTTTCCTTTACTTGTAACATTAATAACAACTAACCTAGTTTAAAATCTGTTCACTCGTTATATTTTACTTCCTTGTAATAATGAATAGCCCCCTATTAACGTTTAAGGTCACTCTTTTCTGATCGAATAGTTGGATTTGTTCATCACTCTTATAGTGTACCCACGATCCCAAAGCACGGGACAAATATTTGTCATAATGGATAACAAACCATTAATCATTCAATTTGAATAGGTTAACTTCAAGGTCACGCTCGGCCCTTCCAACCAGTGGATTTGTAATCTATCGTATTAAATATGTTTTCTTTTTTATTTTTCATTTTTCATCGGCTCGGCATGGCTAGGCGATTATGGCACTCGACCCGTACGTAATCTGAAGGTTGCGGGTTCGAATCACCGTCGCACCAAACATGCTCGCCCTGTCAGCTGGGGGGACATTATTATGTGACGGCCAAATCCACTATTCGTTGATAAAAGAGTAGCTTCAGAGTTAATGGTGGGTGGTGATGACTAGGTGCCTTCCCTCTAGTCTTACACTGCTCAATTAGAGACGGCTAACGCAAATAGCGCTCGTGTAGCTTTGTACAAAGTTCAAAACAAGCAAACAAACCATAAACCTCCATCATCAAGTTCACCTGTGAATACGAGAATAACAACCAAACAGCATTTCTCAACCTCCATATATCAAGAATCGATACACATTTTAAAACAGAAATACACATAAAAAGCACCCGTACTAGACTACACATGAAACAAAACAAAAACTCAACATAATAAGGAACTAAATAAACAGCCACAGAATTTGCTCAGCCGATAAACTTAACGAAATCAACAAAATAAAACAACACGTCATTAACATCAATACATTTCCTCCAAAAACCGTTGAAAAAAATTATACATAAATACGTACACACACCTGGATCACCAACACTGTCAACAACAAACAAACAATAAAAAATTTCAAGAAACAACAAACTACAAAACTTTACCCTGCTGTATACCATATATTCCCGATATTATTGAAAAAAATAGCCAACATTTGGAGAAAAAAACTTATAACAAAACACAACATTCCAGTAATCACCAAATTTATTAAAAAACCAAGTACAAAACTGAAATCCATACTATGTAAAAACTACACTGACAAACACAACGCCAACATTGTTTATAATATACAATGTCACAACTGCCATGACTTCTCTACTGGAAAAACAAGCACACAAAAAACCAGACTTAAAGAGAAAAAAAAAACAACCTTCACACGTTTTTTGAGCACTGTTAACCTTAAGATGATCTAAGAGAATATAAACGTTGTTCTGTACTTTATTTTAATTAAAGTTTTAATACCCATATCAGTCGTTCTGATAATACGGTTAGAGTTGTGTTGTCTAGTGCATCAGGAACTGGCAGTGAATACATCCATGAAGATTTACAGAATATCTACAAAACAACCACATTGGACTTATAAACAAATATTTTTATTTTCAGTAGCATATTTCTTAGCTCAGTGCTATACTACAGTAATTTTCAAAAAATACAAACAAACAACAAAATCCTAAAAACCTGGAAATAAGTGTTCGCAATTTCGAGCAATGTAATCGTCGCGATTACCTATGTATACATTATAAACTTGGAAAAGTGGGGAAGGCACAGCTGCATTCCCGTGTAACTACTGTTCTCAGTATCACCAATTGGCTGCATTCCCGTGTAACTGCTGTTCTCGGTATCACCAATTGATTGCATTCCCGTGTAACTAATGTTCTCAGTATCTATCACCAATTGTAACTGAAATTTGAAGATATCGAAAAAAGTCAGCGACTTGAGAACCGATTACGTCACATCACAAAGACCAATTAATGTATTATCGGTAACTTCAAGATGTTCGTTGATTTCCTAGTCGCCAGTGTTTTGTCCTCCTTCTTGTTGAAACGTACAAAGTTAAAGAGATTTCTCTCTGAAAATGAATGCTACAATGTTTGTATCTATAGCATAGACTCTTAAAAAGAAAAGAACTCCAAAACTTAGAATGTCTCTAATAGCTTTTGTTACTAAAAATAAATTTTATATATAAAATATTTTTATTTTTTGTTCTTAATTTCTAAAAGAAGGTAAAATCATTAATTTTTTTGAAATATATTTTGATCTTATATTTTCGGTAAAATAATGAGATAAATAGCCAAATATCATTATTTACCTAAAATGTTGCTACACAGTTAAAAGTCTTATAGTCTGTCAATTTAAATATATTTTTAAATTAGAAAATTAGTAATTTGTTAGTGAATTTTTAGAAGTCAGTAGATTTCATTCTAAGAACCTATGATGTTATATATTATATAATGTTAACCAACCTGGTCTATACCCCGTTGGTACAGCGGTAAGTCTAAGGATTTACACCGGTAAAATCAGAGGTTCGATTCCTCGCGGTGGATTCAGCAGATAGCCCCATGTGTCTTTGCTATAAGAAAACACACACACAAACACAGCATATCTGTCACATCTGGTGGCGACGAAACCTTTTGTTTCATGGAAGGGGTAACACCATTTTTCGTGAGCAATAGCTGTTAGGGTGTGTGACACACCAAGCAACTAAATTATAATTATAATCAATTTCATATAAGTAATTACAAATCATATTTAAAAATGGCAATTTAAACACCACATTATTTATTTATTTATTATTTTGACCAACTAAAACTATTAAAGTATGGTTATGTATGGTACGGCATGATGGAAGAAGGAGAGAAAGAAAAACCTGTATAAAGGAGAAACGAGATAAACACTAAGGGACAAGTTTATATAAAATAACAACGAGAGAAGACAAGGGGTTTTGTGTGTTTTTTAATTTCTTGAAAAGCTGCAGAAATGGCTATCTTAACATAACTTTCCCCCCGCGGTATGTCTCCGGATTTACAACGCTAAAATCAGGGGTTCAATTCCCCTTGGTGGGCTGAGCAGATAGCCCGATGTAGTTTTACTATAAGAAAAATTCACACACAAACATAGCTTTCCCTTATTTTGCACAAAGAGACTAGATAAAAGGCAATTAATGAATGATATTAGCGCCTGAGTTACTCTTGTTTGATTAAATACTTGGTTTTGGCAGTCACTCTTATAGCGACATCAAAATCGATAGCGTGTTTTTGTTAAAACGGACTGCGAACCAGTAATACTTGGGTTTGCGTTACTAGCACAATAACAACGCACAGCCTACTATAACGAGAAGGAATGAATGATGAAGACAGCTATTACATGTTTTATTTCTGTACACCATCTTAACACAGAACGCATGCTTGTTAACTACTACTATGACAAACAGAGAAATGTGATTTCCGCCTTTTGTCTTTTATATCAAAACTGTTTTATCTGGGCGTTACCAAAACCTATTTCTATGATACTTTCCCACTTTTTTGAAAAAAAAAAAAACATAAGCATTTTGCGTTGTTTTTTGTTTTGTTTTTTGCTTAAAATATGTAATATTATAATATCATCATTAAATATATAATGAGTTCTTTTATGCGAGCATCAGGTAACAGTTACAGTGGTGGATGAAATTATTGAACCATCCAATGTTTTTTACACTTTTCTTGGTTTCCGTGATTGTTTACGACATTGCTTATCGTGGAAGTGTGAGAGCTAGTTTAAAACACTTATGGTCATTATCTGGTGTAAATTAATTCATATTTCAATCATTCAAACACATTGTTAACAAACCAACTACGACGAACTTATTACAGAGATCATTAATAAATATTCTTTGAGTAAAAAAACCTACATATGAAAATAAAGCCAGCCACTAATATAACAGATGAAAGTAATCTCAGAAACTGTTTCTTATCTTAATATTTGGTTATGCCCCCCGTTGGTCTTGATAACTGTATATGGCCGTGGCATAGAGTGCAAAAGGGATTGAATGTAGGCAGAGGGGGCCCGGCATGGCCTAGCGCGTTAAGGCATGCGCTTCGTAATCTGAGGGTCGCGGGTTCGCGCCAAACATGCTCGCCCTTTCACCCGTGGGGGCGTTATAATGTGACGGTCAATTCCACTATTCGTTGGTAAAAGAGTAGCCCAAGAGTTGGCGATGGGTGGTGACGACTAGCTGCCTTTCCTCTAATCTTACACTGCTAAATTAGGGACGGCTAGCACAGATAGCCCTCGAATAGCTTTGTGCGAAATTCTAAAACAAACGTAGGCAGAGGTGAGTATCTGATGCCACGATCGGATTAGAGCTTTCTGCATTTACATGTTGCTTCTGGATTTCTTTTTTTTTCGCTTTGTTACCCATAATCTTCCAGTAGTTTTCAATAGGATCCATATCTGGGCTGTTGCCTACCCAGTGTTACATATTTATTCTCTCCCTGCCAAGAAAGTTCTTCAGCTGCAATAATGAAATAAAACCAAAAATGTATTTTAAATACAGATAAGGTAAAGTTTCCTCTGTATTTCACGTCTATTGCATTTAGAACATGAATATTAACAACCTTTTTAGTCCTGTGGTATGGAACAGAGTCATCCTGGAATGTACACTTTTCAGCTCCACCAAGTGATCTTAAACTGTTGGCTTTAATCGGAACAAAATGCAGGGATCTGATACCTTGGTTAAAGTTGCATTCCTATATCATCTGACCCTAGAAATGCTTCACAGCTGCATTAAATCACACTGGACGAAACTCTTCTCCACATAGACATTGTATCAAGTGCTTCCCATCAGATCCGAGCAAGTTAAACTTTGGCTCGTCTGAAAAAGTCCAATCAGCATGTTATTTAACTAGTTGAACCTCATTTTCCTCTCACTGTTAGTCGCAGGGGGGTCTTTCTTGGTCGTTTTGTTAGAAGACCAGCAGAACACAGGCGAGACCAGGTGGTACACGCAGTGAGAGTGACCTCTGAAATTTTCTGTCATGTTCTTTTGAGATCTGAGAACAGTCGAGGATTCTGCAAACTTATAATTTTCACAAAACGATCGTCAGTTGGTGTGAAACCTTTCTTCTCGCTACTCCACACAGCAAATCTCTATATATATTTCTGCACGTAGCAGCTCACAGTAGACTGGTTAAATTTAGTTTTCCCACAAACTGCCTTGTCGAAAGTTAACTCGGAATCCTTGGCCATTGTAGCATGGCACGCACATTGTAACAGATAGGCTTTTGAACTGACTCTCAGTATGATGTTGTATTTATAGACAAAAAGCAACTGATGTAATAACCAGACCGTCTATAAAGCTGCTTATATAATAATCGGACAGTATCGCATCGTCCATGAAACTCATTTGTACCTACAAGCATTACGACTCTGACACGGATGATGACTCTGAAGAGAAGTGTTAAAAAAATCGGATGGTTCAGTACATTTGAACAGCACTATATGTAACAGAAATTATAAAGCTTAAATATATTGTAATCACAAAACAACGTTTCATTGTTAAATACAAATTTTGCCTCTGTTGACAATGTAATGAATATAACTCCAGCCTCACATAGCATTTCATTCATTGCATATTATACAACTTATCCTACAATATAAGTAAGATAGAGAGTTTCGAGTCACTCTACAGAATGTACAAGGTTATGAAAAGACGATATACAATTTCAACAAGTTGTATTCACTAAAACTTAAAGTAAGTGATTTATACATTGAACGCCAATTAATTTAATTTATTCTCCTGTGTCTAATATATACATGTATATATACCAAATTGAAAGTTTTAATTCAAACGAAACCGTTCGAGCTAATGCATTCGAGATTTTACTTATAAGTTTTATAAGTCTTCTTGTTTACCTTTAGAACAACGGAAGCCTTCCTATTTTGCATTTGATTCGCTTCCCTGCATTATAATAATATCTCACATGAACTTAATTTGACCGTTTCGAGGCTTCTTAACTACTAGTCTAAACGTGGATTTGTAGAAGTCATCATAAAACTCCTATTCCTGCGTTAATTCGTTTGAAAAGTAATTTAACTGTATTTCAAAGAAATAGTAACTAATTTTATATCTTTTTACTTATTAAAATTGTTAATAAGTACAAAATCAATTGTGAACAAAATCAATCAGTCATTCACGAACCAATTTCACTCAACCAATCAAAAAGTGTTACTAAAGCATCTTTCTAACTGAGTGTTAACAAACAATTCAAATTGTTATGTAGAATACCATGATAATGTATTTTTTCCTAATGTTGTAATATCTTTATATAAACATGAAAGTTAATAATTAAACTAAACTTATACAAATTCCCATTTGACTGGGAGTTTCAATTTGTCAATTTTATTTACTTACAAAGGATAAGAAATTAAACGTAAAATATGTTTTACACAATTGTTATTCCAAATGTAGACAAAACTTACACTCGATAGAAACCACTGACCCAGTATGAACATTATCTACAGAGAATCATGCATTACCAACAAAAGGAATCTACCGCTGGTATGGCGGTAAGTCTACGGATTTACAACGCTAAATTCAGGAGATCGATTCCCCTCGATGGACTCAGCAGATAGCCTGATGTGGCTTTGCTATAAGAAAACACGCACACACCCAAAAAAGGGAGAGTTACGAACAGGTAATGACTTTTATGATTAGTAAATAGGATAATAAAAACATACTTTAAAATGTCCAGTGTACAGCAAGGATATCAGAAAAAATATTTATCTGGATTGCCATGCTCATCAAAGAACCCTGGGCAATAATACTACTTATTTAACTCCTGTCCTCCTCAATAACAATGTTTTAATCTGAACATTATTTGGAAATTAAACGAATAGATTTGTAAGCTTTGACCCGAAGATTGCTATGTTTGAGAAACTGTGTGTCATGTATGAATTCGGTGACAAGCCTCAAAATTTTATTTCGCCTCAAGGTGTGCACACAGTTTTAAGACTTGCACCGAATGAAGTCAAGCCAACAGGACAGCAATCAGGCTCTTGATGTAGATCGCCAGCAACTTCTAATAAAGTACAATTACTACATCTGATCTTCGGTACTGGAAATACCGATTTCCACTAGGAGGACTCAAACGTTTGTTTTGCTAGATTACTGCATACAAACACATTACGGGTAGATTAGGAACGTTGTATATTTTCGACTAAACGTTGTTTCGCCAGTTGTTCGATATGATTGTTTTGAACAATGGTGAACGCTCCATTTGAATTACCTGCTCTGTTACGGCAAGAAACGATTAACGATTTGGATCCATGGTTGTAATGGATAGAAATAAGCTTTCTGGCATAGTAGCGGAAGGTCTGCTAGATAACGATTTCTTTCACACATTGAGAAGAAGCTAAATCTAGAATGCATATCATATTATTAACGAGAGAATGTTTGTGAGGGTGTTACGTGTTCTGAGAGAAACGTTAATAGATGAGAATGTTACATCGATATTATGAGTTTTTCTTTCACTTCTTCAAATCACCAACATGCGCGAAAGAAACATTCTTTTTTATTACTAGTAGTAGATGTGAAAGTGAATAATCGATTACCATAAGTACTTGTGTGAATGAATCATAGGTCACCAGCAGCAGTTGTGTGAATATCTCGGAGGTTATTAGGGGCAGGTAAGTGAACGAACTAGAGATCACCAATAGACATGTGAATGAACCAAAGACGATGAAAAATAACTATGTAAAAGAATAAAACATTACGACTACCTGTGCGAACGAATCACAAACCACCAGAAGTAGTTGTGAACATAAATCAAAAATCACCAAAAGTAGTTGTGTTAATAAATCAGAGATCAGCAGGAGTATTCGTGTTAATAAATAAAAGAGATCAATGGAGGTGGTTGTGTAAATAAATCAGAGATCACTAGAAGTAGTCATATATCTGATATCACTAGGAATAGTTGAGTAAAGGAGTCAGAGATCAGCACTAGCAAAAACGTGAACAAATCAGTAATTTCCCCGACTTATTAAAATCATAAGGAATATTAGTGGTAACACATTAAATATTACAAAACATAATTGTGTGAAGAAAACATTTCTCTGTCCATACAAAACTACCAGATAGAAGGTTCGAGCAGAAACTGGGGTGGTTAATTGAAACAAAGACGAGGAAGGTTGGTAAAGTTTAACCTGTAACATTCCTGAATAGTTTGAATAATGAGTATTATAATTATTGAAAGTAGTCGGTTTTTGTCAAGTGATTAACGAGCCAGAATGTGAACCTACAAGTGCACGATTCGCATCCTGTAATACATTGTGAATACGAATCGTTAATGTAAAAATCTTAAGTCAGAATACAAGATATTTTTAAGTTTGTAGATAAATGAAACGATGAAGAAAACTGAACAAAAGACTAATGTAAAACAGTATAGAAAGACCGAAGTCTCAGGCATTGAATGTTTTGATTATTACGAAATGTACCACAGTAGAAAACCAAGCCTCAAGCCTGTAAATGTTGCTTGAAGGGAATTTCAATTCTTGAAGTTTGTGACTTTAACTAGGTTTTTCAATACTACTGATTCAGGAACACCATTGTGGCAAAGGCTGTTATTAGCATATTGCAGTGATATACACAGGGTAAATAGTAGCAAGTGAACAATCTACAGTTACGATAAACTGTATTAATACACAGAGTAAAAAGTAGCATATGAGCTCAACAGCCATCAAATTCATTACTACCTAGATGTAAGCAGCTAAATTCGAAGCACTGATCCTAGAATAAAAATCATCATCCCATAGATGTAAGCAGCTGAGGTCAGAACAGTAATCTACTTATAACTCTCATCATCACATAGATGTAAGCAGCTGAGGTCAGAGCAGTGATTCTGGTATAAAACCCATTTAAGTAACTGATTTTTATGTCAAAATCAGTATAACGTGAGCAGCACCTCAGGAAACTGGTCATTTCTGGATGGTTGGATTTTAAAACATCATACAAACAAAGATATGATTTGCATTCTAATATAATGAATAACATGAACGTACTAGGACTGACACTTAACCATAGTCAAGTGGAAATGAGTCATGTGATTTGATCCGATAGTTTAGCATTATTCATTGAAGTTGATCTTTACGATCTATATTTGAGTGAATCAAACTATTGTTTGCGATGTATACTTGAGTGAATCAAACTATTGTTTTCCAAGTATATTTCAGTTTTTTTTACACTATAACGTCATTTACATCAGGAATTGATATATACATATTTACTTTTGACTTTCTTCTCATAGGGTTCCGGCAAGCCCAGTTGGTTGGTTCGTAATGTGAGGGTCGTAAGTTCGAATCCCTGTCAAACAAATTATATTCGCCATTTTCGGCCGTGGGGGCGTTATAGAGTGACGGTCAATCCTACTATTCGTTGGTAAAAGAGTAGTCTAAGAGTTGGCGGTGGGTGGTGATGACTAGCTGCCTACCCTCTAATCTTACACTTTTAAATTAGGGGCGGCTAGCGCAGATAACCTTCATGTAGTTTTGCACAAAATTCAAAACAAACAAACCTCTTATAGGGCATTCATCTTTTAACTCTCCTTATTGAGCCTTAATTTTTGAGTCTCTTCATATAAAGTCTGCATCTTTTGACTCTGCTTTATAGAACCTTATAAAAAGATGGGTCATTTATGATAAGCAATATTTTCTATATTATTTTTTCGTAAGTTATTATGACCAACAATACAGGCTAATATTAATGGCTTTGAACGTACACTATTCTCATAATAAAAAAAAGTAGCCAAGAGGTTAGAAATCCGAGCTTCTCACCAAAAAAAATCAATGTTCGAGCCGTGATATGCCCTTAAATTTATTCCACACTTACAGCTGTGGTGATGTGGAAAGTTCATTCCAGTTAAGAGAAGCCACAGGGATGGCGGATGTTGCTAAATTATTACCTTCCTTCTGAAGGCTATTTTAAATTTGGGAATGGCTGACGATATCTATACCTCAGGAGTCTGACCTCTGCCATTCAGACTGTGTGTCGTATAATGCTCCGTTTACATTAAAAATACCAAGCATTATTAATAAATTACTAATTCTTAGAATAATTTTTTCAATAGCATATAATGCAATACACAACTTAAAATATATTTATCTGGTAGAATGGAAAAAAGGAGTCGTCAGTAGCCGCAACATTTAAAATACTTTGAGGCAGGGTTATAGTAAATTAAGCTACGATATCTTTTTGTTAGTAATACTTTTGTGCACCAGCAATACCAAGTGTAAGGCGCGCGTGTACCCGATTGTATTTCATTACTCATCTGGATCTCTACCACTCTATCCTCAAATTGAAATTCTTCCAGGTAGGATTAAAGTAAATTGGTCTATGAGACCAGACCTTGGACATGGTCAAATACATCAATCGAAAGGGTTTCATCTTCCGTGTCTAAAACTGTAATTAGACTCAAATCGGTCAAAAGATGACGGAGCTACGAGTTAAAAGTTTGTACTTGAAAAACTCACAGACATTCATTCTATGAGCCGTTATGCCGCGACTAAAACAAAACTGTATCAAAGGGAGAAAATACTACAACGTATTTGGTCAGTTAATAACTATACGAAACAAGAACAAGTAATTTTTTGCACAGTAAATTTTAGAAGGTGAATCTATTGTTCACGTCGCCACATACGTTATAAACAATGTGTTAGTCTAGTGTATAACAAGGGTGAAGGTTATTATTCTTTACACAATACGTATCAAAAGCATTTCGGCTATATAGGTATAGTGGGCTTAATAAAAGCCGCACTTATCTTAATTAAACTATTCCACTATATTAAGTTTCAAGAAGACATTTGAATTTCTGCTTTCTTTGTTTCGTAATTTCGCGCAGACTTACACGATGGCTATTTGTGGTTCTGTTCATAATTTTGAATCGCTAGATTAGAAGGAATACATCCAGTAAACAGCATCATGCGCTAATTTTGGGGCTATTCTAATTTATTAGTGACTTTTGATCGTCACTCTTTGAAATCTCTCACGGTCCCAAAATGTAGAGTGATTTCTTGCGGGTTTGAACCATGGTATCTGAGATCCATAATCAGATATACTCGCTATTTTAGGAATGCATATTATGTGTGTATTGCTGAGCTCATCCTCTTAATAAGATATATTAGTAGTTTTAGATGTACTACATTTTTTTGTTTTTCCATCCTTTACTTTTGTTATCCTATATAATTATTTAAAAGTAACCATCACCTACCATGCTCTGTTCCTTCACTCTTCAAACGGTACTTATTTTATAATTTAATAGTTTTAATAGGTATTTTCCTTTAAAGTTGATTACTTAAAACGTTCTTACAAGACCAATTTTTGCCGTTTTTTATCATTAGTAATTAAATAAGAAATGCATATATGTTCTCCACCTCAGAAAAACCGTTAAATGTGTGTTTAAAAGTACTGGGTACGTAATAAGAATGGCAGTCATTTTACTTTACGTGGGTGATGAGCTCAAGAGAAAGAAGGTATTGACAAAACAAATAATGCTTAAACTTTTTCAGATACTATTAAGTATTATCAGTGCACTAAGAAATCTTCCTTCTCAAATGCCTAAGATTTTTCAATAAAAAAAATCCTAAATTCTTACAACAAATTGCAGTTTTACATCTTCTGTTGTGTCTCACAACATAGTCTGGTGGTGTTACAATCCTGCATTTCTAGTTATGGGTGGATTATAAAGTTACCTTGAGTTTTGTTATTAATTAGTAAAGCGTAGCCCAAGAGTTTGTGGTGTTTATCACTTAAAATTATAAGCAGTTAGCGAATATAACCCTTGAATAGCGAAATGAATCAAATACACCATTCTGTGTGCCCACCGCTAGTACAGCGGTAAGTCTACGGATTTACAACGCTAAAATTAGGAGCTCGATTTCTCTCTGTACGTTCAGCAAAAAGCCCGATGTGGTTTTGCTATAAGAAAACACAAACACGCATTCTGTGTTGGATATATCGGGTAAGAGCAATGCATGACTCTACGACATTATCACTGCAACTACAAAAAGGACAAAAAGTCTACATGGTAGTGACTAAAAGAGTCTTCTACTTCAGTCTCATTTTCGATTATCACATTGAAGTGGCTGTCATCACTCCATAAACTATTTCTAAGTATCTAACAATATTCCAGTTGATTCGGGAAAATTGTCATGCTGGTGTCAAAACCTCACAGATGGTTCCAGTCACACGTACTACACTGTTTGCAGTGAACTCGCCATGAATTTGCTGTCGAGATGCTTTTCTCGTTTTGGTACGCTCTTCTAACCACGCATACTTCTTTCTTATCAATGTACCTTATTGGTGTATCTATACAGGAATATTCATTTAGCTCCCAGATCGAGCGTGGCCCATTCATTGGCGTCCTGGACTGTCGGTTCGAGGTTCTTTTGTTCTTCTTCCTTTTGCTACCTAAAAAATCTCGCTGCTCACTTTGGCGAGATTAAGTAATTGATCACGAGTTGGCAGTAGGCTATATTGAGTAGTTGCCTTCCCTATACAGTTTATCGCTTCAAAATTAGATACGAATTGCGTAATCGCCCACTGCACGAAATTTAACAAACAACACTAAATGCCTTTGAAAGGTTTAGTGAAAGATGTCGCATGTTCAAGGGATGTCTGAATACTGTAAATGCAGTGGGCTTACAAAAGCACATTTAGTGAGGTAGTTCATGTGCTGAAGAGAACCCCTATTACTAATACAAAGGAGTGTGCTTTCTAAAATGTTTATTGAGCCATGCTGCACGTTCAAGTGGTGTCCAAATACAATTGAAAAAGGAACGTGTATAGTGGTAACAAATTTAGTCAGATATTTCTGAAACAAATGTTTGCGTTGACTGCTTATAGCTATTATTTTTACATAGACATTGTGTTACTATTTCTAAAACATGAAACATTGAATCAAATGTTCAGTTTCATCAAACGAATGTACATATGCAACGAAAATAAATTAAAAAGTATATTAGTCAAAACTTATACAATTCCTCCACGAAGGAAAAAGTTAAACAAATTTATCCGAACTTCATGGTTTTGCTGTACAATAAAAATATTAACATTTTTTTTGATATTTGAAATAGTTAGTCATAAAATGATCTCCAGTTCCGCTGGACTAAAAAGGCAATAACTGAAAATATGTAAACGTTGTCTTCGTGAAAATAGTTCACTTAATTAATTCCCTTTCAGAATATTTAAGAATAAAAGATGCAAGTAAACAAACAACCCTACGTTGTGACCTTCTTGGTGTTTCCCGTTGTTGTCATCGTTCGTATCCCGAAACTATTTTGTTTCTTTTTAACATCTTGCAGATTTTAACAGCCGATCTGAGGATATGCGTTCTGGTGAAACTGTAAATGATGCGAATCCAACATTGCTTGATTACAAAAGTAATATTTAAGTCAGTCAAAACTTCCAATCAACTTTCATCATTGTCAAATACATATTACATTCCTTTCGTATTTCGGAACGGAACAGAACAGAGACGAATTATCAATAGAACACACACAGTATTTTCAAGACGGCTGGTATGGGTATTAAAACTTTAATTAAAATACAGAAAAATGTTTCAAATCTAAGAAGGTCCAAACTTCGTTTCTGTATTTTAATTAAAGTTTTAATATCCATACCAACCGTCTTGAGAATAGACTTTTACTTCAAGTGGATTTCTCGTTATCACGAAGGACACAGACAGGCCTTTATTAGAACGCAGACAGACCGTCAACAGAATACAGACAGGCCTTCAACTGAGCACCACCAGAAAAAAGCAACACGGGCTATCAACAGAGCACAATCATACCATCAACAGAAGACAATCATGTCCTCAACAGAAAAGAAACAGGCCATTAGTGGAACACAGGTAGACCGTCAACGGAATACAGACAGGCATTCAATAAAACACAGACAGACTGTCGATAGAATACAGAGAGCACGCCAACAGAACACGGACACATTATATGGTTACAGCCAGTCCCAGTGACACAACTTGAATTTATTTATTTAGGTTTTTTTAATGTGAAACAAATAATAGTTGTTGAGAGTTTCCTTTGTTTACCATTAGAAGTGTTGGTAAACCATTTTAATCTGTTGCTCTACACATGTTTCTCTTGTGTTTTCCGTAGAGGCTCATGTCATCTAAGACTTTACACTTATTGTTCTGGTGTCTTATTTTACCCATAAGCTCCGAGACTTGTGTCTTCGACTCTGTCTGTATCAAACTCTAGTGGTATCTACAGAAGATAAGTGTAATTTTATTCGGTTTCTCGGCTGAATCTTTTGTCGTGTTTAGTTATTTTATTATTTTTGAGTTTGAAATACGAGTAAGCGTGTGTATAAATTACCAATAGTTATTTAGACTCAGATATAAATACACCCTTCTGTACAACAAAATTATTTCATTTTAAGGGGTTCGATAACATTATATAACAATCTTGTGGCTGTGTCTACTATTTCTATTAGCATTTAATTGATTACGCATGTATCCGTTTAATTTATGTTACCCAAACAGTACGGAAACTGATGCAACTCTTTTGATAACCCGTCATAGTTTTTCCGTTTCACTTATGAATAAAATTCAACACGTATAGATTTTGTATCTAAATTGCAGTGTTGAGCCAAACTACATGTGCAAGGGATGTCCGGATAATAGTGAGAAGGGATGTAGCGTGTTAAACAATGTTTAATAAACCACATGCCACTTTCCTATAAGATAAGAGTGGCCCAAGAGCTGGCGATTTGTGCTGTCGATTATCTTAAGGGTCAGCTGTAGATTGGAAGGTCAAAGGATCGAGCCACTGTAAACTGCTTAGAAACGTTATAAATGTAAAAGTCAATCTCATTATTCGGTTATGATATGTAGCATAGGTGGCGGGTGTCGCTAACCGGTTCTCATCACTCAGCAGTTCTAAATTAGGGACGGCTGTACCTAAATCGTAATGGCTTTTTACCTAATCATTTTAACATAAAGTGGTGTTCAGGTTGTAAGCACCAATGATAAACAACAAGTTGATAAAGACGTACAGGTTGAGTTGAGTAACGTGCATTAACTTAGAATATTAGGATTAACGCCGCATGTTTAATGTTTTGCACCCGTATTAGGTGTTCTTTAAACAGAGAGAGAACTTTGTATCATATTGTTATTTGTGTCCTGTTTAATCAACGTTCCCGATGAGTTGATTAAAAACTACGTTTATTGAATTTCATGTATTCCAAACGTTTCATTCAAAATTAAATTATTATAAATATTTGGTAAACTATTTGAAAATCGTTCTTCAAAATTTAAGTCCTTATTTATCTGATTAAATATAAAAACACGTATATTATCCTCTTTTCCCACATTCGGGAAAATAATTATAACACTTTCTAACGTAATAAAACCAGGTTTAAAACCAATGTTACAATGGTCGTAACTCTTGTTGCGGAAGGACAAGGCTGAAATGAATAAAACACAACATCTCCTCTGAGTAAGTAAATCTGAGAATTTATTATTCGCGACCCGTTGCAATAAAAAAAATCAACGTTCTCACTTGCAGATCTTGGGGGAGAGAGGCACTATGAAGATGACTGTCAAATCACACAACACGATAACATATGAATGATTTTAGAATTAGATATCGTCGCTGTTAGCCAGTTGCTTTCCATC
Source organism: Carcinoscorpius rotundicauda (assembly GCA_011833715.1). Taxonomy (NCBI): domain Eukaryota; kingdom Metazoa; phylum Arthropoda; class Merostomata; order Xiphosura; family Limulidae; genus Carcinoscorpius; species Carcinoscorpius rotundicauda. The sequence goes on along the minus strand of CM022393.1, from coordinate 120,417,659 downwards.
TACCATCCAAAAAATGAAGAACATCCTATCAGACACGAACAAATTTAAACCAATACACACAAATCTAACAAAGACACACGAGACACAACTGAACAAATTACTACTAAAAATGAAAAAAAGCCAACACAATTTCACAAACACTTTATTCCTACCTACGTAAAACCGACTCACGCACACCACAAATATACGGCATCCCCAAACCTCGTAAACCAGATTGTCCATTTCGACCAATAATGTCCACACATGAATCGTTTAATTACAATCTTGGTAAATACATAGCATGGGCATTCTCCAAATATGTAACATCAGCCAGCTCATTCATCAAAGACTCTTTTGATTTCAAGTCTAATCTAAATCAACTTAACCATAAAGCCTTAATGGCCAGTTTCGATGTTATATCCATCTTTACAGAAGTTCCAACCACTGAAGCCTGCAAGATAGCCTTAGAACTCTATATCCGAGACCCTAACCCAACTATGGACATTCCAAGCAACCAATTAACAACCCTCATAGAATTCACCACGATAAAGACAAACTTCATGTTCAACAACCAAAAAAATATACAAACAAACGGCCTTAGCATGGGCAACCTAGTATTACCAGTTCTAGCCAATATTTGTATGACACAACTTGAAACACAAGCAATTAACACAGCATTACATCCACCACTATACTGGTACAGATATGTAGATGACACGGTTGCGGGATTCAAATCTACAGAACACATACTTAATTTTTTCAATCACATTAGCTCTATACATCCCAACATTAACTTCACATGTGAACAGGAAGAAAGCAATCAAATATCATTTCTTAATCTCAAAATTACAAGAACCGACACACAATTCAAAACAGAAATCCACCGAAAAATCACCCATACTGGACTATACATTCCTTCGGACTTAGCACATGAAACAAAACAAAAACTTAACATACTAAGAAACCAAATAAACACAGCCATAAAACTATGCTCACCAGATAAAATTTACGATGAATTAGACAAAATAAAACAATACTTCATCAACATCAATAAGTTTCCTCCACAAACCGAAGAAAACTTTATACGCACACACCTAGATAGAAAGCAGAATCAACTAACAAAAGTAAATATATCTCACGAATCAAAAAATCACGAAACCATATACTGCTGCATACCATATATCCCTGACATCAGCAGACAAATAACCAACATTTGATAAAAACTAGTAACAAAATATAACATTCTAGTTAATACCAAATTTATTCAAACACCAGGCACAAAACTGAGGTCTATACTATGTAAAAACTACACTGACAAATACCACACCAACATTATCTATAAAATACAATGTGATAACTGCCACGACTTCTATATTGGAGGAACAAGTAGAAAAAAATGGAAACCAGATTAAAAGAACATAAAAAGTCACCTTCACACGTTTTCGAACACTGTAAGTTAAATAAACACAACATAACCATAGAAAATACTAAAATACTAAATAAAGAAACAAACATAAACAAACGCAAAATTAAAGAAGCCTTACTTTTACAACAACTTAAGCCCAAAATAAACCAATATAAAGGAACGCCATTATACCTATATTGATATTATAGATAAAATTATATATTCAAACATCTAACCCCGCCCTCTACATTGCGAAACTCAGTTACACAACCCCTTCCAAACATGTGGTCAGCTTACGGTCAGTTACCTCTTTCTTTGTGAACCTAACGATGACCGAAAAAGGTCGAAACGTTGTTTGCTCTTCTATGTAAAATATTTTCTCAACCCAAACAAGCCGTTTTTGCATATAAAAAGTATATTGTAATATATGTTATGAATATATGTACTGTTGTGTAAGTAGGTAATACAGTGCATTGTAATAATGTAATGTAGTGGAGTTAGTGTAGTGTTTTGCAATATGTGTGAAGTAGTGTAGTGTAGTTAATATAGTGTATTGGTGATGTATTGAAACACAGTGAATATAGTGATTAATAATATGTGTGTGATGTGGTGTAGAGTTAACATAGTATTGTAATGTTGTTAATGGTGTTTTATAATATGTATGATGTGATGTAGTATACTACTGTTTTGTAATATTTGTGAGGCATTGTAGTTAATATGATATGTTCTAGTTTGCACGATGTAGTGTAGTTAACATAGTGTTTTGTAATATGTATGATGCAATGTAATTAATATAATGTTGAAATACATGTGATGTAGTGAGAAATGATTAGCGTATTGTTATGTGGTATACTTTATATTGTAAAATAATTAATGCTGCGTTGTATAGTTTATAACTTTGAATAATTAATACAGTATAGTTCCTAGAGTGTAGCTGTAAATAGTGCAGTCCAAAAGATACACATCGTTCTTTGAAATAAAATAAGAATGTAGATACAAAGTATAAGTGCAGTGATTAATATAAAGCTATAGAGAAGATATTTCAATTAATTGTAATATACATTAAAACATAATTCATAATTACTATTTACCAAAACAACAAATACGATTAATTTCAAACCAGTTTTGAAGTAAGTATAAATACATGTTGTTATGTAAATGTCATGTAAATGTTTTGTAAACGACAACATCTCGTGTTGTGTTTAAATTTACGTTTCTATTATTTATATTTCCATATTTATATTATTGTTTCAAAGCTTAAACCAATATAATATGTTGTTATTCATTTAAAATAACATTTAGAAATTTCTAGAATTAGGTAGATCAATCATATGTTTATAAATTTATGTAAATAAAATGTTTGGCGGCCTGGAGTCTAGACGACAAGTCTCGTGCAAGAACGGACATGCGCGGATTTCTCTCGAATGTTGGAAAGTTACGCGATGGTTCGAGAAAAGAGGCCTACAAATATATAAACAGACGAAAATGTGAGAAAAAAAAAGAGTCAGTCATTCGTTTGAGAAAGTTTAAGTGTTTGCTGTGAGTTTATTCAACTTGGATTTGTGACTAGAGCTAGATCTACAGAAAATGTTATTTTGTTTCGTCAATCTTTGCGATTCATTTGAATTATTGGTTGTGCTGAGAGTCAACACGTACAGGACTGTTTAGGGGAGACCGAAGCGGAAAACGAGAAGTTGAAACATTCATCGAGAACACCGTAAAAAGAACTTCGTCATTCTCCATTCAAACTTCGAAATTTCTTCGTGGGACCAAATTCACACCCTAGACTGGAATTTTGGATTTCTAATCTGGACTTTTGGACTTTCATTCTAGATCATATTATTAGATACAGGCCAGTACCATTTTGTGTTGTAATTAATTTTGAAGGTTTGAACTTAATATCTGTCATTGTTGTTATGTAATTTATGTTATATCTGTTACACATATAATAGTTTGTTGTAATAAATTATACAAGTTGTTATCTGTGTCTTTCTGTTGCGTTTAGTCTACGAAAAACATAAAACATAAAAAAACGTAACAATGTGGCTTGAAAGGTTATTCTCATATGACTTATTAATCTCAGTGATTTAATCTATTATCCTATGCCTTTTCAAAGAATACTGAACAACGCCATCTACCGGAGCACACTATTGTAAACAAAGACTACAAGAAGAAACCGATGTATTTTTAAGGAACAGAAACGTACACTTGAAAGTACCTAACGTGCTAAATCACATTTATCAGACACTAAAACCTTTCAATTTGTTATTGTGATAAAACAACTATTAAACACGTTTATATTTATGATACTTTTAGACATTTATAAATAGTTTAAGGTCACTATTCTAGAGGTAATTTTGACGAAGGTAATTTGTCACGTAGTTGAGCGAGTGACAAATAGTATTTTTAAAGATAATACCCTACTTTCAACCTTAACAAATTTACACGATTCTGTCAATAAATATGAACATCTTTCAGTCTTAGGGTTAAATAAACCTTTGTTGTTCACACCATACTTTTAGTAACCAAAACTTCAATCAGCTGAAAATTGAGATATTGGCTTTGCACAGATCTTTTAGTTATCATACTTCCAATTGGAGAAAAATATCAAATATTTCATAAAAAAGGAAAATTTTACTTAGAAAAAATGATGAACATCCATATTAATTACAATGTTTAAAATTCAGACTGTGAAAATCTCGTTTTGTCTTCAACGTTTTATCAATTTATGCCTTTGAAAGACACAGTATAATATTTTATTGTAAGGAATTTTCAAAAGTTGTCAACAATTTGCAAAATGAAATCCGAGTCATTTTAAGTCACCGATTTATTTTTTTTACTACAACATGCATTAAACCAGAAACCAGAGAAACACAGTTCCACGTAATTGGGAACCTGCTATATCATTTTTCATTTTAGGAATGTTATAATTAATAAATTAATTTAAATTTTGAAAAAGTATTATTTTAATTTTATATGTTGTTTATATATTTCCCCTCGAGCTCATATTATTACACATCTTTTTCTACGAACTGCAGGTTTTATATTCATCGATATGCAAGAAACTTAATCTTCAAATATTTAGTAAATATTTTCATGAAAACTTGTACAGACGTTCCCTGTTTATTTATTCATGCTTTCAGTTTCGTAACACTTAAATACTGTTTTTCATTAATAAATGAATAAATTGACTTTGGTATATCAATTTAATGGTCAATCCCACTATTCGTCGATAAAAGTATTGTTGACTAGTTGCCTACCATTGTTAAGTTGGAGACGATTAACTCAGACAGCCTATGTGCAGCTTTGCGTGAAATTTCAACCAAACTAGGTAAAGTACTCACAACTAAAACTATATCCTGAATGTAAATCTACAGTTACTGTAAATGTCAGTCTTTTTAATGTTGTAGAAAACTAATATACTGTTTAGAAAATGTAGAAATAATTATTTTCGACATTTTGTAGCTTTAATTATTTTATTAATAATACATTCTTTGATTAATTAAATATTATCTTCAAAACTCGAGTAATTACAAACATAAATAAACTGAGTTGGCCAACTTAATTGTTTCGCTTTAAACTACTTTATTTCATGTTGCTCTGTTAACTTATTGTTGGAAAGAATTGAGCAGTTTTACATAAATACAATTAATAGATTAGATGATGAAACATTAAGAAGCAGACAGTCAAAATTCACAAAAACCTTTTTAATAACACATTAAAGTTAAGAAAAGTTAATTAAAATGGTGAATAATGCATTAAAATATGTAGTGTATTATAGGTTACTTAAAATATACGGAGGTGGCTATTGCAAAGTTGAGCAAAGGTATAAAGATTTAGATTGGTAGTCGAAAATTTATAAATCTGTTATAATATCCATCCATCCATATATATATAAACAAGCCAAAACAAAAATTAAAAAACGCTGCACTAATTGACCATTCAATAAGGGTACAAAGCACAGGCTATAATGTGGGATATGAATTGTACGATCCACACTGCGGTGGGGATACACCATCTACCAGTCTTAATCTATGTTCGCCAGTCTCAGACAAGAAACAAAATAAAATAAAGAAATAGAAATTAGGAGAGTTCTTGGAGGTAACTGTTCTCCAAAGGAAAGAAGAAGAAAAATAAATTAAAAGTAAATGAGAAAAACAATAATAAAAATAAGGTTGAGGTTAAGTAAGTTAAATAGACTTACATTCTGATGTTAGCATTCCAGCCCCCATTATGGTGCTAAGGCATTAAAGTAGACCAGTAAATGAATTATACTAGTATGAAGGGTCCTAACCAGTTATCTAAACTAACTATTATAATTCCCAACCACCATTTATTGAGTCCACTGAAACTACCTATTTTCATACCCTAAACAAGTCTTTATGTGTCGTAAAATGCAGAAAGTAGTGCCAAGCTGTTCAATGACCTTACTCACAACTAAAAACTAGAAAATTTTAGTAAAATCCTTTCAATTTTTATTTTTATAGTTATTTAATATATTCTTATATTTATTACACAATATACTAATAATTTATTTAAAGTTTCTTTATTAAATCCATTGAATATTAATTTTTGTACCAATATTCCAACATCAATAATAAAATATTGTAATTTATTACAAATTTTACAGAATCTGAATAATTGTGAAGTTATAATGCTTGTAACAGAAAGGTATGGTGATACATTACTATTATAAGAGAGTACATATATATTGGAAAAGCAACTTATTTTCTGTTATAAAAATATTTATATTGCTATCCTTATTAATTACTTTAAGTTCTAAATCTAAATAATGTGCTTCTATATTAGATATTGAAGTATTTTCAATTTCTAATTCTAAAGGACAAATAGTGTTAATAACGTTATTTATTTCAGGATTATTTATGCTAATTAAGCTATATATGTATCTGTAAGTTAAAGCAAAAATGCCTGTGTTCATGTAGTTTTTGATAAATTCGTTCTTATAAAAGTAACTATATACATTTCCAATACAAGCAGAACAGTTAGCTCCCATTGGAACTGCTATTACTTGTTGACAAATTTGGTTATTAAATAATATATAATTATTGCAAATGCTGAATATTAATATATCCTTTATGTTTTTGGAACTAAATTTTCTTTCTTCTAGTTCTATGAAACGTTTGTTTGTTTGTTTTGGAAATTCGCACAAAGCTACTCGAGGGCTATCTGTGCTAGCCGTCCCTAATTTTGCAGTGTAAGACTAGAGGGAAGGCAGCTAGTCATCACCACCCACCGCCAACTCTTGGGCTACTCTTTTACCAACGAATAGTGGGATTGACCGTCACATTATACACCCCCACGGCTGGGAGGGCGAGCATGTTTAGCGCGAAGCGGGCGCGAACCCGCGACCCTCGGATTACGAGTGCACGCCTTAACCCGCTCGGCCATGCCAGGCCATCTATGAAACAATAACAGAATTGTTCTATTAATGAATTTATGACAATTTTTATGGAATTTTGGTGTACAATGACGTGAAATCAAATGTTTGAATATTATTTATTTGTTCAAGATTTCTTAAATATTCTAAACTTGGTTTTTTTTTATTTTCCGAAAAATATGTTTTTTTATTACTAGCACTTGTATTTTTAATTTTATCAAATCAAATAAAAAATAATCTATTTAATAAAATGGCCGGTTGTTTAATTATTGTTCTTATTAAACTAGAAATAAATCTAAATTTGATCGGAGATTTATATAACTTGGAAATAACATAAAGAAAATTTAAAACAGCATAAGAATTTTGTTTAGGATAAAGTTTTTATAAGCTTCATATGAAATTATTAATTACTGTATCCTTAGATTGGTTAATAAGTTTAAATGTTTGTGCACTGTCACTTCTTTTATCAGAAACCGTCTAGGTGGATAAAATGTAATATAGTTAAGTTTTAAAATATATTCATCAATATTGTTTCCAATAGATTTTAGAATATTATTCTTATTACCTCTTTTGGCTAGTCTATATTTAGATTTATTTTATTTATTTTTAGTATTTCACTTAATATTTTATCTTTTATAATTTCCAAGTTACCAGTAACAATATGTTAATGAAAAGTGTCAATAAATAAAGTATGTTCACACTCTCAACATTACGTTCGATTTTAAAAATCATTCAGGGTTCGATGCTCGTAACTTTTGCTAACTGTGTTATATGAATCTTGTCACATGCCTGCGTGTAATCCACAACATTTGTAACTCAAAACTTAAACTCTGGAAATCAGAACTAGTGAAAATAGTTTCTTAGATGTTACTAACACAAAACGTAAACTGTTCAGAATCACACAGTCATTAGGTACTCGAATTGCTGCACTTTTCGTTAGAAGTTTCAGAAACTATTTTAAATTTGCACCATATACGAGTGTGCTTATTTTCAGAGAAATCTGTTAAGTCTTTATTTCTACATGGATTAATCCAAATGGACTGAACAGAAAATTGCAAAATTTTATGTTGTTACTTTGATGTACACATGTTGACTCAGCGGTAAGTTTAAAAGCGAATTTCGATACCTGTAGTGTGAGGGTATAGATAGCCCCCTTGTAGCTTTGTGTTTAACAACAAATAAATAAATAAATATATCTGTATCTAGAACGTTGTTCCTTCATTAACTCCTCTCAATAGCTCAGCGGTAATCTTAAGGGCTTATAAACCTAAAATGAGGGGTTTTATCACCATGAGAGCAAAACGAAAATAGCCTAATGTACATATTAAACTGACGTACGCATATATTTCTATATATAATATAAATAACTTTAAGTTTGTTGTTTTGTTTATTAATATAAACTTATGTTCCTGTAAAAAAACAAATGTTTTTGCTTCAACTTACAACCGGATATCTACCACTGCGTACAAACAGCGAAGATATAATGAGTTTTCACAACTAATTTTTTAATTCAAACTTTTAGTTCATTGAGAATAGTTGTTGGTATTGATAGAAGTACATATCCTCATTGTTACTTCCTGTTCAACGGTAAAGGGTTGGAAAACTTTAAAATTGTTTATGAAAAGGCTTAGTAGTGGTTTTGTGCAAGATCGTTCTAAGAACAATTTATCGTTGTTTCATTTACAGTAATATATAAATACGTCAAGGGTCGATCAAATGGGAATTTTGCGTACAAGTGACGACCAAAAAATAAACAGTAACTTTGGAATCTGTTTCATCTGTAAGGAAACTGTTACAGAGTATATTCATGATGTCTGGAAAACTGTAAGTTTAAAAAATCAATTAAAGACATGATTTCACTCCACCTTTTTCACACTTTACTTAACTTGTCATTCCCAGTTAGTCCCCTGATAAAGAAATGTCTAAAGCACTCTGATTACAGACTTTCTGCTTTTTTAACCATATTTACACAAATAAACTTGTCTATCACTATATTCTTACTTCTTATCCATGTATATTGGATCCTACAAAGGCTACATTTTTATCTTTTGCAGTCATATTTTAATGTGAGCGCCATTTTAAACCAACATCCATTTTCAACATGCTATTAAGAAATGCGATAATTAAATATACTGTTCACATAAAAAATATAGTTTGTGCTAAAGTGTCAAGATCCATCATACTTATAAGTGTTTAGGCCTTTTAATTATACGAAAATTAACCAGTGACTGAATCTGTATTAACTTTATTGCACCATTTGTGTCAGCCAATGAAATCGTAAGTTGTCTAACTGGACCTATGCTGTAGTTTACGCACTAAGAATTAGGCTATCCAATAAAATGAAACTATATTAAAACACAGTTCACTAAATGATTTTTTTAAAAACTCACAATGTAAATTGTTAACGATACATAATCCAGGAGCAGATGTATTGCATGTTCAATTCGCTGGTTTTGTCTTTAGGTCTTTCTCAGAGTACATAAAGAGAAGATGCGCAAATTAGGGTTAAAAAGTAAGAAGACGGCTTCAAGGTGAGAAGAAAACTCCTGCAGAAAGTAACGTAATTTGTATCAAATGTCATTAGTAATACAATTTAATTGAACAACTGATAAAAACGAAACTGATACTCCACATTCCAATCCTGGTTGATGTCTCCCACAATTAATTTAGTTGGCAACCAACATTTGACTGAAGTATCTGCTTTGCATGTTAGTTCCAACTTTGCTGATGCTGTCCAGATGACATGAATATAAAGTAGTTTGTACCCAAACTCATGCCAGGTCCTAGATGCAAAAATGAAAAACCATCTCAACTCTGAATGAATAAACATGACCGAATTTTTGTAGAACACACATGCAACCAGAAGGAGTAGACAAAGACAAATTTCAGTAACTAACTGATGGTAAATACATGTAATTCGACTGAACTGAGTTTCATGAACTATCCTCTAGAAATATGTAAGGTTTGGATTATCTTAAAGAACTCTATCTGGAATTATGGGTTGTGAAATAATGTATCGTAAACACAATGTAATTACAAAAAAAAATCAAATAAGGGGCATAATTCACAATCTTGTTCCTTATTTAATCAAATGTCCAGAATAAATATCTAAACTTTGATAAAATCTGTTTCATGATGATTGTGTAATCGGGAAACAAGAGAGAGAAAAATCGTCAACGTAGAGAATAAAATGCAAGATTAAATTTTTTAACGTTTATTTTATAGTATCTGTTCGTGTGAGACAGTAAGATGCGCCAAATTATAAATAAAATCAATTAAAATAGTCTCGCACCATCAAAAATGTAACAATGATCGAAGTGCTTTATTTAAGATTACGATGACCAGAGATATCACCTCGAGTGAAAATATTTTAGTCCACTCTCGATTAGTGATCATAGGAGATTAAAAATTAAATACTGTTTAGTAATGCAGTTTGAAACAGTTAATTTTTTCTAATGCTATAGTCAAGAACGTAACTTAGTTGTATGACTGTTTTAAGAAGTGTATTATTCGCAATATCACAGCTATGGCTTTATATATGTGTAGAAATATCATTGATATGTGTGCACAAAGTAGCTTGTTAACACTATTTGTACCAGTGGCAATATCAATTCCCATTATACCTCTACCTTCTTTAATTACACATATATTTTTAACAAAACAGATTCATTAAAATGATGCAATTTAAACGTCATTTTAGGTTTTCGCAGTTATTAAGAGGCATAATTATATCAGCTCTCACAAAAACGTTCCCCAGTGGCTGGGCGGTAAATTTGATGACTCATAACGCCAAAAATCAAGCTCCAATGCCCTTTGTGGGTATGGCAAAAGTAGCACATTGTTATAGTTTTATACTTAAAAACAAAGAAGCTCATAGAATTGCGTTCCGTCTCCATAGTCACATGACCGTAATTAAGCCTTTTCAGAAAATATAATCTGGCTTTTATCAAAACATTTGCCACCCGCTAGAACAGCTGTATGTCTCCGGATTTACAACGCTAAAATCAGGGGTTTGATTCCCCTCGGTGGGCTTAGCAGATAGCCCTACGTGGCTTTGCTATAAGAAAAACACACATCAAAACACTTTAAATCTTCTGTTTCACAGTTGTTTTAAGAACTAATTTTATGCCGTTAAGTGCAAGTTTAATACAATCAGCCTGTAACGTAAAAAAAAGTTTAAAAAAATTTCCATGTAGACTGTGATATCTACAAATACCAGAGATGGAATCCAGTCCTTATTATTGTTGAAACTATCTGTATATTTAAATATGACTAGTGTTGCTGTTGTACGTTGGTATTGTTATAACTAGTTGTTCAGTTTATCAGTCTCTCAGCCTGTTTATATTAGAATAGTTTGCTGTTCATTTACCTATTTCTCTGAAAGTCTGTCAATGGAGTTTTATTAATTTTTCAAATCTTTCTTCAAATTCGGTGTGGTTTCCAAAATCTTGTTCGGTCTTTTTAATCTCTAAATGTCAGTGATGCTCACTTCCTCAAAGAGTTCTCATTCTTTTATAGTTTTTATTAATCTTACTTTACAGTTATTATTCTCATTAGCTTAAATATCTCATTTTACATGTTTCTTTGTTTTTGAGTTTCGCACAAAGCAGCACAAGGGCTATCTGCGCTAGCTGTCCCTAATTTAGCAGTATAAGACTAGAGGGAAGGAGGCTAGTCATCACCAACCACCGCTAGCTCTTGGACTACTGTTTTACCAACGAATAGTAAGATTGACCATCCCATATAACGCCACCACAGCTGAAAGGGCGAGCACGTTTGTTGTGGCGGGGATTCGAACCCCGACCTACAGATTACGAGTCGGGCGCCTTAACCACCTGGCCATGCCGGCCATGCTTTACAGGTATTTGCGGCTGACAGACAATAAAATTGTCTATTTCGTTTGGTAACATAACAATTAAAATATTTCTAATCATTCAAAATTTCTAGAAATTTCTACACTTGAAAAAAAATGTTTCAGTGATTTGTTATCTTTTGTATCAATGTGGAGTTTTTTTTTGTATGTAATACATAACTTTCGTGACGTTAAGCACAAAATCTGCAATATCACGTTTAGTCAGTCTCAGAAGAAATGTAGATTAGAAGCATTACCAGCCATTTTACGATCACGTAGCTTCACTGTAATCATATCACAACTAAAACGAAGTTGTCCAGTTTTCATTCCTCAGGAAAAAAAAAATCAAGGAAATGTACAAGACAACGTCAACAAAACAATAACTGCAAGATAGTTGATATTAAACTCATCATTTCGTGTCTGTAAGTTATCAACTATTAAGCTTATTATAATAATTTCCTAGACAATAAACATAACTGCTTGGTATTGTACTGTTTATCAAAACAAATTTTAGATATACCGTATCATTAATTCGATACTTAGAATAGGAAAAACATTTTACTAATGTTTCAAATTATATGATAAATTACAAGTGATGGAAAATAATAAATTCATTCCAAATATTAACGAATAAATTATTTATCAATTTTATCTAAAATGAACGGTAAGTAAAAAAAATATCATCAATGTATCGAATAAATTAAGAATTTCAAGCATACAAACCCGTTGAGGATTCAATCAAATCACTAACTTATTAACAAGAAACAATCACAGAAATATTAAATGAAATGATTGTAACATTGTTTACTGAATGGCTCGTACAAGCTGAATTTGTCATTAAGCCATACAGATAATCAAAGAGAATACATATGAAATCAGTTGCGTGGAAACATTTGAATATAAAACCAAATCAATTTATAAAAGTAACAAGTCATGCAGGCGAAATAAGATCAACTGATAAATGGAAGCTACACAAAAACTCATTGAATAAATAAATAATTTAGCTAACGTAATAAATAACTCATCAAACGCAACTATTATGTAAAACAGCGAATGAATTACTTTAACATGAAATACATTTTATTATTTAATTAATTATACGTAACATAATAATTAATATGGATTATTGAAATAATCAATAAACATGTCCAGATAATATATATCGTTACCTCTGATTCTATGATTTTTTAATTAATTTTTATTCATTCTTATTTTAATTCACTAGTTAAAAGAATAACAAATTAAGCACGAGCATCAAGATTTTTATTCAATATATTAATTATTCTTTTAAGGGACTTATTTAGATTATTTATGGCAGTGTTTGATAAATTGAATTGTTGATTTTTAGCATGCATTAAATTTATTCTATATTAAATGATAGTTTCATTTATTTGATCGACTATGTGTGTTTCAGATTATTTATCAAACTTATAAACTAACTAATTCATTAACTGACTATTTTACCATTATAATTGATATAGAGCGCTGGATATATTCATTTTAACCAATTGATTCTATTTAAATAATAAATTATAAATTTCTTAATAATTCATTGAAGCTTTTATTCCTTAATATTTTAGCAGTATACAAGTTAATCTGTTTCCTTATTTTTCTAATTATTTCATATGTTACATTGAATCGTTCGTTTATTCATCTCACTAACCGATTTATATCACTGACTGTATATATTTATTTTGTTGTGTGATTACTATTTAAGCTACTGACTAAAGTATCCCATATTTTATTGATTTATGAAATTACTTACTTGGTTAGTTGGTAAAATTATTTCCTTGTTTCATTAATTAAGAAATAATTTATTTGATTGATATTCATTTAAATCATTCATTTATGTATTGATACTATGATTAATCATGTAGTTTATTAACTTATTTGTAATCATGATTTTGTGGTAGTAGTTTCATAATGAAAAAAAGTTTCTTTTATATTTACCTGATATGGTTTCATTAGATTGCTTTGTTTCTTGTGATGTTTTCGTTAATTTGCTTAATCATTAAGCTCACAAACGATATAATTCATCCAGTGACAAATATGATTATATATTTAGTACTGTGATTCAATGTTTAATTACTTCACAATTTATTAATTTATAAAAATTCATTAATTCGTTTATTTGTTTGACTAATTACGACGATAATTCATACTATTAATTATTTTGGCTCATTTAAATGATTGACTAATATGTTGAGATATTGATATGATTGTTTGTTTCAGTCATTCAATTTAGTAGATATGAAATATGGCCTGGGATGGCCTAGCGCGTTAAGGCGTGTGGCTCGTAATCTGAGGGTCGCGGGGTCGTGCTAAACATGCTCGCCCTTTCAACCGTGGGGGCGTTATAATGTTACGGTCAATACCACTATTCGTTGGTAAAAGAATAGCCCAAGAGTTAGCGGTGGGTGGTGATGACTAACTGCCATACCCCTAGTCTTACACTGCTAAATTATGGACGGCTAGCACAGATAACCCTCGAGTTGCTTTGTGCGAAATTCCAAAACAAGCAAACACAGATATGAAATAATTATTTTTAAGTGCTTCAGCGGTGAGTAAATTTCTAATTAATGAATATTACTAAAATGCCTAATGGGATGAAACTAAGTAAGTAGATAGGCTGTATTATGCTCGTCATGACACAGAAAGCCATATTCAAATAAAATATTTTAAAATTACTTACTTTAATAGCTTCTGATAAAAACAACTAACTATACAGATCGGAACTAAAGTATAATAATGAATTAGCTACTTTACGAAATAATGCTTCACAATGAAGGGAAGTTATATAGTCCAATTATATTACAGTCGTGAAAGTATTTCTAACATACTGAAAACAAATGGAAATTGTAAAAGACTACAAACGTGTACTGTATGTTAAATATAACTTTTATAGAGATGTAAAAATTATGGAGCATGCCTTCCAGTGCCACAGTGTTATGTCTGCGGACTTACACACTAAAAACCGGGTTTCGATACCCGTGGTGGGCAAAGCACAGATAGCCCATTGAGTAGCTTTGTGCTTAATCCTAAACAAACAAACAAACAAATTATGCAGCACTAGCAACATGGTAATTCCATAAAAGAGAGAAAAATTCGGCTAAACTAGAACAGTTGTACAAAATAAGTACGAGCGTTTCACGTACTGTATTTTTCATTGTATAAGACGCAGTTTGTTTTTTTTTAAAAAGGGTTCTCAAAAACCCCTGCGTCCTTTACGTCGAAGATAAAAAATTTTAAGCCTCCTTTGGCATACCGTACCTTGTACAGCAAGGACTAGGAACTAGCGCAATCAATCTTTACACTTCCCTGAGCTTGAATTCTTTCTCTCACAGACTAAAGAAAATGGGTTATTAAAGAAAACGACTGAAGGACAGAATTCCGTTACAGGGTCCTTTCTTTAACTTAAATTAGACATTGTACTAACAGTACTAGAATGTCATATCCATAAAGATCACAATAAAAACATACAAGTTTGGAAACTGATAGTAATTGTCAGCACAAAACAATACATGGCAGCTAACGCGAACAATTGTCTTAATGGCAGCAAAGATGATACTGATTGAGGACAAGTGACAGTGAACTTTCAGAACGTGTTTTCAGTGAACTCAGTAATGTAAAATAAGATTTTGAAAGTTTTCATAATGAATGAACAATGTTTTGATGTAACTTTATGAAACAACCATATTTTATTTTATTATGGACGCTACCTTTGAAGTATTCTAAGGAATAATGAAAGATTATGCTGATATTAAACAAATAAATAAACGACAACTGTAAAAAATATTATTTCCTTGAAGACAGCCTTGAAAATATAGGTGCGTCTTATACAAAAATGTACGTTTTGCGGGAGTACATATAATCGAATCATTTTAACATATTTAGACAAAGAAACAAATACCAATAAGATAACAAAAAACGATATAAAATTATGAAGTTGGGTGAAATAGAAAAATGCCGGGCCCCCAATTTTAAGGAAAGTATAACAATGGTGTAGGAAGTGGGATTGGCGAAACCTCACTTTTAATTATACTACTATACATCTGTACGAGATTTAATGTATTTAACATATTTTGGCTCTCTTCCTCCTCCTAAGTTTATTAAAACGACTTTAAAAATGTTAGTAAATAAACAAACATCTGTGGTAACACAGCTTAGAAATCTTGTACAGTTAAATTTGGTAACTTGCTTTACTTACATTATTAACATTACTGACCTGGTTAGAAAGTAAAGAGATAAATTTATGATATTTCAGATTATGAATTCAGCAATATTTACTTGGGATTTTTATATTATTATTTTTACCTAGAATATACACAGAAGTGCTGGCACATACAAGATGTAAATCTCATAAACTTGATCTGCTACAACACGTAATTGTATGACGTTTTCAATCAGATGAAAATGAAATTACTCTAAATTTCATGTGTTACCAAATAGAATAATTTCATGAAGAATGTCTTCTCGTTGATGCTTTAGACTTGAATAATATGAAACATAACGCCTGACAATATTATTCCAAAAGTAGAATTACTTGCTCCTACTCTCTTTTATTAGCATACCGTATTTCCCAGTATACGTATATGAGACAAAACCACGTCTCAGGCAACCCTGGATTTTTCGAGTAAATTAAGTGTATTTCTTTGAAGGACGGCCTCTATGGTCAAAGCAGTCTACAGGGTGGTCGCTAGAAAAGCGGAAAATTTGAGGGTCAGATGAGATCATAAATAAAATGCGTGCTTACTCATTTCTATTTTGATTTCTTTACATCATGAATAAAATGCATGATTTTAATATCATAAAATGCATTTTGAGCATCTATGAGTGTAATATAACATATGCCTTTAAAAAACTTTGTAAAAGTTATTCTTTGTGAAAATAAATAGCTGTTTGACAAATTTTCCGCTTTTCTAGCGACCACCCTGTATTATAAAGAAATCCTTGGAAATTATTTTTAAACTGTACTAACCTGCGCTCTAGGGTAATCAATAATACCGCAAATGTGGTTCTTCATGTTCAAATGCTACAGTATAACTTGAGTCACAAGCACGTAACAAACAAGTTTACAAAGTTTTCATCAGAGTTGAACTACTTTTCTATTACAAAAAATATGAAACCTCAGGATACAGTGATTTACTATAAAAGTACGTTTACAAAATTAGAATATTTTACAGAAACTAACATTTATTTGATGCAATAGTTTCAATATTTTAGTACGACGGGTGAGATGAATACATTTAAATAACCATCGGTTGAATAATTGTAACCAGTACATGAGGTAACTTCTAGTTATGAAGAAGCAAGATAAATAATGCAGATATAAATATGTTATTGTAACCATGTTGGTGGCATAATGTTAACATACTCAATAAAGCAAACAATATAGTTTTGGTTAAATGTGCTGTTAACCGGGATATTCTTATTGGAATTCTGTTTTTGACCTGTGTTTAAGACGAATAGCTAATAATAAGATTGAATAGCTCCCTGCAATTGTATTTTTGGGTAAGAAATATTTTTTGTTCGTCTTCTTATACAAATATAATATTATTAATAAACTCACGTACTTGTTAGATGATGACATCTATACTACTATACCATACCATGCATTATTATGAGGGTATTCAGAACATTTCAATGTCTTTTTCATAGGTCATACATATCACATTGAGACATCTTTGCTTTAAGCTTCACTTATGAGTTAAGAATTTAGCTGAGGAAATGTTAAAAACTGCTTCTACATTTTACAAAAAAAGAAAAAAAGCTTTTATACGAGGAGGACTGGTTCTATGCAATCATGTACTCTTCTGGTAGGCCCGGCGCTCGACATGTAATCTGAGGGCTGCAGGTTCGAATTCCCGTCACGCCAAATATGCTCGCCCTTTCGGTCGTAGGGCATTGTAATATTGTTGTAAAAGAGTAGACCAAGAGTTGGCGTTGGGTGATGATGACTAACTGTCTTTCCTCTAGCCTTACACTGCTAAATTAGGAACGGCTAGCACAGCTGGCCCTAGTGTTGCTTTGCGTAAAATTCCTAACAAACAAACGTTTCTGGTAATTTCACACTTTCCAACAAAAACCCACGTCTGAAGTTTTAACGGTTTAATATTTGAATGTCTTAACTTAAAGCTGAGTTTGTATATTATTTTTAAGCGCAAAACAACAAAATGTCTCTACGCTATGCCTGCCATGAGTAGTCAACTTCGATTTTTAGTGTTAAAGGCAGCAACCCTACCGCTGAACAACTGGAAGCAGTTTGTGTGAGATAGGATGAATATTTTGCTCAAATATAATAATCGAAGCGCGATGATACATCACGGGCAGTACTTTCTGGGTGATGAGCATTGCCCATTTGTTTCTGTCGAATGGTTACACCCTACAAATAGGATTTTCTATTCTAATTATATAAGAGATGCATCCCGTGTCATGATTAGACGCATTGTGAAGTTACTGAAACGGAACATTTTAACGGGAGCACCCTGGTCTTGTATGTTGAAACGAAGTGCTTATACTAAAGAAAGATAACACTATTTCCTAGCTTAGAATTTGTATTTTGATATATCTTAAATATTAGAAACGATAACATCAAATCTTTGTGTGTGCAGACAAATCAAATGAAATGGGTACGTAGTATACCAAACATAAATAACACGAACTGGCAAGGACATTTTTAATAATAAATAAAAAAAGACCTAACTGTGTTGGTTCTTTTAATAAGATATCAAAAATAATACACACAGTGTAACATTCTGCTGGTGACTTATAATACTGAACTTCAGTATTCAAGCCCTGTGGAGGACACAGAACAGATAGTCCACTGTGTTCTTTAGGGCTTTATATGGATAGATGGATAACTAAGCAGACCAACAGAAAGATAAATGGAGGAACAGATTAATAAATAAATTAGCAGATGAGCGATATAAATACACAACTGTATCTAAAATAAACGTAACCAAGCACAGTTAAGAAATAAGCATACGTAAACCTTGTTTGTTTGTAATTGTGCACAAGGCTGCACTATGGACTATCAGTACATTGCCCACTACAGATACTGAAACCCGGATTTTAGTGCTGTAAGTCTGCAGACATGTCGCTGTGTCATTGGGAGACTTACGTAACGCAAGGCACAGCTAAGAAATTTGTTTGTTTGTTTAGAAATTCACACAAAGCTAATCGAAGGCTATCTGTGCTAGCCGTCCCTAATTTAGTAGTGTAAGACCAAAAGGAAGGCAGCTACTCATCACCACCCACCACCAACTCTTGGGCTACTCTTTCACCAATAAATAGTGGGATAGACCATCAAATATAACGCCCCCACGGCTGAAAGGGCGAGCATGTTTTGTGCGACTGGGATTTAAACCCGCAACCCTCGGATTACGAGTCAAACCCCGGGCCACCAGCTAAGAAATAGATACACGTTTAAAATATTTCATTTTACTAAATGCTTAAGGCATTGTTAAGAACGGCGAGATAAACCTGAGGCTGACATTTTAGGTTGTGGGTGATTGCTAACATAACTGAGAATGGTTCTGAGTCTAAGGTAGAATATGTTAATTCATACGCTTCTCCGTGTACTTAATTATTTCAACTTACACTGCCGTTGAATTAATTTTATTTTTGAAACTTGTAGCGTGTTTGGACTGAGTAGAAGGATTAATTGTCAGTGTCCCGTTGCTTAAAATATGCATTATATAGCTTTGTGGCCATAAATATGTTATAAAAGTGACAATCATATCACACTGTTAGATTGTAGTGTCCCTCTTGTATGTGAATCAAACAAATGCAGCAAATAATTTTATAACATATGTTTCATATAATTTATCTCTCTGCTCATAAATGTTTCGGCATGGCCAGGTAATTAGGGTGCTTGACTCGTGATCTGACGGTCGCGAGTTCGAATCCCCGTCACACCAAACATGCCCTTTCAGTCATGGGGAGTGTTACAATGTGATACTAATCGTTGGTAAAAGAGTAACTCGAGAACCAGCAGAACTACCTGCTTTCCCTCTAGTTTTACACTACTAAATTAGAGACGACTATCACAGGTAGCCCTCATGTAGTTTTACATAAAATTCAAAACAAACAAACTGTCTTCATAAGAATCGTCTCACAAGCTATCAACAAGTTCTACCGAAACTACAACAGTCAGTTTCGTAGAATAAACAAAATGAACGAATGGGCAATGGGCCAATACAGATTTCATCGCTTTTTACACATATTTTTCTCAACTAATTATGCATCGGACTGCTTTCGGTTTGTATTTTGTTTACTACAGGTTCCTTAACAGCATATGAATCATACAAAAAGACTTGAATAAAAATACCATCAATATTATAATTAAACCCACTAATAACTTTTATGTTTTATGCAGGAAACGAGTTATCAAACCTAATATTTTGGTCAGTTCTTTACACTAGGCGTTGTAGCATATCCACCCGTAGCTCAGCGATAAACGTGAAATATTCTATCGCTAAAACTTGTTTGATCCATGTGATGAAAACATAATAGATAGCCCATCGTGCAGTTCACGTGTGTGTTTCAAAACAAAAGAAGTTGAAGCGTAAGATTACTTAATAGAACATAACATGTGACACCCTTTGGTAGTGAACTGCGTAAAAAAAAGTCGGTAATTTAAAGATTAATTGACTTTTGTTAATATTAGTGACTGACTAAACTCTAAACATATGAAATGTTTGTTTTAAATATTCGCAGAAAACTATACAAGGGTTGTCTGTACTAGTCGTTCCTAAATTTGAACTTACAGACTAGTAGAGAGAAAACAGTTGGTCAACAAAAGCCATCGCCAACCCTTGGGATAACATTGTCTGCGGAATTTAAGCCTCACTCTCATAATGCGTCACGACCCTAAAGTTCGAAGGGCGTTCATGCAACGGGACACAAATCATAAATCCTTTGATTCATTGTCCACATAGGCTACAATTAGGCCATGCTCAGCCTATAGTTCGAATTCAACAAAAACTTTTCAAATCTTATTTCACATTGAATTTTATATATTTATCCAAGTTATTTATTTATATTATATGTTATTCAACTTATTTATGTATATTATATGATTAAATATAAATATATATTATATTTTAGTGAAAATAAATACATTTTAATGAAGTTAAGTAAGCAAAATCACAAGGAAGGATTGCGTTAAAAACAGAAAATCCAAACCTTTGAATAATTATATTAATTTGTTATAACTTAAAAACAAGCCGAAACAAAAATAAATTAAACAAAATATGCTGCACTAATTGAAAGATCCCTGGTTAAAAATTATAATGTGGGATTATGAAATGTAACCTAGGTTTTGGAGGTGACTTCAAGTAGAACTCACATTGCAGTGAGGTTACACCGTCTATCAATCTCAATCTCCATTCGCTAGTCTCACATAAGAAATTAAAAAGTAATAATAAATACAGAAATAGAAATTAGGAAAGCTAGATGTGGGTGCTTAAGCCTGCAACGTCCCACATCTATATCACCATTCACTGCCTGCAGACAGTTGTAGGAAGGCGACTGCTCTCTGAAGTGAAGAAGAAAATTAATTTAAATAAAAAAATAAGAATAATAAAATAAGTACTACCATTTGGGGGTAAGTAAGTTAAAAACTTAACTCTTGAAATTAGCATTCCAGCCCCCAGTATGGTAGAAAGGCACTAATTGACAGTACAGTAAACGAACTATACAACCAAGGAGTGTCCCATCCAGCTATCCAAAGTCAAGGTCTTTTGTCTCAATGATAACAAACTAAGATTTTCACAAACGGTTAAATTTTGAGAACAAACTGAGGTAGAAAGAGGGTGATCTTGGCACTTAAATCTGCATATTTAAGGATAGGAAATATTGTGGCATACATTTTATGTAAAAAGTGAAAACAAACAACTTTGTACCATAGGGTTTGCACTTAATGAAGGTTTTTCCAATTTAAGATTTTCTATCAGTATGAAAAAGTCGTTTAAGAATTTTTAAGATAGATCTCACAATTTGTAATGGAAAAACTGAAAGTAAGCAATTTGCACAATGTAAAAATCCTTTCGATAAAGTACATGTTTAATTATAAAAATTACATCGTTGATAAACAACACATTTATTCCGAAACGCTTTTATAAAACGGACCCCCAAGCAGATCAGCGTTAAGTTTACGAATTTGCAACTCTAAAATCCAGGATTTCATTGTCTGCGACGGACATAAAGCAGATAGTTCAATATGACTTAGCGTTAAAAGAAACAAATCTTATGAAATGTTCCCTGCAGTTCTAACCCTTCTTTAACAAACCGAATAGTCCGAACCATTTAAACAATAATTTGCTTTCTCACAAATAATTTTAATTTTGCGATAGTTTTTGAAACAACAGCAGTAATTTCACGGACTTATAACGCTATAAACTTTGGTTTCGATACTCGTAGTGGACAGAGCACAGATAACCCGTTGTGTAATTTTGTGCTTCATTAAAAAAAAAATACATGAAACAACGGCGTTCACCAAAATACAACGTTTTTTCTTTAGTTTTTAAAGTTTTAAAACAAGAAAATAGTGATAAGGCTGTATTAATCACCTAAATCACCAGTTCATTTTCAACAGTGCACGATTTTTAAGTCAAGTTTCCCATCATAAATCATAAAAGTACAACTCATACTAATTTTTATCACTGCACGTTAAACGATTTTCGAATAGGATAGAATTACTGTGTGATAAAATGGTCAATTTTCTCAAATTCAACAATATCTGGTTTCTGCTTGCGCGTGCATAACAAATTACAAAGTAAGTTATGAAAACAGGTAGTGGTTCAAATAATGAATACATTTTTTATTAAGTCAATTTGCTGACTTCTGAAATAGAATATGAAAGACTTATAGCAACATTGCTGCCAGTTTTAAATTACTAGACCGTTTGCCTTTTAATCCAAATATATTGCGTATACAGTTTCCCTCCTTCTCTCATTACTTGAAAAATATGTTTATTCACGCAATTTTTAGCGTCTCTTGCTCAGGCAGCAGTATGAGAAAAACTTTTCCGGGTTTGAAGGCTATGGTTGTGATGAGAATATCTTGTCATCGCTTATGTTTAAAGGTATGTAAGCTAATTTAATGTGTCATATTCATAAATCATATCAACTATCGAACAAAACAAACTATAATATTAGCTTAGTTTTTAATGATTATTAAGCTTAGAAAATAAGTAAAAGCATGTGTTTTAAACAGGGCCAGGGCCTTATGGGTACAAAACCTGAGTAAACATTACCTCACCATTTAAACGTTTGGTTTAGATGCTATCATGTGACACAGCGGTAAGTGCACAGACTTTTACGCTACAAATCAAAATTCGATACCCGTCACGGGCTCTGGCCTGGCTTACTTTCCTTATGCCGCCTTTGCCCAGATCTTCCTTCTCACGCATTACTTCAAACTCCCCACCTCACTTCTTCACCTTTAACAGGTTAAAACAAAAATAAAGGCAAACTCCCAAGCAAAGTTGAATAATCTTTCACGAGAGGGGACGAAGAGGAACCACAACGTTCCTATCCACCCCTGTTGGGGAGAGAATTCTTCAGACTTTTCTCTCTCTAAAGTAAACCCCTTCCAAGTTCCATTTCTGTTTGCGTTCGATACCCGTGGTGAGCACGACCAAGATAGTCCATTGTGTAGCTTCGTGCTTAACTACAAGCCAAACAAAAAACAGCTAAACGTTGATGTTTCTTTATAATATTTTATCATGTTCCTCTATCAACCATCTGTTACATTATTGCTTATTAGTTATCTCTAAACTTATTCTTCATCAACCCTCTCTGTGCTACCATTTAGCAACTATCTCTAGTGTCACTCTTTATCAACCATCTCTTTTTTACATCTTACCAACCATTTTTCCAGTTATTCTTTATGAACCATCTCTTTGTTACTTTTTAATCAATAATCTATCACAATACCTATAATCACCCATCTCTCTGTTACTTTTAATCAATAATCTATCATATAACTATCATCAATTACACTGCACAACAAAGTTTTTGCTTCTTGAACACTGTTGGGTGTTCCTTATAGATTTTTGGTTGCTGATCACGAAAATCACATCCAAATTTGCTCATCATGTGCTGTTTCATCGAAATCTTCAGTTTCACCAGGACATTGCTACAATGGAAAAACGATATCAAGGCAACTGAAATCCGTCAATGCTTGCTGACTACTGTTGGACACTGCAACGTGATGCACCGGACATTGAATACAAAAGAAAATCAGGAGCAAAACACTTTTAATTATGTTGAACTTAATATTGTATTAGAAACATAAACGCAATTAAATACGTTATTGCCGGTAAACAGTTAACTGTCTATTTCTCAGAGTTCCTACGTGATGAAGCAAAACCAAAACTATATTTGTGCATACCCACCACTGCATACCTGTCACAATCAGCAAAAACTTTTCTAAACAGTTGTTGTGCAGTGTTATCTGTCCTTTACTTTTAATCAATAATCCATCACGTTACTGTTTAAAAGTTATCTATCACGTTACTCTTTACCAACCATCTCCCACATTTCTGTTTATCAATTATCTTTTATGCCACTCTTTTATAAATCCTACTACTAGTTATCTCTGTGTTAGCCTTGTCAACCACCTCTCACGTTACTGTTTATTATTGATCTCTCATCTTACTTCACATCAGTTGCCTTTCAGTTTTACTTTTCGTTATGGTTAGTGTGATGAACTCTCAATTCTACATTGGGGACAATTAAAAGTGTCCCAAAATGTGTTCTTTCTTCCCTAACTAGTATATCAGCTCTAAATTAGAGATGGTTACCAAAGTATTCGAAACAAATAAATGTTTTCTCTAGTCAGCTCTCACTTAATTTTTATCAATCATTCCATGTTATTTTTTATTAGCCACATTTTTGTTACATGTATCAGTCATTTATCACAATACTTTATCTGATTTCTCTGAGTTTACTTTTATAACCAATCTCTCATGTTAGTTTATATCAGTAACTTGTCACGATACTTTATCACTTTTCTTTGAGTTTTTTTTAGCAGTCATCTCTTACAACACATTTTCAGCCATTTGTCGTGTTATTTGATTAATTTTCTTTGAGGCTACTTTTATTAACCACCTCTCATGTTGATTTTTATTAGTAATTTGTCGTGTTACCTTGGCAGTTTTCTCTTAGCTTAGTTTTTATCGGTCACCTCTCGTGTTACCTTTTATTAGTCATTTGTCTCAAAGATTTATCATTATCTTTTTCAATCTCCTGTGTTCTTATGTTATCACTTTTTAAAAAATAAACACATTGTAACACACTAGTAAACATCGTGTAAGCAAGAAACACTAGTACCGATGTTATGCTGATATTAGAACCTAGAAATGTTTTAAGGATTTCATTAAAAGACACTTATGATTTGAGCTCTAGAAATATTGATTATGTAACAATGAGTTCCATTTATTCATACAGCCACAGGAGAAATAATGACCTATTTTGACCAAGTTGTCTAGACATAAGATAAAGGAGTCAAAGTTGATTTCAGTGTAACATGATTCCTTGAGCAATACGTCACACAGTTTAATATGCCCGTAAAGGTTTTTAAAACATTTCTACAAATATTAACCACGATATGGCACGACACCTAGACAAACACTATACACATTAGTTCGATTTTCTATTGTTTGCTCTCCAGTGGCACAGCGGCATGTCTGTGGGCTTATAACGCTAGAAAACGAGTTTCGATTCCCGTGGTGGGCAAAGCACAGACAATCAAACAATCTGTATCATTTATTTTATTTTTATTTATTTAAGATAACTTCGTACTTAAAGGCGCCCCCTGATTATGCACTATAAAAACATTGACGTTTACTGTAATTATTTTTCCTCACAAGACAGATATATATTTAAGGCCTAAAACAACTGGTACGTTCGCTAGTTAGTGAATGTTCTATTTTTATGGGTGTGTGTTTTTCGTATAGCAAAGCCACAAAGGGCTACCTGCTCAGCCCACCGAGGGGAATCGAACCCCTGATTTTAGCGTTGTAAATCCGGAGACATACCGCTGTACTAGCAGAGGGCATTTTTCACGGGAATTAATTTATTTGACATAGTCTCTTTAAGTCCATACGCTACTACAGCCACAGTCTCTATATTTATAGTGTATGGATTAAGTAATTCGTTGGGGTCACATTTCACGCCATCACAAGCTAATGGAGACTGCTTAATTCAGATAACAGGTATCTTTTAAACAACAATAACTAAAAAGCAAAGCTCGTATTTTACAGTCTGTATTCGACGTGAACGTTCAAGATAACAAGGAAACCATATACCATTGTAAAAGTAGCTAAAAATCAATACACCATCGCACAGAATCATAGTCTTTCAACATACAGTAAAAGTAGAATTTTTTTTCTGTGAACATTGTGACAAATGCTTGTGTTACCCGATCGAAAAGTATCACTAGAAATAAGTACACGGCACTGTAGTCTTGCTTCTAAACTTCAGAGTAATAAGTTTCACTAATATAAGTTTTCCATTAAAATTTATTAAACATTAGCGATATCACCGTTTCGAATTTACTATAGTTTTAAACTTCCTCGTATCCCATATCATCCTCTTTAATTTATTTAAATTGTACCTGTTCTAAGATAATAGTGAGAACAAGATAAACAATACCGTTTAGTGCTATTTCTAAACTTCTGTGTGATCCTTATCACAAGCATTATTTTTCTGTTAAATGTCAGGTAGACAGAATTAATGTTACCAGTTCAAAAACACTAGTTAAAGTGCGATATTGTACTTATATAAGTTTGATCCTTAAACTAACACATATTTATATTGTGGTTAAAAACTAGGATAAACCAATTTTACCATCTACTAAAATACTCTGGAATTATTTTATTAAACCACATTAAATTACAGCAACGCCATCATCTGAATAAAACACGTTAACATGAAACCGCACTCGCGTTATTAACTGGTTAAAACACATTAAATGTCTCTAGTATTATCAACTAATTAAAATATACTAAACCACAATTGTGTTATCATCTGATTGAAACTCATTAAACGACACTAGTGTTACCAACTGATTAAAACACATTAAACTACACTAGTGTTACCAACTGGGTAAAACACATTGAACTATACTAATGTTATAATGTAACTAAAACACATTACACCACATTAGTGTTATTATCTACACATTAAACTACTATTTTTATAACTTGATTAAAACATATTAACTATACTCGTGCAATCTTTTATTTACAATATACCACCCGATCAAAACTGTCTGCATTACGTTATTGTCACCATGTAAAGTTAGAATATAGCAGTATTACCCTTAGATCAGAAACGTCTGCACTACGCTGTTGTTACCAGGTGAAGTTAGAATGTGACAGTATTACCATCGTATCAGAAACGTCTGCAGTACGCTATTTTTACCAGGTGAATTTAGAATATAACAATGTTACCATTGGATAAGATACATGTGCACTACGCTATTGTTACAAAGTGAAGTAAGGAATATAGCAGTGTTTCCATCCGATCAGAAACATGTGTACTACGCTGTTGTTACCAGGTGAAGTCAGAATGTAGCAGTGTTACCATCCGTTCAGAAACGTCCGCACTACACTATTATTATGAGGTTAAACCTTAGTGCACCAATGAAAAACCAGGAAATGTAGTAAATAATTATTGTGTAATAATGATTTCATCGTTAAAGTACACATTCCAAAAGTAATTAAACAGGTATTTTGATAAGATTCAACTATTTTTATTTTTATTCGCGCATTTAAGATGTGTGAAGACCTTGTGGTAGGAAAAAAAAACCCGTCCGCTTGGCAATAAACACCAAACAGTCATATATGCAGAAATATGTATGTTGTCTATGCCTTATGTTTAACATCCTCAGGTATCTTTCTTTGAAGGCATCATACCGTATTAAATGTTAAGAATCTACGGCAGGTTCTACCATATTGAGGTAGTCACCAATTCACCCCACTGCAATATGTTACCCGGTAAAGCTTACCTTGTTAGACTCGCTACTTGCCACAACCACCTTGTCTCCAGACCACGTCAAGACATTCAGTCGCCTTGAAGAAACATTTCTCCTGTTACTCCATATAATAATAAAAAAATATCTAGGAGCAACTGTAGCCAATGGTCAGGGGAAAACTTACGGCAAAAAGGCCGGAGTCTGCACGTCGTCTCGCTTGACCTACAACTCTCTACCCCCACACATACTCACACGCCCGTCGCAGCTTCGGCTAGCTCCGGGATCTGCACATGCGCAAATGTAACTTGAGCAGGGCTCGTGAAAGCAATACGCAACAGACCAGAGCTGTGCAGTTGGGTTGACTACAATCCTCGCTGAAGAATAATAGAATCCGATTTCTTTAGATCCTAAAGTCTCTGCGCTTTTATTCAGTAAGTTCGTCAGATGCAGAAGTTGTAGTTTTTGAAAGTCTCTCTGCTTCCAGTTTCTGAGACTGTCTGGTGGTTGCTGGCAACGGTCTATAGTTCGGTCACTGTCATGCGCCATGACAACGAGCTACAAGAGAAATCAATACTCTCCAGGGTTGGAGAATCTATACGGCGGACGCTTCTAATCCCGTTTTTCTTACAGTGCTGAGAAAGAAAACACCCGTATGGAGAACGTTTCGTCATCATTGATTCTATATAAAATAGATATGGCGCCAGCCACTCGTTGTAAAGCGTCGTTTAACGCGCACACGCTCCCAAAATAGACAAAAGACACAGAAGAGTTAACACGAGTTAACAACCTTTGATGACATCATAGACGACGTGGTGGACAGTTCGTATGCGTTGAAAGCTCAGATGTGGCATTTCTACGTCATTATTCTGCAAACAAGCCGCTTGGCAAGTATCCAGAATTAATCGATTGTTCACTGTGTGGTTGAAAATCTCAGTTATTAAAGTATAACTCGGTCGTGGAACACAGTCAACATTACACGAGACCACAGTTACATTTCACCATTCATACTGCTGCAAATTACAAAACAAATTTGCCTAAGCATTCTGATTATACAAGCCCACCGTGTGAAAATTCGGTAATAATAGTAGAACTAAGCTACCCCTATAATCTGTCTTCAAAGGGTAAAGAGTTAGTTATAGAAAAATGAAGCTTGGTCATAACGATTTATGTGGCATTGTAGAAGAAAATCGTCGTATTTAATTTTTCTATTAGAGCTTAATGACTTGCCGTTGAAGTTTCGCTAGGTTTTAATTAAGCCTTGACCATGCAGAATAACCTTGTGGTTAAAATTATAACTGGACTGCTATGGAGAAAGGAGGTGATAACCATCTGAACCGATTCTAGATACTTATCAATTACACTAAAATTAGCTATATATAATAAGGAATGAATATGTGTGTTGCTTTTTGAAGGTTCAGTTTTACGCTGTCACTAAAATAACTTTATTAATATCACATTAAAAATCATGCTCTTAGTTACCTCTTAACCGTACACCAGGTCTTCCGTTTATGGTTAATATACATTGATATAGCAAACAGGTGCTGAATGTTAATGTCAGTTAACTTCATAAAAGAATAACATTGCTGTTAAACAGTTAAATTTTCAAAGAAAAATGTTGATTTGGATGTAACATTATCTTTATAAAAGAGAGTTTTGCTATTAAGTGTTGACTTTTACAAAGAAGAATATAAATAATGAAACGTAGCTTTGGGCTAAAAAACAAACAAACAAAGCCTATTAAGTGATTTAAAAAAATCGGAAACCCTAGTGTTTAATACTTAACATTTTACAATGTTAAGGATGGTGTTATAAAGAAGTACCTCAGACGTTTGGTAACAAACATTATAAAAGAAGCTTTAAGTTTTATAGAAACACCTTAAACCTAAGTGGTTTAATTTATATAAAAAAGAAACCTAGATGTTAAATAATTTATCCTTGTAATCAAGAAGTATCAAGAAACAACCAGAGACCACTTAGCTAGATATCCACTAACCAAAGAAACGTGGTGATAAACATGTACCCTCTAGTAACTTGGTAATTAACAAATATCTAGAACCACCTAACACTACACACACAAAAATTCTTGCAATGTGACTGTAGACAGTGTTAAATCAAGACGATCATAGGGTCTAGGCCCTTTCTGTTCTTAGGCCCTACCAGCTATATAAGTTAAACGAAAAATTAGCTTTTAAGGAAAATTTTCAAGGACCCATAATTTTTGTAGGCCCTAGGCACTCTTCCTATTGTGCCTAATAAATAATTCGCCACTGGCTGAAGACGTCTTTTTGGTATATCTTGTTCAATGGTACTATGTGGCTTCATTGTTTATCTTATTTTGTGGTGCCATTTATCTTCTTGACATATCTTGTTCTGCGGTGCTGGATGGCTTCGTGGCATGTCTTGTTCTATGGGGCTGGGTGGCTTCATGACATTTCTTGTTTTATGGTGTTGGTTTATTTTGTTCTATGGTGCTAGGTGGCTCATTGATACTTATTGCTATGCGACTCTAAAAGTTTAAAGCATACATAGTGCCACCACAAGTACATCCCGATCAGTTTTAAAATATTAATAAGCACTTTTATGTTAAAGACCATCGGGTGGCGTTCTTAGATTATTGATGACCTTATACAGTCATTAGAGAATCTCTTAACTGGTTTGACAGCGATTAGTTTTTCTGTATGGTAAGCGGTTAATTTACTATTCAATCCTGAATGATGATTCTTAACTCTCAAAAGTGGTTTCTCTCAATGGCTTCTAGTCAAGAGGTGAAGGGCGATGTACAGGGGCTCACAAGTATAACAACTGTCCAGTACACGTGCCTGGCGTGATGCAGATTGTCGTATCGATCATTTCTCAACCAACTTGTCTTCTTGCCTAGCTGGGGAGGCTAGTTAAAGCACAATGTACACTAGATGAGGGTTTATTTATCTTCGGCTATTGTGAAAAATATGGTTAACATCACGTGCAAAGGAAATTGAACTGATGCAAGTCATACAAGTGAACCCAGGGTAATACACAAAATGTTTTGCATTTACACAGTTATAGGACTGGTATAAACGGATTTATATTAACGTATGTAGAATTTGACAAATCGTACCTTTCTGAGCAGGGAAGTTTCTAAAGTTATAGGTTCTTTCAGACTTAAATAACAAGTTGTCATATACAGGGTGTCCCAGAAGTCGTGCACCATACGTACATATAATAATGTCAAAGGATTAGCACTGCAACCCTCAACAAAGTAAAAGACAGTTTTATAAAGAGAATTGATGAATGTATCAAAGCAGAGGGTGAACAGTTTGAGCATCCGTTATGATTATTATCAATAAAATTGTTATTCATATGTATTAACATAAAAATTTATATGGTGCGCGACTTCTGGGACACCCTGTAGATGGAATTTTTAAACATGTGATGTAAGGTGAATTTCGACATGAACCATCAATATATTATTACCATACACCGAATGTATAAGCTTACCAGGTGAATCCTGACATTAGCCATTAATACAATGTATTACCATAGACAGAATGTGTAGATATGTGATGTAATGTGAATCGTAGCATGAACCATTAATACAATATTAACATAGACAGAGACTGTAGTAGTATTACGAACAGTTAACAGTATTTATCGGTACCATCATAGGTAGTTCGTGAGTATTTTGTTTGGATAAGTTATTCTGTAGAATATACTGTATAATAGTTTAAAGTTTTTTTAGAATAATGCTCTGTAGGGGACATTTTACTTGGGAAGGATATTTGTTTGTTCACGATAGGTAATCAAGGGGGAGTTGCCCCTCCCGCGGTCAGAAATTAACAATCACTTATTTAGGGTGGTTAGTCTTTCGCAAGTCTTTACATACGCTGCCCCTAAATATACCGTCGTTTAAGGGATGAACGTCACTGTAAAGTAATTAGTTTTGAATTTAAAGAAAGCTGAAATACAGATTAAATACCAACCTTCTGATGTTATGTAAAAGTGATTAAACATAACGAGCATGCTAAAAGTAGATAGGTCAGGAAACAACCAAGACAAAAAATACTCTAACCCTAATACACGAATAATTAATATAAAATTTACTTTGACCCTGTGATGTTCGCAGTAGAGTAACATAAAAGCGCCCTTTGGTTTCAGAGTGTATATTTCTTTTTCAGATACAATGCTATAATCTATTGAAGTGAAAACGTTCCGCACTAAGGTTCTCTTGATTTGTTTTACTGTGTTTGATTTAATTCAGCTAGTCCACTACTTCGCTCAAGAATAATATGGGAAACAACGTTTAGTAAAATGAACTGTCAAATAACATGAGCATCAGATCAACTTGCGTAATAACGTCTATTTATATAGACATTTTTCTTCTTTTGTTTACAATTTATATCAAAAGTTATCTGTTAATGAGACATTGTAAGGGTGTTCTTAGAGCATTATAATCATGTTAACATTACGAAACAACTTCAAATGGTTCGATGTTGACTATAAATAAAGGAAAAAACAACTTAGAAAGCAAGTTTTTCGTTTGTTTTAAAATTTCGACCAAATCTACACAAGGAATCTCTGCGTTAGTCATCTCTAATTTTCATCTGATAGGCTAGAGGTAACACAGATAGTAAAAATTATCCACCGCTAAATTTGTGGTTTCCTTGTGTGACATAATGGTGAAATTTGACTCTCATTCTTATATTACATCCACGGCCCAAAAGTGCAGAATGTAAGTTTGCTGTAATCAATCGTGAACTATAAATCATCAGATTCGCAATCAGAGCATTTTAACAATTAGGCTACACCTGGCCCTTGAAATTAAAGCGTGTATGGACACATTTTCAAAGGATGAGTCATTTTATCCTTGTTATATTTCTTATAAGAAGGTCGAAACTCCATGTTTGAGGTCTGTTTTGACGTTTATACACGTTCAGTCACAACCTTGATATAAATTTCTTTTCAAATGGCTATTTTTACACACGTAAAGGGAATGTGATATTGACCTAAGTATAGTACGAAAATCGATAACAGTTTTGAACTAAAAAAATGAAATTTGTGATATATTTGTATATAATCCATAAAAAAGAAGCTTTTACTTCATTTCTCGAATTTTTTTTTAACAACGTATAACTGAGTGATTGCTGTTGCTTACACGTGAACATCATATTGCGTGTTCATTAACAACTGCCTAATTTTTAAACTCCTGGCCTACTTCTATTAAATCATGTATTCTTACTTGCTTCCATGTTATCAGACCCAGAGCTCGGCAAGGGACATTGCGAATAGAATTAAGTAGCTATATACATATATACAATTGAAAGATTTGAAAAAAAGCGCTTTAAAAGCAAGTTGTAGTGCGATACGGATAAACTACTCTTAATTAATTCAGCTCATGTGTTTGTAGGTTCCTTACTTGGGGGACTTAGGGTGGCAATAACCAAGCTGGAAGGATCCTCTTTTACAATTGTGGAAAGTAAATCTTAAAAGAGTAGGCTGATAAGAGCATTACTTCTATAATAATTCTTTGATTTTTAGCATATATATATCCATGGATGAAATCTATGGTAGCAGTTTAAAAATTAAAACTGCATATGGTTCAGTTCTGTAATTTAATAAACTTGTTATCACTTGTTGGATGACTGCATGTAAAATGAAGAGTCAAAGATAAACTGGTCTTTGCTAACTACAATACATAAAATTTAACTAATGAAACTTATTCAGAATTAATAATATTACATTTGAAGCCACATAAACTGTAATATTAATAAATCTATCAAATACCAATGATTGTGAATAAAAATGGAAATATTTCACTTTAAAGTCAAAAACACTTAGAAACTAAAGATAAGACTGAAATTTAACTGAAGCGTTAGAAAATAAATCTAAAACTAGAAGCAAAGACATCTGCATTCCAAAGCCTTAAGTATTATGAAAATAGCTTACACAATCTTAAAAATGCGGAAGAGAGCAGAGAGGAAAAAAAACGTGACTTCTATTTTCGACTTCATACAAAGACTTTTGTCCCTAACATTTAGCTAAAATCTATTAATTACTACAATCCAAGTCACCCCATAGAACTCGTTGGGCAATAAAAAAACTAAATGCTCAAAAAGGGAACAAATTAGAGAAATTTGGCCTACATATTAAAATGGAAGATGAACATTAAACTAGAGATAAAAAATATAAAATCAAATTTAATTAATAAACCAACCCAATATCAATGATTTGAGAACCAATTAAAAAAATCTATACTTTGAACCTGTGGAAAATACAATAACACACATACAATGTTGGTGCCAGGGGATGACTAGAGGACAATTGAAGACGAATAAATTGGGAATAAAGTGATTATTGTGGCATTTTCTCTTAAGATTGAGCATTTCAAAAAGATATGCTTTTCGGCAAAGAAATTAATTTTATATTCTTTAAACTGAATAAATTGTGAGAAGTTTGCTTGGTTCATTTAGATGATAATACGGTATTCAGTATTGTGATGCTAGAAAAACAATTAAATGTTTCATAATCTCACATAAATTCTAACTCTCACGACATTTATGTCTAATTAGCCCTTACTGACTAAACTACAGTCCTTTGTTTGATCGCCCAGTGACCGTGACTGAGTCCTCGTTACTAATCTAACTCGGGAAATTAAAGTGACACTTTTAAAACATTGACCAGCAGTTTAGCAGCATTTCTATTTCCTGAATACCTTACAGAAGGTGCAGTAATAACACTGTACATGATTATTTTAATGAAAATTAGGAAAACAAATCCAGGCCTTAATGATAGCTATCAGTCAAGTATTACAACATTTGATGAAATATATCCTTTTATTGGTCTCTCTTTCTTAAGAAAAAAATATTTATCTATGTATATATACGTGTGTATGTGTAACTCCTATATATTTGTAAAAATATGTATCACCTAGAAGCCAACATGACACCTACAATAACGCAATTTATCTATATTCTACAACCAATGTATCCAGACTTTTAATCAAGGATTCCACTGACACAAAAAACGCACTCTGCATTTCGGGTCTTAAATTTACTGAAAAAGGGCACCCATTACAATGATATTTATCTATATCTTAAAAATAATCAACATGGTTAAATATGACCTTATAATCAACATGGCAAGCATAAAAATTGTATTTATCTGTATCCTGAAAATAATCAACCTTGTTTGTACATTACTTTGTAAACAACATGACACCCATAACTGCACTATTTATCTATATCCTGAAAACAGTCGAGATCGTGGTCTGCACAACAGGATACAGAACACTATCGTAGTGAATGAAATTTGAGATGTAAAAGAAGAGAAACAGTTTGTGTGAATGAGCAGAATGGTACATGCTAGTAATTTAAAATATTTTCATTATCTCGGATAATTAACATTTGCGATGAATAACAGCATAGTGAAACGTTGGAACTTGACAACTCGAATATTTCTTTTTTATTTTGATTCTCACGTAATCTTTTTCTAAGTGACGTTGAGAGGGCAAAAACGTCAACTAGAAAACCCACATAAACAAATATACACAAAGCATCTCATTAGTGTAATATTAGCAACGCTGGCAACTCTCGATACCTAAAGACTCGGCACCACCAGGTGGTGTCGGTGCTTGGATCGTAATCTGAAAGTCGCGGTTTCGAATTCCCGTCTCACCAAAATATGTACGCCCTTTCAGCTGTGGGGTTGGAGTGTTATGATGTGATGGTAAATCTCATTATTCGTTGATAAAAGAGAGCCCAAGAGTCGATGGTGAGTGGTGGTAACTAGCTGCTTTCCCCTTAGTCTTACACTGCTAAGTTAGGGGCGACTAGGGTAGATAGCTCTCGTTTAACTTTGCGCAAAATTCAACAAACAAACAAACACGACACCCGAAACGTAATGAAATATTCACTAGTAAACCTGTAAAACTTATTTTTCTTTGTTAGTCCAATTACATAGACGTAGAGAAAAATAAAAATACATGTATATATATATTTACTACGGATTATCGGATCTGTTCTGATAAAAGTTGTTGATTCTTGTAACTGAATAGGCTTAAACAAGAACAATTCACTATGCTCAGAGAAAATCTATAACCTCAGATTTTGACAGAACATGAATGTTAAAAACTTAAAGGTTGTTGTTTTAAGCGCAAGGGTACACGATTAATGGGCTGTATGCATTTCTTCCATCGAATAGAATCGAACCTCCAAATTTCAACGTAGTAAATTTGTAGATTTATCGTGGCCCATCATGAAAGGGAAGACTTTATATTCAACAACCTTTTGCCTTTACAGTATTTCACAGCTATATACTTCCGAATAAATACCAAATTTGTTGATGTAGAAAACCTTACTTTGTTTCCCATTGAAAATGTTATCTAAACACTGAACTTGCAATAAAAGCGTGAATTACCATAATGCATAAATTACATGAACAAGAAAATTAGATAAATCAATTATTGTATACATTTATATTAAATAAAAGAATATTTGTAAATATCTATATTAAATGAACCAATGGTTGTCAATGTTTATGGTAAATGAACTAATGATTGTAAATGTTTACAGTACTGTGAGTACCACTGAAATATTTTGTTTAATAATAATTGTTTATTTTAGAACATTGGGCTATGCACCACCGAACCCTAGATTTTAACGTTCTAAGTCCATAAACTTACCGTTGTCCCACCAGGTCATTTAATTGTAATGAACTTAAACGCTCCTATATGATAGCTCAATACGGGCGCCACTTAACCACTGAAGCTTGACGGTATCGTATACAGAAGCCATAGAAGACGAAAGAGTAATATATTTGGACCTTAAATTTATAAGTACAAAAGTGTCTTGAGATTCGATAAAATATAATCGTTTCCCTAGCTAATCACACCAATAAAGTAGAAACTGTCGTCCAATCATCATTGGAATTTAGGTTTTGTGTAGACCTGAAAGTATCGGGTGCATATCTGACCTCATCTTCCCTCTTCGACTGTCATTTTAATTGAAGCTTATAGCCTCTTTATTTTATTTTTTATTTATTCTTTCCTTTTCAAGTTCATGTCCATGAAAGTTATCCTATGGCTAGTGTAGACGAGGCTCTAAATTGGGTTGCTTTTATTTTCTTCACTTGGTTTTAGCTTTTCTATTTAAAATGGAAGATATGTGTATTATTTTTGTGGTTCTGTTCTGCTGTATGAAATCTAAGAATGTATTTTTAATTGCTTCAAAGATGAAATTTGCTTTGATTTCAAGTATGTTTGTTGGTTGAATTTCTGTGATTTCATTTTTGTATTGCTGTACACTTGAACCGTTAAATTGTTTCCGGATCTGTTTAGTTGGCATTAATGTTTGTTGATTCAGTGGTTGTGATCGTGCTGCCTCAGTGTAAGTATATATTTTTGTCTGTACGGGGGTGTTGTGTATTTGTGGTTCAAATAATTGTGATGTTTTTCTGTCAAAGTTTACTACCGTATTGTTTGTGTTTGTTTCAGCAAATAAATCTAATAGTTACCGACCAATCAGCTTGACTAGCTGTGTAGGTAAAATTCTTGAGATAATAATCAGTGATAGACTCTTCACATTCATGAAGATAACATCAAAATTACCAGAAGAACAAAATGGATTCAGGAAATTTAGGCAAACAACTGACCATTTAGTCAGACAAACTGAAGAAATAATAGATAGCTTTAACAAAAAACAATGCACTGTAGCCTGCTTTCTTGACATTGAGAAAGCTTTCGACACTGTATGGTACTATGGTATGAATGAGATGAAACTACCGCGTGGAATTATTCGCTGGTTATCTAACTTTTTGGAAAATAGTAAATGTATAATAAATGTAGAGGGTACCTTTTCTAAGTAATTTACTCTAGAAGCTGGTGTCCCTCAAGGAGGAGTGGTTAGCCCTATACTCTTCATCATGTATGTAAACAATATGCCACTAAAGGATCCTAATCATGGATTCTCTTCACAGTTCGCTGATGATGTGATGGTCTGGAAAAGTGCTGCAACACCCACAATAGCAGCCACCAACAGACAACCGCAACTAAACAGAATAAGCGAATACTGTCAAAAATACAGAATTAGGAGTCTAACTGGCAATAATAGCAGAGAAACAATAGATAACATACTAAAAATTGACAAAACATGCATTAGACAAGTAATCGAATATGCAGCTTCAGCATGGATAACTGTAAGTGACAAAATAACTAAAACCAAACTACAAACAATCCAAACCAAACTTCTCACAAAATCATATAGAATTCCCAGAGCAACATAATTTCAGTTTTTATACATAAATATTCAAACATACCAACCGCACCAGATAAACTCCTACATAGCACAATAATGTATTTTGATTAAAAGTGGATGAGAAATCAATTACTATGCAAACTAGACAAATACCTCATATATAATGAAGATAGTCCTAAACACCTCTCCTCAATCAATATATATTTTAAACATAAAAATAAATAAATAAATAACATATATATATATATAATAACAAAATATAAATAAAAGTAATAAAATTCGTCTTTCTTTTATTTAAAAAGAAAAAGGGGTTACCAACAAACTAGACATCTTACTGATATCAGTATATAGACATTGTCCTTAAAAAGGGTCGGAGTTATTAACCTCACTCTGACCCAAAAAAACAATAATTAACACCAAACATTGCAGACTACATAAGTAAAGGAAGGAGGAAGAGGTCATAGAGCACCCGACTCTCTTGGGTACATGTGATACCGAAACCCGAGAGAGAGAGAACTGCTCGTAGCAACAAAGCAGACATTGTAACAAAACTATTAGAGCAAACTTTGTTTCTGGTTGGATTGTGAAACAATTACGCATATAAGAAATTCTTAACACAGAAATGGCGTAGGCAGCTAAAAACTAAATTAACCAAGTAGAATTTTACCTTTTTTTTGAAACTGCTAAAAAACTGAACTGGAATAAATAGATTGTTTGTTTTTTTGGAATTTCGCACAAAACTCCTCGAGGGCTATCTGTGCTAGCAGTCCCTAATTTAGCAGTGTAAGACTAGGGGTAAGGCAGCTAGTCATCACCACCCACCGCCAACTCTTGGGCTACTCTTTTACCAACGAATAGTGGGATTGACAGTAACATTATAACGCCCTCACGGCTGAGAGGGCGAGTATGTTTGGCACGAACACGCGACCCTCAGATTACGAATCGCACGCCTTACGCGCTTGGCATTGCCAGGCCGAGGAATAAATAGCAACCTTAACAACTGCACTTTCTTTATCGTATCTTTATAAATCTACGTAAACATATAATGTTATTGAAAATCTATTGCCATTAAAAGCATAATTTTACTTCATAATTTCAGACAATCAAAATACAATAAAATGTAAAAAAACATACTAAATGTACAAAACAAGCTTAAGTATTTTAGTGATTTAAAATATAGAAGTATAACTAACCCCAGAACAGAAATGCCCATTTGGGTTAGAAAAGTTGTTTCAGTATATAACTACATAGCAGGCTATCTGCTGTATCTGTTACGTATAATGGATTTTTTATTTTACTGTTATAAGTTCATAAATTTACGGTCTATCCATCAAAAACATTTGAAGAATAACTTGAACATATTAATATTTTAATTAGTTATGATTGTTTGTATGTATTAAACAATAGAAGTGATTATTTTACTGCAACAAATAAATCTTATATTTTCCTACCTTTGAATGTACAACAGTAGAACTGTTACTGAATTAATCTATATTGCTTCCATTTCTTAAGCTTAATTGTAAAAAATTCTTTGAAGCTGAGTGACAAAAAAATGACCATTTATTATTTAAGTCTCTCGCTGGAACAACAGTAAGTCTTCGGGTTTATAACGCTAAAAATTAAGGTTTCAATTCCCCTCATTGGACACAGCAGATATCTCGTTGTGGCTTTCCTATAAGAAAAATACACACACATTATATAATTACTAACTAATTTCACTATATATCAGAATGCTGAGATTTTTTTAAGCTAAGTTTATTTTTTAAAATATACTTTATTATTTTTCTGGTTTAGGAATAATAGTGTTTTACAAACAAATAAATGTCTCATTAAAAATATATATATTGAATAAGCTACAGTTATTAAAAGCTGTTTCATATTTGTGTTTACTCATAGTAACTTTTTTACCAATTTCTCCTGCAAAGAACGCCATTTGATATTAAAGTTGATACTGTTTAACAAATTTATTAATTATCTACTAATCCTTTCCACGCCCTGTTTCCAAATGTTTTTACTAGTTTTTAAGCCAAATTTGGTTATAGCTTTAACTGTCCCATTTGGTATAAATTTACGTTCATTTTTAGTGAAAATTACTGTAATTTTAAACTTAAAAATATACATTTTGTTTTACAAACGTTGATTCATAACTTATTTTCACTTAACAGTTACTTGCTGTTTGTAGGTGAGAATTTAGATTTTGTGATTCTTGAATAGGAGTAAAGTTGGAGGTCAGTGACGTGTTATCGGTAAATGTATTAAATCAATTATTTATCATTAACTCAAAAAAATTACATAAATTGTAAGCAACGCAGATCGAAGAACACGACTTGAAGGCAATCCATGCTTAGTTAACTTTTTATTATTAAGTGCTTATATATTTTAACCACATGAAATAATGTTTTAATAAATACCTCTTGAATCATGTAAGTACATTACCTCTTACCCTTGAATTTTTTATTTGAGCTACTAATATTTAATATCACAACATTTCAAAAGCATTTATTTCTAAATATACAAAATAGCTATGTTGCTGTATTGTTACTTTAAGAATTATATATTTATAGGTAAAGTTTGATAATTATTGGTCAGTGTTTAACTCTAAATCCACTTGATGGTCAGAAACGTTTTTGGATATTCAAGTTATTTAACAACCCATTTTACTTTAAATAAAATGTGATAATATAACAAAACAAATTATTTAGTAATTTATATCATTATTCCTATCTCCATATACCGTGTATACACACAAATAAAAATTACTACTGCTTTCTTAATCATTTGGAAATATACCATTTTAACTGTAGAGGTTGTAAATAAATGTACCAATAAACTTGTATCATAATTCTAATTGTCCTGAATATTTACTAATATATCTTCCATCATGTCCTGGATTTTCTCCTTTTTTTCCAAACTCATCATTACAATAGGTACTCCTGTTTCTATTAAATACGTTGCTAGTTTTGTTATTATTTATATTAAATACTTTGCTGGTTTCCTTGTTATTTATATTGAATACTTTGCTGGTTTCCTTTTTACTCTCGTTTATGATAATTTCTTCGAAATTTATAAAATAGGCATGAAACGTATTCGAAAAAATTCTAAAAAACCTAATTTACTCCTTTTTGTACGTCATTAATGGAGCTTGGTATGATCAGTTTCATAACTACTTTATTAATAAGCGTATTTATAAAATTATATTATTATATTTATCATAAATTCGTTTAAATATGTTCATTTTCAACCCTTCACAAATTTTGAATTACTATATTTCTACATACCTTTATAAATCTTAGAATTGTCTAAGTAATATATAAATGCTAAACTGATTATAGTGAGTTTTTCACTTTTTATAGTCTGTTTTTGTTTGTAATCCATGGTTTTATAAACATAGTTTTCATACAAGTCTACTTATTGATTTCCTTTAACTCAAAGGAAATAGAAAATATTGAGAATCTATAAATCGGAGTTAGTGTCGATAGCTCATTGTGTGCATTTGCAATTTAACAAGAAAATAATTTTCATCGTAAATAGTTGCATTTTACTTTCATCCATAAAGTTAGACAAACTCCATTTAGTAATCCCCCCTTCCTTGGACTATTTATCGGAAAGATTAGCGATTTAAACCCATAACACTTCTTTTTGATTAAATATTTTTTTTATAATTTTTAATTGTTACTGTATGGTAGCTCTAGTAAGTGTAGTAACCATTACTTTATGGTAACTATATTATATGCAGTAACCATTACTTTATGATAGCTTCAATAAGTGAAGTAGCCTTTGCTTTTTAACAGTTACAACAAACCAAAATCAACCTGGTAGAACTAAGCACAAAAATAATACTGAGTCTCTTCATAAATTTAATTCTATTTTTACGTTTATTGGTAATTGCAGTGTAATAATGAATATTCAGAAACGTTTCCATGCCCCTACAAAGAAGTTTCCATTGTAAAAAAGCTTCGTCATAAAACTGCTATGTCAAGAGCACTCTTCTATTCCTTGAGTGCCTTCCGAGAAAAATACAGAGTACAAGGATGAGTTTATCAGCTCCTGTCCAACCACACAGAAACCATAAACGCTGAATCCAGTGAGTTGACTGATATGTCTTACAACGAATTAGCATGAATTGTCATTTCATCCTCCAGCTATTTGAGATACGCGATGGTTGAACACGTATATCTTGGAAGCGATTCGTAAATATGTTATTTCTATTTTTATACCGAGTGGAGCTCCTTCTGAGTTATGTTATGTACTGTTGACTGGGGCATTTAGACGGCATTTGTCACTCAGCTTTGTATTCATGAATTCTCGCATATTACAAGAACCTACACTTTGCGTACAACAAGTAGTATACAGCTTATAGGTCTCTTTCTGAGTGGTTCTGATACTCCAAGTTAACCCATATTTCCTTTTTATCAAATGTCATTAAATAAAAGAGATTTCTCCGTTTTTGAAATTACAAATTCACAATCTTATATACGACCTGAGTGTAAAAATATTTTGCTTAAGTTTGCTTTATTGATTGGAATTAAACACAAAGTTATACGATGGTCTATCTGTGCTCTACCCATCAAGGACATAAAAATCCAGTTTCTAGCGGTGTGAGTCCGCAGATTGTGCTACTGGAAAGGGGTCATTTTACTTAGGAAAAGACATTATATACCCTTCCCAGAAAGTGACCAA
Organism: Carcinoscorpius rotundicauda; assembly: GCA_011833715.1. Lineage (NCBI taxonomy): Eukaryota > Metazoa > Arthropoda > Merostomata > Xiphosura > Limulidae > Carcinoscorpius > Carcinoscorpius rotundicauda. Next base: position 120,375,135 of record CM022393.1, on the reverse strand, counting down.
TGTTTCATGGCATTATACTGCTTAGGAATGCCAATATGTGTCAAAATGTAGTTCTCAGCATGACGTCACACTGATAATTTATATCGGCTGTCGCTGTCATGTTACTTAAAGATTTGCTTATTTAAAATCACTTTAGAATAACTACTCAATCTTCTGTATACCTTATGGGGCAGCACTGCTTCTTTCACATTCTTATTTCACATATATTCTGATTTGTAAACTTTTAGGGAGAAAGTGAATTGTAAAAGCAGTTTTGGCTTCTGTGTTTTGACAATATTTGTTTTTGATCTTGAGAGAACCAGAACTCGCTGTTTAAGTCTTGACCTGATTTAATATTTTCAGTGTTTCTCCCAGTGCATGGTGATTATGAGTAATTTGTTTTCATTTAGAGCAAAACCGATTCACACTTTCGTTTATTTAAATAAAGTTAATGTATGCTCAATGATCACTTTATCAGGTATATCTATCCAGTACAGCCTGAATTACTTGCGACATGGATTCCACAAGGTGCTGAAAACATTAGCGTCACGTAGTTCATGCATATTTGTCGGCCACATATTCATGCTGCGGACCTCCCGTTTCACTTTATCCCGAAAGTGCTCTATTGGTTTGAAATCTGGGGATAGTGTATGCCATTGCAGCACCCTGAAGTCACTGTCATGTTAGTGGTACCAGCTTGAGATGATATGTGCTTTGTGACATGGCACATAATTCTGCTGGAAATAGTTATTGAAAAATGGATAGACTGTGCCACAAAGGGGTGCAGATGGTTAGCATCAATGTTCAAGTACACTGTAGTATTCAAATGATGTTTAATTTGTATTAAAGGACCTAATGTGTAACAAGAAAACATTCTACACACCAGTACACCACTACCAACAGGCTGTACCGTTGACACAAGGCAGGATAGATCCATAGATTCATGCTATGTATGCCACATTTTGACATTACTATGTGCATGTCGCAGAAGAAATCGAGATTCATCAGACCAAGTGACGTTTTTATAATCTCCAATCATTCAGTTTTGGTGATCTCACAGTAGCTTCATCTTCCTGTTCATATATTTAACTCATCCATTACAATATTCGACGTCTTGTACGTTCAGAGATGCTCTTTTGCTCATCACTGTTACAAAGGGTATTTGTGGCCTTCCTGTCAGCTTGGACGAGTCTAACCATTCTTCACTGACCTGTCTCATTAACAAGGTGCTTTTGCTCACAGAACTGCCGCTCACTGAAAGTTTTTTTGTTTTTCGCACTATTCTTTGTAAACTTTGAAGACTAAAGTGCGTGAAAATTCAGGTCAACAGTCTGACACCAACAATAATTCCACGGTGAAAAGTCGCTTAGATCACGCATCTTTCCCATTCTAGTATTTGGTCGAATCTCATCTTAACCTCTTGATTATGTTTGCATGCTTCATATACTGAGTTACAGCCACAAGATTTGCTGTTGGCTATTTGCTTCAAAGAGCAGATGTACCTAATAAAGTAGACACTGAGTGTATATTGCAAACCAAAATATGATAAAGCTTGTCAGTGTTTCTGTATGATACTGCTTTTGTTTGTATTGAGTTATTTAAAAATATCTTCGTTACCAAAACTCTTTGCCCGGCATGGCTGAGCGTGTTAGGCGTACGACTCGTAATCCGAGGGTCGCGTGTTCGCGCCCGAGTCGCGCCAAACATGCTCGCCCTCCCAGCCGTAGGGGCGGTGTAATGTAACGGTCAATTCCACTATTCGTTAGTAAAAGAGTAGCCCAAGAGTTGGCGGTGGGTGGTAATGACTAGCTGCCTTCCCTCTAGTCTTACACTGCTAAATTAGGGACGGCTAGCACAGATAGCTCTCGAGTAGCTTTGTGCGAAATTCCAAACACCAAACCAAACTTAATCAAATCAATAACGCGTTTGTTTGTTTATTGTTATTGAAATTCGTATGTCTTTTACTTTTTCTCTTATCTGTATCTGCTATTCTACATCCTATGTCCACAAATTTCCGGCTGTTATAAGAATCAGTAATAATAAATATTCCCAAACACACATATATATATATAAGGGTTTTGCTATTGTTCAGGTCATTCAAAGCTTAACACTTGCCAATGGCCATATTAAATGTTTAGAACAGTTTTACCAACTTATTCCCAGATCAATTTAACATAACATGTGAGCCTGTTATACTGCTTCTATCAAATTCTTCTCTCGTAAACGAGGAAGTTAAAACATAAAGTGACTTTGTCTTTGAATTGCTTTTTTAAATGTTAATGTTTATCGAAATGGAAAATTATCTTTAGTATATATATTCAGAAATTTTCAAGGCAACTGATCAATATTCTTAAAGCTCTCACCACCAACGAACCTTGCATGAGCTCAATAGCCCATTCAGTAGCTTAGTACTTAAAAAACAAACAGTAAACACTTCTTAATCTAAACCATATTCTGTAACAAATGAATACATAATAAAGAAGGAATAAAGTTAAATGTAATGTGGAATTGGTAAATTTATGCTCAATGAAGAGTGGATAAAGCTATATGTAACATATAATGAATGAAGGTGTTAAGAATTATCACACTTATTTCATTTTTTGATTCAATTTTGCTTTGGAAAAAATGTACTAAATCATTAGGAGTTTCATAATTCTAATTTTTTTTTGTTAGCTAAATATTGTAATTAACGACATGGGATTAAAACAAAAAATGCGAAGTAATTAATGGTATGTGTAAGACACAGAAATAAAAAAAGTTTAAAAGTTAGTTTTTATGTGGTATTCACATTCGCAAAGTTAGTGAGGAATAACTGGTATTCATTTACGATAAAATGCTTTTTACTTATTTGTGGATTACTTTTTCTCGCTAATTCATAAATTTCAGTGAACAAAAGGTGACATAGAAGCTTAATCTGTTATTTGATTTGCTGCTTCAAATGCAAGCAGACTAGTTTCTCCCAATACACCGTTCACCACCGCTGCTTGGAAAAAAGAAGCAAATAAATAAAATAGGTTTCATGTAGTTAGTGGAACACATTTGTGTATAGTCCTTTACTCACCACTAATAACCCAAACTAATTCATTTGTCAATTTTATTGTGAAATGTATAAATTTAATTTAATTCTTGACGGTACAGTGAGGTCAACTAGGAACTTTGAGAAAGGGATGTGGGTTTTGAAATAACTTTACGTATTTATATTATAATTAGAAATGCGTTAATTACAGAGCTTAAAACTTCGAATTACATTACGTTTTTTTTCTCGCATAGATTGTATCTTGATGCAGTCTTGACCAAAGTGTTTGCATATTTTGTAATAAATAAAATCACATTAATATGCCATACAAGTACACTTTGTGCTATTAAACTGAGAAATTCGTGTTATATTAAACATCTACATATGTAATTTGTGTTATGAGATAGGTTCTATGGACATAATGAATGATTTATTAGAATAGCAAACAATTTTATTAGACATCTGTAGAAATTTGTGTAATTCAGCATATCACCTATTACAAAAAATCTTACCAAAACATATATAAGAAACTATAAAATAAATTTATTATAAATAACGTCTGTAATATCAAACATTTGCACTTGGATGGCCCTCCTTGTACTCTAATTACCTGCACAAAGTAATAGTATATGATGTCAATGAGGTTACTGATGTAATCCACATCGATTTCATCCCAGTCAGTCACGACGCAACTTAGTTACAATGGCTGATTTAGAGTCGCGGGTAGCAATTTTCCGGTTCAGTTCTGTCCATCAATTTTCAATGGGATTAAAACCCAAAGATTTTGTATGCCATGGCAATCTTGTAACGTCCTGTTGGTAGAGATAATCCTGTATAATACGTGCACTACGGATAGTGGCTTTGTCATTCTGCAACATAAAATTATTGCCAAACTTTACCCTAGCACATGACAGAATTATTGCCTCTATGTGATGCCTGTAGGAGGCACAAATGATGTTTCTCTGGAGGTTGTGAAGAGAAGTTTTTTCCACCATGATAAATACCTACCCATATATTGTACCACCTCCTGTGGAAAAAACAGTCTTCACTCATCTGTTCACCGGGCAAACGACGAAAACGAATCCAATAATTAGCTTTAACAACCCGAAAATAAAACTCATCTGAAACGATGACATGATACCAGCATAAGTAATGCGCTTACGGTAGTGAATTCTGATTAATGTCGGTTTGCAGATAACACTTCTTACGAAACAACCCCGTTTGGTCAGTCTCCTATCCAATGTTCTTATGGATACCCTGAAATTAATATGTTCATGCCATTCTAGTCCTGAGGTATTGTACCAGTTCTTTCGACTTTGACGTATTAACTTGATTCAAACACGATCATCTTAGATAGCAGTTTTTCGGCGTCTACCATAGACTTTTCTGAAACAACGTTTCTTCTAGCTTGATGATGTTTCAGGATTCTGTCCTAGCAACACCCATTGCTTCATGGTATTTTTAGATAGTCCAACAGTTTGTCGCTTTATAACTTCTGGCACATGACAAGGCATGACTATACACCAATTACAAAGAAACTGAATGAACCAAACATTGATTTGTTTAGAAAATGATTACACCAAAAGCACAATCATTGTGTGTGTTTTGACGAACAACTGCTTGAAAAACTCTCACTTATTAGTTTGTTTTGGAAATTCGCACAAAGCTACTCGAGGGCTATCTGTGCTAGCCGTCCCTAATTTAGCAGTGTAGAGGAAAGGCAGTTAGTCATCACCACCCACCGCCAACTCTTGGGCTACTCTTTTACCAACGAAAAGTGGGATTGATTATAACATTATAACGCCCCCACGGCTGGGAGGGAGAGCATGTTCAGCGCGACGCGGGCGCGAACCCGCGACCCTCGGATTACGAGTCGCGCGCCTTGCGCGCTTGGCCATGCCGGGTACTCACGTACCAGAATAACAACTGGTACATGTTTATCTGATCAAATAAGTTTTAACAAGGAACTTTTAAACTCGAGTACCATCTAATGCAGCCTTACAAATTAGTATCTTTCGAGTTTTATCAGTTCATAAAATCCTAACCGTAATTTCAGTTAAGCGTTTTCCATTGTTAATTTATTGAGAAGAAAAATAAATAATTTTTGTGCTAAACCTAATATGTAAACGTTACTACAAGAACGGCGAGATGCACTTTAAATGCATAAGATGTAAGAAGGACATTGGTTGTATCTTTGTGATAAGAAATCTCAAGTAAGTCATCTTTTACCGTCTTTACGCCAAAACAAATGCTAAAAATTATATTGCTGATTTAAGAGCAAATATTACACATTTAAATAACTATTGTTTGGCGCAAAAATACTCCATATGTTTTTCTCACCGTGAGTATCGAAACTGATATTCAGCGTTATAGGCTCTTAGACATACCATTGAGCAACTGGAGAGACAAATTTCTAATAAAGTTCTACATTTTCAACAAACCTTAAATATAATAAAAACTAGAGCTGGAAGATCCTTAAGAAAACTTAAATTTATAACAGTATGGAAAGATAAATAAATTATAATTAAAAAGTAAATATGGAAAAATAAATAAATTGTGGTAAAAAGTATGGACAAATAAATAAATTGTAATATACAGTATGGTAAAATAAATAAATTATAATTAACTTTTTTTTGTTTTTCCGCTTGCTTTTATAATATAGTTGGGGATGGGCCTGGCATGGCCAGGTTGGTTAAAGCGTTCGACTCGTAATCTGAGGGTCGCGAGTTCGAATCCCCGCCGCACCAAACATGCTTGCCCTTTCAGCCATGGAGGAGTTATAACATGACGGTCAATCCCACTATTCATTGGTAAAAGAGTATCCCAAAAGTTGGCGGTGGGTAGTGATGACTAGTCTTACACTGCTAAATTAGGGACGGCTAGCACAGTAAGACTTTGTGTAGTTTTGCGCGAAATTCAAAAACAAAACAAACAAACGGTATAGTTGGCGGTTAAATGAGACAAAACATCATTCCTAGAATAGATTATTTGGTTACTTTATTACGTAAAACTATTTAACTCCTATCTAAACCTACGTTTTCTTAGCTTTGTTTTTGAAGGCAGCCAGTCAAAAGCACCCACCGCTAACTCTCAGGCTTCTCTTGTCTGACCAAATAGGAGAATTTAACCATTATTTTTATACCGCATTTATGGCTCCAAAATGCATAGTGTGTTTTTGGAGCACTTAGACGAACTATGAACACTCTTAAAAATCATTATAGCATATTTCTGTAAATGTTATGGTATAAAATTAGTAGAGTGAGTGTTCTGTCTGCTTAAACTTCATAGGAGAGACTTTTAATTATTGTTAGGAGAAAAGTTTGTTTTTTGTTTTTTTGGAATTTCGCACAAAGCTACTCGAGGGCTATCTGTGCTAGCCGTCCCTAATTTAGCAGTGTAAGACTAGAGGGAAGGCAGCTTGTCATCACCACCCACCGCAAACTCTTGGGCTATTCTTTTACCAACGAATTGACCGTCAATCAGTGATGTCGAGAAACCCACTTGTTGAGAATTTTATATGCAAAAACGGCTCATTTTGGGTTCAGAAAATATTTTAAATAGAAGAGCGAACAACGTTTCGACCTTCTTCGGTCATCGTTAGGTTCGTGAAGGTCGAAACGTTGTTCGCTCTTCTATTTAAAATATTTTCTGAACCTAAAACGAGCCGTTTTTGCATATAAAAAAGAATTGACCGTCACATTATACACCCCCACGGCTGGGAGGGCGAGCATGTTTAGCGCGACGCGGGCGCTAACCCGCGACCCTCGGATTACTAGTGCACGCCTTAACGCGCTCGACCATGTCAGGCCCTAGGAGAAAAGACGTATTGGCACACATCATGAGGCCCAACGGTCATGAAGGTTATCTTTCAGAACACCAAGTGTTTTGGTTTGATTCTTGTTAAGCACAAAACTGCACAGTATACTGTGTCTTCTCTGTGAAATAAAGAGGGCAACGAAGCTTAAATATTTCAATCACATTTGTAACTGCATTTCTTAATTCCTAGCGCATGCTATCAATAATCAATTTGCCCCCCAGTGGCTCAGCGGTATGTATGCGGACTTACACGCTAAAATCCGGGTTTCGATACCCGTGGTGGGCAGAGCACAGATAGCCCATTGTGTAGCTTTGTGCTTAATTCAAAATAACAAATAACATAATCAATTTTGTTTTTATAAATTAGTTGGAATATGAGCTAGACAAATGTAAATAACATAAAAAATATTTAATTTGAAATTAGCTTTAATGATAAAAAATGCAAGCAAAAAATGTCCATAATAAAATTTATTTTCTTCAAAGAAAAATGTGGCTTATAATACTCTCCTTCAAAAATTCAGACACTTCAATTCGTCTATATCAAGCCTGCGACAGGTGTACGCAAATAAGCAGCTTACGAACCCTAAAAGTCCAATAAAGAGTGAAAATTATGAATATTAAATAGTGTGTTGAGTACATATTTTTCATTAGGATAAGGTAAATAGGAAACATAGCGCATATTTTTGTAGGAGATGGTGACAGGCTTGTTAGCTGTAGGTCTGTTAAAAGTACTTCAGTTTAAAAATAGGCCGGATGGTTAGGGCGCTCGTCTTGCAATCCGAGGGTCACGGGTTAGAATCGACGTCTCACCAAAAATGCTTATCCTTTTAGTCGTAGGATCGTTACACCATAACACTCAATCCTATTATTCGTCGGTAAAAGAATAATCCAAATGTTGATAGTTGGTAATGATGACTAGATGCCTTCACCCTAGTCTTACACTGCTAAAATTAGGAACGGCTAAGACAGATAACCCTCATGTGGCTTTGCGCGAAATTCAAAACAAATCAAACTAGTTTGGAGAAATTACTTTAATCATTGGTTCGTACACTAAAAGCTTCGGTTTAAACTTCTATCTACATCAAATTCTACAAACACCCCAAATTTCTTGTTCGACTTTTCTAAAAAAAAAAAAAAGTATCTGATTTAATGAATATGCCTAACGATATAACACATTGTAAACTGTTCATTAGATATAGAATCAATTTGAATATATTCAAATATCAGTTTAACTTACTAGTCACGCCCCCCCAGTGGTTCAGTGGTATGCCAAAGGACTTACAACGCTAAAAACTGGGTTTCAATACCCGTGGTGGGTAGAGCACAGATAGCCAATTGTATAGCTTTGTGCTTAATTCAAAAATAACAACAATGTTAGTCATGAAATTTTTCTTTTTATTTGAAAATTCAACGATCGGTTTAATTCATAATATTTTTACAGTTTTGCAATTTTATAAGCAGCAGGATATTTTTTTCCTAGAATTAGAGAATAATCGTTTTTTCTGCTTTTAGGATTTGTTTTTACTCTAAAATTGTTGTTTTTTTTCCTGATATATCAAATTTGTAGAACAAATTCAAATTGATCTGCGTTAATAATGCAAACCACAACATATTAATTAAAGGCTACCTAACTTTAAATGGTGAATTACGAATTAAATAATGAACAAAGATTTGGGATGAATGTACAAAATGTTAAAATCCGACGTATAGTTGCTGAAGTACTCACCAAATAATCAATTGTACCAGGAACGACTTCTGCGCATTTACCACTGAAATTCAACACAGATTTTGCAGTCAAAGTCGAGATGAAAATCCGGGAAGCAGGAAGAGCAAATTCTTGGAAATAGCTACTCCAGCGTCCTGAACTTGGGCTTAGTTTCGATTGGCTCCTATTAGATTTACTTGTTCAAAGAAATTTAACTTCTGATCAAAGCAATTGTTTCACTTTTGGTTAACATGAATTATCAGTATTGGTGATGTTTTTCGACCGATTGAATTTATTTGTAAAGATCTTTTGTTTCATAAGCGTACAATGGTGTATTTACTAATAGATTTTGTTTTCTAATGACTCTGTGAACAGGTGTATCTAATAGTTCTTCTTTTAATTTAGTGATATTAATTAGCCTTATATATTAAATACGTTCAACTTTTAATACCATTTAAAAATAATGACATTTTATCTTCTACGTTTGTACTGACTTCCATGTAGAGATGTTAAGCTTAAATACGTAAAAACAAGCTTAATAGTGTTTCTCGTCACTGTAAATTATGATAAATAACAAACCGAATCCATGATCTTCTAATACTTATAAAGATGGATAAAAGGTAATACACATTACAAATTCCATGCCAAACAACAAATAATTTCAAACTAATAATGAGAAAATAGCATTGCTCATAAAAGGATAAGTAGGGAGACTGGCCTCAATAACCCTTTGCATATAAATTCGGTTGTTTCGGGGAGTGTAATGCTGTTTATTACTGTGATGCAATTTACGAGCATTTTTATATATGCTTTACATATATTTATGTATTAAAAGCGGCCGTATTAGTAAGATAAGCCAATTAGTCTGTCACGTTTAATTAGGCCCGGCATGGCCAAGCGCGTAAGGCGCGCGACTGGTAATCTGAGGGTCGCGCCAAACATCCTCGCCCTTCCAGCCGTGGGGGCGGTGTAATGTGACGGTCAATCCCACTTTTCGTTGGTAAAAGAGTAGCCCAAGAGTTGGCGGTGGGTGGTGATGACTAGCTGCCTTCCCTCTAGTCTTACACTGCTAAATTAGAGACAGCTAGCACAGATAGCCCTCGAGTAGCTTTGTGAGAAATTCTTAAACAAACAAACAAACATTTAATTATATGCAGTTTCCTCAGTAGCAATCTTACTTAACCTATCCGTTTCGAAAGCTTAAAACAGTTTGAATTTAAACAAATTGCATTAAATAATAAATGAGCTCAGGCTCATACATTTCGGTACATTATTTATCTAACTTAGAAACTAATTAATTATTTAACTTAATATTCTTCCTCATCTCAAACAAGCAAGTATTCAGTTTCTAACCTAACGGATAATTATGTTTAATTGCAATTATTTTCATAATTACTTGACAAATACTCATGGATAGATCCTTCTACCTGTGATCCAGCATGGCCAGGTGGCGTTCGACCCATAATCAGAGGGTCGCTGGTTTGAATCCCGGTCGTACCAAACATTCTCGCCCTTTCAGCCGTTTGGGCGTTATAAAGTGACGGTCAATCCCACTATTCGTTGGTAAAAGAGTAGCCCAAGAATTGGCAGTGGGAGGTGATGACTAGCTGCCTCCCCTCTTGTCTTACACTGCTAAATTAGAAACGACTAGCGCAGATAGCCCTTTAGTAGTTTTGCGCGAAATTCAGAAACAAACAAACCTTCTATCTGTACCAACAGCAAGCTATTGTGTAGAAAACTCAATGTGAAAATGTGATGTGCATTTGGTTAAGAGATTTAATACAAAATGGAAGGAGATGCGCTGTTGTTAAGGTTATTGGAATGACAAAAAGGAAGTGTAAACAGTTTAAATGACACATTCATGTTTTATGGGGAAGTTTTGTTTTATTTGTAAACGTTAACGACTGATTATTACTGTTATCATAGTTCAACTAAATGTCTTTGTTACAGATTATTTTCTGGATTGAAAATTAAATGTATCTATGTTTTTTTATGCTTTACCTTTAAGATCACTGTCACAAACGTCTAATTTCATGAAATGGTGCATTCATGGTTATTTGTCTGTGGACTATCATTCCACTGAAGAATGTGGTTTTTCTAACACCATAAATTAGACTTAAGAATAAAACTGTTTTCAGCGCGTCAGCTCTTTAAGCTCAATGTAAGAATACCTAAAGAACATGTCACAACAATTTTTATAATAAGGGAGGAATCACTTAGGTCTTTAAAGATTCCCATGGACACAAACCTTGAGAAGAGTAAAAATTTAAAGCCATATTTTACTTTTTAGGAAATCATCTATTCCATTCTTAAACTTTCATAAAGTGCTGGCAACAACCGATGGTAACTCGTTACATAACCTAACCATCCCGCAAGAAAATGAAGCAATCGTAACTGAAGAAAAGTCTGTCAAGTTTTAAACTTGTGTCGTCTCGATTTGTGAAAAATAATCAATTTCCCATACATATATGTAATACATTAATTTCACTTTCTTGTTTTATTCAGCAAATGTGTTTTTCCTGTTTATATATTATTTATCAGTATATATTTTGAATTTAATTTCTAGTTAAAGCTCTAGAACAGCTAAGTCGTTAGCATGGCGGCATATATATCTGAAGTCTCGTGAATCGAGTTCCGTCACAAATAAAAATGTACATTTAGTGCTGTGGGGTAGCTACTGCATTGTAAAAGTAACAGTCAAATCGCATTATATCTACCTTCCCTCTAGTCTACAAATCCAAAATTAAGAAATATATTTTCTCAATAAAATGAGATTCTAGGTAAGGATCTCAAATCACACAGGTAGTTTTTTTGCAAAATTTAACAAAACATTTGTAGTTTGTGAGTTGAGTAAAAGTTGCTTTAAATTTGTAACTAACCCTTATGGACCAATTTTCAATCCACAAGGTCGCCAGAGAAGTTCAACTTAAGTCTAGTCTTAATTATATAAATCCCAGCAAATTTACTCTATCTGTCTAACCTTAAGGCAGCTTATTCCAAAGACAGACCACTCTGTTATAACAGTAAAACTTTTAACCTTATGATGATTGATTCTCTTCCAAAATTTATATTCGCCCTTGTCATACTGCATTGTCATCCATTGCATTTTTTATTTTGCAGTTTTTTTAAATATCTGTACATATACATTTACCTCAATAAACGAAATGAGATTATTTATCATTGCATCAGAACGGGGTGGCCCGGCATGACTTAGCGCGTTTAGGCGTGCGCTTCGTAATCTGAGGGTCGCGTGTTCGCGAACAAAATATGCTCGCCCTTCCAGCCGTGGGGGCGTTATAATGTGACGGTCAATCCCACTATTCGTTGGTAAAAGAGTAGCCCAAGAGTTGGCGGTGGGTGGTGTTGACTAGCTGCCTTCCCTCTAGTCTTACACTGCAAAATTAGGGACGGCTAGCACAGATAGCCCTCGAGTAGCTTTGTGCGAAATTCCAAAAAACAAACAAACAAACAGTCATACTGCATTCACCAAAAATAAAAAAAGGATGACACATCGACACCACGAATTCCACCAATAATCTTGGGCGCTTTTAACACTTATTTTGTCAAGCGAAAACAATTTCGAAAATCTTAACCTGTTCTTATGTGACATCCAACCCTTCTTTAAACTGTTTCTAAACATTCAATACCCTTCTTAAGGCAAGGATCTCAAATCACGCAGAAATATTTTTAAAATACAATTTTATTTTCTGTTTCATAAATAATAAAGTTTGTAGCTCTTTGTTTTTGAGGCCTTTTTGATGTTTATCCTTCACTCTCCAGTAGTTGATAATTGCTAATGAGAATAAAAACATCAATTAAACGTCCTGAGATCTTTGATATATAATTTTCGCTTTAGTCATTCATGTCTTTTACTATTCAGATGACTCAGATAATATTTGAGGTGAGTGAATAAAAAACCTACAAAATAACAAAATAAAACTAATTAATACAATTTCTGTTATGCATATTCTGTAACTAAAACAAATTGAAAAAGTAATCATTGATGTGTAAAATATGGTTTTCCCTCCTTAAAACAAGAATACCTATGAAATTATGTAATACGTGGCCAGCCCGGCATGGCCAAGCGTGTTAAGACGTGCGACTCGTAATCTGAGGGTCGCGTGTTCGCATCCCCGTCGCGCCAAACATGCTCGCCCTTTCAGCCGTGGGGCGTTATATAGCACGATTAATCGCACTATTCGTTGGTAAAATAGTAACCCAAGAATTGGCGGTGGGTGGTAATAACTAGCTGCCTTCCACTAGTCTTACACTCCTAAATTAGAGATAGCTAGCACAGATAGCCCTCGAGTAGCTTTGTACGAAATTCACAAGAAACAAACAAATAATACGTGACCACCATTTTGAAATTACAATAATCTATTTTCTGTCTAATTTTCCACCCACATTAAAATGTCTTCAATAGGATACGGATGTGAATATCAAGAAATGTTAGTCAATTCAAGTATTGTCATTGGCAAGAGATACATATAAATAAGAAAAATTTCATTTTTCTCATAATCCTTACAAGCTCAGCCTACTCCTCCTTCCCCACACAAGAAATGAAGAAGAGAATGAATAGAATTTTACCATTAAACATTGACAGTTATGTGTTTGTGAAAGTGTAAAAATTAGTTGAAAGTGTTTATAACTAGTCTTTCGAGATGAGTGGCAAGCCTAAATCAGTTGATGGACTACATGTGTTTGTGTATGTGATTGTGTGTACTTCCTTCTGGGTACTCTATTGTCATCTTTCACATGATTTGTGAATCCATTAAATTGGCTATATTTCTTCGATTTTTATTCCCTCTAACTAACTCACTCGAGATTCAGTACATGAATTTTTACATTTAACATCTCTTTCTTAACCGGAACTTGTGGATTCGCTCATTGCAACTAGTACTATTAAAGTGACTATCATTGTCATTCAAACTTGTTGGGGAGACATATCCTTGAAATATCGTCCGATCTACCATTGGAGGACAGTGTCTTTCGAGATTCTTCCACAACATGCATCTTTACAACCTTTTTCTTCCATGGGTAGAACAGGTATTATCTCTATAGGATGACAAAGGAACAAATGCAGCTAGAATAAAATAAACTCAACGCCTTTCTTTTCCACGTGTTGTACGAAAACTAGAGAGACTTAAAATAAACGACGTCCTTTGAAAAATTTGAAAATTAAAATGAGTAGGTAAGAAAATGTTTGCTGAGTCTGCATACGACACTTTTCCTTCCCTCTGGTACAGCGGTAAGTCTACGGATTTACAACGCTAAAATCAGGTGCTCGATTTCCTTCGATGGACTCAGCAGATAGCTTGATGTGGTTTCGCTATAAGAAAACACACACAAACCATTTCGTCTATATTTCAGGCTTGTCATAACCTGACAACTAAATTCAGTTTTAAAATCACTTAACTTATCACACCCTTATCAAAATGAGTAAAGCTTCTCTCTTTACTGTAAACATTTATATTCGACACAGACAACATTTTACATAACGAACAAAACATTCTAGCAAATAAAAGTGACAATCAGTTGCCTACAACATTGCAATAAATTACAGAAACAATAAAATAAAAACTAAAAATAACTTATTCGTTTTGCTTTCGCGCAAAGTTACTCGAGAGCTATCTGCGCTAGTCGTCCCTAATAGAGCAGTGTAAGACTAGTCATCACCACCCACCGCCAACTCTTGGGATACTCTTTTACCAACGAATAGTAGGTTGTTGTTTTGTTGTTTTGAATTAATCTCAAAACTACTCAATGGGCTATCTGTTCTCTGCCCACCACGGGTATCGAAACCCGGATTTTAGCGTGTAAGTCCGCAGATATACCGCTGAGCCACTGGGGGGCTCGAATAGTAGGATTGACCGTAACATTATAACCGACCCCACGAGTGAAAGAGCAAGCATGTTTAGGAGCGACCGAGACTCAAACCCGCGACCCTTGGATCACGAGTCGAAAGCCTTAATACGCTTGGCCAAAAAATAACTTATAAGAACATATTATTCTACATAATCAAGAAAAATTTACTGTGATCAACAATACAAATAAAGGCTTTTAATTATGACAATTGAAAAATAAAAAAAGACAGAGCAGACTACTCCTTAACGTTTTTATATAGCCTTAATGTTAACAAAATACAAAATAAGAAACAATAAAAGCTCGTCAACATCACTACAATCATAGTACCAAGTCAATGATAACAAGACTAATGATGAGTAACACTTTTCAACCTAGATAATAGCTTAAATGACATAATAATTAATAATACCTTTTAAATTAAGCAAAAATTATCACAAATAAAGTGAGTCAAATCAAAATATACCAATTGCACAAAACAAAGATCAAATAATATCACATAGAAACTCTTATATTAATTCTTTACAAGCACAGAAAAATGAATGATAATAAATCCAAAAAACTCGCGAATATATTTATATATCTGTTCTGGCTGCTGACATTCAAAACCTCTAGTAATGGTATACACCCTTGGTGACGATGGTTTCTGAGCCGTCTGGCTCATCTGCATTTCCAAAATGGTAATATCATTTGACTTTTGTATTTACAGTTTCTGTTGGAGGTGTGAACATATATGCCCACACGACAATGCATAGATATATTTCAATCTCCAATAGAACATGTCAGGTATAGATTATGTCTCTTTTCGGTCAGCACTACTTTCAACAACAGTGGTGGCATCTGCAAATGGGCCTCTATAGATTCTTCTTTTTCGTGACCAGTATGTGCAGTGAAAGGCTGCTGAGTTCCCCGTTATTTACCATGGCAAGTGAGGGTTTCACAGCCACTGATAGTTCATGGTCAATACAATGACAGAGGGGACAAGCTCTTTTATTTCCTTTAAATCTTGCCTAACCTACTTTAGAAACCTCTTCTGGTTATTTTCAGAAGCTAAGAGTTAGTAGCTGCATTCCCATACTTTATTGCCATGTAGAATCAACTGATTTTTTATTTCAAGCATCACAAAATATATTAAGGCAAAATTAAGTGAAACCAAGACATTTATCTTTAATTCCTCGTGAGTCGAAATTAATATTTGTGCTGTTATTACTGTATTTCAATATACATTCAAATGATACAAAACTCTTTCATTGCATAAAGAAACAACATACAATCTGTATATGTATGGGAGAGAATACAGCGAAAGCTTGGCGCCATACACTAGATATTTTGTCACCCAGCTAAATCAATTAAATTATCCGTTTGAAACTTTGAATAATACTTCACTTTAAACTTTAGAAAATCACTTACTAGGTTGGAAAGCAAGGGGTGCAATACCTTTTCAGTCATCAATTTTACAATCATATGACTGTTCTAGCTTATAAGGTAAATCAAGCAGTTCTCATCTGATAGTTTTATCTCTATTCAATACCATAAAAAGTGAGAATTTCTAAGCCTTTTTAGTCCTGTTAATATTGTAATTAACAAACCATTATTACTTCACCTTAACTAAGCATCAATACCTATTAGCTTGTTTCTCGACTCAAATTTGGCAAGTACAATCTCTACTGAATGTTAGAACAAGCAGAAATAACACCTTGGCATCAGCTAGTTTTTGTTCAAAACACTTTGCTGTAGATCTCTTAGGACCACTAGCTATATCACAATCTGAGAACCGTGACTAAATGGTTGATAATGCTGGAATATCATACATTCTTGCACTTGTAACTGACCATACAAGAGCAATTGAATATGTGTTCATGTTATGCTACTCTCTTTGTGCTAGCTGACATTTACTTTGCTGCACTGAAGGGAAGATTCATCGTAAGTTCGATTTCCTGAAGTGGCTCTTCCTAAAGCACTCATAATGTTCATTGTAGTATCCATCCACGAGCGGAATATCCTATTTCATGGTTTTACAAAATTTGGTGATAATGTTTGAATTTTTAAACAGTGTCTGTGATATGGATATAGTCCCACAATACAACAATAAAATTTGTTCATATTTCAATATTCTGAGCCTGATTGATATGCTCTGACGTGCTGCTATTTTCCTCACTTTTAAAGATTATCAACCATACCATCCAAACATGGTACATTTAGATGGTGAATATCCTTCCATACAAGAAGTAGTGTAAATATTTTACAACAATTACAGCTGTATGCAGTTATTTCTTCATCATGTAATATATGTATTCAGCAGCTATGAGCACATGACTAGAATCTTGTGACTGTGATAACATTGCTCCTATTCCATTGTCAGTGTCACTGATGTTCGTTAATTAATAGTTTGTTGTTTTATCAATAATTCCAGTACTGAAACCTTCACTAAAGCAAGTTTCTGGTATCAGAATGCCTGTTCACATCTCTTGTACTATCAAAAATATATTTCAGTTTTAGTCAGAACAAATAATCAAACGCAAAAAGTAAAATCAAAGTAACACAAACTAGTTTCACAAGTTAATGTTTAGACGGCATTCTCTTGTATCACAACGACGTGGCATGCTTTCAATGCATATCTGTAAATATTTCTGAGTGATTGACCGCCATCCTTCTATGAATACTTCAAATATTTCATCTTCCTTGTTTGGCTTGTGATCTTTCGTTAAACGGTTTAACTCAGCTCATATATTTTTAATTCGGATTGACATAATATGATTGACTTGGCCATTCCACACCATTAATTCTCTTACTTATAAAATATATTTTAACGACTCCACAACTACAGAGAAACTTGTTTGATCATTTTGTAGGCTAAGTGGAATAAAAAATGTCTAAGAAACTACAACAAGAACACAACAATTTTTATAAGAAAATGTAATTAAAATCATGAAAAGTTTAGGTATTTATAAAAGTCAGATTTGATATCAGAGTATTTTACACATTTATTTCTGTTATCAAATAAAAGATTTAAAATAACATATTTTTGTCCACCCTTGTAGCTTTCACTTTAATATCTTTCAATAGCCTATTTTTTTCTAAAACAGGTACAACATTAACTGCGTGATACCACAACAGCAAAAGATTCTTTGAATTTTGTTAATTAATGGGAAAACTTAGCTCAAGAAAAGAATACCATATTCTGAAAATACTCTGTATTGTACTGTTAAAGTGATTAAAGCAGAGAGTTCGATGTAGCTTGATCAAACAGTTAAGGCGAGGGTCCCCTTCCTGTCACCTGAAACATGCTCACTCTTTCAGCTGTGGGGACGTTATAAAATAACGATCAATCCAACTATTCGTTGGTAAAAGAGTAACCCAAGAGTTGGAGGTGGATAATGATGGCTAGCTTCCTTCCTTGTAGTCTGACACTGCTAAATTAGGGACGGCTAGCGTAGATAGCCCTCGTGTAGCCTTGCGCGAAATTAAAAACAAACAAAGAAACACACAAACACGTAACACAAACTTGGTTTGAAAATAATATCGTATTATGGCGAATAAGCTACATAAATAGAAATAAGACCTGTAAAATAAACGATTGTTTCCATACCTTAGACTTCTAGAAGTGGATTTTGATTTCTACAGTGAATTAACTGAAAATAAATACCTCCCATAACTTCTTTTTTCTTTATTTTTTAAAACAAATAAGTTCAGTGACATGTAAAATATTTAGATCTCTAAGGCTGCCTGTCTGTTAAGCCTAATTTATATTCAGCAAAATTTGTGCGGGAACCTGTTTGCTCTTTGTTTATTTCATAGAATTTTTAGTATAAGAAATGTGTAAGTAACACATATTTCTCTTGTTTGTTTTAGCGTACATTAATAAAGTACAATTAAATATGAAACTTAAATTTTAATTGTTTTTATTTTTAATATAACTAGCAGTATTCCAGAGTCAAGTTAGAACTAAGATTAACAAGTCAGGCCAAAAGAATAAGAATAAACACAAGAGTCACATGACTCGAGGACCACTACTGGGGAGGTATTTTATAATTATAAGGTATTTCAACTTGATTTCTCCTGAGAGCAGCTGAGGTTTATAAAAATATTCGGAAAGTGTCGATAGGATAAATTTCTAATGTTTGCAGTGAGCAGTGTTCTGAAGATTATAATTTATAGAATAAGAGTATACGATGATATCGTCTAGATCTGGAAAAAGACTGTCTAGACTCCAGTTAAGACAGTTTTATTTTTAGAATAAGATGATTAGTTAGTGTAATGAATTGCTGTAAAAATTTGATGAAGCCAGAACTTTATATATTACATTAGATGTTTCATGTTTCTAATCCCTCAGTCATAATTCTTACTGCCATGGGATTAATATATACACTATTTTCATAAAATGCTTAGGGTGAAGAATACTGCTAACATAGAAGAAAAAAGACTTTTAAAACCTCAGCTATCTAGTATTCTACAAGAAGTTTTCTCTTGTATCCTTTAACATTTTGCCGAACTTTAACATATTACACAAATTAAAAGCTGTAAGTCTGCTATTAGACTGCTGTTTCTCATAGGTCCTATTGGATTTCCTAATAAATTTAAATTAATGAAATCTCTAAATTTATGGCATTTAATCTAAGTTTTATACTTTTCATAAGCCAGTTGAGTTTAGTCTTCTGTGTTAATGTTTTCCTTTACTGAAGAACAAATCTATCTTGAATCAAAACCAATTTTTTAAAAGAATTTCCCACATCTGCTTGGCATTACTTTTTAACATCTTGTCTTTTTTCACTGTAATGATAATTCATACTTCACAGCCTGAAAACTGGACTTCTAAAAATTAAAAAAACTAAACTTTCATTTAATTTTATCTTCTTGTGTAGCATAACATCAAATATAATTATCCAGTGACCTCTCTTCTCAAAATATCCATCCAGTCCTATAACTATGTTGTCGTTAATTATTAAAAATATACCTAAAATATAGTTCCCCATGATTCCCAATTTCATAAAACTGTTGTGAATTTTTTCTGGAAACCTCCCTTTCATATTATATGACTTCAGGCCAAAGTCATATTATATGACTTCATACAATACTAGTTAATTTGTCAAAATCTTTCATACTGTTATAATCTGATTCTTATTAATAACAATCCTAACCTCAACACCTGATTTCTCATTGAGTTGGTTTACTTGATTGTGTGGCCTGTATTGACTGCAAGTTTTTCTGCTCTTGAAACCTCTGGTTGTAATGCTTATATATTTAATCTCCTGACCACAGTTTCTTATATCTGTTACTAACAAAATGTTTTTTTTTTGTCTTTTATATAAATAAACAGCCCCCCAGACTTTCTTGTAAAGTGTGTCACTATCAAATAAACTGTAATGTCAATAGATAATTGAGGCCACATATGCCATAATTAAGAAATCAGCTTGTGAATGCACCTGTTCAGCAGGCCAAGGTAACCCATTGAATCTCCATGATGATGGGGATGTGTAGTTATTAAAGGGCAATAAATGTGTTTGGTTGAGTGAACAGTTGTGTGAATGTACCAGATTTTAGGTTGTATTCAGAGAAATGTTGAATATATGCTTAAAAATGGTACAATTTTATTGTAAAGGTTATTTATTAGATTTGATTTGGAGTATTGTGTTTAGATTTTGTCGTCTTGTTTTAAGAATGATATTCACTTCTTTAAAAAGTTTAAAGAAAAGCTACTAGGATGATACTGAGGACAGAAATACTGTTGTCCAAAACTAGGTTAAGGTCTTTGAAGTTTTCTCCTGTAAAAAAAGAAGTTAGAGGATTGGTGTATTTATCATTGCTAATGTTGATGCATCATCTTTATTTATATTTAAGAATGACAATGGGAGGACAAGAGAATACATATAAAATTTGGCAGGGTAGGAGTAACCTTCAGCTGTAGGTTGGGTTGTGTTAGATGTCTTGGATTCATTCTTTAAGTGGTGCATGGAAAGTTGTCATGAATATTTATATGATAAGGCTGGCTTTGAGGTTTTTATTGTTTTTCTTAAAGTTTAGTTGATAAAACAACCTTGATGAATCGATAAATCCCTAGTTGTCAGTAAGTATTGTAACCTGGAATTTCAAGAAAATTTGTTATCACTGATATTTTCTAAATCTAATCAATATGAATAATTTCTTGTGTAAAAGTTTTCCATTTGATCTTAAGCCTAGGATTTACTAAAGGTAAATCTTGATTTCTGTATCTGTTAACTTCTTATAGGACATTAAAACTGAAAAAAACAATTTTAAGTATGTTAAAATATGGATTGGGTCTCAAAAAGATCCTTATGGCAATGTATTTGTGGAAGACTGGGATGTTTGAACTTGTAAGTGATCTCTGTTCTTACAAAAGATTTCAGAAGTACTCTTGAGTGTGAGCATTCTCTAGGAAGTTTTGGGATTAAACTTCATTATGTAGATAGTAACCTTTGGGTCGTGAAACTAAAGCCTGAGAAATTTAAAATAAAGCACTAGGACTAGACAGTATTATGCCTATGGTTTTGTAGATCAAAACTTTAATGTGTAAACCTATTTCTTTCATTTTTAGTAGCACAGTTGGTGGGACAAATAACTAAAGATTTTAAAATTAAATGACTCTTATTTTTAAGGAAATAAAAAATATGTACATATTGAAAATTAAAAGCCAGTTGTTTTTACTTCTGTTATGAGAAACATTGTATAATCTGGAAAAATAATTCCACGAGAAAAATACAATATAATAAAAGAAAATCAGCATGGATTTACTGAAATCTCTAATTAATTTGTTATTGATGGTATAAGTATTTAGATTTTCTAAAACTTGGATCATGTGTAACACAGACGAAACTTACTCATTACTATTATGACAGAAGAAAAGGATCTTGGCAAAGTGATTAGTAAGAAGCCATTTGAGCCATGGAAGCAATGCTTTGTTGCTAGTAGTAAATTTATTACCATTTCATGATGTATATATAGATGTTTTCATAATATGTCAAAAGATTTAATTATCTTTATACACATTGGTAATTACCACAATTGAAATATTGTTTACAGTTTTGGTCTCCTTGTTTAAAAAAACAACATTGAATTATTGGACAGAGTTCCAAGAAGAGCTACAAGGTTGGAAGAATTGTCTTATTTAGACAGGTTAATATCTTTAATTTTGTCTTGAAAAGGAAAGGTAACAGGGTGATCTTATTGAAGTTTATAAGGTTGTGTCATGTGAAGTTGAAAAGATGTGGTCTCTTGTATCTTTATACAGTATTCTGAAGATAATACTTAATAGAACAAGGGAATATAAGATTTGGAAGAGACTGTTTAAATTCAAGTTAAGACTGCAATTAGGTTTTGTAATAAATTACTGAAGATTAAGACAATGAATGTGTCTGATGTTGACATTGTTTTCTGAAGACATAACATTGAGGCTGTCCCAACCAATAAACTAAACTTTACAAAATAATAATATAAAACCCTTAAAGCTAGCATTTATCACTTAAGTACTTACTAAGTTTTGTCTTAAACTCTCTAAATTTACTACATCCACCACATCTGAAAGGAACCTGTTCAAGAGGTGAACAAATGTGTTAGAAAAATAAAACTATTTTAGCTTGAAATGGTTTCTATCCAGCAAAAACATAAATCTATGTCCTCTTGACTGTTGTTCTGCCATTCTTACTGTTAAATACAAAAACAAAAAAAGATGATTCATCAGCACTGTCACTTTCCTTTACAACAGTAAGCACCTCAATCAAATTGTAACTCTTCTTCTTTTTTGAAATAAAGAAATCTTAAAGATCTTTACTTGGCCTGGTACAATAACTGTTTTATCAGTATCAGTCTAGTAGCCCTAGTTTAAACCCTTTTAAAAAACTTGATGAGGTTTTCCTACACGGGCTCAGTTATTTTTACCAAACTTTTAACCATCATGTATCCATGAAACTATATGTACATTAACTTTTAATGTATTAACTGTTACATTTATCTGTGTGAAATTTGGTAACCATATTGTAAATATTACAAGTCCGTTTCAGTGAAAGGTATGCTAATTTTTGTTATAGTTCTTGTTACTAGTTACTGAATTGATATTTATTTCAAATATTCAATTTAGAGGATAATACAATTTCCCATAACTATTGTAATTTATCTGGTTTTCTAACTATGCTAAAAAATGTTTCAAAATAATTCCCTTGTCTGTTGAAGGTGAAATTTGCTATATCAATTTTATATGCACAATAATTCTAAAGCTGTCAAGAGAATGAGCTAGCACTATACTTAAATCAGTAAATTAGGATATTTTTCTATTGGTTGCAAATAATATAATAGCAAATATCAGAGAGACAATTATTTATATTTTGTGTAAGACCATATGTGATTGAAAGGTGTGTGAGTTGGATGCTGTGGTTCATATCCGAGTGAAACAAACAAGATAACTTGAAGCAGCTAGTTAAATTAGATTATATCTTAGCAGTGTCCATAAGAAGCTTAAATATGGGTGGAAAGGTTATCTGCAATATGTAATTTTGAATGAAGTGTCAAAATGGTACATAAGAGTGAAGATTGAGAATTTATTTAAATATTTTCTTTTGACAGAAAGAAACTAAAACTTGTGTAACGTTAAAACTTAATTCATTAACAAAACATTGTTGCCATGTTTATTGCCATACACTGATAATATTAGTAGTTTAATTAAAATTTTGAATGTAAGAATAAGACAGTATTTTGACATGTACACTTGCCTATCTGTATCCCAAAGGTTAAGGCAAGGATCCAAAAACTGGACACAATGCTCCAAGTAAGACCTAATCAGTAACCTAGAAAATTGAATTATAATCTCTTGAGATGTATTTTCAATATTTTTCTAAATACAACTCAAACTCCTATTTGTTCTACCACTAGCAACAGCACATTGCTTGGATGGCTTTAGAGATTGATGAACCAGAACATAGAGAGCCATCTTTTCTGTTAAGATTATTCTCATCAAAGTTATACTCATAATTCTAATTGTGATATCTCTTATGCATTATCGTTGTAACAGATAAACATTTTTAATTTAATTATTATTTAACTGTGGCTTAAGATAGCTTTTTTAAAGGTTAATCATTTTCAGATATTTTTCTTCCAGTATTTATTGATGAAATGTGACCGTGTTTTCTGTGGTATTCTATTGTTGAATATTATTATTTTCTCATTTCTTTATGGATATTTGAAGAAACAATCTGGAAGGACATGCCTTTTGTTAGTGTGAATATTTTGCAAAAGATACTATTATATTGCCATACTCAAGTTACTGTGTTATTGTTTTCTCTTTGACCAACATAATTGACTGACTTGCATTTCTGAAGCTTTACATGTTAGTGTTTACTTTAATGACAAGTTCACTCTATTTATCTTTCCAGAACTTGGCAACTTTCTAGGAGATGTTACAAGTCTGTGTTACACACACAAATTGTATTTATTGATAAAGTATTTTTACTAAACATTTATTGGTATTTTTCTGAATCCTTTACTGAGTCAGTCTGAATGAAAGGCAATTTTTCATTTCATGCTAAGAATAAAAATACTTTTAATTTTGCAGTTTTCATGTAACCTATAGAACTGTTGTAAATGAACATCTAAAGTTTTTAGACCAGTTTACTTTTAATTTTATGGATTTATTTCTCTGCTGTGTACCCACTGTAGTAGTTATCCTTGCATCTAAATTTATAAATCACACCTGGAGTATGTTAACTGTTTGTCATAGAACTGGACAGTTATTGGTAATTACTAAGCTATTAATTGATGATCCTATCAATTGATTTGAACAGTTTTCCTCCAGTTATGATAAAGCTAAGCGCACAGAAATTTTTGGCAGTGGGGTCATTCCATGTCAAATCATCCAGGGGCCTGCAGGTGACCTCCACAGAATGCCTTGAAAAAATTTACATGTGCTCATCTACCCATGTAATGAAAAATTGCCAAAGATAAGATCAATATCTCTAATAGTTTCTAACTTACAGTCCTGTAAAATTTAGTTAATTTTATTTTTTGGCAAATTTATTTTCTGGCAACTTTGGCTGCTTAAAGCTGCAAGAGTAATGGTGGTAGAAGACTGATATTTGCTACACTGACTGAATTAATCTCATAGAATTCAAAAATTGTCTCAAACTAAGTTTATCTCAGGATTTCCATAGTGAAGCTGTAAAATCACCAGAAAACCCAAAATTGTGAAAAACATTGGTTTATGTAATTAGCCATAGTTCTAAGACTTAATATGATACAATGCTGAATTTTGTTTTCTAATTTCCTAAAACATATCAGTTGATAAATCAGCATTTGTTGTAGTTAAAAGTCTGTTAGATTTTCTGTAAAAAAATTAGCTGCATGCAACTTTTTATGATTTAGCTAAAAATAGTCCTACTTCAGGCCACAGTTTGACCATGTCACCAGTTATTCAGCCTTTTCAGATTTTTACCATATATTCTTACATCTCTGAATATGATCTATAAAAAAAATCAGGATGGTGCTCAACATACTTTTTGAGTTATAATTTTTTTTAAATATCCTCTGATCATATTTTTTTTATTTTAAAGAAATTAATTTCAGGTGTGTTCAGTTTAATGTCCCAAAAGAGAATTGATCTAACTTTTAAATATATATATTTGAGAAAAGAAATGTATTGGCAATTAGAACAGAACATTCAAAAACTACTCTAACTTATCCAATTTTCAAAGTAAGCCATAATTAGGAGCACCAAAATATGAAATCCATATTTCAACTTCTTTTTTTCCTGACGTGTAAGATTTGTGTAGAGGAAAATTTTATTTAATGTAAATATTATTTAAATGATTTATGTAAATTGTGTAAATATTATTTAATCACAGTTTGGCTGATAGCTTATCAGAATAATTTATCTGTCAGTGAGACATAAAGGAGAAAGCCTAACTGTAAAAAGGAAGATAGAATATCACTCAGTGAGACATCTGTTTTACTCCCTCCTCTTGTTAAAAGACTAAGTATGGCATTTTATGATCATAATTTTATGCAACCTTGAAATAACTCATTCACAATACAATGTTGAATAAATTGTTTTACATACAAAGTACTGTAGTCATGAAAAATATATTTCATACAAAGAATTTGCAACTATGATCTCTAACATTTATGTCCATTATTTTCAACTTAATGTAGAGAAAGCTAAATAGCCAAATGGCAGGTTTGCTTTGTCTATTTTATGTTACTGTTAGATTTTAAAAGATTTTTGTATAATTATTTGTACCATTAGTAATAAACATGTTTGTTTGTTAATTTTAAAAAGATATTCAAAATTTTAGCCTAAATATGTTGAAATAAACATGGCTTCAGATATTCTGAATTCCATTTGCTTTGTATTCATGTCTGGGGGTGTTGCATGCAATGGAAGTGATCAATATATGATAGTGTAACATTCAAGTGGTTGTTTTTGAAACCATGATGTTTTATAAAGTTAAGAAATATTACATGATAAATTATGTCTATATATGTTTTACTTCTAGAAATCAAGATGCTAAATGCCAACCATACAGGAAAATTAGAAAAAAATTAAAATGATACCTATGGTCTTAGTATTGAAGAAAGATATCCAGATCATGTAGAAAAGCTGAACAGCAGCTCAAGGCCCTATTTAATATCAGGAGAAGACTTGTTAACTTTGAGAATTACTAATGACAAGTACAAGTTACCGAATGGATAGTTTGGGACATCGCAGCGAGACAGTCAGCTGTCTAGTCAACCAGGTCATATTTTTTATGCTGTGTGACCGTTGGTTTTGTCCTAAAGAGAGGTTGACAGGCTTGTATTCATTGTTATTTTACAATGTTTTCTGTTATCTAATAACCTATGCTCACCGTTTGCTCGACTTCCATAATTATTCGCCAATAGTTCGTATATCAGAGCACACAAACATTCGTCACCTCAGCTTGACTGCAACCAAGATAATCCTGGATTTAACCAAAGCAATCACTTTTGTCATCACTGGTGTATTCATGTTGCTGGTGTTTGGTTTGGAGCAAGGCTTGGAGCATTTCAGTCCAACATGGTGGTACATTATGGTAACAACCATGTATTTCCTCCTCACAGAACGAGCCTGCCAGCAGAGAGCTCCCACCGTGTTGTCCTGGATGCAGCTGGATATGCTTGAGAATTTGGAACCACTGTGGTGTCCAGTTCTTCTGCGCTTTCTCTCCTCCTTGGCTTCAGGACTGATGATCACTGTTGTATGGCTGTGTACCGATGGAGGTTGGATGCTCATCTTTGCAGCTAGTTACATTAATGTCTTTCTGGGTATACGTGATCTTGAAAAGCACTGGAAACTCCTTCTGCAGGAGAGAGCATGCCTTGATAAATACAGATATGCGACTCGAAAGGAGCTCACCGAGAGAGATGACGTGTGTGCAGTGTGCCTTCAGGCAATGATGTGTGCCAGGGTTACGCCTTGTCGACACATGTTTCATGGTGACTGTCTCAGAAGATGTTTAAAAGAACGCACTACTTGTCCACTGTGCAAGCAAGAGCTGTAGTCAATTGTGCCAAAAATTATTTTATTTTGATTGTACATATATATTAAGGAGATGTAGAACTAGTTCCTGCTTCACCTTAGCCTTATGTATCAAGACTACTGAGTTCAAATACAATACATGAGTGCCTTGAGAGAAAGCGAATTAAGCTTTCATTGCTTAGTGGAGATTAAATTTGTATGTTTTACAATAATAAAAGTATGGCTGTTTTACTTGTGTTAATAATGAATTTTGTTACTTTAGAAATGATACAGATATTATCAGATCATAATTTTTTCTTCACACTTTCATTTACTTTGTTCAAATTATCATGAAGAAGTACTTATGTCATTACATCTTCCACATGGTTTTTCTTATGAATAATATGTGGAAATAAGCATTGTTGATGATCTCTAAACAAAGATATTCACATGCTACATGTATGTATGTATGTATAACTTGCACATCTGTAAAAGGTATTCACTATTTGGAATGAGAACTTATGATAAATCTCTGCAGATAATGAAATCTCAAAATCACAGCAACAGAAGAAAGAATTAATTGCAGGCTTTTGGAATATTTTATTTATTCCATAATCTGAATAACTTAATAATTTTATCTGTATGAAGTACATTGTGAGATTTTTAAAATGAGATTTTTCTGTTGACTGAAGTTCAGAAATACATTAAAATTATTAATATATTTACATTTTACAGTACAGGTTGAAAGAGACTGTAGAAAGACACATACATTCTGATAAAAGTGAGATTTTTTTTATATATTTAAAAGTACAGTTGATTGCCCACCTCTCATTTGTAATTAGAATATATTAAGCTTCCTTTGTGCACATGCTGTTCCTGGGCAACTATTTGCAAAGTTGACATACCAAAATCCAATAAAACTTAGAAGCATGTGAGAGAGATAGACAAAAATAAAGTTTTAAGATTATAGTAATTATTTATTTATTTGTGGTTCTCTTTTCAGTTTTGTCAACTAATTTTATATATACTTTTATCTTACAACACAATAAGTTACCTTTGTCATTTTTTAACTTGTGAGGCAGTGTTTAATCACATTTCAGTTGGTAATTTATCAATTTGTTTGATGTTAGTCAAAAACTAACAGGTTTTTGAGATTGAAAAAGCAATCTAGTATTGCTTTTTATATATCTCCTTAATAAGTCATCAGAACTTCACAATATTGTACAGTATTTCTTTTTAAGACACCTATAAAAATTGTAAGTTTTATACATTTACATCCAGAGGTTGCAACATATTGTGTTAAACTGTCAAACTATGTAAGGGTTGGCAAAGAATACACACTTTAATTAATAACATTAACTAGAATACATAAGTTACCAGGATAACTAGCATTTTAAAGATAATAGCATGTGCATGAATCAAACTTTGTTTTATTGATGCTGGGAACGTGAACTGAAGTGGGAAAGCCTAATTGAAGAGAGAAATATAGAATTACAGTTAAGACATCTGTCTTACTCTTACCTCATAAAAGGGCTACACATATTTTCTGTTTATAATCTTATGCAACAGAACCTTGAAATAACTCATTACAATTCAACTCTCGGATAAATCATTCCACTTACAAACTACTGTAGTCATGCGAACTAGATATTTTGTGTGAACCTAGATTACAAAGAATTTGCGATTGTAACCTAATATTTAAGTCAGTTTTAAGTGTTTATTAAAATACTGATTAGAATAGGTTCAGCTAGACTGATAAAGATTATGACAGTGATGTAAAAGAACTACTCTCATAATTTATGACAGCAAAATGATTTTAATTTACCTTTTAATTTCAAAAGATTTGTTTGATTGAGGTATGAAAGCAGGACCACATGTTTTTGAAAATATAAAAATTAAACATGTGCAAGCAAACACAAAAGGTATGAGAGTTAACCATGCTTGTTTCAAAATTTTTGCAATTAAATATATGGAGTTGTATTTTAAGCTGAATTTTATAATGGACAGTAAACATTTGTTGTAAATAAATATTATGTATTATTAGTCTGTTATAATTTTGAAAACTTAGTGCTATACTGGAAGAATGTTTAGAATTTATTCTTATGCAAGTGCAGCAAAATTTCACTGAAAAGAGTTGCTTTTTACTCACCTGTATGAGATTTGAAGCATTGTAGCTACTAGATTATGCAGTAGACAGGCTATTTAAAACACTTAAATATGAGGCCTAATCTATCGTTCCAATTCTTTGCTGGGCAAAGGCAATTGAAAACAATAAGACAGTTTCTTGTAGTGATGGAGTGTGTATTGTATGTGTGATGTTTTTGAGTTGTACCATAAAGAACCTATATCAGGCAAGTAGTTTCACTGCCTGTTTAGGAACTGCTTGGGTTGTTCATGAAAACAGTATTTTAAATATCTCCTTAATAAGTCATCAGAACTTCACAATATTGTACAGTATTTCTTTTTAGGACACCTATATAATGACTGAATCAGAAGTTCTAGGAACGTCTGTAAATATCATTGCAAAAAGTTTGAATTTCGTCTTTTTGCAACACGATAACTCAAAAACAAAACGACTGTATCAACCAGTTTCACTGAAGTAACATTTTCAAATGGAGTATCTGCTTTTATAAGTATTAGTAATAACTAACAGTAATTTAAAAAATAAAACATAATTGTAGTGTAAGCAATGGCATTAAAACTTGAAGTGAGCTTTCTTGCAGAGATTTGGTGTTCCTTTGAAAAGCCTAAGTACAGAGTGAAACAGTAATTTCCAGCTAATAATAAATAAATAAATATTACAGTTCGAACTTCATTCATTGGTTATAAATACAACATCCCTTTGTCTGTTAAAACACTGCATTAAAAACAAGCAAAGAAGAAAAGAAAAGGAAGTAAATGTAGGTATGGCTAATATCAGACCTTTA
Source organism: Carcinoscorpius rotundicauda (assembly GCA_011833715.1). Classification (NCBI taxonomy): domain Eukaryota; kingdom Metazoa; phylum Arthropoda; class Merostomata; order Xiphosura; family Limulidae; genus Carcinoscorpius; species Carcinoscorpius rotundicauda. Next base: position 120,345,355 of record CM022393.1, on the reverse strand, counting down.
AAAACTGTTCAAGCAAAGTAGGGATGGCACTTGCATCATTCCTCAATAAGAGCACAGGCAAGAATTAACAGAAATCATTACTGTAATGGAACCATTGCTTTTATGATACTAGAAACACTTTTGTATTATGTGATGTACAACCCCTAAATTACACAAAATTTCAATCCTGTGTAACAGAGGTCAAGATTTTCCTATTTTACCTCTGTTTCTCATCACAGAGAAACATTTTTTCTCTCACATTTTTTCCAATCTCAGGATGCAGTTATGATGTCACAAATATATTCTGTGTGGAGCTAATGCACTGGTGCCATCTTTATAAATATAATCGTCCTGTCTTTTGTATGTCCGTGTAAATGGATCTTCACCAAAATTGGTATGGAGATTTATTAGGTCCATGGGAAAATACACATAAATTTTGCAGATTTTATTAGTGTTTTTAATAAATAATAATATATTAAAGTATCTTGGAAAATTTGGGAACCCTGATAATTTGCACATTGACAAATAATTTAAAAGTAATAATTTGTTATTCTGATAAATGTTTGTACATGTATCTGAGAATGCCATTAATTATTCTGATAGTAAAAATTTACCTTTGCTTTTCTGGATTGCACTGTTGTTTCAGACCAATTATATTTCTAGAATAATCAATAAGATCCTAGTTACATGCTGTTTGAAGTTTGAATGTATTCTTTTTTGATACATCTATGTGTGTTTATAATTTCCAAAAAATTTGTTTCATTAACTTTTTTGCTATTCCAATAGTACAACTGCAACTGCTTCAGTTCACGTTCCCAGCATCAATAAAACAAAGTTTGATTCATGCATATGCTATTATCTTAAAAATGCTAGTTATCCTGGTAACATGTATTCTAGTTAATGTTATTAATTAAAGTGTGTATTCTTTGCCAACCCTTACATAGTTTGACAGTTTAACACAATATGTTGCAACCTCTGGATGTAAATGTATAAAACTGCTACCACAAATAAAGGAAACAGTACACATAAAGTAATATAAGGAAAAAAATTAATAAATATTGTCACTGTATTTTTTTTATTATGAGATTGTTATTTGTGCACAATCTTATTGTGACAGATGTAAAAATTATCTTTAGGTGTTTCTGTTCACTGTGGTATAATAATGTTTAACTACAAAGATCTAATCTTCAATGTTAGGATATTCTAAGTTTCTTTGATATCATTAACAGCATGTTATCCCCTAATGCCTTGGTTTTCATGCAGTTATCACTCAGGGGCTTAACATTAAGTTGTTTGAAAGTATTTCGTAAGGAAATTTCATTCGGTAGCTCAGAGTAATAGTATAAATTTTCTTTCAAGTAATGAATGCCAAATCAGAGGGACTGCAAATAATACAACTTTTTATATGCAAAAGTGGCTCGTTTGGGTTCAGAAAATATTTTAAATAGGTTCGCTCTTCTATTTAAAATATTTTCTGAACCCAAACGAGCCGTTTTTGCATATAAAATTCTCAACAAGTGGGTTTCTCGACATCACTCACTGAAATAATACAACTGTCCAAAATATTGAGTTTCATTTATTGGATCTCAGCTGTGTGGTTTTACCACAGTGCTGCAGTTCACCTGATATTTCTACTTGCAGGTAATATCTGTAAGGCATCTAAATCTAAATCACCAGTATTTGAGTCAAAATCCATAATAATAGAAATAATTTGCAGTGTTATTGATGGTACAAAGAATAACATTGAGTCAAACTTTATTGATAACAGCCTATCCTAATTTGTATTGAAAAAAAAAATCATTTATTAATCAGTTATGTGTACACTATAAAATAAGTAGGATTTATACCACTCCCCTGTATCATGTGAAAACTATCAGGTATTCACCTTCCTATAGATGCTGAACTAACTATCAAACGTGATGGAACTGGTATGTGGCTGTCCTTTTCCAGATCAGTTGCCAGGTAAGTCCTGAGGCTTGCTTAGTTAAGCTAGGAAATCTGAAATCATTTATTCACAACCCATCATTTCACTTGAACTTTTTTCTGATATTTTGCTTATGATGTATACAAAGAGAAAAGACATCTATGCAACAAATGATCACACTGTTCACAGTTGTGATAAAAACCTGTGTTCTCTTGATCTTTCTGTGGATCTGGATGACTTCTCTTCCACGTTATAAGCATAACAAGAGCAGCAGTTCTAGGTAACTCCACTTGTGGCCATTTTAGATTGAACCGGGCTACAAAGTAATATTTGTGGAATAATGCCATCTGTTCTAAACTTTCATAACACTTCTGGAGGTTGCATCCCTGTTGGAGTCACTGCAATTACTGTTGCAGGCTTTTACTGCTCCAGGAAGTTGGTTGAGATTACCACTGTATATATTGTTCTTACTGGTAAAATTTAAGTTAAATACAATGTGTATAACATCCAAGTGGTATTACAGGGACTTATAAAGAAATTCCTCCATAAACTTATTGACAAGAATATCTTATTTGTTTGCCACCATGCTGTGATACTCTTTGCAGTATGTCACAGCTCATTGGTGTACACAGCTGTGTTTATGAGTACAATTTCATGATTCTTAAATTCCAACAAATAGATGCAGATCTCAAACTGTTGCTTCCAGGTGTAGAACTAATTGTATCTCACATATTTTATGAGAGTCATTGCTACTTAATGAAGCAACCTAGATTTTCCTTTGCTGAACCTCAGAAAGGTGGAAGCATATGCTGTTTCACCTTGCATTATTTTTCTCTGGTGAGAACATCATTCATCATTAATGTTATTTGGCATAAATTATCAAGGCATTAATGTCAGCATTGGCATGAACTCCACTTGTTTATTGGCTTGAATTCCTAAAGTTTGTCAGACACTAAATTCCATCCCATGTTTGCTTGAATGATATTTTGCAATGACAGTTACATTGTAGCTTGAGACTAAGTAAATTCAATGGTTAAGTTGGTGCATTTTGTCAACACTTTTTTCTTTCCTGAACGGAAAAGTTCAGGCAGGCTCACATAGCACCTGCTAGTACGTTTGAGTTTAATCAATTTATAGGTTACAGGTTTTGGTGCAAATAAAGAGACTTCATTGCTTGGGCTATAGAAGAGGTAGATGCCAAATTACACAGCTCATTGTCTTAATGTAGCTGACAGTTTATGGTGAGTGAAAAGAATGTAAAACCTTGGAACACTTACCAAAGTGCTTGAATCAGTTGAATACCTGTAACTGATCTTCAGACTATTTCAACTTCCTGTTACTAGTTTTACCACATCAGAGACACTGCTCTGATAGTATGACACAAATAACGTATGAAAGAAATGCTGTGAAGGAAACAAAGATAGAAGTTGATTACCAGTTACACTCTAATGGCAACCTTATTTTCTGAACAATAAATGTCTTGTGGATCTAGTACTTGAAATGACAAGCAATTGTTGTTTTTTGTTGCAGACGGAATTAAAAAGGCAGGATAGTGTGAGATCTTACAAAAATAAACAGTGTCTATGAGAAAAATGAAATGTAAACTGGAACAATGGGTGAGGGTTGAACAGAAAGGATCATTATATTGGTATATTGAACCTAACGGGAAACAGTAAAATTTATACTGCAGTTCACTTTCTCTCTGTAGTTGGCCAATTTCTAGTATCTGAATTCTGGTGATAGTTAATGAAGGATACAAAACAATAATTGCGTAAAAAATCGTCTTGACCAAAACCCAATATAGAAAGTATGAGAGATTGCAATTGCCTGACGTTAATAACAGATCGCTAAATAAAAACTAGAACACACGTAATGTGCTATTATAAAGCAGTAGTTTCAATATTTAAGTTTTCGAAAGCTGGCAGTTTCCTTGAAATGACCCAAGGTGTGAAAAATACAATAACGAGAGATACACAAGGGTCAGATATATTTGTACTTTTGATTATAACTTTAACTTGTCTCAGCTCATCCTACTTTTAGTTACCTGATTTATAAATAATCATGATTTTTAAATCTTTCCCAATGCATAAACAGAGAGATATTAAACTATTAGAAAATATTGGAAGTTGCCATTAATTTATAATTCATTATTGGTAGAACGATATGTTTTAACGAGTACACATTTCTTAGGACAACAAAACACCCAAATGATTGTTACAATGTAACTAGTAGGCGTAGATCCTGGGGAGATAGTGGGATATATCCCCCCTTCATTTTGGATGGGGTTTATGGTGCATACAATTATTCCCCTCTTACAGTTTGGTCTGTTGTATTGTTTTACTGCATCACAGACCTACAAATTGTGTGTTTGTTCTCGTGTTCTTACCAATCGAATTGCATAACAAGGCCTAAATGTAGACTTTTTTTCAGTTGCCGAAATGTACATCTTTAATACAGGCGTGCTTCTAAGCGACAGTTCGTATCAGTCAGTAGACCTAAGTAGAGTATATATGCAAGTATCGTAGTAACAAGATTACTCTGTGACTACATGTTTACAGCTTTCAGGTTTACGTAAACAAAGATTACTAATTTGCAAATTGAACAGTTCACATAAGTGGTTGCAAAAATCATTCCCCCATCGGTTGTAAAAAATCTACGCCCTTGCTAGTAGCTTAATACTTTACGTGTATAATACTACTTATTTTACATTTTAAAGTTAGAGAAGGCCTATATTTTAACTTTCGGAAATAAGAAGTTTTGGTAATGGGCTAAATGTGTTAATTGTTTTTGTTTTTTGAATTTCGCGTAAAGCTACTCGCTCGAAGGCTATCTGCTCTAGCCGTCCCTAATTTAGCAGTATAAGATTAGAGGGAAGGCAGCTAATCATCACCACCCATCGCCAACTCTTGGGCTACTCTTTTACCAAAGAATAGTGGGATTGAACGTAACATTATAACGCCCCCACGGCTGAAAGGATGAGCATGCTTGGTGCGACGGGTATTCGAACACGCGACCCTCAGATTACGGGCCAAATGTGTCAAACAATGGTTCCGAAAGTCCATTTGTTGTGTTGCACATTTATGCACAAATTTCTTAGGACAAAAAATACCTAAATGATTAATGCATTATAACCAGTATCTTAGTACTTTACATATATTATACTACTTATATTAAATTTTAAAGTTAGAGAAGGCCGGTATTTTAAATTTCGGAAATACGAAGCTTGGGAAATGAACCAAATGTGTCAAACAGTGTTTCCGAAGGTCCATGGTTGGTGTACAGTTGTGTCGCACTTTTATGCACTTTATAAGAGTGACGGTCAAATCCTACTATTTTATTTGAATAGTTTGAGAATTTTTATGGGGGAAGGGGGCTTCACTGACTAAGTGTCATCTGCCATAGTGTTTATCAGTTTATATTTAGTGACGGGTATAACTGATAGTTACTGTGTAGCTTTGCGTGAATATCCGAATTAAACTAGTTGAGGTTATTAATGTTGTTATAATTTCTTTACTTTGTCTCCATTATTTCTTTTCCTTCATTTGAAGATACTTGGTCTCATTATATCTTATGTAAGTTGAACAGTGTTATAATTTTTTGTATTAAAATAAACATTCCGAAATCTTTAGTAGATTCTATTAAACAATTGATATAAACTAAAATGTTCTGAAAGTTAAAAAAATACAGTTACTTTGTGTGTGTGATTAATAAAATAACAGCTTGGAAGAAAAGTTCATCAGTATTTATTTGCATTGTCAATATCAGTTTTACATGTATCAAGTGATGTTTTAGATTTGTGAAAAGGGAAAAGTTTAAGACGATGAAATAATTTATCAGAGGAGCGTCTTCTTGGGGGGAGCGATTGAACAACTGGTTTTCTTTACTCACTATTTTTACAATCACAGTATAGTTAAAGCTGGAAGTGTTATCACTCAGTAAGTAATCATAGTTTGAATACAATTAAACAAAGTTACTTTTACTGAAAATGGCGACATATCCGAATACGATTCTAGTATGTGTTTATTGTTTTCGTTTTCAAATTTTAGTTCAGTATATCAACACTTACATATTCCATCATTGAAATATTCCAGCTTCTAAGGGAATCATTTAACATTGTCGCAAATTAGAAGTAACTTGTATTTAACTGAAGTAAAACTGTTTTGCCTACTATTACTTTAAAAGTTTACATTAACACATGAGCACACCAATGACGTTTTATACTGTGGTCGAGATTATGTAAACGAAATAAAAGTACTCTATAACCTCGTATAACTTCTAGAAACTGTTGGGTGTGTAGTGTTTTAGGTTGAATGTTTTCTTGTTTTTAGGTAAAGTGGATACCAATAATATTATATTAATAACTGATGTGCATTTGTTTAATTAATTTTTGAAACATTTATATTTTGAAATTACTAAACAATATAAATATTGATGCTACGCTTAGCATATGTAAACGTAGTATTAGTAAAGTTACGAGCTTCGAAAAGCATGTTTTTCTAGTACTAGAAGTAGTGATTCCAGGATAAACCCCTCAAAATGTGTTATTCTATTTTCATTGCAAAAGAACGATTCTTGGAAGCTGCTTTGTTGTATGTAGCATAAACGTATTTCTAGTTTTAGTAATTTAAGAACACATGGCATTAGTTATATACTATTAGCAATATAAACCCGATTAGCCAAATTTTAATGATAGTGGTATTGATATAGTAATTTATGATTTTTTTTTCTTATTTCAGAATGCATAAATAAACCCCCCCAAAAAATTGTTTTATACTATCCACATGTGAAAATTGATAAGATTTAGCAAATTTAAGCAAGTAGCAATTGAGTACAGAGTTTGTAACTAGAAGACATTATTGTTTTTTATACTTCTCTGTTTACTTTTATATGTGTTAAGAAAACTAAAATTTAGGAACTTATTGTAAGAATAAAAATTTATGTACATATATAATGTATTATAATCAAATTGTGACTGCATTTTACAAAATACTGGTCTATTAGAGCATAGTCAAGATGTAAATTCGTAAAGACCAGTTTTATATTATTTGATACAGTAATATGAGTGCACATACACTGCATCATTCAACCTATGTAATAGCTAGGCACAGTGAAAAGTCAGTATAATAAAAATATTTTACATATGTAAAATGTTGTGAGATTTAAAGTATTTAGACTAAGCATTTATGGTTTTGTGTTATAATTTGTAGTATTCTTAGAATGAAAAATGTGTGACATATCTATTTCCTAATTTTTATGGTCAGGATTGGTCAAATCAACCAAACCTGGACAGGGTTACAATAGTGAAAATAAGAAATAAATATGAAGTTTTTCTCTAAAACATTTTATAATTATCTGAAGATTACAGATATTTTGCATTTTAAATTTGATAATTTTTTGATGCATAAAAGCACTTAACCATAAAATCAAAGTTACTTTGCCTGTTGAATAATCAACATTTGAAATTGAAAAATGCACAAGCATATGATTTTCAAAAATGTTAAAACATAATTATAAAATCTGATACTTTGTGTACAAATGGCTTGTAATGTTTACTGGTAGTTTGCAAAAGTTTATTAAGATATTTTAGAAAGTTACACTATAACTTTTTTATGTTTAATTTGGGGAATACAAGAATAGTTGGGTGGAATCCATTAATCAATAGTTGAAGGGTAAGGATCTCTGGTATATGCAGTGAAACTTCATTTATGATCCTAGGAAAGTATGTCCCTTCCAGAAGGAAAGCCTCAGCCATTATTTAGGAATTTAGAAGCTGATGACCCTGAGCCTGAGATTGTTGAGATTGAAAGTCTTTGTTTAAGGTGTGAAAAAAATGTGAGGATTGAAGTTCTATATATCTATGTATTTTAAATACAATGCTATTTTAAGTCCTTTAGAAGTTGTATTGAACAATAAATTAGTTTTTACATGTGTACTTGGGATTGTAGGACCTGCCTATCAATTCATTTTTTTCATCCTTTCTGTTAAACTCAAGTAGACGTAACGTGACAAGTACCAATTTTATTATCTATCATTTTAATTACATAAATAATGCACTTAATGTTTGAATTTCATTCATATATTTTCTTGGATTATATAAACAATTTTTGGTAAATATCATTTGGTTAATTAAATTCACTAGAACAACAAACTAGGATAGGATACAAAGCAATGTAAACAGCCTTTCATAGCAAACCTTCCATGTAATTCTAAAACTAAACACAGATAGCACCACATTTACTAAATATTTTTTTTTTTTACTTTTTTTACTCTGAGAAGTGAGGTTTGGATTGTATTAGTTGTAGAACTTATTTTAGATACAATGTAAAATAAAATTACTAGAACTAAATTACTAAATAATTTTGTTGTTCAGTCATATTTAATTGAAAATCCATTATTAAAAAACTAAAGTTAAATAGTTTAATTCAGCTGAAAACAATCTCAATTTTATTATTGAATTTGAATCCAAGGAGAACTGGGACCATGTATCTCAACTGAAGCTATGTATATTTAAAGTTAGAACTTGTGCATGATCAAAAATTTCCATAATCACAGTCTCAACTTGCAAAGAAGCCACTTAGCTGCAGAACACAGCAATAGATGTCATTCTTTTGATGGAAGAACATTTTGGCAATAAGTAATAGAAATAGAAATCTTCAGAACTCCAGACATGCACAGTTTTTGCAGTACTGAAGAGTTTTTATCACTGTCCACAGCTTGTTATTCCATCTAAGGAATATTAAATATTTGTTGTATTCTGCAGTCAGATGGTTTCTTTGTAAATTGAGAAATTGACTACAGAAAGTTTGATTAATAATTATTTAAATAGAGATTTAAAAAATGAAAGGAAGTATTTTTTATGTTTTATTCAAATCTTTGTCTCACAAAAACGTTTTAAACATTTCTCAACATAAAAATGATAGAAAACCTAAATTAAATTATATGAAGTTTTTAAGCAGAAATTTGACACCATTTAAGTCAGTTTGTTCTGAGTTTCGTGTCATTTGGTTTTTTCATTGGGAAAGGGATAAAATGTATCTTATATTATTATTACCTTCTGTGTCCGGAAGATGTTTGTTGTTATTTTCTTACAAACAAAAATGTTTGTTAACATAACTACTTTATTTTAATTACAAAGTACAACCTACAGGGTGGTCGCTAGAAAAGCAGAAAATTTGTCAAACAGCTATTTATTTTTACAAAGAATAACTTTTACAAAGTTTTTTAAAGGCATATGTTATATTACACTCATAGATGCTCAAAATGCATTTTATGATATTAAAATCATGCATTTTATTCATGATGTAAAGAAATCAAAATAGAAATGAGTAAGCACGCATTTTATTCATGATCTCATCTGACCCTCAAATTTTCCGCTTTTCTAGCGACCACCCTGTATATCAGTTGTTTGCTTTTATTTTCAATTGAACAGTTTTATATCTGTAAAAAATACTGTTTCTTTTTTCCTTTTATTTGAAGCAAACGAATAGAAATCTTTGAATCAATTTTTACTTATAGGGAAAAACTAGGATTCTGTTAACAAAAATTCCCTTTTACAAAGATGTGGTTATTATGTCTTTTTGTTGTGATCATTGTGGCTGGGAAAACAATGAACTTCAGCCAGCAGCAACAATTCAGGAAAAAGGTGTTGTTTATGAGGTGAAAGTCTCAACTGTTGAGGTAAGCACAAATCTATAAAGACAGATGTAGTTGTATATTTCTTCACAGATATATTATGATAAATGAACACCCATTTGTAAGTGACATCTAGAATAATTCATTTAATTTGAATGTTCTACTGTTAATTTAGAGCAACATTTTAAATCTGAGAGTTACAAGAGGTATTGGTGAGAGATTACAGAACAAGTAACAGAACTATTTTAAAGTTATTTATGAAATAATTATCATAAAATATTTTTGAATGAGTAAAAGCACAAAATAGAAGAACACCACTATACCTTACTGAAATTTATTTCATGCCAAATGGAGCATGGCTCCCAGAAAATGATTGGCTACTCACATGGGTAATGAGTTTGGAAAATACTTGGAGATGCGTCTGACACTGATAGAGTACAGAAAATGAATGGTCAAGTCAAATGACAAGTTTCACATGGAGTCAATATTTTGACAAGAATCTTATTTAAAAGCTGTATCAAAGTTTTTTTGGTTTTTATTTTAATGCAGTGCTTTTTACATAGTAAATTTAAGGCATGCAACTTTTTGAAATTGGAATAATTATTAAATATTTTAAATTTATTCCTGTAACTGTTAAAAAATAAGTAGTGAACCATCTGTGTAAACTTATCTCTTCATAAATTTATCATCAGGCTACATATGTGTGCTGGGTTTGAAATGAAAATATGTGTAATACTAAAGATTCTGGTCATTGAAAATGTTCATAGCTAAAACAAATCTGTGAATTCTTTTCTGAGTTATAAATGAAAATGTCAAAATCATTCCTCTAAACATGCTTGTTATTGAGCTAAACTTATCAAGTGAGATACAAAATGACAAAATAAAATCTTAGGACAACTTATAACACTTTAACAAGGAAAGGTTTTTTAAAACATTAGTCAGAAATAAAGCAATTGAAAAAAGTGACCTTGTTTTTCAGAAGAGTAAATTCGTCATCCTCATGAAAAAGTTAATGGAATGAACAGAGTAAATGTAATGTGAAAGGAGAGAAGATTGATTTTCTGATTCCAGAATGGAAAATATTATTATAATTTCATATTCAATTATACATAGTATTCACTTAAATAAAAGGTTTTTCTGAACAGTTATGTTTACTTATATTGCTGTCAGTGTCATCTCATGATATTGTGCAATATCTTTATATCTCACTTGGTCTTTTTTTTCACTTCTATTTCCTTTAGGAAGTAAGTCAGGACTTTTGAAGAGTTATGTATGTTATTTGTACTCATTTTTCTCTTTAGTGTAGGTTTGTAAATCTTAATATTTTTAATGCCCAAAGGCTTAACATTTGGTCAGTTTTGGTTTTATTTTCTCTGTAATCATCAGTAATTTTATTTGCTTTCTTATTGTGGAAAATAAGTTGGCTACCAACTGAACCCCTCGATGTGAATTCCTGTTTGTGGTGAGGGGACCTCCCAGAGAAGGTTTTGTACTTTCAATTTACCTCCTCTGGGATCTAAACATTCACCTGCATATTTGCTAGAGAATCCTGATAGTTGAGGGGTTCAACTCCAACACACCACTTTGGCTTTGAAATCCTGAATATGGACAGTCTTGGGGTGGCCCCTTCAAGATCATTCGGCGAGTCTATTTGAGCCATGGTCAACTGAGTGCCAGCATAGGATGTCCTCAACAGGTGTAGTGGACTTTATTTCTGATATTGGTGTTTGCTCACAAAACCCTGGCATCGCTGCAGTGACCTTATGTGGCACTGTAGTGCATTTCCTTGTGGTGTTCCATGGTTGGTTGGGTCAGTGGGCACTGAAATATTCTTTTTTTTTATTATGAATACCCCTCAAATAAAAAAAACATGACAACATAGAGAAAAATCAGAATACTGGCAAACGACTGCACAATGATGACTCTGTACAGTTAAAATCACAACTTGAATCTATTACACAATTTTTAATTATACATTCTTTAACTGAAAAAGTCTTAGGGTAGATGTCTCTACTTTTTATTCTAAAGGGTTTAGAAAGGCTTGCTGGCTCACCTAAATCAGTAAAAAAAATTACAGTCGGGACATTTTAGTGGAGACATCTTTATCACAACATTCCAAACTCCTCTTGAAGTCGGAGGCCATTGGGGATATACCCATTAAGGTTACTCCTCATTCTACTTTGAATCTTCCAGAAGAGTTATAGTTGAGAGGGATTTAAAGAGTATTCCAAAGTCAGAGATCCTCACAGGTTTTACCAGCCAAGGTGTTATGGCCATGTACAGAATTTTTACTCTTAGATTGTGGAGCCAACAAATGTTCTAATATTAACATTTACATCATTGCATCCTCCTACTACAATCAAGGCAAGATATATGAATTGTAAGGTACAGCCTTATATTTCTAACTCTGTTGGGTGTTTTCATTGTCAACAATTTGGTCACTCAAAAACATCTTGCCATGGTTCCTTAACATATGCTGGTTAAGACCATGATGATTTTGAATGCAAACTAGGACTGCATTGTGTTAATTGTAATGGTCCATATCCTTCCTATTTTACTTCTTGCCCTAAATGGATGGAAGAAAAAGAAGTACAACGTCTCAAGACAGCTCATAATATTACTGTTATGTATATGTGTAAATATTTTGTAAACGACAACATGTCGTATTGTGTTTGAATTTTCATTTGTATTATTCATTTTTCCATATTGATATTATTGTTTCGAAGTTTAAACTAAAATATGTTATTTATTTAGGGTAACATTTTAGAACTTTCTCGAATTAAGTAGACCAATCACATGTTTGTAAATGAGTGCTGGTGACTTCCTGTCTAGAAGTGTAGTCTCGTGCAAGAACGGATATGCGTGGATAGCTCTGGAGTTGTATGGAAATTGCAAGATTGTTCGAGAAATAGGCCTATCGGTATAAAAGACTGAGAAACGAGTGAGAGTTTCAGTCATCAGTCATCAGTTTTTATTCGAAAAAAGAAGATAGATTCAGTCATTAGTTTTATTCGAAGAATAAGAGTGAGATTCAGGCATCAGTTTTAGTTATTTGAGAAAGATTAAGTGTTTGCTGTGATTTTTCAACTTGGATTTGTGACAGATGTTAGATCTACGGAAGTTGTGATTTTATTTCGTCAATCTCTACGATACATCTGAATTACTGCTTGAGCTGAGAGACGGCGATTTCATTGAACTGTGAACTGTTTCGGAATTTCTTCGTGGGACCAAATTCACACCCTAGAGTGGAATTTGAGACTTTAATTTTAGATCATTACATTAGATACAGGCCAGTACCGTTTCGTATTGTGATTTATTTTGAAGTTTGAAACTAATATTATTTTGTTTTGTAATTAATTTTGAATGTTGTAACTTAATATCTGTCACTATTATTATATAATTCATGTTATATCTGTTATATTTGTTAATAGTTTAGTGTAATAAATTATACAAGCTGTTATCTGCGTTTTTCTGTTGCGTTTAGTCTACGAAGAACTTAAAACATTAAAAAAATACGTAACATTACTTATTCAGAGGCTCAGGAATTACTATTCCAAATTTTATCTCGGACTTATGCTGCTGTAATCCATTCCACTACTACAGTAAGAGCCCAGACAGACTTTTCCATGCCTCCTACAGAGTCCTCAGCACATCTTAATCTAGTACCTTCCAAAAAGTTAATGAATCAGTGTCTACTTCTATCTCTGTCCCTACCACATTTTCCAGTCACTGTTTGCTCTTTGTGCCCTACCCCTTTAAAAAAAATGATTATTTCTCAGATTTTGATGCCCTCATTGAACAACTGCCAATCTCCTTTTTGATTTTGAGGGATATTAGTATCCATAATCCTCTCTGGGGTTGTTCTAATATTGATGTGAGGGGTCATGCTATAGAGCATATGCTCTTGAATCACAACCTGTTTCTCTTCAATACTAGCTCTTGCACTTATTTTCATGTACTCAGTCAGTCATAAGTTTGGTGTCTGCCTTTTTCTTTTTCGACTGATCATCCCTATGACTACAATCACCCTCTTAAACTGATGGAACTCAAACTTGTGCTTCATTGGTCTGGCAGTACATCAGTTGAATTTTATGATGTGCATTATGAGATGATACACCACTTAATTTGCCTTGTCATGCTCAGAGAATCCTTTTTGAAGCAACTACATTTTGTTTCTTTTTTTATTATTTAGAGAAAGCTTATGATACAATATGGAAATATAGCATCTTCACTCATACGGATTGTGTGGCAATTTGCCACTTTTTACTAAGCATTTTTTAATGAACCACCAATTCTAGGTTTGTGTGGGCTTAACTCTTTTTTGTTTTTTCCACAGGAACTTGGAATACCTCAGAGCTGTGTTCTGAGTGTCACACTTTTTATTATGAAGATTAATGCCATCAGTGAACAGCTACCCCATACAGTTGCAAATGCTTTTTTTTGTTGATGACTTTCACATCTCATGTCAGTCATCAAACATGAGGTTTATTGAGTAGTAGCTACAAACTGCAATCAATCGTATACTTAAGTGGACCACAGCAAATGGTTTTCAACTTTCTTTCTCTAAAACTGTTTGTGTGCATTTCTGCCACCAGCAGGGTATTCATCCAGATCCAGAACTTTATATTGATGATGCTGTACTTCCTGTTGTCCCTGAGGCAAAGTTCTTAGGTCTTGTATTTGACTGTAAATTAAACTTTATTTTCCATTTCCCATATCAAGCAATTTCATGTCAAGGGTGTAAGAGCACTGAACATCCTCCATGCCCTCTTTTCCACCTCTTGGGGAGCAGATTGACACTCCACGATTAAAATTTATTGTGCCCTTATCCGATCCAAACTTGACTATAGGTATATGATTTATGGTACTGCAAGAACATCAGCACTAAAAATGCTGGATCCTATCCACCATCAGGGGCTTTAGCTTTGCACTGGGGTCTTTTGTACTTCTCCAGTTCAAAGTTTGTATGTGGAGTCCCATGAACCTCTTTTGTATTTGCCCTTTGCAATTGTCTCTTATGTATACTTCCAAACTTTATTCTTTACCACAACATCCTACTTGGGGTTGTGTTTTCCATCCTCAGTGGGCAACACTTTTCTATAATAGAAAATCTGCCATTGTTTCTTTTAGCTTTTGTATTCAGGCACAATTAGAAAAATTGGATATATCTTCAAATAGCATAGCAGTATCAACAGGTGGGCCTCTTCCACCATGGCTAATTACTATTCACAGCTGTGACCTACCATTGAGTCATCTGAGGAAGGCAGGTACTCCTGATTGGAAATATTGCTCTTTATTTTCTGAACATTTTTCAAATGATCCATTCATTCCCATATATATGGATGGTTAAAAATCAGATAACTCTGTAGGTTCTGCCATGGTTTGTTACAGTTTGGTTGTAGCACACAAAATCCCCTCTCCAGTTTATGTGTTCACTGCTGAATTGTATGCCATTTTTCTTGCCCTGAATCATAGTGAAACTATGCAATATACAAATTGTATGATCTATTCTGATTCACTCAGTTGTCTATTGGCCTTGACATCATTCCACGTTATGTTTTTTATGTATGTTTTATGTAGACTGAATGCAACAGAAAGACACAGATAACAGCTTGTATAATTTATTACAATAAACTATTATATATGTAACAGATATAACATAAATTACATAACAATGACAGATATTCAGTTTAAAATTAATTACAATACAAAATGGTACTGGCCTATGTCCAATATAATGATTCAGAATGAAAGTCCAAAAGTCCAGATCAGAAATCCAAAATTCCAGTCTAGAGTGTGAATTTGGTCCCACGAAGAAATTCCGAAGTTTGAATGGAGAAGTCCAGAAATAATTCACAGCTCAATAAATTTGACGAAGTTCTTTTTACGATGTTTCCAATGAATGTCTCAAATTTGTCATTCTCCCACTTTTCTGGTCTCCATAAACAGTCCTGTACGTGTTGACCTTCAGTATAACCACTAATTCGTAAAGAGTCGTAAAGATTGACGAAATAAAATCACAGCTTCTGTAGATCTCGCTTCAGTCACAAATCCAAGTTGAATAAACACACAACAAACATTGAAAATTTCTCAAACAAATGACTGACTTCTTTTTCTCGCGTCATCGTCTGTTTTTAACCAGTAGGCCTACTGTTTTCTCGAACAATCGCATAACTTTCACAGAATTCCAGAGCAATCCGCGCATGTCTGTTTTTGCACGAGACTCGTCGTCTAGACATCAGGCCACCATACAAATTATTTATAAACGTATGATTGATCTACCTAATTCTAGAAATTTCTAAATGATATTTTCAATGAATAACAACATATTTTATTGTTTTGAACTTCGAAACAATAATATAAATATGGAAATATAAATAATAGATATGTAAATTCAAACACAACACAACATGGTTATCGTTTACATAACAGTGTTAATTACCATCCTATTCTTATCAATATCCAAACCAAACTGGTCCATCTTTCTATGTCATCTATCTCTGTCCAGTTTTTTTTTATACTAGGTTATGTTGGTATTCTTGGGAATGAACAAGCTGACAGATGGCAAAGTCCGCCTGCTCTGTTTCTATCACCACTGTGGTCCAGTTATCAAAACCTGACTATGCACCAGTTGGCAGTTGATCTGGAGTAAGCAAAAAAGTAATAAGCTTTTTCAAATCAAACCTCCTTTAGCTTGTTGGCCATCTTGTTTCTGTAAAGATCGAAAATGGGAGGAAGCTTTTTTGGCAAGGTTACACATTGGTCCCATTATTTTTAACTCGCCACTTCATTTTATCTGGTACTAATGCATTGGTGTGTGGTCTGTGTGGCACTCAGGTCACAATTGTACATGTTTTATTATCATTCCATTGTTACAACCAAGAACAACAACACTACATGAAACATATTTTTAAGGTAGGTTTGCCCTTGATGTTAGCCAGTGTTATAGGTGATACTGGCTGCTCCACTCATGTTTTTACATTTTTAAGGGCCATTGGCCTTTTTAACTTAATTTAAGGTTTTTATTGGACTATACACTGTTTTAGTATGATTTTTTTACACATTTTAATTTTATTTTGACCTGAACCCAATACTGGAAAGGCCAACTTCAGGTGACTGACAGCAAGTTTGAACTTTATGCTTCAGTCTTCGTGGCAGGTCTTAATTATACATATTTTATGTATCTTTACCTTCGTTTTCATATACCATTATACTATACCACATCTTGTTTGGCACAGATAGCCTAGTAGCATTGTACCAATAAACATGAAATACCTACCTACCTACTGAATTTTTTGTGCTTGTAACAAACAAACTTATTTAGTTATGAATAGCTTGTATCAAATATTTAAATCGTTCATTTCATTTAAATGAAAATGTTGGAAAACCCGTATTCATAACTGACATTGATTTATACATATATGAATACAAAATACTGTAAGAAAACTAGCATATGAAATTTCTCCACTAAAATGTTATTTAATGGAAGAAAATGTAAAAACACAAGCAATACACATACAGGACAAACAAACAAACAGTGAGTTGTGGTGAACTTATATTATACAAAACACTGTCATCAAAGGTACTAAAGAAAAGCAAAGAAACTATACAGTTGACTGATATTGTGCTACTGTACAGTATATCTGTGTATAAGGGTGGATATAGTGTGTTATTTGTCTGTGTAGTAATTTATCCACCCACCTGAGTAGCCATACAGTTATTTGGAACCCATATTCAGTTAAAAGTAGGGGTGTTACTGTTTGGATGAAGTATTATGTTCTATTTTCTGTTTTTGTTCAAAAAATTTTAAGGTCTTTATGATACAAATAATGTTTTAATAAAATATGTTTGTGTTACTGTAACACACCAGTGGGTAGCAATGCACTAATGTGAACTATCAACATGTGATTGTACTCTGGCGTAGTTCGTTTTTATAATCCCACAGTATTTGGTTTTGAAACCTTTCACCTCAGATTCCATAATTTATTTTCAATGGTACTGTAATGCTCAGATTTCTTTTTTAAGCAGTGTTTAAAGTTTTTCAAACATTGTCACAGAGACTTTTTAATGTGTTTTAACTGTCACAGGTACTTACTTGTGTCAAAACTTGTACTGTATTTTAAAAATCATGTTTCAACCAATTTTAAAAATTTGTTTATATATGTATTATTTTTATTTTGTTCATACATTACAAAAAACAATTTGTAAAATTCACTTGTGTTTGTGTTTTGTTTTGTTTTTATGTTATAAAGGACCTCAAACGACAGGTAGTGAAGACAGAATGGGCTTCGGTAACTATTCCAGAACTACAGTTTGAAATACCTGCTCAAAGCCAAGAGGGAGGTAAGAACTTGTTTGATTACACAATGTAACACAAATTTTGTTCCTGGAGCGTGTGTGTTATTTCTTATTACTTATGTTGTAAAAGTACAGAAAAAAAATGTTTAGAAGTGAGTAGTTTTTCAAGATTTGAGATTGTAATGTATCAGCCCTAAATATAATCTCCCATCATGTTTTCATTATATGTTTCTTGGTAGCAGCATTCAAAGTTCAGTATATCTTTGTGGAAGTGCTCGCTTTGCTTATCTGAGTATGCTTCCATGTTCTTGAATTTATCAAGATGAGCATCAAGGATATCCTGCAGCCCATTTTGCTGTAGTTCTTCACCAGAGCCCCAACCAGTTCCACATAATTTTTGGCCTTGTGGTTGTTAAGAAGCCCCAAACCACTGCGACAAAGCTGCCCCAAGCTTTTTTTTTTCCTTCCCACTGAGCTTCTCCAGGATTTTCTTTATTTATGGTCTAACGAAGATACCATCTTTGACCTTTGCCTCAGACAACTTAGGGAAGAAGTCTTGAAGGTACTTAAAGGCTACAGACACCTTATCAAGAGCTATTGCAAGTTGTTTCATAAGACCCAATTTTATGTACAATGGCAGGAACAACAACTTCTGGAGATGCACTAGTGGCTCACACTTGACATTATATTTCCCCCACAGAAAACACGATACACTGTGGCCAGTGTTGTAGTGTGCTGCAGTTTTCCTGCTGTCCCAGTGGCAAAGATAACAGGGAAACTTGGTAAAGCCTTCTTGGAGACCCCTCAGGAATATCATCATTTTTAAGTCTCTGATAACCTCACAGCAATACTCATCATACTTCAAGGCTTCTAGTTAAGTCTTGATGCTGTTATATTCCTCTTTGAAGTGCACTAAAAGATATTTAAATTTTAAAAGGTCTAAAATTTGTATAACATAAAATCTTACTATTCAAGCAAACAAAAATTATCTGTCTCATCTTCTAGAGTTTTTTTGGAGTGCTTACAGGTAAAATGAGGTGCTCAGGGTTTGTCTTGATTTCCAACAGGCATGCCAAAATATGCCTAGTAGGCTTCACACATTTAAGCAGACGCTGTCACAGAGGACTTTTTCACTCTCGTATTGATAAATTAGCCACGTACTTAGCAGAATGCATTTGGAGAATGCTTCCAGCTTCTTGATGCCATCTCTGATAAAATGAGAAAGGTCTGTGTGTTCACTTAGGCAGCTAGAACTATACTAAAGTGATGAGTGGTGAGCTCCTGTATATATATATTACTATGAAAAGTTCTTGAAAATTCTTGTTAAGTTCTACAATATTCCAGAAAATTCTTGAAAATTTTTGTAAGTTTGAGAAAATTCTCTATCAGGTACTCAGCACTGAATCTGCCTGGAATGTTCTGAAAAATGGGTAAATTTGAACATTTCATTACCCAGGTCAGAAAAGCAAAGTTTGAAGAGAAAAATAGGTCTTTTCCATTTGCTTTAGGCATAAGCAATTGGGAAATAACACTGTCTGCCCAGGAACAAGAAAAAGTAAAAATTTTGTAACATAGTGTAATGTATCTTACAGATTGAATGAATAAGTGCATGAAGGGTATCAAACGTAGAATTTCAGGTCCTCAGGACCCGATCCAGATTTTAAATTATTGATGATGTGTGTGAATGTCAAGGATTGTTGGAATTACAACTAATGACATTGTTAATTTTAACTTTTGGTCAGTATTCTTTAATTGCTTCATATGTGGCCAGAATTTAGAAGTTATCTTTTTAAAATTGGATTCCTGTACGTGGTGAGGGGACTTCGCATGGAAGGTTCTGTTTTTTCAGTTTACCTCCTCTTGGATCTAAACATTCACCCATGTGTTTGCCGTGCATGGCCACCCATGAGGAGAGGATCTTGGTGGTTTAGGGGCTGAACCCTAACACACCACTTTGGCCATGAATTACTTGGGTCAGTGTTATGTATAAAGCGTTTGGAATGCCATGTCGTGTTGTGTTTGGATTTCCATATCTATCGGTCAAAATTTTTTTTTATTGTTGTTTATATTATGTTTCAAAGTTCAAATCAATAAAATATGTTGTTATTCATGTAGAAATTTCTAGAATTAGGTAGATTGATCATTTTCCCTATTAAACTGGATAAACACTAAGTTCCAAATTTCCAGGACATCTGGAACATCAGCATCAACCAAATGTTTAGCATCTCTACCTCCAATGCGATCATAATGGATTTCTGAGCAAGGTCCACAAGGATCAGTTTCATCCATCTCCCAAAAGTTATCTTTCATTCCAAATGGAAGAATACGATCATCTGGCAATCCAACGTCCTTCCAGATGTCACAACTTTTTAAATCTGGTTAAAGTCCATATTCAGGAGCTCCACCGAAATATGTGACATGCATCCTTTCTTTGGGTACACTTTTGTTAGGAGTTCTCATGTCCAATTACATATTTCTCGCTTGAAAAAATCTCCAAATGACCAATTCCCTAACATCTCAAAAAAGGTGTGATGGTACACGTCCTTTCCTACGTCATCCAAATCATTATGTTTACCTCCAGCTCTGATGCATTTCTTCACTACCACAGGCTAAAGCAATCCAAGGGCTCCGTGCTCTGTTTAATGAGACCTACCCTGATCCAGTCCGGGTGGTATCTATTGGTATTCCAGTGGAAGAGCTTTTATCAGACCCTATGGGGCCTGGAGGATCAGTGACCTCTGTAGAATTCTGTGGTGGCACCCACTTACACAGGAGTGGCCACGTGGGTGACTTTGTCATTGCTAGTGAAGAGGCTATTGCTAAAGGTATTAGAAGAAAAGGTTGTCCAAATGCAGTTGGATAATTTTGATACTTCCAAACAAATTCGTTTAGTGCCTCCATTCAATGAGAAGGCTGTAGATAAATATTTTCAGCAATTTGAAAAATTGGCACTTAGGCTAAAATGGCCTACCGAATATTGGACAACATTACTTCAGAGTGTTCTCAAAGGTAAAGCTCGGGAAGTATTTTTCAAACTCACGGCCAAGCAGAGTTATGATTACGAGCACGTCAAAAAATGCATTTTGAATGCTTATGAATTGGTGCCAGAGGCATACAGACAAAAATTTCGTGGTTACAAAAAGTTTGACAGCCAAACTTATGTCGAATTTGCTCGTGAAAAAGAAACTCTGTTCGACAGGTTGTGTGATTCCAAAGAAATCAAAGATGATTACACAAAACTCAGAGCTAATCTGAAGAACATGAAACAACTTGACGACATGGACCGAGCTAGCAAAACTGCTGTTACACAGGAGGTAATTGAACAAGCCAAACAACTGTTGGAAGGTAACTCCCATGAAAAGTTTATTTTTCATGCATTTGAAGCTGGGTCTAATGCAAAGGCACTAGATGGAGCTCTCAAGCAGGTTAAGTCCATATCGCCAGAAACTGCTGCTATGTTTTTCAGTGCTGGTAATGGTAAAGTGATATATCTAAGTTCTGTTCCAAAGGGAGCAGTTTCTAAAGGACTTAAAGCCAATGAATGGGTCCAAGAAATATCAGGGGTGATTGACAGGAAAGGAGGAGGTAAAGAAGAGGCTGTTCAGGCTATGGGAACAAAAGTTTCATCTCTGGACGAGGCCATGAAACTTGCCAAGCAGTTTGCAGAACTTAAGCTTGCCAAGTGATGGCAAAAGTAAAAGAAGACTTGATGAAGACAGTTTGGCCGCAAGAAACTTTCCTTCAGTGTAGAAATACTTTAAGAGCAACCATTAATTTAAGAAATAAACGTTTTGTATAAAAAAAAAAAATGTTATGTATAAAGCATTTGGACGGTAGAAATGAAGAGGTTTTTTTTAGCATCGGGAATTCCATTTCTTGTGGGTCAAATACTGTCACATGATGTCCATTGGATTCGAAAACGTTTTTCATGTATTTAGTCACCCGTGGCACGTTACGTCCTTCTCGGACGCTACCTAAAAACATAATGTAATTGAAGCATTCATAGCGACATCGCTTTTTGATCCCTCGATGTCGGCTCTTCCTATCATTGTGAAGCAGAATTTGCTAAGCGTTGGATTGTTCACCCACTAATAGGGAACGTGAGCTGGGATTAGATCGTCGTGAGACATTTATGACCTTTAAGCAAGAGGTGTCAGAAAAGTTACCACAGGGATAACTGGCTTGTGGCAGCCAAAGCGGACGGGTGTTATTCGAAGGGTTGATGTTAAGGTGGTGTTGTCCGAAATTCTTTAGTGATACAAACCAACAAACGCTACACTTTGAAAAGGGTTCATGTGTCGCCATGGGCTTCAATTACGTTATGTTTTTAGGTAGTGTCCGAGAAGGGTGTAACGTGTCACGGGTGGCTAAGTACATGAAAAACGTTTTTGAATCCAATGGACATCATGTGACAGTATTTGACCCACAAGAAATGGAATTCCCGATGCTAAAAAAAACCTCTTCATTTCTACCATCCAAACGCTTTATACATAACAGTCAGTCAGCTGGTGCACTCGGGCTAGGGTCAATCAAGTACCAGTTGGATGTTCTCAACAGATGTTGTGAACGTTATATCTGATGCTGATGTTTGGGTATAGTGCTCATGAAACCCTCGCATTGCTGCAGTCTTTGTTTGATGCTGTAGTGAGTCCCCTCTTAGGGTTCTATGGTGGGTTGGGTCCGTGAGCACTGAAATTTTCCTTTCTTTATTATGAATACTCCAATTAAAAATGTTAATAAAATAGTGAAAAAACAGTCTGTAGGTAAACGACCACTTCTTGAAGATTTTGACCAGCAATCTTCACCATCTGTACCACCTCTTGTACCTCATTTTCTTATATTACATTCACTTTCAGACAAACATTTAGGGCAAATGTATCCCACTTTCATTCAGAATGGATTAGAGGGACTGGCTGGCTCTCCAAAGTCAGTAAAGAAGCTTCAGTTTGGTGACATATTGGTGGAAACATCAACATCTCAACACAGTGAACTTCTCTGGCATTCAAAGGCAATTGGAGATATAGAGGTTACACCTCATGCTACTTTGAATTCATCACGAAGAGTTACTGTTGAGAGGGATTTGAAGAACATCCCAGAGTCACATTCTCATTGGTTTCTCTACCTCTAGAGTTTCTGCAGTGACGCATATATATCCTAACCAAAGCACCCCACCTGGGGTTGTGTTTTACTTCCTTGGTGGGTTATGCTTTTTCAGAAGAGATGATTTGCTATTGCTTCCCTTGGCCTTCATATCCAGATGCAGTTGAATGAATTGGATCTGTCCTTGGATAACATTGCTGTACAGTGTATTCACTGGTCAGCCCATCCCACCATGGCTTCTTACAGTCCCAAAATGTGACCTGTCTTTTAGTCATCTGAGAAGGGCAAACACTGCCAATTGGAAATACCATCTGCTATTTGGTGAACATCTTTCGAACCATCCTTCCATCTTTTGAAATTAGGAAACTGTGTGGGCTCTGCCATGGTTTGTTGTGTGCAGAATCTTTTGTACAGCTTCTGTGTTCACTGCTGAACTGTATGCTATTTCTCTTGCCCTGGATCACATAGAAGCTAAACAGTACTCAAACTGCACTATTTATACTGACTCGCTTAGTTTTTAACTGGCCTTGGAATCGCATCATGTTAGTTCTCACCCTGTTTTTGCTGATATTCAAAACCAAGTGGCCCATTTCTCTTTAACATCTACTTCTATCCCTTTTTTCTGGATACTGGACTATATTGATATCTGCAGGAATGAGTTCACTGATACCGCAGCTAAATCTGTCTGCTCTGGCACTATCATTGCTGTGCCTGTTCCATACATGGACTATGGTCCTGCATTCAAATCTTGGCTCCATGCCAGCTGGCAGTAGACTTGGAGTGAGCAACACAAAAACAAACTTTTCCACATAAAACCCTATATTGGACTTTGGCTGTCTTGCTTCTGTAAGGATTGGAAAGAGGAAGTTGTTCTAACTAGACTATGCATTCGTCACAGTTTTTTAACTCATCATTTCTTTTATCTGGAATTGATGCACCAGTGTGTAGTTTATGTAACACTTAAATCACAATAAGCCACATTTTACTTTCTTGCCATTGTTATGACTCGCACTGACGGCACCATTTTAAACATGTTCTGTCTCAAGGTTTGTCCATAACTTTAGACAGTGTTATTAGTGATGGTGACACTGTCCACCTTGGTAATGTTTTTGGTTTTTCTTAAAGGCCATTAATCTTTTTAATGCTATTTAAGTTATTTAATTTATACATTGCACCTTTTTAATGTGGTTCCCTTTTAAAAATCACAGTTGATCTAGTTTAATTTGAAATTAGAAACTGGCCATAACATTAAATAACTGTAAACCAGGACTGGAAAGCAAACTTCAGGTGACTAATGCTGCTGTTTGCACTACCTGTTAGTTATCCAGGCAGGTTATTATTATAATTTTGCTACACATCTTTTAAAACCTTTTTGAAAATGGCCATGACGTCAAATAACTCAGGACCAGGGCTGGAAAGGCCAACTTCAAGTGACTGATGGTGGTTTTTGTACCTGCTTGTTAGTCTTCCTGGCAAGTTATGATAATTACAGTTATGCTACAGAAAGTACTTTACACCTTGAATTACTGTTGTGTTTATCTTAACATTGTATACTAGATGTAAACAAGTTTTGTGTTATTTATGCTTTTTAAACTTTGTTTTGTTTTACCTTTATTTCCTTTTATGAATTTTACAAAATTTACTTTTAACTTTTTACCGGATGTTTGGTGCAGATAGCCTAGCTGCTTGTGCCATAAAACACAAAATTAAACAATCAAAATTGGATTATAATAACATTAATAGAGACAGAAAAAAGTGTCTAATAAGCATGTCTTTTCCTTAGAAACCAAACATTACATAGAAAAAAAAAACTCCTCTTAAGATTATGTTCAATATGTTTGACTAGTTGTTTTCGTTGAAGACTTGAACATAATGCTAGTTTTGTTTTATCCAAAATACAATGACTTTAAGAGTAAAATCATATTTGAAAGTTTCATAAATACTGTGTGCAACTTGTCTTCAATACTAATTAGTTTCATATTTGCAAGCCATGTAATACTAGGTTACTAGATTTACAAAAAAAAAGAATAAAATGACATAAAATGTTTTCTTAATACATTCAGCTATAACTAATTGCAAGATATGACTTTCTATTATGATTTGCCATTTCTTTTTACAGAAAATAAGTTTAATAATATATTGATGTATGTTTTTGTAGTAGTAGCCTCTAGCAAGGGCTTATATTTATTTAACAAAATAATTATTCCTTTAATTTTAGCCTGCCGTGGTCTGATTATTATGATGCTTTTACAATCTGAAAGTCACAGGGTCAAATCCCACTTGCAGAACATTATTGCCATTTCATCCTTAAAATATGATGGTCAGTCCCACTCTTCATTATCAGTTGGGTACTTCTCCCCCCCATTGTTCAATTTTTGGCTTAATTTTAATAATATCTTACGAGGTTTGGCCAACTTTCTAAGATTTAATGATAGTCCAAAATCTGTATACTTAGTTAACAGTACAAAATCATTCTTTTTGTATGTTAATTTAAATATTAAATACACTAATGCAAAAATTAAATCAGCTCCTTTTGAAGTTTGAGAAGGATTGGCCTTTTGATTTCAAATTTTTCTAATTTACTTCTGTTAATTCATACTGTTGTAAAACTCTAGATAATTGATGTCTTTTTGAAGAACCTTTAATTTTTGTTAATTAGTATATCAATTTCTGAACTTGTATAACATTATTTAGTTTGGTTTCTTATATTTCCTAACAGAATTAGTCATAAAGATGTGCTGATGAGTACATTTAATCATTTTACCAAAAGGCATTTTGTTATGTTGTATGATAAAGGTGATAATGAATTTTGCTGATGAGAAAGTTTGTGAGGTTAATAAAGGTCAAACTTTAAATTTTATTGAATTTTATAGTGTGATATGTCATTAGAAGAAGAAACTAGAAATTTTTTTTTTCTTCAAACACAATTTAGTTGTGACAACAATTGAAGGGCTCATAAGCCGGGCAGTTATGGGTCTCACTTCCCAAAAAGAGCACCTTCAGGTGAGACTTAAACATTTTAGAATTCTCTACATGGAAAATAAAATAATTTGAAACACAGTATGTGAGGATCAATTTTCACTTTATTATTTTTTTTTCATTTTTTTAATAACTTTAATTTTAATATTTATAATTTTTCTAACACTTAGATTTTTTAAGTCTGTTTCAAGAACTGAGTCCTTCGTGGATTTTATTTGTTGGTCATGAGGTGATAGTTGAAGATCATTAAAGCCTAAGAAAAGTTATTGTTGTGTTAACAAATATTTTGTTTGGTAGTTTTTTAAAACATAATAAAAATTTAAGAAATAGTATACATTTATTGAAGAGTTTATGATTACAGTATATATGTATGAAATATATGTTTTATAAAATGAACTGATTCTGAATGGAAACCAAAGCTACTTCAGTCAAATGTCACTGGATTCTTTTATTGATGTATACAAGTAATCCAATGTATGTTTATTAATACTGACTCTGAAAAAGCTTGTGAAAAGAAACCCTTTTTCTTTGGATATTTTGAATGTCTATGAAGGTTTGAGAAACTATAAAATAGATATAATTATTGATTTTGATTATAAGAAAGAGAAATATATAATATAATCTGTTTTGATAAACAATAATCTTCAACAGAGATTTTGTAGTTTCCATATACAGCCTTCATAATTTTCTTTGAAAAACTTGTGCAGTAATAAAAGTAATAGCATTTAGTGAGCAATAAAACATCAAAGTACCATTTGTTTGTATGTACTCATGTTATCAGGTATAAGTAGAGAACCCTTAAAATTACATGCTGGTGATATTTTTCTGGTTTATTTGCTTGCATCACCATTATTTAGGAAGAAGACCCAGTGGCATCTGAGAAGATATCTGATTTTCTGATTCAACTGGGTGAACTAACAGAAGTTAAAACAACTTATCACTTGGTAAATCTTTATGTTTTCCAAGATATTAATGTTGCTTTACATTTGCTTTAGACTTTAGAGAACTATTTCTTTTTTACTGGTTCACATTATTATTATTTTTTTTAAATTTTATTGTTCATATATAGTCTAAGCTAGATTAGCACTTTTCCTTGTATATATTAAATCCACACAATTCTCTGTAACTTTTACATTTATTTCCTAACCAATCAGGTTGTGTATACGAAGTTGAGCAGCCAAATGTTTTAAAGCCATAAAAATGTCAGTGTGGACATGAGTGACAAGAGTTTTGACATCCACCATTTTCTTCAGTCATTCATAGATGCTTTGTTCCTCAA
This sequence comes from Carcinoscorpius rotundicauda, assembly GCA_011833715.1. Taxonomy (NCBI): domain Eukaryota; kingdom Metazoa; phylum Arthropoda; class Merostomata; order Xiphosura; family Limulidae; genus Carcinoscorpius; species Carcinoscorpius rotundicauda. The sequence continues at coordinate 120,318,164 of CM022393.1, read as the reverse complement.
TAATCTAATGTCAAACTGAGTATTATGTTATGTTACTATTAGATGTGATATGGCAAAGTTAATGTATGTTGTATGCATTACATTTGTGTGAGGTACTTAACTCGAGTGAATGAAGTAGCATATTGTGTGGTGAATGCACTGCTGCCAACACTTAACAGTATGCTAGGAGTTAAACAGCAGACTCTGGCAACATTGTGCTGAATACAGACTAGATTCTCGCTGTTATATGTAGTGTTTTAGTTATATGTTTCTTCATTCAGCTCTTGTTCAACACTTAAAATGACATTAAGCTAATAAAATGGCAGTAATAAAACTTTCATATTTTAAAGAAAGTATTGATGAAAGTTGTTGCAAGTACAATTCCAGGAGAGGGATTTGTTCTCTTAGTTCTCTTAGATATTATAAGAATGAGAGACCGTTATTGTGCAACATAGGTAGGGTAAAGCATGTAATTTTGCAAAATCTGTGTATTTAAAGCATGTTTTTCTGAATAATTTTTGTTTAAAGTTAATTGAACTGGTTTTTTTCATTCCTCATTTTAGTTTCTTTAATTTAACTTATGTATTTTCATGATATTTGGGAATATATTTGTTAACAAGTGCTGGATTCAAGGAAACATTATTTATTTTTACCTTGTTGCTTACCATGATGTACAGTTTTTGTATTCATTAAAGACATTGATGTTTTATACATATATATATTTGATGTACTTATAGGTTCTTGATGACCCATCTGGAAACAGCTTTATAGAGAATTTGTATCCTTTTCATTTTTTTATCTCAAACAGAACTTTAGTTTTTGTAATGTATCTTTTTTTAAGTTTCAATTTTCAAGGAAGAAATGTTTCTTCTCGTATGTTGCAACTTGAAAAAAAGCTGTTTAATACATATCTATGTCATATTTTTAAAGCTATAGGAATAATGGCACCAACTTTAGGTACTGCAAAAAAAATATAAATAAATAAATTGAAAACTGGAGTTAAATATCTGAGGCTTAACACTTCCATTCACCTTGTGTCAACATTTGAAAAGTGTTTTGCATCAGCTTGATGCTTAAACTCCTGTTTCCTTTACTACCAATTGGCTTGTTCTGATGTATGATTTGACAAATCTACCATTCCAAAGTTTTCCTTTTCTGGTATTAAGAGAATGATACAGTAGCTTGTAAAGGTGCAATGTGATGAAGAATCTTTGTTTTGCAAATAATGCAAAACTAAACTGTAAATATACATTGGCCTTATCTAATATTAGTAATATGACTTTGGACATATAAGAGATATAAGAGATTTTAAATATATACAATAAATTATAGTACTAAATGGGCCTATGTATTCAATAGTCTTATCTAATATCTCTATTTAAAGATTTATTATTATAATGAGTAGAGCTCAAATTGGCTCATTAACATCGTGGTCTATGTCTATTAGACTTGTACATGTCATAAAAAATTCTTCAAGACTATTCATAACTGAGGGTTAAAAGTTCATGCGGTAGAATAGGGAAAGAGCGAGGACATAACTGCAGTCAGGTAATACTGGAAACTCACCTTCATCTTTTACTCTTTATAATTGAACCATGTGCCTTTGGCTTTAGAATTTGTTGTGATAATGTTTCTGTTGAAGTCATTACCTCTATTTCTTGTTGAGATAAAATAATTTTAAATCCTGGCATAAGAGACTTTTCTAGGAGGTCCTTGCTAATTGACTCTAAATTGCAAGGCAAGTTCTGAATGTGTTGCATTTTAGGTTTCACAGATTTCACATCATGCAAGTATTGGTTCAATTCCATATGTCCACGGGGGGAACCTGCCACTTCTGAGTAAATAAAATCTTTGATACAATGTAATTTAACTTTATACTTGCTTTAACATTTATATATATTAGAACTTCTTTTGTACTCCTTTTTCTTTTCATCTTTTTTCATTTATTTTAATTTTAAAACACCTTTAAACTGTTTTACCTTATCTCAAATGTCCAGGGGTGAATGTTAATACGTATTTGTTTTCACAACATTTTAAATTTTAACACAGATATCTGATATCTGTGAAACTAAAATAAAATTTGAATAATCCAGATAACCAAGTTAAAAACCTTAAGCTATTGAACAGTTTTGCACCACAGAAGGATCCAAACATGCAGATAACTCATTATACTCGAAGTAATGAACAGGACCATATGTTGGGAATAATGGTATGTCTAACACTCTGTGATTAAATTACAGTCTTTGTGTGAAATACATTGTTTTCTGGTATAGTTTGGTAAAAGTTGTGTGTAACACAACTGAATCATATTTCTTATGAGCTGTATTTTGCTTCCTTACAGCTTTAAATATGAACATAATATATTTATTTTGAAATGTACCTCTTTCAGTGCCTCGACTGCAAGCTTTTTTATTTATAGTTCTATAATTTGAGGTTTTAATCCATGCAGTGGACACCAAAACAGATAACTTATTGTACAGCTTTGAACTTAACATGCAGGGAAATAAGAGAATTTTAGATTCACATTCCATCCCATCAACTGAACTAAACTATTAAAAAACAAAAATCCATCTCTTATCATTCATATATATATATATATCAAAGCTTCCATTAAACTTGCTTGAATCTGTTGCTTCCACCACATTTTAAGGTAACAAATTCAAAAGACTAACTTGCTGAAAAAATAAAACTCTTAGTTGAATGGACTTCTACTCTGCCAACATTTACATTTATCTCTCTTATCTCATCATATTTTGTCTACCATAAAAATGATGCACATAAATTGTTAATTCTAGCTTTTCTGTTTTCAGAGGAAAACCGTATCAGATATATTAATGTGTCCTCTTATGATAACCTTTTCTATCATTCCATTAACCCAACTCTGAACAGTTCCTGAGAATTCAATGTCCATGCTAACAACAAGCTCATGACTGAAAATTTGACTTAACTTTCTCAACACAAGCTTGATCAACTTAATTGAACACATGACCTCTTTTTTTTTTTTTTTCTTATAGCACATTGGCTCCCACACAATAACTAAGTTCTTAACATTTAAGCTACCAGTAAAATTTATATAAATTATATGTATGTGCTAGTTTCTTAATAATGTGATATTTTTTCCTTTGAGGATAACTTGTGTACTTTACTAAAACTTGAAATGGATTCTATGAAATATTCAGTGGTTTTATAAATAATTTGTTATAGATATTTCAAATTATCGGAGTTCTAAAAATAATTCATGTACATTGTTTGAACAGGATTCTGTTCAAATTCCAACTATAATTGAATGTGTATCTGGTATTTTTCTGATATGTGTAAATGTTGAACTGAGTCTCTCAGTGAGCTGTGGATTTCTGTTTCAAAGTTTATATTGATTGGTCAAGAAAAATAGAAAATGTACAATAACTTTTAATAGCCTTTCATGTATTTTGTTAATTCCTGTGGAAGTAACTATTTGCAACTAGGTTTCTTAATGCTTTCTGACAAGCAATGAATACTGATAATCCAGTTAAGCTTTCTTAACATGTATCTACTGTTGAGGTTTTAATATAGCTTATCTCTTTCTGGTGCATTGCGTATCCATTTAATTCTGTTTTCATGATCACTGATAAACCTCATCTGACACAGTGAAAATTTGCTTTGAAAACATTTTGAAGGCATAATTTTACTGTGATGGTGTTAACATAATTACCTCATTCAGTCACTTGAAGTGTTTGGTGATGACCTAGGTAACTTGTGTTTTAGCAGTACATGGAAACTTTTTTGTCACAAGATTTGTTTTTAAGCAATGTATGCAAAGAATCTCTCATAGAAGGCTGTTATATTTCAGTGGTATCTGATAAGGGCTTATTTTTTTAAGAAAGTCTTTGTTTTTCAGTAAAGTATGGAAAGAGTCTTTGGTAGAAACAATTGTGTTTGAGCAGTTAGAAGATCATTATATATTACCAGTTTGTGGTTACAGCCTCGTGTAAAAAACCAATATCTTTCAGGCGTGTATGGAATTCTCTTTCATCAGACTGTTGTCATTTTAACAGTATATGGTAACAGTTTCTCTGAGTGCCATTTTGTTTTAACACTGTGTGGTAACAGTTTTTTTTTTATATAAGAAGATACATGTATTTATTTTTGTGCAGACTATTTTTGAATGACCATGTTCTGATACTGTATAGCAACTGTTAAACTTAAAATCAAACACTTGATGAAGGGATGATGTTTTTATGATAAAAATTGTTAATTTGCAGATTTTATTCATATAAATATCTGACTGTCTATCTATATGTATTTATATGTTTTGCATTCCTAATAAGAGCTGTGTAAGAATAACATTTAACTCAGTCTCTTATTGTCCTGAAGGCCTTTTATTAAGTGCTAGAAATTTGTACATATTAATAGCCTTAATAACTTTATGAATTGTTTGATAGATTATTTATGATCAGTATACTGGAATGGATGGCAAGTTCATTTTGTGTAAAAAGCACAAGTGAAGAGAACAATGTGTTAAAAGTCTTCTGTCTTTTGTCAACCTGAAATATCATTGTTCACATGTGTTTTTTTCTACAACATGCAATTGTTATTGTTCCATTGGTACCTGAAGATTTAAAAGAACTTGCATCTATTTTATCAGTTTACAAATGATGTTGAAACTTATTTTCTAAATTAATTTTGTACATCTTATGAACTGCAATCTTTAAAGTATTAGTTCGAAAAATAAATATGGTGTTATTGTAAATTATTTTCTGCTGAATTCTGTGTACTGTACAGAATGTATAATTGAATCAAGCTAATGTAATATTTGATGTCACAGAGTGGAGGAAAAGAAAACTCTGAGAATGATGTAAACCAGAATTCAGGTGTTGGTGGGAATACAGGACTAACCGATGAGCACTTGCAAGATGAAGTTCTGAACTTTCAGACTAATTGTGCACACTGTAATTCCCCTTGCCCAACAAGGATGAAAGTAACAAGTATCCTTTAATTATTTTTGCTGGCTTTTGATGCAAACTATTTTTGCCTTTTGTTTTGTGATTAAATTCAAAATGTCAGTTTTATTGTAGATGGTTTCTGTTGAAAGCACAAATGCAATAAATATAAAATATTCAACTGGTGAGTATTATATACCAGGTTATTTATTTGTAAATTTAGACATTATTGATGCTACTTTTGATAATCTTGTCATTTTAATTTAACTTTTTATTTGCATTCAAAGCATTGTAAGAATAATTATTGCATAATGGCTAATATCCATACTGTGGAACTGAGGTTCCATGGTTTACATCTCATTATTGCAAAATAGAAAGTACTTGGGACAATGAGTGTTTTAAAAAATTAATGGCCAATTTTCATTATTCCTTGCCTGAGAGTTGGCTATTTTGAGCTACTCCTTTTCTCTTATCTACCATTTCAAAATTAAGAACAACTGGCACAGAAATTTTTTTTCCAGCTTTGAGTTAAATGAAATGAGCAAAGACACTTGGAAAATTTAATCAACAAAATTTTTGTCATATTGTTGCACTCCTCATTTGTTGCCTTTGAAGTGTGTTACAAATCAACATTTTATGTTATCTTGAAATTTACTTAATAATTTGACTTAACTGTCACTTAACACTTTGTATATGATCAAAATGTATATTAATGTATGTTGTAAAACTTGGCATTAATGTACAGCTTATAATTCAAAATGTTTTTTTAGCTAAGTTTTATTTCTTTGATTACAAAACGTGTCATCTGATGACATTATGGTGATTTCTTCATGTTGGCTTTGTCTATCTAAGCATTCCTCTTGCATGTTAGTCTTTTATACCCAACTTAAATTTTTAAATCTCTTCATTCGTGTCAATACACGTACAATCCTGGCATTGTATTTAAGTGGTCTACCAAATAATGTAATCACTGTTTTTCAACAAAGCGCTAGTCACGGTTTTCTCTGATGAAATGCTGTGTCTAGTTACATAATGAATTACATTTCTTGCATCACCTTGTGAATTTCGTTACAAATAAAATTTCCTTTCTTAAAAATCTAGAAGTGATACTTGCAAGTATGAATTTCCATATGACTGTTGTCAGCATGGTAGCTAATTCTACCTTCTCTACTCCTCCTTTGTTATCTAGCATCTCATTTTGGTTGGGGGTCACTTTCAGTTTATGTTGTCCATTATATTTTTTGGGAGATGGAAATATACATTCAACTCTCATGGGTATTTTCTTCTGGAGCTGCTGAAGTAGCCTTTTATTGATTCTGATTATTCTGGGGAGAATTTTTTTGTAACAACTGTCTTTACTAAGTCATCTCTCCACAAGTCCAATTTGACTGAACTCTTTGTCTTCAGTTAGCCACTTGGATTTGTAAGAATTGGGAGCTTTCCTGTATGCCTCCAATTATCTGTTACACGTTTTAGGTTTCCAGCTCCTGGTGGACATGTATTTTAGATATGTGTAGTTTATGTGATCACTTTGAACCAGCCACATTTCCTTGTGTTTGTTTGATCCTTATTTTTGCTCCATTCTATTTCTTCCCCCAAACATTGTTGGCAGTCTATGAAAGGTCCCCACAACAATTTACAAATAAATTAGGTCTTTTACTGACTTCCATCTTGTTCACATTGATTGCTTCTGTTCTTTTTGTAGAGATATCTTGATGGAGGGAGTTTGTCTACTTTGTGTATCCACTGTGTGTTACATATCAGTTTGTTTTCATCACTAAATTTTTACAGGTGTCATAGTGGCATTTATATTGCAAATTTAAATCACTCATTTGCTTTTTGTTGTTGTTGGCCTCTTGTAGACCTTCTTTGGCTCTAGTAGATGTCTAGATTCAGAACTTAATTTCAAGACTCCTCAGTTCAGGCTGATTAGAGCAACAGTGTTTGTAACTGTCTAGGTTGGGAAGGGAGCAGTTAGAGTGAGTTATAACTATTTACAGACACTGTATTTCTTCACTGAAGATACAAGGGTTCTTTTGGTTTTAGTATTAAACAGGTCTTTCATTTAATTCTTCATATACATTATTGTCTCAGCCTGTTTTATTTCCACTCCTCACTTGAACAGTAAGATGTGTGATCATGGGGTTGGTAGTGACAATTGATCCCATTCTTCTTGGTTGTTATTCCTTTTTCCTTATAGTGCCTTGGACCAGGAAAAGTTGACAGATAATTGTCATTCTTTCTTACCTTAACCCATTCTTTAATCCTCTCAGGTCGTCACTGGTGTCCTTTTCGACCCCAATTGGCATTCTTCACAAAGTCTATGGATGTCCATATTTGAGGTTGCTGAGACATTTCTCCATATCCTCATGTTGATTACTTTTTGTCCTTAGCTATGTCTCTTGTACAGGAATCAGATTTTTCAGTTCAGAAATCTAGCCTTTGGTCTATTATCAGCATCATGTCATCTGCTGAGATGTACAAGTTTTAAGCCTGCCTCAGCTAATTCCTATCCAGCTCCAGGCTGTGGAATGGGCAATCAGGTTCTTACTTATAGGTATAATTCTATCTCTTTGCATTTGTGGGCTCCCATTGAGTCTTTGAATTTGTAGTATTTAGACACATACTATCCCTTCAGTAGTCCAAGGATGACTAATGGTTTTGGAATTTCAATCTATTAGATTTTTCAGTCTCTTTTCATCAGGAGCAACATCTTGGGTGATGGTGGTTTTATCAATCCTACCGTTAGAGTGCATCTATACATGTATAAATGGTATAAATGCCTACTGACTCTCTGTCTTGAGTTTATCTTTTCACAGTTACTTCCCTTTAGGGGAAAGGTATAAGATGTACATATTATAGGTCAGATAATCCAGGATGTGTGAATGGAGGATGTATTTTCATTTTGCATAAATAATTTAGATCTTGATGTTCAATAGGCAATAGCTGAAGGGAATATCCTTACAAGATTTTTAATCAGTTCCACAGAAGACTCTTCAATATACTGTCGTGGAGACATGCATTTTTAGGGCTGATGTTTTTTAAATTATGTTCATTCTTACAGGTCTTATTCTTCCTAGCTTGCCCTTACCTAGGGTGATAACTTTTTTTCCAGATTGTCAGTCTCAGCCCTCACTTTCTTCTGACTAATGGGATTCTCTGTTGGGAGGTTTTCTAAATAGATTTGCTCTCAGTTTGAGCTTCCACTGATCGTGATCACTTTTAGCCACTCATTAGTTCTTTCAGCTACAGGCTTTGGAGTCTCCAGTACGTCATTCTTCCCCTTGGTGTGGATTCCTGTAGATGGTGAAGAAAATTCTGTTCTTTCCATTTATCTGCTTTGGGGTCTAAACATCTGCCCACATGTTTGCCATGTGTGGTGACCCATAAAGGGGAGGAAAAGATCTCTGTGTGTCTCTTCTTACAGGAAATGTTTCTGAAATCTGGTGATGCAGTCACTTTTTGGTAGTTTGTACAGAAATGACAGGTTGTGTGATGAACAAGTACATGGACGGGTGGCACTGTTGGTTGATTAGCATGTATCCACTGTGTCTTTGCCACTAAACACAACCTTGGAGGCTGTAGTCATCTGTATTCCCTTCAGTTGCACCATCGCTATTTGTTATCTCTACCTGTTGCCTGGAGAGACCCATGATCAATCATCCCTTGATGTTGTCAGTGAATAGTTGCTGTCTTCCTTTTTAATCCTGGGGGACGTTAATGGACATCTTTCCTTCTGGGGAAGTGCTGATATTGATGAGAGGGGCCACTCTGTAGAACATATTCTCTTTGATCACAACCTTTCTCTTTTCAATACTGGTTCTTATATTTACTTTCATTCATTTAGTCAGTCTTTTACTGCTGTTGATTTCTCAGTTTGCTCCTTTTCACTATTCTCCCACTTTTCATGGAGGGTGGACAATAACCTACAAGGCAGTGATCATATTCCTATAATTTTGAGAGACTGACCATGGTTGTTGCAATCCGACCCCTGTGTCCCAATGGAAGCTGGATCAAGCAAACTTGCTGTCTTTCACTGCTCTCTCAGAACATGATCCTGCCACATGGCATGGAAGGCTCAAAAATGGGCCTGGGATGCTTTTCATAGGTATCCCACATTCTTGAACCACATCACTTTCCAACAGGCCTGAGCACATGCTTGGTGGGTAAGATGTCAAAGCAAAAAGGACTCCTGGATTAAGTTCACAACCAGCATATTTTCTTTCACCAGTTTCAAATTCATATGGGACAACATTTGAAGTGTCAGTGGGCAATATAATTCTGATCCCTCTTAATCTTGCTCTTTGATGGCCAGGAAGTAGGCAATACTTTAGATGAAAGCTTTAGCCAGGTATGTAGCACTTCTGCTTCTTCCTCCACCTTCTTAGCCATCAAGACTCAGACAGACCAATCACCTCTTTCCGTTTGAGCTGATTGTCTCTATGACTATAATTATCCTTGTATGCTAGTGAAACTTATATTGGCCCTTTATCTGTCTGGTGTCTTATCTTTGACCATAAGCTGACCTTTATACCACACATCAAGCAGTTACAGGTCAATTGTACAAGAGCACTGAACATCCTCCATGTCCTCTCTTCCATCACTTGAGGAGTAGATTGATATTCTATACTATAGATATATTGTTCTCTTGTTTGATTGAAACTAGACTATGGATCCACTGGTCTGTGGCTCTGCCAGGACCTCAGCCTTGAAGATGAGGAACCCTGTTCATCATCAAGGACTTCAGCTCTGCACCATTGCTTTTTATACTTCCCCAGCTCAGAGCTTATACACAGAATTTCATGAACCTCTTCTACACCTCTACGATTTGTAATTATCTACTGTATGCTTCAAAACTTTGATCTTTACCACAGCATCCCACCTGGGTTTGTGTTTTCCTTTCTCAGTGACCCATGCCTTTTCAGAATAGAATATCTGCCATTGCTCCTTTTGGCCTTTGCATCCAGGTGCAGTTGGATGAATTTGATCTGTCTTTGGATAATGTTGCTGTATCCACTGGTCAGCCCATCACACCATGATCTATTACACCCCTCAAATGTGGCCTGTCTTAAAGTCATCTGAGAAAAGGATGATTCAAAATCACGTGCCATGGTTTGTTGTGGTTTAGTGGTTGCATGCAGATTACCCTTTACAGCTTCCTTGTTCACTGCTGAACTGTATGCCATTTCTCTTGCCCTGGATCACATAGAAACTAAGCAGTACTCAAACTGCACTATTTATACTGACTCACTTAGTTGCCCCCTGCTAGTACAGCAGAATGTATTTGGATTTACAATGCAAAATCAGGAGTTCGTTTTCCTTCTGTGGGCTCAGCAGATAGCCCGACGTGGCTTTGCTGTAAGAAAACACACACTCACTTAGTTCTGTACTGGCCCTGTTATTGTTTCATATTAGTTCTCATCCTGTTCTTGCAGATATTCAAAACTGACTGGTTCATTTTTCTCTAACATCTACTTCTATCTAGTTTATCTGGATAACAGGCCATGTTTGTATTTTTTTTCTATTTAAAATATTTTCTGAACCCAAACGAGCCATTTTTGCATATAAAATTATTGGATATATCTTTTCAGTTTAGGTAAATATTAACTTTTAACATGTCTTTCAGAAGCCAGAGGGTGTCTTTATACTACAGTTTGTTAAATATTGAAAGTTCAATCAAGAAACTCAGAAAAAGTGGTTTTGGGGCTTTCTTTTCAAGACAAGTTTTTATTTGTTATTTAATAATTTTTAAGTAAAATAAAACATCCTAAAGTTTTCATACTAATTAGTACTAAGATCTATCTACTGCGGGTAAATTCAGTGTATATCAATTTCAGCATCATTAATTAAGCTTCTGCTATCATCTTTTTATGTTTAGTTTCATTTGAGGTATGAATGATTTCACCTATGATATGGAAGGAAGGCTGAAGAATCGTGATAATCAGCAGTATAATAATCAAACACTTTGAAAGCATCTATATGTTTAATATAGTGTTTGACTTGCTAACTATCAAAGTGGGTCTAAATGGTTCCTGATTACCCCTGCATGTCATTCAGAGACTTCCATGCTTCTTGTGCTTGGCCATTAAGCTCATGATGCTCTGACGGACTTCAGTCACCTCACCACTTCAAGTCACTTTTTGTAGACCCATTAGTTAAAAGAGTGTGGGAAATTCCTTCTTTTTAGCCAATAAAAATGTCCAAACACTTTTATTTTAAATTAAGAAAAACTAGATTGGGTAGGTTTTTTTGTGTTTTTTTTTTTTCACAACAAAAATGTCCCTCATTGGCTTGTGAGGGGCCTGTTATAAGAAAATATTTAAGTAAATTCTTAGTTTGCACTTCTGAGTCATATAATTTAATGGTGCTTTGACTTCTTACTTATAGATTTTTGTTTTCTCTCATAAGGACTTTATAACATCTGACCAGTTAGAAACACTATAGATACTGACGAGAAAATATAAAATTTTATACTTTTCTGAGATATCAATTATTTGTTCAACCATCATAGATATACCCCTTTCTTATCTTTTGGCTTTTAAGAAATGTCTACAGTTCTTTCTGACATTACTACCGGACATATTTTATAACCAACAGAAAAAGCACATTTCAACTACATAAAATCAGATGATTGTTTGTTTTGCTTTAGTGGTCAAAGCCAATATTTTGTATGGAGATCTTGATGTGTTTGAACTAAGAATTCTGCTTTGAAAATAATGGTACATTTTTAACCTGTTTATAGTTTATATTAGTTTCATGACATTCTGTTGTATTGCCTGATATATTTTGTGTATTACAAAATGCAAATTTCAACCTGTATTATTTTGTGGACAGCAAAAGTGGTTGAAAAAAGTTGTTTGAAAGCTTGTTCTCAAGTACAAGTATGCTTATAGCTAAGGAACATATATTTCTTTTTTATGTACAGTTTTGTTTTATTATTATACATTTTTTAATACAATGAAGTAAAATGTAAAAACTTAAAACTTACCAGATTAGGTAAGAAAATGTAAATGAAAAAATTAAAAATATTTCTCATGATTACACCTCAATGAATGTATTTAATATGTGTAGTTTGTCACACAACATTACATGATATTTAGTTCATTGTAAGATCTCAGGATGAATTATTGCTTTATCTTATTAGTTAGATATGGTTCAAAGAACACTTAATAAGATTAAAAAAAAGCAGATGAGAAAAGATTAAGAGGCCTAAACTCTTATATAATTGTAATTTTCTCTTACAGTTATTTTAAACAATCAGAGTAAATGTGTTTCATATTCAATTTTCTAGTAGTTGTTAGTTATTGTGAATATATCTTTTGTTTACTCTGGTCAAAATCTTCTCCCTTGATGCATAACAGATTTTTGGAATTGTGATTGTTATTTTTTTTAAGTTGCTGATGTATAAATCATAAAATGAACTTTTACTGCTTCTTGTTGAATGTAAATAAAACTGGAATGAGATGCTTTGCAGAAGTTTGACAGTCTCTTTCAGAAGTATACATTCTATGATTAGAACTTAAAATTATCTTTCTTTCTCATGTAAGGAAATGTCTTTAGTACTTGATTAAAACAAACAAATATTATTTGTTTAAGCTTGTATTTTCATAAGTTACCAAAGGTTTGAAATATAATTTGAAATGAACCAACATTTCTTTGAAATGCTTATTTTCTACATTGAAATTATCTAAATAATGAACACTTTTATGCTCTGTGTGGTTCTTTTCTTTTAACTAATTTACTAGAAATTCCTCATTTCAAGGAAGTTATAATAATGGCTACAACATGCGATATTTGTGGCTATAAAACAAATGAGGTGAAAAGTGGTTCAGGCATTGAACCTCATGGAACAAGAATTCAGTTTAAGATAACAGATCCAAGTGATATGAATCGTGATATTTTGAAGGTGGGTAAAAAAATTCTGAAGTTTTAAAGCTATTAATTATATGCATGAGAATCATTAAGTGGATGTGAAATATGTGAAAGTTGCTTGATAGAGCATCTACACACACTTCATAAAGTTCAGTAAGTTGTATGAAAATTATTTTGAATATACAAAACTAACAGTTATGTGATACCTACAAACTAGTACACAATGTTCTTACAAGAATTTATCCAATACTTTTAGAACAACTTCAGAAACTTTTTGAACAAGACTAGGCTATGGAAAAATAATGGTTTGTGGTGGATACAAAGTGAACTCTGTTGACTATCAGACTAATTTTCTAGATCCTTATTACCACACAGAAATATCAGCTTTGTATGCACACAAACAAGGTATGGGCTGACTAAGATAAGGATTCTAGTCATATGTTTCATCCAACTCTTACATACATCAAACAGTTGGAAAATCAAATAGACAATCATGTGTTACATACGAAGATACAATTGTCAAATAAACAAATGCTCCAACTATGGATTTCTGTGAAATCAGATCATTAAAATAGGCATTGAAAATTTTTTTCCTCGTGCACATTAAATAGATTGAGAAAAGCACAAAGAGTGGAGTGTTGTTATTTAAATGGGGCTCCTTTTTAATGAAGCCTATTGCACTGGAAACTACACTGCAGGACTATTGTTAAATGCAACATGGACTCTAAACTGAACCTCAAAAACCATATAATTTATAAATTAATGTACTTAATCTCCTCAGCTATATAACAAGAAAGTTAATATGTTTTTGCTGTGAATGACAACCCATGAGGGGGTGGCGAGTATTCTGGTGATTGAGGGGACCAGCCCTACTCAAATTCCTTGACAGGCAGCCTTGGAGACCCTACCTGTCAGTCAGCTGGTCTACTTGGGGTAGAGTCAGCCAAGCAGCAATGGTAGACATTTTTAAGAAGTGTTGTGGACATTGTGGGTGATGTTGGTGTTTGGGTATTGTGCTCAAGAAACCTTGGCATTGCAGTGCATCCCCTCATAGCTCCATGGTAGGTGGGGACAGTTTGCATTGAAATGTTCTTAATTGATTATGGATACCTCCATTCATGAAGAAAAATAAATAAATAAAACTGAGATTTAAGAAAAGGTTAATTGATAAATGGCCACAAATCGATTACTCTGTTCAACAGTCACCATCACAGTCAGTTTCTATACTTAGATTTCTCATTTTACACTCATTATCTGAGAAATCCTTAAGGCAGATGCCTCCCTTTTTTTTATTCAAAAGGGATTAGAGGGGTTTGCTGGCTCCCTCAAGTGAGTAAGAAAGTTGCTCTCTGGAAATATTTTGGTGGAAACATCCTCACCACAACAAACTGAACTCCTGAAATTGAAGAACTTTGGGAATATACCCATTGAGGTTATTCCCCATGCTACCCTGAGTTCTTCTAGAGGAGTTATTATTCAGAAAAACTTGTAGAACATTCTTAAATTAGAGATCCTTGCTGATTTTTTCAGCCAAGGGATTTCTGAGGTGAGCTAAATCTCTACTCTCAAAGACCGAATTATGCTATCTTCTAATGTTCTGATTTTGATGTTCACATTATCATGTCCACCTGTGACAGTCAATGCAGGTTATCTGAATAATAAGGTATGGTCATACATTCACAACCTTTTCAGATGTTTTCAATGTCAACAGTTTAGTTACCTGAAGAAATCATGTCATGATTTTGTAACTTGCTCATTGTGATGGCAAAGACCATAATGCCTACAAGTGTGAACTAGAACTATACAGTGTTAACTGTAGTAGTATGCACTCCTCTTATTCTAGTTCTTGCCTAAGTAGGTGGAGGAAAAAGGAGTGCAACGTTTGAAGACTGTGAACAATATCTCCTACCCAGAGACTTGGAAGTTATTGTTCCCCACTCCTTCTTGGACATAGGCTGACATACTCCATTCCACTGCTACAGTGTGAGTGTAGACAGATCTCTCTGTGCAGTAGTTTGCAAAGCATCTGAAGTGTCTTTTACCCTCCATAGTTTATTGATTTGACAAGTCCAAGTCTATTCCTACATCTTTCCCTTCTACTCCTTCTGGCAGCTCCCCAGTTCCACTTACTTTGGCTCCAGATTCCAGGGTTTCCTCAGGTCCATTTTCTTCTCTGGCCCCAAGATAGAAAACAGTTATTCATTCATGCCCTCGGTCACTGGAACCTTCATTTGCAGACAGAGACCTATCTACTTGATCCAGGGAAGTATCCACAGAGGTCGGTAAACTTCTTTCTACTAAGGAGAATAAAGGAAAAAGATATGGTCAAAAACAGAAGGGCTTTCCACCCAGTTTTTTTTCATGTGAATAAAAATGGCCTCATTGATACAGTGAAACCATTGGAGTTCTCATTTGAGTATAGGTAGCATAAAGCATTTGATTGATGTTTATCATCCTGTGTGTCTCTCCTTACAGGAAACATTTCTGAAACCTGGTGATGCAGTCACCTTTTGGTAGTTTGTACAGAAATGACAGGTTGTGTGATGAAGGGGTGACACTCCTGGTTGATCATTGTGTTCCTGCCCTGTCTTTCTCACTCGATACACACTTGGAGACAGCAGCCATCTGTGTTTCCTTGGGTTGTACCATCACTGTTTGTTTTCTCTACCTGTCTTCTAAAGACACATGATCAATCAGATCTTGATGCCCTCATTGAACAGTTGTTGTCTCCCTTTTTAATCCTGGGTGAATTTAATTGATATAATCCCCTTGGGGGAGTGTTGATATTGATGGGAGGGGTCACTCTGTAGAACATATTCTCTTTTTAATACTGGTTTTCATACTTACTTTCATGCACCTATTCAGTCCTTTACTGTTAATGATTTTTCAGTTTACTCCCTTTCACTATTCTCCCACTTTTCATGGAGGGTTGACAGTGACCTACAGGATGGTGATAATTTTGAGAAAGAGTGGCCATGATGGGTGCCACCTGACCCACATGCCTCAATGGAAAATGGACCAGGCCAACTGGTCTTCTTTCATTGCTCTCTCAATACACTATCCTCCCTTTGTCTGCAACCCATCAACAGATGACTGCATAGTATCTGTGACTGATTGTATTGTCCAGACATCTGCTCAAAGTATTCCTAAAACCTTGACACATTTTCCATAGTATCCTCATCCCTGGTAGAATTCTACTTGCCACATGACACAGAATGCTCAATAATGGGCCTAGGATACCTTTTGTAGGTATCCTACACTATTAAACTATATCACTTTTCAGTGAGCCCAGTACACATGCTCAACAGGTAAGACATCAAAGCCAGAAAGAATCTTGGATTGAGAACACAACTTGCATCTCTTTTTACAACCAATTCCAAAGTTGTATTGGACAAGCTATGGAAGGTCGGTAGGTGGTATACTTCTGCCTCCCTTCCATTCTTGCCCTCTGATAGCCAGGAAGTGGCTGATTTTCTTTCCAAAGCTTTTCTCATGCATTTAGCACATCTGCTTTATCTCCCACCTTCTTAGCCATCAAAACTTTGGTAGAGTGATTGCTTCTTTCCATGAGGGTTGATAATATCTATAACTATATTTGCCCCTGAACACTGATAGAACTCAAGCTTGCTTTTTGGCAGTACATCTGTCAGACCAAATAATCTTCACTCTGAGATGCTGTTCTGTCTCTTTTGATGGTAAAGTTTACTAAACAGTTAACTTGTTTAAACTCTAGTATTTTCACCAACTGAAATGTTATGCAGCAAAGATGTTTTACACAATAAATAGATGAGAAAGTTGTATGATAATCACATGTACTTACAAACTTAATAGAAAACTAAAAATATTTCACAATTACAGATAATATGTTCCTTGATGTTGGTATATTACAAGTTAATGGAAAACATAAAATATTTCATAATCACAAGGAATATATTTCCTGATGTTGGCAAACGTTGTATGTACAAGGTTAGTAGAAAACAAAAAATATAATCACAAAGAGTGTATTCCTTGATGTTGGCAAACATTATGAAAAGAAAAAGGAAGGGGAAATAATGAGATTATAAATTTAAAATGGTTCCTTTTTCTCCTCTTAAATTGAAAATTTTCAACAACTTTTCTGTTGTAGTCTGAAACTTGCAGTATTGAGATTCCAGAACTGGAGCTGGAGGTGGGTGCTGGAACCCTTGGAGGACGATTCACTACAATAGAAGGATTACTAAATAATATCAAGGATCAGGTAAAACGTACAATGATCCTTTTTAAAGCTAATTTAAATGTTTGAAGTAAAGGTTAAATATAATTCTTATTCACAGAAAAGTCTTGTTCATCTTTCAAAACTCAAATGAATTGATGTAAATTATAAAGTTTTAATATTTTCTTATATTTGTGATTTGGTTTGACTTTTTTGTACTGTGAAAATCTGTTTATAGTTGTTTTAAAATTTTTACAATAGCAGATAGAACTGTTGATAAATTGGTCCTGATATGGCTAATAAGGTCAGCCTATAATATATCTGTTATTGTACATTATATTCAAACATTTTTCAGCATGAAATAAGCATACATAATGAGCACAAATAATGTAATCCTCAGTTTTCTGTTTCAAAGCTAGTGCCATTAATAAACTTGTTGTAAGCCCTGCCTTGAAACATGGTGCTGTAAACTAAAAGAAACTAATGTATTGTAACTGTTGCAAAATTTTATGGTTGGGACAAAAACAGTTGTAAATGTATATGCATCTTTAAGGTTCCACTCACCACTGTCACATATTTACATTTCAAGAACTACTGACAGTACCATCAGGCTATTGTATAGACCTTGGATCTTGTAGAAAGTGTATCTAGTTGTTTTCAGAATTCCTTTCTGGACTTCTAACACAGCATTCCTTAGCCTGTATATATTTATGTGTGACTTTGTACTGTAATACTTCCATAAACATTTTACTCTATTAATGATATTTTTTTTGGATCTGTGATGGCTTATTGTTCAACATTTGAAATATTTTGTTATTGAATGTAAGGTGACTCTGAGAAGTAAAACTTTTTTATTTTCTCTTAATATGTATCATTTCCTCAACTAATCTTCAATGCTATACTTAAGAGTACAATATGTACAGTTTATACGTGCAACAACACAGATAGGAATATTTTATTTAAAATTACTAATGATGTTCCAGGTGCATTTAATTTTAAAATACTTATGATCTTCTTGGAGGCACAGATATGAGTGTATCTATGGGATGTGACAATTGTTTTTTGTATTTATTAACTACTATTGATTTTATACCTTCTAGTCATTATTATTGCTTCCTCCCTTTAAATTTTTTCCAAAAACTTCTACAGTGTCTTTTATCTATTTGATAAACACTTCACTGTACATTTAGTTTGTTTTATCACTCTGTGAAATCATAGTTTTGCATACTGACATTATGCATTTTGTATAAACGTTTTTGTTATTTTAGATTTGTCAAATTTGTCTACAGAACTACTAATTAGTGTCTCTGCCACCATAATGGAGACTGGAGTGCCAACTTCAGGAGCTAAGTTTATCTTACTTACCCCCATGTGGTAGTACCTTATTTTTTTTACTTTTTTCTGCTTCTTCAGAGAGCAGTCATGTTCCCACAACTGTCTGTAGGCAGTGAAGGGTGATATAGATCTGTATGTTTGTGAGTTTTTACATCCACATATCACTCTCCTGATTTCTATTTGTTATTATTAAATTATTATTTATGAATTTTGTCATGTGAGACTGACAAATGGAGTTCAAGACTGATAGATGGTGTATTCCCACTGCAGTATGGGTCCTACTTTTAAGAGTCACCTCCAAAACCTAGGGTACATTTTATATTCCACATGTATCTCTGCTTATATATAGATTGTAACATTCTACTTAATTTATACCTTTTTCTAATCAACATTGATTTTTGTGGACCAGATATGGTACTTATATGATAAATTTAATGAAAAGAAGTATAGCTTCTTGATTTACTAGTATTAGGATTCTTTAGACATATAATAAAGTAGTGTCATGTATTATTTTCTAACAACAACACCGGATATACAAAGTAAAAGTCCACAAGTGCATATTGAGAACTGTTAATATTGTAATCTTGAGTGGATTGAACATACACAAATTGTATGTAAACTCACAAATATGGTGAACCACAGCATGAAATTCTGCAAGTGGAGACTATATTTAATTGATTATTTTCTCTTATTTTTATTCTAGTTAAAAGCAGACAATCCTCTTGCCCAAGGAGACAGTGCTGATACTTCTATGAAACAGAGGCTTGATGCATTCTTGAAAAGGCTTCAAGAGGTAAACTTTTAACATGAAATTTTTACTGTTAGGGAAATGATTGCCCTTTATCTTAGGTACATATGTATGTCTGTTTGTATTTTTGGTTACTTATTAAATGATAGATAGTCTGGGTCTTGTTAAGACATTCACACATGACCCCTATACCTGATTACTTCTGTTATGGCAGGTTTTAATGTGCCTGCTAATTTCAGCATTTGACACACATTTTAAAGGTTGAAGTACTGTCAATTAACTAAATGTAGAGTAACTTCCAGTTTTCGAGTAAATCAGTTTTTTGCACTATAAATATTAAGTTTGAAGAAAATATACCTTTAACTGAGCCATTTATGTTCTTAAAATTATACCTTTTTATATGAAATAAGGGTGGCATAATTTCACAATGCTTGCAGTGACAGTTGTGGTGGCTAGAGCTTTTTCATAATCTCAAACCTTTAAAACAAACTTAAATACATGATCAGTTCATATTTCTCAGGAAAAGTCTGTTGCAAAAGTCCCAGTAATCAGGCAGAACCATAACAGTGGCATAAGCATGGGTGATATGTTACAAACTGTTAGTGTAAGTGGTTTCATCTCTGTGAGATGTTTTCATCCTTGTAAGGTATAAAATTAAAAGTAAAATGATAGTGTTATTCAAATAAAGAGGTGCATCTATTTCTGAGACCTCTAACATAAAATGATGATAATTTATAAATGTTATTATTTAAGAATGCACCAGAGAACACAAGAAAATCTAATTAAATGTGTATTTGATAGGGGATAAAATGGATATCACTCCTACTTATTATTGTTATTATGTTACTGAACAATTTTAAAATATTGACAAGTCAACATGCATTCCATAAAGCTTGAATCAATGAAAGTGAAAGCATTAAACATCGACTTAACTAGATATGTTTTTCTTTTGTGAAACCTTTGTATTTGTAATTTTTGCCAAAATTTAAATATGTTTTCCTGTGCTGGGATTTAGGGGCTGAAGTTTTATATTTTAATTGAAATCATTGATATCACTTTATTCAAATATGAACTATCAGTATTTTAAACCATATGCTTGTGCCTGTACTGTGTGTTAATAAATTTATACTTGTTCACAAAAAAAAGTATCATTTGAAGTGGCTAAGCCTATTTTTTTGCTTTAGTTAAGTAAACTTTCAGAATTACTTGTATTATATATTTTCTTTCAGTTTCAGCTTTTTTTTGTGTGCTAATTAATTGGAAAATGGACGTAAAAATTTCTTTAGACATGTATTAGGTTTGGCTAGCTTTGTAATTAGTTCTTGAAGCAGCAGATTAAAAGGTCAAAAGGTGAAGATGTAATACCACTGAATAAGCTCCATGGTTTCAGCTATAGATGCATTTAAAATGTGACAATTAGTCCTATCATTGTGTTTACAGCCCTAGACAAAGCTCTTCCAGAATTGGTTTTCCTTCTTCTGTAGCCAATTAAAAATTAAGGATACTATTACTAAACCTGCCTACCTGGCCATGTAGCCCACATGTGCATAAAATTGTATCCAAGTTGTAAATTCTATTTTCTCTATCTGAAATTGAATGAAGCTCATTAACTCAGAGATTTGCCCTCAAATTCCATATTTTCCAGCCCTCTCCTACAATGTTGTTTTTTTCCTTGCTAATTTACATGATATTTGAGACAGTCAGAAGGATTCAAGATTATTCTGAAAGTAACTTGTGTAACTTTTTTTATTTGTTTTATTTTTATAGCTGCTTGAAATAACTCAGCTAGATTAATCAGAACATTGCTTAGAATGTTTCTCACTATAATTCATAGAAAAAACATATATATTGTTTCTATGTGCTATTGTTATTTTAAGGTATTAGTTACTTATTCTTTATTATATCTTTGTTTTACATGAAGTGCTTCTATTAAGTTATAACTAGAATTAGGAGAATAAACTGCTTGAGAGCTATAGTTTATTATTTCCACCTCAAGATGATTGACTGCCGTTTACAAGCTACAATAATTCTCGATGATCCTTGTGGGAACAGCTATCTCCAGGTATAAATAATTTTATAACTTTTTGCTTATCAAATTAACTATATTTCTTTTCTGTGAAAAGTCTCATGTTTGTTTTCTAGAATTTGGCATTCCACTTTCAGAAATGCTGCATCATTGAATTTTTTTATTCTTTTGATAAAGATTTGTGTATAACTGTCATTTGCTAATTGTGACTTTGATTATTCTGTGCTGTCATCACATTGTCCCTCTAGCAACAAGTTTAAATGATTGGTTTAAAATCTGGTATTTCACACTTTTCTAGGCATTATGAATATTGGATTTCTATTAATGAAATATTTTTATAATGCATCGCACACTATAATTTTTATTTCCTTAAGTATATTAAGTATATTAAGTGAAGTAGTTAAATTATTGCCATTATATTTATAATGCAAGAAGTAAAATAATTTCACTATTTAGATTGAAACTTCAATGTACATGATAATTGAATTCTTACTACCAGTAGCATTGTTAATGTTATTGCTGCAAGTAGCACAGTTAGCATGATGAATATGTTAGTACTACCACTAGTATTGGTAGCATACTCAGTGTGTTATTATTACTAGTAACATGTTTAGTGTGTTTATGTGTGTGTGTTTTTTGTATAGCAAAGCCACATGGGACTATCTGCTGAGCCCACCAAGGGGAATCAAACCCCTTATTTTAGCCTTGTAAATCTGTAGACATATCGTTGTACTCGTGGGGGGCACAGTATGTTAATAATATCAGTATTGTGGGTAGTACTCTCAGTGTGTTACTACTACCAGTAGTATGGGTACTGGTACAAAGTGTGTTACTCTAAC
This sequence comes from Carcinoscorpius rotundicauda, assembly GCA_011833715.1. Taxonomy (NCBI): domain Eukaryota; kingdom Metazoa; phylum Arthropoda; class Merostomata; order Xiphosura; family Limulidae; genus Carcinoscorpius; species Carcinoscorpius rotundicauda. The sequence continues at coordinate 120,296,254 of CM022393.1, read as the reverse complement.
CAGTAGGATGGGTAGTATTCTCAGTATGTTGTTATTACTAGTAGTATGGCAAATGTATTATGCTACCCATGTTATTAGAATTAGTAATGTTGAATGTGTTTATGTTTGTCCTTATGGAATTTTAAAATTACTTATTTGTATTGTGTATAGTTTAACTTGATTGCAGTTGTATTTCTGAAAGTTTGTGAAGACTGAAGGGCATATAAGGATATAAAGTGTACAGAGTCAGTTTCATGCTCATTTTTTGAAATTGTACTTGTCAAAAGTCATTTGTGCATTTTTTGTGTGGATGAGGCTTTCACTGAGATGCAAGGCTTGAAACTAGCAACAATCTAGCACACAGACCCTTAAGAGAACAATATTTACCAATCAAGAAACACAAGTGTTTCTCAAAGAAAACATGAGGTGTTTTTCATGGTCAAATCTGAATACAGCCAATTTTGACAGCAACTGTTGTTGCTGTGTTAAACCACTATTTCATACTTTTTAGTGATATCATGTGGAACTCTACTTATTGATTAAACAGCAGACAGAAAGATATGCAGTTGTTTACTGTATCAAACCAATCATACTTCAGATCCTAACATCTAATATAACTTATGGTGTTTGGAGTGTGTTGAATTAAATTTATCATTACTATTTTGTTGTTTTTCTATACCCCTAAAATGCTGTAATATTTTTATTGGTTAAAAAGAAAGAAAATAATCTGAGTTTTTTTTACATGGTTTTATAAAGCTGTGAATAATGTTGATATCTAAAACAGACAAATGTTTTTCTGTATTGGGGACCAAATGATAACATAACTAACCAATAGGGTCACCTACAAAAAATCTTTAACATTATTTCTGGTAATGATCAGCATTTCTACAATTTATGTAAAAAAAAAACAGTTTTGACCTTTTTTCTGTTTTTTTAAGATAAAATATGTAGTATTGTCTTATTTATCTCATGAATTTAAATGATAGAAAAGTTTCATTTTCACTGATGATTTTAGTAATGTTTTTATTCAAAACATACCATATTTTCATGTATAATATAGTAACCAGTTAGCCAGTTTATTTATATATATTCTTTGAATAACATAGACTAGTATTCAGATTTTACTGTACCTGCTAAACCTAAATATGCTTATGTGATATCTTTTCATTGAAGAAACTTTCTTTAGCTTTCAAACAGGTATAATGTAATATGCAAATACTTTAGTAAAGAAAAGAAAATTTAAATGATTAAATAAAACAAAAAATTAAAGCTCTGTGGTTTGTTCTTAAATCTTCAAGACTTTCTATTTGGCCCAGCATAGCCAGGTGGTCAGAACACTCAACTCTTAATCTGATGTTTGCAGGTGTGCATCCTCATCATACCAAACATGCTCTATCTTTCAGTCATGGAGGCATTATAAAGTGGTGATCAATCCCACTAATCATTGGTAAAACAGTTGCTCGAGAGTTATCAGTGGCTGTTGATGACTAGTGACCTTCCATCTGATCTTACAGTGTTAAATTAGGGACAGCTATTGTGTAGCTTTGCACAAATTTCAAAATCAACAAACAAATAAAACTTCCTGTGTAAATAAATGGTGGAATATCAAAGAGAAGAGTTTGGGCATACAACAAAAATACCAACAAGTTCAATACATGTATAATGGCTGCTGCAAATATTTAATAATAATGAAAATTAAAAGTTGTTCATCAATAAAATTAAACTTGCTTTATTAATATATTTTGTTAAAACAGTGAGTCAATTAATAAAAAAAAGGGGTGATGTTAACTGTGAGAAAATTATCATTCAGGTGAAATTAAAGAATTTCAACAAATTATATTTTGTTTACTTAACTTATTTTGCTAATATTTTGCCTTATACTAAAACAGATAAGATGCAAGTTTTAGGATTATTTTTATGTACCTGAATATTTGCTTTTCGACATGCAATGTGATAGGCAGCTTCTGCTGGTCAAAACTCAGAAATAAATTTCAAGGCTTGAAATTTGTTGAACAACATTTCTACAGCAGGTTAAGCTTTATATCTCTACTCGTGTGGTATCTTATATGAATCAAATGATACTTATTATGAATAGGGCTAATGTTGAGGTCAGTTGAAAAAACTTCTGTGACACATGAAAGGTTCTTGTACTATAGTATGCACATTAGTATTTTGTACTCTGCACACATTACATTGTTCAGATAATATACAGTCATAATTTCAGTTTTTCTATTGGACTTGATTCTTTTTGAACTATTAAAAATAACATTCCAGTTTTAGAATACTTAAGTAATATAAATCCTTCATAAACTGCCACCTCTATTTCAACATGTGACTTTACTACACTGTGTACCAAAACTGACAAAAAAAGATTTAATCAGGGTTTTCAATGGTTTGTTTGATAATTTTATAAATAATGAAATGACTATGCCTAAATTTAAAGGTAGTAGAATTCAAGGTAAAACTGTACTCCATTTCCATATTTTTAAAAGTTATTTTGTTCTTAATGACAAAGTACATAAGCCAAGAGTGGGTATTCCAGTAGGAATGAACTTCTCTTTAAATGTAGCTAACCTGTATCTGTTCTTTTAAAAAAACCAATTTATGAAGCAGACTTTAAATCCTAATTTATTCATTTACGTTGCCATTTACATAAATGATTTAGCATCAATAAATAATATGAATTTTACACCAAACTTGATATGTTCAACAGAACTTACAAAAGAAAAGTAATAATAGTAATGAGGTTTATTCTAATTATTTAGATTTGGACTTTTTTTTTTTTTATAGAAGATGCAGTGAGTTTGACTACTTTTGATAAAACAGAATTTTTCCATTATTAGTCTGCTCACACCTAACAATGTTATTCTGTGTGTGTGATGTTGAAAGATGTTATTATATCTCAACTAGAATAGTTTATAATAGTCTGTAATAACTAATTTTTATGGATATTTTATTATTAAAAATAAACTGAAAAGTAACTCTGAAGATGGGCAATTTAAAAAATTCATTACTTTATTTTTTACATAAACAAACTAAACTATTGACTAAAGAAAATAAGTAAAGAGGGAGTTAGTTACTTTAACTTACAAGTAGTTAACAGCAATTTGTTCAAGTAATTTTATTCAGTTTCTGTGTTATGCCTGAATAAATCTTCAAGAGGAAGTTTGGAGAAGAAACTATATGAGAACTTTTAATAAGGTTGGATATATAGTTCTGTTTAATTCTATTCAATATTTTATATTTCTATTTAATACTTTCTGTAAGGGTGGAGGTTGGTAGTTTAATAAGTAGAAGTATTAGGGTGTCTTCATTTCTACTTTAAGAACTGGTTGTAGATGGTGAAAGGCCAGTTAAAGCTGAGACATTCAGGGTGTAGACACTCATCTTTGTATGCTTATATAAATAATTGTGTTGTTTTTTTCCCCTAATGATGGTTGATGAGATTAACAATGGTGTTTGTATTTTGTCTGATGGGATATTTTCAGTGCAGTTGGATGATATTACCACAGACATTATCCGTCATGACAATAATTTGATAACCTGAACCAATAATGGTAATATGATATATCTGTGTGTGTGTGTGTGTGTGTGTGTGTGTGTAGACTCATAGGAGAGACTGATGTACAGTTGATATGATTTATTTATTTCTCTCACCTCCAGTAGCTTTTAAAGAACATTTGATATTTTCCATGAAAAAACATTGAATGATTATGTTGGCTATGCTATAGCATCATTTGCTTTTATAAGCTCTGTAATAAATGGTATTTTATATGATACATGAAAAAGTGTCAGAGTGGCCCACGGTGCTAAGATCTAGGGTATGTTATTAATACAACTAGGATGGACTTTATGTCTAATATGTTACTACTACGAGTAGCATGAACTTCAAGTTTAATATGTTACTACAACTAGCATGAGTATCATGTTAAATATGTTAATACTATAACTAACTTGTTTGTTGTGTTAAATATGTTAATAATACAACTAGCATGGGTATCATGTTGGAATATGTTATTATTACAACTCTGCATATGAATTATTGTTTTTTGAACAGAATCTATATGCTCCTGATCCTGACCCTAACCTAAACATTAGTAATTATGAAAGGACAAAGGAACAAAATGATGACCTAGGAATAAGTGATATGAAGACTGAGAACTATGAAGAAGAAGCAGAGACTAAAACTACCTGTTTATAAAAATTAGTTATGTAAAAACCATAATATAACTGTCTTAGCAACAGTCTAGCACATAACTTCATTTCAATTTTTATTTTTCTGAAAGACTGAATAATGAAATAAAATTCAAATGCTATGGTGGAAGTGTTTATTTGTATAGTTTTTCTTCATTCTTATGTTTTCAGTTGTTGGGCTTTGTTAAATAAGAGTTTTTAAAACTGATAGACATTATAAATTGTTTTCTGTAAATTATTTTAAAGTGTTTCTCATGCATCCACTGTATATGTAACTTGAAGGCTACAACATGGTATTAAAATATGCAGTTTCAGTGTATGTGTTATTTTCCTTCTTTGAAACTACAAGTGATTGGTCCAATTTTTACTTTTTAATTTTCTTTCCTCTTATAAACTTACTGTTCAGTGTTTTGGTCATAATTTGGATATATAAGTTATGACAGTTTAATATTACTTGACTATTAAATTGAGTAAAGTTATGGTTGTTGTTTATGAACTTTATAAACTGCAGATAGTCCAAAAGACTAAACTATCGTAGAACTAACAAGCAAAACTTGTTACTGAAATTTAAATTTAGGATGAAAGAATAGTAGTCTTTTACTTTCATAAAATCACCCAGTCTTTAGTTGCCTCTATGAACAAGCTGTTCTATGGAAAAGATTTCATAATTTTATGTGTGTGAAATACTTTACAATATTTACCAGAGAAGAAAATGTATATAGTTATTTCACATGAAATTACAGAATATAAGTTATTTCAAAAAATTATATGCGTATTTTACAAGTTTTATGGATTATTAATAATTTGGAACAAACACCTAGGATAGTATTTAACTTACACAGAACTATAGTATGACATTGGCAGGAAACTTTAAATATCTACAGAACAAGGGTTTTAATAATTATGACATCAGTGAGTTTTATTAGTAAAAAAATTATTTGGTGTGTTTAGAGCATGATTTACTTAAATTGTGAACAAAGTATTTTGCTTTCATTTTGTTGCATGTATCAGAAATTAAAAATATTGATTCTTTATTAAAATTTGGCTTTCTATGTTGATCCCTTGAAGGAGTGAAAAAGTTTAATGTTTCCACATTTTACCTGCCTGTTCTGTTTAGAATTAATTTTACTTCTGTTTAAGAGTGAAGTTATTTTGGTTTAGGTTTTGATTTACAAGATTCCATGGGCATATATTCACTATTTACAGTTCTCCATTAGATTAGTGTAGTTTTTTTGTTTTTTTTTAATGGAAAACCTGCATAATATGCTTTTTTTTAATTTGTTTTATTTTCAAGATTTAATATATATTATTTTAAATAACTTTTTAGAAATGTTAGAGATTTGTTTTCAGTTGGAAAATTCAACTAGCCCCTTAAACTTAACAGGTTTGGGAGCCAAAGATCAAGAATAGTACAACAGCACGTGTTCATTAATCAGTTATTTTACCCTTGAATAATAAATGTTGTGATTAGGTATGTGTTGAAGTTTGTTTGTTTTTCCAAAAGATCCAGGCCCAGCATGGCTCAGTGATTAAGGCACTTGACTCGTAATGCAAGAGTTGTAGGTTTGAATTTCTGTCACATCAAACATCCTTGTCCTTTTAGCCATGGCGGCATGATAATGTGATGGTTGATCCCACTATTCATTGGTAAAGGAGTAGCCTAATAGTTGGCAGTGAGTGGTGATGACTAGCTGTCTTCCCTCTAATCTTACGCTGCTAAGTTAGGGATGGCTAGTGCAGATAGCCTGTTTGTAGCTTTGTGTGAAATTTAAAAACAAACCAAACCAAAAAGTATATATTTACAAAATATTTTATTCGCTATGATGAAACTGTTTAGTTTGTTTTGTACCATAATGAGTTGTCATTGTAGGTAAATGTCAAATTTTGTAAAACAGACCACCATGTGATATGTAAAGAGCTTTTAATACTTTTTGGATTTTTTTTCTATTATATCTATGAAACAGAAACAAAGAACAAATTAATTGAAGAGTGCAAAGGCCTGGTGGTTAAAACACTTGACTCGCAATCTCTGGGTCATATGTTTTATTCCCATTACACCAAACATGCTTGCTTTTTTTAGCTGTGTGGCCATGATAATGTTCTGGTCGATCCCTCTATTCATTAGTGAAAGAGAGCCAGAGAGTTGATGGTAGGTGAAGTAGACTAGCTGTCTTCCCTCTTCTCTATTGCTGCTGAATTAGGGACAGCCAGAGCAAATAGCTCTTGTATTGCCTTGTAGAAAATTGAAAACAAACCAAAATTGCAAAAATGTATCTCTCACTCAGATATAAACACTACTTTTGTGTATAAATTAAAAACAGTTCAAGATTTGTGTGCACTGATTGTTTTAAATTTGATATTTAAAGAAAATAACTAAGAAAACTGTTTTTCTTATCGTGAGACAAAGCTATTTTAAGAACCTTCATAAAATTTCTATCTTATTGATTCGTCCAATTTCAAATGAAAAAGTGACTGTGTTTTATGTTTGATCAATAACATGAAGTCAACCTGTCTACAACTAAATGTTTTGTAAGTCATGGTTTAAGTTACATTATTTCTATTAGTTGATTGAGGAATAGGCCAGGCATACCTTTTTGATCAATGAGAAAAGTCAGAGAAATAATTTTTTACTTTCAACTGTGAAGACAGTATTTGAAAAGTATAGTGCTTCCAAATGAACTGGTTTCCCTTACAGGTTTGATACAATCTCCAAACAACTGGAGGTCTAAAACGAAAAGTAATACAGAGTGAAATGGAATTTCTTTGTTTGATTAACTTAGAAGTAAAGCATGGTAAATCATTTTTATTCATTACGAAAATGCTGCGTGTGAGTGTAGACAGAGGACGCTACCTATAAGTGAGTTTTCAGAAGTCTGCAGGTTTGTGTAAATCTCTTGATGCTGAGAAACCTACTTGAGGTAAATATGTATTATAAAGACGACTTGTGTGGTTATTATAACTTTAACACCCATACCAGCGGTTGTTAAAATACATTTTATGTAAATCTGTTGAAATTTTGTGCCAGACAATCCAGTATTATATACAGAACTACACTGTGCCCCCAGTGGCTCAGCAGTATGTCCGCGGACTTACAAGCTAAAATCCGGGTTTTGATACCCGTGGTGGACAGAGCACAGATAGCCCATTGTGTAGCTTTGTGCTTAATTCAAAAACAACAACAACAGAACTACACTACTATTTGTTTAATTATGCATGGGCTAATCATGACACTGTTGGTTATTGCAATTGGGAAAATAAGGGAGACTATGTACATATTATAACACCCGACTTTTCGATGGAAGAAGTCGCTGTCAGTCTTTACATATGTTTTAACTTAACGTCAGTAGCTGTCATTTATGATGAAATTCGGTTCTTGTTCTGCAATCAGGTAAAACTAATAGTTTCACCTGTTGTACTGTGAAACAGTACATAAGCAGTCCAATTTGCAAATGATTCCATCAGGATGAGTGTGTCTCTACCCACAAGCAATGTCTCATTGCTTCACTGGATAGCTTTTAGATAAGCTTCCTTACGATAATGTTTTCCAATTTGCCAAAGCCACTATAAGATATGCTTTCCATAAAAGTGGTACATCGTTTATGTAAGTAGCCTAGCTTTTGACAGGATGCCTTTTCAAACTTTGAAATTGATTTGATAGATATCTTTGTTCACTACTGGGCTGAAATGTCAGTGCAATTTTCAATGATTATATCCAACTCGTAAGGTTTTTCTTTGCCGAAACGTTCAACAGAGTGAAACACTGGATGATTCAAACCCAATATAAGACATTGCACTGTTTACTCCTGAGTGCAGCCACTAAAGCATTATACTGATTTAATTAAACACTCTAAGAAATGATCCACGTCTTCTTTACTCACGCTCTGGTTACAACACAAACGTTTCTCACATAGAATTTGGTAAATAGGGCATACTGAAGGTTTCCTAAACCTCAACAAACCTTATGTACTCACCTGTAAATGGCAAACAATAAGTTACTGTAAGTAGTAGGCCCGGCATGGGTAGGAAGTTAGGGTAGTCGACTCTTAACCCTAGCATTGCAGGTTCGAATCCTTGTTACACCAAATATGCCACCCTTTCAGCCGTGGGGCGTTATAATATGACGTTCAATCCCACTATCATTGGTGAAAAAGTACCTCTGTAGTTGGTAGTGAGTGGTGATGACTAGCTACCTTCCCTCTCGTCTTACACTACTAAATTATGGACAGGTGGCATAGATAGTCCTCGTGAAGCTTTGTGCGAAATTCAAAACAAACAAACTATAAATAGTACACCATTTCAATAGCTTTCCACAACCATCGATCTCTCCACTATCCATGGTCGTTTTGGCAGCACATATTTCATTATGGAGAGACTCTCAGCTGCCATATGGATTACATTTTTCACATTTCAATTTCTGCTGTCTTACTCGTAAATGAAACGCAAAATAATTGACAGATATCATCTCTAAACTCATATTCATTCTTACATGTGATTGATTAGAATTGAAATTAGGTTACTCTTGTTGGGATTGACGGGGAGTTATAAAGAGATCATTCCATTCAACTGTAAGCTCAACAAACAAGTTACCACGAAAGCCTTCATTTGCTCATACCTTTTGCGCACTGAAATCAATGCTACAGGAAATTATTTGATTAATAGTTCTGGGTGCTCCAGATTCTAGCAGTTCTCTTTGTTACACCTGTAGTTACAAGAGCAATGAAATAATGGTCTTTACAACCTAGGCAATTGGTATTGTAGATATTTAACCAATTGCTTCGAAATTAAAAAGTAACTCAAAGAAATCTAGGTTTTTAGAAGTGATACAGAAACGTGAAAAAAAAAACCTGTATTATAAACCTGGGTTAAGCAAAAAGCAAAGGACAGTTAGTATATAAAATCACGAGTTAAGGAGAAATAAAAAGTAAAACCAACCCCAAGCATCACGGAGGGACCAGTGAGAGAAAAAGACGTTAGTCACGAGTGTAAGTTACTGACGCTGATTTGGTATTACAGTAAAAATTAAAAATGTTTATGTTAACGCCTAAAGTCAGCACCTCAAAGTCCAATTCGTTGTAGTGGTACAAGTGAAGAGGCAACTGGCTCACTCACCATCATAGTAACCAATTAAGTGAGAGTTTTAGTTCTTGTTTCAAGAAGGCCCGATGAGTTACAGAAGTTAACCAGTGAAATAAGGGATCTACTTGTTGGGAATTATGCATAGTTCTTAATAAATCGCAAGAATGCGAAGAAAATCTCATTTTAAAACTCATGTTTAGAGCTGAAAGTGCACTTATGCAAGAAGACTTGAAGTTCAGGGAAAACTCTAAATCTCAGGTTCCCGAATGATGAAGGTATCTAACCTCCAATGATACACCTCCTCAGTATTGATGCAGGTAGAATTGCAATTTCTGTGATACAATCAATATAAATTAGAGTGACATAGTAAACCAAATGTGTCAGTGATGTCGATAAAATCCACTTGTAGAGAAATATATATGCAAAAACGGCTCGTTTGGGTTGAGAAAATATTTTATATGGAAGAGTGAACAACGTTTGACCTTCTTCGGTCATCGTCAGTGTTTAATAGGGAAAATGTGAACACTATTAAATTAGCCTAGGTACTAGCTGATCAAAAGTTGAAGACTATACAGGAACGAAGCGTTAATTGGTAAACACGTGATGAAATCTTAGTCATTTATGTTCAAACATTAGCATTGTCAACATCTCCCACTGACATCTCCTGTGTTACATCAGGTAAAAACATGGCAAAGACTGAAACGTTGACAGAGTTTGAAAGTGGCAGAATTGTCAAGCTGCAAAAAAGCAAGGTATCTCTCAAAGTGCCATCGCTGGTGAGATTGGGCGTAACAAAACTGCTGTCGTAAATTTTGTAAAAGACTCTCAGGGATACGAAACGAGAATTTCAAGTGGTCGGCCCAAGAAAATTTCGCCGGCGGATTCGACGGGTTGTTCACCAAGACACCAGCCAATCGTTGAACCAAATTAAGGCCCTTACGGACGCAGAATATAGCTCAAAAACAAAAAGACGGCATCTACGAGAGAAAGGCTTTGAAAAGCCACGCCTTCTTCCACCCCACGAAACAGCTCGGTTAAACTCTGTTGAGAGGCATCAAACATGGGATGTAGAAAAATGGAATAAGATTTTGTTCTCTAATGAGAAAAGAAATTAACCTGGATGGTCCAGATGGCTTTCAACTTTACTGGCACTATAAGAATATCCCACCGGAGACATTTTCTACACGACACAGTGGAGGAGGTTCCATCGTGATCTTGGGTGCTTTTTCCTTCCATGGAACAATGGAGCGTTGGCCTGGCATGGCCGAGCGCGTTAAGGCGTGCACTCGTAATCCGAGGGTCGCGGGTTCGCGCCCGAGTCGCGCTAAACATGCTCGCCCTCCCAGCCGTGGGGGTGTATAATGTGACGGTCAATCCTACTATTCGTTTGTAAAAGAGTAGCCCAAGAGTTGGCGGTGGGTGGTGATGACTAGCTGCCTTCCCTCTAGTCTTACACTGCTAAATTAGGGACGGCTAGCACAGATAGCCCTCGAGTAGCTTTGTGCGAAATTCCAAAAACAAACAATCCCGGGAACAATGGAGCATCAGATTATACAGGGACGTCAAATAGCAGCTGGCTGCATTGGCATGTTGGAGAGAGCATTCTTATTGACTGGAGGCCCTCGCTTGTGTGGAAATGACCGGATCTTTCAGCAGAACAATGGTGGAATCCACTATACTCGTAAAACAAAGGACTTTTTCATGGCGCATAACGTGATTCTTTTGCACCATTCGGCGTGTTTGCCCGAACTGTATTCCATTAAAAATATTAGGGGTGGATGGCAAGGGAAGTTTATAGAAACGGACGTCAATTTCAAACAATGCATGATCTTCGTGAAGCCATCTTCACCACTTGGAATAACATTTCAGTCAGCCTTCTGCAAACACTTATATCGACCATGCCAAAGCAAATGTTTGAAGTTATTCGCAATAACGGCTGTGCAACGCACTACTGAGACCTCTTGTTGGGCATTTCCTACCCTGTTTAGGACTTCTTTTTTATATGGTCTTAAACTTTTGACCAGCTAGTATTTAGGTTAATTTCATAGTGTTTACATTTTTCCTATTAAATACTAAGTTTTTATTTTCACTTTTCGAAGCTTTTCTCAAGTAAGTGGTTGAATCTGACAACGTAAAATACATATTTTTACTTTATGTTCATTGGCCATAAGATTTCGGCCAGCAGTGTTTCTTTAGATCTTATAATTTTTATTAGTATTGTTACAGGGTTCTGTATTTTTGTTCTCTAGATAGCCCATTGTGTAGCTTTGTGCTTAATTCAAAACAACAACGACTGTTGAGAAATTATGTATATTGAAATAATTTGGCATTTTCAATGTGCTGATAAATAATAAAGACATGAAGTTTCGCACTGTTTTTATTCTCCATACATTTGGACCCTGGAACAAAAAACTATAATATAATTTAACCTGTTTGTGTATAGTTATCAATATAAATGAAGATATAAATATTTTTTTGGTAAACAGCACAGTTTATTTTAATATATTATTTCTTGTAATTGCAACATTTTGATAAATAAATGTTTTGAAATCGCTTCTCATAATTTGAACACACGTGGTGTGTTACCACCGATTACTCATGTATTAGTTTTTGCATTGTAACCTAGGCTTAATTTGGGTTGTAAAGTTATAATTGTATTTAGATATTAAATTGATAAATTATTATAGAAATGAAAATAAGTGAAAGCTAATTTTAATTAGCTTTTGAACAGTTATATTAATTTTTATCTGTGCGTTGTCGGGAAGAAGTAAGAACCAATTCTTATTTAATCCCTCGATGATAACATTTGTCTGTGCATATTGAATCAGTGAAAAAAGTGAATTGCGCTTTTCTGGATTTCAGGGAAACCTGTAAACATGGGAAATGTGTTAGCATCAAGTTTTTCACCATCTCCAGTAACACCACCAGCACCTCCAACTGGTGCTCCTCCACCTACTGCCGGTGATAGTTTTATACCCGATGAAACAGCAAAAATAAACGATCTTAATCCTGGTTCCTTAGAAGATTTGCATAAAAAATGCAAAGGTAAAGAGGTGAAAGTAAATTATTAGATGTTTAAAATAGTGAAAATTAAAAGTATAACCATAATCTGTGGACAGCATAGCTAGAGTCAACTTAGTCCTTTTAACTGTAAGTTGTAATATCAAACGTTTTGAGAAATAAGCACTTAAACCCATTTTTTTCCAGGAAGTTACGAAGTTTTCTCTTAAAATCTTGTCAGATTCTTACCTTCACTGTTACTGATGGCAGCTGTTTCTGTAAGTCAATTACTCTTAGAAATATAAAACTTTATTAAATGAATCTTAGCTCGTCATTTTTTCATAATTTTAAAATGTCTTCTCTCCAAGTCTTAGTGCCATCAAAACACACCACAAAGAAATTAGTCAGCTTCAGAGACAATTTTTTAGACTTTAAAAAGATCTTATAAACATCATTAAGATCACTTATTCATCTTTTTCAAGAGAAAATCAGTTTGAATTTGTGAAAGTACAAGGTAATGTTTCTTTTCTGGAATAATCTGACTTCATATGCTTGCCATTTTTAATTTATTTTACTAATAGAAACAAAGCTCTATCTTTTGTTGCATCAGCAGCCTGTCCATCACTATGCCAAGATCCTTGATCAAAAAGTTAGTGGTTTACTGATGGTATTAAAATTTAGGGTTGGTTGTGAGGAGTATGGTTTACAAAGGGATTTGGATCATTTAATAGATTGGGCAAATAAATGGTACATGCATTTAATTGTGCTAATTGCAAGGTAATGCATGTTATCTTTCTTAAATTTAAACCATAATTTCTATCTTGATAGAAATCAACTCAACAGTGTCATGGTAGGAAATGGTTTTGGTGTTTTTGTCAAATACTTTGTTAAGCCTTTCAGGCAGTGTGCTATTTGCAGTGGTGGAGTGATTAGTATTTTGAGTTATATTTACAGTAATACTGAGTATAACATTATAAACCAAACAAGGTTATAATTTCTCTGTGAATATTCATGCTCAGGTTATATTTGGAGAATTATGTTCAGTTTTGGGCACCTTACCTTAAAAAGAAAGTTGAGTACTTGAAAGGTTTTAAAATAGGGCAATTAGGATGATCCTTAGTATGAAGGGACTTTCATGACTTAAAGATTCTTAGAATTATTTTATTTTGATAGAAGAAGGGATAGATGGTTGGAGTATTCAAAATTATAAAGAAAATAGGTATGCTATAGAATTAGGATTAGCAGGATAGAAATCATCTGCAAATAGGCAGTTTTATTTTTTGAACAAGATGGTTAATCTTTGGAATAGTTTGACTTCATACATAGTAGATACAACAAAATTAGAACAGTTTAAGATAATGCTTGATGGTTACTTAAAAACCATAACTTTGATACAGGAAAATTGGTGTTTGAAATGGACAGCCAACCAGCCTTTGGTTATGACCAATGAAAGTGAACATATTGCATGGATTAAATGAAAAAATAAAAGCTTGTCTAACTTTTTATTTGCATTATTTTAAAACATTTACTATTTCTAACATATCTCGGTAGTATGTGCCAGTACAAATAATTTTAATCATTATGAATGAGAATAACAATTAAGTTTATAATTTTATTATCATTTTTAATATAATTTTTTGGGATGTTGACACTGTTTGATATGATATTGATAGTGTTAAAACCTAATATTATTTAAAAGACAATCAGTTTCATTTGTTTGAGAGTAAACCTTAAGTGATGCAGTTATGCTTATCATCTGTTTCACTTCAGAAGATTTTGGATACAGGAATTATAAAACATTTGGACTTTGGACAAAATTGCAGTGTTCCAGAGTACTTTTTTGTAGCATGCAACTCTTTGTCTTAGTTTTGTATATATATTATATAATATGATATTTTGATAAAATTATGAAATACCCATTGATAAACTTGGTTTGGAGTCCCAAATTAACATTACACATGGTATATAAATGCATATGTCATGGATGATTTTCACCTGGAAAAATAACCTCCAAAAAATGGGAGATATTGACTTTTTGAAAGATAATTGCCTCCTTTGTTTGTGAGATAACAAAGGAGTTCATAGACCTAGTTTGTCATTGACACAAGTTGTATGCTCTTAATGACCTATAATCTCTCCTAATTTTTCATCTCATGAGCAAATTAATATCTTCTAGTCAGAATGAACTGTGCACTTTGATCAAAACAAGAAGTTAACTTAATTGGTATAGGTGATTTATTGTGGTGTTTGAGCATTTCTGTTTTTGGTTCAGATTTTGAAGCATACTGATTTATGATGAATTTGTATTTTGGATCTAAATTGTGAATCTTGATTTTAAAAACATTGGGAAAGTTAAATTGATAAAAGATTCCTACCTTGAAAATGGTTTTATGTCTAAGTTATATAATTATGATAGTTTTTGTAGTTTTACAACACTATATATGTTTCATTTGTTAAAAGTTTATTTTTATTTATCCAATAGACATTTTTCCAATCAATTTTGAAGGAGCTAAGTTGATGGTCAACAAAGGCTTGAGTAACCATTTTCAAATTAGCCACACTCTGAGTATGAGTTCTGTTACGCCATCTGGATATCGGTTTGGTGCCACTTACGTTGGTACTAAACAGCTGAGTCCAACTGAGGTATATCAATCATTGTTTTAATCTACCTTGTTTTTGTATATATTCATTAAGACTTGAAGTAAAATAGGATGTCAAATGATACTCAGTGCCTACCAGTAAAAGAAAGGATAGATTTCATAAAGACATTTGAAGTCTGCTGACTTCTTTGTATATCAGATAACATTAGGTAACAAAAATTTTGTTACTGGATAGTACGTGTTATTTCTTAATTGCTTATTTTGTAAAAGTATAGAAAATGGCCATTATTCCCTTCAAACTTTGCTTTTGTGATGTGGATAATGAAATTTGGAAATTTGCATATTTTCATTTACATAAGGTCTGAATAAAACAGCATATGAATCATGTATTTATACTAAAATTATACAAAAGTGAACAAAAAATGTTTAGAAGTGAGAAGTTTTTTGAGATTTGCAACTGTAATGTAAATCATTT
This sequence comes from Carcinoscorpius rotundicauda, assembly GCA_011833715.1. NCBI lineage: Eukaryota > Metazoa > Arthropoda > Merostomata > Xiphosura > Limulidae > Carcinoscorpius > Carcinoscorpius rotundicauda. The sequence continues at coordinate 120,280,930 of CM022393.1, read as the reverse complement.
TTACGCATCAGCCCCAAATATAGTCTTCCATCATGTTTTTGTTAGATGCTCCCAGGTCACAAAAGCAGAGTTTGTAGAGAAAAATGATTCATGATGGCGAGAAAATTATATATGTAAAAAAACGGCTGATATGGGTAGAGAAAGCACTAGGTAGAGGAGTGAACATTTCGACCTTCTCTTCCCATACCAGCTATTTTTTTTACATAAATAATGAAGAGAAAAATAGGCCTTCTCTACTCACTAGTATAAGCAATTGGGAAATAATACTTTCTGCTCAGGAACAGGAAAAAGTAGAAATTTTGTTACATAGGGTAATCAGTCAGGTGTAGTTATTTCACTGTGTTTGCTTCAACAGATACACAAGTTTGTTATGTAAAGTATCATATAATTTTAGATAATTTCTTCTATGGTTTGACCTTCAGTGGCACAGCAGCAAATCTATGGGCTTACAACATTTCTCACAAAAAAGTAGATTTATTTTTAACATTTCAGCTACAAGTCTACATAAAATGAAATTACATAATCTAGGACAGGGGTGGCAATTTGTTTTTCATAGTGACCACACGATTTGAAAAAAAATAAAAAAAGATTAGTTTAATCAAAATAACTGCATTTTAACTGACTTTCGCTGTGAAAATTGATGGGGGTTTTCATCAACTACTTTTGTGAAATTTGGCTTAATATCTATGCTCAGTGAGTATCAACTTTGCAAAATGTGTCAAATCATTGTTTTGTAATTGTTCTGTATGGAGGTTTAGCTTTAATTGAAATTCATGAACAGACTGTGGTCGTTTGCTTATTATTTGACCTCTTCCCTGAAGCTTTGTATTCACAATATTCAAGTAAGCCATCATTTTGCACAGAAAGTGCAAATCACAATGCTATGACAATGTTTCAATTTCGGGGAAATTTTCAATCTCACCTTTTTCAACAAGATACTCTTTTATTTGAGGAAATAAGAAAGTAAATCATTCCAAGACTTTTCCTCTACTTAACCATCTTACATATGCAAAACCAGTAAGATAAAAAGTACAGTCACTATTTTTCTTCAAAGATTCAACAAACTATTGATGGATGAGGGCTTTTACTTCTAATATAATTCACAATTTTTACAACAATGTCCATCAAATTTCTCAGTTCATCACTTATAGACATCTGAGCACAAAAATGTTCATGATGCAAAATGCAATGGAAAGATGGCAGTGTAGACTTCACATTATTTTCAATTAATTGCTGCTTAAAAAAGAAACAAATCCAAATTGTGCCCCAGTCATGATGGGAGCACATTTGTTGTAACAGAAACCTGTTGTTTTGAAATCTGTTTTGAATTTTTTTGATATTTCAAGAAGTTTTTCAACGATGTTTTACCACATGTTCAATCTTGTAATCCACAAAGGGTAAGCATTTCTTCCCTCACATGAAGATTTGAAGTTACATTTCGAACCCAAAATATGAACTGTGCAGTGTCACTGACATCTGTTGACTCATCTAGTGCTAAAGAAAAATAGTCTTTTAGTTATTCTTTGATAGATTGTTTAGGCAGAGTATTCATGATGAAACTTTGTTTAATGTATGGCAACTGCCTATCATGGAGACACAAGTGTAGAGGGTGATGTTTCAAAAGTTTTCCACCTTTCTTCAACACAAGGCAGAAGACTTTCAAAATGTTGTCCTCTACACTTGTGTCTCCACAACAGGCAGTTGCTGTTTATTCTACAAAGTTTCATTAGTTTTTTAGTTGTTCAAGCAAATGATTTTCTATGTCTTTTGCTAACTCTAGCATTCTGCAGACAATTGTTCTTCAACTTAATTGCAAATTTTTACCTTTTGGAGAATATTATCATTTATTTTTTAATCATAATTCTCAAATAGTTTCAATGACCACTATCAATATTTTTTACTAGTTCAGCATTGGAAAATGATTTTTTTTTAGCTACTTTATAGGTAGCTGACATAACTAGTTCTATTGATGATAAAAAGTCTTTTTAGGCCTCCCTTTTGTTCATGAAGTTGTGATTTCAAATGGCTAATTTCACTCATAATTTTTGCTATAAACTGAAAATTTTGTGTCAAATTCACTTTGAAAATTGTTAGTATTGCTTAAGTTTGTATACTTTCTTATTCCTAGAAATGTTGTTACACAAAAGACACACTGGCTTAGTATTTACTTCAGTTATTGCAAATTTCAATTTCCAACTTTTATTAAATTCTTGTTTCACTTTTTTCCAGTCACACACCATTCTATTTTCTGTAGTAATGCCAGAATCAATTAAAATGTCTTCACTTTCTGAGCATTCACCATCATCTGGATTCTTTGATTTTTGAGTTATTCACTTATCCATATTGTGGGATTAAAAACAAAATATATTTAAAAACTTGAAAGTTGTATAATAAAAATATATTTACAAGCACATGGTAAAACAAATGCATACTCAATAACAAATATCTAACCCAGGCTGATGTTACAAAATGGACGAAGCCTGTGGCAGTGATGAAGTGCTCGACATTAGTGATTACATAAGACAATGCAGTTGCTGATTACCAAATTTGTGATAGAAAAATAAATGATGGAAAAAGTTGATTCCAAAACTTATCTGGCCACAATTATGCTGTCTACTGTCCACATGTGACCAATGACGATGGAGTTGCCCACCCCTGATCTAGGATTATGACTCAAACTTTGGTAATAAATTTGGTTTCTGTTGGAGAGATGAAGACATTCTAAATCTGATTTTGATCTTTCTGGTTCATTTTCTTTACTTTAAATGTGTATATAAACATTCAAAAGAAAATTAAAAGGCTTTAACCAGAAAAGAAACTTGTTTAGACACTTGAAAATAAGAAGCTGTTTTTTTATTCAAAAGATTTTTCCAAGAGAGAAACAAAGTAACAAAAGAGAAAATTTTATTTAAGAGTACTGTCAAGATATAATTGAATATCAAAGCCAAAATATAAAACAAAAACCAAACATGCACATTACTTTAACAAGAATAACAAACGACACCATAGATATTTCATAATTAAGAATATTTTAGCAAATTTAATAGATTTTCTAATTATTAATTACTTTGATCCGGTAAATAATTACTATTACTTGCCTTAAGTTACATTATATCTAGACAAGGTCTCAGATTAATGTTAGTCACTGTAAAACACAAGTGTTCTAATACCAGTTAGAAGGATGGAATATTGGTCTTAATAATATTGTTTGAGACTTGATAATTGCAGATCAAAGCTTTCCAGTGGCTTAAAAGTAGTGCTGTTGCTGTAGTTTAGTGATATTGTTTGGTTTTGTATTTGATCCTCCCAGTGGCTGCACACTTACACTAGAATCCAGATTTGATACCCATGCACAGATGGGTATCATTGTGCTAAATTGGAAACAAACATTTGTATTTGAAGAGTAAAAAACTTTCCACTAGATAAATACTTAATTTGAGGGGGATTGTATTTCAGCCTTTAAAGTTTCTTTTCACATCTAAAAATTGTGATAACTCTGATGAAGAAAAGTTATTTTTTTTACTCTCTTTGTCAGTTAAAAATTTGCTCTTGTTTAATATGAAGTAATTTTCAGTGGTAAGGAGAGAAAAAAATTTATCAAAGTGTAGTATAAAGCAAGATAATTGTCTCCATTAAGGGAATGTATTTTCATAAAAATTGTACTGACTTAGGTAAATTTTTCATTAGTTTTACCTGAAATTTATTTGTCAAAAATATGTGGTTTAAAACCTGAAGTTTGAAGCATTTTTCACAATTATTCTTTTATGTTTATTCTACTCTTTTGAAAAGCTGTTTGCATAAAACTGTCTTCATTTTTCATCTTTTTTTTCATATTCCTCCATTTGTGTTTAATCCATATTAATTATAAATAAAGTTTTTGTACTTCAATGGTGCATAGTGAATTTTTTGTTAGAAAGTTAGTAAAGTACTGCTGAGTCCCAGTTTCTTTGTTTTTACTGTTTTTTGTATCCAATTTATTTTCTGCAATATAGAACTATGTATATAAATTATGAATGCAAATTATAAATTCAGAGGAACTGAAACAAAATGCAAAAGAAAAATGTTTATGCATACTTAAGCTGTTAGTAATTTTATAGTATGGAAACTATATGATAGTTTTTGTTTTTTCTTGTATAATTTGCTTTAGAAGTGAGTTTTGAATAACCACTACTCTTCTAGGCCTATCCTGTATTATTAGGAGACATTGATCCCAGTGGAAATCTCAATGCCAACATTATCCATCAATTCAATAAATGTATACGTACAAAGTTTGCTGCCCAGGTAAATGGCTTGATAATTGATAGCTCTGTATTTTTCCAACACTCAGCAACTACTGAAATGTGGTCAAATAAGTAACCAAGTTTAAAAAAAACAATAGTGGAATCTACATGCTAAACTAATGGGTGGTGGGTTTAGGTATTTTATTAGGTAAAATTTGTTTTAAAACACCTTATTTTTTACATTTGGTAACATTGCTAGTACTAATTCTTATCTCTGTTTAATTGAATAAAACAATACTCTAGAGTTATTTTTAATCATTCCTAATGAATTGTTTTATTTTAAGCAAGGTTAATATAATTAATTAATAATTTAAGGGATTACTTAATGTCCTTATCACCATTAAATAATTTTGTAAGACAGTGATTAGTGTAATATTAATGTAGTGGCACATGGCTTAAAAGCATTCTGTATGCAGTAAGTCTTAAATGTTGTAAGTATAATAAAAGTTGATGTATGGCTTGGCATAATTGATATTAAATTCCAATTAAAGCAAGTTGTGTGTTTAAAGTGAAACTGAAAGTCAACCTGATATTCCATTATAGCTAAATATGCTTTCATTATGTTTCTACTTGTAAAGATTAAAATATATTCTTTCGTCAGTTGGGTACCATAGTTATTAGTATTTTTATTGCAATCCCAATAATATCTTGTAAGGTTCAACAAACTTAGGAGGATTAGGCTAGTCCTAAATACGTGTATTAAAGTAACTCTGCAAAACAGTTTTTATTAATAAAGTAATGACATTAAATATTCTAAATAGTATAACCAGCACTGGTAATGTGATGAACCTATTTAATTACCCTCAGATACAAGATTCTCGTTATGTTGCATCACAGTTAACAACAGATTTCAAAGGCCAAGATTACACAGCAGCTCTTACCCTTGGTAACAATGATATTTTAAATGGCTCAGGTGTAGCTGTACTACACTATCTTCAGTCAGTTACATCAAAGGTAGTGGCTGGAGCTGAGCTAGCTTACCAGTATGGTTCTCAAGTTTCTGGTGGTGAGATTGCTGTTTTATCCTTAGCAGGTAGATACTCAGGTAAGTACAACTTATTTCATGATTGATTGTAAATGCCCTAATAAACACATTATATTAGAAAATGTATATGCCTCTGTTATTTGTTTTTGGCTGGACCTAAACTTTTACCCTTTACATAATACACTGAGGTGTATGGTGACTTGGAAGAAACCATATAAAAAATCCTATATACATGTGAACATACGAAGAAATGTTTAGTCTAATTATTAGATAATACTTTTTTACTTACTAACAAAAACCAAATGCAAGTAATGACAACTGATGAGCCAACAAACAAAAAATGTGTTTGTAGAATTAGAATGGAACAACTCCTAAATCTCAAGTCTTCCTTTGTACAATTGTTACCTTTTTCTTGATGGGAAAGTTTTGAAATTAATATTGCCACATTAGGCTTAGCAACACAAGGTATAGATTAAGATTTCTTGTTAACTTGTATGTATGTATAAAAATTTAATGTGTTTATTTGCACCCTAACTACTCCAAGCCTATTGAGCCAATCTCAACCAACATTTGTATCTAAACATTGTGAACTATGGGGAGTATCCCAAGGGAGTCAAAATTGAACAAAACCCTATTTTTATATCATAAAGTCTGTTTGTTAATTACTACCAGCCTATTGAATCAATCTCAAACAATCTTGAAAGATTTATGTTTTAGACAATGTTGCATATACTAAAGGGATTCCCCTCAGTGTGGATTCCTGTAAGTGGTGAGGGGACCTCCCAGGGAAGGTTCTGCCTTTTCAGTTTACCTCCTCTGGGATCTAAACATTCACCCACATGTTTGCCATACGTGGTTACCTGTGAAGGGAAGGAGAGGATCCTGATGGTTGAGGGGGTCCAACTCTAAAACATCACTTTGGCCTTTAATTTCTCTTGACAGACAGCCTTGTGATGCTCCCCTTGGGTCAGTTGGCTGGTCTGCATGGGCTAGGTTCAACCAAATACCAGTGGTGGGTGTTCTCAAAAGGTGTTGTGGACATTGCAACTGATGCTGGTGTTTGGGTATAGTGCTCATGAAACCCTGGTGTTGCTGCAGTGTCCTCGTTTGACATTATAGTGTGTCTTCTCAAAGAGCTCTATGGTGGGTGGTGTTGGTGGGCACCAATATTTCCCTTTTTTACATTATGAATCCTCCATGGGAAAATTTAAATAAAATTGTGAAAAAAAAGTCCATAGATAAATGACCATGTCTTGAAGATTCTGAGGAGCAACCTTTAACACCTGTTGTACCTCATTTTCTTATGCAACATTCTCTTTCAGACAAATTTTTAGGGCAGATGTCTCCGTTTTTCATACAGAAGAGACTTGCTGGCTCTCCAAAGTCAGTAAAGAAGCTTCAATCTGGTAACATATTGGTGGAAACATCTGCATCTCAACACGGTAAACTCCTCTTGCATTAAAAGACAATTGGGGATGTACCTGTTGAGGTTACACCTCATGCTACTCATCATGAGGAGTTACTGTTGAGAGAGGTTTGAAGAACATCCCAGAATCAGAGATTCTTGCTGGTTTCTCCACCCAAGGAGTTTTTTCAGTGAGGTGTATATCCACTTGCAAAGATTGAATTATGATGCTGACCAGTGTCCTCTTTATAACATTTACATCACTGCATCCACCTGCCATCATCAAGGCAGGTTATCTAAATTGCAATGTACAGCCATACATTCCAAACCCTCTTGGATGTTTCCAGTGTCAGCTTTTCGGTCACTTGAAGGTGTCATATTGTAGTTCCTTTAGTGTGCTCATTGCAGTGGCAAGGACCATGATGCTTGTGAGTGTGGAATGGACCCTCGTTGTATCAGTTGCAATGGCTCTTACCATTCCTACTTTTGTTCTTGCTCTAAATTGTTGTAAATGATTCATAACATTACTTATCCTGGGGTTCAGAAGTTGCCGTCCACCACTTCATTTTGGACGTATGCTGCAATGTATTTCACAACTGCAGTGGGAGTACAGACAGATCTCTCTGTGCCTCCAAAAGAATTGTTCTCCAAACAAATGAAAAGTCTTTTAACCTCCATGGTTAAAAAAGTTGCTTAATCAACTTCAACACCCATCTCTGTGCCTTACATACATTTCAACAAATCCCAAGATCCACTTCCTTTGGTTCCAGATACAGGCATTTCCTCAGATACACCTTCTTCTCCCATCCCAAGATGCAAAATTATTTTTCATTCATGTCCTCATTCACTAGAATCCCTTCCAGCAGCAAAGACTTGCCCAATTGAGCCAGACCTCTCTCGAATAAGAATACTAAGAAAAAAACGATGGGGTTGTAAACAGAATGATTCTTCCCCAAATTTGTCTACATGTAAATAAAAATGGCCACCTTGTTGCAATGGATGACATCAACATACAGATTGCTTCCTATCATCCTGTATGTCTTTCCTTTAGGAAACATTTCTGAAACCTGCTGATACAGTCACCTTTTGGAAGTTTTCTTTGTACAGAAATGACTGGCTGTGTGATGGATGAGTGCATGAAGGGGTGGCAGTATGGGTTGATCTGCATGTGCTCACCCTTTTTTTTGCCACTTGACACACCCTTGGAGCCATCCGTGTTTCCTTGGGCCATACCATCACTGTTTGTTCTCTCTACCTGTTGCCTGGAGAGACATATGATCAATCAGATCTTGATGCTGTCAGTGAACAGTTTCTGTCTCCGATCACAACCTTTCTCTTTCCAATACTCGTTTGTTGACTTATTTTCTTGCACCTAGTCAGTCTTTTACTGCTATTGATCTCTCAATTTGCTCCTTTTTATAATTTTCCCATTCATCATGGAGGGTTTACAGTAATCCATGAGACAGGGGTCATTTTCTTATAATTTTGAGAGAGACTGGCTGTGGTTGATGCCACCTGACCCATGTGGCTTCCACCTGTGGAAGCTGGATTGTGCGAACTAGCCCTCTTTCACTGATCTCACAGAACTTGATCTTGCCATTGTCCATTGCTCAATGTTTTCCTAAAACCTTGGCACATTTTCCACTATGTCCTCATCTGTGGTGGAATCCTGCGTGCCATATGGCATGGAAGTCTTAAAAAACAAGCCTAGGATACTTTCCATAGATATCCCACACTCTCGAACCACATCACTTTCCAGCAGACTCATGCACGTGCCCTGTGGATAAGACACTAAAGCCAGAAGGTAACTTGGATTAAGTTCACAACCAGCATATTTTCTGTCACCAGTTCCAAATTCATATGGGACAACAGTTAAAAGGTCAGTGGGCAATATAATTATGTTCCCCTCTCGATTTTGCTCTCTGATAGCCAGGTGAAAGATTTTGCTGGGTATCTAGCACTTCTGCTACTTCCTCCATCTTCTTAGCCATCAAGACTCAGGCAGAGCAATCACCTCTTTCCTTTTAAACTGTTTGTATCTGTGACTATAATTGTCCCTTTACACTGTTGGAACTCAAACTGGCCCTTCATTGGTCTTGCAGTACATCATTTAGACCTGATGATGTGCACTATTAAATGCTGTGCCATCTTTCTCCTGCTTGTCTTGCTATTTTTCTGATTGTTTTTAACTGGCTTTAGCAGGAGAATGTTTTCCTTATGCCTGGTGTTAGGCCATTGTCCTAACTTTCTCTACGTCTGGGAAGGATCCCAAGATTCCTTCAAACTACTGTCCAGTTGCATTGATGAGCTGTCTCTGTATAACCTTATAGAGGATGGTTAATGCTTGTTTTGTTTGGTTCCTCGATTCAAACAACCTCCTCTCGCTCACCCAATGTGTGTTTTGCTGACAGCGCTCCATCATGAACCACCTGATTCATCTTGAAACGTAAATCAAAGAAACCTTTCTGAAATGACAACATCTTGGATCAATATTTTTTGACAGGAAGAAGGCTTGTGATACAACATGGAGGTCTGGCATTTTGCGGGTCCTCCATATATGTGGGTTACCTGGCCATTTTTATTAAAAGTTTGTTAATGGACAAGAGATTCCAAGTTTGTGTAGGTTTGATACTTTCCTGTTCTTTTCTTCAAGAACTTGGAGTGCCTCAGGGCTGTGTTTTGAGTGTCACATTTTTCTGTATAAAGATTAATTCCATTCCTGAACAACTTTCCTTCACTTTTGCAAATGGGCTCTATGTGGATGACTTTCACATCTTGTGTAAGTCATAGAACATGAGGTATACTGGGTGGCAGCTACAAATTGCCCTCAGTCATTTGCTGAAGTGTACCACAGCAAATGCTGTTAGCTTCTCTTTCTCTCATGCACTTTTGCTGCCAGTGGGGTTTTCATCCTGATCCTGAAATTTATATCTGTGAAGTAGTGCTGCCTGTATTCCCTTTGTCAAAGTTCTTGGGGCTTATCTTTGACTGTAAGCTGACCTTTATACCACACATCAAGCAGCTATGGGTCAAATGTATAAGAGCATTGAACGTCCTCTGTGTCCTCTATTCCACCACTTTGGGAGCAGATCAATGTTCTGTGCTAAAGATATATCATGTTCCTATTCGATCAAAACTCGACTATTGATCATTGGTCTATGACTCTGCCAGACTCAAAGGCCTTAAGGATGCTGGACCCCATTTATCATCAAGGATTTCAGATCTGCACTGGGGCTTTCTACACTTCCCTAGTTCAGAGCTTATACCTAGGGTCTCCTAAACCTTCTTTGCACCTCTGCCTTTTGCAACTGTTCTTACTATATGCTTTGAAACTTCGTTTCTTACCCTTACCAAAGCATCCCACCTGGGGTTGTGTTTTCCTTCCTCAGTGGGCCATACTTTTTTAGAACAGGGAATCTGCCATTGCTCCTTTTGGCCTTCATATCCAGGTGCAGTTGGATGAATTGGGTCTGTCCTTGGATAACATTGCTGTATCCAATGGTCAGCCCATCCCACCATGGCTTCTTACAGTCCTCAAATGTGACTTGTCTTTTAGTCATCTGAGGAGAGCAGACACTCCCAATTGGAAATACTTTCTGCTATTTGCTGAACATATTTTAAACTATCCTTCCATTCCTATTTATACAAATGATTCAAAATCAGGTAACTGTGTGGGCTCTGCCATACTTTGTCATGGTTCAGTGGTTACATGCAGATTCCCCTTTACAGCTTCTGTGTTGGCTGTTGAACAGTATGCCATTTTTCTTGCCCTGGATCACATAGAAGCTAAGTAGTACTCAAACTGCACCATTTGTACTGACTTGCTCAGTTCTCTACTGGCCCTGGAATTGCTTCATGTTAGTTCTCACCCTGTTCTTGCTGATATGCAAAACCAACTGGCCCATTTCTTTTTAACACCTATTCTATCCAGTTTTTCTGGATACCAGGCCACATTTGTATTCACAGGAACGAGCTTGCCGACACTGTAGCTAAATCTGTCTGCTCTGGCATTATCACTGCTGTGCCTGTCCCATACATGGACTATGGTTCTGTATTCAAGGCTTGGCTCTGTGCCAGCTGGCAGTTGACTTGGAGTGAGCAATATGAAAACAAGCTTTTCCAAATAAAACCCCATATTGAACTTTGGCTATCCTGCTTCCATAAGGATTGGAAAGAGGAAGTTGTTCTAACTAGACTATGCATCGGTCTCAGTTTTTTAATTTATTCTTTGTTTGTTTTTTGTTATCTGGAACTGATGCACCAGTGTGTAGTTAGTGTAACACTCAGGTCACAATAAGCCACATTTTATCTTTCTGTTATTATAACTCAATGATGGCACCATTTTAGACATGTTCTGTCACAAGGTTTGTCCATAATGTTAGTGTTATTGGTGGTGACGACACTGTCCACCTTGGTAATGTTTTTAGTTTTTTAAAGGTAATTAATCTTTTTAATACCGTATAAGTTTTTTAATTTATACCATAGACCTTTTTTAATGTGATTCCATTTTAAAAATCAAAGTCAATCTAGTTTGATTTGAAATTAGAAATTGCTGTAAAGTTTAATAACATGAAACCAGGACTGGAAACTTCAGGTGACTGACACTGCTGTTTGTACTGCCCATTAGTCATCCTGTGAAGTTATTAAAATTTTGCTACAAGTCTTTTAAAACTTTTATTACTTTTTGAAAATGGCCATAACTTGGAACCAGACTGAAAAGGTGACTGATGGTGGTTTTGTACTTACCTGTTAGTCATTCTGGCAAGTTATGATAATTACAGTTATGCTTCAGAAAGTCTGTTACAATTTGTATTACTGTTGTTTTTATCTTAACATTGTAGACTAGATGTGAACATGTTTTCTACTATTTATGTTTTTAAAAACTTTGTTTTGTTTTACTTTAATTTCCTTTTATGAATTTTACTAAATTTAATTTCAAATTTTTATTGGATGTTTGGTGCAGATATCTTGGTTGCTTTGTGCTGTAAAACACTAAATCTACCAACCAACTAAAGGGATTCAAGATCAGAGTGTGAAAGCTGGTAGATTTTTTCCAAATAACCAGGCTCTTCTCATGGTCAATAAGATGTAGGGTGTTCAAGAGTGGGATCACCTCAAAATCTTTATTTGATAGATGAATACTAATCCGTAAACACTGTATGTGAAGAACCTTTGTTATAATTTTAAAATTTTCAGATAAAGTTTATGATCAAGTTATTACTTTGACATATATGATTGCTGTTATAATATATTATTTTAATGAAGTTTAAACATTCAGTTGAGAGTTAATTGCTTTCATAATTGAATGTTATAGTGTATAGCTCTTACAAAGTATTTTCAGATTTCAGAACACTTAAAGGATAAAAAGGTAAGGGCCCTGTCACTGCATATTTCCAGTAAATTTTGAGTTAGAGAAATAAATAAATAAGTTTTATGTGCTCTTTTTGTTTTTGTTCCCCCCCATTTTTAAATCCCTGATTCAAGGAGATTTGTGTGGTTCTTGGGTTGTTTATTGTGTCTGTTGAGAGGAGTCTAACCTCTGATTTCTGTGTTGTAATTCCATTAGAGCATACTGTGGATTTTCAAATGTTCAGATAAAAACAGAAAAATGGTTCTTCTTTCTCAAACGTTTACCCACCCGTTGTCTAGGGCATTCTGTGGACTGTTAGCTATTACTTGTTTATAATAAATTAGGTTAGGAGAGCTGTTGCAGTATGGTTCATACAGTTATAATAAATAAATTTTATTTTAAATAACTGTTGTAAAAAAATGAAAGGAATTATCCAAGAAATGATAACCCTGTTACAGTACAGTGAAATTTGTTTTCCAAAATGTTTGATAGATATTATATCACTTTTGTAATTTTTAATCCTTCTCATGGGAAACTATTTTTATGTTTTAAAATTTATAAAATGAATTGTGTTTTTTCATGTTTAAGATTAATTTAGCTTTTTTAAAAATCTTATATTTTATTGATGAAATTTTAATTTTCCCTTAAAATAGAAAATACTACCATAAGTTATGTGTGTATAACATAAGCAAATTTTCTGAACATCCAAGTTATTTAAATGAATTTATGTCAAATAGTTTTATTTCTTTACTCTTAACTATATTTATATAATGTTTACAAAATTTCAAAAGGTCACCTTTGTGCTAAATCTACTAGCAATAAGTTTTTTATTGCATGTAAAAAAATAAATTGTAATTCTGGGGTGCATTAGGACATTTTCCAAACACTTATCAATTTTTTTAATGTACTTTACATTCAGAATATCATTTTTATTCAGTACATTTTTCCTTTTTAAGGACAGAATTGTATTCTTACTGGGTCTGTGAGTATGGCTGGAGCCCATATGTGTTATTATCATAAAGGAAATGATCAAGTGCAAGTAAGTCAACATTGTTTTATTTATCTTGTTTATGTCCAGTCTTCCAATTAAAATGTATGTCTTAACACCTGTGGATTGTAAGAATTGCAGAAACAGGACATTTAAGATTGATATCTTAGTTTGGAACATTTACTATTGAAACTGTGTATTTGTAAACTTCATCCTAGAGAAACAGCACTTAATGTATTATATGTATTGTTATATTACTAACTTAACAATATTAGTGTGTTTAAATAATGATGTAGTTGTTTTTGTATCTTTGTGGACAGTCTGCAAAATTTAGCAGTATTTGTTTGGAGTGAATGTTAACTTAATGTATGAGGCATAAATACTCTGTTTAAAAGTGATATGAGTTCAGTCTGTGAGATATGTTACATTCACATGGGTGAAAAAATAGTACTTGTCATGCTTTGAGTGTTTTATACATATATATTAATTGGTTTAAATAAAGTAAGATTTTGTATTTTAATATAAATTGTTAACTTTGTTGTAAGATCAAGAATGGTCAGAAAAGAAATATTTAATTCTAAATTCATAACTGAAAATAGTTCAATAGCAGTACCCTAACTTTCTTAACATAAACTGTCTGAATAGCTTGGCAAAACTGTGGGTCTGCAAGTTGTTAAAAATTACATGGTTGTATTTCTTAAGTTATTTAATTATTAAATTTTAAAATAGCAGTGATAATTTTGGACCACCCTGTATTTCTGTGTTTTTGTGTTGTTAATTGTTCAAAAATATTTTAGGGTTGTTTTATAAATAATAAAGTATTTGTATTTTATTGTATCTCCTCTTCTAACCCTTAACCTGCAATCTGCAAATTGATTTTCATTTGTTTATTTATTTAAAAAAAATAGAGTAGCACCAGTAAAAGGCATGTGGTAAAACAGTTTTTTGTGCATTGTTTTTCAAAATAAAGAAAAAAAAACAGTTTTTATAGTTTGAGAATGAAGATAGAAAAATCTCTATTGCATGGCCAACTGTTCCCAGAAAAATATTACATGAAAGTTCATGATGTTAAAACCAGATTTTGATACTTGTGATATGAACAACACAGATAGTCCAGTGTATGGCTTATTGCTTAACCAATTCACTACAGCTGGGATGTATATTTCCAATGCATTGGGAAGTGTACATAATAGCTGCAGTGAAAGGGTAAGTAACAACAATAATGATATGGTTTAGGTAGATGTATGTGCTGCTACTTAAGGATTATTTATTGTATTTTTTTGTCTTTAACTGACATTTTTCAAGCTTAATCATTGATTTAACTAAATAGAGTTTAATTTATTGAAGAATGTAAAAAATATATTAAAATGACATTTCTCAAAAATCATGAATGACGATAAATTACACTTTAGTACAAGCTCTTTTTTTGTTCATGCACTGTTGAAATTTGTTAATTGTGTAATATAGTGGCAATAAATATAGAACTTTTCAAACCTTTTTGCTACAGATGTGCTTTTCTCCATATTATTAAAACTGGCACTGTTGAACTGACATGGAAATGCTGAAGCTTTAATCATACCTTTCAACTACAGAGAAAATGCTTGAATTTAAAAATTTGTATTTACAACCCAAAATGAACTTGATTGCAATCGGAAGGCATACATAAGAGTAAAACTTCTTCATAATCTTAATGTCCACAAATTATTGACTTGTTTTTATGTACTCTTCACTGCATATGGTATACACATATTGCAGCATACAGAGTAATTTTGTTTTCCATCTGTTACAACATTCAGTGTGAAGAACTGACCATAACATTTAGTAAGATCAGTCATTTTCTCAGTAAAGTATTTAATTGACCTTAGCAATCATTGGTGGAAATAACTAGAAGCTTAAATATGTACATATATATTTATTTTATATTTTTTTGTGGCTCATATATCATTAAGGACACTATTTCTAAGAAACCATATACCTAAAGACGACCCAGTCTTGTAATTCTAGCAGTAATTTATTCAGTTTCAATCATTTAAATATACACTGTAACTGATATACAAGGTTTTGTTTAACTAGATTTTAATTATAAAAAAACAGATGAACTCACCCATGAATTTGTAAACAAATGAACGGTTCAAAAAAATTAATTTCTCATTTGCAGGTTGGTGTGGAAGTGGAAACAAACTTCAGATTAGGAGAAAGTGTTGGAACTATTGGTTATCAGATTGACCTGCCAAAGGCTAACCTTGTGTTTAAAGGTCAGTTTACCATCTTAAGTGATTTCTAAAAATTTATCTGAAAATTATTTCATTTATTTTTAACAAGATTATTCCACTTATGCACAAAATCTCATTTTGTTTCAACATTGAACTGGGTTTTATTACTTTGAAAACAATATTTAAAACCTACATTTTATATTACATATATGAATTTATATGGATCATATGTTGAAGTTAAAAGAAATAAAAATGAAGTATTAATCCATTACAGATTATTTAATGGAGGAAAATGAGAACTCAAAAATTTGTAAGAATTGGTTGAAGGGAATTACAAAATGTGCAACTTATAATTTTGTCAGTGTCAGTGCTAAAAGTTTATAACTACTGAAAATTGGTTGCAACTTTTAAAACTCAGTTTTGTTTTTCAAAGATATTAACAGTAAAAAAGTAAATTCCACATTCTCTTACTCACCAGAAAGAAGGAAAGTAAAAACTTTTATCATTATTCATGCATGGGCATCTGAAGTAGATGAGTTGGAAAAATGGTAACTAAATTAACTATCATTGTGTGCTTAGATTGGATAGAAGATTCAGCTTTGAGATGCATATATTCTATGGTAATGATGGCAGCTTGGATTAGTTGTTTAAAAACGTTTTTCTTTTAAATTTTAGTCAGGTTAATTAAGAAAACCATTACAATAAGTTTTCAGTTGGCAAGACGTGATATTGAAAATTCTAGTTGGAAAAGTATGGAGTAAATAAACTTAATGTAACACAAGCTTGTAGTGAGGTATGGTATTTTAGTTAATCCAAAGTGTGAAATATTTTGTAATTCAGTAACAATGTTTTGTCAATTTTCTATCAAGTTAGTGAATCATTGATTGCATGAAGCCTGGCATTTCTTGGTGGTTAGGGTACTTGATACAGTCTGTGGGTCATAGGAATGAAACTCATTGCCATACTTGTTTTTCCTTTCAGCCACTAGGGTGTTATAATGTGATAGCCAATTCCACAATTTATTGGTAAAAGAGTACCCCTAAGAGTTGGTGGCATTGACTAACTGCCTTCTTGCTAGTCTATCACTTCTGAATTAGGAATGACTAACACAAATATCCCTCAAGTAGCTTTGTGCATAACTCAACAAACAATAACAATGATCACATAAATTATTGTTACTTTCAGGTTCTATTGACAGCAACTGGACTATTGGAGCAGTTCTTGAGAAGAAGTTACAACCTCTTCCATTTACGCTTGCTCTGAGTGGCATGCTCAACCATGCTAAAAATCAGTCTCGGTTTGGTTGTGGACTCATAATAGGGTAATCTGAACACATTGTATGTAGATTACTTAGAAGTGTTTTCAATGAAAATTGGCAAAGGAAGCTGAATAAAACAAGATTACACAGAGACCAGAAAAATCATCTCAAGATTGCTATAAGAGAACTTTCTGATCACCGTGAAGAAGCCACATCTGCTTTCAGTATTTTCATAGACCAAACAAAGTCTTGTAAGACCAGTGTTCTCGCATTACAAGGAACACATTCTCAAAGCTAATAAAAAAAAAAATGTATTCCAAAGAGTACATGAGTCTGGTTTGTTGGGAATTATGGAAAATACACAATTTTAAGTGCATATAAAAGAAAAATATGTGGTTATTTTCAACAAAGTTTCAAAAATAAATAGCTTTTACATTTAATTATTGAAAGGAAATTCCAGGTACTGTGATAACATATTATGTGAAAGAGAAAGTGTTCTAATCTGGGAATTTAAAAAATGCACTTTATTGGAATGAAGGTGGTGAGTTAATTTTTTTAGTTTTTGATAAAGAAAAGGGATTAAAGTATAATAGAGTTTGTTACAAAACTTAACTTGTAATTCAATATTTTAACTATTATTTGTGATTATCTTAATACTTGTACTTTCACATTATTTCTCATATGTAAAATAACCACTGACTGTATTTCTTTTATTTTGAGTAAATAAGGTTTTAGGTCTTATTTCTCAAAGTTTTAGTGACAAACTGTAATTAGTCATGTTTTTCATGGATTTTTATTTGAAGCTTCTAAATTAAAAGCATAATTTGTTGTTGAGAATTCATTTGATTGCATGATTCATGTTTGTTTTATTCCTGTTGTTTGTACAAAGTAATTTTTTCAAAGTTTTAAATATTCATGTTTATTTTCTGTGCTTTAACATCATGAACTTATGGTGAAAGTCATATTTACATTTTTATTAATTATTAAGTGAAGGTAAAATGTGATGACATTTAGAACAGTGTTATTTCCCTTCTTATTTAAGGCCTCGCATGACCAAGCTATTCAGATGTTCAACTCGCAACCTTTTGGTCACTAAACATGCTTACCCTTTCAGCTGTGAGAATATTATAATGTGGCAGTCAATCCTATTATTCATTGGTAGAAGAATTGTCCAAGAATTTGGGGTGGGTGGTGTTGACTGTCTTCCCTGTAGCCTTTCACTGCAAACTTAGGGATGTGACGTGCAAATGGACCTTAAATAGCTTTGTGCGAAATTCAAAACACACCTTTCATTCAAAAAAAAAAAAAAAGGCTAAAATATTCTTATTTTTCTGGAAAAATTTAATAAATCTTTTAAATTAACACAAATCTCACAGGTTTTATCCAAATTATAATAGAGGATATGACCAATGAATACTTGTAGGTTTAGAATCATTTTTAAATTGTATTTTAAATGTGTAATTAGATAACAAATGATTCAAAGAAAAAGTATAAACAATTTTTAGAGTTGTATAAAACGATCATAAAAGTAAGTCCATAATAATGTTAGATGAACATGGAACATGAGATTTCAACTTCATTACAACTTAAACTTTTGAAAAAGAGTAAACATTTCAGATATATATGTATCTATGTTTATATAAAGAAACTGTTTATTACATTTTCTCTATCACTATTCATATTTAGAAACATCCACATCAAACCTCATAGTTAGTAGGTCTATTCTAACTTTAAAGTAAATAAAAATAATTAGCTATTTGTAATAGGTAGTGGGTGAACTATTGAGACAATGGCAACTTCAACAGTGAATATAAAATTATCAGCAGTGTTCAGTGTGATCATCATTTACATTCACTATTAATGAGAGAACATTTTGCACACTAAATGATACCATCAAACCTACAACATTAATACTTTACTTGGTGTTATAAGATATCTTTCATGTGTGTCAAGATAATAAACATACCATGGAAAACCAAAGCCTTAAGGTAGTACAGTGTCCAAAAGTCAACAAGAGTGAGATATAGAAATCAATCTGTTGATTACTTAATCTCTGGAAGTTTGTCTCCCAACATCTTGACAGCTCATTCAATGTTAGGTGATGTCTCATCTTGTTTGCAGACTTCTTTATTTATATCAGTTTCCCATCCTACCTGAAGACTTATTCAAACATAACTGCTTTCTCTAAATTGTAGGATTGATACAACAGTGTTTTATGTTACTTTAACAACCAATTATTTTGTCAGCCCATTATGGCCAAGCCTGTTAAGGTGTGCGACTCATAATCTGAGGGTTGTGGGTTTGAATCCCTGTTGCGCCAAACATGCTCGCCCTTTCAGCCGTGGGGGTGTTATAATGTGACGGTCAATCCCACTCTTCGTTGGTAAAAGAGTAGCCCAAGAGTTGGCAGTGTGTGGTGATGATTAACTGCCTTCCCTCTAATCTCACACTTCTAAATTATGGACGACTAGTACAGATAGCTCTTGAGTAGCTTTGTGCGAAATTAAGATAAAAAAAAAATGAAATTTGTCTAAACTTCATTGCTGGAGAGTACAATCATGTTGATATTACCAATTGATCTACATCATACCCATGGATCACTAGGTGTCTGACTACTTTTCCATCTTTGAAACTAAACATAGAATTTTGCAATATTAACAATATGGCAACATCCACAATTTAACATGTATTATATTTTAGCTGTTACTTAATTTTTTCATGTACTTTTTAAAATATTAATTTCTTTTGACAAAGTTTAGTTTTTCTCATGCTTGTATTAAGTAAAATCACTGATGTAATAATAGAAAAAAATTATTCCAAAGAAATAAGCTTTTAACCATCTTTATACTAATATATCCAGTTGAATACAAGGTGGCTGTGAATATTCCTAATAACCACAAAAGATCTGCTGCATGCTTTCACTTGATTTTCTTCATATAAATTATTATGCCAAATGATGTACATCTGTTGTAAGTGAAAAGATACTGGGTTGCCCATGCTTAGGCCATTTGTTTGTATATACCAGTATCGCCAGTTCTAGCCAATATTTTTATGACACAAATTGAAACACAAGCAATTAATACAGCATTACATCCACCACTATACTGGTACAGATATGTAGATGACACGGTTGCGGGATTCGAATCTACAGAACACATACTTAACTTTTTCACTCACATTAACTCTATACATCCCAACATTAACTTCACATGTGAACAGGAAGAAAGCAATCAAATATCATTTCTTAACCTCAAAATTATAAGAACCGACACACAATTCAAAACAGAAATCCACCGAAAAATCACCCATACTGGACTATACATTCCTTGGGACTCAGCACATGAAACAAAACAAAAACTCAACATACTAAGAAACCAGATAAACACAGCCATAAAACTATGCTCACCAGATAAAATTAACGATGAATTAGATAAAATAAAACAATACTTCATCAACATCAATAAGTTTCCTCCACAAACCGTAGAAAACATTATACGCACACACCTAGACAGAAAGCAAAATCAACCAACAAAAGTAAATATATCTCACGAATCAAAAAATCACGAAACCATATACTGCTGTATACCATATATTCCTGACATCAGCAAACAAATAACCAACATTTGGCAAAAACTAGTAACAAAATATAACATTCCAGTTAACACTAAATTTATTCAAAAACCAGGCACAAAACTAAGGTCTATACTATGTAAGAACTACACTGACAAACACCACACCAACATTATTTATAAAATACAATGTGATAACTGCCACGACTTCTATATAGGAGAAACAAGTAGAAAAATGGAAACCAGATTCAAAGAACATAAAAAGTCACCTTCACACGTTTTCGAACACTGCAAGTCAAATGGACACAACATAACCATAGAAAACACTAAAATACTAAATAAAGAAACAAACATAAACAAACGAAAAATTAAAGAAGCCTTACTTATACAACAACTTAAACCCAAAATAAACCAATATAAAGGAACACCATTATACCTATATTAATATTATAGATAAAATTATATATTCAAACATCAAACCGCGCCCTCTACATTGCGACACTCAGTTATACAACCCCTTCCAAACATGTGGTCAGCTTCCGGCCAGTTACCTCTTTCTTTGTGAACCTGACGATGACCGAAGAAGGTCGAAACGTTGTTCGCTCTTCTATTTGAAGTGTTTTCTGAGCCCAAAAGAGCCGTTTTTTGCATATAAAATAAGTACTTATTCTGTAGATGGACTTTAAAAATAATGTTATTATGTTATGCATATGAGTGCATAAATAAATTTAAGAAAGAAATAAGGAAAATCTATGCTATACTTAGAAAAGGCTTCAGAACTTTCAAGTACTCATATAATTGTTGCCTAGGAACTTGAAAAAATTATCAAATCAGACTGTAACATACAGTGGTAACAAAGACTAAAATCACACACAAAAAAACTGATGCATTCAACATGTTGACTGAAATATCTTTTTTTCAGGTATCTCATCAGCTAAACAGCAGGCACTTAATGACTACTTCTACGGTAAAACTGAGTTATTTCTACTTGTTCTCAATATCTAATCAAACTGGAACTTTTGAAAACAATACAAAATTACTACAGTAATTAAGAGGATAGAAACAATGTCAGGTATAAAAGATCATTTCAAGATGAAGCTCTTATAAATGTAGAATTAGCCCTAGCACCAAATGAAGAACTTGGCATAGAATTTCTGAAGTAAAGTAATTTGTTTTGGCTTTCATATATATTCGTCATATACTTATAAGTTTATTAAATTCACTATCTTTCCTGCCTCAGTCTCATAGTTTAACTGCACTTCAGTAGATTGTGAAACTGGACTTTTTCAGAATGATTTTAAGTGCTTGTTTGAGAAAGAAACAGAAGATCCCAACTCTAGGAATTGGGATTATGCTTTAATTGCTAATGCCATGAGTTTACAAAAGAACACCCTATTTAACAAAATTGGCAATTTTGAAGGTTTTATGAATTATGAACCTGATTTATTGTTAGAGAATCCAACATTGCTTTTGAGACTTATAATTTATACTAATAGGTTTGTGTGTTACCTCATTCACATATTTGAAATCAATAAAATCTTGGCACGCATATCTTCCCCCTCCCCCCTTCACTCACCATTGTAGTAAGTCAAGTATTCTTCAAAGGCTGTATAACTGTCGTCCAGCATTTGCTGTATCTTACTATTTGCCACATTCCTGTAGTACAAAATTTGCTTTATCTGATGTGCATCAGTGTTAGTTGTTTTGAGTAAATTCCGTTTGATAAAATTGCTCATATGGTTCTAAATATAATTTGGTATACTTAAACACTCACATAGTCACTTTGGCTGCATTAGGCCTCAGCTGCTCAATGAATTCAGATTTGTTAATAGCCATGTGCTTGATTTAGGACACTGTGGGATAGACATAACTCTAATGTCTGGACACGGTTACATCCACTTTGTCCTCACCTGTAACTATTCCAGCGTGCATCTCCTCTAACATCAAATCTATTGCCAGAACGAAGTTAGTATCCATTAGTAAGTGGTGGTTTCATCAGAAGGACTTGGTATAGTGCAAAATCTAACAGTATTCTGGCTGCTCTTGTGTTAAGCAAGAATTTGATCTTTTACCCATAGGCATGTGCCAAGCTCCATCTGATAGGCTCAATTTGAATTCTCAGCAAAGTATGGGCACTGTTGGTTGATCCATCAGTTTGGGCCACTAACCTTGCTAAATTTTCTCCTTGGCCAAATATGCATTCTGTTGTCTCTATAGCACTTCTCAAGCCAATTGTTACAAGTGATAGCTTAGCCACATTAGCTGCTTAGTAAAGTACAAGCAATTTGCTCATCAGTGACCCAACATGCCGTCTGCCTGAAATGCTGTCGGAAATAGTTTGGATTTTCCTTCACAACACCTTTCACAACAGCTTTGTTTAACTTGCAGGAATTTATGACATTGGTTCAAGCCTCTTTTTTATGGGTTTTCAGTCACTATTGGCTGAGAAACTGCTGATGTCATGAGTAGTAAGTTGTAGCACACTCAAGGATTACGGCTTTTAGGTGACTAGTAATCTACTGTTCAAGGTAGTAGAATAATAAGTTCTTCTTGTCCTGAATCTTTGATCAACACAAGTTTCTTTAAAAGCCACTCTGAGATGCTAGGGTATTTGAGGAGGGTCACTATCACACAATGGTTCACAAACTTTTCAATTGGTGTCTACTGGAGAATTGACTAGTAGAGTTTATTCACTATTGGAATATCCAGTCCTTGTTGATTGGTCTTGACTAGAGCAGGTTGTGTTACTTTATATGTTATCAGGCTAATCGGGTGTATTTCTACTTTGATGTTCTTCATTTGTATATTTTCTTTGTATTAAAATCACTTTTCATGGTCTAATTTTCCCGAGTCTGCAGTTGGAGAAAGATCAGCATCAGGTACTTTTGCATCTTTATCAAAAGTCTTATGTTTCTGAGAGGATATCACCTGTACCCCACAGCTCACTCTTTAGTGGCAGACATTTTCTCTAAGGTATGAGTACTTCTGACATAAATGACATTAATTAATTGTGAAGCTTTCCTTTAAAGTTACTGACACTAAGTTCAAGTAAAGGCAAAACAATTATGGTAATCACATTATCAGAATTTTTTCTTCTTACCTGCTCTGTTGGTTTTTGGAGTTAAACAGATTATTAAGTATATTCTGCTTTACAAAACAGGATAAACCAAGATGTAATGGTGAATTTAACTGAACTGAATTTTGTCTAAGAAATAAAGATACTTGAAAAGATCTATGGTATAAAATGAAAATATTTATTTATTTGCAAAGATAAAAGTATTATTGTGTGTCTGTGTTAATGACTGGACAGTCACCTTTCACTGTATTTGGGAAACGATTAACTGATTTTTTCCCACAGGATAACTTTCTATCAACCACCTCACTTGAAATTCCATGCAAGACTGTTCAAGTGTAACATTTGTTACTTATCACGCTACTGGTCATTCTTATTCAACATAGGAGAGGTTGTAATCTTGATATGATCAGTCTTACCATTGAAGGATACTTCTGTCATCTTCATTTTTGTACAACATGCAGTGTTACAGCAACATTTTAATGGGCAGAATAGGCTAGAGGATAACAAAGGAACAAAAGCAGCTAAAAAAGAGTGAAAACTTAAAGTTTTCCAGACCACTTGTCCTACAAGAAATATATTGATTTAGAATAAATGAGAAATTCCCACGTGAAAATAGAAAAGTACAAAATGCATAATATACAACTTATTACTTGGTCACTGGAATTGTTCTATCAGTTATATTCTGCTAGCAATACTTGTCTCTTTCATTGTAGATGCTTATCCAAAACTGAAACTTAATCAGAAATTTCCTTGCTGGTGGAAAAGTCATTTCAAGTGTTTTCTAAGATATATATAAAAGCTCATAGGGTTGCCTAGAGTTTTAATTGCTTGTATCAGAGCAAAAAATAAGTTAATGATGATAATCCTAATATAATTCAGTTAAAAACTAGCTTATGACACATCTATCTTAGAAAATTTCTAATCAGCTTTAAAAATGGCTATTGCCTCATGTTTGAACAACAGCTTACTGGGTGTTACGTTTTTTTATGTTTTTCGTAGACTAAACGCAACAGAAAGACACAGATAACAGCTTGTATAATTTATTACACTAAACTATTAACAGATATAACATAAATTATATAATAACAATGATAGATATTAAGTTTAAACCTTCAAAATTAATTACAAAACAAAATGGTACTAGTTTCAACCTTCAAAATTAATCACAATACAAAATGGTACTAGCCTGTATCTAATATAATGATCTAAAATGAAAGTCTCAAATTCCAGTCTAGGGTGTGAATTTGGTCCCACGAAGAAATTCCGAAGTTTAAATGAAGAAGTTCAGAAACAATTCACAGTTCAGTAAATTCGACGAAGTTCTTTTCACGATGCCTCCGATGAACGTCACAAAATTGTTGCCTTCAATTTTTTCGATTTCCCGTAAATAGTTCCACACGTATTGACTTTCAGTATAACTACTAATTCGAAAGAATCGTAGAGATTGACGAAATAAAATCACAGCTTCCGTAGATCTAACTTTAGTCACAAATCCAAGTTGAATAATCACAGCAAACACTTAATTTTTCTCAAACGAATGACTGACTCTTCTTTTCTTCGAATAAAAACTAAGGACTCTCTTCTCTTTTTTCTTCGAATAAAAACTAATGTCTGACTCTTCTTATTCTTTCTCGCATCTTCGTCTGTTTATATATTGTAGGCCTAGACTTCTCGAACCATCGCGAAACTTTTACAGAACTCCAGAGCAATCCGCGCATGTCCGTTCTTGCACGAGACTAAACGTCTAGACATTAGGCCGCCAGCATTTCATGTAAATACATATGATTGGTCTACCTAATTCTAGAAAATTCTAAATGTTATTTTAAATGAATAACAACGTATTTTATTGTTTAAACTTTGAAACAATAATATAAATATGGAAATATAAATAATAGAAATGAAAATTTAAACACAACACGACATGTTGTCGCTTACAAAATATTTACGCGACATTTACATAACACTGGGTTATATTATTTTATGAAATAATGCTTGTGAAAATCACCCTGAAAACATTGTTTGCTGTGCTGCATGCATACAACAAATGTATAAAATGCAATAACAAACCTGTATTCTTTGAAACAACGATACTGATTTTCTAATAATGTTATGCTGTGGTATTTTTAGGATTTTTCTCAGAGTGATATTAGAGTAGGACGAATTCTACTTTAATCACATACTTTATCGTATGTGATAAAGTATCAGCTCGACAACATAAAAATAGTTAATAACAAAACATATAAGACTACAAACAAAAGTGTCGAACTGACAAGAGAAAAATCCTTATTAACAAAACAGCAAATAACAAACGCAAGTGTTTTTAATTATTTGCAATTAAGCACAAAGCTACACAATGGGTTAATTATGCTTTGCCTACTTCGGATATCGAAACCTGATTTATAGCTGTATGAATACTATTCGTGTGCTACTATGGGCACATAAGTGTTGAAGTGGCAAGAAAGGAAAATCGTGGATCACAAAACACACAAGAGTTGAACTGACAAGAGAGTAAATATAGTTTTTTCTTACAAATTTGCAGGGAGTTCCCTTGTATATCTACGAGAAGTTAAACTACAATATAAATACACCCCGAAATGTTAAACATAAGTTACACCGAGTTTTCAGGTACAACAAGCTGAGTGAAACTTTACAAAATCTTCAGTTTATAAACTCTTTGAAACTTGTAAAAGACCGAGAAGACATAGATGAGAAAATATGCTTAACAGGATAAGTGTTTCATTGTTGAGCACAAAGCTACTAAATGAGCTATTTGTGTTGTAACCACCACGGGTTTTCGAAACCCTGTTTTTAACTCCTTAAGTCTTCATATTTACCACTTGGAGGCTAAACAGGCAAAAGCTTGGTTTTAAGTATAATGCTAGGGTTATAGACGAAAGGGGTGGAGGTTGAAGATAAAAGCTTCATAAGTGTCTTTCGTCTTGGTAGGCAAAAAAGGAAAAGAGAGAGTGAGGGAGATGAAGGCAATTTTTTTTAAAGCATACTGTACGTATGTTATGGGATTTTCCCATCTAAGTTGTCAAGAATTAAAGTTAATTTTGTCAAAACAAAAAATACGCAAAATGTTTACGTATAGATTAAACAGACTGCTATAAATAATAAGGTTTTGTTGTTTTTGAAAGATGACTATATTTATATATGCACCTCCTCTATCAACTCAAATCCTGGTCACGACCTTGTGCAATACATAAACAAAAACAGGCTGCTTATGACACACATCTTATATGATGTGGAGTCTCGGCCTGGCATGGTCAGATGGTTGAACAACTTGACTTGTAATCTGAGGGTCACGTGTTCGAATCCACGTCACATCAAGCATGCTTCCCCTTTTAGTCTTGGGGGCATTATAATGTTGTGGTCAATCCCACTATTTGTTGGTAAAAGAGGACCAAGAGTGGTGGTGGATGGTGATGTCTAGTTGCCTTTCCTCTAGACTTACATTGATAAAATAGACGGCGAGCGCAGATAGCCCTAGTGTAACTTTGCGCGAAATTCAAAACAAACTAAGCCATACAGTATATGTTCCAATGCTACGTTGGTGTGGTATTGGGTCGTTACGTGATTTGCTAACAAGAACAATTCTCTGTATTTTAATAATGAAGACAGATTTATAGTTAACATAGAAGAATATTCAGAAAACTAGTTAGAGTACCTTCATTTCGCGTGCAACTGGAATACGACAAACTAAGTTACTTGTTACAAGTCTTTGTGTTGGAAATAAGGTGAAATAAAACACAAAATTCGAAAAATTATATAGTCAATAAAGGGGTAGCAAACATGGGTAAATGCAAGGGACACCCCTTCAAACATGAACGAATACCAAAGGGAACTTGTTCCACTGAAAAATGATAAATATATTTTTATTTATTCAGTATATCTAGATATATTGATTTAGACTTTATCTCTTCCCTGGATAAATTTTTGTGGTGGTTATGGTGGCAAATACATAGTATGATCTTGTATCTTACTTGTGACTGCAGTTGTAAGAAAGTTCTTTATTAGCTCAAAATGTAACATTATTTTTGTTAGTATAATTCATAACATTTACTCTTGAGAGTGATCAGGAAAATTAATTATTATTGACATCTCGAAAAAAAATGTTTTCTTCTTTCTTTTTTCAACTTACCAAAAATAGATATATGGTATAATATTTAGGTCAAATTGTTGAGACCAAAGCGAGGATTGACTGCTATTTTACATTTTTACGTGTGAACGCCCTCACAAGTCACAGGGTTACTCAAGAACACGACCAGCAAGAGCAAGAGATGATTATGAGATGTTTGGACTATTAAAATTTCATTTTTATTTCTTTTTTTACCAACGAAAATTGAAGCAGTATTCTACATCTTGAATAGCTGATAATGAAAACGAGATCAAATAAGAGAACTGTATTAATTCTGAGTTGGTTAAAATAAAATTTGGAAGTTTAAAGAACAATAAAATTCCTGGGCCAGATAGTGTTTCCCCAAGGTTTTTAGAGAAGGTCAAAGATTGGATATGTAAGCCACTTACTACTAGAAGTGCTGGAGGATTGGAAATTAGTTAGGAAGGTGATAAAAATTGTCTCAGTAATTATAGACACATTGGTCTTACATCAGTTGTTGGAAAAGTTTAGAATTTTATTGAATAATCAACATCTTTTTATTAATAGAATGTTTTGCCATACAAATTTTTTGACATTTTTTGAAAAGGTTATTGATTATGTAGATGAGGATAAGGGTGTAGATCTGATGTATCTGGATTTTCAAAAGCATTTGAAAATGTGCCACATAAAAGGCTTATAAAAATCATCTCTACAGATGTGGGGGATAAGTTAATAAATTGGATAAAATGGAAGAAAGGGTTGTTAAAGTGAATTAATATCATAAGTGAGGTACTTTAGAGCTAAATATTAAGACTTTTGGTTTTTTTAATTTACATCAGTTACATAGATGAAGTTAATAAATTTCTTACCTTTGCAGATGATATTAAGGTCTTGGGTGTTGCCACCTGTGAGGAGGATGCAATATGAAGATTTAGATCATTTAGTGAGTTAGGTGAATGAATAACAGGTGAGTTCTAATTACAGTAAATGCAAGTGGGTTGTCATAATTTAAATTATAAGTATAATTTGGATGGAAATAACCTTAACAGTGTTACAAAAGATAGGGTATACTAATTTTAGAGCAAATCCACGTGTATCTGTCTGTTGTGTTCACAGCAGGAAATAAGATTCCAAATTGCAGTGTTGTAACTTCAAAGACTTAGCGTTGTCTCTTTGGATAATGCATGGTATGCTTACATACCACATGAAGAATAGTTAGTGTTAAACTCCTTAAATGGTTAAAACATAAAAGTTTCCAGACACAAAGTCTTTATACTCTGATGGGATTCCCATACCATTTTCTAATATGTCTGTGTCCTCCTCCACAATAGATGCTCATGATGTGCGGCAGGTAATGTAGCGTTTAAAAACTGTTTTAAGTGTATCTTATTATTAACAATAGCGTTAAAAGAGTGTGTATTTGCATGTGTGATTATCAAAGTCTAGCTTGTACTGCAGAGCAAAATTTCTTTAGATGGTTGAAACATTATACATTGTCATCTCACAAAAGATTAATGATCTGTTTCTGCAAAAATTATGTTTTAGAATTTGTTATTACGGATTCACAATAAGAATGATTGTCAAATCCAATCAGAAGAAAGGGAGATCTAGTAATTAATATATCGGACTATGGCACAAAAGTAAATTGCATTCCATATTTTTAGTGTGTGGGTACGTTTAAAAAACACGACTGAATACAGCTCTTAGCGTTTGTGTTCGTGTTTTGTTACCGCAAAGTCACAGTGAGCTCTCTGCTGTGTTCATCGAGGAGAACCAACCCCTCATTTTTGCGTTGTAAATCCGAGTACTCACTGCTGTCTCACCGGGGGACCCAATGTTTCGAATAGAGTAATCATTAAGGTCAGTTGCCCTCCGCACTTTCGGCTAGGAGGTGCGTTAAAAAAAATACAATATTGTAGCATAAGAGTTGGCCACTAGTGCTGTTGACATGCTTTTTTCCCCTATAGTTTTCAATTCAAATTAGGAACAACCATCACGAATAATATTTGTGTAGATTTGATGCAAGCATTCAAAAGACACAAAACTTCCTCTTTTGTCTATTCGCTCAAAACTCGTCATGACTTTGCAAATAAATCTCACGTGTAGTTCTGCGTAAAATTTTGGAAGAATATTTGGTTCATATTTGCAATTTCTTCCCTTCACATGAATGTGTGTATAATGAATAGAAAACAAAATAAATAATTCTATTTAAAATAAATCAATTCACGAGTAACATTATGGCCAGTTTGAGCATGTTTTATAATATTTTGAAGAAATATAAGGACTTGTGTATGTAGGCATACGGTGAAAGAAGAGTTATATTTAAGAAAATGACGATTAGCACAAACAAACTATTTACTTTAAGTTTATGGCTTATTCTTTACGAGTCTTGTTCATTAATGTATTTTGAAAAACGTTCGTGGACATCATTTTCGGTTTTAATTCAGGAACAATTATGCTTATCCACGTCACCCCCATAGGCAAAATAAAAAAACAAAACAAAAAACACCTTAAATATTAGTCTGAAAGAGTCATTTTTAGTTTAATGTACATTTTAGAAAGAAGTGAAACGTTAAAGTAAAATTAAATTTAAATTTTTAGCCATTTATTGAATTCATTTTTTTTTAAATTATTTTGTCAACTTTTGGTGTCAGAGCCGAACTTGGTACAATTTAGTTGTTAGTTTTTGTTATGAAAGGGCATAGTATGGATATATATTATATCATATATGCATTTATCGGAATGAGGAAGAACGAATACTCTTTCAACTTCAGCTTGGTGTCGCAACTGGAATTAGTTTTGTTGAAAATGTTTATCTAAATTGCGGCAGGGTTGAACTTTTAAAGTATTTACTTGATTTTTAACTTACGTTTTATCTATGTTTTGTGTAATAGTAGAACAAACAGACTAACTAATGTATATGAACTAACAAGGAAAGAAATATTACTTTAAGTATGTTATAAGAAGAATCAACTCTTTAGAGAATCGATGTATGTAGTGATATATTAATTATTAGTAGATGAGGCCAGCAGATATATGGTAGAACGTTTTGTAACATTACTCTATGTAAGCCTAATTAAATATTTAAGTTATTTATTGATGAAATTTTATAAAATAGCGAAAACGTTGTGCTGTTTTTAGTTTAAAACACAAATGTAAGATTTAACAGATAAGTTGATTTGCAAAGAAATACGATCCTCTTATTGAAACTTAAGACAGTAATGTTAATATATTCTGGCTTGATTTACTGATTTGTCGAGCTTTTTGATCAAGTTATTTTAAACGTAAAGTAGGACTGAGGTAAGCTTTAATAAACCAGTGTAAATATCAATGTTAAATCTGTCATCAGGCTTTAACATACCATAAATTATTTTCAGAGTCAAAGCACATTAATCTTGTGTAACCAGTTTCATCATAGTAATTTATAGGTGTCTTGATTAGATGCTGGTGAGAGATTAAACTAGCACTATCACTAAGTATCAGACGTTTTTTGTGTATTCAGACTTTGCTTTAAAGTATATAGCCTTTTATTCAGTAATATTGGGTGTTACAATTATTCATTGATGACTGAGTCTTTTGGTTGGAGATATGTATTATGTAGTTGCTGAAATGTAGGTTTATACAGTGTTAATATCTGGTTACAGGTTATTGTGCAGAGCTAGTTTTGTTTATTAGCAGGGAATAACTTTTCCTGTCATCAGATCAAACTCTTAGAGAAATCTGTCAGGTTTGATGATGGTAGCTTTATTGTAATGTGTGGGAACATACTTATACATTCCCAAAATAAGTTAACAAGTTAGTGTATAAGCAGATGAAAAAGCTAAATATACTTTGTATATTTTCATATATTGGATTTGTTTAAACTTCATATGAAGCTTTAATGTTTTTTGAGGAATCAGAAGTGGCACTTGTATTCATTTATTAGTTTGGGAATAGATTATACACATTTTATATATGTGCACTTTTTTTACTTAAGATTGTAGAATTATTTGTTATACAGAAAAGCCCCAAAGTATTAGTCATTTTTGTAAAAATATATGTAAGATTATGCTGTCATGCTATAGTGATAAGCCAGTAAGGTAAGTTTAACACAAAGCAGTATGTTATGCTGTTCTTAATCTTAAAAAAAAAAATTTTGTTGTTTTTATCATACAAGTGTAGTCAAAAGATACACTAGCAAGATTAAAACATAGAAATGTGAGTATAATGTTATGGTTCATTGTAATACACGAGTTGATATACCAAATTTTTTTATAGGATTTTTGAACCAAAATTTTTCTTTTGAATTTTTTAACCCTTCCAGATTATGAAGTAAAATTTGTAATTATGAGAAACCCACTTGAAGTAAATATGTATTCTTAAAAGAACTGGTATAGATATTAAAATTTTATTTTAATTGAAGTTTTAATACCCATACCAGTTGTCTTGAAAATAAATTTGAAGTAAATATGTTTTTTGTTTTGAGACTTCATAATTTTATCTCTACCTTCAATTAAAGTTGAATTTATTTATTGCAATACAGTATCTTGAGACAGCCTGGAACAAACTAATGCATTATGTTTCAGATCCAACAGTGGCTTTTTAGGAAAGCTTTTGTCAGCTTTAAGGTTACAATTTGTTCGTGTTTGTCATCTATAAATTTTAAATTTATTAAGTTGATGATGAACAACAGTATGACTGCAGCAGCAATGAACATTTGACATGTTGTATGCTCAGTAATGAACATTTAATTTTTGAATGTTTCAGAACATACATATTCCATTTTCAGCAAGCTGTATTGAATAGGGTATATTATTAGGTACAAATATTTGTAAGGTTTAAACACATTATAAAAAAGTAATTAAAATAAAGAATAAAAGGATGACATAAATTTAAAGATGACCAAATAAACAAAGAACACAGTAATGCAATAATATTGTAAAAGTATTCAGACTTGATTGTAGTGAAGTTCCAGTATTATTTAAAGTTTGGAGTTCACATATTATAGATAAACTTTCTTTAATTAAATGTTCTATACTGTGTGATAGAGGTGAGGTGACTGAAGTTTGTAATCAAGACAGGGTGGTTGGTGTTTTGTTTTCTCTATGTATGTGAATTGTGGAGTCTGGTGGATTTGATTTTTTTTACCAGTTGTACTTGATACTTTCATTTATTGGCAGGTGTAATTGGTGTGTAGTTTTTTTCCAATGTAAGTATTATAACAGCCACCTTGTGTATTTATATACGATCCTGGAACACATAGGGGTTGGTAATAGGTCTTTAGATCTGAACAGATTTTGCATTTTGAAAGATGATTTAAAACCCATTTATAGCTTAACTTCTTTATAAAATGTTTTAATTATTTTTAAAATTTTTGATTTCACTATTTAACATTGTTTACTTCAGAAAGAAGCAATTAGCCTTAATTGGTATTTATCAACAGTGTATGGTTTCATTGGAAGTTCACATTTGTCAGAAGGGAATTTTCTGTGTTAGGGCTTGAGTAAAATGCAAGGGAAAGGCATTGTTTATTAAAATGTTCAGTACCAAAAATGTAGCAGGATCACCTTTTGTTGTATTCTCATATTCTTTATTTATTTGGTTGTTCTTCAATTTACCTCATTCTCTTATTCTGTATTTTAGTTATTTTTAAAAATGTTTATACTTTATGAATATTTGTGTCTAATGATCTGTTTTGTTCTGTGTAGCTTGTTGATGATGGTATATGTATATTCTAAAACATTTAAGAATTAAAGATATTGTTATCTACATACGTGTGTAAAATGTTCATTGCTGCTGCTGCTGTTTTGTAGTTCATTGTTAAACTTCGATTCTTAGTGAATAAATCTGTCACTTCAACTTAATTAACTGGGAGTTTGTTCAGTTCACAAACAGAACACCTGTTGGAATGTATTTTACTGAATTTTCAAGCAGTTTATAAAAGTTTTTATTGTTAGTCATTTCTTTTCCTTTCACTTTATAACCTTTACTGTTTATATTTCAAATTACTGCCTCACAGGAATGAGACCTGATGCTATGGGTTGCTCTACCTAGATTTTTCTGTAGGAATAAAATAATTATTGTTCTTCTTTGTAATATCAATTAGGAATACGAGGGGGTTTGTGACCAAAAAAGTCTTTAATCTGTGTGACAAATTGTTTTTCATCTATTTAATAGTAATGTTTAAAGCTATTTTATTCAATAGACCTTTAAATATATTTCTTTGTCTAAGGTTGTTTAAATAATTTATGATGAGATTAAGGCAACCTTACAATTTTTCCAGTTTATTGTAAGGTTTAAGTTATTTATTGTATTTTGAATTGTATGAAACATTTTTTTCTGTTGTATTTCAATGAAGGGAACTATATTTTATTTTTACAGAATTAGAAATAATTATGGAAACTGTCAAGTAAAGTGTATCAAAGGCCAATGCTGAGAATGGCACCTCATTATTGAATGGAGATGAATTGTATAAGAGTATTGTTAAATGTTGGTCATTTGCACTCTAATTTCTACCACCCAACCAATTATAGAATGACACATCAGTTTATACTCTAGGCAGTCAATCATGTTATGCTTGGCACTGTGGTCCTATCATAGCTTCCAGGACTAAAATACTTTGTGATAAGTGTGTGCAGATCAAAGTTCTAGCTTTTAATGAAAATCAAAACTGTCAAAAATGTTTTATATTGGGGTATGTTCTTTATACGAAAGATGAATGGTGAGTAGATATTAGTAATAATCTCACTTTAAAATACATTGAGATAAAGACCGGTATGGATGTGTTGTTGTGGAAGATTCTGATGGACCAGATTCATTATATTTCATAGAGTAAAGCATATTGATTCAGCTTGAAACAAAAATTGTTATATGAAAATGTTTAGGTAAATGCTAGATAACAAAATCTATAATGAGACCAGCTGAAAAATTGGAGTTTCAAGTATACTGGGTTTACACTATTATTTTATAGAACCCTTCTGTATTGAGTAGTAAAGTGCAGTATTATGGGAGAGAAAGGAACACAGTGTGTTGCTTATTTTGTGCATTATTGATTTTCTAAGCATTAATTTCCCATTTGATGAAAATGCTGAAAATTATCAAGTACAGAGAAAGTGCTCTTTATGGTATTCAGGGGTTAACTTTATTATCTACTTTTAAACTGTCATTGCTAATCTTCAGCTGTGTACAAATATATAAAAACAATGCATGTAATTTGGTTTCAAAACTTCTACTTCATTTGAACTTTTAATGTTTGGCCTTGTTATATTTATAACTAATAGTATGTAATCTAGTTTTAAAACTCCCACTTCATGTGAAATGCCTTGTTGTTAGATATGTATTAATTTATAGTTTGATTGATTCCTTTATTCAACTTGGATTGTCTTCAAAGCAGTTTCAGGTAAATATAAGAACCAGTAGTAGTAGCATTAGTGATGTTTCACCTTCTGATGTCAGCAGTTGCATCTTTTTTGTTTTTGACCAAACAAAATATTAAGTTCTGTATTTATAATCAGATAAGAGGAGTACACTTTTTGGATATTAAGGTCTTTTTTACAATCTTTCAGTGTTTTTATGTATATGAATTCAGCTGTTCTGTATCATTTTACTGTGTTTGAGACACAGTAATAGTAGTGAATATGAAAATGAGGGGACTTTGGTCAAAGAAAGAGAAAAACAAATCAGTAGATGAAGTTCAAAGTGTTGTAGCAACCGTGAAATAGGCTTAATGACCTTTGTGTCTTCTCATGTGGTATGATATTTTAAGTGTTTCTCATATACGAATCTTTTTGTAAAAAATAAAAATGGATAACATTGTTGTTAATTTTTTATCTTGGTGCATGTTTTATTTCATCTTTTGTTTTAATGAGCACAGTAACTTCAGCTCTTTAAGAAAAATGAGTATTGATCATGAAATATTTTTTTGTCTAAAGCATTTACATATCAGTGTTCATGGTGCATGCCAAAAAGTCATTACCAAGCCTTAGGAAGTAGTAAATAAGTTGATTTTTTGTGATGAGAAGGATTTTCCTTGAAAACAATAATATGAATTTAAGGTCAGTTTGGTGATAGTAAGATTTACAGAAAAACACATTTATTGGCCGTTTAACTGGTTTTACAGTTTTATTCTATTTTTGTTCAAATGTTATCACATTCTCTGCCTACTAAAGAAGGCCTACAACCTGGATCTCTTTCTGTCTAGTCCTCAAAAGAATGTTTCTTTTATAAATGCATAATTTTTCAAAATAGCTGCCCTAAGCACTTCTTGTTAAAACTAAGTTGCTCCTTGTTAACTAATATATTTGTTAATTCATTTGAGGTACTCACTGTTCTGAAACTACCCATATACACCTGTTTGCCATATCTTGGCAGACAGAGCTCTCTTATCATGAAAGAGTTGAAAAAATTATTTAACCCTTAACATCTTTAAATGTACCTGAAAGTTATTTTGAACTCTTTTTTTTTTTTTCAGATTAAAGAGTATAAATGTTGTAGTCACATGGTGACACTTGATGGAATTAATTTCAAAAGGAGTGATCAAATCAACAGATCAGATGCAAATAATAATCTATGAAATGGATTAAGTCAAAAATAAACACAGTGAAAATTACAGTAAAAAGATGTAAGTAATAAATAGTAGAATTGGTTAATTCAAAAATACAGTAAAAATCATTCCAAATGCTATGAGGGAGCTGAAAAGGCACTACTGTTAAGTAACACACAAAAGTGTTAGAGTAATTGTGTGTGTATCTGTATTGTATATATCTTTTATATCCAGGAAATATTGTTTGAAGCATTTTGAAATTATGCAGCCAATGAATAATCTTAGATGGTGTTTGGAAAATGTCTGATAGTTTAAAAGTTTCTTGTAGTGGAAAGCTTTTATAAGTTGTGGAGAGTTTGGTAAAGCATATGATTTGTTATCTGTATTTTTCACATAACATTTACTTTTTGAATAAAGAAAGAACTGTAAAAAAACAAACTTTTGTGTTCATCTGTTATGATATGGATTTCTCATTTTGTACTTTTTTCTTTGCAGAAGTGGTGTTAATTCTTACCTCCTGTTTATGTTTAATGGGAGTCTGTAGTTGAACATGACTGTTGAACAGTCTCCTGTAGAACATTACTTTCACCAGGTATATTATTTAATTCTTTATTTATGCACGTGTAGTATTATATATGATATGTGCTATGTAATTCTTGTTTTCCTTATCATTAACGTCTATATAATTTCATATTTCACATTTTATTTTTCTGTGGTCATATTAAGATTGTATTTGTGAAAGTAATACATTTAGAATATTTACTCAAATTATACTTATAATATAAGGACTACAATTTTATACTTATAGCAGTTACCATATTCATTGTCTAATTGTTTTAATTTTTTTCAGTGAGACATGCTTTAATAAAAATTAGCTTTTATATTTTTGACATTATTATATATGTCCATTCATAAAGAAAACAACTTATCATCAAAATTGTAAAACCAGAGCATATTTTGTATCACGAAAGAAAAACAATTATTTAACAACCAGAAGTTGTGCATGAGTTGTTTTTTTATTTTCTATATCATTTAATAGTGGTAAATGTGCCCCAATTATACTTTGTTTTTAATTTCATCGGGTATGTATAGAAGTTGTTTAAATGTTTTATTTATTTACATCTTTAGTTGCACGTAGTTTCTCTATAAAAGTTACAAATATGTAGTGTAAGAAACTTAATGCTATTCTCAAAATATGAAATATGGATTTGTTTTGTCAAGGTTAAACATTCATAAACTGGTTCAAAACTAAATTGGTTAATTACTTTTTGTCAAACAATGTAGTTAAGGTATAGTATTAGGTGGAATTTCATTTATTAGTAAGCCAACTTCAGTGATAAATTACTTATGACTGTTTCCTAGTGATACAAGTGCATATGGAAGTGCCTTCTTCATTCCCAGGACCCTGCTAGAACAGTTTACAGGCTTCAAATTGCAACACTAAGTTGTAAAGAGGTCCTTTCAAATGTGCCATGCCTATTCAAAGCTACAGATAAACTGATTATAAGGGACTAGTAAGCAATATGTATTTAAATGAAAGTTTTTGGAGTCCAAGATGGACCAACTTTAAAACAAATTCTGTAGTACAGTTTGATTGTATAGCTATGGATATACCTAAGAATCTGACAGTTTTATTTTTTTACCTTTTGTACTTATTACAATGAAACACAGTTGTCTGTAAGTCAGTAGTGCTTTATAAAATGGGTTTATTTTCTAGTACTGGAAATTATTATAAAATAGACAATATGTCTATAATGGTGTGCTTAAATTACATTTTGCTGTTAATGTTAATAAAGGTTATTCAGATTCTTTGTAGTTTATGAATAGTGGTTTCAGCTTTCACAACAGGGATCTGTAAAATTTAAACAGTTGTGAAAAGCTGTTGAGTCTTTTTTTCTTTCAACAGCTGAAAGGTTATAATTTAGTCAGCTGTAATTGATGAATTACTGTATTGCTTACTTTATGCTGTAAATTTAAGGGTGTTTCTACCAACCAGCTTGAAGGTCAGTGTTATGTTTGTTATTTATGTTATATATTTATTTGCTGCTGCTGAGCTTCTTTGACCATTTCCCTTGTACACATCCAGATACATTGTCTATTCTTTCAACTAGTCACATACAGAACATATTCGTAGTTAAAATTTCAAGAATAGTTAAAACTTGGAAATTTACAGATCAGAAACTAAAGATCTCAAAATTTTTTTGTTTTCCAGATTTGTTTGGTAATTTTACCAGATTATATGTGCTTTCTTACTTTATATAATCATATGTAAATTTTAACAATATATTGAATTAACTATACTCATTACTGGATTGAATCTTAGTTTCAAGTGAAGTAAGTAGCTTTCTCAAATTAAATTAGTTAGTACACATGTTTTTGTGTTAATTTATTGTAAGGATAAACAGGTGAAACCACAAGAAACCCCAAAACAAGCAGGAAGTAGTGCAAGTGTGATTGATCTGACCAGTGAGGTGAGTGACAAGGAAGATGACTTGCAAAAAGCCATCGCTCTCTCTCTTCAAGATCAAAAGGGAGTGTTAGGAGGACAGATATCAATGGAAGAACAAGATATTAGTAGGTGAGCAGTGTCTAAAGAAGGTTTACTACATGACATTATTATTAATTTTATTGTAACATTGTGGAGTAAAAGCAATTTACATAGAATGATGTAAGTAGCAATGTAGTGTGTTTTTCAGTTTTTTCATACCAAAGAGGAAAATAAAATAAACATAAACCACTCTTTTCTAAAAGTTTTTTGATTTATTAATTTGTAAACACAACTTCAATAAAATAATGGAATATCTGTTTAGTATAATGAGATTAATGGAAGTTGTAGTGTCATTGTGATCTATACATGGGTATGCATATACTAAGCTGAAGTGATTGGTTATTTTCAACAAGATAAAACTTAAGATTTTGTATTAAAAATGTACTTAAGTGCTGCAAAAATTTTAATCCTCCTTCATGTACGAGGTCTGTTCGAAAAATACATGGACTGTTTGAATTGCGCGGCTCCAGTTGGTTCCAGGGGAATCCGCTTGGTGTCGCTAGGTTTGCACAGATCAGCTGATTATGACGCCATTTCCTGATTGCAGATATCTTCATTTGTGTATTAGCTACACGGTTTTAAGTGAAGTACGATTTTTATCGTTTGGTGGATTTCAGAATGAATGACCTGAAGGAACAACAACTTGCTGTGAAATTTTGTGTTAAACTTGGAAAATCTGTGACTGAAACTTTTGCTATGCTTAACACGGCTTATGGTGATGTTACTATGAAGCGTACGGCATGTTTCAAGTGGCATGAACGTTTTAAGGATGGTCGACAGTCCATTGAAGATGATGAGTGTCCTTGACGTCCTTCCACGCCAACTGACGACCCACACGTCGACAAAATCAACACCCTGGTGCGGGGAAATTGACGTCTGACTATCAGGGAGCTTGATGAAGAGTGTGGGATAACAGTTGGATCTTGTTACGAGATTTTGACCTGAAAATTAAAGATGCACCTCGTTGCTGCAAAATTTGTGCCTCAGAACTCGTGGGTTTTTGGCCAAACACTCAATCACTGTTCTTTCCCACCTCCCCAATTCACCTGATCTTGCTCCTTGCAATTTTTTCTTGTTCCCCAAACTCAAAAGACCCTTGAAAGGAAGAAGATTTGAGATGATTCCCGAGATTAAGGCAAATGCGATGAAAGAGCTGGAGAGCATTACAAAAGAAGTGTACCAGGACTATTTGAACAAGTGGAAACACTGTTGGGATAAGTGTGTGCATTGGGGAGGAGAGTACTTTCATGGGGGCCCAGACCTGTAACTTCTAAATAAAGTACATTTTGTTTTATGGCGTCAGTCCGCGTATTTTTTGAACAGCCCTTGTATTTGTATTATGAATGTTTCAGCTTTCCAGTTTAGTTTTAACTAACACTTGGTTTTAATCCAATAAAACTAGCCACTTTTAATTTGCTGTCTGTTGCTGGCAGAAGAATCAAGTTATTTTTTGTGAAATAATTGAAAGTGCTGGCCCACTTATGGCTCAGCTGTAAGTCTGGTAATTTATAACATCGAAAGTTGAGTTTCATTACCCATGGTGGGCACAACACAGTTAGTTGTAGCAAGGGATTATTTCTTAGGAGTTGATGAAATGTTTGTATGTACACAAAAGTTGTGATTTTAGAATTATAGTGTGTTCCGTATGGAAAGGAGTTTTTCTGACTTAATGAGAATACTGTTCTGTATTTTCTATAGAGTCCTTGAAGCAAGTTTGGCTGAAACTAAGGTGGCAGGGACAAAACGAAAGCGAGGAGAATTGTGGCAAGACCCTGCTAATCCTCATGATAGGAAGAGAAATGGCAATTGGCCAGTAGGCTTGAAGAATGTTGGGAACACCTGCTGGTTTTCAGCTGTGATACAGGTAAGTTTTATAGCTATTATAACTTGTGATATATATGTTTGTGTTTGTACAGAATATTCATACTTAATAGTCAAGTAATTTAAAATCAAATCAAAAAGAAGGACTGTGTTAAAAGTAGCCAATCCAAATCACTGATTAATTTTATTTTAATAAGCAAAAACAAGTCTAAACAAAAAGAAAAAAACATGAAAATGAAACCAGATAGAAAACAACTTGCCCAATAATTATGTAGAGTTTTACATAAAGTCTGATTTATTACTGCAGAAAGTCTGTAAACTTCCTATTGAATACAGTAATATTTTGTAATGTAAAAGTATTTACAGATACTCATTTGTGCAAAAAGTCTATAAACTGGTTATTAAACACTGAAAGTGGTTAGTAAAACCAAAATGCTAGGGTATGTTTTGTAATGTAAAAATACAAACAGGTACTACAATGAATAGCATTTGAAATTAAAATATTACATGTATTAGAAAGGAAATTGAATAATGAAATGAGTATTTTGGTTCAGTATGTTGTATGCATTATAGTTTCAGTTAATTCTGTATTTATGTAACAGCATTGCATGTTGTTGACCTTGTACATGTATATAAATATAGTACATTGTATGCTTAAGATGTACAGTATATGAGCTTAACCAGATAGATTACTTCTTTTAGTATTTGTAGTAGTAGAAAAGTATGTGTAAAGGAGTATGGTAATTTTACTCTTCAAAAATAGAAAATGAAATTAAATTTTAATGGAAAGTAGGAATCATTGGTTATTTGCTGTTGTTTTTTTGTAGCAATTCTATGAATAACAAATGATCTCTACTTTCTCTTAAAATTGATTTATTTTTTCTGTTTATTTGTTCAGCTTTTATGTGTCCATGGAATGAACATAACATATATAAACTTTCAGGATAGTCATATCCCTGATAATTATAACTTCACAATAATTAAAACAACAATTAAAAATTTGTAAAATGTAATCCTTACTTTGACCTACAGGTAAGCTGCCAAAGTAGGGATTAAGTTTTATAAACTTGTAGTCATAGTTTTAATTCTTGTTCCATTATCATTTGTGGCAGAATCTCTACTTCATTTTAAAATATATAATTTTTTAACAGTCTTGTTTGTTTTCTTTTCACATTAAACCTGTACAAAGTATGTACTTTACCTTTGTAAAGTGTCATGTATCTATCCATTAATATATAGCTCCATCTTTTGGGTTGAATTGGATTGAAAAGATATTGAAATATGTGCATGATATGTTTACCAGTTATATTATGTTATATATGGATTTTTATTGGAATATCAGAAGTGGAAACTTGCTGAACCAGAGACATCTTATAGATATAATCCAAGCTGTTTAGGCATTAACAAGGCCCGGCATGGCCTAGCGCATTAAGGCGTGCGCTTCGTAATCTGAGGGTCGCAGGTTCATGCCTGAGTCGCGCCAAACATGCTAGCCCTCCCAGCCGTGGGGGCATTATAATGTGACGGTCAATCCCACTATTTGTTGGAAAAAGAGTAGCCCAAGAGTTGGGTGGTGGGTGGTGATGACTAGCTGCCTTCTCTCTAGTCTTACACTGCTAAATTAGGGACGGCTAGCACAGATAGCCCTCAAGTAGCTTTGTGAGAAATTCCAAAACAAACAAACAAACAAATTAGGCATTAACCCCACTGATGTGATTATGTGGGTAGGTGGCAGATAAAAATCTTGCTGTTTTAGAAATTTTTTAATTTTTATACTCAAAAAGTGAATACCCTGTTTAGTGTGTTGTTAGTATATAAGTGCAAAGTATATCATAACCGATAGTTTAAATGGTCAGTTTTTCACATGAAAAATAGATAGGCTGGTTTTTAGGCATGTCAATCATTTGGAATCTTTGTCATTCCCTGCTATTAAGTATTACCTCACTTAAAATAAATGGCATTTAGTTTCAGCTTTGAAAATTCATATTATTTAATATTGTTTTTATTGCATTTTTAATTTTAAATTTTCAAGAATTTTGTTAGAAGGTTATTTTTTGGAAAAAATAAGTATACTTAATTTTGATTTAAAATTTCAATTCTAAGAAGATACCTTCATATACACACAATTGGTATATTCAATTAGGAGAATTTTTTGCCATTATAGTGCCTTCCTCTCACTCTAAAATGGGTTCTTCCTGTGATGTGGTCTCTCTATTCTTTTTTTTTTTAGGGGGGGAATTCTCTCAGTGAGGCACATTTCTCATCACTATCTTTTGGTCTTCAGTTTTTTTATCCTTTGGACATATTGGCTGATGCTTTTAGCCAAGACCAATCTTACATTTTTTTCTATACCTGTCCTCCTTCAGGCCAGGAAATTCACGATTTTTAGTGCAAGGCCAAAAAAAATTCACTGGAGAGCACTGTGACCAAAGTGCACATTAATGTTAATGGAATAGAAATGACTTTCTTAATTAGTTTAGTAAATATGGCATTATGTTTTTCATTGGTGACTTGGGAAGTTGGCCTATCCTTTCAAGTTATTTTTATCAGGTAGGTAAGTATTAACTTTTTAACCCTTTTGCAACAGGTCAGTGGTAAAAGGCCATGTCGTTAGGTTTATTGATTTCAATTCAAATTTCGATTGAACTACTATTTTATGAATTTATAAATATATTAGGTATCAAACTGTAGGTTATAATTCAAACTTTAATATTATATATTAGTTAATTTCTTAATTTAGAAGTAAATATTAAAAAAAACACATCTAAATGTTGATTTTTGTGAGACGTGGTATGTTGAATGCAGTACTTGTTAAAATTAGATGTTTGTGATGTCAAAATCTAAGTCTATAGTTTGGTACAAATTATGAACTAAAATGACCAATATTGAGAAGTTAGAACATAAAATATAAGAACCTTGTATCTTTTCATCTTTTTGTTTTGCTTGTGTACTTTAATCAAACAGTGGCCCTGTTCACATCTTTCCATTTTTAGAAATGGTCCCTTGTACACACTCACTACAATATATAATGTGAATAAACAACTTACATCTCAGAATGTTCCCATAGTGGTTTTCTCAGCCATTTTAATCTGTGAAAAGGCTATGATGCTCTTTCAAACCAAGATTTAATGGAAGTAGGTTGTGTAATTAGTCCATTGAAGTTTTTTACTTTTTGCATATCTAAATACAGCTTAGCTACTGAGCTTAATAGCTTATAGCAGAATTCTGTGGTATCAGTATAGTTAGTTGTGATTTTTTGGGTATTAAACTGTTAATAAAAAAAAATTGTAATTGCCAAATTTTAAAAGGCTTAGCAATTTATGTCTGGCAGCAACTGAGTTCAGAGGTTGTAGCTAAAACTTTCAAAACTTTTTTGTAAATAGTAATAATCTATATGCACATGTCTGTAAAAATATAATTTAAATGTTACTGTATAATACAAAATACTAGTCCATTATAACATAGCCAAAATCAGGTTAGTTTTATGTTACTGGATATAATAACATAAGTCCATGTGCACTGCATCAATGCAAGACTTAAGCTACTTAGACTAAACATTTGTATTTTAATGTTATAATGTATAGGCATTCTAGCATGAAAACAAAAATGTATTTTCTAATTTTCTATAGTGGTTATGAGTTCAATCGATTGGCAGACCCCACAGAGGGTTTAGAAACTGACATAAAATATGAAGTTTTACTGAAAACAAATATTTGAAATGTATTTATGAGATTTTAGAGATTACACAATTAACATTTGAGTTTTTTGGGACAAATAATAGTTTTTTTAAATCATAACATGAAATCACCTCATGCTTGGATTAGTAACCAAACAGACTCAATAATTTCACAAACAAATCTTCAGTAAAATATTTCATTAAAATATATGATTTTTGAATACAGAACACTTATAATCTTTCATAAAAAATTTTGTGAACTGCACATATTTTATCAGAAGTTATGGTGTAAATATTTAATGTGTATATGTATATGAATTTGTACATGTGATATTGAGGTTGCTGCGAAAGGGTAACCAGTGAGACTTATGTAGTAGAAGTACAAAGCTTTAAGATAAAAGAAAAAAAAGAGAGGTAGTATACTTATCTAAAATGCCCTCTGACCTTAATAAGATTTCTAGTTTTGACTCCATCCTGACCTCTCTTTACTTGTTAATTTGTTTAACTTTGAGAAGAATAAAAAAAGAAATACCTGGGAGGAAAAGCAAAGTGTTTTAGAGGTTTTTGAAGATTGGTCATCTGATGACTTTACAAATTTACTATCAACTTCCTAGTTTAT
This sequence comes from Carcinoscorpius rotundicauda, assembly GCA_011833715.1. Classification (NCBI taxonomy): domain Eukaryota; kingdom Metazoa; phylum Arthropoda; class Merostomata; order Xiphosura; family Limulidae; genus Carcinoscorpius; species Carcinoscorpius rotundicauda. The sequence continues at coordinate 120,236,519 of CM022393.1, read as the reverse complement.
CCAATTTTGATAGAGATCAATGTTACACATGAAGAGAACAAGTGCTTTTATAAGATTTCTAGCTTTTGCCCCTCCTGACTACAAATGACCTATGACCTAAGAAGTGCATACAACTTTTATGCATTTATTACTTTCCATTTATTACTTTGTCTACCTTTGAGAACAATCAGACAAAATCTATGGGAGGAGAAGTATAAAGGCCGAATTCCTATCAACAAACTTCAACACCATTGTGCCTCACTACGTGACAGAGATTGATGAAAATCAATTACATGGTCTCAAAACAATAGCCCTTTGAAAATATTGATGGCAAATAGATAGATAAAAAGATCTATTGCTGCAATATAAGATCAACATCCCATTTACAAACAATATTACTACCAGTATTTTTTTGCCTCTTTCTAATGAGGGGTAGTGCTTATAAAGAGCAAACTGAGCAAAAACTACAGCACAGTACATGGTCATGCATTGCACAACTTGCTACTTATAATTTGGTAACACTAACTGTAGCTAGCTAATGTAGTAGGCCTGACCCTTTGGTGGTTTTGCACATAAAATTGATCAAACCGAGTCGTTAAAACTTCCTTTTTCTCTTTCTTTTAAAAAAAAATCTGAATGTAATTTACGTATTTACCAATGGGGGAAAAGTTCATATTTCTGGTACTGGAAAAAGTTTCATGGCATTCTTCCATTAATTTGCTCTTTCTTTTTTTGGCATATTTAATGCAAGGAGTATTTGCAGTTGTATGTTTCACTCTGACCAGCCACATGTACACACTGACTTTGATTGTCATGTACTGCTGCTGCTCTGAGTCTTTGTGTAAGTTCTGAAGATTTTTTGTTTGATTGCCAATTTGAATTGCTTGCTATTGCTAAGAGCCTGAGTTATGATATGACTCAGTGGACTGCATTAATGTTTTATTGCTGATCACAGCAAAAACTTTGTTCCTTACACTATGTGCATTTTATGTGACATATTATTTATTTCAAGATAGTTTCTGTAAGTTGTGAGTGTAGTATTTGTGATTCCTGATGAGTTTTCCTCTTTACAGTTGTTCGCAATGCAAATGTCGCTCACGAGAGCACAACAATCAAAGGAATACTGAAGGGTGGTCTCTGTGATCATAAACTTTAGTGATTTTGTGGAGGCACCATGGTGTTTTTTAAAAAAATAGGGTAGCAGTTGCCACTATGGCCACTGTGAATTTCCTGCCCAGCTTTCTGTTTTCTCCTGTCTCATGTCCTCGCTTTGATACTCGAAACTCTTTGTCAGTTACAGTTGGTGGTGTCTCATTGGCAGGCTCAGACTACATTTCCTTTGTTACTTTATTTGTTATATTGGCCTACTCCTTCCCAGCTGCTTTCACACACTTCTCTGGCTTGACCACATTTCTTTGCTGGGGGTATGGTACTTTCATTTTCCCCTTGGTGTGGATTCCTATATATAGTGAGGGAACCTCCCAAGGTAAGTTCAGTTCATTCACTTTACCTCCTTAGGAATCTAAACATCCAACCATGTGTTTGTTATGCATGGTTACCCATGAAGGGGAGGAGAGGATCCTGGTGGTTGAGGTGTACAACTCTTAACATACCACTTTGACCTTGAATTCCTGTAGATGGGTGGCCATTGGGAGACTCCTGTGGGGTCAATTGATTGTTCCACTTGGGCTAGAGACAACCAAGTACCAGTGTTGGATGTTCTCAGCATGTGTTGTGGACATTGTATCTGATACTGGTGTTTGGGTGTCATGTTCACAAAGCCCTGACATTTTTGCAAAATCCTTGTTTGGCATTGTATTGCATCCCCTTGTAGCATTTCATGGTAGTGTGGTCAGTGGGTACCAAAAAAAATTTTTTTTTTTTGTTGTGGATCCTACAAATAAAAACTTGAATAAAAATAATGAAGAAACAGCTCATAGGTAAACAACCACATACTGAAGATTCTGAGCAGCAATTTTCAACCTCTGTAACACCTATACCTCATTTTCTTATATTCTCTTTCATACAAACCTTTAGGGCAAATGTCTTCCTTTTTCATTCAAAAGGGACTAGAGGGACTTGCTGGCTCTCCTTTTGGTCAAAAAGCTTTGCTTTGGTGATGTATTAGAGGAAACATCCACATCTCAACATATTGAACTCCTCTTGCATTCAAAGGCAAATGGGGATGTACCTGATGAGGTTATGCCTCATGCTACTTTGAATTTGTTAGGAGGAGTTATTGTTGAGAGGGATTTGAAAAACATCCCCGAGCCAGAGATTCTCACCGGTTTTTCCACCCAAGGAATTTCTGCAGTTAGGTGTATCTCCACTTGTAGGGATGGAATTATGATGCCAACCAGTGCCCTCTTTTTAACATTTACATTATTGCATCCACCTGCCACCATCAAGGCAGGTTATCTAAATTGCAAGGTACAGCCATACATTTCAAACTCTCTTGGATGTTTTTATTTTGATCTTTCCTTCTTCACTGGCCTTCTTGTCCTACTTTCATGTTTAGATGGGACTTTGTTGCAGTTTGCAGGTTCTCTTCAATCCATCAATTTCACATTTATTGTTTTATTTTTATTTTCCTTTTGCTTTATTGTTGTCATTTGGATGTCTGTGCCTTTTATGTTTCCTATACTCTCTTTCACCACACTTCTTTTCTTTATGATAACCAGACATTTCTTCCTGACACTTCAGATACTTTTCACATTTTATCACATTAAGTACTTCAGCTGTCTTGCTTTCATATAGTTCATTCTCACTTGCCCTTGGATAAGGCCCTTTGGGTTGGCACATAGATGGTTCTGCACACAATTGCCTTCATCTTTGTCATAAGTCTGTTTCTTGTAAATATTGTGAAAGTCAAAACTATGTTGTTTTTATGATAGTCATGAAATGGTAAAATTACAGCAGATTTCCAATTTGTGTACTAAATTTCACAGTCAGTGTTTATTGTGATTTTAATCTCTGGTAAAAGTTGGAAGGTAAAATAATTGTAGACCACTGTACAGTGCAAAAGCCCTATAAAAGCTAAAGGCATAATTTTAGCTTATTCACTTTTAAAAATTGCTGTGCATAGTGACAAAAATAAGGAATAAATCATGTCTTTTTTTTGGCACTCATTTTTTGGTTCTAATTGAACTGCTTTTACTTGAAGAGTTGAAGCAATAACTCAGTCATATATTTTAAGCATAAGATATGATGTGGTACTTGTAAGTAGTATTTTTTTTTAGACTTTTCAGTTATAAGTACCTCAGTAGTCATTGTAATGTTCAGTCTAAGTAATGTAAATTTGTAATTATAACATATGTTTATCCATAAAAGATACTTTTGATTGGTATAAAACCATATTATTGGGTTTTTAAACAACAAATTTAACAACATAATGATGTTGATCTACAGAGAAAGAAAAACTTTATAATTGGCTGTTAAATTATTTCCTCCTTTGCTTTTAAAATTAAATATGTGCATGCTAATGTACATGAGAATTTAGTTTACTATTTTGCAGTAAACAATACTAGTTCCATTGTACTAATTTTTATGTTTATAACAAATTTGAATGTAGTTTCTTACTTGTCTTGGGCTGTTGAGTTACTGTTGATATTAAGCACATTAAAAACACCTATGCAAAGCTGAAATTTGTTGATTAGTGGCAGCTGCATTTGATCACTTAGAATTAGTAAGTAATTATAATTTGTATTTAAAAGCTCATACGCAAAAGCTTAACTGCTTGTTTCAGTTAGTGGTAATTAATTATATAATGTAGAATTATTATATATTTTGAATTAACAGGGAAGAACAAAACAGCAAAAGTAATTCTTATATAATACAATATATACTCTTGTGCAAATTATTTGAAATAAGACAGAAAACTACAATTCTTTTCAGTTTTTTGCATTTTTTTTCTGAGAATCCAAAAATTACTCACAAATAAATACGTGATATGACCACCTTTATTTTTCAGAAGATCATTAATCTGCTTTGGTATCAAGTCCACGTGTTGACTGCAATCTTTATTAATATTTGGATTGCAGTACCACACCTCAATTATGGCCTCAATTAGCTTATCTTTCATAGTACAGTCTTTTCCATGAAGTCTGGAGGGTTTCCAGGCCAGTCCAGCACCTTTATTTGCATTGTAGTCATAAAATTCTTCACAATTTTCTAATGTGTGGCACAGAGTTAGATCTTGCTGAAAAATTCCAGATCCATTTGTTTTTTGGAATTTTGTACAAAGCTACTCGAGGGCTATCTGTGCTAGCCGTCCCTAATTTAGCAGTGTAAGACTAGAGGGAAGGCAGCTAGCCATCACCACCCACCGCCAACTCTTGGGCTACTCTTTTATCAAAGACCGTCACATTATAACGCCCCCACAGCTTGTAGGGCGAGCATGTTTGGCACTAACCCCTTGACCCTCATGGCCTAGCTCGTTAAGGCGTGCGCTTCGTAATCTGAGGGTCACAGGTTCACGCCCGAGTCACGCCAAACATGCTTGCTCTCCCAGCCGTGGAGGCGTTATAATGTGCCAGATCCATCTGGAGATGTTTTTTTCAGTTTTGGGACAACTCTTCTCTGCAAAATTTTGATGTACTGTGGTCCTTGCATCATACCTTCTACAATATGTAAGCCTGTTGAAAAAGCCCCAAAACATCTTCTTCAAGGGATCTTTTACAAACTGATTGGCGTGAGATTCTCTAAGTTTCTCATCTGGAGATCTGCGAACATGCAGATGCAGACTTCTTTGACCCTTTTCGAAGAAATGAGTCTCGTCACTGAATAACTCCTTTCTCCATTGTTCTTGTGTCAAGATCTTGTATTTCAAGACTCCATTGATACCGTTTTTTCTTCATTGAGTTGGTAAGAAGTTGTTTTTGACTGGTCTCCTTGCCCTTCTAAAACAATTTTGAATGACATATTATTCCTCAAAATTTCGTCATATATCCCCAAAATAGATCAATCAAACTGCAAAACACAGCTAATGATGCCGTCTGTGTTAAAAAAATTACTATTAAAGGAAATCAGCAGGTCCAGCGAGCCTATGTCGACCGCTATGCTCAAAATATTGTAAAATGACCATTTGTTTCAATTAATTTGCACAAGGGTGTATGTAAGTCTACCCAGCTGAATAATAAATCACAGAATTTTATACTTAACACATCAGATGTTTAGGGTGTATCAGATGTGGGTAGTTTTATAATTTTTGCTTTTTTTTTTTTTATAGTCTCTCTTCCACTTGCCAGTTTTTAGGAGGTTAGTTCTACATTTTTCACCAAAGATAGATTGGGAAAGTGATACTCAAAATACAGTGGTAAGTGTCAGGTTTGTTTGTAACTTATTTTTTATAGATTTGAATCTTTTTGAATTGAGTAAAATTTTCTGGCTAGTAGAAGGTATGATTGTGTAATGACCTTCTGAGTTGTGTAAAGGTTAAAGGTGCCTCTGTAAAGGTCTTTTTACCTGCAGTTACTTTTACTGCATTACAAGTTGATATCACTGAATGTTTTGTGTGTTGTCCTAAAAAATTTCAGCTACCTCAAAATCTTTGGGGTACAAGCTCTTTAAAGTTAGAAAATAGTTTAGCTTCCTCTCTCAATCAATTATGAGACTTTCACATCATCATTACAACTTTCATTTCACAGCTTTCAAGAAAGAGACATGAACTGCAAGAATTACTCAGCTTTTACATGTTTTTCATGGAAAGATTTACTTTGGGATTTGAAAAAAATGTGCAAAGTACACATGAACAATAATTTTAACACAAGGTTTATCAAAAATAACATTGCAGCATCCTTATTGTATTGTATGTGAGCATTTACTACCATAAAGAAGCTGAAAACAGATGATTGTAAATTTATAATAAATGAAATAAACTATGTATACTGTGTAGAAAATGTTTGTTTGTTTACTTTACTAAACTGAAAACAAATTGTTTCTTTTAGTGTCTGCTCGTCAAAGTCAGTATGATGTGCAGGAAAATAGTTGGAACTCTCTCCCACATAATTTAAGTGGAATACAATTCCAAATGGCAAAAATTGCCTTGTGGAAACCAGCCTTTAAATGTACTGTTTATAATAGAGTTATTATGTGAATTAAAATGGCATAAGTGAGACTAAACTAGCAAATTTAGTTAATTTTTAATGTAGTTTTCAAAACATTAGAAACAAAGTACACTGAGATTCCATTATTCATAGCATTGCTCTGAATCATTTCATTATTAGTGTTCATCAGTTACCACCTGTGTATTACCAACATTGCCTTGTTTCATTAGTAAAGCTTTCCAACATCATTGATAACCTTTCTAGTTTACCACCAATATTTTTGAAATAATGCCATTTTGTTTCATTACTTGTATTAACATTGTTGGGCTACTTTACCAGGTGTTGTATTTACTAATTACTGTACAGCAATGTACTACCAACTTGTGTGAAACAATGTTGCCATGTTTTGTTTCTAGAACATGCTAGGGTTAGCTGACTAATTTACTGGGTGGAGTATGATATGTCATCCACTGGCCAAGATGTTGAATCTAAACGTATTGTGTTTATGTGCAATTATTTCAAAACCTTGTTTTCTCTGTTGCAGAAAAGCCTGGTTTCAGTCCTTTTCAATATGGCTCAAAAGCAATCACTAAGTGATAGTAAAGCACCTCTTGCCCAGAAGCCCAGGGAAATAATTAACTTTAGCATTGAACTGTTTTGTTTTTTAATTTTCTTATATGCCTGTTTTGTATTGTACAGTGTAGTTAAAAAGCCACATTACACCCTTTAAAAATCTTATTCAAGAGTGGACCAAAATTTGTCACAAATGTAGGTTACACTTTCATATGAAGATTTGATGCTTAATGTTGTTTCAGATATATGTCCCATTTTCATTTAAAGATTGTGTTGTTTAACATTGTTTCAGATATATGTCCAACTTTCTTGGAATGTATCGCAGCATACATAACAAGGATCCTCTGTATAAATGTTCATTGACCCATTTAGTTGTGAAAGATTAAATATGCTTAATACACCACACAAAGTTGAGGGATAATCAGATGTTTAATATTGTGGTTACAAAACAAGACCACTGTTATAAAATGTCAGTCAGTCATCAGTTCATTATTGTGAAATTCAGGTATCTGTTGATCAGATATGTGATCTGAAATATAAATGGTTGATTATTTTGCATATACTGTATTTAGTGACATCACACAAACGTTTTTCCTGTTTACTCATCAATTTGGTAGGTATGTTACAGATCATCATTGCTTCAAGTTGTTCATAAAACATGGAAAATGCTAAAAAGACATTTGAATGATTCTCTCGTGTACAGCAGTCATCCTAAAAAAACCAACCAATAGCAGCATGATGTTGCAAATTGTCAAAAATGTCAATAGTAAAATTTGCTGATGCTTCCAAAACAATGGTATATTTGCTTAAACACTTGGATAGGGACAGAATATTATCTGTAACATAAGTACCTTACCATTATTTTTCATATATGCCTTACTTTGATTATACAGAATTTACTGCAACACTGAATCGGATGCTTTAGTTGCACATGAATGATGTATTTGAGAATGGCCAATTAGAAACAAGACTTGGTAAGACCAACCTGTTAGTGTGACATCTAGTGAGGGACATCTACTTACAGCAAAAAAACAAACAATTTATGTCTAATATACAAAGATCATGCTCATTAGACCAATGGCTTGTTAGGAAAATTTCTTTTTGCAAGTAGTGTATGTGCTATTGAATTGAGGAATTAAAATCCAGTCAGACTTAATGGAACTTGGTGCATAAGATGACATTGAAAGTGGGGTGTGGATAGTAATAAGCATTGCCAGAGGTATAAAACTCTGCATCCTTTCAAGTAGTACTTCTTTTTTTTTCTGATAGATTGTTTAGGCTGAGTGTTTGTGATAAATAAAATGGATGGAGTGGCACACACATGTTGTAGAAGAAAAACAAGTCTAGAGGATGATATTTTGGAAGTCTTCCACCATTTTTCTTTAGCATCTTAAGATGTTGCATGTCTTAGGAACCACATCTTACATCTTATGACCCTTTGATTAAGTGTCATATGCTGGGGGTATGATTGATACCACTATTCAAGACCATACTAAACCAGTTAACACATTTTTTGAAGAAGAGTTTTATGGAATGAAATAACCAGTGTGCTCATCACACTTCTTGTGTGTTGAGTGCATGCAGAACACACTTTAGAGAAATACTTTCTCTTTGTCAAGTGACTAGACTTTCAAAACATCCCCAGAAAAGTGGTAAAGAATACCTCAAGACCATATAAATATGTTGACTTAAAGCATGTAGTATTGGTGTCACGTTGTTCACAAGTTGAACACTTGATGTTAAATTGATATGTAGTGAACTGTGGAGATGTCAGAAACCAAGCTTCATCCAATGTTCACATATAACCATAGGTTGGATATATTTTTTTTTCATTTTAGATTGTAATGTAGGTCCTGGTTTTTGTAAAATGTTAGCTGATGGCATGACTCCTATCATTTTGTGCCATTAGCTCTTCTGAAATATTTTTATGAGAGGTATCATTTGTTGTGAGCTGTGTCTGTACTTTATAACAAAATGATATAACAAACCATGGAATGGTAATTAAAAGAATGAAATTCTCTTAAGACTCACTGAATATAGAAAAGCTTAAAAGTGCTTGTTTAGTATCTCACATAGTTTATACCAGAGTACTATCAAATTTATAATTGTAATGGTTGGTGATTGTATTGTATGATTTGTGTTTTGTTCACTCACTAATGCAAAGTTCCCAGTTTAATATGTCATTAAGTTTATAATAGAGTAACATGTGAAACATTAAAGGGCAATAATTAGGATAGTCAAAATGTTATTTGCCTGTTTAATACATCATATAGTAAAGGGTAGCGATCTAACAGCATACATTACCCATTTTTATGTATCTTGGTTGTTTGCAGAACATAAATGTGTTAAAATGAGAGTTATGGAAAAGTTATACTTTTTGGTATATTTAAAGAAAGGCAAAATTGTTGTGTTGAATAATATTTCTGAACTGCATCTCGGAGTTGTTCTCAAAATTTCAATTGAATACCTGTATGCAGTTTTTCAAATCACAGTTTTAAAGATATTTTCATTCATTTCCTTGTCTTTGATCAGGATTTAACTACTGCATTAAGTCACAAAGAAGAATGTTTGATGAAGTATGGATACTTACTTTCATAACAGTATTCAGATATTCATAAATTATTTTAATGTAAATTCAGGATGAATTAATGCATAATCTTTTCCACATTAATTAAGTTTTATATAAAGGTTGTAGAAAGTGAAAGGAGTGATCATACTTGCATGTGAATTTTCTTTTTTTAATTCCAGGATAACAGAACACTTATGAAAAAATGTATTTCTACATAAAATATAAAAATGTCCTGATTTTGATATTTGATCATTTATGTAACAACTGCTGTGACATTTGGAAATTTGTTAGACTCCATTAATTTGCCCATGATGGTCTCATTGCTTATCCTTTACAAAGTTTTATTCCTCAGGTAGTAGCAATTTTGATGATAGATGGTACAGATTGTCCATGTGGCAAATTCTGTAAGACAGAACTGAACCTTTTTATTTGAAATGTTACAGGAAAGATTATGAATGTTGTAGTGTTGAATCAAAACAAATTACATGTAAATGATCTAAACCTTATTGAAAACTGTGAGATGGTGTGAACTGGAATGAAAGATAAACGTGAAGGTAATTTCAGTTTTCACCCTCAGGATGCATTATGAAGCTATTTAATGTTATTATTCTGCATGAAAAATGCATTAAAGTGAACACTTGGAAATTAATAATGCCTAAGTCTTGTAGTCATGTTCTTGAAAATTTAGTTGAAAGAAGCTTAACACTGCATGTTTTAGAATTGTTTAATTTTTTGCTTCTTTTTGTTATGAAAAATAACTATTAAAAAATCTTAACAAATGTGGACAAATTGAAGAATTGAAGTTCTGGAACAAAAACATTCACAAAAAGTAGTAGATTACAAGTTATTGATGTTCTGTGATACAAGTGTTAATACATTACAGGATAGTTGTTCTGAGGTTCTGTAATGCAGTTATCAACACATATCAGGATATATGTTGTGGGATTCTGTAATACAGTTGTTAATTTAATTTAAAGATGTATTGATGCTCTGTGAGGCAATTGTTAATACATTTCAGGATAGACGGAATCTTGAATTTATGCGCGAGTTAAGAAAACTGTTTGGTTTGATGGTGGCTAGTAAGAGAAAATATGTAGATCCTTCTGAAGCTCTGGATGTGCTACGTGAAGCATTTCCAAATAGTAGCAGTACAGACAGTCAACAGGTATGTGGTGCCCCAGAACATGTAATAGATATAATAACAAAGTGTAGAACAACCAAACTCCACACACTGTTTAACTTAAATCATCCTATTTCTAGCTGGGAATGTAAGTAATCATTAACAGTTGATATTATATGGAATAATTACTAACCAGTTGTTTTTGTCTTATGTGAATTTTGAAAAAAACAAGACACATTAATGTAATTCAGAAAATAGATGTACCTAATTTTGTGCAGAGAGGTGTTATTTCAGAACAAATTTAAAAGATTTAAGAAATATTTTCACTTGAAACTTATCACACTAAACCTTAGTTATCAAGATTTTCTTTTGTTGGTGCATAGGTTTTAATTATTGTTTGTTGTAGAACATAGGTTATTATTATTGTTTGTTGTAGGACACAAACTATTATTATTGTTTGTTGTAGGACACAAACTATTATTATTGTTTGTTGTAGAACATCAGTTATTATTGTTGTTTGTTGTAGAACATCAGTTATTATTGTTGTTTGTTGTAGAACATCAGTTATTATTATTGTTTGTTGTAGAACATAGGCTATTGTTGTTTGTTGTAGAACATAGGTTATTATTATTGTTTGTTGTAGAACATCAGTTATTATTGTTGTTTGTTGTAGAACATCAGTTATTATTGTTGTTTGTTATAAAACATAGGTTATTATTATTGTTTGCTAATTTTTTTAGAATAAAGATGGAAAAGAAGCTCAATTATGATTGTATTTTTTTTGTCATACCAGTTTCATAAATGTGGAGTATTTGTGTGCATTTTAATCTAATTTTTGTGATGAAACTGTCCAATAGTCATTTGATTCAGTGCACTACTAAACTATTTAAATTTTACTTGGTAAATAGATATAAGTGTTTCCATTGTATAATTAGAAGGGAAAATTACCTTGAGTATTAATAATATACAAAATGGTCACAAAAATGATATAAAACTTTTATAATTTTGAACATTATATTAACATTTCATGTTAATTGTGTCAGAAGTGTTTTAATTTCTGTTGTGTGATGAGCTCAATTAAATGTGAAGCTTAACTTTTTTGTCATCCCGTATTTTGTTTGAACACAAATTTTGATTTTTTTTTGTTTTGTTTTCATTATTCTGTAGGATGCTAGTGAATTTACTCACAAGTTATTAGACTGGTTAGAAGATGCTTTCAAACTGGATTCTTCACTGCACCTGGATTCTTGTCAAGAAAAGTGAGTAAAAGAGAAACTTTTATAGTTTTCATGTTGCACATATTCTAAGACTAACTGTGTTCATCTTGAGCTTTATCTTTGTTTCAGATATAGAATACTAAAACAATTTTTAGAAATATGCATTGTGGTCCAAAATTATCTTTCCTATTTAATAATTAACTAAATAATAAAATACAACCTTGTAGCCCAACTGAAACAGTTGTTATTGACATATCAGTAGATTTGTACATGTTCACTATTAGTTGGTCTTAACACGTCTGACTGGTATTTGATTTCTGTCCATGTTTGATATAACATGTTCACAGTTACAGTGGTGATGGCATCCATCATCTTGATGTATGATATGTGATATTCTTAACCTAATTTTCATACTTCTTTCCTGTACTGTAATTACACTACACAGCAGTCACTGAGTTGGTCTCTGCAAGCCAAATGATGGTTACCATTTTACAGGGTTATGTTACTCATTGTAAAAAACAAAACATATAAACAAACAAAAGCATAACACTGAAACTGTTTGAGTTGGGCTGCAAGCTATTAAAAACTGCATGGTTTATTTCCTTGGTTATTTAATTACTAAATTTTGAAATAGTAAAAACTACCCTTTTTAATCCCACACGATGTGAATGATTTAAAAAGAAATGAGTAATTTCAGGATTATATATAGCATAAACTACACATTTACAAAGAACAACAACAAAGAAATGAAGTTGAAATATCAATTACATTGGCATCAATTTTACATTATTTTCTCTTTTTCCACATGCAAGGTCTTGTGTCTTTTGTGTTATTGTTCGTTGACATAATCTTTTCTGTCATATTTTCTGTAATTCCAAGAAACTGTGTGATTGGATACACAACATGTTTATTTTGTTAAAGTTAAGCAGCAGTTTAGAACTACTGAAGCTCATGTGAAGTTGTTGATAATGTCTGTGCTTGTATGATACTCATCTCTTTTATCTCAGTGCATCACCAACTGATCAGAATTCATCCCATTGTCAAAATCCCATGTTGAACCTTTTTTATGGACATTACAGGTCTGAAGGACTTAATGAAGGTGAGTGTTGGGTGTTGGTTAGAGTAAAGTACTTTTTCATATGCTTAAGAATATGGTAATCATTATAGTTTAATTAGAAGTGTTGAATTTTTCATTATATTGAGAACAGCTGCATAAATATTTAAACATAACCATTGTATTTTGTTATCACAACTAGAAAAACACAGTAGAAGTTTCAGTATAGCCATTATCTTATTATATTTTTTAAACAATATAATTGTAAAAGTTTCAACATAACCATTGTTTTTTTCCATATTTTAGAATGTTACAGAAGTAAAAGTTTCAATAATCATTTTTTGACAGATTTTATAACAGTATGGTTGGAAAAATGTATTTACCTCTTTGTATGGGATTGTTGGAAAAAAGGGCTTTTGATTATGTGCGATACGAATGTCAGTCATTAACATCTTGAGCAGTTTTCTGGTTATAGGCAGTGAAATAAAATGAAAGCATAATCAATGACATGGTTGTTGTTTCTGGTGACTTATAAGAAAGATTTGTTAATTGCTGTCCTGATGTTGGCCTATTTTGTCCTTTATTCATAGTTAAAACAGCATGATGCTTTGAACAAAAATTATGTAATGTGGCATAACTTTTAGTAAAATATGAAGCAAGTCTTACTGACTGGACAGTTTTACAGTTTGTGATGAATACATGACACAAATGCTAATCTGAATGCATAAATTTCTTTCTGCACTTTTCTCGTTAATTGAGTCAAAATAATGAGTTTTTGTTTTCATACATTCTGAAGAAATATTGAATAATGTTAAGTTTTCTTGAAATACTGAAACTTAACTGGCTTGGATTTGTAGATTTGCTCTTGGTTTGTGTAATGAATCTCTCTCCCAACCATTTGTAAGCACCCATGTTTATAAGTTACACATTATTTTTCCCTTTGTGATATCCTGTTACATATGTATATATTTTTTTCCAGCTTTGATCAGCATTTTTGGTAAAACTGTTGGTCAGAGACTTTATCATTTATTTTGACAGATTTGTCTGACTTTTGTTTTCTTGATAAACTTATTTTGGTTTGTTGTTTTCTTGTATCATTTGGCTTGCAATGGCCATTTGTTTAGGTTGTTTGACTCACAATTTGTAGATTACAGAATTCGAAACTGTCACTGGACATACAGTGAGAGTGTTATAATATGATGGTTATTGCAACTGTTCACTGTTTAAAAATGTAGCCCAAAAAGTGATGATGAGTAGTTGCCATCCTATAGTCTATCACATCAAAATTAGAGATAGGTAGTGCAGATAGGCCTCAAGTTGCTTTACGCAAAATCTAGCAAACAAACATTTTTCATTATTTTGTTTTATGTTTATCTTTATGGAAGAAAAAAAACTTTAAATGTTTAATTTTATTTATTTCTTTTTTACTTAGTTGTGCTTTCAGAGTTACACTGTTTACAAATGTTCAGTGACAGAAATAATTACCATCAGTAACATTCAGCTAGAACACTTGAACATCATTTGATTTCATTTACTTTTAAATGCTACAAATTTTGTAGGCATACATGTTAATTAGAAACAATTATTAATATTTCTTCAGGACACACTTTTGAGAATGAAGAGGCATTTGGCCAGTATCCTCTTCAAGTTACTGGTTTTTGTGACATCCATGACAGCCTAGAGGCTGCGATGGCACAAGAGATAGAGTCCTGTTATGGAGATTCTGTGACAAATTCTGGGCAAGAAGTAAGAGTAATATATTAAAATATTTATAATTCCTTATTAGTAGCATGTTTTTAGGATCTTACCTGTTCGTGTGCCATTTTGAGGTGTTAACACAGGTAGTGTGGGTCAGTGGTCTTCAATATTTTTTACACTAACTTTAATGTTAAGATCTGACATTCAAAATGTTATTAGATAGATAGTGAGTTTATAGAAATACAGCATGAAATCTGATGTAGAGCAATCAAATCAATTGCAGTGCATGCTGGGAGTCACAAATGTTCAGAATTAAGGATAAAGTGCTTTCAAAACTGAGCTTGTAGGATCAGGTGGAAAATGCAAGTACACACCTTTTTGATTACAAATGGCTTATGTTTACAGTATGCTAATAAAGAAAGCTAAATTATAATTCTTGCAATCTACTTTCTAAGGTGCTTGGAGACTGCTAATTGTTGCTGAGAATAAGTTAGAATGAAAAAGAAAATGCATATTAATTTATGGTGTAGTTTTTGATGAAAAAAAAGAGGTATTATAAGGCTGTTTTTTGCCATACATTTTCATTGATAACAAAGTTTTGACCCATTGAAGTGACAAAAGAAGATAAAGTTTCAAATATTGAATTTCCTAAATCTGGTGGAAATTACTTTATTAGTAAAAATGGTTAATGATACATGCATTTATTGTTATTAGATACCCAGTGTTTTATTTGTAAATTGCTTGTATTTTCTTTGTGTAGACTTGGTTCACTCAATTACCACCAGTTCTCTTGTTTGAGCTATCCAGATTTCAGTTTAATCAGCAACTGGGACGGCCAGAGAAAATTCACCACAAGTTGGAATTTCCTGAACTCATATACATGGATAGGTGAGTAAATTCAGTTTCTCCATGCATGTAAATTAATTTTCTAGAGTTTCGGATAAATGGTTTTTGTCCAAAATATGTGTTTTGGTATTCCCCATAAATTGATCTATTCTATCCCTGCCTCCTGCTAGTACAGTGGTATGTCTTTGGATTTACAATGCTCATATCAGTGGTTTGATTCCCCTTGGTGGATTCAGCAGATAGCCTGATGTGGCTTTGCTATAGGAAAACACATCTATCCCAGTACCTAGGTAAATAAAGACATTTAAGTTTCATCAGTAATGTGATGTATCCCCCATCTCAGTTGACCTCTAAAATAGAATTATAAATGAATATTAAGATTTTAAATTTTCTCTTGAGGCTTTATTAACATTTTTATTTGATAAAGTAATTAAAAAGAAATCAAAACTGCTGGCTATAATTCTATATTTTTATCCTCTGTTAGGACAGTAATAGAAATAATGGAAGTAATTAAGTTTCTTATCTGTGCAGGTACAGCTTGTCAGTTGACAAAATTAAATCACATGTCTGTAATTTTGCACACCAATTTGAATCTTATTTCTAGTTCAAACGGTTGACAGTGAATTTTTTTTAATTTGGTAATGGAAGGAACTGTAAGAAATTTCACTGTCTGCTTTTTTGTATTTATGCCTGACAAGTTTCTGAAGTTAACATTTTATATATATCATCTGAAATCTAGAATTATTTTTTATCACAGTTTATTTTCTTTGGATTTAACTTCCTTGTGTAACTACATTGCATTTTAAAGTTGATAATTTTCTTACGACATCTTGAGGCACTTCGAGGCTATTTAAGGCATTTGTATTATAATTTAAAAATGGCCTTCTGTAGAAAGGTGTTTATTTAACTGAAAGAGATCTTGCTGTGTTTAGTTATTTTGCAAAGTAGTTGCCTCAAGTTGTGCCACCATATGTGTCACTATGGAACCATAGTTTCACAACAAATTGTTGTGTTGGGGTTACTAAGCTACTTAGTGTTAATAATAGTTTTGGCTGTTTACAATAACTCAAGTTTTGTAAATGTAGGCCATGTTTGGTACATAGAATTGTATCTCACCTTCAGGCAAAGTTATACATGACATCTCTGTTTTTGAACATGTTATATAACTTAGTTAAAGAAGGACATATATGAAAAATAGTGAGATAAATATTTATTCTTTCTAGTTTTAATTCTTTAAATGAGTTTTTTATCACAAAAATATAATTTCAAATATTTATATGTTTCAATAATTTATAATGTGTTACTCAATCAGATTATTTTATGCTTGCAAGGTAACATAAGAAAGGTTGAAATCACTGTAAAATATGAGCATTATGTAGGATAGAAAATTTAGGAAATACATTTGTATCTACACTTCCAGCTGAAGTTTGAGGTGAAGCTTCTGTCCAAGATATGAATACAACTATCCCATGATTATTGTGTATGTTCAGTTTTATAATTATTCATATAAACATAGAAGCCAACAAAACGTGGAATTACAAACATGGACATTGTACCAGTGATCAAGTTCATTTTCAGGCACTGTATTTTGATAAGGTAATCTCACTAATTCAGCTGTAGGTGCAAGTATGTGTCATTTGTTATTAAACAACTGGAACTTTTGTTGTTTGTTTCTTTGTCAGCCAATGTACCATTTTCTGACTCTTTTAATGCTAACATCATAATGGTTGAAGCTATGTTGTCTGGGCCAAAAACAACTGCATAACAGTTACATTTCTGTCGTTGTTTCTTCAATCAGCATCATTATGGTGAATACATCATTCAAGCATTAAATCTAGACTCTTTAGCAGTTAAGTTCTTTTATAAGTTTTGCAGCAGTTCATCTGGATACTGTTCACTGAGCAGTTTTATAGATATAAAGTTCTTATTAAGAATTGATCTTGAGAATAAACATGATCCTGAATAGTCTTTCAAGTAATAATGTTAAAGGATTGAAATATTGGTTGTTTCAGGTATATGGAGTATAATAAAAATATTATAAGGTCCAAGAGAGAAGAGGTATGGAAGTTGAAAGAAGAGCGCCAGAAGTTACAGAAAAATTTAGAAAAGTGAGTTTAGTAGTATGTAGTTTCATTCAGTGATGATTGATGTGAAAAGTGCATGGAATTATCGTTTAACTGGACAAATAATAACTGGTAATCATATAAAAATTGGTATTACTTTATTATCTTGTAACAAAAATGTCATCACATAGAATTGTTGTATTATTTAAGTAATTCTTATTGTCATATTATTTCGAATGTTTTTAATTGATCTGACTAGAATATATAGAATACTTTATTTTAGGTAATAAGTATTTCCTATTCCAGTTTTTTAAAATTTGCTGTGACACTGAATTAAAATTTTTAAAACAGGTGATTAAGATATTTTGAGACTGGTTCAGTACTTTAATTAATATCAAGGTAGAAAAAAACAATGCATGGGGCTAATTTTTAACAATATTGTTTATATGTAAGTGTTGAAGATGGATTTGCACTTAACAGAATGTTAAATGACCTGATACTTGGAAAAAATAAGTATTTAAAATGTTGAAGTACTTCAGTTAAAACAGGAATGACAGCTTTTAATTTTTCTTTTAACTTGTACAAGTGTTTCTATTTAGGTATTTAAATTATGGGTCAGGACCTAAACGTGTTCCTCTACAAGATGTTCTGCAGTATACTCTTGAGTTTGTGGAGAGCAAGTCAGATAATTTTCATCATACAGCTGAAGATGTTGTCATGACTTCTCCATCATCAGCATCCAGGTATTTCATGTTTTTATTAAAGGTTTATTTTTGCATGATCTCTGGATGTAAAACAAAATGTTCAAGAACTTTAAGTAGAAAGTACAGAACTTTAAAATAATTTATCTTAAAAATTTAATTTTGTCATTCACTATGATTAGTTTCTTTAATTCCCTGTGTTAATACACTATATTATTCAAATGCTGCAAACTGTTGAATGCTGGAAAAAGATAAGTGTCTAGGTAATTTCGTAAAGACTCAACAGATAATATTAAACCAAATATGCTGATTTCTTGTAAATCCTAAAGTTTTTTTTCCAGTGTACTGAAGAGTAAAGTATTAGTTGGCCAGCTAGCTGTTTCAAAGTTACTTATCTAGTATATTTATTTAATTGTTGGAACAATGTTTCTCTTAGGCATGTCTATTTTAATTGTTTGGACAGTGTTTTTACCAGTTTCTAATATAATTTTTTTGTATAGCTTTAAACATATGATCTAATATAAATGCTTTAACTAGACTTTGCAATTTAATTGCTGGAACAATGTTGTGACCAGACTGTCTAATTTGATTGTTTGAACAATATTTTGACAAGGCCACCTAATTTGACTATTCTAACAGAATTTTGACCATATTTCATACTTTAATTATTCGGACAATGTTTTGACCAGAATTTTCAATCTAATTTGAATATAATGTTTTAATCAGACTTTGAAATGGAATCAGAGGACATTTTTGATTATGCATTCTAATTTAACTGGTGGAATAATTTGTTTGGTTAGTTATACACATCTAGCAAAAAATGATCGAAACCTTAAGTTAAAATATTATTCAGTCCTAACTACTAAACCATATTAAATATTTTTTGTAGTTGAATTGGAACTTAACCATAAACTAATAACTGTTTACAAAATTCACATAACCACTGCTTTTTTTATATGTCATCTAATGTAGCAATTGTTTGAGGTTCTTATTTCATATTCTCTTTTTTTGTTACCCAGCAATAAACCATTGTAGTATCACACACAACTTTGTGCCATATCTACTCTGATTGAAAATAATATTTGGCCATTTGAATAGGAATCCCTTGTTATCAGTTCTGTTATACTATTTATTCATTCAGTTTCAAAGAATGTAAGCTTCAAAGAAAAGAAATAGTCATTTATTTCTACAACACTTATGTTTGAAAGTAAGTTAATGTGATATCATAAAATTTGCTCCAAGAAACTTGGAACTGTTCAATATCTGCACCATGTTGCATTAAACTACAGGAGCTTGTGTGAATATTCTTCTCCAATGTTAACACCTAATGTTGTGTTGTGTAAAAGTAATGCATAGCATGTGTTTCTCTGATTCAGCATAATAGGTGATTCACCAAGCACATCCCCTACAAAAAACGATGCCACTTGGAACAGTTCTACAGGGCAAAGTAAGCTTGACCAAGCTTTTCAAAGTGGCCTTTCCCCAACCCCAAGACATGTATCAGATGTTGAGCTTTCAGTTCTTCAACAGTGTTTGAAACGATGGAGAACTGAGGTTGAAAATGATGTACGAGGTAATTTGAGGTTGCTATGTTTCAAGGATCATCAACTTTATATTAAGTAAAAACCAAAATGCTTGGGTCAAAAGTAATTACTTTTTCTAAAGGAGTCACAGTATTTGTTGTATTGAAGCTGGATTTAAATGCTTTATTATGGGTTGCATTGGTTTTTTTGTTTTTTCAAGAATAAAATTAGATGGAATATAAATTATTATTATTTAATTAAGAAAATTTCTGTGTATTTCTAAAGTTAGTCTATTGATTTCAAGTTATTTTTTTTATAATTTATTATTTTGCTTTCACTACAAATGTTGGATATATATTTATACATCTGTAAAGCAACTATTGCTATAAGAAACAAGATCATGTTTAAAAATGTATTAACTGTTCTGATTTCTGTTAATATAGGTGACAAATTCTTTATGGATGTTATTTTTAATGTGTAATGTATGTTGATATTTAAAATGACATCTGACATTAATAGTTGTATTGCATGTTCTTCTGTATCATATAATTACTATGATTGTGAACAGGTTCATTCATAATGTTTTTATTGCTTGCAATTTATATGCTACATATTATACTATATAATGCATTAAAATGTGTATGTAACTCATTGGTTTATTTCTGATATCTTGTTCTAGGTGTCTAGACACGACAGATTTCTCAGAGTTAATATAAAAATTGGAAGACATTAAACTTTGTAAAATAGAAAAGTTGGGTTAGTTTCACGTAAGATAGAAGGTTAGGCTAGCTCTATGTAAGATAGTAGTTTTAGAGTGTCAGAAGCTGTACAGTTTGTTTCAAATTTGCATCATAATTTGATTTATTTTCACTTTTCTTTGTCTGCAGAACTCCAGCAAAAGATTGACAGAATAGACAAAGTCATCAGAGAGATATACAATGAGTCCTCTTTAAAGCAGGTGAAATGACAAATGTGTTAGCAACTATGCATTATGTAGTTGTAAGAAACTACATAACTAGTCAGCTACACCATGTGAGATAATAAATGAATTTAATAGTATGAAATAGACATTATTAGAGACTTCTGTGGCAAGACAGGTGATAAAAAATCAATAAGTATGAAATATTTAACTTTTTAGCAGGTGAGATCATAAGCTTATAAATATGTAATAGACACTCATTAGAGATTGGTGCAACCATTAGGCTTTATAAAATGTATAATACTAAATAACTAATAAGAAATTGTGAAGTTTATGAGGGAGACATACATTAATATTTGTCACATAAGAAATGTGTTTGTAATTATGGAATTAGTTAAGAATATTAGAAACCAAAATTCAGTGGGTGAATAAATAAAAGGTTCAGTTAATGCTTTATATGTAAAAGTTGTAAATATTCATTTATTATTTATATGAGCTTCATGAAGTACATTTTTTTTTATCATAGTATTTTAATTAATGAAGACTTAATTATCATGGTCTTATGTGTATGTATGTATGTATGTGTGTGTGTGTGTGTGTGTAAGTTTGTTATAACTTAAAAAACAAGCCAAAACAAAAATAAATTAACAAAAAAAAATGCACTAATTGAAAAGATCCCAGGGTATAAACTATAATGTGGGATTATAAAATATACCTCATGTTTTGGAGGTGATTGTTGATGTATAGGACCCACATTGTAATGGGGATACACCATCTATCAGTTTAAACCTCTGTTTGCCAGTTTCACATAAGAAATAAGAGTAGCAACAGATATAGAAATAGAAATTAGGACAGCAAGATGTTGGCAAGATGAAGTACACAATGTCCAACATCTATATTGCTTTTCACTGTTTGCAGACAGTTGTGGGAAGGTGACTGCTCTCCTGAGTAAAGCAGAAAGTAAACTGAAATAAAAATAAGTACTACCATTTGGGGTAAATAAGTTAAAATTTTCACTCTTGAAATTACTGCTCCAGCCCTCAGTATGGTAGAAAGGCACTAATTGATAGCACTGGAGATGAATTATATTAGTATGAAGCATCCCATCCACTTAGCTAAACAAACTAGTGCAGCTCCTAACCAACACTCACTTATTAAGTCTACTGTGACTATCATGCTCTAAACAAGCTTTTATATGTGGTAAAGTATACATGCGTATAAAGTAGTGTCAAGTTGTTAAATGACCTTGTTCATAACTAAAAATAATTATTAGAAATTTAAAGTAAAATTTCTCTAATTTTTATTTCTTTATATTTATTTTATACATTCTTATAATTGTTGCAGAGTAATTTAATAATTTTGTTTAAAATTTCTTTATTAAATACATTAACTATTAATTTTTTGCATCAGTATTTCAACATTACTGATAAAATATTGTAATTTATTACAAATTTTACAATATCTGAATAATTGCAAAGTTATAATGCTTGTGTGTGTGTGTGTATATATGTATATATTTTTCTTCCATTGTTGTGTGAAAGCTTTTTGTGATATTTGCTTATACTTCTAGTTTTTTGAGTTCTTTAAAGACTGTATGAAGTAATAATTATTATCTCTTATCCTATGATAAGTATTTTATCATATTGTAGTATGATAGTATTGTACTTTTTTCTCTCTTGATTTGATTAATTTGTGGTGCTTATTTCTTTTATTATTTAGGTTCCTTATAGACTCCATGCTGTGCTTGTTCATGAAGGTCAAGCAGCTTCAGGCCACTATTGGGCATATATTTTTTGTCCAGAACGTAGAATGTGGTTGAAATACAATGATGTAACTGTGTCTGAAGCATCATGGGCTGAGTTAGTGAAAGATTCAGTGGGTGGTCTTCACCATGCTTCTGCATATTGTCTGTTGTATGTGGATAGTAAACGAGAGGAATTATTTACTGGTGAGACACGAATTTAGTAATGGATTAATTGATTAATATGTCCTATAATGACTGTATGAAATAATACATCAACTCAGTCTTATTTTGTAATCAGTGCAGCCTGTCTGATGCTAAGTTTTTGTGTTTGTTTCACTAGATAAAAACAATAAATTTAGGTTATTTAAAATACTTTAAAGTAGCTTACAGTGAAAGATAAGTGTGAATGAATTCAAAACTTGTACACATAAAGTGTGAAATTTAATGTACAAGGAAGTATGTACTTGTGGTAGCTGTCAATCTAAATCTTTCCTTTTGATTTTAATATAAAACCATAACAATAAATACCAGTATTTCTTGGTCTCAATTCTTGATCTCAATATGTAATAACAGTGGCAAACTAAGTCTTTAGATTTTATTTCTACATGTAGTTATCTAAGTCTCTAGATTTTACTTCTACGTGTAATCATAGTAACTATCTGAGTCTCTCTATCTTATTTCTACATATCATAATAGTAGCTATCATAGTCTCTGGATCTGACATTTACATGTAATTATAGTAACTATCTGAGTCTAGATCTTATTTCTACATTTAATTGAAGTAGCAGTCTGAGTTGCTACATCTACTCTATTATAACAGCTATCTGAGTCTCCAGATCTTACTTTTATGTGTAATTGCAGTAGGTATTTGAATCTCTAGATTTTACTTCTACATGTAATTATAGTACCTATGATGGGTTGGTGTCTTGGATATAAAGTTCTAAAGCTATTTTGCAGGCTTCAGTTGTTGAGATATCTGTGAAAAGGGAAGTTACATCAGAACTGGCCATTAAGGCTTTATGATTTAGTTGATTAAGAATATATATATTTAAGGTTGAAAGAGTGTTTGAAAAGAAGCTGGTTGATGTTACATATTTAGAAAATGCTCACGCTATGTATTTATCAAGATTGTAGTTAAATGATTTGTAGGTTGACATTCTGGATCATAGTGGACAATCAGGTTTGTGGTGCCACATACTTGTGGTGTGTGTGAGTCGGTTTTTTGTAGGTAAGAATAAATGTTTTCTATGATTGTGTTGGTTTTTTTATGTATAGCAGCATTTTGTTTAACTGGCTTTTGTGTGTTTTCGTAGGATTTTTTGAGTAGCTTAAATTGTTTGTATCTGACAAGATGTATATTTTTTTAATGTAGTCATTGTGTTCATTGTAACTATAGCATTGCCTTTGCCTCCTCTTAGAATTTTGATGTTGTCTTATTTTAAGTTGTTTATAGAATTA
The DNA here is from genome assembly GCA_011833715.1 of Carcinoscorpius rotundicauda. Lineage (NCBI taxonomy): Eukaryota > Metazoa > Arthropoda > Merostomata > Xiphosura > Limulidae > Carcinoscorpius > Carcinoscorpius rotundicauda. Next base: position 120,213,011 of record CM022393.1, on the reverse strand, counting down.
ATATCTTTTTGTGTGAGGTTGTTTTTTTCATATTTCTTTTCTGTAAAATTGTTTTATTGGTGTTTTCAGTTTGTGTAAAGTCGATCACCAGTATTCCAGGCAGGCTTTCATTTCAATGGATGGAATATTTTTAGGTGTTACTGAGTCCTTTGTTGAGTATACATATATCTTTATTCCTTAATTTTCAGTTGGATCTGTTAATTACAAGGTTTGTTGGTGGTATGTCGTGTTGGCATTTTTTAATGTTTTTGGCACTTTAATTTATGTAGTTTCATGTTGTGGTGGACTTTTGTTTCCTTGTTGTTCTTACTATTGAGTTAATTGATGTTGCTTTGTATGCTTTGGACTCTAGTGGTACAAGTATGTTGATGATACAATTGCTGGATTCACATCTGCAGTACACACTCTTAGTTATTTTTAATCACATTAACTCTATGCACACCCCAACATTAAGTTCATCTGTGAACAGGAAAAAAACTAACCAAATAGCATTTTGTAACTTCAAAATCACGAGAAGTGATACATAATTCAAAACAGAAATCCATAAAAAAATCACCCATACTGGATTATACATTCCCCCAGACTTAGTGCATGAAAAAACCAAATAGTCAACAGATTAAGAAACCAGATAAACATAACCACAAAACTATGTTCACCCAATAAAGTTAATGATGAAATCAACAAAGTAAAACGACACTTTATCAACATCAACAAATTTCCTTAAAAACCATGGAAAAATCATACGTATACACATTTTGACCAACAACAAACAAACAACAATAAACCCCAAGATACAACAAACTACAAAACCTTATACAACTGCATACCATATGTTTCCGACATTAGCAAAGGAATAACCAACGTTTGGAAAAAACTTGAAACATAACATTCCAGTAAACACCAAATTTATTCATAAACCAGGTACAAAACTAAAGTTTATACTATGTAAAAACTACACTGACAAACACAACACCAACATAATTTATAAAATACAACGCAACAACTGCCACAATTTCTATATTGGAGAGAGAAGCAGAAAAATGGAAGCTAAATTCAAAGAACACAAAAAAAACACTTGTACACCTTTTCGAACACTGCAAATAAAAAAACAACAACATAATCATAGAAAACACCCAGATATTAATTCGGGAAACAAATATGAACAAATGCAAAATCAAAAAAGCCTTACTCATACAGCAACTAAAATAATATAGAGGAACACCTTTATAGCTGTACTAATTAACAAACTATCATCCACCTGCAATGCTCTATACAATCCCATACCCATTTGTATTTGCATCCCTAATATGTGTCTCTCAATGATCATATTCAAACTCACTCTTTTCTAAGCTGAAGATGGCCTAGGAAGGTTGAAACGTTGTTCTCTCCTTATCAGTAAAAATGTTTATACCCATACCAGCCATTCTGAGATATATTTTTATTTTAAGAGGGTTTCTCGTCATCAAGAATGATTCTCTAGATCTTACTTCTATGTGTAATTATAGTAGCTGTCTGAATCTCTAGATCTACATTATTATAGTAGCTATCTGAGTTTTTACATCATACGTCTACATTTAAATATAGTAACTATCTGAGTCTCTAGATCTTACTTCTACATGTAATTGTAGTAACTATCTGAGTCTCTAGATCTTACTTTTACATGTATTTATTGTAAGTATCTGAGTTTCCAGATCTTACTTTTACATGTAATTATGGTTGCTATCAGAGTCTCTCGATCTTATTTCTACATGTAATTATAGTAACTATTTCAGTCTCTGGATCTTACTTCTACATGTAATTATAGTAACTATTTCAGTCTCTGGATCTTACTTCTACATGTAATTATAGTAGCTATCTGAGTCTCTAGATCAGTGGTTCTTAACCTTGTTGGAGGTACTGAACCCCAGAAGTTTTGTACTTGCATTCACTGAACTTCGTAATTGAAAAATAAAATATGATTTTTTTCAAATTCAAAACATAAGTAGATATTTTATTAGTGCACAAAATGAACCATGCATCAGTTGCACACAGTATCACTGTGATCACGTTTCTTCATGTCTGCTGCCTTAGTTGTCGTTGTAAGAGGCTTACAAAATACAAAATCTTTTATCTCATCATTCTTCACATAGTGCATGAATGCAACAAGCTGGCTTAGATTGAAAATGTTGGTGATCTTGTCAAGTTGAAGGCTGAATTTTTTTTGGCTTGAAATCAGATCTGCAACTACTTGAGCCAAGATGTCATTGCTCATGTCATCTATTCTGCTGCTGATGGTATTATTTGAAAAAGGAATTTGGGATAGCTTATTTTCAGCAGCTTTTCCCAGCATTATATTTGCCATCTTCAATGCAGCTGTTTTATGAGTGCTTTACAATTAAGTATGCAACTTTGTACAATGTTGGGAGGATTGGTTTGTCGATGAGTACAAACCTGAGAACAGGCAAAGTACCCTTTTCATTGAACCTGGCTCTCTTTACCTTGAATTCAGCAAGCATTATGTTCCCCTATTTCCCATTTCCATGCAGCTTTAGGGAGTGTTATCTTAGTTTTGCCGGTGCTAAACTAAAATTGCTCAACTTGGCATTGCAAATCATGTATTGATGATGCTGACTCCCATAATGTTCCATTATACACATAAATCCATATTGTATGTATTCATCTGACCAATTTTTCTTTTTGCTTGACATAGTTAGTATGAAGAGATTGAAAGATTAGGAAAAAAATCACAAATGACGCACAATGACTACAGTCACAAGTCGACTGCTAAGCGCACGAAGTTCTCTGCAGCACAGATATTAAGGCATAGTGATGTGACATGATCAGCCATAGCCAATGATGGCCAAGTGTAGCATGAAGTCACGATTCATACAAATGGGGTAAACGGAACGGACATACACACAATGTATGAGTCTTGACCTACGCCGAACCCCTGGGATTCGATTGAACCCAGGTTAAGAACCACTGCTCTAGATGTTACTTCTACATGTAATTATAGTAGTTACTTGAATCTCTTGATCTTACTTCTACATGAAATTATAGTAATTGGGATAAAATATGTTTATAGTACATACAGAATATGTTTACACATTTTAAACATTGCATTAGTAGGTAGCGTCTTATTTTAAAGCATACTGCATTATGAAAACTATCTTGTGTGTTATTATCAGACTTATTAAATTGGGTTTCATTTGGGTGGGGGTTTAATTGTACATATTCCAACCTTTTACAGAGATACTTTCACTACTTCATTAAACAACTTTATTATCACTTGATCTCTGAATTTGGCACATATTACACGCTAATATCATAGATATTACTAAAATATGATATAAATCTATAGCCTCCAGGATTCTTGCTTTATTAACTTTTTAAAATCAAGAATGTCAAGATTTTTAAGACATGCCCTCATTTCACATCCTGTCTCTCAAAAAATGTCCATAATTCTCTTTGACTTTTATTTTTGTGTAATTTTAACCAGAGAAGATTCTGGGTTTATGGATTTACTTATGAGGCTAGCTCATTCTGATGAAAAGTATTCAATTATTTGTCCCCAGTTTTATTGTTTGCTGTTATTGAGTTCACTTTGGCCAACTAGTAAAATTTTTCAAACTAATTTACATTCTAATTAACAAGTCATTTAAATTATAATAGTTTTATTAATGTCTGGTTTTTATGTGTGGATGGGCAAGATTCTTTATAAGGTGTATGTGACATTTTTATCATTGAAATTTCAATGATAAAACTACACAGTTTGTTTGCCCATCACAATTTATGGCAAATAACAGAAATGTCAAAAATTGCTTTGCAAAGATAAAGTAGTTTTAGAGCCTTTGAATAATGTAAGTTTTGTGTTGGTCAGTTCACATTTTACAGACAAATTGATCAAATACAAGTTTTTTTCTCTATTTCTATCAAGGTTTTGATGAAAATTTCTTTTTGCAAAGTATTGAATATAATTTTTGAATGTTTCATTTCATGTTTTAAAAACAAGAGATAAAACACTAAACTTATTCAAATTTTGTTATGAGAACTTGGTATAACATGTTTTCTGTCATTGAAAATTGTACCAAAACATTGCTGTTCATGATTTTAGAGTTAAGCTGTAAGTCATGATAGGATATCCTGTTCATTGAATACAGTTGGTTTCAAAAATATTTTAAGCTTGTAAACGTTTTAAAGAATGAAAGAAATAATTTTTATCTCTTACTTGAGAATTTCTAAAATATATTCAATTATTCTACTTATAAATTTCACTGTAAACAATTTTCTTGACAAACCAGATAAGGAAAAGGTTCTGAGTTATCCTAATCTCAACATACTTCCTGATGATCTGAAGCGCTATGTTGAACAGGACAACAGATTATTTGAACAAGAAATAGAAAAATGGGACACTGAACAAACATGGAAGAAAGATGTAACTACCATGACAGTAGCCAGTGGACAATATGGAGATGATGTACTTCTGGAAGAAAAAAGTATAGGTAAACAAGATTTCCATGTTTTTCAAATTCATTACCAAAAGCTGGTTGTAGCTGTTTCTTCTTTAAAAAAATTTTGAGGTAAATTTAAAATGGCATTTTTATTATTTTTTTCAAATTTAGCATATCTGTTGTAATCCAATAAATATGTGTTGCACAATATAATATTAACCTCTTAAGTATTATAGAAAGTAACTGAATATATTTGGCTTGTCTTATGTATAAAACCTACATTGCATTACACTAGGCTTATATCTTAATCTTGAACATTCAAATTTTCCTTGTTTTGTCTTTTATAAGAAGTACAACCTTTGAAGTTGAGAAGTTGGAATTAAAATGTAGCTTTGTCTTTTACAATAGCTTTCCAGGTGGCTAAGTTTATAATCCTAAAAATGAGCGAGATTTGATAGTCACTATTTCCTGTAAAAATGAATCTTCAGAACTACGTTTTAAGGCCTCATGTACCTTCAGAAAGTTTTGGTTTTTTGGAAACTTTAAAACACAATCTGTTACTCTGTATAAGAATATTTTATTTGAACTTCTGCTATTACAACCTTACTGAAACTAAAAGGGTTTATGTGAAGTTCATGGACACATACAAACTATTCAGATAGATTTATTCAGAGTGAAAAGTGGGTTTTATTTATTGCTTTGAAAAAAGCAGTTTTGAAAAAAATGTATATCAGTTTGCATTTGCAATTAAATGTGAAACATCAAAAAGATGTTTTTTCCCTCATTACATTAGCAGTCTAGTATTTGGACTTGTATTTGTTGTTTAGTTTTGTGGATTCCAAAGTGTTCAAAGTATTTAGAAAAAAAGGTGAAGACCTTTACAGTAAGCTTATTTTAGAGTAAATTTTTGTAGTTTCTAATTTAATATTTTGACAGGAAAAAACATTGGAAGTAAAATTGTTCAGGGACATATTGAGCATAACTCTCTCCAAGCTGAGCATGCCTACCAAGTCCATAAAGCTACCATTGCTAAGGTCCAGCAAGTAGCTGGCACTATATCCACCAAAGGACCAGAAGCAGGATTGGATGAGGTGAGGTCTAATAAATGTTTTTCATTGTAAATATTTTGTTCCTGAAGCAGAACTAAATGAATTATGACTTAACTTGGGGCATTATGGTGGTAAAACAAAATATTGGTATCAAGTGAATGAATATTTGTTGTTAAATTCTTATCAGTGCTATAAGTATGGCCAACAAATTTCATTTCATTTCTATAAGTTATATGCTTAATTGTTTTGGCTTTTTTTTTCAAACATTTCAGATGTTTGTAATAACATGTAATGACTTTTTGTCAATATGCACCAACAAGCAACAGCAAGTGAGAAAGTGACAGTTGATTGTAACTAACATTCGCTCTAGGATTGTAACCCTGTTATTCAGAACAGACCTATATTTTACAGAACCAATTATATTGTTTAAGATATATGGTGGTAGTTTTTTCACTCTGAAACATTGTTAATATTTTTTTTGTGGTAATGCCATGGAATGTAGAATAATAGTTTCTTGTCAACACCCATTTCAAGCATCATTATTTATGCTAATTGCTTAACCTAATATATATCTCATGATGCTAAATTCTCTTTTATTAGGATAATTTCATAAAATTTACTAAATTTGTGCTGAAAAGTTGCCAATAAATAATCAGTAATAACTGTCCACATGTATTATTTTGAAATCTTGAACTAGAAACTGTTAGTCTAGTTTGCTTTGCCTGACCAATACTTTTTGGTACAACCTCATCAAGTATCATTATTTATGCTAATTGTTTAAGTTAATATGACATGATGCTAAATGATTTTTAATTTGGATAATTTCCTAACATTTGAGCTAAAAAGTTGCCAGTGAATAATCAGTGATGACTGTCTGATCACATGATTCTTTTGAAAACTTGAACTTAAACTGCTAATCTGATTTGCTTGGTCTAACCAATACTTGTGTATCTGCAAGTGGTTTCACCCTATAGTTTTGCTACTCTAAATCAGCTTTCTTTAATTTGAATGACAAAAAAATTAAAACAGGCTACTTTACTTTTGATATTTTTACATATTACTTTTTGCATAGTTGTGAGCAAAACGTTTATTTTTTTAAATAACTATGCACATGCAGTTTTTATTTAGACCAGTTTGACTCCTAACTGTTTAATATAAAAATCTATCAGGATACAAAATTTAAAGCAAATTTATGAAAGTTAAATATGTTTTTATATCCAATAAATTTTCTGTACTTTTTGTGTGATGGTTAAAAAGAAAAGGAAGAAAACCAATCAGAATTAGAGATGTTATATCCCAATATTTCTTAACTGATTGCCTTAAAATTTGGTGGAGCACATCCAATGACAATATGTAATAGTTTGGACTACTGCAGTTTGAGATACAGAAGGTAAAAACTATCTAGAGTATAATTCCTGTTAACAATACAGTTTTACTGCAGCCTTTTTTATTAATGCATAACACACTACCAATCCCAAGAACAGGTCTAGATGAAGCATGACTCAGATGCCATGCAATGTAGATATGGGTGGTAACGAGAAACCCACTTGAAGTAAAAGTATTCTCAAGATGGCTAGTGTGGGTATTAAAACTTCAATTAAAATAAAGAACAAAACATTTCAACTTTCTTAGGTCATCTTCAGGTTTATCTAAGAAGATAATATCTAAACATTGTTTAGTACTTTAGTTTAATTAGTTTTTTTAATATCCTTACCAGCTGTCTTGAGAATACAAATGTAGATACTGTATTCCAAGAATACAGATGCAACAGTCAGAGACTCAGATAACTTTGTATTCCAGTATAAGACTAAATGAACAGTGAACTAGAATGGATTTTGCAGCATAGGTTTTTTATTTTAAAAGTCTACTAGTTGGTGGTGTTATAGGCCCTGCTCTTTATCTGGTCTTCAGATATGTGGGACAGTGATAAAGTCTTTCACTATAGCTACTGTACTCTGAATCACAACTAGATGAGATAAAGGCCAGTTAGAAACAATTAACTGTAATCCATGACACATGATTGAGAAGATGTTTTGCAGCGCATAATGTATTCTAGAGGCACGACTAGATATAAAATAAGACTATAGGGTCCTGATATTTTCTGGATGATAATTAGTATTTTAGTTGCATGGTGAAACTACAACAAGACACAGAAGATTTCTTGCTCTGCAGCTCAGTAAAGGACAAATCTGATCATGAATTATTTTTATACCATAGTAAAAAGTGAGAATGATGAAAAAGGAAACTTTAACCTAATGTTTGGTGTGTATCATACATTGTAAGTGGGAAAGCTTGTTAAGTCAGTTTAAGTGTGATACAAATCATCACTTTAAATTTCAAATATATTTTTCACACATTTTTCTATCTTTAATTGTTCCTCATGCATTTGATACTATGCTATTTTTTAATTGTATTTCATTTCAGAACTAGTTTTTCTCTTTTTGGAATGAGTGTTCAAGGCTATTTATACAATACAGTTATTGAATTAGCAAAACCCACAGCAGTGACAAATATCTGTTAAAGCATTGGCTGTTTTTAATCAAAAGTTTTAGGTGATGAATTTAAATAGCAAAGGAAGTCGTATCTGAAATTCTGTGTTTTAGTTGTTCCTCTAGAATAGTGAAATGAAATATAGTTAAAACCATAAAAATAGTATTTAAGGATTTTTAACTAGGCAGAGCATAAGCTAGCAAGAAGTAATGTTTTAAAACTTTGTTTTTATGTAGGCTGTGCAACTAGAACTTTTCAGGTTGCAGAGGCTTGTGAAACTAGATGGATCCCAGACAGAAGACCCTCGTCTGCAGCATATTGGTGTTTACATGCTACTAAACGGAGCTGATCTTGATCCGTTCATCCACTTGGTGCTGTTAGAACAGTTCTCTGAGAGAGAGCTTGAATCAGATGCTAGGTATGACTGGTAACATGGTGGGTATAATGCCATCTTTATTGGAAAATAATTTCAGAAAATTAAACAAACTTCTCTGGTGGGGTAATTGTTTATTATTTCTTTGATAAGTTTTTTTGTTAATAATTATTTTCTGTGACTGAAAGATCTGTTTGAGTTGTTGTGTGTGACTTTTGATTTTTTATACTCTGTAGTAAGGAAAGAGATGATGAATTGCTATTGAAATATTTTGGTCTCCTTAGATTAATCACTTGGTATGTGTGATGTGTTAAGTTTGACAGTAAACTATTTGTAACATCGCATGGATAATATGAACATATGTGAATTAGAACATGGTATTTACCATTCTAAATATGCATCTGAAAGTTTTGATAATACACATGTGGATGTATATGTAGGTACCAACTAATTTAGGGTTATACTTTAGATAAAATGAATGCACAGTCACAGAAAGACATACTCTGTAATAATACTTCTTGGAATGCTGCAAAAAATGTAACCATAGTTTTGTAACAAGTAATGTCTTCACAAGGAGCAGCTTTTAAATGTTTTGAAGTAGTTTAGAGTAAGTCGTATCCTTTCATTGAGACTGTAAAATGTCAATTAAGTTGCCGACTATAGAATTAAATTATATATTCTCTATTTGTAGCAAGATAAATAAAATGCATATTTTTTTTCTTTCTTACTTCCTTTTCAGTCTGTGATACCTAAATGATTTAAAACACTTGGATAGATTTTTTTCTTTTATCCAGTTAATGTTTCAACAATTTTTTTAGTCACATGGTGGAGAAGCATGAAAGAGAAATCATATATTACAATTGTTTGTTGCAAGTAAATTGAAAAATATCATACTTATCATTATAAAACATCTTTTTTTACTTTTTTTTTCCTATGATTGATTCACCTATTTAATCTTTGAAAAAAATTGTTGTTTGATCTTCTTCAAAGAGGGAGCCAGCTCAGAAAAGTTGCCATTAATGTTCTGAGAAAGTTGAAGAGTAATCTAATGGAGGGGCAGGACAAAACGTACCAGACTTGGCATAGGGACTACAGCAACTTTCGTAAATTGGTAACTCTGTTTGTTAGTGGGGTAGAGAGATTCCACAATGAAAGGTAATAGTAATTTGTTTATTTATACCCATATTCAAACCTTGTTTATTATTTGTGAAACTGAAAGTAATATATTATATTTCCCATCTTCACACATATTTCGGAAGTTTAAATTGTATTGGTGGTCCTTATATGTAGATGAAGCTGGTACTAGAAGATTAAATTGAAGCAAATGTTCTGTTATAACAAAATCTGTGTAAATGTTAGAACTGATACAGGTTTTCTTTTTATTGAAAATAAACTTTTAATACTTGTGTATAGTATTCTTTTTCTTGGGCTATCTTTAAAATACAGTGGTCCAGCAAAAGGGTATAGTCTTGTAAATATTATTAAAAGTATTTTGTATAATTAGTATCTCTGATATATATCTTGTTATCAATTCCCTTATCTTTAGGTTTAACTGTTTTTGATATTTTCAAATGAAGGTTGAATTTGGTTGTATACTAATCCTCTACCATACATACAATACACAGTTACGGTGATGTTATTTAGAATAATATGGAAGCACTGTCTTCAATTTAAAATGTCTAAATCAAAATATTATCTGTAACTTTTTGATTTTAAAATGACCTGAACATAACCTAATAGTTAACTTATTAGACTTGGACTCCAATGCATGGTAGTACCAAATGTACTTTGCACTTTTAGCTGTATGTTCTGTAAAAGTGATACTCACCCTTACTTTTCACCAAGGAGAAAATTTTTTCTGGTGATGGGTGTCACTGATTGACCAACTTTTCTCTTTCCTGCAGTTAAAAATTAATGAAACAAATGTTAACCAAACAACACCGTCCTAAATCTACATCAGCTGTTTTCCGTGAAGTATTTTAATTTTGTAAGTGTATATGCATACTAAGTCTAACATCATTATTTTCCATTTAAAAACATAATGAGGTTTGTCCTTGTGTTTTAGATACCAGGAAGCATTACCTTATCTAACAAATGCTTGCAATCTCAATGAGAAATTAGCTGGAAAAAAATTGGACAAAAATCGTGGACTGGAGCAGCGACTACTAGCCTATTATCGTCGTCAGTGTTTGTTGGTAAACCACATTGTATATTGTAATTGAATGCTAATTTCACTTATTTTCTGTTGTAAGATTCATAAATAATTTGTATTACACAGTATGTATTTGAGAGAAGGAAGAAAAGGCTATAGATTAGATGAATCATGTTATATGATGAATTAGCAATAACTTTTTATTATGTACAAAAATAATGCAAGTCAGTAGTAGCCTGTACAAAAAAGAGAATTGTTCTCTAGGAAACTGGCTAATAATTTTGTTGTTCTCACTGCACTTGCAGTATTTCTGTGGGATACTGCAAGTGTGATATAAAATGCAGTTGCTTAGTCAGGTGGATTTTATTTATTATTTTTCACAGAACTTAAATAAAGTGGCAGCATCTCAGTTTGGGTCAGATGACCTGAAAGTTGCTTCTGATGCTTTGGTGTTGTTGAATGACTGTTTGGTTCCAAGCATGGCTTTTCTGACAATGGATTCTTCTTATCAAGAAGATAAAGCTGCAGCAGAAGAAATTAGAGGGTTTTGGTGTTCTAAACTTGGAGAAGACATCCAGGGTAAGTCAACTATCTAAATTTTTTACTGAGTTTTTACTCTCAAAGTAAACTATTAGTTTCCATATGTTTTAATATGTTTAGAGTATTTAACAAAAGTTGTTGAGCTTCTGGTAGACATTGACTTTTTACTACAAAATAAAAATAAGATTTTTTTAATTTGGTATTTTTACTAAAAATTCGTCTGAGAATACATAGATTCAAATTGTTAATTGTGTTGAGTGTAAGATAATTTTCATGTTCAGATGGAAAATATTTTTCTTCATCTGACAATTGTCAAATTCTATTTGCATAATCTCAGAAATCTTATAAATAAATATCAAATTTTTTAATAAAATTTTGTATTTTATCTGTTACGTCTTTTATCCTAAGTCTATATGGACATGATCCATATGAATATCCTCGTAGCCATCATGAAAAAATAGGAAATATATCTAAATTACCATTTTATTCTTTATAAGGTGTCTGGAAATTGTAACAGGAAGCGACAGTTGTTTATCCTATTAAATATATTTAACAATTTGCATCTGTTTATACTTAAATTTTATTGTTTTGTTGCTCTTTGACCTGTGTCTGACTATCACAAATATTGTAAATCAATTGGTAAATGTATGTCCCAAATTGTTTTGAATTATTTATGTACAAGTTGTTTGTAAGCATAATTGATGAAAAATGATTATTTTTCATTATTTTATCTCACCTAACTTTATCTATCATAATAAGTTTCTAATTTGTATGTTTTAACTTTTATAATAATAAAGAATGAATATGCGTTAAAAAACCAGAAATATGGTACTTACACTTGTTTTTTTTTTTATTGTTTATTGTCAATGGAAGTTAAACTTTTTTTTATACCAATGGTAGTAGTACACTAACAAATTTTTATTTAAATAAATGGTGTTCCTAAGAACACAGAATAATATCCTATAACTATCATAACTTTTCTGGTTCTATAACTCTCTGGGAAGAGCCTATAAAAATTTAGCTAAGCTTGTCAGTGTAAATACTGCAGGAGAAGTTTTCAAAATAGGGCACTTTGTTCAGAAAACAATGTAATATAATATGTCATTTGATAAATTAAAACTTTGGCTTTCTCTTGGTCATAAATATAGTATTAGACATCAGAGAGGACTATTGATAATTTGTGAAAGAGAGGATGTAACAGGTGGGTGTGGCAATTGGGATCTGAGTTTCTATATTGTAGCTCTGTAAGACTGAAGGCTGTGAAGGTTAGACTTGCTTAGTAATATCTACATTATTATAAATAATTTGCATTAAATTTCATACTTCTGAGGAGGATGGTAAATAAAATAAAGAGGGAAGACCTAGATAATATTACACTGACACTTCCTTTTATTTTTAGCTTTAACAGTAAAAAATGTGCTCAACCAACTTGCAAGGGAAGACCTAGATAATATCACACTGACAGTTCCTTTTTGTTTTTAGCTTTAACAGTAAAAAATGTGCTCAACCAAGTTGCTGTAATTTGTTATGAATCCTTCAGACAGTATTTAGGTTATACAGTAAGAAAAATAAATAGTATTTATCTTTATTTATTGTAGCAAAATTCTTGGAAATATGTTTAGTTGACTGTTTTTAGTTTTATGTTTTTATTCATGAATTAGCTGATAAAGGTATAGTTTTTATCCAAGTTTTTGCATGCATGCTTCTTATTTTACTGAGTGCAGCACCTAAAGCTTATTGTGTAGCTGTGTTTGCTGACACACAAACTGACGTCTGAAGATTTTGAAACACTCTGTGAATGGTGATTGTGCTATAATTGATTTATTTTGTGTAATAAATTAATCAAGAGTTGTGATTGACTGTCAAGTGTTGAATTCTCTTCTTTCAGAAGTATTCAAACAGAAACAAATGTTAAATGGAAAGCTAAAGTTTGTTTTTAATGAAAAAGTAATTTAACAACAACACTTTACAAATATTGCTATAATAACAGTGGCACCTTTGTTTGATTGTAGTGTTGCAATAACTTTAATTAGAATACTTTTTAACAGATGAAAAACAGCAACAACTTCAGGATTTTTTGGGAAAACTTTTGGATCCTAGTGACGAACAGAGTTTACGAGCTACAGCACCAATACCTCGGTTGCATGACCTAGAGGCAGAATTCCATTCTGCTATGAAATTAGCTGTTGAAAGGGGACACTTAGAAACTGCTTTGAGAGGCAAATGACACACAGTTGGTTAGAAATATATGATTCTGTGGTGCAAAAAGTGTTTGTATAGATGAGTGGCTGTTTCTCAATGAACTTAATAAAGCAAGAATGAAGGCAGCATCTAGGCTTAAGATCATTTGTCAGCAGTTAGTGAAAAGTGGATTATCAGTTGTAAAGAAAGCAACAGTCACCTATCTCTTTTTGTGACAAAGTAAAGCATGGCTGCTTTTGTAGAGATCTTGTAATAACGTAAACAGCCTTTATTTTTAAAACTTTAACATTTTACATCATCAACTGAATTAGGTTTTTGTTAGGATTATTTGAGTATGCAGTTACATAGATATAAAGCAGAGGTTTTAAATCAATAAATGTTTTATTCTTCGTTTATTCGCTCTTTGATGTGACTTTGTTGTTGATGAAAGAATACTGTGAGTGACAAGTCTGTAAGCTATGATAGCAATCAGTGCATTAAAATAATTATCAGTGAATAGTAACCTTTAACAGTGTTAGTAGTTCCTTCTGCTAACCAGTGGGTTGGATTTGATTTAAAAGATAAACTCTTTACAGCATTAAATGTTGACAGATACACTAAAAAGACTTTTGTGCTTGTGTGAACTGATTAAGAAAAAACTTTTCACCTTTAAAAAGGAAGATCACAGTATTAAATGCTACATGAATTTTTAATAAAGGACTTAGTGTCAGCCAAATTAAAAAGAAACAAAATTTAAACAGCGAGTCATGGTTATATTCAATAATGAAGGTTACTTATAGGAAAATAACATGTTATGACTATTAATGAAGACCAAATCTTAGCATTACAAAGCATAGAAAGTAAAGTTATATCAGTAAAAGTTCTTGAATGTAATATTCTTATCTGTTATTTCAATAGTATTTAACCCATTACATATAGCACTGCTGATTTCTATTGCCCTTAGTCTAGTATCCATACATTGTACAATAAATGCTTGGTGTTAAAAATGAAATAAAACAAATGCTATTTAAAACATTTTTTTGCCTTATAAATAGAAATAAATAAAACTTTGGACATGGATGATGAGGTTCTCAGTCATTTATTATTCCATAGTTATCATTAGACAACTAATTTAGAAACATAAATAAGTTGTGTTTTTTTATTTTACACTGATCATAAGATAACTTCTGCAGATGATGGGAAAAAACTACTTTTATTCAATTGTCCCAACACAATTTCTTAACATATAGAAATCATACATGTTTAGTTTTATTTTATTATGTTGTTATCATAAAATGACTTATTTAGGTTAAATAAATTAAATTAGATATGATGTAAGCTTGTACAGATTTCTAATAATTAACCTTCTAATAATTTTTATTGTTAAATAAAGTAAAAATAATATTAAAAAACAATTTCCAAATGATAGTAGGAATGGGTTATAAACATCCAGTGATGCTGACACATTCTCCAGACTGTATTGATTCTAACATATTCTCTGACATATAGTAATACTGATACTTTCTCTGTACTGTATTGGTTCTAACATATTCTCTGACATGCAGTAATACTTATACATTTTCTGGTCTGTATTGATTGTGAAGTATTCACTGACCTGTAGTAATACTGAGACTTTGTCTAGTCTATAGCGATTCTAACACATTTTCTAACGTGCATTAATTATGATACATTCGCTGTTCTGTATTGATTCCAACATTTTCCTTGACCTGTGATAACACTGAAACATTTTCTGTTCTGTATTGATTCCAACATTTTCCTTGACCTGTGATAACACTGAAACATTTTTTGTTCTGTATTGATTCTAACATATTCTTTGGCTTGTAGTAATACTTGAACATTCTCTGGTCTATGTTGATTCTAACACATTCTCTGACCTGAAGTAATAATGACACATTCACTGTTCTATATTGATTCTGACATCCTCCCTGACCTGTAGTAAGATTGATACATTGTCTTGTCAGACTACGAGATAAAATTAACACAGACTTGTAGTAATACTGATATGTTCTCTGGTGTGGAGTGCTTGAATTCAGCAAACAGTCTGTTTTTTTCATTTTGCTCTGATAACTGCAGACAAACGTTTAAGCATTGTTACCAGATAATTAATAAAAGTGTCTTTTGAAATTTTACTCCAAATGTTTCTAATAATCTCCTATAATGTTTCTTGGAAAGTAATTTTTGATTTGTGATATTTTTGATCTTTCAAATCCCAGATAGATATTGTGACTGTGTGGGAATCATTGCATTAATTATATGATTACAGCAGCTTCTGTCTTAGCTAAGCAATTTCTTCATAGGTAGGATGAGTGTTTGGGGTCATTGTCTTCTCACTATTGGAATCCTTTACCAAAGCTACTGGGTATACCATGACAGATCTGATGGTACTTGTGTAGGCTCGTTATTCCAACTATTTTGCAAATATCTTTTATTTTAACATAAGAATACCCCCACACTATCACACTTCATCCCATATGTTTTATGGTATATGCTATGTATTCAGGTAAATATCATCCACCTTTCTTCCACTGGATGTGCAATCCACACTTTGAAACAGATAGCTCAACCATGACTCATTTGTCCACAACATCTTTTACCAATTATAATCCACAGCCCAGTTTTTGTACCTTTTAACACATTTCAGTCTCTTGACAATATTTGAAGATCGAACTAATGTTTTCTTTTAAACTGATGCACAACAAATTTTCTTTTATCGAGTCTTTTTGATACTGTAGGCTGGACACTTTTCTGTCACTTAGTATATGGTCGTTTATACAATGTTTCAATCGCTGGCAGTTTTCCATCTATTTCAAAGTCTGTATAGACAAAAATAATAATATTGCTGTTATTGAGTTCAGGTGTTCTGTCTATTTCTAATCTATTTCCAAATTAACCTGTCTTAGTTTCACAATCTAGGGTGTACTTGACACTGTTTGGAGAGCATTTGAAGTCTGCAGCAGTTTGTTGAAGAGCCTAACCAACATTATGTGAATTCTCTGTTTTTTTGTGTGCCGTGACATAACAACAAAATGCAATATACAAAATTAAACACCGTTTTTATCAAGATTTATTTGTGGAGTGCTATTAAATTGATTTCTTCCAATAGATACCAGTACCACATCCTAGCTTCTTGCTAGCTTTTTTTTGTATAGCTAAGACACTGCATAGGTTATCATGACCCTAAATTTGATTAACATGTTCATTAAAGCAGAATGGTTCCCCACTGGTATAGCGGTAAGTCTACAGATTTACAATGATAAAATAAGGGGTTCGATTCCTCTTGGTGGACTCGGCAGATAGCTCGGTGTTCTTTGCTATAAGAAAAACACACACCTCAAGCAGAATCATTGTGTCATGTCCATGATTTAAGTACACAGGAATTCTAAAGATGATAATTATTCTCGCTCTGATTCATTCAGTCGTCAACAAGGATTAATGAAGCATTACCATAGTGTTGTAATAGACATTTTGTAATGGCATACAAGAATTAGCCAATAAAATGAAGAAACAACAAAATCTTGTGACAACATTTTTGCATAATATTGTAATTAATTTATGCCTGAACTGTATAATGTGATCCTGCAATTGGTAGGTATATGTCTTTAATTTAGATAAATATTTAGTGGGAAAGCGGTATTTATGTTTGTTATAGTAAAACTATTTGAATTTTAATCACTTACACCTCTAATGAAATAAAATATATATCTGAATCTCATACGATGGCCATTCTAATTATCATAAGGTAGGATTATTTAATTTTATTAGAAGTGAAACTAATAAAAAAAACGAATAGTTTTAATGAAAAATTTGCATGTGAAAATTTATTATTTACGTTTAAGAATGGAAATCTGATTTAAATAAGGATATTCTGATGAATAAAAAAATATCATTTAAAACCTGAAAGAACTTGTAACATTTGTGATATTACTCCATAATAATATGTAGGAACCATGCATCTTCGAAACAACTTTTGTGAAAAATATTACAAGATAACTGAGTTTGTGTACTCGTATTTTATTACACAATATAGGCGTACACGTATATAAGAACAAGTGATATATGACACATCCACGCATAAATTAATAACTCGAAATATTGATCACATTAATTGTTCATCGGCGATTAAATCTGCATTACAAAACAATAATGAACTGAATATTACATTACCATTTCCGACCCAGATTGCCAACTTATTGTTCTAAAGAATAATGAATGTGGAAATAACACTTAAATGTGTTCAGGGATATCTTATCTATCAGACAAACCCAAACGTCCTGTAAAAACAACAATAATCAAGTAAAGACACGAAGCCGAATGTTTCCATTCGCGACGTCTCAGCTTCTACTGACCTCCACTGTCTAATGTTCGTCGTTTGCTGTCTACTGACACAAAGTAACTAGGCTGTCAAACACCGGTACAAGGCAGACCAACATGTTTATAAAAGGGTAATTCTTTCTTGATTTTTTGAGCGAAACAATTTCCGTAAAAACGAAAAAATAATGAAATGTAAAAGGTAAGACAAAACCAATTTACAATAGAATATAGGACGCAAATTAAAAACGAAAAATGTTAAAAAGTGGAGTTTCATGTTTTTGTTTGTTTTGAAATCTCAGAGGAAGGTAAAAAGGGCCACTGTCAGATATTTAAAGGGAAACATAAAACTAGAATCGTGTTTTTCGATTCACATAAATTAATTTCTTATTTTCGAACTATATATTTTACGACAATAAAGTGTTAAAATTGGATTGGAATTACTTTTACGTTCAAATACCACTGATTAGATCAAATTTAAAGTGTGCTTAGCAATCAGTAGAGCCATATCTCCACCATCAAACAAACCAATAGAAGAAAAACGTCCGAAGGGTAACGGCATCGGTAGGATTGAGGAAAGTTTTCTGTAACTAGAGATACTGTTGATGGTACTAACCAATAAGAGCCTTAAGGTCATCCAAATTGGGACGCAAGTCACGTCGATTCCAAATTATCAGTGTGACCAATGTTTTTTAGTAAGGGATGAGGGTGGAGAGCCTTATTGGTTTGCGATCACAGAGCTTGCTTTTAGAAAACAGAGGTCTGTTGACCACTATAGATTCTACCCGAGGAAGACGGTATGTATAGTAACTGTGGTCGATGAAGAGGGACACGACCAGCCAGCAGAATTATTATCCATAAAAACATATATTTATTATTAACATTAAGAATCTTTGTAGTTGAGACATAATACTTTTAATATGATACACGAGTGACGCTGTTAGTTGTCGGTACACCAAGAATGGAAAAATTAAATTTGGTTTTATCAAAAGTAGTCAACCACACTGTATCTTCTAGAAAAGTAATGCACAAATCTAAATAATTAGCATGAATCTTGTTATTATCATTATTTTTCTATTGTAAGTTCTGTTGGATACATTAAAGTTGGTGTAAAATTCATATTATTTATCGATTTTAAATCATTTATTTAATGGCTATGTAAAGGTATAAATTAGGATTTAAAGTATGTTTTATAAATTAGTTTTCAGAGAAGAACAGATACAGGTTAGCCATATTTGAAATACCCACCGTTTATTCACATACTTGGTCAATAGGAACGATAACAGTTATCAATGTAGAAATGAAATATAGTTTTACATTGATTTTCAATAAATTTAAATTTGGATATAATTATTCATTAAGTAATTAATCAAATTATTGTTATTTTGAATTAAGTACAAAGCTAAACAATGGGCTATCTGTGCTCTTCCCACCACGGGTATCGAAACCCGGATTTTAGCGTGTAAGTCCGCAGACATACCGCTGAGCCACTGAAGGGGCCAAATTATTGAAAACCCTGATTAAATATTTTAAGTCTATATTAAAAAGTAATGTAGTAAAGACATATGATAAAATGGATCTAATAGTTTTAGAAAAAATTGAGTTAGTTAAACATTCCAAAACTGGAATGTTATTTTTAGTAATGCAATAATAAGTATTCTAATTATTTTAGTACTTCTTCATTTTTTAAACAAAACATTTAAAATATTGTTAAGTACCATTGAAACATTTAATTACATTATTTAAAGATTTAGTAATAAAATCTGATTTTCACAGGATTTTTATTCAATTTTGGTAGTAGATAAGAAAATGGCCGGCACGGCCAAGCGTGGTAAGGTGTGAGACTTGCAATCTAAAGGTTGCGGGTTCGCATCCTTGTTGCGCCAAACATATTCATCCTCCCAGCCGTGGGTGCGTAATAATGTTCCGGCCAATTCTACTATTTATTGGTAAAATAATAGCCCAAGAGTTGGCGGTGGGTGGTGATGACTAGCTGCTTTCCCCCTAGTCTTACACTGGTAAATTTGGACGGCTAGAGCAGATAGCCCTCGGGTAGCTTTGCGCGAAATTCACAAAAGATATGAAAATGTTAAACTCAAACACATTCTATTTTTAAAATTAGTAATAACCTTATCTTCGTCTTTTAAGTACATTTAGTTTTAGTGTTAAATAACTAATTAATTAGTAGTATTAATTTGATTAAGTAAAATTTTTACATATGATTTTTAACATAAAAAACCAAATTACAACCAAATTTATCAATCACGGTAATAATGAATTGTTTCTGAATTTCTTTTACTTTAGTTTTAAACGCATTGAAAGAAATTTTAATTTATTTCCTGATAAGTCAAAGGTTCTTACTCGATGCTTTATTGAATTAATAAAATATGACTTCAAAAAGAAAAGAAACATGTCAAATAACAGGATTATTTACTTATTTTCAGAATGTAATCAGTATTTTTTCAAGTCTTAAGATTTCAAATTGTGTGTTTAAAAATTCTATGTTTAGTACCTATCTTTAATATTAATTTAATTTTTTTATCTTTGACAACTTTTAAGCTATATGATTATATAAGATATGTTTAAAACCCCTATTACATTTTCAAATTAAGTTGGAAACTCCTATTTTATTAACTTTCTCAATTTATATAGTTAGAGAAGTGGTTCTCTAGATTTATTATATGTAAAATGGGCTATGGGTTGAAACGATTTTTTCAGGAAAATAATGTTCTTGATTACTTTTATGAACCAGAAAAGGGTAATACAAACCGTCATAAGTTTTATTTTTAAAACCAATTACAATACAAGATTTCTTTTTCGTTTACTGGATGGAGTAAAAGTATTCCATTTCATTTTATCCTAAATCTAATTAGATCTATAATATGCATATTTTAAATTTAGAGTTTAACAAATACTTCGACAGATGTTTGAGTTTTTGCATTTGTTAATTCAAATACTTATTTTATCCTAAATTTCACCTGATTAGAAGATTCGTCAAGCACAGAATACAAATTTTTACAAGAGCTCTCAAAATCAGTCTATTTCTTTCCATTTTTACCCTTATTCTTACTTTAATGTAGGAAATGCCCAACAAAAGCAGTGAGTTGCACGGCCGTTATTGCGAATAACTTCAAACATTCGCTTTGGCATGGTCGATATAAGCGCTTGCAGAAGGCTGGCTGGAATGTTATTCCAAGTGGTAAAGATGGCTTCACGAAGATCATGCACTGTTTGTAATTGACGTCCGTTTCTATAAACTTCCCTTGCCATCCACCCCTAAACATTTTCAATAGGATTCAGTTCGGGCGAACACGCTGAATGGTTCAAAAGAATCACGTTATGCGCCATGAAAAAAGTCCTTTGTACTGCGGGCATTGTGGATTTCAGCGTTGTCCTGCTGAAAGATCCGGTCATTTCCACACAAGCGAGGGCCTCCAGTCAATAAGAATGCTCTCTCCAACATGCCAATGCAGCCAGCTGCTATTTGACGTCCCTGTATAATCTGATGCTCCATTGTTCCATGGAAGGAAAAAGCACCCAAGATCACGATGGAACCTCCTCCACTGTGTCGTGTAGAAAATGTCTTCGGTGGGATATCCTTATAGTGCCAGTAAAGTTGAAAGCCATCTGGACCATCCAGGTTAATTTCTTTTCTCATTAGAGAACAAAATCTTATTCCATTTTTCTACATCACATGTTTGGTGCCTTTCAACAGAGTTTAACCGAGCTGTTTCGTGGGGTGGAAGAAGGCGTGGCTTTTCAAAGCCTTTCTCTCGTAGATGCCGTCTTTTTGTTTTTGAGCTATATTCTGCGTCCGTAAGGGCCTTAATTTGGTTCAACGATTGGCTGGTGTCTTGTCGGACAACCCGTCAAATTCTCCTGCTCAACACTGGGTCTTTTAAGAAATTTGCAACAGCACGTTGAGATGGATCTTGCTTTTGCAGCTCGACAATTCTGCCACGTTCAAACTCTGTCAGCTTTTTAGCCTTTGCCATGTTTTATGTTTTACCCAATGTTACACAGGAGATATCAGTAGGAAATGTTGACAACGCTAACGCTTGAACACAAATGACTAAATTTTGTTACGTATTTACCAATTAACTCTTCCTTTCAGTATGGTCTTAAACATTTGCCCAGCTAGTATTCAGACTAATTTCATAGTGTTCACACTTTCCCTATTAAATGCTAAAAAAGTATTTTATTTTTATTTTCCCTTTTGTTATTTTCATCTTTTGAAGTTCTGCTCAAATAAGTGGTTGAATCTAACAACTCAAAATGCATATGTTTTCATTGTGTTTATTGGCCTTAAAATTTTGGCCAGCAGTATATCTATTTAAAATACGTTTTTGGTACAGGAATCTTTACTTATAGCTTCAGCAGATTTATTTTCAAAGACTTTATTTAATCCATAGAGGGTAAAGAGTTTTAGTTTTGTATCATATTTTTTATTAAATAATTGTTTATTAAAATGATTTATTCCTATCCAAAGTGGAAAACCCTTATTACTTTACGATCTATGTGCGTTAATCATTTGTTGCATGTCAACAAAGACTAATAGTTAAAAACTAAATTAAATTATCTACAGTGGTATGTTATTGTATATGTTGAGAGTACATGGAAGCCAAACAGGTTAAACATTTAGAAACTTTGCTAGTAGATGTTACTGATTAATGGCTAGCTTAGCTCATATACGAGGGTAACATTATTCTTAAAATAGAAAACAAAAGATAAAACGATAAAAATCAACACGAATATAATTTTCATTTAAATAAATAGCTCACAACGTACTTAAATTGTTAATAAGCGATTAGATCAGCACTTTAAAACAATAATTAATTAAATATCACATAACCGTTATCAATCCAGGTTGTCGACTTCTTTTCGTAACAGATAACACCTGTGGTAACAACACCCAGATGCGTTAGGTGATACTAAGTCTATCAGACAAAATACCAGTGCCAATGTCAATCTAAGTCAGTCGTCATGGAAAAAATCATAAAATAAATCAAATGAGGGGACGAAGCTGAGTGCTTACATCCACAACGTCTTAGCTTCTGCGGCCATATACTGTGTACAATCACTGGTGAGAAGACAGAAAATTGAAATGTTGGACATTATATATTGCAGACTGTATCGTAAAATAGTAGAATGGTTTAGAGACATGTTTGAGTAACTTTTTATGTAAAAAATCAGATAATTTTTGGCAATGGCTCTGATGAGGTATATAATTTCAAAAAACGAGGTTTTGTTACATAGCTTTTTAAGAATTTATCCTTTCTTATATCTTATTTCAAATTCCAGATTGAACCTTAATAACCATTATACTAATAGGCAAACTTTTCATTGTATGTGGCCTGTCGTTCTAATTCAGTGTTAGAATAGTAACTGCTGAACAAATCGTTTTTGAAAAACAATATTAATGTTTCATTATGTAGTAATCAAGCTTCTAGACAGTATTTTTGTATTGTTGCTTTCAGTATGTGAAATTTCGATATCATTAGTTGAAAATATAATAACGAATGTCAAATACCAGCTTTTTACCCAAAATTTTATTAATCATCTGTTGGTTCCGTTCAACACAGAAGAAACATTAAAAGTTATTTATAACATAAGTTACCTCTTTGAAGTAAATCAGATATTTATTTTATATATCAGTTCTATTCCAAAAAGATAATACGATTTTTCAAAAAAGATAATTTGAGAAATATGAAAATAATCGTTTGATATGTTGCTATTGGATAAAACGTATAATCCGCTTCCACCAATTCTTCTTCGATAAGTTTTTTAATTGGCTAGATTAATGATCGAATAAAATATCCCAAAGTAGCTTTATATGTCACTTAAGACTAGGAGAAATATGTCATGAACTTTGTCAGTCCACTTGTAGTGCAATGTAGTAATTTATCTCCACTGCTGGAATTATTGCTAAAATTTTATTAACCTTCAGCACTAGATTGTGTACAAAGTCCTCAAAATCCTCAAATGAAGATATTAAACTCGTTTAAATGACAAGTTCCGTCATTGATTTGACTGGGCTGAAGAGGGTTACCACAGCCGAGAACTGAAGTATTCGAAAAATCAAAACGTTCAAAATGAACGAATATACCTGTTTAAGGAAGCCTATTGTCCTAATATAATATTCTTTGATGTATAAACTGTGTATTCATACGCTTATTGAAATACGTCTTTAAAGCTTGCTGCCATATCATTATTTCTGAGTACCCCTGGTTATATTTGTTCCCAAATAATTTCAAACCGAAATTCCTGCCACTGGTCTGTATTTACTTGTGCTATACCATCTCTGAGTAACTCAGACCAAGATACTGCCCAAACATGTAGAATGTGTCCTACATTTGATGTTGTGCTTAAAACCTGTTCTTCACCCATTTACTAATGAACAAACATAAAAAACGAAGTTATATTTGATTCCTTAAAATAACATTCATTAATAGCATTAGTTAAATGGTTGGATATAAACACGCCTCTGTATAAACTATTTTATAACTTTTTGCAATTACAAGTACTTGTTACTTTGAGTTAAGTATGTAGGGACAGGATTAAGAAGATATTACTAAGATTATGATTTAAAACTTGATAACACTAAAGATGGCTAGTGAACAGATACATTATAATCATTGTTTCTTTTATTATAACAATGATACTTCTAATTAGTGAATAATGTACCTAATTTAATATATCAATCCTAGTTAACAGTTACTCCTTATCTATGTAGGTAGATTGCTTTAATCATTAGAATAATTAGTTTTATTTACGCAAACACATGATCTCTACTTACTTTTCACAATGGGCCATTTCATTAGAAGCAAAGGGCTGGGCCTGAACTTGTTGGGGAAGCGACATTCTCCAAGTTTGTTTGTTTATTTGTTTTAAATTTTGCACAAAGCTATACGAAAGCTATTTGGACCAGGCATCCATAATTTAGCAAAATGAGACGAGAGGGAAGACAGCTAGTTATCACATTACCATTCATCGTCAACTTTTGTACTACTCTTTTATCAACGAATAGTGAGATTGACCGACACTTTATAACACTCTCACGGCTTAAAAAACGAGTCTGTTTGGTATGATGTGGATTCCAACCCGCGACTTCCAAACTGCGAATCATATACTCTAACCACCTAGCCATGCAGTTCCCTTCTCAAGCGAGATAACACTTCAGTAAATATAAGTAGTGAAAATGAATTATATTAAACGTATATTTTACATTGCAGTTTCAAGTATGTAATTAAATATATATATATATACACACACACACATTAAACGAATATCCTAAACTGTACTTTGAAACTCATTTTTAACGGAATGTGATTTTGGAGCCGTCATTAAAACGTGTTTAATTCATAAGTTTATATCATTCTAACAACATTGTCTTCAATTCATGTTTGCGATTATTTGGTATTTTAATGTTTATGAGTGGTGAAGATCATTTAATTTCAGCATTCCTAGCAAGTTATGTATTTCTGCAAAGATTATTTAATAAATCTTCAACAAAGATTTGTCCACAGTAAGCTTGATGGCTTGTAACGCTAAAATTTGGGGTTTGATACCCGTAGCTGACACATTACAGATGGCTCATTATGCAGCTTTGATATAAAAACAACAAACATTATATGCTACAATCTTCCTTCAGTACATTGGTTGTTAGAATACAATTACGGATCCTGCTGAAACATGACTGGTTAATATACCTGAATATTGTTCGTATACGCGTTACTTCTTAACTCCAACAATTATTTGTTAGTGGTCATCAGCAGTCTGTGTTACTATTGATAAAGACACAGAGACTCGCACACACAATTCTCACTAAAACCAACATTGAAATACCTTATCAACCAATCAAGAAATAAAAGCATCAAGTAAACCCGATATATACTGGTAATTGTAACCATTCATAATCCATACTAGACACTCCTACCAAACATTTAATAGAAAACTTCAAACAAGTTTTATTTTGATTTAAGATGAAAGATTTCTGAAAAGTTTCATAGGTTATAGATAGAACAAAAAAATAAGTTTTTTGTTTTATGATACATAATATATAATCAATTAAACTTTTGCAATATCTACAGTTTTAAAAATTAATTAAAAACATGTTAATTCTCCATTTTATACTATATAGTCTTTTATCAAAGAAGTGTACAGAAACAGGGAATATTTCTGCAAAGATTACTGGACTGTCTGGATAAAAATAAAATTAATTATTGTGTTTTTATCTGATCACGATCAGTTTAGAGGTTTAAAGTTTTGGTAATACATTTTAAAGATATTTTCGTATTTATTAATATATTTTACTGTTAAAAATTCTAACAAAGCTCATCATAAGTTGTACACGAATTCAGAATAGTTTGAAATATCAGTTCACAGATAACTTAGCTGATCCACTGAAATTCGCAGATAAAGACACTTATACTATTGTGTTTACAGTTTATATATAAATTATTTAGTACTAACAGAACGATATAATTTTACATCAAAATAAAGAGTGGCAAATTTCATGGGAATTCGATGTGATATCGTGTGACTGCTTTGTTCAGAGTTTGAACTTGTTTTTATTTGCCTGTACATCTTGAATAGAAAATGAGCAGGCAAAGTGTTTTTAACACATAAAAATGAGATTGCAAATTAAACAATGATGAAAAAATTACCTAGAAGAATATAATGAAAGAACACGAGTTCAATTTTTAATGACTGTTCCCATTCTTGCATTAGAAATCATTAGGATATAAATGATATAGCTCTAAAGAAACACCGATTTATTGGAGGTCAAATACAAAAATTGAAGGCATTTTTCTACAAAAAAGGTCCTAAATATTATCAAGCAAATATCTGTTAGTTCGTTTCTCTTACCTAGTATTTCGCGTAAAAGGAAAATGTTATGGAAATCATAGGATTAAAGAAAATTAAAGCTTTACTTGATTAGAACCGTCAAATTCCACAACGGATACCAAGAATAGTATATAATATTAGAAAAAATACGTTAAGATGATTTAAATGTGTGATATTTATATACATATATCCGTAACACAAAACACAATAACATGATCTTTGTAGCATCCCAAATAGTTTGTAAATACACGCATAAGTATTTAAGATGAAAGACATAACAAACAGTAATTATGAGTACTGGCACATCCAACAATGTGGTGGTTAAGTTTACTTGAGTTCCACCTCCACCGATTATAGCTGCCCTTCTTTTTCTAAGTGAATATAACTAGCTTGTAGACGCCTCTTCTATTCGAGAATTCATTGTACTTTTATGTTCAGGGATTGTTCAAAAATATAATCAGGTTACATGTAATGTTCCAATTAGTCATATTATTTTATGTAAACATAACTGTAATTAGTTGGATAGACACGTTTTTTGTTTGTTTACGTAGATTTCATTCATCTCGCAAAACACCAAAAGCAAAACATAATGCTTCACAAAAGAAACTTTACAGCTAACACGTTTACTGAACACATCTCACTAAATTCTACAACCCCTTTTATTAAAGTCACTTTCAATATCTGTCGTTAAACTGAATATGAATTACCACGTTTAAATGTGCTCACTTAATATTACCCAACAATTATCATTTTCCTTAACAAAATTAAACTTTCTCTTCAATGTGTTTGATAGCAAAAGATGTTATCATGTCTTCTTGATGTAAAAACTTAATTGTTCTTTTTCATCTTGCAAAAACAAATAGAAGTAGTATAACATAATACATTTGTAATTATATTGTACATTTAAAACACATATTTCTAAGTATTTATATTAATGTATTTTTCTTTATTCTCACATTAAAAATCCCTTTATACAATTAACGTGTAACCGATTTGCTTTCTTAACTCTTAAACGGCGGCTAACATCACTTGATGCTGCTAGTTACAACATTTCCGCTTCTTAAGGGTTAGAGCATCTTCAGTGGTACAGCGGTATATCTGCGGACTTACACGCTAAAAACTGAGTTTTCCATAAGCATGACTGTCAGAAAAAAAAGCTTTCATACTTAACTATTAACAATCTCTCTTACTATTGTTAACATGACGTCAATTTTTTCTTGTAAATGTGTTGATTATAACTCGTTCTAAAATGTTTTCAATATATGTTATTTTATCTTGTGTAGTTTAAAACCGAAACTTTTATTTCATCAGTCTTTGTTTTTTTAAAAAAGTAGTTGATCATATTAATTTAAAAACCCATCACATATGATAGTTATCTTTTAAGCAAGGCCAAAAGTTGACTCAACTTATGCATTACTTACAAAGACAATAAAAGTTCAGTAACACAAAAATCTCAATCGTGATATTGTAAATAAAAGATTCTTAATGTTTCTCATATATTCTCAATATTTTAAGCCCCCTGGTGGTAAAGCGGCATGTCTGTGGACTCGCACCGCTGAAAACTAGGTTTTGATATCCCTGGTAAGCAGAGCACAGATAGTCCACTCTGTAGCTTTGTGTTTCGTTCTAAACAAACAAAGTGATATTTAAACAGAGAAAAACTGGGCCTGAAGATCAACACAGAGACTTATGTGGATATTTTCCAGTTGTTCCTTACTGACTTCTACTGTAACATTAATACAAGTGTTTGAATAGCAAGAAGCAATCCTGCTAGAGTTACTTATTCAGAGCTTTTAAAACACAAACTAACTAAATTTACATGCCTGCTTTTCTCACTGAATGAATCTTGTTATCCCATCAAAAGATATTTCTACATTTTGATTGACATTTAAGCATACAACAATATTTCAACAAGATTGCTTCAAGGAAACAGACCATGGATTTCACTTACATATTCGACCTCCGTTAGTACAGCGGTATGTCTACAGATTTACAACATTACAATCAGCGCTTCGAATTCTCTCGGTAGGCTCAGCAGATACCCCGATGTGGGTTTACTATAATAAAACAGGCACACACATTCATGTAATTTTTTAAAAAAATGTATTTGAATAGATTTCATCTCCATAATAATACTTTAAAAAGAACACAAAGCTATTAAAACTTGTTACGTGGCAGTAAGTTTGGTGTGCATTAATGTTTAAGCGAGTAACAGTGAAGTAATAAACTTGACTTTGTTAATTGGTACCTCATAACTTTCTGCAGATTAAAGAAAAGTACGCGAATGAAAAACTGGAGTGGGATTATTTTCTGGAAAGAACTTTTTAACTTGAAGAATAAGCGAAATTAAACACGATAAACAGATAAAACAGACACTATTTGTTTCCTAGTATAATACCGTATAAAGCACGAGCATAAAAAGTAAAACTAAATTAAAAACTGCTTTCACATATTCGAATTTCCGAAATGGGAAAGCATATTCGGAATCAGTATAATGCTGTCACTCTCTGGGATATTGATACTGGTAGAATTCATTTTGTGAGTTTTTCTGAGTCGCATTTTCATAGTTCCATCATTTACTTGTCTCTTTTTATGCCTCCGTAATCTATATTACATTCATAGTTCTGGCATGTGGGTTCTGCTAAAGAACCATATTAGTTTTCTATAATATCTTGATACTTTTCTGACAGGCATTTGTGATCTATCTCTTTCCATTGTTTCATTAGTGTATGTTTAGGAAGGGAAATGTTAAATGGGAAAGTGATATGATGTACGGTATTTTAGCAGAGTGTTCGCCCGAGTCGCGCCAATCATGCTCGCCCTCCCAGTCGTGGGGGCGTTATAATGTGACGGTCAATCCAACTTTTCGTTGGTAAAAGAGTAGCCCAAGAGTTGGCGGTGGGTGGTGATGACTAGCTGCCTTCCCTCTAGTCTTACACTGCTAAATTAGGGACGATAGCCCTCGAGTAGCTTTGTGCGAAATTCAAAACAAACAAACAAGCAGAGTGTTAATTCCAATCATAAAACTGTTTTATTGCATTTGTAGAAAAGAATTAGTGCAAATGAAAGCTTAAAATCATTTACAAGCAGCCACTCTATTAGACTATGTAATAAAATTTTTACTTTTTCTTGTTCCTGGGCAGAAATTGTTATTTCCCAATTGCTTATGCCTAAAGTAAATGGAAAGGATCTATTTTCTCTTCAAATTTTTCTGTTGTGACCTAAGTAATGAAATTTTGAAATTTATCCATTTTCCAGAACATGCCAGAGATCTTGGTCTAACCAAGTTGAATGTTGAGCTTCTGACATCCAGAGAATGGGATTTGTCAGATGAAAGTGTGCAAGTCGCAAGTCAGAGGAAGCATTACTGACATTTCTCAAGCTTTTTTACTCGTCAAGATGGGCTCTGCTTCTGCTACAATGTATCCGGTCTGTGCGAGGCAACTGGAATTGCCTGAAACCTGAACGACCCTCAAAGCTGTGCTGTTCCATAACAAGAATAAGTCTCTTCCTCTAGTTCATTCGGCAAAGGTGAAAGCTGGTGTCTTCGTTGTACCGCAAATAAAGATACTGGAGTGTAAAGAATTTCCCAACAAGCTCAGTAGCAAGGAAAAAAAAAAGCTTGGGGCAGCTTTCTTGCAGTAGTTCGAGGCTTCTTTGGCAATCACAAGGCCGAAAATTATCTGGAACTGGTTGAAGCTCTGGTGAAGAACTACGGCAAAACGGGCTGCAGGATGTCCCTTAAAGTCTATATCCTTGACGATCATCTTGATAAATTCAAGAAGAACATGCGAGCATACTCAGAGGAGTAAGGCGAGTGCTTCTACAAAGATATACCGGACTACGAACGCCGCTACCGAGGAGCGTACAATGAAAATATAATGGGAGACTATATTTAGAGGCTGATACGTCAAAGTAATTTACATTACAGTCGCAAACCTCGAAAAAACGACTCATTTCTAAACATTTTGGTATAATTTTAGTAGAAATATATGTAAATCTTGATTCATATCTTGTTTTATTCAGACCTTATGTAAATAAAATGTGCAAATTTGCCCGTTTTTACATATAAAATAGGTTAATTTCTAAATTTCATTATCCAGGTCACAAAAGCAAAGTTTGAAGGAAATAATGGCCGTTTTCTGTACCTTTACAACGTAAGCTTTTTGTTTTGGAATTTCGCACAAAGCTACTCGAGGGCTATCTGTGCTAGCCGTCCCTAATTTAGCAGTGTAAGACTAGAGGGAAGGCAGCTAGTCATCACCACCCACCGCCAACTATTGGGCTGCTCTTTTACCAACGAATAGTGGGATTGACCGTAATATTATACACCCCCACGGCTGGGAGGGTGAGCATGTTTAGCGCGACGCGGGCGCGAACCCGCGACCCTCAGATTACGAGTGCACGCCTTAACGCGCTCGGCCATGCCAGGCCTACAACGTAAGCAACAAAGAAATAACACATTCTATCCAGGAACAAAATTTGTGTTACATAGTGTTATTAATTTTCTCGTTTACCCAAACATATTACACCTTTTGTTTATTAATTTACCATTCAATAGAGTTCCTACCCAAAAATATTACACTTTTTTCTAGAAAAAATATACAAATTAATATCCAATAGGAGTACCTAAATTATCCGTTAAAAGAGTTTCGTAAAACTATAAGTGAAATAATTGCAAAATGAACATAATTTGTTTTTCAATAGCAGCATAAACTTTTACAACCTGGAACAATAACTAATGTTAAATGAGTCTGAGAAATTAACTAGTAATATAAACTAATTACAAAATAAAATGATTTACTAAGAAATGGTCTGTCGGGAAAACAAACGTCTGCTTTTTTAACCTACTCACTATAATTATATTTTGAGAATAGCTCATTTCATTTATTTTTATAATCATTAAATCCGTACTTTACTTAATAAAGAATTAAAATTACTCACAACTATAAAGAAGGATAAACCACTGACGCCTTTTATACAAATAGTAAGATATTCTACACTTTCTGAGATTAATGGAAACCTAGTCAAAATTCAGCTAATTAGTAAATTAGCTTAGTGCGTGTTTTCTTATGGCAAAACAACATCGGACTGTCTGCTGTGTCTCCGGTTTAGCGTTGCAAATAGACTAATCGCTGTTCCAACGGGAGAGACCAAAATTATACCTAGATCACACCAAAATGGTTTTGTCCTGTCTAAGGTTGACCTTAGATCGAGCTTGCGATGCAGAAGTCCAAAATTAAGATCTCGAAAACTACCGTAAAGAACATTAACAATAATAACTGGGTAATATTTTTATTACTATGCAGTATTTTTATCGAACCTCAGATTTGTAGCGTTGTTAAACCGTAAACTGACCGCTGTACAAGATGGCGGTCGTTTTTTTTCAGTGTGTTTTATGAGTGCTGTAACAGAAAAGCAATGGGTACTGGAGGATAAGAACAATTTGCAGAATTTCTAGACTTTAACGGTCAGAGTTTAACGGTTTCAACAGATTAAGATAATTATGTTTAATTTTAAGTGTGCTACTTAATTAAAAGTGAAATAAGATTATGGATACAGAAGTCAAAAGTTTCTCACATTTCATTTGATAATATTTACTAATCCATAAAAATTAGACAAATCTAATGTTATATTACAAACACATGGAATTTACTGCTCTAGAGATTTTTAAAATATAATATGCAATGCTTAAATTTTAAACTTAAACTACTGATTGCACTTTTATATTTGTAAAAACGGCTCGTTTGGGTTGAGGAAATATTTTACGAAGAGGAGTAAACCTTCTTCGGTCATCGTCAGGTTAACAAAGAAAGAAAGAGGTAACTGACTGGAAGCTGACCATATGTTTGAAAGGGGTTGTGAAACTGAGAGTTGGAATGTAGAGGGCAGTGTTAGATGTTTTAATATATAATTTTATATTATTATTTATTATATTATTTTTAATACACGTATAAAGGTGTTCTTTTGTATTGGTTTATTTTGGGCTTGAGTTGTTGTATAAGTAAGGCTTCTTTAATTTTGCGTTTGTTTATTTAGTATTTGAGTGTTTTCTCTGGTTATGTTGTGTTTATTTGATTTGCAGTGTTCTAAAACGTGTGAAGGTGACTTTTTATGTTCTTTGAATCTGGCTTTCATTTTTCTACTTGTTTCTCCAATATAGAAGTCGTGGCAGTTATCACATTGTATTTTATAAATAACGTTGGTGTGATGTTTGTCAGTGTATTTTTTACATAGTATAGACTTAAGGCTTGTGCCTGGTGTTTGAATACATTTGGTATTAACTGGAATATCATATTTTATTACTAGTTTTTGCCGAATGTTTGTTATTTTTCTGTTGATGTCAAGAGTATATAGTTTGCAACAGTATATGGTTTCGTAATTTTTTTATTCGTGAGATATATTTACTTTTGTGGTTGATTTTGCTTTCTGTCTAGGTGTGTGCGTATAAAGTTTTCTACGGTTAGTGGAGGAAACTTATTGATGTTAATGAAGTATTGTTTTATTTTGTTTAATTCATCGTTAATTTTATCTGGTGAGCATAGTTTTACAACTGTGTTTATTTGGTTTCTTAGTATGTTGAGTTTTTGTTTTGTTTCATGCGTTGCGTCCCAAGGAATGTATAGTCTAGTATGGGTGATTTTTTCGGTGGATTTTTGTTTTAAATTGTGTTTTCCAGTGCTTGTTTCATCAATGATATAGCACAGAAGTTCATAGATGCTGCCTCTAGAAACTTGGCCGGTGTATTCTTTTGCATGAAACAGCTATCATAAAATAAAATTTTTCCTCACCCTCTGAAGGACGAGATTATAAACGGGTATGGGATTGTAAGGGGCGTTGCAGTTGGACGTTAAGTTATTAATTAGTACAGGTATAAAGGTGCTCCTTCATTTTGATTTAATTTTGGTTTTAGTTGCTGTATAAGTAGGGCTTCTTTGATTTTGCGTTTGTTTATATTTGTTTCCTTACTTAGTATTTGGGAATTTTCTATTGTCATGTTGTGATTATTTGATTTGCAGTGTTCAAAAACGCGTGAAAGTTTTTTGTGCTCTTTGAATCTAGTTTCCATTTTTTTTATTTGTTTCTCCAACAAGTCGTGGCAGTTGGTTCACTGTATTTTATAAATTATGTCAGTGTTGTGTTTATTAGTGCAATTTTTATGTAGAATGGACTTGTAAATGTTTTTTTTAATACATTCGTTGGTGTTGTGCCAATTCACATGAAAGAAGTGATGAAATACAGAAATCCTAGAAGAAGGAAAAGCTAAGAGCTGAAAAGGACTGAAACATGAAATGGGAATAGGGGCTTGCAGTGGTTTTTACCGCAACAAAAATTGACCAAGGAATAAATGGTAGAAAATTTCTGACATTATTCCAAAACTTCAGGAGCACTGTAGATACAAACCACTTAAGCGAGGGAGAAATATGTAATTCTCAGTGATAAGTGGGCAGCAAACGAACCTTGGACAACATCATATTGAAACTCCACAAGATCCTAACAACAGAGCAACCATGTGTGTAACTCAAGAGGATAACAAATGAGACTGTCCCTCGATAAACAATCAAAATTTTGATGTATAGCCTGAGACAAATGATACAAACAGCACAATGAAATAAGGTTAAGATGAGTGTGTGAAAACTGGGTATTGGTTAAACATTGCAGAAAAATAGGAAGTGCTCCCATGCTGGGAAAATAAAGCCTCAACTGATGAGGACAGTCAGTTTGATGACAAATCAAAACAAAGTGATTGGTAGACCATGAAGAGAGAGAAATGGTGGTATACTCCCTAAATTAGGAAGTAGAATGCTTCACCAAGAGAGTTAATATCCAGAAAAGATGGAAAGACTGAACAAGGAAAAATATTACGCAACATAGGAGGACAAGAGAAAATGTTTGATGCGACCGGGATTCGAGCCGTGACCCTCAGAGTACGAGTCGAATGCCTTAACCCACTCGAAGGGTCATCGAGAGGAATATGGATAGTGAGATTAAAATAAAGTCGTCATTCGCGAAATTAAAAACGATTAATAAAAAGCCACTTTGAAAGTTAAACTATTTACGTTACAATTAGAAAGCACACTAAAAAAAATAAACTTCAAACATTTAGACACAAGAGCTTTTCCAAAAAAAGAAACAATAGTGCAGTAGAATTGAATATGAATCATATGCGTTACAAGAATGTGTGACATTATTACTGGAAAATTTTCGCATGAGACTTGTTGCAAAGAATTATTTCCCACGAAACGGAAGCCTGTCATGGCCAGGTGTTTAAGGCACTCCACACGTAATCCGAGGGTTACGGGTTCGAATTACCATCACATCAAACATATTCTTCCTTTCAGCGAAGGAGACGTTATAATGTGACGGTCATTCTCACTGTTCGTTGGTAAAAAGTAGCCCAAGGGTTGGCGGTAGGTGGTAATGACTAGCTGTCTTTCATCTTGTTTTAAACTGTTGAAATAGGGACGGCTTGTGTAGATAGCCCTCGTGCATCTTTGCGTGAAATACAAAACAAACCAATGGAACGGGGGTATGCATAAAAACGTTCTTGCATATAGAGAACAGCAGCGGAGGAAACTAGTCCATGTGAAAGGAATTAATGTAGCGTATGGAATTGGCTCATTGCAATTAATTAAATATGTATACATTTGCAATTAAATCATTATGCTAATCAAATAAATAAAGTGGTACTTTTCGGTTTGGGTTATTAACATGTTTACAACTCTGGTAATTTATTTTCTTCTACAGAAGGAGGAAGTGAAATATTGACAAACTTGGAAGAATTATACAGAGAGTATCAAGACATGTTGCTTCACATTTCTGTAGCAAATGTATGACAGTTACTTAGCCCTTGTTTGAAAATTCAAACTTAGTTTCCTGTTGCATAAAGGTATTTGAAAGAGAAATAAATAAATTTTGATGTAAAATTGAGACTCATAGGCGGTGTAACCCTCCCTACCTGCAATGGGGGCTGTACATCTTTAGTCACCTTCTAAACCAAAGATACATTTTATAATCCCATGTTGTAACTTGTACCCTACCATTCCCCTTTTTTTTAAAAAAACGTACAGTGTATTTTTTAATTTCATGTTAATATGTTTTGGTTTATGGATTGAATATTTTATGGTTATAATATATATATTAAAAACATTTTTAAAATTTTCTATTTCTTAAGTCTTGTTGTTTTATACCTGTACTTATACCCTCTCAAATTACACCGAAATCCATTTTTCACAAATTATTAGCCTGGTTATTTATTTTGTTGTTAGGCGTAAAGCTACGTCATAAGTAACCCATTTGTGCTGGCCCGGCATGGCCAAGCGTGTTAAGGCGTGCGACTCGTAATCTGAGGGTCGCGGGTTTGACTCCCCATCGCGCCAAAGATGCTCGCCCTTTCAGCCGTGGGGGCGTTATAATGTGATGGTAAATCCCACTATTCGTTGGTAAAAGAGTTGCCCAAGAGTTAGCGGTGGGTGGTGATGACTAGCTGCCTTCCCTCTAGTCTTACACTGCTAAATTAGGGACGGCTAGCACAGATAGCCCTCGAGTAGCTTTGTGCGAAATTCAAAAAACCAAACAAACAAACATACCCATTTGTGCTCTTCCCTGCATTGGTGTGAAATTCCATTTCTGGCGACAAATTTTTACTCAATTTCTAAATATTATAATATTTAGAACTGTCAAAATAAATACTTGTACCTTGCAGGAATAATGTTAATTCTATATATTAAAGATTAAGCTTATTTGCTTATTTATTTTTTGCTATTGTATTTTCACGTTACACTACCTGTCTTGTTCCTGTAATTTTTTTTGAAAATCCCTATTTTATTTTTTCGTTATGTGAAGTGAATATTGATTTCATTCTGACAAATATAGATTGCTTAGCCTTTAGAAAAGAGGTGAATATTCAGCTCAGTTTGGTTGGTTTCCACGTACAAAGAATTTCTTAATCAGTTGTACTTTCGAAATACTGTGTTGTTGAAAATATATCCAGTTATTCCCAAATCGAGTCCTAGAAACAGTGAAATGTCCGAGCACATGTGGTGGGGAAGACACGTGATGTTTGAAAAAAGTTTATAAAACCCGACCTTTACACTTCAGATAAATAAAAAAGGAACATGTTTTACTCATCATTTCACTTTTCCGTTTTCACGAACTGATACACACAACTATTTGATATTAAAATATTCGTTAAATTACAAAACTGTTTGCAAGGTTCTTTCTCTCGAGTCTGTCGTAACGTGAGTCTAACAATGTGTAATGTATCATTATTCGTTCTTTTTTGGACTAATATTACTTGTTTGTTTTGGAATTTCGCACAAAGCTACTCGAGGGCTATCTGTGCTAGCCGTCCCTAATTTAGCAGTGTAAGACTAGAGGGAAGGCAGCTAGTCATCACCACCCACCGCCAACTCTTGGGCTACTCTTTAAAAAACGAATAGTGGGATTGACCGTAACTTTATACACCCCCACGGCTGGGAGGGCGAGCATGTTTTAGCGCGACCCTCGGGTTACGAGTGCACG
Organism: Carcinoscorpius rotundicauda; assembly: GCA_011833715.1. Taxonomy (NCBI): domain Eukaryota; kingdom Metazoa; phylum Arthropoda; class Merostomata; order Xiphosura; family Limulidae; genus Carcinoscorpius; species Carcinoscorpius rotundicauda. The sequence goes on along the minus strand of CM022393.1, from coordinate 120,176,096 downwards.
CCTTAACGCGCTCGGCCATGCCAGGCCTCGACTAATATTACAGTTGGTTTAAAATTGTGTAGGAAAGTACGCGTGGTGATTGTTAAAGAAATAAAATAATATGATGAAGGTAAAACCACCAATAAGTTAACAATAAGTTATCTACAGATATCTATATATTTTGATATATATACTTTTGACAGTAGAACGTTTCGAGCAATGTCCTTCTTCAATTATACCTACCTAAAGAGTAAATTCGTAAACAAAAACACTAATTCAAACGCTGCGTGGTAATTTAACAAATAAATGCGTATGATAATGCGTGCTAACATCTCTAACAATAGTAAGCTGTATATATATATATATATACATATATATAAATAAAAGCTTCACATAACGGAATTAAGGTCCTTTATGCTTCACTAATCACACTGCATTATAAAATGGCGGGAAAATACAGAATATTAATATGTTCGGTTGTCAATGAGAACGTCATCAGTCACGTGATTTGCATTGTTTTCATTCATAAAGTTTTTCATGCCACTATTTTAAAGAAATTTTAATTAATTCCGGCTTATATTTATGGATAAAATGTTTCTCCATATTTTTTTTTCTGGTTTGCTCAGTCTTTTCCAACCTTATAGAATGGTATTACACTGAATTTTGGCCGATATATTCCCGTCTCAATTAAAGTTATTGGGTAGTTTCTTTGTTGAAGGCGTTCTGTCAATTCTTGCAATCTTTATTCTCTTATTTTGGGCTCTGAGACTATGGTACATATGCGTCGGGCCATGTTGAAAGGAATGTTAGTCTTTGTGTGTCGCCCCCCAGTGGCTCAGCGGTATGTCTGCGGACTTACACGCTAAAAGTCGGGTTTCGATACTCGTGGTGGGCAGAGCACAGATAGCCCATTGTGTAGCTTTGTGCTTAATTCCAAAACAACAACAAGAACTTTGTGTGTCTTGGATGACAAGATGTAAAGTCCAAATACTGAAAAGAATCCTTATCATTGTGATAAATATCTGTTTGCAATTTGTGGCTTTTGTATATTTTAATGTCCAGGAAAGATATTGCATGTTGACTGGTCTCCATTGATGTTGTTTTATAACTGGCGGAAGTCTGAAATATCCCCAAAGATGATGAAACAGTCATCTAGAAATCTCCACCAAACAAAGAGAAAATGATGACAACAAATTACATTTGTACAAACACACAATCCAAATAATCCAGATATTTACAAGATAATTCATGCATCATGTTATTAGGTTGTTATACTCCAAGTGACAGACGTGGCACACGATCCCTCGTTAGATCATACATGACTGTTATTGGTGGTGGTATAGGAACCAACTCATAATGACCCTCAAAAATGGCTCATTTGATCCACCACTACTGCACACCTATGTTATGAGGACAATTCTGAAACCATTTAAGCATAAAAATTCCATCTCTGCCTTGACTTTTCAATATTTTAAAATTTATTGTATAAGTATATACCCTTTATAAACTGTGATCAAGATGAAACTTTTCTAAAGTTCAGCGATGCAGCAGTTACCTGTAGCAATAAAATATTCAGGAATGTAACATTTCAGGGATACTAAATTATCATACAGCAAAATAAAGTTATTTCTAAAATTACGCTAAAACACTTGGGATCCTTCCTGGTGTGGCACACAGCTTCTGCTCTCTATCTCAAATCAGTGATGAACTTACACATGTAAAATGAAAGAGCAGGGACTATAATTACAATATTTAAAATGATGTAAGTATGCCCCTGCAACTGTAAGGGAGGCGAACCTTAAAAAAGGTTACCCGATTCGTAAGTACAGATTCAGGGAAACTTCACACTTTTATGCACTTTATAACGCCCCCACGGCTGAAAGAGCGAGCACGTTTGGTGCGACGGGTATTCGAAAAGCAGGTAATTTTCAAGAATTAAACATGTAATTCTGCAAGACAGTTTAAAATAGAGACCTTTGACAGCTCAGCAGTAAGCCTAAAAACTTATAACATTAAACTTCAGTGGTCGATCCCATAGCAGGTATCCAATTTTATAGTTTTGCACTTAAAGAAAACACACTATAAAACAGATGGTTAGGTAAAGGAGTAAATATGTGTGTTTATATTATAATCAAATAAACTCTCATTTATCCTCTTAGCTGCAGTTGGCAATTTTATTAGTATTTGTTTTGTTTTTGGAGACATTACTTAGAAAATTGTTATCGTTGAACTCAGTGTAATGAACAATGAAATCAGTATATACTGCCAACGCATTCATAACGTCAGCGTAAATAATACTAGTTTTTTCACGGATATCTGGAGCGCAGTTGAGTTGAGAGAAACAATCTCTTCTTCTAATCAAATATCGGAAGCTGAAATGATGAATATACTCTAAAAGATTTATGCTCTTTGGTTCTTGGCATTTAAAAATATATAGTTCAAGCTGTTCCCATTCTTGTTGTTGTTATTTCTCTTGGTTAAAGTTATACGTTTGCTGACCGCGAGTATTTGAACGCCAGACCTACTTCTCCCATACATATAATAGGACCTCTTTTATTCTGTATTTGACGAATAGCTAATAAACTTTCTTGATTGTCAGGAGATTCAAGCTTGTCTTTTTGACACTCGACAGTTTGTTACATTGTGTCTATCATTTTTTTTTTAATTTGGCGTGACACACATCGAATGTAACTTCCGTAGAAAGCTAATTTCTGACATAACACTAAAAGCTACTGTGGGAAATTATTTCGTGATCGAACTTTCGTAAGAAACTACTTTTGATTTGACAGCACAAACTAGTAAAACACTAATTTCTAGCTTGACTGTACAAACTGTGGTAAGACACTATTTGGGCCCGGCATGGCCAAGAGTATTAAGGCGGGCGACTCGTAATCCGAGGGTCGCGAATTCGTATCCCCGTCGCACCAAACATGCTAGCTCTTTCAGCCGTGGGAGCGATATAATGTGACAGCCAATCGCACTATTCGTTGGTGAAAGAGTAGCCCAAGAGTTGGCGGTGGTCTTACACTGCTAAATTAGGGACGGCTAGCACAGATAGCCCTCGAGTAGCTTTGTGCGGAATTTCAAAAAACAAACAAGACACTATTTCAATACGAGCTGGAATAGGAAGCTAGCTTCTGATTAGACACCACAATCCTTAACAGGAAGTTAATTTACGTGGAAGCTGTGAAGAGAACCTAACTTTTGTACGAGCTTTGGTAAGAAAGTAATTTGATTTGGCACTGAGTTGTGGTAGTTGTTTTCATGTCTCAAATTACGTAATTATTTTGACGTAATATAGTAATATTACTGAACAAAACGTTAAGAACAGGTTAAGTCTTAATCTTTTCATTACATTGATCCATATAGTTCGTGCAAGATTACTTTTATTCCAGTATCCTTTTTTAGAAATCGATAGTGAAAAAATAACAACACGACCTTCTTCGGCACTTTTTCTATCTTGTAAATGTGTAGGATAGTATATCTGAGGTTTTTCGATTCATGTCCCTAAAATTTTACTCCGGAGCACTGGTGTATTATAAGAGTGACGATCAAACTCGTGAGTTTTGTTTGACGAGAGTTTCTAGTACAGACTATTCAATAAATATTTTTCTCTTTATTCTATGGGCTTCAAAATTATATAAAAAAAAACATTACAGATAACCTTCATGTTATTTGCACAAAATTTAAAAAAGTTAATATGTACGAATAGTTATTTGAAAGTAGCTCTTATATAGGTTTGTGTGAACTACTTAAGCAAACAAGGAAATCTCGAATTTCCATATCACTAATAATTGTACAGGCCACGTTGTGTTGATTTACGAATCTCCATCTAATTAATAACTAACTACACAGGCCAAGTTGCGTTAATTTTATCAACAAATAGTGTGCTTGTAAATAGTACGAACAAACGTATTTTTGTGTGTACACTTCATTCTAAAATGACTAATTTGTTAAGTTTTACGGTGTGTTTGTGTCGCCCCTTCCAGCGACGCAGCGATATGTCTTCGGACATACAACGCTAGAATCCGAGTTTCGATACCCACGATGGGTAGACCAAAACAATCTATTGTGTAGCTTTGTGCTTAACTACAAACAAGCAAGCGACTATTATCACAAACATACGCTTAGTTCTAATACTCCAGATCCAAAACAGTAAATGAGTTTATTCCAAGCCTAAATATTTTATTAATAAAATGTATCAGGGACATAGAACATCATAAAAATACTAATTTTTGTAAAGCCCCTTCAAGATATATTTGGAAGTGGCATCAATATTGAAATTTACAGCTATTACATTGAATAAAGCAGATTTAATACCCTTGTACGCAAAGTTTTATTTTCAAACGCGATGATTAATTCCTAATGTCTTAATTTAAAAAGAATCATTTTATCAAGTGAGTTCCCTGCACAACAAGATTAAATGCGTTGTGAAATTTCTTGTATTATGTTGTTAAAAACTTTATAAAACACATCGTCTATACTGTGCAATGTTTGTTTTGTTTGTTTGTTTTTAATTTCGCACAAAGCTACTCGAGGGCTATCTGTACTAGCCGTCCCCAATTTAGCAGTGTAAAACTAGAGGGAAGGCAACTAGTCTTCACCACCCCCCGCCAACTCTTGGGCTACTCTTTTACCAACGAATAGTGGAATTGACCGTAACATATAACGCCCCCACGGCTGAAAGGTGAGCATGTTTAGCGCGATGGGGATACGAACCCGCGACCCTCAGATTACGAGTCGCACGCCTTAACATGCTTGGCCATTATTCTCTTCAAACTTTGCTTTTGTGAACTGAATAATGAAACTCAGAAATTAATCTATTTTCTTTGTATTAACGGGCAAATTTGCAAATTTTCATAAGGTCTGAAGAAAACAACACATGAATCATGTATTTATATAAAAGTTATACAAAAATGAATAAAAGCGTTCAGAAGTGAGTAATTTTTCGAGGTTTGCCACTGTAATGTAAATCAGAGTCACGTGTCAGCCCCCTAATATAGTCTCCCATCATGATCTCCGTTATACGCTCCTTAGTAGCGGCGATCAAAGTCCAGTACATCTTGGGGAAAGCACTCGCCTTGCTCCTCTGAGTATGTTTCCATGTTTTCCTTGAATTTATCAAAATGAGTGTAAAGGATATGGACTTTAAGGGACATCCTGCAGCCCATTTTGCCGTAGTTCTTCACCAGAGCTTCAACCAGTTTTATATAATTTTCGGCCTTGTGATTGCCCAAGAAGCCCCGAACTGCTGCAACATAGCTGCCCCAAGATTTTTTTTTCTTTCCTACTGCCCTTGTTGAGAAATTCTCTGCACTTCAGGATCTTTATTTGTGGTACAAGGAAGACACCAGCTTCCACCTTTGCCTCAGACAGCTTAAAGTAGTCTTGAAGGTACTTGAAGGCTGCAGACTCCTTTGAAAGAGCTGTGACAAATTGTTTTATAAAAACCCAGTTTTATGTGCAACGATGGGAACAACACCTTCTGGAGGTTCACTAGTGGGTCACACTCGACATTGTGCCTCCTCAGAGAGAACTCAGTCTGTAGTAGTCAGAACTTCTTGTTGTAGTGCGCTGCGGTGTCCCTGTTGTCTCAAACTTGGTAAAGTCTCTTTGAAAACCCATCAGTAATGCTACCATTTTGAAGTCTTCGATAACTTCCAGCCATACTCATCATACTTCATGGCTTCTAGCAAGGTCTCGATGCTGTTGTATTCCTCTTTGAGGTGCACCAAATGAATCAGGGAAAGAAACGGAGGCTTTTCCCTGTTATGCTTTGGCTTCTGGATGAGCTATCAATGAAGAGGCGCCACTCGTTCGGGATACAGACAATTCCAATTGCTTCTCACAGACCGGATACTCTGTGGCAGAAGCAAAGCTTATCTTGGCGAGTGAAGTTCTACAACATTCTAAAAAGTTCTTGAAAGTTCGAGAAAATTCTCTATTAGCTACTCAGCACTGAATCTACCTGAAATGTTCTCGAAAATGGGTAAAATTTGAAAATTTTATTACTCGGGTCACGAATGTTAAGAGAAAAATAGGTCTTTTTCATTTACTTTAGGCTTAAGCAACTGGGAAATAAGAATTTCTAGCCAGAAACAAGAAAAAGTAAATTTTGTTACATAGTTTAGTCTATTTATTCCAATCTAACAAGGTAGGAAAACATTAATTTTAACAGTGATTAACTGGAAGTGGTCTGTTGTACACCCTGTTATAGAAGCGTGTGGCGTGATTTTAAAATCGTTTCCTTGAAAGTATGTGAAACTTGTATCTGCAGCTCAAAAGTTAACTATTAATAAGAAATTTTCGGTGTGAACCGTTTTAATGTTAAGTTCAATCTGAGAGTTACAACTGCACAGGTGGATGAACAAGACAGAATTAAAAAAAAATACAAATCATGAACACGTAAAATATGTTTATTTAAGAACACACTACAAACAAGAAAGCACTTTATTTCAGCAGAAGTAAATTCGGGTAAAATAACGAATGTATGTTGATATAGTAGAACAAAATGAAAAAACGTATTATAATGAAGCCAGGTTTATTAATTTTTTTTAAACAGAAAAACTAAGTTTAGTAAACATCGTTTAGTAAGCCCTTCATATATCGCAGGCTAAATGACAGGAATAGTAAGAATATATAGTTTTTTATCTTTACTACCATCGTTTAACTGCCTGGCAGAAAACTTTAGTTTATCAAAATTAAAAATGTAAATTTTATCAACCAAATATGATAAGAGAAAAACATGCTGTTTCCGTTTAATCCGCTTTTTAAAATAGTTGAGATCATAATACATTTTATTTTCGTTGAATAACAATGGAATATTCAATATTTAGCTTTCATCAAACAACTTTAAAATACTCTACTGTTTTAAAAACTTTCTTAAACACATTGTTAAAATATTTATTTGATAGATAAAAATAAAAAGGTGATGTTTCTGTGACTTTTTATCTGTAAGAGGGCAGAAGAGAGTCAAATGATATAAAAAATAGTTTTAATGAGTGTATACTAATTTTTTCAAGTGTCAAAAAAAAATACAGTTACTTCAGGCTCTCTTTGGGTAGCACCTCAGTGATGTAATGCTGTTTCAAATTATTGTTAATCCGCCCCTAAATGTAATTTGATTGAAGATACTTCTGTTGGTTCAAGCTATATAGAATGACTTCCCTATCCATTCACAGAAAAATTAACACTTTCAGGTACACGTGCAGTCATAATGCAAGGAAAAAGTAAAAATCTCAAAGGCAAATTTTCAACAAATTTAATAATTGCCTTAAAAACTGTACTTTGGTTAGGTATAGTTCCTGTGTGGTTGCCATATTTTTAAACACTTTAGTTTTTGAGTAAAAAATGAAACAAAATATGTGGGTCCTCGAACTCAAGTTCCTCTCGGTCGTTCGGCTGTTTCCGTGACGTTTTGCAACTATGACTTAATAGTTGCCAAACACACTTCGTTACGCGTCGACCATTTTGTTCCTTTTAGTGCTGGTGTTTTATGTAAATCTATCGGTGCTTTTTTCGGATTACATACTTTGTGAAACTATTTTTTGTCTTGATATTGCTACTTAATGTTTGTTTTATGATAACATGGTTTACTGCATTGTTTATTGTTTTAAAACGGTTCGGTATCGGGCAAAAGCTTCTTTTCGTTTCCATACAAGAAGAAAGAACCGGCAATGTGTGGACAGTGGGTGTGGATGGTCTGGAAAAACTGGACTCCTTCACACCATGCAAAGCTTTGTCAAGATCACTTTGAACACTCATGTTTCGTGTCGGATCCCACTGTTTTGGATTCCGTGGGTTTCATGCCAGGCAGGTTGAGATTAAAAAAACCATCGGCAGTAGACAGAATAGAGCTGAGCACTGATCTCAGCCTGCAGCATACAAGTTCAACCCCTCTGAAGCCATCCCTAGCCATCACGAAAAGAACAAACTCCTAATTTTGCTGACTAAACAGGCTGTCAAAATGACTGTTCAGTTTTCCTAGTTTTATTTCCATATCTGCGATAAGCTAAGTATTTGTATAGTCTGAAAATGCAAAATTACAAACTTATAACCTTAGTAGAAAGTCACTCTTGAAGCTATTTTGAAATTATATATGTATTGTTCTGAATCACAAAATTACCATTTCATAAATATGAGAAAAATATTTTCAAATCAGTCAGCTTGCAAAATAATGTTATTAAAATCAAAAATATTCTGATGATTGGTAGAAAAACAAGAAATATTTGCAACTGAAACAAACATTTCATTGGGCTTTGAAAATATTGATACACTTGAGATGACTAAGTAGGATCATAGTTTTGGATAAACAGTACCTTAAATTGTCGGCTAAACTCAAATATACTATTTTAGGTTTAATTGCATCTTGAAAAATACACACTCGTGACTTGACTCCTCATCATTCAAGTAAACAAATTCATAGTATAATATTTCTAAGACATCGATATTCAGGCAATTTCCATCAAAGCCTCGAGTCTGGGTAATGCACTCTTCATCTTTTAATCGGTTTGACACCTTGTCGTATAAGCGACAACAAACGCACTCTCTCCTAGTTGGCATCTGCTCGCATAAACCACACCTGCACTTTGCACAAACATACGGAATATGTCATAAATTATACATTTATGGTAAATATTAAATTAACTATTCAGACTGCTACATCTAGTTTGATTTTATAGAGTGAATTATGATGTATAATTGGAATTCATTTTGTTACATGTCACAAATACCCGGTACAATGATTGTGGAAGGACCGAGTATTAGTTACCATAGTTGACAAAAAATAAACAAATAAAACCTAGTCTGTGATATCAATAATTTATAAACACCAGACAGATTTCGAGATACTTAAAATTGCACGTGAAATGATACAGACCATATTTGTTGTCATGACTTAGGCTTGTCATTCTTCCACTGGAGGTATGATCGACTTGCAACCAGCCTGGGCACTATCGGTATCACTCAAAGTTCCGCTACTCTCGCTTTTGGAATTTTCCTCATCACTAGAATTTGTCAGATCTGGGTCAAAAGTAACTGTTCTAGGTTCGTTCAGAGTAGGTTCGAATTGATATGGCGCTACCCGACACTGTTCAGAACACAAAGTCAAAACAGACTCCGCCTCTGTTTCTCCGTATGCACTGGCCATGTTTATTTACATTCAATGCGCTGGCGTTTTGTTTGGCAACTGTTACGTCACAGTACTTTTTCTAGCGACAAACGTAAAAACTAAAAGGTTCGGATTGCCGCTCGGAAAGGGCTTTTTCTGCACCAACTTCCATGTTTCATTTATTGGCACATTTTTTATAAAAAATGTAAACCTGCAAAATTAATCAGTATGAGTAGTTCTTTTGAGTGCAAATTTTTCTTTTTTCTTTAAAACTTACCTTTAAATGACTAAATCCCGATATTTCAAATGGGTGAGAGGTCGCTGCTTTTCCCACGTCACCCCAGTGACTACGTCTTTGCATATTATTTAGTATGTTTTTGATGTCACAAGCAATAAAACGAATACTTCGACATTGTGGAGATTTTGCTTTATTTATTATTATAGTTTTTTAAAAAATTAAACAAAGCTACACAATAGGCCCTTTGTGTTCTACCCACCATGGGTATCAAAATTCGGGTTTAGCGGTGCGAGTCCGCAGACACACTACTTTGCCACTGAGGGGTTTTATTATAATTATAAAAACCATTAACTTTATGACTATATATTGATATAAAAATATTTTTCCCAAACTGTATTGATATGAAAATTAATTTTTTAAACTATTTTTGTCAGCCAGGTTTAAACATTGTTCTTTCACACAACTGCGCAGGTAGCCTAGTTGCTTTGCGTCATGATATACCAAATTCACACAGCTTCCTATTGCAAATTTCTTGTGAATTACAACCAAGAAATCGGTAGACTGTATGTGGGGATGGCTAAGATACTCAGGCATAATACAAATATGCACACTAAAAAGTCAACAACGACGGAGAGTTTTATTTTAAGATGTTTTCTATTCATTTGTTTCATTACTCATAAAACTCAAAACCATCTCCGAGGTATCAAACCAGAGAGTGAACAATTCACCAAATTGTTCATCTTTCTTCTGGGGGGTTTGAGCCGAGATAACTCTAAACCTACTTTATCCCTTTGAACCTAAGGCTAGCTCTGTTTCTAGTAATTGCATGATATCATCGCTTAGTCGAAATAACTAGTAGTAATTTTAAAAACGCATAACTCTGTCGTACACAATATTATCCTTATCTATTGAAGGTGGCTTTTTTTATAGATGTATTGCGTTTCTTTAAAAAAAAAAAAGATTAAACAAACATTATGCATGTTTTATACACTATACTAAAAAAATCTTCAAATTTTAAGGAACCAGAAGTAAAAACAAAAATCATGCACGTAATATTAACTTCTATCATGCACATTCATAAAATATATTAAATTTGAGTTAGGAGAAATCAAAAATCAAAACAATAATAAAGCATTTTCTAAAAACAAAAAAAAATTAATATTACACTGTAAAATGATTTTACCATTACTGTAGCTTGAAGTTATATGTTCTTGATTGATGGTTTGCAGTTTGCTTATCATGATATCATGGTCATGTCAGGATAGGAATCAATGCAATCTAAGAGCTAGAACTTGGAAGGAAAATCAAGTTGATTAAAAATATCCCGATTATTACAGACCACAACAGAGCTTCGCAACGAGGTCGGTCTAATAATCATTTTGTTGTATTAGTTATTAAGAACAAAGCTACGTGGCATAAATCTACAGACATACCACTGTGCTTCTGTGTGTGTTTGGGGGGGGGTAACTGTTTCGTACTCGTGTACTTTACAGTGTAACAGTAAATTTCAATAATTTGAAAGTAATGACCGATGTATCAACCTTGTATTCTTGTTCACGTCGTCTGGCTTTGACATCTCTACGTTTTTTAAATATTTATAAAATGGTTGTTATTCTTTATAATAAAACTTTGGATATAATTTGTTAATAACGACTATATAAATATTTGGTCCATTTATAAAACTAAATATATTTCTTCCAAGGAAAATATTTATGCTACTTTTAGCAATGCTATAAACGAGCGAGTCTGATTTTAAAGTCATAACTATTTGTTATTGAAATGATTTCTACCCATTATTTTTTTTGCTTCCCCCTCCCAATTCGGTTTAATATATTTTTAACCCTTTAAAATGTGTTCTGTCCCTAAAATAACAATCATACTTCTCTGAGTCACGTGGTTAATGAAATTATCATTAAATACAAAGTAGAGCATACTCACGAGAAAAACTGAAATACAGGTTATATTCTTATTGATAACATCGTAGAGTGCAAGTACAGTCGTAACGTTTAACATAAACAGGGCAAAAGTTCAAAAATATAAAATAATATACTTATAAAAGTTGGGCATTTTTTTCAAAATTATCAGTATTCATACAATAGTGTCTTTTTTTTCTTATGAGAAGAGAACTTAGGTCTACTATCAAATTGCTTTAAAATTTCAGTTCACAAGTGGAAATATTTTTTTCTATTACTATCGCTGAACTAACTACCTGAGCAAGATTCTTTTTAACTCTTTTAACACCATTAGTTTCACTTTTACTCGTATCAACCGTTGACCCTATATTAACCATTGAACTTCCCTGTCCGAACGTCTCTTTCTGCGCGACTTTCTTTCCTCTCTGCCCCTTTGTTCATTTCACACTATTTATATGGTTATTACTTTGTCATCTGTCTGCTCATAGCACTCTCAACATCAGTAAATTTCACACGTAGTTTGATAATCTCAACATCAACGAATTACAAACACAACACACGATTCTTACCTATTACGTAACTAAACGTGTCATAATATGCATTCCAAAATAACTGCTTCTAAGTCATTTGTTATGAATAAAACTAAACAATCACAATTTACAAAATAAATAAATAAATAATACCTAAACTAAAATCTTTTATATCATGATAGGTATTTTCGCTGTAAACAAAATTTTGGGTCATAAACTATAATTTTGTAGGATTATATGGAAAGAACGTTTGTGTATATCGTACCTTCTATAGCCCAGCACACAAATCAAAACAAATTTTATTCTGTACGCCCTACATCACAACACAGCGAAAAGATGAAAGAATTTCGCACAATTTAAGAGACTAAAAAAATCAAATCAAGTGTTAGAGAATAGACACGCTAATTAGTATCTTAGTGAGATATACTGTATCTACATGTAGCCTGTATGTATGTAACTAGTAAAGAGAAAGTAGGTTAGTCTTTCAAGGAGAAACAGCATACCTAAGGATAGAAGAAGTGACTTTGATAATTCTAAGATATTGATTCCTTGGCAACAGAATTTCCAGCTATATATTCACATTTACCTATTTGTTGAACAAAGTGTAAGATTGCGTAGTATTACCATATTACCGATGCAAGAAGTGGGAAGAAAGTCATTTTTAATAAACCTACTACTACTGTCTTATGACATATGCAATTGATTATACATTTATCTTTTATAAACCAGAGGATCCACTGACGTTTGAATAATGTTCATAGTAGGGATATTACAAGTACGTTAGTCTTTTTCTAACACCACTAGAAGATACGTGGTTTCTTTAGAATTTCAGCAATTATCACTATTCATAACAATATAAGTATTTAAATTTTATGCTTCAAAGATTTAGGTAGTGTGCAGATTATTTTGATTATGATATGTACTATGTATACAATCTTATGTATCAGTTTCATATTACATTTATTGTTATGATGGACGTGGTTTTAAGAAGCTACAAATGGTGTGGATAAAAGGAATTTGAATCAAATTTTGTTCCAGCAACAACGTCTCAATCGGTCTGGATATTTATAAACGACGGCACAGCATGCCCAGGTGGTTAAGGTACTCGACTCGTAATCCGAGGGTCGCGGATTCGAATACCCGTTGCACCAAACATGCTCGCCAAAGTGATGGTCAATCCCACTATTCGTTGGTTAAAGAGTAGCCCAAGAGTTAGGGGTCAGTGGTGATAACTAGTTTTCTTCCCTCTAGTCTTAAACTGCTAAATTATGGACAGCTGGCGCGGATAGCCCCTGTCTAGCTATGTACGAAATTCAAAACAAAAATTCGATAAACGATAAAAATGTGAGCAATAAGGAAAACCTGGAATTGTGTCAAACAAGATAATAATAATACGGTTGTTTTCCAGACGACAGCACTTGATTTTTCTTGCAATAAACGCCATCTATATCTCTATATCAGGGGTCACCAAACTTTTTCACAGGAGACCAGATTACTGGGGAATGAAAAGCATGTTCAATACTCATAAGCTAGAACGAAATCTCTCTGTAAAAGACTTAACAGTAACAATAGCCATATGGAAATAGCATGCAATACACACATATAATAAAAAACAAACAAAAATACAACCAACATTTTTATTTACAAAAAGGTTATCAAAGAAGATGACATTAGCAAAAACAGTTGTCACATTGCACAAACTGAGTACATATCTGAATTTCACTAAGCCGCAAAAATTTTAGTGAGATTTATGAAATTGACATTTGAATTGCTGCATCCAATCATTAGAATTGCTTTCAAATGTTCATCAGTCAACCTTGATCGATGTACCGACTTCACATACTTCATTTTTGAAAATGTTTGTTCACAGACCTAAGTTGTTCCGAACACTGATGTCATACCAGATGCGAACTACTTCAGCTTTGGAAAATCATCATCAGGTATGCAGCTGTAAAATTCAAAAAGTTGCACTTCTCTGTGTTTTACTTTCAACAAGTGATTTTTTTTTGGAAATCAATTATTGTTAAATAATTATCTCTATCCATTTTTATTCTTGCATGACATTATTATCAGTATCAATGAGAGCTAATAACAATTTATTTAATTAATTTATAAATTCTAAAGAAGAGATGTGTGCCAATGTGGATGAAACACTGGTAACTTGTTTAACACTTATATATTTTGTTCACAATTAGTTCTTATCAATTAACAATGCAATACCATTGCAGAAAACTTATTGTAGGAAGTTTATTTGCAGGTCTTTTATGGAAAGTATACTCTTGTGCAGCAAGATTGTTAAACAATATGCAGCGCAAGAAAAAATACTTAGAAATAAGAAACCTTCAATGTTTTCCACAGAAGTGAAAAACTTCACATAGCAGAACATTTTGGAAAACAATGGGTTACAAAACTCTTTTCTTCTTTCCTTTATTCGTTTGTTCAGTCATCAAGACACCATTACAACAATTGCTGATGCAACTTTTATTTACCTCTGCTGATCCTCCACAGCGTGGAGGAGAGCACTCACTTTTAATCTTTGTTCACTCTATGGGCTTTCATTAATCGCACTTTATTTTGTAAATCCTGCAATAGTACTTTGTAGCAGTAACTTAGAGATACTATTAATAGCTTACTTGTTTTAAGAGCTCTTGTCTCTTACATTCACAGAGTGAATCTGTCATCTTAACTGGTTCGGTAGACTGCAATTAGAAAAGCCTTTCGTGTCAACTCGTTTTAACTTCCTGTTTTCTCTTTTCATTCTCAACCATCATCCACGATTTCATCAATACAGGAAGATGGATCTACAGTGTTCCTAAGATTAATTTGAGATTTAAAAGGGGTGATGTCTTCATGTTGTCATGATTAGTTAACAGGAAATACAGTGAGTCAGTTTGGGAAAAAAAAAGTTTTACCAAAGTAGTTTCATGCTACCTGCTCGCACAGCTTTTACATATTACTCATATATCGTATCAAATTTTTGAAACTAACTTCACGTGTGTTTGTTCACACATTTCAGTAAAATACTTTCTTCTGCATGCTGTCTCCCTTTAGGACAGCGGTAAGTCTACGGATTTACAACGCTAAAATCAGGTGCTCGATTCCCCTTGGTGGACACAGCAGATAGTCCTATGTAACTTTACTATAAGAAAACACACAAACATATTCTGTATATTTATTAATATTTAAGTTTAATTATTCGTATTAAAGTATTTTTCGCAGGATATATGTTATATAGTTTTAAGTAAAATTGTTCTGGGTTTGTTTGATGCTAAGTAGATAACCTACACAATGGGTTATCCAGAATTTTCTCATTGCGGGTACTTAAACCCAATTTATATCGTTATAAAGGCTTATTACTGAGTCACCGGAGAAAAAATAAAATTGATGTAAATATTTTTCTCCTGTGTACTAATATCATGTTAAGTAATTACTGTCGTTTGTAACACTAAGATTCAAAAGAAAAAAGAACTCAAATAACAACTTAAATCAATTATGAATTTTTCATCATTTTAAATAAAATTCTGCCAAGGTTTCAAAAGATTTTCCATACTACATTTATAAAACTCAAGTAGTTTTGAGATAAAAGGTACAAAGAGTAATTTTAACTCATCCATAGAAGTAAACTGTTTTTCATTCAGATGATGTTGCAAGCTTCTGAAGAAGCGAGATTAGGAGAATAACGGGGATGTGGACATTTCTCCGAGCCAAACTGTTCAATTTTTCTGTAAGTGATCCTAGCAGTGTGAGGACGTGAACTGTCATGATGGAAAACAACTAACTCTTTGTGCCACATAAAGATCGTAATAGTTATCTTAAAAACAATAGTGGCCATATGAGAGTAACTGTCTTTCTGGAAGAAGAAGGAGCTATTTCAAAGCGAGCCAAAGCTTATATGTAGGGCCACTAGTTGGTGTCGGAATTTTTATGGAAAATTGAAGACATCTACAGCAAAATTAAATTTTCAAAAAAAAAAAGGTATATTAAACAATATTACAAGCGTTCTATTTTATGTAAATAGCGAAAGTTATTGATGGTCCTTCAGCTTACACTGAATCCAGATGAAGAACATCTTGGCTTGTTTAAAATCTTGTCCTAGGAGAAATTGATGGCGCTCTTGAATGGTTTTTTGCTTATAACTTTGAACCTACTATAGTTGATCAATTACCTGGATACCTTACTATAGATTGGAGAGGAATTGTTGATCCCACTTCTGGTATTTGTTTTAGTGGTTTTTGTCGAGTGATTACATTTGGTATGCTAGAAAGTCGAAATTTTAAAAAGAATTGATATGGTTTAGTCAATTTCACGGTTATCTTAGATCAAATACCAAATTTTGATCATTTGGTTGCCAAATATGTTTAGAAAATTTCAAATATTGAGTAAAAGTTTCAACTGGAAAACACAGGACGCTTGACAAACCTTTCAAGAGAACGCTCCTATACAGCTGACCAAGATTAGGGGAAGGATGGGCAAAGTGAGCCACCTAACTTGACTCAGTGATAAAATTATTTATTTATAGATATGCATCTTGTTCTTTTTCAGTGTGATAAGGATAGTTTTTCCATAAATCATAAGAAATAATGTGCCTTTATTACTGTTAATTTTAAAGGAATAATAAAATATAAAAATTCCTTTCAATGGCCCACTTTGGCTTTCACGATAGGCAAAATGGACCTACCAGCTCATTTTGCCCTGGTACACTTTCTCATTCAGTTTTATGTAGCAATCACAATTTTACAGCAGCTCTTCCTTTGCAATACCGTGAAACATCAAATCCAAATCCTTCAGGTGCTCAACTAGTCGGCGTTCTTTCAGAAACGATCCAACTGTTACTTTGAATCGCCTACAAGAGACACAACTGGTGGTAGAAGAAGCGAGCCTAAGGCCATTTTTGCATTATTACCATTGAACATAACACCTCTCAGGACATTATTACCATTGAACATAACACCTCTCAGAACATTGCTACAGCCGCATTGTTTTCACTCTTATTTACCTTCTTTGTTCCAGAAGAACGAGCAAATCGGCTTTAACAGCTTTCCTCTAGTCTTATACTGCTAAATAGCAGATAGCCCTTTTGTAGTTTTGCGCGAAATTCAAACCAAACCAGTACATATAAACGATTAAAATTTAGGGGAAAAACTTTATCAAATAATTGTTTAATATTAAAATTAAGATAAAAATATTGACGAGGATTTTGTTTGTTTAGGAATTTCGCACAAAGCTACTCGAGGGCTATCTGTGCTAGCCGTCCCTAATTTAGCAGTGTAAGACTAGAGGGAAGGCAGCTAGTCATCACCACCCACCGCCAACTCTTGGGCTACTCTTTAAAAAACGAATAGTGGGATTGACCGTCACATTATACGCCCCCACGGCTGGGAGGGCGAGCATGTTTAGCGCGACTCGGGCGCGAACCCGCGACCCTCGGATTACGAGCGCACGCCTTAACGCGCTCGGCCATGCCAGGCCTTATTGACGAGGAATAAATCATGTTCCCAATGCGGTATCAATCAAGAAATCTGTTCAGGAAGATTCTAAACATTAAAATCCGCTGTAGGTATTCTCTGATGATCCAAAATAGATATAGGATGTCATTGGTAATTCTAACAGCACATATGAATATTGTCTTAACTTTCTTGTACACCTTAGAAAATCAAAAGCAGGCAAGTTCGTCCATTGAAGAAAAAACAACAACAAATGAACTCGCTAATCTTCTTGCTAATCTTTTGCCGCAGTATAGGAGTCAAATAAAATTCCAATTTTGAGACGATACATCTATACCAGCGGTTCTCAATCTGTGGTCTGCAGGTTTTCTTCAGGTGGTTTATGGAAACTTGCATTATTAACGAAAGGAAATAGTAGCATCGCGTATTGTGGTCCGCGAATAAGAAAATAATTGAGAACCATCATAAAACTATAACTACATATTTCAGAAAAACAAACCATTTGGCAAATGAGAAATATTGATTAATAACGTTTTATAAAAATAATTCTAGGTGTGGAGGGTGTCAAACTGAGTAAGTTTAAAACTGTTGTTATGAACCCTTTAGACGTTTTTGAACTGGGATAATTTTTAAAACATCGTGACTGCCTTAACTATGATAAGATTTAAAGTATTGTGGTAAAACTATTAGGCATTGTTGAACTAGGATTGATGAGAAAGTATTAAGATAAAACTACTGGACATTATTAAACTGTAATTAGTTTGAAAATATTGAGATAACCACTGCTAGAACAAGTTTAAACGTACAGGTTAATGTTTTCCACTTGATTAATTCGATAATGGTAGGATCCAATGCATCTACAGTAAAAGAAAACCAATAATGATCTTTTTTTCATGCGAGAAAATTGTTTATTAAAGACAATTTGATTTTTTCTTCTCTTTGTGCGGAATTAAAAACAAACAAACAAACTCCTCGCCAGGAGTATAGAAAACCGGTTTTTAGTGGGGCTGGATGGATGAAAGGATTCACACATATATAATTGTTTATCTTTTATAAGTGACGAATATGCACAGATAGCCCATGCAAATGTAATTGTATGCGTGAATTATTAAACAAATAAACGTTTCTTAGGCTTATTGATTAATGACATTGTTTTGACAACGTACATGATGAAAATTGTCCTGAGTACCTTTCTCCTATAAATATATATTTAAGAAACATAAATCAAGCTGGTCACCATGCACAAGACACGTAAAAGTGGTTTTCTTTCGTTCTTTCTTTTCTTTGTTTATTTTCTTTTCCTTTCTTTGTTATTTATTTATTATTATTATTATTTTATTTTTCTGATAAATATATATGGTAAAAAGGAAATATATGTATACACGAATAAAAATAAAGAAAAAAGAATAAAAGGAAGAAGAAAAAAAAGGACAAATTAAGACAACACGTGGACATTGCCCTAAAAAGGCCCGGAGTATTATGGGATACTCTGGCACAAAAGCACTACAACAACGATAGATTCTTAATGGTACCCGACATAAAAGCTAGAGATGGAGGAAGAGGGCTTGTGCACTTGACCCTCCTGGGTATTGAAAAATTAAACATACCCAAATACCCCCAAGAAAACATGGTTAATGTTAGTGATTTGTGTTATATGTAACGTGAAGGAAATATTAAAAGGACAGGGGCTCAAGCATTGTAGGACAAGACTTTTTACTTTGTGTGTATGAGTTAGGAGAAACTATTGTAAGTATGGGCTGCCTTTGGTTTACACGAGGAAGGAAGCCATAAGACACACACGTATCCTGCTTTATACCTATTCAACCAGTGTTATAATAACTTTTAAATTCTAATAAACTAAACACAAAGTCTTCCCTGTTAACACTTAATAACAAATGATAACAGGTTTTGTAAATACCTATAAATATACGTTTCATTTATTTTAAAACTGAACTTCCCTTTTTTTCATTCGGTAATAACTCGAAGCAAGTACGATATGGAATCACATGCATATTTGAGGACACCTTCGTATGACTAAGAAAAAAGGGCACTTTGGGTCATAAGAGAAGGAAGTATCATCGAGTATCATCCACACCCATTTGTGGGTTACTGCTGTTTACACATTCACTAAAGGTTTGTTTGTTTTGTTTAGTTAAGGTCTTAAACAATTAACGTGAATACAACTTGTTGAGGAGGAACTTAGTTCTCACTATAATCGCCTGTATGCTCATAATTTAGAAAATATTCCTCTTGCGTGCATGAATTGGAGATTTCCAAAATATAATTATCATCTGTTAAACGTACGTTGAAATTAGAGTTAAAGTATAAACAAATAATTGTTGTTCTGCGTGAACATTTCAGGGGTTGTTAATAAAGGTGCTTCATGATATGCCATTTGTTTTACGCTGAATGTTCACACTTCGAATAGTTTGAGATGATAAACAAAATAACGGCATATAAAAACAAAACAACAACGATGTTATATGTTAACAAAAACAAACTATTCCTGTGTTGGTGTTAAATGTAAAGTGCATTTTTAAATTATTCATATATTAAAACAATTCTTTCACTGCTAAAGGAATTGGACTGCATATGTAAGTGTAAATCACTTGTTTCAGAACCCTACCTTTAAAGGGATGAACTAATTAGTAATTTTAAAATCTTTAACTATCAAAATAATATCATTTATAACGTCCCCTGCTGGTATAGCAGTAAGTCTACAGATTTACACACCTAAAATCATGAGTTCGATACCCCTGGGTGGACTCAGCAGAAAGTATTGTTTGTTTTGAAATTTCACACAAAGCTACTCGAGGGCTATCTGTGCTAGCCATCCCTAATTTAGCAGTGTAAGACTAGAGGGAAGGCAGCTAGTCATCACTACCCACCGCAAACTCTTGGGCTACTCTTTTACCAACGAAGAGTGGGATTGACCGTAACATTATAACGCCCCCACGGCTGAAAGGGCGAGAATGTTTGGCGTGACGGGGATGCGAACTCGCAACCTTTAGATTACGAGTCGCCCGGCTTAACACGCAGCAAAAAGTATGATGTGGCTTTGTTATAAGAAAACATACATAGAAATACATCATTTATAACTTAAATTTCTATTTATCTTCAAAATATTTGTATACCATTTGTTGTTCTTTAAAACTTGTATTTACGTCAAAGAAATAAAATCCAACTCGCAGATTCTACTGGATTTTTTTGAACAGAGAAAAAAGTGAAAAAAATGTTTCTTTTACCAAGTTTGATAACAAAACGTCATTTTTGCTTGACATAGCTGTTATTCTAAATTTCATAGTTAATCCAATTTATTTTAAAAGATGGATTAGTTTGCCCCAGGTATGGCATGGTGGTTAGGGCGATCAACGTGCGGATCACGGGTTTCTTCAAATCGTCGAACACATTCTCCATTTTAGCCGTGAGGACGTTCTAATGCCAAAGTAATCCCCTGTTTTTTCTTGGAACAGTCCAAGAGGTGGTTGCGAGTAGTGTTAACTAGCTGTCTTCTCTTTATCTCTGCTGAAATAGGGACGGCTGACTCATATAACTTTGTGATAGGTTTGCGTGAAATTCAACAAACAAACAAGCTAATATACTCACACATATATATCAGTTAACACTATAAAGGGAGATATGCTATATACATTCCAAAGAAGCCCGACACGGCCAGGTGGGTTAAGGCGTTCAAAT
This sequence comes from Carcinoscorpius rotundicauda, assembly GCA_011833715.1. Classification (NCBI taxonomy): domain Eukaryota; kingdom Metazoa; phylum Arthropoda; class Merostomata; order Xiphosura; family Limulidae; genus Carcinoscorpius; species Carcinoscorpius rotundicauda. The sequence goes on along the minus strand of CM022393.1, from coordinate 120,155,187 downwards.
CGTACTCTGAAGGTCGCGGGTTCGACTCCTTGTCGCACAAAACATGCTTGTCCTTTCAACCGTGGGTCCATTATAATGTTATGGTCAATCCAACTATTGGTTTTTAAAAGGGTAGCCCAAGAGTTGGCAGTGGGTGATGATGACTAGCTGCCTTCATCTAGTCTTACACTGCTAAATTAGGGACGGCTAACACAGATACCCTGGTGTAGCTTAGCGCGAAATTGAAAAAACAAACAAACTGTTCACTTGAAATTGCTATGCAGTTCATAAAAAAGCCAAGAAATGTTAACTAGCAAATTAAGGATAACGTTTGCAGAGACAAGTTGATTGTGGAAGCTTTTTATAGTTGTTTGTTAATCAGTCTTCAGACAGGTAATTATTCACTGACTATTAATGAAAGTTATTAGTTACGATGCTAATTAGTATGTAAGGAACATAATTTAATGCTCACAGATTAAATAACAGATAGGAACCTTGTTTTAAATAAAAACAAACAAAACACAGAGCTCTGATTACAGAATTTTTATATTTTCTGAAACGTTTAAAGCAATAACATCAAATCTGAACAAGTTTCAGAATTGTTGTTTTTAATTGGATGGCGCCAAGGTTAAAATTCCCGGTGTGTGCGAGTCGAAGATTTATGATTTACATCCTTTGCTACAAATAAGCACTCCTCAATTAGGAGTCATACTTTTACTTTAATAATTGCAATGAAGTCGTACTATTTGTTTTGACAAATGTCTTCTTGCCTATTCTCTCGGCATAGGCAGGTGGTTTGGGCGCTCGATTAGTAATTTGAAGATCGGGGGGTCGAATCCATGTCACATCAAGTATGCTTGCTCTTTTAGCCATGGGGTCGTTATAATGTGACGATCAATCTCACTATTTATTGTTAAAAGAATAGCCCAAGAGTTGGCAGTGGGTGGTTATGACTAGCTGCCTTTCGTCTAGGTTTATCTTGCTAAATTCTCGTGTAGCTTTGCGCGAAATTCAGAAAAAACAAACAATTCTTCTTGTTTGCTTAGTAACTTTCGTGCAGCTTTAGGTGAAGATTTTAAAACATGTTTGTTTTTGGACGTTGATTTCCCAGATAATGCAATGTGACTTATAAAGTTTTAGATTGTCTAAGTTTTGAACAAAAACAAGAAGTCTGTTTACAAAAACTAAAAATGCTTGCCCTTTCAGCTGTGGGGGCGATATAATGTTACGACCAATCCCACTATTCGTTGGTAAAAGAGTTGCCTAGGAATTTGCAGTGATGACTAGCTGCTTTCCCTCTAGTCCTATATTGCTAAATTAGGGACAGCTAGCGCGGATATATCTCGTGTAGCTTTGCGCGAAATGAAAAACAAAACAAAAAAACAAGTGTTGAACGGAATTATGTTTGGTATGATTATTTTCCACTATTTTTGTACAACTTATATAAAAGAGTAATTTTTTGGGGGGGAAAACTTGTTTGAAACATCGAACCAGATAGTGCTTCATTTTATACCTTTTGTAACTTGTCCCAGATAACTCGAATGCTTCACATGTTTTAAACACATTTCCTTGAATTTATTCGCATGTTATCATGTATGACAATCAGTGCTAAACAGATGACACAAAAATAATGTTTATGATAGTCTCTTTCGGATTGTTTCTGAATTATTTGTCACAAACACTGAAAAATATTCGTCTTCTTTGCCGTAATCGAAATATTATTTATCATGTACACATTCAGAAATGCAACTTATTTATCAAGTATATATTTTGTGTAAAAATATAGTAACAAATTGTAAAAGACAACAACATTGCTTTATTAATATGTAAGTAAAGGGTATCTAAAAGCAAAATAAATATCTGACTTTTTGTACTTATTTCAGCAAAAATATTATTGTTAAACGAAAACGTCTTATAAATATAAGACAAATTACAACTAAATAAAATTTTCACAAATTCTTGTATAATAATAAGAAATTATTATTGTCAAGGGTCAATAAATAAAAATTAAATGCATGAATAGTAATTTTGGATTTCTCATCAATACAGAAAAGAAAATGATAATTAATGAGATGTTCAATGTTTTAATTCCTTCCACACTGTCCATAAAAAAGAAATTGCAAGTTTATTATTACAAAATATGATTTGATAGTGACTAGAAAGGCCAAACAATCAATCTATTTTTTAAAAAGAAAAGAGAGGAAATTTTTTCTCTGCAGATTTATAACTCTAAAAATTAGGTTAGTAGTGAGCAGAACAAAAGTAACCCTTTGTGTTGCTTTATGCTTAACTTTAAACAAACAAACAGTTAATGCCTAAATTTTATTATAGAATTATAAATACGTAGTTTTATTTGGTAAAATACTGTTGAACAAATGTTTTCAGAAAAATTAAGAAAGATATCATATACATAGATTACTTCCAGAAACAAATTGGTAATGAATTAGAAATTTGAAGATGACCCCTTATTACTTTTGCAAGATTGGTTAGATGGCTCTGTTCTAAAATGGCTGGGAAAAATGTGGGGGATTATTTTGTTTTAGAAGCATTAAGAACTACTAAATTGATTCCAAAAATCAAGTACCGGTTGAGATATAGACCAAGAAATATGGGAAATCCAGAAGGCCCGTACGGACGAATAAAACAACTGAGAGCAACTGTTACAGCTTTGTTAAAACACGAACGGATTGAGTTGAATTACCAGAGGGCTGACGAAGCTAGAGGCTATGCAGAAAGGGTGAGTTAAAACTATATTTGCCATTTGTACTGTAGTAATAAAAATACAGACTTTAACAAATCAGCAACATGTTGACCTTATTTTTAGATTTACTATTCTATCTTAATCAATACTTCCAAGTTTAACTGTTTATTCTGTGGTTTGACCAATTAAATTAGTTTTTAATTTTTTTAGCTAATTCAAGTGAAACAGTTAAATTTTGAACTATCAAATAGTGTACTTTATAACCGGAGAAATGGTCAGTATGTTGTCCAGTGAGTCGTAATATGAAATTAATTAATGACACCAGATATAATTTGAAATGCAAAATAAATTTTATTTGAACATTAAAAACAAACATTTTGTGTACATCAGAATGGCTGGTATGGGTACCAACACTTTTATTAGTAACGAGATCTTTTAAGTTCATCTTCAAGTTAACTAGGAAGGTCGAAACGTTGTTCTTTCCCTATTAATAAAAGTGTCAATACCCATACCAGCTGCTCTGAAATACAGTTTTATTTCCAGTGGGTTTCTTGTCATCAAGAAAGGTATGTTCTTTAAACTGGACTGTCATTTTACTGGGTTCTCTCAGTTGCTTTTCCTTTCTACAGACTGTTTAAATTCAAAACTATGTATTTCACAAGGAACAATGCTTGTTGATGTGATTCAACTTATGGGTATTTCTGTATGTATTTGGGATGTAGGTACTCCAGAATGATTTATATCACTTGGTTAGTTAGACAAACACATGAAAAATGATCTTTAAATTATGGTAAATGCTCGATTGCTAGTAGAACAATAGGGTACATTTACAAAAATATTTATTAAAACTCAAAAATTATAATTATCTCCCAAAACAAGATGCTAGTTGAGCTTCACTTAGAATACCGTGTACAGTTTTGGGTTCCTTATTTCAGAATAATGACTGATGAGAAAGGGTTTAGAGGAGAGCTGGGATTATTATAGGGTTGCTTTATAGAGATAATTAAGATCCTTTTATTTTCTATCATTGAGGGTTATAAGATTATCCAGGGAATTGTTAGCATAAAGCCCTGTGTGTGCTGTATTTTGAAAACAATGGTGTAAGAGGATACAAGTTGAAGATTTGGGAAAGACTCCAATTACAGTATTTGATTTTTCTACCAATGTGATTAGCAACCTATACTGATGTATAGGTTAATGTTAAATGTTAAAATTTGAAGCAATTATATCATTAAAAATAAAGGTCCTTAGTTGTAATGTTAAATTACAGCCTAAATTAACCTAAATTTCATTAATTGGAAGTTTTCTAGAAAATGCTCATTCTTTCATGGTTGAATTGCCTAAGATGATCAAAATATGCATAGTTTTATGGTATTTACTACAGAGTTATTGCAGACATGATCATGAAGATAAGGCTTTGCCTGATTGATCATGGGTTTAAAAATAAAAAAGTGGAGAAATATGAATCTGTTTGTTGGGTGACCTTCAGTTTTTAAACATTATTTGTGTTAAATATGACTATATGAATAATCCAGTAATTATATATATAGTTTTTTTGAAAAACTAGCAGAGTTTATTATTAATAGTAGAATTGGGATAGGACTCTTGAAGGATGATAAAGGAAGGCATATATCTGATGATTATGAAATGGATAGGTTATTAAATTCTGCTTTTTTTCAGATTTTATTAATGAAGATCTAAGAAGTAAGCCACATCTTGAACAGTTTATAAATGAAATTAAACAAGATGACTGCATTAATTCTGAGCTGATTAAAAAAAAATGATTGGAAAGTTTAAAGAAAGATAAGTTGTTTGGACCAGATAATATTTTCTCAAGGGTTTTGAAGGAGGTTAAGGATTGATTATGTGAGCCATTTAATATTATTTTTGTTAGCCCTTAAATAGTGGCCAAGTACCAGAGGATTGGAAGCAAGTTAATACTACTACCAATTTCAAGGGACTTCATAAAAATTGTCCCATTATAGACCCATTAGTTTTGCATCAGCTTTTGGAAAGTTTGATAAAAGATGCTTTGCAAAGTCATTTAACAAGAGTAAACATAGTTTTAATAAGGGAAAAAATTTTACCTGAAAAATCTTGACATTCTCTGAAAACATTATTGCTTATGCAGAATAGGGCAAGTGCCTAGACTTGGTGAGTTTGGACTTGTATAATGCATATGAAAGGGTGCCACATAAAAGACTTGTAAAAAATTATAGGTGTGGTAGTTAACAAATCAGATAGAAGATATACCAAATGGAAGAAAGCAGAAGGTTGTTACAAATAGAGTTCAGTCATAATGGATTAATGTCACTGGTGGGGTACTTTGGGGCTGACTCTTAGGACCTCTGCTCTTTTGTATTTACAGGAATGATATACATGAAGGAAAGGTAGCAAATTACTTAAATTTGCTGATGATATTAAGGTGTTGGTTGTTACTGGCTGTGAGGAGGATGCTGCTAATTTACAAAAGAATTTACATCATTTATTTAGTTGAACAAGTAAATAACAGATGGGTTTTAATTATCATAAATATAATGCATGTGGGTTATCATAATTTGAATTGTGAAATATGGATAGAAATAGCCTTGACTATGTCATGAAAGAAAAGAATTTTGGTGTAATGGCTGACCAGTGTTTTAATCCATCCAAGCAATGTACTGTTGCTAGTGGTAGGGAAAATAGGATATTAGGTTGTACCTACTGAAATATTAAATACAAGTCTAAAGAGTTTAATAATTTTATTGTACAGGCCACTGCTTATGGCACATTTGGAATATTGTGTTCAGTCTTGGGCTTCTTACCTTTGGAAGGATATTGAATTGTTGGAAGGGGTTGAGAGAAGGGTTACTTGTATGGTACTTGGGATGGAGGGGTTGTCATATGCAGAGAGGATTAAATCTCTCAAATTATTTTCTCTAAAAAATAAAGAAGATATGAGAAAGATCTGATTGAAATGTTTAAGATTGTAAATGGAATTGGTGGTGTTTGATGCCTCATGCTTTTGCATACTTAACAGTGAGAATGGTAGGACTAGGGGACACAAATATAACTTTTGGCAGTGAGAGTCAACTTCAGCTAAGATGGTTTTATTTTTCTAACAGGATGGTTGACCTTTGGATTCGGATGCCTTCTGATGTTGTTGATGCAGCAAATTTAAATGAGTTTAAGAAAAATCTTTATAAGAATATAAATGATAATGGTTAACTTCAACACACTGGTTCCCAAGCCTATTTTGCCAATACTTTCCAGGGTCCTACTAGTCATTTCACAATTATTTTTTTAGGAAAAGTGTATATATAGTCATTGTGTCCAGCCAATAAGTGGCCCTTTAAAAAGAAAATAGAGCACAACCCACTGGTGTGTTGTATGGGTCTTACTGGAAGACTGTCATGACACACTAGTGGGTCATGTGGGAGCCAAAATTTTAAGGTATTTTCAGATTTATTAATTTAGAGGATGAAACAGTCAAAATGGCCCAATGGGCCCTTTTTTGTTCCAAAGCATTATTCCATTATAAAGTGTTTGACCTTGCAGTCAAACTCCAAGAATAAAAATCTATTTCTCATTTATGAAGTTACAAGAAAGTAATAATGTTTTCTTGAGATGGCTGGTATGAGTATTAAAACTTTAATTAAAGTGAAGTACAGAACAACATTTTGACCTTAGGTCATTTTCAGGTTAACACAGATTAACTGTACGTGCTCATGCAATCCTAATAAAAGTAAGAAACTTGAACCAAAACAATTGTCTTCAGGTTAGCAATCTCTTTGCTAACCTGAAGATGACCTAAGAAAGTTGAAACATTGTTTTCTCCCAGGTGAAAATAACACTTCTTTCTCTACCTCAGTATTCTCTTTTTTTATTGAAAGTTTGATCCTGAAGTTTATAACCTCATTTAGAAGATTCAACATTTGTTGTGATCATTTCCCCAAGCTTTCTTATAATGAATAAAAGCCTATCATTTATTTTTATGTTATGCTTGGCCCTTTTGTCCCATCTTTTATAAAGTCAATATTAGTTCATCATTTTTTTTTGTATTTGAATCTAGCAACAAGCAGTGTCTAGTTCAGTTTCAACAGGGGTCAAAGAGTTTTCAGTTTTTGTATTAAGAAGTCGTAGTTGACAGTATTCTAGATTGAAATATATGATATGAGATTACCTTAAACAAGTGGTAAAAAACATTTTGTAAATGTAAAATGATGTTGAGATGGCAATGCCAAAAATACTACAAATAAGAATGCAGGATGATAGTTATATTAATCCTCCCTACATGACTTTAAATATTAAAACTTAATGTTGAACTAAATGTCAATGCATACTTTACTTTAATATCAGCAATGTATTTGCTGAAATTTGAAGCTGTGTGTGTTTTTGAATGTTGGTGTATAGTTTTTTGTAATCATAACATCATGGTCATATCAGGATAGGCATTAATGTTGTGTACTTATGAGTCTAGGACTTTGTATAAAGAAAACCGAGCTGAGTCAAAATATATCTTGATTATTACAGACTTACTATGAAGCTGGTTGAATTGACTGACTTCATAACTATTTTTTACTTATGTATTTTACAGTGTAACATTAAATTTTAATACTGACAGTCATGTAGTGATTATTTGTGTACAGCTTTGTTAACCCTGTATTCTTGTTTGCACTCATTTTGGCACTGCCATTTTTATGTCATTTTACCTTTATCAAATGTGTTTTTATTACTTGTTTTGTGAATTTTTCATCTGAGTGTCAGTTAATGTATTTATGAATGTATATAAAATAGTTAATATAATGTTTATTTTTTTTACTTGTTCACTTCATCGTACCGGAGGATAGGGGTGGGCAACTTATTTTTCATAGTGGTCACAACATTGGTCAGACTATTTAAAAAAAACAATTGAAAGATGTTAGTTCAATAAAATTATTACACAACTAACCTTTAATGTGAAAATTGAGGTTTTCATCAATGAGTTTTGTGAAATTTGGCTTAATATGTATGCTCAATGAGCATCTTAGCTCTGCTTCTAAATTTATGTGACTAAGCAGAAATCTGTATCTAGACTTGAGAAAATCTGGCATAGAAAATGTTGGCTCACACAACAATGTGGATCCAAACATGGAAAATAATTTTGAAATTGCTATCTTTAAATTTGGAAGACTCTAATTTATCATAATAGCGAGCCACATCTCTCTGATAGAACATTTTTGTTTACCTTTTATGTGTTCTACACTTTGCAGGGTAAGCATCTCATTTTCAAATCCACACTTATCCAAAAACAAAAAAGATGCAGTTTCTTAAGTAAAATTGAAATAGATCATGTAAAATTTCAAATATCAATGTCAAATTTTTAAATTTATAGAAACATGATTCAAATTTTTGAGATAGAATTTTGTTCCAATTTACATAGAGATCATAGTGTTCCTCATTGTATTGGAAATAGAGATTCCACATTAGAGGTGAATGACCTGTGGCTGCCATTGGTTGAATTTACAGGAAATCTCTCCTCCAGTTAGAAACAGTGATAATTCAACCACTCATAACACACTCTCCACAATTCACTAGAACACTATAAATGACTGGCAACACTTACACAGTGATCCACTGGGCATCAGGTGTGAATACAAGCTTAACCTGAAGTTCCTACCTGTTCCACAAGACTGCAGCTGGCATTTTTTCTAGTCATCAGACAACCAGCCTCATGTATATCATTGCCATAATGCATCAGTTTTCTTTTTTTCCTGTTTTTCTTCCCAGTTATTTCTGGGCACCGTCTGGATAGAAATTTTGGCGCCCAGGCTATGAAAATGGGTTTTCTTGGGGTACTAAATCTCTGGTATTAGATCTCTAGATCCCAGCCAAAGCAACATTCTTGTCTAGTCCTGAAAATAAATTTGTGAAATTTGGCTTAATATGTATGCTCAATGAGCATCTTAGCTCTGCTTCTAAATTTATGTGACTAAGCAGAAATCTGTATCTAGACTTGAGAAAATCTGGCATAGAAAATGTTGGCTCACACAACAATGTGGATCCAAACATGGAAAATAATTTTGAAATTGCTATCTTTAAATTTGGAAGACTCTAATTTATCATAATAGCGAGCCACATCTCTCTGATAGAACATTTTTGTTTACCTTTTATGTGTTCTACACTTTGCAGGGTAAGCATCTCATTTTCAAATCCACACTTATCCAAAAACAAAAAAGATGCAGTTTCTTAAGTAAAATTGAAATAGATCATGTAAAATTTCAAATATCAATGTCAAATTTTTAAATTTATAGAAACATGATTCAAATTTTTGAGATAGAATTTTGTTCCAATTTACATAGAGATCATAGTGTTCCTCATTGTATTGGAAATAGAGATTCCACATTAGAGGTGAATGACCTGTGGCTGCCATTGGTTGAATTTACAGGAAATCTCTCCTCCAGTTAGAAACAGTGATAATTCAACCACTCATAACACACTCTCCACAATTCACTAGAACACTATAAATGACTGGCAACACTTACACAGTGATCCACTGGGCATCAGGTGTGAATACAAGCTTAACCTGAAGTTCCTACCTGTTCCACAAGACTGCAGCTGGCATTTTTTCTAGTCATCAGACAACCAGCCTCATGTATATCATTGCCATAATGCATCAGTTTTCTTTTTTTCCTGTTTTTCTTCCCAGTTATTTCTGGGCACCGTCTGGATAGAAATTTTGGCGCCCAGGCTATGAAAATGGGTTTTCTTGGGGTACTAAATCTCTGGTATTAGATCTCTAGATCCCAGCCAAAGCAACATTCTTGTCTAGTCCTGAAAATAACTGTTTTAGTCAATTTTAAGTCAATCTCAAGTCAGTGTGTAGTAATCGCCAGTTGTCAGGTCTCCCTTTTCTTGTATCACTTTCATATCCCCCACCTCACTTCTTCACCTTAAAGAAATTAGAACAGTATACAGACAAACTTTCATGTAAATTTCAATAATCTTTCACGTAAGGGGACAAAGAGGAACCACAGTGTTTTTGACCACCTTGTTGGAGAAAGAATTCTTCAGACCTCTCTCTCTTTCTAAACTAAACCTCTACCAAGATCATTTGTGTTTGCACACACAGTGACCTGAAGATGAAAGGCAGAAGACTTTTGAAATGTCATCCTCCACACTTGTGTCTTCACAACAGGAAGTTGTCGTCCATTCTATAAAGTTTTGTCAAAAACTTGGTGGTTGTTCACTTTTTGATTTGGTATCTTAATGATGGTTTCTTGCTTTGTTTTTGTGCTTGCTGGTAGAGAAACAAGTGAAAGTGAGTTGTAATAATCTTTTTTGAAGTAAAACTCTGATTTGTGATATTTTTATCATGTATATTTGTATTATGTCTATTGAGTAATGTGTCTGAACTTGCATATAGACTTTACTGATGCTATAATAAGTAAGAATTCCAGTTCTGATCAGTCATGAAATTAGAAGGAAAAATGCAGATTCACAGTGATATCACCCATTTGTCAGCTGGAAATTTCAGGAAAGCAACTAATGTTATCTAATAATTATTCAGTATTTGTCCTCTCATGAGTATGAACTATGAAAATCCAAAGAGATGGCTGGAATTTTTGCACTCTGTGTGTAAATGACTGTATAAGTGAGTATTTATGAGGAAAACTTGAGTGGAAATGAAGTGACTCACGTGTAAGCATTTATGTATCTTTGAAAAAAAATTCAGTTCTTTCAATTGTGATAAATGCTACATTTTTTAAGTGAACCAAATTAAAATCTGTATTACTGTTATAGGTTTTGTTTTTGTATGTATAACTTTTATCTATTGATAGCAAAAATTTCTAAGACATTTTTAGATTGGAAGAAAAAACCCTTAATGCTTTGACTTTTTTCCCATTTATGTTTTTTTGTAGGAAATCAGTTTTAATGAAAAATAAATGAAGTGACCATGCTAGTATATTATTGCTACTGTGAAGTACTTTGGTAAAACATATGATCCACACATTTTTTCACTGTCATGCTCTGTGTAACTTATTTGTAGAACTTTGTCTTTAGTTAACTTCTGGTGCTGTGTGTCAGTTTACACCAAATTTATTAAATGTCACAATTTACAATATATGTGTGTTTTCATTATTTACAAACCAATTCCTGTTATTTTAAATAAAATAAAGAAAATTACTTAGTCTAGAAGTCAGTTTGTACCATGGAAAAGTATGTTTGTTAATGTGTATATGCTACTATATTTAATGAAAGTGTTGATAATGAGAAACAAGTTAGTATTATTTTTTAAAGTATGTTTTTATCTCATGGAATTGTTGATTTAGCATTTAATATTTTATTCATAATAGGTTAGAAATTTTAAAACTGTGTCATTATCTGATTGATTTTTATTCTGTATTTTGACATAATAATGGAGCAAACAACAATGATCTGAGAAAGGTGTGTGAAGCTTGTTTTTCTAAAGTAATTAAAATAAAGTGTTTGAAAAATCTACTTGCATTCAACTTTTATTGAAAGTTAAGTATTAAAACTACTGGAGAGATTATAATATTAGTGTATAGTGCAGCTTACTTTTGTCCTTGAATAAGCTGGTGATAGTGCTCAGAATTCCAGGTAGTGCAGTGAATATCTGTTGTTTTTTTTTCATTTATTTAGTTGATTATGGAGGCACTGACAAATGGAGATCGGCATCAGCCTACGATGGAGTTGGCAGATTTTTGGTTGGAGGTAACTTTCTTTAAACAAATAAATTTATCTTGGGAGGGTTTTTAAAAGCTTCACTGTGTACAATATTAAAATTTCCATTGGTTTGTCTTTACCACTCTATTAGTGTCATATAAGAAGTAAGAAATACAAAATCTTTGATATGACTTGAAATTTTATTCAAAATAAGTTATATTTATGAACACAAAATAATTAAAAATGTTCATGTATCTCCCACATCAGAACATTAAACTGGAGTTGTTCATTATGGAAAAATAATATACAGGTTTATATTTGAATGTGTGTATTTTATTATTCCCAAACTGTGCACTGCAGCACCCCAGGGACACTGTGCAAACTACCAGCTTGAAGTAGTTCATGGTTTTAACATTAGATTGCACTACATTTATTTTGATGACGTTCTTGAATGTTTGAGATATGTTTTGTTCATTTGTACTTTTGATTATGCCAGTAACTTTTTTAATTTTCTCGTTTCTTAGATTTTGAATATTATGATTGACTCTCCGGGTCCATCAGTAATTGAAATAACTGAAGGGTCTTGTGATCAAGTATCTGCGAGGTCTAGCAAAGTTCAATGAATTATTTTGTTGATTTTTAGTCCCTGTGCATAAAAATGAAGTGTTTTTGAATATTAATAAGAAGTGTGGGAGTGAAGAAAAAAGGATGGCAAACCACAGACCAGTGGTGAAGTTGTTAAGAAACAGAAATATGATGATGGTTATCTAGATTTTGGTTTTACTTTCATAGATGTCAATCATGAAGAATGTGTGCAGTGTGTATAATGTCTAAAAGTTTTGGCTCCAGAAGGCATACTTCAAAGAAAACTAAAATGCCACTTATAGATCAATCTTCCCAACATGTCTAATAAACCTCGAAATTATTTTACCAAGAAGTTAAAATAATTGAAAGAACAAAAATGTACATTTTTGAAACAAGCATCAATACCAAGCAGTGTTTTGCGAGGTGGCATATAGAATTGCAAAATGTAAATAGCCTCACAACATTGCAGAAGAACTGATTTTACCAGCTGAAATTGATATGGTGAACATTATGATTGGTGAATCTTTGGAAAGACTGCTTTCAAAAGTGCCTTTATTCAACAATACTATCAGTCGTAGAATCCAACACATTGCCAAAACTTTAATGATCACTCAATTGAAACAATGAAAGGGAAAGATTTCAGGTTGAAGCTAGATGAGGCGACGGATAGTAACAAGGATGTTTTTTGATTTGCTACACACGGTTCATTGATGGTGACAAAAGTGTGGAAAACCTTCTCTTTTACAAAAGTATCACTGGAGGTATAAAAGCTCGAGACTTGTTTGAGATCCTTGATACTTTTATGTGTGAAAACAATTTAAACAAGATTAAATGAGTTAGTGTCTGTACTGATGGTGGTTACTCTATATCTGGCTGTTATGAAGGATTGCAGGCACTCATGTGAAGCAAAGCTCTTGATGCATTGTGGACCCATTGCATAATCTACAGGGAAGCAACTTGTGTCAAAGCACCCGAGTCCTCCACTGAACCTGGAAAGTGTGTTGAAAATTGTGATCTTTATAAAAGCTTGGCCACAGAAGGTGAGGTTTTCTAAAAAAAAAAAATTATGAGGATATGGGATCTGTAGCTCATCATGGCTCTCCTTTGGGAATGTACTGTCCTGTGTGTTTGAATTACAGTAGGAACTCAACTATTATCTCAAAGAACAAGAACATGAATGTGCTATAAACCCTTTGAATACTGATTTTTTTTGTCAAAGTTAGCATAACGTGCAATCTCTTTTGAAAAACTGAATTTCTCTCTGCAGCAAAACAACTTGCAGAGAAGATTTCAGCTTTCAGAAAAAAGTTGCCAATGTGAAGAAGAAAAATGAATGAAAATGGTGGCAAAGACTTTCCCCCTGTTGCCACACACAATGAAGATGATTTGACCCACAAAATAAAATCTGTTTTTGAGGACCATCTAACACAGCTCAGTGACTGGTTTGAAAATTACTTTCCAAAAGATATGGAGAAGTTTGTATGGATCCAAGACCCATTCAAGACAAAAGGCCTATCTGCATTTACTTCTGCAGAAGAAGAAAATCTTATTGAGCTGTCTTGTGACACAACTAAAAAAAATTTGGCAACATGTAACAAATTGAATTTTGGATATCAATAAAAGATGAATATCTGCTGCCAAATGCTAAAGCTCAGCAAATCCTAATTCCATTTGTGATGTCTCCTTAGTGTGTATTCTTGCATGTGATAAGAGGACCTCCCAGGGAAGGTTCTGTTCTTTCAGTTTACCTCTTCTGGGATCTAAACATTCGACGTGTTTGCCGTGCATGGTGACCTGTGAAGGGGAGGAGAGGATCTTGGTGGTTGAGGGGTCCAACCTAAACACACCACTTTGGCCTTGAATTCCTGTAGACGAGCAGCCTTTCGGTGGCTCCCCTTGGGTCAGTCGGCTGGTCCACTTGGGCTAGAGTCAACCAAGTACCAGTGTTGGAAGTTCTCAATGGGTGTTGTGGACATTGTATCTGATACTGGTGTTTGGGTATAGTGCTCACAAAACCCTGGCATTGCTGCAGTGTCCTTGCATGACATTGTAGTGCGTCCACTTGTAGGGGGGCTCTATGGTGGGTGGGGTCAGTGGGTACCGAAATTTTCCTTTTTTTCCTGTGGATCCTTCAACAAAAAGTTTTAAATAAAATAGTGAAAAAACACCCAATAGGTAAACGACCACATTTTGAAGACTGAGCAGCAATCTTTAACATCTGTAACACCTGTACCCCATTTTCTTATATCACATTCTCTTTCAGAAAAACCTTTAGGGCAAATGTCTTCCTTTTTTATTTAGAATGGACTACAGGGACTTGCTGGCTCTCCAAAGTCAATAAAGAAGCTTCGTTCTGGAGACATATTTGCTGAAACATCCACATCCCAACACAGTGAACTCCTCTTGAATTCAAAGGCAATTGGGGATATACCTATTGAGGTTACACCTCATGCTACTTTGAATTCTTCATGAGGAGGTATTGTTGAGAGGGATTTGAAGAACGTTCCCAAGTCAGAAATTCTCGCTTGTCTCTCCACTCAAGGAGTTTCTGCAGTGAGGTGCATCTCCACTCCCATAGATGAAGTTACACTGCTAACAAATACCCTCGTTTTGACGTATACTTCATCACGTGCACCTGCCACCATCCAGGCAGGTTATCTCATTTGCAGGGTTGAGCCATACATTCCAAACTTTCTTTAATGTTTCCAATGTCAGAGATTCAGCCACTCAGAGACATCGTGTTGTGGTTCCCTGGCATGTGCTCATTGTGGAGGCAAGGACCAAGATGCCTATGAATGCAACATGGACCCACATTGCATCAACTGCAATGGTTCTTACCCCTCTTACTTTCGTTTTTGCCCAAAATGGTTGGAGGAAAAAGAGATGCAGCATTTAAAAATGATACATAACATTAGTTATCCCGAAGCTTGAAATTGCTGCCCTCCACTCCATCTCAGACATCTGCTGCTGCGCTTCATTCCACAACTACATTGGGAGTGCAAACAGATTTCTCTGTGCCTCCAAGAGAATCGTTTTCAAAACAAATGAAAAGCCTTTTGACCTCCGTGGTTAAAAAGGTTGATGAATCGACTTCCACACCCATCTCTATTCCTTCAATACATTCCAACAAACCTCAAGATCCACGTCCTTCAGTTTCAAATACAGGCATTTCTTCTGATACATCTTTTTCTCCCATCCCACGATGCAAATGAATTATTTGTTCGTATCTTCAGTCACTGGAATCCCATTCCAACAACAAAGACCTGTCCACTCGACCCAGGGCAAGATCCATGGAGGTTGATAGACCTCCTCCGACTAAGGACAGTAAAGAAAAAAAGACATGGTGGTAAACAGAAGGGTTCTCCTGCCACTTCACCTACTCGTTCTTAAAAATGGCCACCTTGATACAATGCAACTGTCGTGGTTTACGTTCTAATCTGGATGTTATCAAAACACTGCTTTCTACCATCCTGTATGTCTTTCCTTACAAGAAACATTTCTAAAACCTGCTGATACAGTCACCATTCGGCAGTTTTCTCTGTACATAAATGTCAGGCTGTGTGATGGACAAATATATGTAGGGGTGGCACTATTGGTTGATCAGCATGTGCTCACCCTGTCTTTGTCACTCAACACATCCTTGGAGGCTGTAGCCATCCATGTTTCCTTGGGTCATTCCATCACTGTTCTCTCTACCTGTTCCCTGGAGAGACATGATCAATCAGGCCTTGATGCTCTCGTTGAACAGTTGCCATCTCCATTTCTAATGTTGGGGGACTTTAATGGATAGCATCTCCTCTGGGGAAGTGCTGTTATTGATAAGAGGGGTCGCTTTTTGGAGCATATGCTCTCTGATCACAATCTTTCTCTTTTCAATACTGGTTCTTCCACTTATTTTCATGCACCTATTCAGTCTTTTACTGCTATTGATCTCTCGGTTTGCTCCCCTTCATTATTTTCCTGTACTTTTGAGAGAGACTGATCATGGCCGATGCCACCCTACTTGCATGACCTGGTGGAAACTGCATCAGGCAGACTGGTCCACTTTCACTGCTCTCGCAGAACTTGTTCCTGCCATCATGAATCAGCCATCAATAGACGACTGTGTGGCAGTGGTAACTGACTGTATTATACAAGCAGCTGGTCAGTGTATTCCTAAAATCTTGACACGTTTTCCACTGTCAACATCCTTAGTGGAATCCTACTTGGCATGGAAGGCTCAAAAATGGGCCTGGGATACTTTCTGTAGATATCCCATACTTTCGAACCGCTTCGCTTTCCATTGGGCCCATGCACATGCTAGGTGAGAAAGACGTCAAAGCCAGAAGGAATCTTGGATTAAATTTACAACTGGCATATCTTCTATTACCAGTTCCAAGATCATATGGAACAGGATTCGAAAGATCAGTGGGCACTACAATTCTGTCCCCCTCTCTAATGGTCAAGAGGTAGTAGGTGTCTGGAGAATTGTCGGGTATTTAGCACTTTTGCTTGTTCTTCCACCTTCTTAGCCATCGAGACTTGGGCAGAGCATTCACCTCTTTCCTTTTAAACTGTCTCTTTGACTATAATTGTCCCTTTACACTGGTGGAACTGAAAATGGCCCTTCCATCAGTCTGGCACTACATCTGTTAAACCTGATGATGTACACTATGACATGCTGTGCTATCTCTCTCCTGCTTCTCTTGATATTCTTCCTATTGTTTTTAACCGGATTTGGCAGAAGAATGTTTTTTCTGATGCTTGGTGCCAGGCTATTATCTTACCTTTCTCTAAACCTTGGAAATATCCCAAGATTTCTTTAAATTACTTTGCTTTGATGAGCTGTCTCTGTAAGACCTTAGAGAGGATGGTTAATGCTTGTTTTGTTTGGTTCCTCGAATCAAACAACCTCCTCTTGCCCACTCATTGTAGGTTCCAACGATAGCATTCTACCAAGGACCACCTAATTTCACTTGAAACATCAATCTGAAAAGCCTTTCTCAAATGCCAACATTTTGTTTCAATATTCTTTGAATAGGCTTATGACACAACATGGTTGCATGACCATTTACCTATGTTTATTAAAAATTATTTAATGGACAGGAGATTCTAAGTTTGTGTGGGTTTGACACTTTCCTGCTCTTTTGTACAGGAACTTGGTATCCTTCAGGTATGTGTTTTGAGTGTCACACTTTTCAGTACAAAGTGGACTTCGGTAATGTTTTGCTGCCAGTGGTCCCTGAGACCAAGCTCTTGGGGCTTATCTTTGACCGTAAGCTGACCTTTATATCACACTTAAAGCAGCTACGGGTCAAATGCACAAGATCGCTGAACATCCTCGGTGTTCTCTCTACTGCCAGTTGGGGAACTGATCGATATTCTTTGTTAAAGATATATCATGCTCTTATTCATTCTAAATTTGACTATGGATCAATGGTCTGTCGCTCTGCCAGACCCTCGGCCTTAAAGATGCTGGACCCCATTCCTCGTCAAGGACTTCAACTCTGCACTGGGGCTATCAGCACCTCCCCAGTTCAGAGCTTACACGTGGAATCTCACAAACCTTCTCTGCACCTTTGCCATTTGCAACTGTCTTTACTGTATTTTTCCAAACTTTGCTCCTTGCCAAAGCATCCCACTTGGGGAATTGTTTTCCTTCCTCAGTGGGCCTTACTTCTTCAGAACAGACAATCTGCCATTGCTCCTTTTGTCCTTTGCATCCAGATGCAATTGGATTAATTGGGTTTGTCCTTGGATAACATTGCAGAATCCACTGGTCAGCCCATCCCACCATAGCTTATTACAGTCCCTTTATGTCACCTTTTTTTAAGTCATCTGAAACAGGCAGATACTCGTGATTGGAAGTACCGTTTTTTATTTACTGAACATCATTTGAACAATCAATCCATTCCAATTTATACGGATGGTTCCAAATCAGGTAATTATGTGGGCTCTGCCATGGTTTGTTGCAGTTCAATGGTTGCATGCAGAATCCCCTCTACAGCTTCTGTGTTCACTGCTGAACTGTACACCATATCTCTTGCCCTGGATCATATTGAAGCTGAGGAGTATTCCGACTGCACTATTTTTACTGACTCATGTTGTCTCACACCCTGTTGTTACTGATATTCAGAACTGACTAGCCCATTTCTCATTAACATCTACTTCTATCAAGTTTTTCTGGATACCAGGCCATGTTGGTATTTGTGGGAATGAGCTTATAGACATGGCAGCTAAATCTATCTTCTCTGGCACTGTCATCACTGTGCCTATTCAGCACATAGACTGTGGTCCTGTATTCAAGGCTTGGCTCCATGTCAGCTGGTAGTCCACTTGGAGTGAGCAACATGACAGCAAGCTTTTTCAAATAAAACCGTATATCGGACTTCAGCTGTCTAGCTTCCACAAGGTTCAGAAAGAGTAAGTTGTCCTGACTAGACTACACATCAGTCACATTTTTTTAACTCATTGTTTTCCTTTTTCTGTAACTAATGCACCAGTGTGTACTTTGCTTAACACTCAAGTCATTGTAAGCCACGTTTTACTTTCTTGCCATCGTTATGACTCTCAACGACGGCACTATTTTAATCATGTTCTGTCTCAGGGTTTGTGTGAAACATTGGACAGTGTTATCAGTGATGGTGACACTGTCCATCTTGATAAAGTTTTTAGTTTTTTAATGGCCATTAATCTTTTTAATCTTATTTAAGTGTTTGATATTTATTCATTACACCTTTTTAATTGTGGTTCCCTTATCAGAGTCTCAATCTCTATAGTTCAATTTGACATTGGAAAATGGCCAGAACATTAAACAACTTGACACCAGGACTGGAAAGGCCAACTTAGGTGACTAACGCTGCTGTTTGAACTACCTGTTAGTTGTCCTGACGAGTTATTACAATTTTGCTGCTCGCCTTTTAACATATTATTACTTTTCCTTTTGGTACTGGCCATAATGACACGTAACCTGGAACCATGATTGGAAAGGTCAACTTCAGATGACTGACGGTGGTTCTTGTACTTACTTATTCGTCTTCCTGGGGGGTTATGATCATTAACATTTTGCTAGAGAAAGTCCTTTACAACTTCTCTTACTCTACTTTCTCTCTTAATATTGTTGACTAGGTGTCAATATTGGTTTTATGCTTTTTCTGTTTTTCAATGCTGTTTTGTTTTATCTTCATTTCCTTTTATGTATTTTACTGCATTTAATTTATTTTTACTATTTTACTGGATGTTTGTTGCAAATAGCCAAGCTGCTTTGTGCCATAAAACACTAAATCAATCAATCACCATTTGTGATGTCATATCTCTGTGAGGCAGGGTTTTTGGCAGTTGCTGTGATAAAAAAATAAAAGCAAGTAATGCACAAAAATCAGTGTGAAACAGGAAATGAGGGGGACAATATCCAATCTGAGAATGTATGTTGGTTAAGTTTGAAGATGATAAAATGATTTAAGAAGGAAAGTGATTTTGAACTTAATATTAAAAAAGCTTCTTTGAAGCACATTTGTATGCTTGTAATTATGAGTATTTGAATTTAATTTTGAGAGAACAGCAGCTTCTTATAATACATTTGTGGGCTACTTTATTTTGGAGAGATTAAAATTTCTAATTTTAGGCTAGATGATTACGACTGCTATAAATACTGGATGTTCGTTATTTGCAGTAATTGTGTTAACACTGTGTAGGTTTCCTCTGTTTAACTCACTAGTAAGGTAAAAAAATAAAATTGGCATATACATATATAAATGTGTATTTTTCTGATAAGTTTAAAGTACAGCAAAAATTGGTTGTTGTTGCTTTGAATAAATTAAGTTTATTTGGATCAATTTATTAACTGCAGACTCTTTTTGATACATTTGTTAAGATGTTATTTTATTACTGGTGTGACTTTCTTGTAGGAGAAGCAGCTGATCCATAAACTGTTCAAGGTTTTGGTGCCACGCTATCAAAACAAATGTGAAAGTTTTACTGCCTTGCACATGCTTCCAATGGGTGTCTCTGCTACATTGTCAGAAAAGAACACACATGTTTATCCTCGAGCTTTGCTGGAATTGAAAGGTAAGCCAAAGAGTGCATGTATGTTAATTTTAGGTTTAATCCATATGTCAATGTATTTTACTTTTGTTTCTTTCAAATAGTGTTAATTTAATTAAAGTATGATGTTTTCTGAATTGTTCACTGACATTCCTTTTTATTTCATACATTTTGCAGTTTGATAAATCATGAATGACAAGGTTTTCTTAAATATCTTAATTCAAATGTGTCTGAATGTAAATGCATTATGCAAACTGCTTATTGGCTTATGAAGGGAATTGCCACAAGTAGGAGAGATGGCCCACACTTTACACAGTTTTGAATTGGGAATTAAGAATTTCATGAAAGATAAAGTGCAGGTTTAAGTTTTTACTTTTCTCAAGAGTTTGTTTGTGTGGACAGCTGTGAAGGATGATATGATCACTTTTGTTTTTTTAATTTCACATAAAGCTACACGAGGGCTATCTGCACCACTCTTATTCATGTATTTTGTTATGAAAGCCTCTACATGGTGACGTTCTTTCTGTAGGATTCCTGAAACTGTTTATGATGGACTTAACAAATATGCAATATTGAGTATTGTACTTGAATGTTTTTTTACAAATAAAGTTTTAAAGTATATGTTTACAAGTGCTTCCTGTCAAAAAAGAAACAATCCAAGAAATATATCCTGGACATAGATATCAGTTTTAAAAAAGTACACCATAGTTTTATTGACTTTAGTGCTTAAAAGTTTTGTTTTCTTACCCCATTTATTTGTCAGTCTGGTAGAATGTCAAGTGCAGAAAGTAAATTTAAATCAAGATGACTGGTTTATTTGTTGTTGGATATAAACTACCATTTTGTGTAAGAGGTATTATTTAGTTAATTGTGATATAATATTTATTGATAATATGATTTTTGTAACAAGAGCGTTAAAAGTTGATTATTTTTAAAGTGTTGTTACAACAAATTTAATCATTTGTTAGAGACGTAAGTTGTGTGTGTAGTTCAGTTGTTGAAAATTGATGTTACATTACTTGAATCTTCTGTATTTTGCTTGTTACCTTAAGTGAGTATTATTATATCAGTGTCTTGTAGCTTGTAGAAACTTCTAGACCTCAATTGGACAATGTATGTTGGCAACCAAGCAAGTGCAAATTAAGTTGGTAAATGTTATGAAAGCAACATAAAGTTAGACTGTTCAGTTGTTTATTTAGCTGTAATGGGCAATGTTTAAAGTGAGTTTCATAATTTAAAAGAAATTACGAGAATAATTTGTCATCATGAAGTGTGTTCTAAAATAGTTGAGTCCATATGCATGGAGTTTGATGAAAAAGAGACAATTATTTGATGTTTTGGGTATAACTGTGGTAATCTGCAGGGTAATGTAAGTGAATCTATAATGTATTTTCTAGTAAGAAACAGAGTAGAGAAAGATAATTCCTCTTGTCAGGTGGGTTTTGAAGTAACTGAACCAATCTGTGTGAACTTTGGCAATAAAGTATAATTATTTAGAATTTTAGATAAAACTGTGATGTTCCATTGTGTAAAGAATTTTTGTAAATATATTTTACTTGTTTTGAATATATTATTATAAATGAAATAGATTATGTGTCGTACATTTATTGCCAACACGTCACAGATAGTTAAGTAAAAGAATTCCAGCTTGTTTAGTTAAAACCTGATGTTTAGGTTTTGTTTTGAAGAAAGTTGAATTTATGATAGATTTTTATATCATGCATAATTAAGAAATTATTATTTTTCTGGATGTTTGTAATTTTTCTTTTTTGTCTGTTTTGGTTTAAAACAGGAAATCCATTTCCCCCAGTTCCCACAAAGAAAGAAATTAATAAAAATAGCTTAACTAATATTCTTATTGAGGAAGCAATGAAAGAAATTAGACATGCTAAAGTAGAAAAACAGGAGGGCCAGCCAATACCTCAAGAATCATTTCACCAAACAGTTCCATCCATAATCCAACAGGAAGAGAAAAGTCCTGACAATTTAGATAATGGATCTTCAAATGCTTCTCTTTCCAAGCAAAATGTGGACTCTAATTTCTCAAATAATGACAAATCTAACATTATATCACAGCTGGAACAGTTGTCTTTAGAATCTAAACTAGAAAGTAAAAATGTGGGAACAGATAATGTATAAAATGATTTGGTTTCTTCTTCATTCATATTGTACAAGTAGTAAGTGTATGAAAAATGTATTTCTGTAAAACTTTACAATGAAAGTAAAGTTTCTGGTTGTAGGAAACAACTGTAATTATGTTTTTTTTTTTAAATAGTTATGGTAATTTTAATTTTTACTCATATTTTTCAAAGTTACAATATTTCAAAAACGAGTATATTGAATACTTGTTTTATAAACACAGAAAGTAGACTACCCCTTATAAAAATAATTTACATAATACAGTGGTGTGCTTCTACCAAAACGTGTGTATTGTATTAGTAAATTTCTGAAAATTCCAAAAGTACAAATTAACCACAGTAACTTTATGGCTAGACAAGAGTATCACAGCCCTTTCTGTGGAAGGATATAAATATAGTCAAAAGACATTTTGGAAAATGGAGCTTTTAGTTTTCTTAGTAAAAGTGGGAAACATGGAGTTGAGCATGTAATCAAGGATTTGAAGTTGGTGAAGATTCACAACCAAAAGGTCACAAAGTTGGGAAACAAATATTTGTTTTCATGAAAACAAAAAGATGGCTTAATGAACTGGAGCTACAGCAGTCCCATTTGTCTAGCCATCCAGTTGACGTCTGTGCATTTTGTTTACTTAAATGTGATCTTGAAAGTTGAGATCCATGTTGTTTATTGCATTCAAAATCATTTAACCTGTCATGTACATATTGAACAAAATTTACATCCATAAGTTTTCTTCATTAGAGCTAAGAATGGGAGATAAACACTATTATGTCTTAGTGTTTCAATGAAAGTATCCTCCAAGCTAAGGTTTAATTTTGTGTTAAGTGTTTGAATTAATTTAATCAGTCTTTCTTGCCTAAAACAACAGTATCTACTATAAAGTGATAGCTAATATAAAGTTGGGTAAATCAAAAGAGTGAAGATTATAGAAAGTTTAATGGTTGGGAGGAGAGGAAAATCAACATTAAACATTTTTTAGTAAATTGTTTGATGTTTCTGGTTTACATCAGAGAAAATGAATGTCTTAAAAACTACTGTTATTTTTCCTAAAGTAAAACATCAAAGGTTTAAGCTTTGAATTTGGTAAATGATTAAATATGCTTAATTATTTAAATTACATACTGATAATTAGTGTAAATAATGAGTATATAAAATTATCAGTATGGGGAAAAAAATGGTATTTTTGTGGTAAAAAAGAACTAAGAACAATTTTTATTTAGATTGTTAAATTATTTGGTAGAGGATCATTATTAACAAATGAGTGAAGAAATGGACACTGTGCCATAACATGATGCTCTATAATTTTAAAATTTCAGAATCCGGAGGTGCTTATTATCTTGCAGATAAAACATGATAATTTACAAAACCAAAAATTGTAGTTTGTGGAGAGTGATGGGATGAAGATGCATTTATTTAACATATTTTTGTACAAAAATAAACTTCATGCTAATTCTTTGAGAAATTTTGGGTATTGATACTCCCACTCTTAAATAATCTTAATCTTAAATATTCTTAAATTGGAACAAAATTTGTGAAAGCAGTTAATTTATTTGATGGAAGAAGTTTCCTTTTTTTAATCATTCAAAATTTGCCCAAAGTGAACCCTTTAGATAGTACAAGTTCAAAAATGCCTTGCTAGTAATTGCTAGTGGATTAATTCTTAAGCTCAGTTATCTTGTAGTTTAAACAGTCTCAAGTTTAGTTCCTGTTTACAGGAGATGCAAAAATTTATATTACAAAATAAAAACTGACACTCAGGGTTGTTGTAATTAAAATTTATCTGTATTGAGTAATTTCTATGAAGTTTGGTTGGCTGTTCAACATATAGTCATGGATTCCTTGTAAAATGCCTTAATTCTTTTGTTTAGGTATAGGTTATGTACATAATTGTGGTCTCATACAAGTTTGTAGTAATTTGAGCCTGTGTCTGTGCCTTCTCAATGTGAGAAGATAAACCCATCTTAAGGCAACACAGATACTTGTATAAGTTACTATGAGCAGGGATTCTCCCCATTGAAGGTGTCATTTGTAATAATTGTTAACATTTGTAGTTGTTTATGACATACCTTGTCTCAATTGGAAGTGTGGTATAATATAGCTTTCTGCTCATTTATTGCGCAGCAAGATTTGAAATGTCTCCGCTTCACTCAAGTAGCCTGTTAAAGTTTCAACAAGATATCACATTTGTATGGTAAATGAACTAAATAACTGAGTAATTACAGTGTTTGAGTTGCTCATTGAGTAGAGGAGCGAACAGGTTCACAAAGAACGAAAGGGTTACTGATCGGTAGCTGATTACATGTTTGAAGGCGGTTGTGTAATTGAGTGTAGGGATGTAGAGGGGGTGTTGAGAGGTTGATATATTTATTAATATAGGTATAAAGGTGTTCGTTTGTGTTGGTTTATTTTGGGCTTGAGTTGTTGTATAAGTAAGGCTTCTTTAATTTTTTGTTTGTTTATTTAGTATTTGGGTGTTTTCTGTGGTTATGTTGTGTTTATTTGATTTGCAGTGTTCGAAAATTTTAATAAATGCACAAACATTATCCAAAACCGTTGACTAACCTCATAATTAACAGATCCGACCGACAATTAAAAACAGACAAGATGCATCTACTTAACAAAGGACTCAACTTTGCAATAGCGCCTAGGTAAATCCCAACCATAGAAATTAAAGCATGTTTCGAAAATCTAGCCAGAAGACGTGATATTTTCACACTCACACACAAAACAACCAACAGAAAGAAGACAACTTCGACAATTCTATTGACATCCAACAACCAAGCTTCCCAGGAAAAATTAAAAATTTATATTTTACAGAAACACCTAAAAACAACTTAAACGATTTTTTAAAGAATTTTTTCACAAAATCATTAACATAATTTCACAAAACGGAAAAATGAAAAACAACCTTACAAAAATAGACATTAATTCCATTAAAAACCTAAAACAATACAAAAATGTTAAAATTCTAAAGGCAGATAAAGAAAAGCTATAGTCATAATGAACACGAATTAATACATCCAAAAAATGAAGAACATTCTATCAGACATAAACAAATTTAAACCAATACACACAAATATAACAAAGACACAAGAAACGCAACTTAACAAAATACTACTAAAAATGAAAAAAGCCAACACAATTTCAAAAATACTTTATTCCTATCTACGCAAGACCGGCTTGCACACACCACAAATATACGGCATCCCCAAACCTCATAAACCAGATTGTCCACTACGACCAATAATGCTCACATATGAATCGTTTAATTACAATCTTGGTAAATATATAGCATGGGCATTTTCCAAATATGTAACATCAGTCAGCTTATTCGTCAAAGACTCTCTTAACTTTAATTTCAAACTTAATCATGAAACCTCAATGGCCAGTTTCGATGTTATATCCCTCTTTACGGAAGTTCCAACCACTGAAACCTGCGAGATAACCTTAAAACTCGACATCCGAGATCCTAACCCATCAATAGACATTCCCAGCAACCAGTTAGCAACCCTTATAGAATTCACCAAGATGAAGACAAGCTTCATGTTCAACAACTACAACTATATACAAACAAGTGGACTAAGCATGGGCAACCCAGTATCACCACTTCTAGCCAATATTTCTATGATACAAGTTGAGACACAAGCAGTTAACACAGCATTACATCTACCACTATACTGGTACAGATATGTAGATGACACGATTGCGGGATTCACATCTACAGAACACATTTAATTTTCTCAATCACATTAACTCTATACATCCCAACATTAACTTCACATTTGAAGAGGAAGAATTTGTTTAGAATTAAGCACAAAACTACTCAATGGGCTATCTGTGCTCTTCCCACCACGAGTATCGAAACCCGTTTTTTAGTGTGTAAGTCCGCAGACATACCACTGTGCCACTGGGGGTGAAGAGGAAGAAACCAATCAAACATCATTTATTAACCTGAAAATTACAAGAACCGATGCGGAATTTAAAACAGAAATTCACCGAGAAATCACCCATACTGGATTATACATTCCTTGGGACGCAGCACATGAAACAAAACAAAAACTCAACATACTAATAAACCAAATAAACACAGCCATAAAACTATGCTGATCAGATAAAATTAACGACGAATTAGACAAAATAAAACAATATTTCATTAACATCAATAAGTTTCCTCCACAAACCGTAGAAAATATACGCGTACACACCTAGACAAAAAG
Organism: Carcinoscorpius rotundicauda; assembly: GCA_011833715.1. Classification (NCBI taxonomy): domain Eukaryota; kingdom Metazoa; phylum Arthropoda; class Merostomata; order Xiphosura; family Limulidae; genus Carcinoscorpius; species Carcinoscorpius rotundicauda. The sequence goes on along the minus strand of CM022393.1, from coordinate 120,128,901 downwards.
CAAAATCAAGTAACAAAAGTAAATACATCCCACAAATTAAAAAATCACGATACCATATACTGCTGAAAACCATATATTTTCGACATCAGCAGAAAAATAACCAGTAACAAAATATGACATTCCAGTTAATACCAAATTTATTCAAAAACCAGGTACAAAACTAAGGTCTATAATGTGTAAAAACTACACTAATAAACACCACATTAACATTATTTATAAAATATAACGTGATAACTGCCACGACTTCTATATTGGAGAAACAAGTAGAAAAATGGAAACCAGGTGCAAAGAACATAAAAAGTCACCTTCACACGTTTTCGAACACTGCAAATCAAATAAACACAACATAATTATAGAAAACACCTAAATACTAAATAAAGAAACCAACATAAGCGCAAAATTAAATAAACCTTACTTATGCAACAACTCAAGCCCAAAATAAACCAATACAAAGGAACACCTTTATACCTATATTAATAAATATATCCAACATCTAAACACGCTCTCTAGATTTTTACACTCAATTACACAACCGCTTTCAAATATGTGGTCAACTCCCAGTCAGTAACCCTTTCTTTCTTTGTGAACCTGACGTGATCGAAGAAGGTCGAAACGTTGTTCGCTCCTTCACATAGTGCTTACTCTATTCAAACTATCCGTTTTTAAATATATATTAACTTGCTAATATATATATATTGAGAAAAGGTTGTACTCAATGATATCTACTGCGCATGCTCTCAGTAAGTATCCATGGTAATTCCAAAAACAAGAACAGTATGTTATTTTTTATTCAGAACTACCTATACATGATGGCCAGTAATTTTAGATCGATAGAATTGAGAAAAGGCAGCTTGCCACAGTCTCTCTCATAATGCACCTGCGGCCTAAAGAATGATACGTGTTTTTACGGAAAGCAAATGCGATTTATGGCTACTCATATTTATATACCATATGATAAAATAATTACATCAAATTATATTGTTTTCTATAAAAACTCCCAAGTAAAAAAGCTACACACTTCAATCATCGACATAATTTTAAATCAACTTTTGTGGCTTTTTTAAGTTTGTATTAAAAATAAATAGAGCAATTTACGTTATTGTACAAAGAAGTCACACGATACATTTAAATAAGCATTAGAAGAGAATTTTGAATTTTTTTATTCGGGTTTTATCTAAATTTCTTAGAACGAACAAAGTTTTACAGAATAAATATCACTTAGCTGGAATACTGTATTAATAGAGTACAAAGTTACAAAAGTTTTTTTATGATTATTTCTCCATAATTTTCCAAACTAAGTTTACTTGTTTAGTAAATCAGTTGAGAGAAAGTTTGAGGAATGTTTAAAACATTAAAAGATTTAATTTTACATTTATTATTATTGGTCTAAAATATTGTGTTGATGTTTAGAGTTCATAAAATACACAGTTTAGTTATTGTTGATGTTTACGTTTTCTTTGATAAATGCTTAGTAAAAATAAAAAAAGACACTAATGCTTTACGGATAATGTTGATAAAATTATTTACTGAAATGAAAGGTGGTATTCTTAGAAATTATATTTTGTTTTTTCATAATTATTTACCAATTGTTTATGCTATACGTGTGGTACTTAGAGTTTTCAAATGTGTATATATACACTGCTGGCCAAAATCTTAAGGCCAAAGAACATAAAGAAAAAATATGCAATTTGCGTTGTTTGACTCAACCACTTATTTGAGTAGAGCTTCGAAAGATGAAAATAAGGGAAAATAAAAATAAAAACTTTTTAGCATTTATAGAGTTTATAGACCAAATAGCTAAATTTTGGTGGAAAGATACATATTTTGAAAATCGTAGATGAAAGGACAACTAATTGTTGCAAATTTTTGTTAAAAAATCAACGGTTATAGATTTGGTAGTTATAGTGACAAAATTATTATTTTTTGAACATGGAGAAAATGATTTTTAATTGCAATAATAATAGAGAGATATCGGAGCGTATATTTTATAGAAAAATCAAGGTTAAGCCTATATTTTATTCACAAAATACATAATGTTGGTTTAAAATCTAAAAACTTATTTACCTTAACCTAGGTGGAAAACAATCAAAAAGTTTATTTGATAATAAGTCTTTGTGGCCTCTTATATGTAATAATTTTTACACTTTGTTTTAAAGAATCTACTTTTCTGTGGAATATCTTGAGAAAGAAAACAAAATTGAAATAAGCCTAAATTTTGATATGTTATGGAAGAAATAATGAAAATTCTCATGATAGAATAAGAATGAAGGAGTAAATCAAGATTGTTTTTCTATTAAAGTATGAAGAAACACTATCTTTCTTTAAAAACTTAAATTCTTGATAGATTCGGTGAAGATATGAATTTTCGAAAGATGTTAAAATTAGTAGAGAAATATCGAACTATGTTTATTTCGTAGGAAAATTAAAGGTTGAGAGTAAATTTTATTTTCGAAATACATGATTTTTGAGAAGCTAGAAAAAGTTCATTTTAACCCAGAGTGAAAACGATCAAATAGCGTTGTGTATTTGTGTAGAAATCTTCCTGGTCTTTCAGGTGTAATGATTTTAATGCAGTTTATTTCAAAGGTTCTTTCTTTCATCGGATGTCTTGATAAACAAAGACATTTTGATGAAAGTATAATCATTTTGTATAGCATAGATTACTGGCGTCTTTCTGGTGAAATTTGAAGAAAACTAATTTTTGCAAACTTTGTTAAAAAGTTGAAAGAAGTGGTTTTTAATCGTAGTATTAATAGAGAATTATCGGAAGGCATTTATTTCTGAAAAAAGTCACCACTGAGGCTATTTACGAAATACGTAATGTTGCTTTAAATTTGAAAAAAAGAACTCACTCTTACCCAGATTAAAAACAGTCAAAAAGTGTAGTTTTGTTTGATAAATGATTTTTATAAATTTATTTTAAAATATTTTCTTTTCTTTACAATGTTTTGAGAAACAAAGGAAAATCGAAGTCATCCTAAGTTCTTATAACATAGTCTGGAATAAATAATTGGAATTTTGGATGAAAAAATAACCATTTTAGAAAGCTTTGTTCATGGGTGTCTTTCTGTTGAAATATGAAAGAAATCTATTGTCACTTCCAAAGCTAAAAAAAAGAACTCTCTCTAAGTGAGTGTATAACTAATACACAAAGTATAGTGTATTTAAAATGAATATTTGAGAGGCATTGCTGGAGATTTTGAATGTCTCAGATAATTGTATGTAATAAGGAGAAGTTTGATTCAATGATACATTGATAGGTACAGAAGTACAAAAAATGATGATTGTATAACGATGATGACTGAAGAGGAGAAACATGTTGAGAAAATGTCCGTTGTTTGTTTGCATTGTAACGAGCCAAGGCTATCAAGGCAAGTAAAAAGGTGACGAAAGCTATATACGCTGCATTAATGAAGCGGAACCAGGAGGAATCTCTGACAGCTTGAAGACACCACTGTGTGGGCTAAAGTTGCGGATGATCGATAATTATCGAGCTTAAAACTCCCTAAAAAGGAAGCCAGTCGGGATTTTGATAAAATATCGATAACAAGAATGTGGGTATAAATACCAATGGATAAGTAGATTTGTTTTTGTTGTTAGCTGTTGCACACGACATAACAGAACTGACCAATTAAGTATCAGAACTACCTACGGGCGGTTGTGCATACTAGTTAACAGATCGTGAGGATACAAGGGAAAACCAAATAAAACCTCAAGTAACAGCCAAAAAGTCAGCTCTCTCTTGCAAAAAAGAAGTTGCTTCCATACTTTGTATCAAACAGTTTCGCTACTTCAACATGATCACTGCACTAATAAATCAACCAACTGTTTCTCGCCTGAGCTTTTTGTAAGTATTTTTATTCTCAGTTTATTAAAATATCGGTTCTCATATTAAAGTACTATATAGCTAAGTAACTGTTTAGTAAGAATGTCAATTTAAGTAAAAGAATTTAAACTATTTGAGAAATTGTATGTTGAATTCAAACTTTAAGTATATGAAAACTTAATAAAAGAAGTATTATTGGTTTCATACTTTTTACTTTATCTGTAAAGCCTCGAGTTAATGTCTGTGTGCTTCATTCACCCACTACATCCTCACTTAAAATAAACAAGTGTAACAGGTGATATAAGTGGAAGCTTCAAGAGTTAATCAAAACTCCACTCGGTCTACCTTCGTTACACTTGATTGTCTCTTGGATGTAGTGAATTTTTAAAGCATTTACTTAAAAAAGTTCTTCATGGCCTCTTAAATGCAGTGATTTTTATACAGTTTTTCAAAGTCTGTTCCTTCCATGGGATATTTTGAAAAACACAAGAAAATTGCAGTTAGTTTAAATGTTGATAACACATTGTGAAATAAGAATAAGAATTTTAGTGAAAGTGTGACCAGTAATTATTTTTTGATAGTTCTGATGAAAATATGAATTTTTTTCAAACATGGAAAATATGGTTTTTAATCGTAATATCAAAATAGAAATATTGAATAGTATTTATTTCGTATAAAAGTCAAGACTGAGGTTAGATTTCATTTAATAAATGTATCATGTCACTTTAGAAGCTGAAAAAAATACCTCACTCTAAGCAAGTATATAACCAATAAAAAAATCGGTATATTTGAAAAGAATACTTCATAGCCTCTTAAATTTAGTGAATCTTTAAACCATTTATTTACAAGGTTCTTGCTTTATTCACTATATCTTGAGAACAAAGGAAAAGCAAATTTTGTGTAAATCATGTTAGCAGGTTATGGAATAAATAGTGCAAATTTTGGTGGAAGGAGAACATTGGCGCTTGTGTGTTGAAATATGAAGGAAATCTAATTTTTGAAAAGTTTTCTGCAAAGTTAAAAGTAGATTTGGTGAAAATATGCATTTTTTGACAAAAAACAGTTAATTTTAATCTTAATATTAATAGAAAGTGTAGGATAGTGCTTATTCTGTAGGAGAACTTAAATGTGAGGTTACACTTTATTTACGTATTACATAATATCACTTTAAAAGCTAAAACAGAAACTCACGTCATCCCAGAGTAAAACAACAAAAAGTGTAGTGTATTTGGAAAAAAATATTTCATGACTTGTGTTACGTTTTTTATGTGGACTGAACGCAACAGAAAGACACAGATAACAGCTTATATAATTTATTACAATAAACTATTATATATATGACAGATATAAAATAAATTATATAATAACAATGACAGATGTTCAGTTTCAACCTTCAAAGTTAATTATAATACAAAATGGTACTGGCCTGTGTCCAATATAATGATCCAGAATGAAAGTCCAAAAGTCCAGATAAGAAATCCAAAATTCCAGTCTAGGGTGTGAATTTGGTCCCACGAAGAAATTCCGAAGTTTGAATGGAGAAGTCCAAAAACAATTCACAGTCCAATAAATTTGACGAAGTTCTTTTTACGATGTGTTTGATGAATGTCTCAAATTTTCGTTTTCCAACTTACCCCAGTCTCCCCTAAACAGTCCTATACGTGTTGACCTTCAGTATAACCAGTAATTCGAATGAATCGTAAAGATTGACGAAATAAAATCACAGCTTTTGTAGATCTAGCTCCAGTCACAAATCCAAGTTGAATAAACACACAGCAAACGTTGAAAAATTCTCAAACGAAGACAACATCTCTTGAATCGAATGAAAACGAATGACTGACTGACTCTCCTCGCATCGCCGTCTGTTTATATACTAGTAGGTCTACTGTATTCTCGAACAATCGCGTAACTTCCACAGAATTCCAGAGTAATCTGGATTCGTCTCGTACAGACACCAGGCCAAAATACATTTTATTTATAGATAAATGATCTATCTACCTAATTTTAGAAATTTCTACATGAATAACAACATATTTTATTGATTTGAACTTCGAAACAATAATATAAACAACAACAACAAAAAATTTGACCGATAGATATGGAAATCCAACCACAACACGACATGGCATTTCAAGTGCTTTATACATAACACTTGTTAGATGTAACGATTTCTTATACAGTTTAAGTTAAAAACTCTTCCTTTCTTTAATATATGGCCCGGCATGGCCAAGCGTGTTAAGGCGTGCGACTCGTAAACTGAGGGTCACGGGTTCGCATCCCAGTCGCGCCAAACATGCTCGCCCTTTCAGCCGTGGGCGCGTTATAATATTACAGTCAATCCCACTATTCGTTGGTTAAAGAGTAGCCCAAGAGTTGGCGGTGGATGGTGATGACTAGCTGCCTTCTCTCGCGTCTTGCACTACTAAATTAGAAACTGCTAGCACAGATAGCCCTCGAGTAGCTTTGCGCGAAATTAAAAAAATAAATCTTTAAGATATTTTTGGAAATAAAGAAAAATCAAAGTTATCCTTAAATTTGATAATAAATTATGGAATAGATAATGTGTATATATTGAAATATGGAAAAAAATATTTTTTTCATAATTTTCAATGAAAATATATATTTTCTGAAACATGTTGGAAAGTTTTGTATCAAAACTGAATTATGAGGTTGTATCTTATTTTCAAACTCCGTAATGTTGCTTCAAAAAGAAAAAAAAAGAACTTACTCTAACCCAGAGTTAAAACAACAAAAAAGCTTAGTGTATTTGAAAAGAAGACTTCATGGCTTGTTAGATGTTGTGATTTTTATACAGTTTATATTAAAGTATCTACTTTCTTTATAATATGTTGAAACACATAAAAAAATCGCGGTTAGTATGAATTTTAATAAGACAATACAGAATAAATTATGAGAATTGAGTAAAAATATAACAATTTTGGAATGCCAAAGGCGTGTTTGTGTTGAAATTTGATGAAAAATTAATTTTGGGCAGCTTAGGTGAAAATATAATTTTTTTAAACATGAGAAAAGTGGATTTTAATGGTAATATTAGTTGACAAATATGGGAAAGTGATTATTTCATAAAAAATTCAAGATTGATACTGTGTTTTATTTACGAAATTCATAATGCCACTTCAAATCTAAAAAAAAACTCACTTTAACCGAGAGTAAAAAAAAATCAAAAAGTGTACTGTATTTGAAAAGAAGCGTTCATGGCCTCTTAGATGTAATAATTTTATACAATTTATATACAATATAAATTTACAATATTTTTCTTTACAATATCTTGAAAAACGAAGAAAACTCGAAATAAGCCCAAATAAGATTATTCGACAAAAATCACTAATTGTTTTAAGCAATGTTATAATGTTACAATTTGAAATATTCATAGGAAATACTAAATATCCAGTATTTTTCTCTTGTTCCTAGTTGCTAACGATATACGAAATATTACGTCAGGGGAGCTAATTAATAAGTGCAAGGGGTTGATGAAAGCATTAAAAGATAAGGGTCATAAATTAATTTTGTTATGGATACTGCCAAGAATTAATTGTTGAAATCAAATTTTGAGTACGTCATTAATATTAAATGCTCGGTTGGAATTAATATGTAAGGATAAGCAGATTAGCTGGTTGGAGTTCTGGAATCAATTCAGTGAGAGAAGGGAACGTTTTGGAATGGATAGTTTACATTTAAGTAGGAAAGGGTCTGGTATGTTTGCAGGTGCTACTAACTCACCTGTAAGAGAAGTTTCAAACTAGGTGAGAGCAAAGTTAAACTAAATGAAAAGAATTGAGATGTAGTGCAAATTAAGTATAACAATAGGATAATTGTTATTATCATAATTCCAGAAGCATAAGAAATAAAATAGTCCACAGGTAGAAATAAAAGGTTTTGATATAATGGGAATAACTGAAATATGATTAAATGTATATTATTTTAACGACAGAAATGTCTTTGAAATAAATGGTTATATGTTATGTAATAGGGACGGAGTATTGATCAAAGACGGAAGAGTGGCTTTTTATGTATAGTGTGAGTTACACCCTATTGAATAATAACAAGGAGATAGAATCATTGGGGTTTCTGTTAGTGTAGACTATGGGGGAAAAATCTCTTTGTAGGAATTTGTTCAAGATCACGAGATGAAACTGATGAAATTAGTGAGACCACTGTGAAATTATGAATGATTTTAATTTTGGACGTATTGATTTGGAAGTGCTAGAGTTAAACTATGAGGGAAAAACCTTCTGGAAACTGGCAAATATAAATTTTTTTACCTTTTCATGGTTAAGGAACCTACTATAAATAATCTTATTTTAAATTTATTGTTAACTTCTAATACTAACATGGTTAAAAGAGTAGAAATTGGGGAACACTCATATGCAAGTGATCATTGATGAATTAGTTTTGATATTTTACTGTATATAGAAATGAGGAATAATAATATGTTAATTCCAAATTTCAAAAACAAATTTTGAAGAGGTGCAACAAAAATTATCTACTGTGAATGAAGTAACTGAGTTATTTAGAGACACTGAGCAAATTTAGAAAATTTTCAAATAAGAAAAAAATTAGTACTCAAAACAAATTATTCTTTGCAGAAATAAAAGGGTAGTTGCAAGTAAAATAACCAGGCGAGCTCATAAATGGTATAAGAGATAAAATTAAAGAAAACCATAACAAATTTAAGCAATTTAAATCGATCTTTATTATGGAAGATTATATAAGTTCAGGAAACTGGTCAAACAGAAAAATAGGACATTCAAGAGGATGTATGAAAAAACTGTCCTGAAACATAAAAAGTAAGGATTATTTAAAGTACATTAGGGAATAGGGATAACAAAAGAAGCTTGAGTCTGATTATGGAATGGCTATGTTTTTAAATCCTGCTTTTCAGCTTTTACTAGTGAAGACGTATGCAATATTCCTCCTCTTGAAGAATTGATAGATGAAAACTAAGTTGAGCAAGACAACTGCATAAATAGAGAGTTTGTTAAAATAAAATTGGGAAGTTTAAAAAATGATAAGGCTCCTGGGCCAGATAATATTTCCCTGAGGGTTTTAAAGGAGGCTATTTTTTTGAAAGACCTTGAACAGTGAACAAGTACAAACAGATTGGACATGAGTTAATGTCACTGCTATCTTCAAGAGAGATAATTTTCTCAGTAATTATGGGCTTATTAATCTTAAATCAGTTGCGGGAGAAGTTTTGGAACGTGATAAAAGACATTTTGCAAAGTCATTTAACAAAGTTTAGAATTTTACAAAATAGTCAACATGGTTCAACAAAGGGAAAATATTGTCTTTCAGAAAAAACTTTTGATATTCTTTAAAAATTTTATTGCACAGTAGATGAGGATAAGAGTGTAGATTTGGTATATCTGTATATTTAGAAAACATTTAACAAAGTGTCATTTAAAAGGCTCGTAAAAACATTCTCTCTAAAGATGTGTGGAATAACAGTAAATTCGATAGAAAAGTTGCTGAATGGAAGAAAGCAAAGGATTGTTATAAATGGAGTTCAAACTGTATTAATGTCACAAAAGAGATACCTTAGGGATCAGTCTTAGGACTCTATTTTCTTGTTATTTGCGTCAATAATATAGATGATGGAATAGTTAATAAGTTAATTGTTTTTTATGATAATAGCAGTGAAGGGGATGTAACCGATTTATAAAAGGATTTAGACCATTTAGCGAGTTAGAAAAATAAATGGCTGATAGGTTTTAATTATAATAAATGCAAGATAATAAATGTGGACTGTAATAATTTGAATTATAAGCGTAACAGTGTCATTAAAGAAAAGATCTTGGTATAATTGTTGATCAGTCTCTTGAGCCATCCAAGCAGTGTGCTGTTGCTAGTGGTAAGACAAATAGGATTTTAGGCTGTATGTACAAAAATATTGAATACAAAACTAAAGAGGTTATAATTTAATTTTACATGTCATTGATTATAGCTACATTTGGAATATTGTGCTCAGACTTGGGCTCCTTACCTGAGGAAAAACATTGAATCGTTAGAAAGAGTTCCGAGGGGGGTTATTAAAATGATACATGGGATGGAGGGATTGTCACGTAAGGAGACATTAATATCCTTAAAATTGTTTCTTTTGAAAAATAAAAGCTAGGGGGATCTCATTTAAGTGTTTAAAATTGTAAAATGAGTTTATAGCATTAATCCATCAGCGTTTTTCATACTTTACTGTGAGAATTATACTAGGTAATCCCTTAAGTAATGTCCAGAAAAAGAGAAAGGATTTCAAATGCTTTTATATTGTTATTTAATCAATAATGTATGTTTCATTATTATTAATTACTTTCTGATTACGATTCACAAGCTTTTGAATTCACTTCTATAATAATTATTGGGGTTTGGAGGAAAAGAATGTGAAGAGGGTAGTTTTAAGAACTTTATGTGTTCCAAGCTCTTTTCCATCAAGATAGTTCTGCAAGCTTCGGAATATTTGAAAATCAGATGGAACAAGATCTGGAGAATAAGGAGGATGTGGAAGTTTTTCCTAGTCTAGCTTCTCAATCTTTGCAGATGTTATCCTTGTTGTATGAGGCCGTGCATTATCCTGGTGTAATACAACACCTTTACGATTGAAAAAAGCAGGACACTTTTCTTTCAGTGAAAAATTCAAACGCTTTAGCTTTTGACAATAGAAGTCTGATGTACATTGAGTGGGAGCAACTTCAAGTGGATCATACCAACAATTTCCCACCAAACAGTTAACAAGACTTTCCTACGGTGGAGGTCCATTTTGGCTTGCTTTAACCAGTTTATTTCCATCGAGCCATTGTCTGCCGCCCTTTACAATTTTATAAAATATTTATTTTTAATCTCGAGTTATGTTAGTTCAAATAAGGTGGGTTACGTTTACAAGAGTGCAGAGAAGTGCAAATGTCCACTCTTGCTCTACGGTTGGCTTCTGTTAACTCATGGGGACCCATTTTCCAAGTTTGATACCTTTATGAGCTGTTACAGATAACGGTGAATGGTTGAATTGGTTGAATTAAGCCTCTATGCTAGTTCTTCAACTGTTAGAGTGCAATCTTTATCAAATGCAACCTGTAGCAAATCATTAAACTCAACAGGACGACCTGAATGTGGTGCATCACTTTAGCTGTAGTCACCTGATCTGAATTTCTGAAACCACCTTCGACATTTTCATTCAATGAGATCCTCCACATCATAAACACCTTGAATGTTTCGTGTATCGTGTAGTTTCTGCTGCACTATTGCCTTTTTTAAACGCATAAAGTATTATATTCCCAATGTGCTCATGAGACACATCCATCTTCGTGTAGATTTATTTGGTTAATGATCTGAAAAAGTGGAGTTGGGTTAGTTTCTTTTATTTGTCTGAATATTTTTATATACATTCTACTACATATTTTAGTCATTAAAGCCTTCTACAAAGACAGAAATGATGATGTATTCAATTTTCGGACATTACTTTTGGAATGACCTAACAGAGCTAGGAGACACGAATATAAATTCAGGCAAGGCAGAAACTGTTCTCAGCCGAGACCATTTTATTTTCCATGTCTATAGAAGGAGTTGCCTTCGGATATCTTGGAGGCAGTACATATGAGTGAGTTTGAAAGAGTGTTTAATAAGATGTATAACTTACAAGGACTGGTTTTACTTTTTTTATTTTTTAATGGTTTTGATTTGGCTTAAAAGATGGGGCTGCTTAGATGAACCAAAAGGACCTTTGTTGTCACGAAACATTGTTTTTTATGTAACCTGAAATCTTAACTTACAAAACAAAGAATCAAATATTTACTTTTTTTTACAAAATTAAGTAATGTAACTTTGCTTAAGTAAAAATATAAATTGGAATCACCAGAAGTTTACTAGTAAAAAAATGGTTTCAAGAAGTTTTAAAATCGAATAGGGATTTGTTTGTTTTTGGATTTATCGCAAAGCTAGTTAAGGGCAATCTGCGCTAACCGTCCCTGATTTAAGAGTGTAAGACTAGAGGGAAGGCAGCTAGTCATCACCACCCACACTCTTGGGCTTCTCTTTTACCAACGAATAGTGGGATTGACCGTAACATTATAACACCCCCACGGCTGTAAGGGGAAGCAAGTTTGGTGCGACAGGGATTCGAATCCGCGACCCTCAAATTACGAGTCAAACGCCTTAACCCACCTTAACCATGCAGCGAAGGAAAAAAAGGAAAGAGCTACAAAACACTAAAGATTGGATAGTGAGTTTAAAATAAAATCGTCAGATGCGTAATTAAAAAGCCACTTCGGAAATTAAACTATTTACGTTACAATTAGGGAGCACACTAAAAAAAAACTTCAAATATTCAGACACAAGAGCTTTTTCAAAAAAGAAACAACAGTGCAGTAAAATTGAATATGAATCATATGCGTAACAAGAATGTGTGACATTATTACTGGATGATTTTCGCATGATAATTTGTATGAGACTTGTTGCAATGAATTATTTCCCACATGTCCAGGTGTTTAAGGCACTCGACACGTAATCCGAGGGTCGCGAGTTCGAATTCCCATCACACCAAACATGCTCTCCCTTTCAACGAAGGGGACATTATAATGTTACGGTCATTCTCACTCTTCGTTGGTAAAGAGTAGCCCAAGGGTTGGCGGTAGGTGTTGATGACTAGCTGTCTTTTATCTTGTTTTAAACTGTTGAAATAGGCACGGCTGGCGTAGATAGCCCTCGTGCTTCTTTGCGTGAAATACAAAACAAACCAATGGAACAGTGGTATGCATAAAAACGTTCTTGCATACAGAGAACAGCATCGAAGGAAACTAGTCTATGCGAAAGGAATTAATGTAACGTATGGAAATAGCTCAATGCAATTAATTAAATATGTATACATTTGCAATTAAATCATTATGCTAATCAAATAAATAAAGTGGTACTTTTCGGTTTGGGTTATTAACATGTTTACAACTCCGGTAATTTATTTTCTTCTACAGAAGGAGGAAGTGAAATATTGACAAACTTGGAAGTATTATACAGAGAGTCTCAAGACATATTGCTTCACATTTCTGCAGCAAGTATATGACAGTTACTTGGCCCTTGTTTGAAAATTCAAACTTAGTTTCCTGTTGCATAAAGGTATTTGAAAGAGAAATAAACAAATTTTGATGTACAATTGAGACTCATAGGCGGTGTATCCCTCTCTATCCGCAATGTGGGTCGTACATCTTTAGTCACCTCCTAAACCTAGGATACATTTTATAATCCCACGTTGTAACTTGTACCCTAGTATTCCCCTTTTTTTAAAGAACGTGCAGTGTGTTTTTAAGTTCATTGGTTTATGGCTTGAATATTTTATGGTTATAATATATATATTAAAAACATTTTTAAAATTTTCTTTTTCTTAAGTCTTGTTGTTTTATACCTGTACTTATACCCTCTAAAATTACACCGAAAGCCATTTGTCACAAGTGACTTGTCTGGTTATTTTTGTTGTTGTTAGGCGTAAAGCTGCACCATAAGCAATCCATTTGTGCTCTTCCCTGCATTGGTATGAAATTCTATTTCTAGGGGCAAATTTTGACTCAATTTCTAAATATTCTAATATTTAGAACTATCAAAATAAATACTTTTACCTTGCAGGAATAATGTTAATTCTATATATTAAAGATTAAGCATATTTGCTTATTTATTTTTTGCTATTGTATTTTCACGTTACACTACCTGTCTTGTTCCTGTAATTTTTTTTGAAAATCCCTATTTTATCTTTTCGTTGTGTGAAGTGAATATTGATTTCATTCTGACAGATATAGATTGCCTAGCCTTTAGAAGAGAGGTGAATATTCAGCTCAGTTTGGTTGGTTTCCACGTACTAAGAATTTCTTAATCAGTTGTACTTTCGAAATAGTGAGCTCTTTTATAGAAAATATATCCAGTTATTCCCAAATCGAGTCCAAGAAACAGTGGAATGTCCGAGCACATGTATAGAAAAGAGTTAAGGTTCCTCTGTTTATTTAAACAGTGTTGTATAGTTTAATGCTGGCAGGTTAAGCTGGATGAGTAAAGCAGGGCTGAGGCTCATTTTACATTTAGAGGTGAGTTGTTTGAGTTTTGCATTATGTAATTAAATCTATGTAATGCATAAGCTACTTTTGACTAGTCGACGGAGCTTATACTTAAACAAATGCAATACAGAAAGTGCCTGGTCTAATTCAATAATGTTTTGATGTTTGGCTTCGCTTGTAAGTAAGGATTTAAAATAGTTTGCTTTAATGGATGTTCAAACACTTCTCTATCCTGTCTGTACTTTAAAATTCGACTAAGCATTGATGTGAACGACAACACATTGAAGATAGTGTTATTCCTTTCGTAAGAATATAACTTTTAATTGCATATGTTCATTGCTCCTGAAGACAGACAGTCAGTGATGAAGAAAATTGGTTATCTTCATAAAACACAACTGGAAACATTTCTATCACAGAAAGTTCGTTGAAGTGGTTAATAAACTTTAAAAATCTAGAAGAGATAATAACACGTTGAATATAAATGTCGCAGGAAAATGAATTTGTGTTAAGATCACAGAATAAAAGAACCGATGTCCCAGTGTAATGATTTGCCGCCGACGGGATATTCACCCTGATCCTGAACTCCGTATCGGCAAAGTTGTGCGACCTGTGGTCCCTGAGACAATGTTCTTCAGGTTTATCTTTGAGTGTAAGCTGACCTTTATACCACATATCAAGCAGCTGCGGGTCAAATATACAAGAGCACTGAACATCCTCCGCTTCCTCTCTTCCACCACCAGGGGAGCAGATCGATGTTGTGTGCTTAAGATATATCGTGTTATTTTTCGATCGAAACTTGACTATGGATCATTGATCTATGGCTCTGCCAGGACTTCAAGCCTTAATGGTGTTGAACCCCATTCATTATGAAGGACTTCGGCTCTGCACTGGGGCTTTCCACACTTTTCCAGTTATCTTTAACAATTTTTCTGGATACCGGGCCATGTTGGTATCAGTGGGAAAGAGCTCGCTGACGCTGCAGCTAAATCTATCTGCTCTGGCACTATCATTGCTCTGCCTGTTCCACACATAGGCTATGGTCCTGTATTTAAGGCTCGGCTCCGTGCCAGTTGGCAGTCGACTTGGAATGAGCAACGCGAAAACAAGCTTTTCCACATAAAACCCTATATTGGACTTTGGCCGTCTTGCTTCCGTAAGGATCGGAAAGATCTAACTGGACTATGCATTAGCCACAGTTTTCTTTTATCTGCAACTGATGCACCAGTGTGTAGTCTGTGTGATACTTAAGTCACAGTAAATGACATTTTACTTTCTTGCCGTCGTTATGACCTTCTTTTAAACATATTCTGTCCCAAGGTTTATCCATAACGTGAGAAAGTGTTATTGGTGATGATAACACTGTCCGTATTGGAAATATTTTTAGTTTTTAATCTATACGTTAGATCTTTTTTTAATCAGATTCCTTTTTAAGAATTACAGTCCATCTAGTTCAATTTGAAATTATTAATTGGCTGTAAAGTGAAATAATTCAAAACCAGTACTGAAAAGACCAACTTCAGGTGACTAATGCTGCTATTCGAACTACATGTTAGTCATTCTTGCAAGCTATTATTAAAATTTTGTACAAGTGTTTTAAAACTTTTATTACTTTACTTTGTGAAAATGGTCATAACGTCAAATAATTTAGGACTGGAAGAGCTAACTTCAGATGATTGACAGTGGTTTTTGTACTTACCTGCTAGTCTTCCTGGCTAGTTATGATAATTATAATTATGCTACAGAAAGCCCTCTACAACTTGTATTACTGAAGTTTTTCTCTTGACGCTGTAGACTAGATGTAAACATAAGTTTTATGGTTTTTTTAACTTTGTTTTATTTTACTTTAATTTCCCGCCCCCAGTGGCTCAGCGGTTTATCAGCGGACTTAAAACGCTACAAACCGGGTTTTGATAGCCCTAGAAGGCAGAGCAGAGATAGCCCATTGTGTAGTTTTATGGCCAAGCGTGTTAAGGCGTTTGATTCGTAATCCAATGTTCGTGAGTTCGAATCCCAGTTGCACCAAACAGGCCCGCCCTTTCAGCTGTGGGGGCATTATAATGTGACGGTCAATCCCAATATTCGTTGGTAAAAGAGTTGCCCAAGAGTTGGCGCTGGGCGGTGATGACTTTCCTCTAGTTTTACACTGCTAAATTAGGGGATAGCTTTGGGCGAAATTCAAAACAAACAAACAATACTTTAATTTCCTTTTATAATTTTTTTTAATTTTACTTTAATTTTAACTTTTTACTGGATGTTTGACGCAGATAACCTGGCTGCTTTGTGCCATAAAACACTCAATCAACCAACCAACGAAAGCATTAGGAAATTTTGAATCCTAATCTTGAATCTTTAAATCATTTATTCAATCTCGTTTTCTTGATTTTTAATAGTGTCTAAAATGTGAATTCGGTGAATTTTGGGTTTTTGCATTGAATGTTTGGTTGATTCCTATTATTTTATTCTCTTTCTTATATATATATATAAGAAAAGCTAAAAGCAACGGTGCGATTCCCCTCGGCGGAAACGGCTATAAGAAGAACACTTGTTTGTTTTGGAATTTCGCACAAAGCTACTCGAGGGCTATCTGTGCTAGCCGTCCCTAATTTTGCAGTGTAAGACTAGAGGGAAGGCAGCTAGTCATCACCACCCACCGCCAACTCTTGGGCTACTCTTTTACAAACGAATAGTGGGATTGACCGTCACATTATACACCCCCACGGCTGGGAGGGCGAGCATATTTAGCGCGACGTGGACGCGAACCCGCGACCCTCGGATTACGAGTGCACGCCTCAACGCGCTCGGCCATGCCAGGCCTTAAGAACACACACAAATGTTTATATAATAAAGAATCATGGGCCAGGTATTATTCAACTGGTTTAACAATAAAAGTTGCGCTTACAGCAAATACTAGAAATCCTTTATCCAAGTTATAATTGATGTTTATTACGTTATGAAATACTTGTCTAATTCAGGCTTAAGTACTTACTCTAACGTAAATATAAAGTTGTAAATCAAAAAACGTAAACAGAAACAACATCTTTATCCTTCATATTATTCGTGGATAATTTAATACTGATTTTTTTTTTTTTATGAGAAACAAGCCGAAACAATGAACATTTTATTTATAATATTTCACTTACAGAATTTTGTTGTGAGTTATGTTCAAACTGAACTGTTTACAATAACTACTGCAGCAGTACCAATATAAGGATTTTTCTACAAAATATTTTCTTAACATAGAGAAAACTAACAGTTTGATTTACTTTTGGACTGCTAAGCTAGCATGCCAAGTTTGATATGAATCGTCAAATCGTTTAGAAGTAAATGCATCCACAAAGAAAAAATTTCCTTGTTCTATACCAGTATGGGTTAATACGTATAATCCACATGTAAACATTTCTGTAACATTATTTTCATACTGAGCTCATTTTGTGTTTATAATGTAATTTTCATTCTTCATTAATTTTAGCAACTTCATTTGATGTAAAGACTTACAGGCACTTAAAACTCGGTAAAAATGGCATTTTCGCATTTAAAACTTTGAATTTGTTTTTCGGTTGGAGCTCAAGTATTTGCATCATAATCAACATTTTGCAAAAACACGACGTAATTTTGCTCTTGAGTTTTACGTCTTCTAGTTAAAACAGCGTTGATAAGAAAAGTTGTGTGTCACGCATACCGTCCAGTTTGAAGAGAGTTGCAACGAAAAGAACTAAATATGGAGCCACGCGTTCCTGATTTGTGTGACCTTCAGATTATACAAAATACTCTGATGATTGGACAAAAAATGTCTGAACAGAATATTAGATGGAGAACAAATTTAAAGAGACTAGTAGAAAATTGGTAGTAACAATTCCTGTAACACACTCAGCTACAAAGAGAATTTACATTAGTGTTAATTATTAATTATGTCAAACCTCTTGCTAAACTCGTCATACGCTTTAGGGCACAAAGAAACAAAAAAAGAATCAGACTTACCAAAAGTGTGACGAGCAGAAGAAAACAAATATAAGAATACGTGATATACACACACATTTATATGATTTTGAAAAAAACAGATATAAGAATACGTGATATACACACACACACGCACTTATATGACTCTGAAGGAAATTATTTTAAATGAACCAGATAATTAGTATTAAATCACAAATTTCATGTTATGTCGGTTACAACCCCGCTGAGCCCAGAAATGCACCTACAGTTATTTATAACCTTGAACGTTTGTCAGCAGCTTTACACATGACTGTTGTAATCGTTAAGGGTGTCGTTTCCTGTGAGTTTCGTGTTTGGCACTTACATTTTTTCTTTGGTTTTTACCTCTGTTCTTTAAGAAAACCAGCTAATGAGCCTCTTTATCTTGTGCGTCCCGAACGATTTGATGCGTAGTTGTAGTATTAATTTTCCCTCTTTTTACTAAAACCTAACACTAAGTAACTGTGGTTGAAATTACAAAGTTCTAACCGTAGTGGAACAAAATGGTTCATTTTTCATTGCTAGATCTTCTGAGGAACAGATGTTCATAACCACAACCTAATACTTTATCGATTATGCTGCGATTCACAGGAAAACAAGAGTAAGTGGATACCTTATACTGTTTAAACTAATAAAAATTACAAATGTACATCAGAAATAAGCCAGTAGTTAAACTTTGAAAAAAACAAGTGTGACAATGCCCATATCTAGAACGATGTGTTACTTCTAGAAAACACGTGATGTCCAAATTTTAAATGAGCCAAAGTGATAAAAAAGCATAACTCGTTAGTAGTCTAAAGTTTACTATTGTGGAAATGTTTGAATAAAGCTAGCATCATTTAGAATTTATTAATTTCTTACTAATACTTTTCACGCATATTTTAATGTAAACTTTTACACTGAAACCGAAAAGAATTAGTAACTGGACTGAGGATATTGAAACCAACAAGAGGTGTGCGAATGCGTAACTTGCTACTGAAACACCACGGTTTATATAAATATATAAAAGAAAGCAAGTTTATTTCTGTGATATCATGATAACACTGTTATAACTGGAATGAGTGTGTGAAAGATGAAATACTTAGTAAGCGGAAATTTGTTCTGGATTAAACTACATGTCGTCGAATATGTACTGCTCATGCGCTTCAAATCAGATTATTTTAATTCGCTAATACTGGCTTCAGGTATAGAAAACTAACACCACGTGTTGCAAAGACATTGATTATACAGTGTATTTTATTCGTATTTCGAATGCGCTGATTCAGTGTTTGATAAAAGTTGAAAGTGTGCTTGTCACAATGGGCTGTATAGAGTCTTTCTTCCGTCTTGAGACACACCCTAGAAACGAAGGTAAGTTAGCTCACAAAATGGTGGATACGGGGGAAACAGTGGTGGGTGTTCACATAAAAAATGTAATTAAAACTTGATCACGTAATCTTTGAAGCATTAAAATAGACAATGACTGTTATTCTATGACATTAATTAACGTTGTAAGTGTATATTCCTCATAACTGTTATATTTATATCAGTAACGTTATACTAAGTTTATTAATCAATCTATCAAATTATTGACGTGCGCGTTTCTTATAGTAAAGCCACATTTGGCTATCTGCTGTGTCCACCGAGGGGAACCGAATCTCTGATTTTGGCGTTCTAAATCCGAAGACTTACCGCTCTCCTGGTGGAGGACGCATTATTAAGAAAGTACTTGAGTCTCTTTAAGCCTATTGTATGTTATTAAGCTTATATTTTGATGTAAGAGTGTATTCACCCGTTTCTAAATTCCTATATCTTCCCTGTTTCTCTTTTAGTGAGCGTAAATATAGAAAGACTTTGATCTGAATACTCGAATGCCATCTTATTATAATTGCCTGGAATAACAGGATTACTGACTATAACATCATGCATATTGCTACAATTGTTTTCTGGAGTAATATGATTACTGACTAGAGCGTCCGTGATGAAGATAAACCCACTTGAAGTAAAAAATGTATTTTAACATACACACCAGCCGTCTTGAGAATACATTTTGAATAGAACATCATTCATACACCAGTATTGTTTTTTGTTTTATAAAAGTATTCCGAGTTTAAACTTTGCGATAAGAATGTTTGATAATCAGACTTCTATCAATTTCAAGGTAAATTGAAAAAAAAAGAACATTTCACTAATTTATTTGCGAATATTGTAAAAAAATGGTACACTCACTTTACAAGAACGCGTTAATTTGCGATGAAGACCTCTTTTAATAGTGTCAGTTAGAGCACTTGGGTTTTAATAATTTCAGAACGTTCAGCTTTTAACAGTGTCAGTTAGAACACTTAATTTTTAACTTGTAAGAATAATTATTCAAAAACTAGTGTAATAAAGTTTTTCCACAAGAAATCAGTGTGCATTTCCAGTTAAACTACTATATACTGGAATATAAGTTAGATTAAGTACAGTCGGTGATAACTGAGCAAGTCATTTTGTTATTGTAATTTTTTGTGAAGGAAATAACAATTAGTTCAAAACACTATGTTTAACCCGCTTCTTTCACAAGTCTCGCTGGTAGCTCAGTGTAAAATGAAGGGGTAATAAGTGCTGAAATTCATGGAATGATTCCTGTGATATGCAGTTTTACATTTGAAAAATAAAACATATTTTCATTGAATGTAAAATTAAGTCCAAGAGTTTTCTGCTGAAGAGGAGAAGGGGTGTGAAGGTGTTGCATCGTTTTTATAAATGTAAATGCTGGTTGTCATTTTGGCTGAGCCAGCACAATTGCTTTTGGCTTTTAATAACAGCAAACAGGTTATACTTGGGAACGTTTGTTAAATATGCGACTTGTGATTATTTTTTGGCCGAACCAATATTATTGCTTGTGGTTATTTTTTGACTAGGCAAACACAATTACCTTTGGTTTTTGATATTAACAAACAGTTTATTCTTGGGAATACATCACTAAACTTCAACCAAAGTCTACTAAAAACGTGAGTCGTAACAGAGTTTGTTTTTGCTAACAGTAAACAGGATAGACATGGGAATATGTTACTGAACACGTGACTTTTTATTTTTCGCTTTCTTAAAGGAGAATTTGTATATATTTTTAATGACTAGATATTTTTTCTCTTCCAATACGGTAAAGATAATTTAAACTAATATACATTTGTAAACCATTATAATTTATTTAGTTAATATTAGAAACTTCTGTAATTTCTAGAACTGATACTTGAACTTTTTAACTTCTTCAGTTTACTTTTCAAGTTTTAATGACTATCAACCAGAGAAGTTTCAAAAATAGAGTACCACAGTTTTTACATCTAAATATTATTACTTTTTCTACCATATATTTACAAAATCTTCAGAATTTCTCAGTATATCTCGAAATCTCTTCCCAGAGTCAAACGTTTTCCATGTTAATAAAAAGTATTGTGGGCGCTGCTTGGTCTTGAGGTTGAGTTTTGGATTAAGGAATTGGCCATGTTCGAATCATTGCGATATTACAAAATATTCCACGCATTTTAAGCTGTAGTGCGTCATAAGAATAACAGTCAGTCACTTAACATAGATGATGGGTGGTATGATACTGCTAATATCGTCTTTCTGGTCAGTGGTTAAAAATAAAGGACGAAAATAGGATGGTCATAGTAACTTTGCCACAAATATAAATAAAACTATTATACCTTTAATACCACTTGCCTTGAACATATTATTTGCTTTAAGCAATAGCAATATTTATGATGATATGCTCCAAAACTGAACTTAAGGCAGTGGCGTATGATGGCTTATAAAGATCCTGGGGCAAGAATATCATTTCCTCAGAAAAATAAACTTTTGTACTGTTACGTATGTAAATTAATAGGCTAGATTATTTGCTACTGTGCTGTGTAACATTTAGGCGAAGTTAGGAGTATAGGGGCCTAGAGTTGTTGATTCGTAGGAGGTCTTAAATACAACCATGCTGACTCTGTCTACAGATGGGCCTTTCCCTAATCTTGTAACTCCATGAATCAACTTTCTATGTAGGTCGTTATGAATTGGGTAAGAACAGCTTATATGTACACTACTGTGTGTAGGGAATATTATATGAACTGATTTGGAATAGAACTGGTGATTGTTGTAGACATAGAATGTAAGGGAATTAATTTCTTTGAGTATTTCGAAAGTACGAAACACGTTTGTTAACTGCGTGGCATGATGGAAAGTATGCAACACTGAGTGTAACTGTAATGTTATGCTACCCATAAACAATTAAGAGGTTCTGTAACGTTCGTGCATCAAAGCATAGTACGGTATCAGTTGGTCACATGATGTATGGTTGACTGTCGTTGTTGCTCGAAGTCGAGGACAAATGGACACTGTGCTCATGTTTCCGTCCCCACAACATTTCTAATACCACGCGATCGGCACGTGATTGGTATAATTGACTGGGACTATAATTCTAATGGATAGAGGGACGTACACGATGCAAATAACAACATGATAATAATTTCCGGATGACGAGAAACCTATTTCAAATAAAAATGTATCTCAGAACGGCTGAAGTTGGTCTGGGAAGGTCGAAACGTTGTTCTCTGCTTATCAATAAAAGTGTCAATACTCATACCAGCTGTTCTGAGATACATACATGATAATAATTTGTTTCATGTGAATATCATATTCATGTATCCAAAAGCTTGTTGTATTATACGAAATATAATAGTATAATAGGTTCATCAAAGACTATATTAATAATTAAATACATTTTACAGCTCCCAGTGACACAGCGATTTCTGCGGAATTACAATTTCAGAATCCGGATTTTGATACCCTGGGTGGGCTCAGCACAGAAAATTCATTGTGTTGATTTGTGCTTAATTTCAAACAAACAAACAAACTTTTCACAACTATTTCAGAATAAATTAACATGGAATATATATGTATGTGTCAAAAATAAATTGCAGACATCACTTTGTGTTTTGAGAACTTAGATAAATAAAGAAGTAGGAGGTAATTAAACTGGTTTTACCTGCCATTAAATTTGGCTATTTTGGCCATTCTGTTCAGGTTCTGGAGAAAAAACAAAACAGATCGTCTACTCCAAACAAGTGACAGATCTGAGAAGTTCACCAACGTCACAAGCAAAGGTATTTGTCTAAATCATTTAACACTTAATGAAAGAACTGAATAATAACTTGAGTGAAAAACACTAACAAAACTGAAAATTTTAATCGACCTACCTTCCTCCTCTTTCTGGTATATTTTACATATTAATACAATATGTAGCGTTAAACAAAATAATTTAGTTTGCTGTGTTTAAATGTCAAAACTTTCTGTACATTGTTTTATTTGAATATACCAAATATCTGATGCCGTTACCATGTTGCATTTTCTCATTTATTAGAAGAATTGGTTTCATCTTTGTAGTCGCTAAATCTATCTAGACTTATTTTTCTCAACACTATATACTGCACTAATCACAACAGTTTTAACAACATTATGAAAATCTTGCATGAACAAGAGTTTGATAAACTCTTTTAATTCTTATCTTGGGAAGCAAAACATTAAAATTTGTAGTCATGTGAAGCTAAATTATAAAAACAAGAACTTCTTGCGACGATTTTCTCCCTTTTTATTAAAAAAAAAGACGTACATTCTTTATTACCTGTCAGGTTAGTTCCTTCGGTTTCTGACCAATAGAAAGACACAACGCTCTTGACGTATCACTTCGGTCTGTGATGTGCTTGGTACTTATGAAAAATACATAAGAGTTACCTGTCCCTAATTTAGCAGTGATATACTATAGAAAAGGCAATTAGTCAACTCTATATACTTCCAATTCTTGGTCTACTCTTTTACCAACGATTACAATGTTCCTACGGCTGAAAAAAGCGATTATATTCAGTGACAAAGCTTCGAACCTGCGACAAGCAGTATGTGAGCGAGCGCCTTATGTACCACATCAAACAAAGTTTGTAGTGTAGTTGGTACCTGATACTTGGGTAAGATACATAGAATACAGAAGGGAAGGAGTTAGAGAAGTGAAAACCTTATAATCCCAGGAAGCATTAGCTTTATTAATACATGTTTCGTACAATTACATGATATTGAAATACCATAAAATACATCACATACGGAACCAGAAGTTGTATTTTCTCTTTCCAATAAACTAACAAAAAAGGTTCCCAAAGACCTTATAAAGAAAACGATTTTTTAAAAAACATTTCATCAACTGTGGAAAAAACAATTTACCCTTATCAAAAAATTCTGGATTCACCATTGTGTAAGACATCGCACAGTAGTTTTTTGATGTAGCAACGTTAAAAATATGACGAATACTGTTACTGCCGTTCCAAGCTCTTGCTGTGATTGAACTCTTCAGTTACATTATTCTCTAGTTAGAAATATAACAAAGTAAATGAGAAAAATATAATTGAGCAAGAAATAGACAAAACTTAAACAATGAACTTATGGCAGACCAGAGAAGAATTGTTTTTTTTCTCCTCTTCGGAATTTCTAAATCTATTTCTAAACAAACTTTGCATACGAATATGAAAAAATGTGTTCAAAAATATGATACAATCCAAACATTGAAACAGGTACAAAAACAGCAACATTGACCAAAGAAACGAGCGTTGAATTACTCTAAATAGTTACTACTTCATCAGGGTTGGCGCAACCTTTTGTGAGGTCCTGCGTAAAGACACAAGGTCTCCATACGAAGCACTTGGAATAATTGATAATTACTAATCTACGTCATTGCACAAACGAAAGTTTATAAGCTAAACAAAAGCTATCTGTGGTCGATGTCTCTAATTTTCAACCGATGGGCCAGATGAAAAGCAGCTATTCAACAAAAAATACCAATAACTACTCTTGTCTTACCGAATAGTTGTATTTGACAGCCATTCTTATAACGCACCTATGGGCAAAAAATGTGGAATTGAATGCAATATTTTTTACGGTGAAGGGACGTGAACTATGGACTGACAGGTCAATTGGTCACGATTACGTAATATTAAAACGAAATAATTGTAATTATTGTGACAATAAACAAAGTTACACTTTCTATTACACGAATAAAAAAAAAGGACTTAGCGATAATAACATTACATAACAAAATTTTTTACTTTTTCTTGTTCCTGGGCAGAAATTGTTATTTTCTAATTGCTTATACCTAAAGTAAATAGAAAAGACCTATTTTTCTCTTTAATCTTTGCTATTGCAATCTGGGTAATGAAATTTTCAAATTTACTTATTTTCCAGAACATTCCAGGTTGATTCAATGCTGCGTAGTTGAAAGAGAATTTTTTCGAGCTTACGAGAATTTTTAAGAACCTTTTAGAATTTTCTAGAACTTTGCATAGTAATATATATACAGGGGATCACCACTTCAGTTTAGTTCTAGCTGCCTAAATGAACACATAGACCTATCTCATTTTATCAGAGATGGCATCAAGAAGTTGGAAGCATTCTCCAGACGCATTCTGCTACTCATATGGCCAATTTATCAAGATAAGAGCGAAAACGTACTCTGCGAAAGCATCTGCTAAAATGTGTGAAGGCTACAAGGCATATTTCGACATGCCTGTCGGGAATCAAGACAGGCCCTGGGCATCTCATTTTACCTACGAGCACTGCAAAAAACTCTAGAAGGTAAGACAGACAATTTTTGCTTGCTTGAATAATAAAATTTTAGAATATACAAATTTCAAATCTTTTAAAATTTAAATATCTTTTAATTTTATAAAATTCCAATAAGATATAAAAAATATCACACATAAAATATATTGCATGAGCCTCTTACACATTAGTTGTGGATGAAATACATTTTTTTCTTTATGGTAACAATTTTATTTTGCTCTTTTGCAGGATGGTACAGAGAGGAAAAGAGAGTCATGTAGTTCACTATTCCAAGAATTTCGCGTGAACCCATTAACTACTCAAGCAGTTGCTACTTCTGCATGGTGGACTGGCTGTAATGAGCCTGGACCTTCCATCATCCAGTGTCACACTGCCCTGAGCTCCCTGTACCCACTCCACCAGACCTTCCATCATCCAGTGTCACACTGCCCTGAGTTCCCTGTACCCACTCCACCAGTCCTTTCATCATCCATCGCCCCAGTGTCACAATGCCCTGAGGTCCCTGTACTCACTCCACCAGAAAGAAAGTAGCCATCTTCAGAAGAGAGCACCAAATCGGAAGAGGTGGTAGACGTGAAGATTATATTTTCAGGAGTGCAGATCAGAGATCTTGGTCTAACAAAGTCGAATGTCGATATTACATTTGGGGGCTGATACGTGAAAGTGATTAACATTACAGTCGTAAATCTCGAAAAACTACTCCCTTCTAAACATTTTTGTTCATTTTTGTATAACTTAAGTATAAATACATGTAAATTTTGATTCGTTTGTTGTTTTATTCAGACCTTATATAAATAAAAACGAGCAAATTTGCCCGTTTTTACATGGAAAATAGGTTAATTTCTAAGTTTCATTATTCAGGTCACAAAAGTAAAGTTTGAAGGGAATAATGGCCATCTTCTGTACTTTTACAATATAAACAATTAAGAAATAACTCATACTATTCAGGAACAAAATTTGTGTTACATAGCATAATAATTCGAGATACTTTTCTTTTTTGATGAAACTACATTGTTTTCAAAAATGCTGTTTTTATCGTTCTTTTTTGTCACAAGTGGAGTTTTAAATACTTTTTCAGAGTTCATATTCTATAGAAATTATTAAAAGTCAAATTTTACAGAAGAATGGATTGGACGTTGAAAAATGTTTGGAATAAAAGCTGCGATGTTTAATTTTTAAGTATATTAATCATCATATGTTAATAATTGCAATCTTTGTTGTGTAATCACAAGTTGAAAGCTTTTTTTCTCTCAGGTAATTAGTAGCCTGACATCATAAATAGTAATTAGTTACTTATTACTCCTGCTTGTAATATTTATTTTTCACGTCAATATGATTTAAAAAAAACTAAACAAGCCACAAAATTGAATTAAAAACAATGGAATCGTTAAAATATTGCTTAAATAAAGAGTTTCAAGACATTATCGAAGGCTTTCGAGAAACTTAAGTGTATTGGCCACTTATAGAGGCAGAAACATTTATACTAGACTTTATAAGACCAGGATTAATGTCATTTACAACTGTCTACATCCTGTTCATATAGAACTTATAGCTAAGCACAATTAACCTATCTTACGGATAAAATTAATGTCACTAACATATACTTATGTAGAGACAATCTGCAATACGATTTTTGTTGTTGTGTTGTTTGAAGTCAAACACAAACTTATACACAATAGGCTATCTGTGCTCTACCCATCACGGATATCGAAACTCGGTTTGTAGCATTATAAGTTCGCAGACAAACCGCCCTGTTACTGGGGAAGAGAAGGCTGTAATACGTTTTGGATTAACGCCGCTTATAATCTGGTAGATCGTTTAGAACATCTAGCTATGCACAGACAATCTATACTACTGATTGGATTAACGCCGTTTACATAGGGTGGGGTGGGAATTGCAAAGTATGCAAAGGACAAAAACTAATGTTCCTATTTTTAATTCATTATAAAAACGTTGCAGTTTTAATCAGTTTCGTACTGAATATTTTTTCAATATATTTATTTCTTTTATATATATATATATACACGAGGTCTGTTTTAATTGCACGGCTCCAGTTGGTTCCAGGGGAATCTGCCTGGTGTCGCTGGGTTTGCACAGATCAGCTGATTATGACGCCATTTCCCGATTGCAGATATCTTCATTTGTGTATTAACTACGCGGTTTTAAGTGAAGTGTGATTTTTTCATTTGGCGGATTTCAGAATGAATGACCTGAAGGAGCAACGACTTGCTGTGAAATTTTGTGTTAAACTTGGAAAATCTGCGACTGAAACTTTTGCAATGCTTAACACGGCTTACAGTGATGTTGCTATGAAGCGTACGGCATGTTTCAAGTGGCATGAACGTTTTAAGGATGGTCGACAGTCCATTGAAGATGATGAGCGTCCTGGACGTCCTTCCACGTCAACTGACGACCCACACGTCGACAAAATCAACACCCTGGTGCGGGCAAATCGACGTCTCACTGTCAGGGAGCTTGATGAAGAACGTGGGATATCAGTTGGATCTTGTTACAAGATTTTGACCGAAAAATTAAAGATGCACCGCGTTGCTGCGAAAATTGTGCCTCAAAAGTCGTGAGTTTTTGGCCAAACACTCGATAACTGTTCTTTCCCACCCCCCTACTCACCTGACTTTGCTCCTTGCGATTTTTTCTTGTTCTCCAAACTCAAATGACCCTTGAAAGGAAGAAGATTTGAGACAATTCCCGAGATTAAGGCAAATGCGACGAAGGAGCTGGAGGACATTACAAAAGAAGCGTTCCAGGACTGTTTCAACAAGTGGAAACACCGTTGGGATAAGTGTGTGCGTTGGGGAGAAGAGTACTTTCAAGGGATCCCAGACCTGTAACTTGTAAATAAAGTACATTTTGTTTTATGACGTCAGTCCGCGTATTTTTTGAACAGCCTTCGTGTATATATTTTTTTTATAAAACCGATCTAAGATTTAGCGTCCCAGTTACAAATCTTTACAACAGAGACATAACAATTCTGGCATCTGGTGTGTTGCTCACGTAATAATAATATGTGTAACGAATAATAACTGTAAGTGGAAAACAACTTGACATCATTTTGTCAATTGTGTTTTGTTTTTTTGAACTTATTTTTGTTAGGCCCCAGAGAGATGACTATCATTGTACTTTATTGACAAAGTGTAAAAATTTTAAATGATATGTTTATTTCATTTGTTTCAGTCAGTGTCATAGTTTGGAGTTTCAAACTCGATATTTTTGTTTCTGCTTGTGTCATCGCTATGGAGCGCTAATTTGTTTGTTTTTATACAATGGATGCAGTTTACAATATTATTCTATAAGTATGATGATATAAAATCAGCATTAATATTTATATTCTTTCATTGTTGATCGAACATTAAACTACATTTGATATGGTCATTTGAGTCTGTTAATAACGCCGTCTTTTAAAGCTGGACAAATGATAGAGTAAGATTCAAATGCAAAAGTTTTTACTAATATAACATGTTAGAACTTTTGCCTTTACTTAAAATCATTTTATCTTTATATCAGTAATTAATATATATTTTTTTCTTATTTCTACGAGGAATTCCTGCTTGGAGGAATGAAAAAAAAATCTAAAACATTCATCTAAAACAATAGTCTCATAAAAGCTTAACTAGGCAATCATTAGACTATGATCTTTAAGGAAACTTCCTGAATAGGAAACAGACTTATAACGTTTAAATCAGGGGTTTGATACCTTTCGGTTGACATAGAAGATTAGAGAAACGAGAAAATTCTACCATTAATTATGTTACTCAAGCCTGACTTCTTGTACTGGTACACAAGTAATTTTATTTTTTGTATTTTATAAAACATCTAGAAATGAAAGAGGCATAATGACTTCTTGGAAGGTAATGTATTTTAAATTAAACTTATTTCATTGACTTCTATTCATTCTCAAAGCTGAACAAATTATTAATAATTCGAAGGCTATACAGAGTATGATAAGGAGAGGGAGGTAGTTGTTACACGAGGGTTTAAATTTTAACGTTTTATAAACTGGCGGTTATAAATTTGTATAACATTTTACCATTCCTATTTGTAATCTACGTTGCTGAGCTTATTCGCTATTGTATACTAACTTATTTATTATACTTATTTGGTATTAATATTAACTTACGAGTTAAAAAGTGAGTAAGATTATGTTGGAATTCAATAACGAAAGTAACAACATTGTGTAACAACATGGTTGGAAGCTTAACTTACTCAAAGGCTACTTTACTATGAATGTTATTAAATTTGCTGCGTGTATGTTAGAACAATTTTATACGTTAAAGATGTTTTCTTTAGTTAAATATTTGTCATTTCTCCCGATCACACCGTTTTTTTTTACATAACTCAAAATACAATTACAATCAAATTGTTATAAGGAAGTGTATTCATGATTTACGAAAAATGTTTTTGTTCACAATTTTTTATTCTGTTCGTGAAACTTTAGTTTACACATTAAAAATAATTTACAATGATTGAAAATGTGAATTTGATAAAAGCATGAAAATAATAGCTATTTTTGACAATCCAAAAAACAGTACTAAAAAAAATAGCCTCTCTGTGTATTTTGTTGCAGAATGAACATTCAACGGCTGATTTTCAAACTTCCCATAACCAGCAAAATGAAACCCAGTTTTTGTTAAAAGGAGATACTGATGTTAAAAAACGAAAAAATTCCCTAAACACCCATAAGAACAGCCAGATTAAGAGCAAAATATTAAACCGGGAAGAAATGGCCAACAATGATAAAAGCGTAGAAATTGTCATATGTCAGTCAGAAACGAATGTCATTAGTGAAGCAAACACAGGTGATGAAGTATTGAAAGAAGAAACAAACGATACAATTAATCGAAACGTTGCCAAAGTCCACCAGATGGCGTTAACAGATGTCAAAGACCTCCCGTCGATTGACCTAGAACTCCTTCACCAAATCCAAAAAGAACTAAAACTTATTTATACTGCTCAAGTAGCGGAGACTGTTCAGCCAATGGAAGAAAACGCATGGGAAAGTGCAGCAGACACTCTGATTCAATGTGATACAAAATGTGTAACTGAAGAAGAACAAGTGGAAGAGGATGAAGCAAGAGTCGAAACATCAATTTTAGTAAAGAATAAAGGCGAAAAGTCACGTGTTAACGCTAATGACCCCAAAAAGCCCACTCTTTCAGGTAAGTTTATAAATATTGGGTGTTACATCACTCGACGTTGCTACTTTGGTATTCATGACAAAAGTGTAAAAATGCGATCGTGCTTTTATGGAAGAGATAAAGTCCTCGTAATGGGAAAAATAATTATGTAGTAACATTCCAGCTATACTTTCTTTATTGTGTCTCTAATAAAGGTCATCTGGCTAAAAGACTGGTTACATAGTTGTTTTTTTCACTTTTAACTGCAGTTTTTGAATTTGTTGGTTTTATCAGGTATTTTACTTTATAGACGCAATTATAATTGATTACACGTGTGTTTTAGGCTAAGTATGTTTTCGAAATTCTTCACTTAGTCGACTAGTTTGCACCAATAGATTGTTGTTCTTACGTTTTTAAAACTTGTTATAACGTTTTAAATTAGATTTGTAATATTGAAAAGAGAAGTATTAATTTGTATTTTTTCTATAGTTCAAGAATCTCCGAAAACCGAGGGACTTTCTAACGTCGATACACCCCTTACCTCTAAAGAAAGCACACCCACAAAAATTCGCGGGTTTAGCACCAAAAAGCATTACGTGATGACGAAGACTGACGATAGACACTTGGTTAATTTACAGAATAACCGAAATACTGAAAATGATATGGTCTACGAGCATGCGCAAAATGCCACAGAGACAGTTGTAGATGTAGCTGGGAGGGAGACAAAAGAAGACAATCACACACATCAAGTGAATTATTTGGAACATGAAAACACTTCTGCACAAAACTGAGAATCCAGAAGTGATGTTAGGAAAGGCCCAAGAAATTGAAGCTCATCAAGAAGATACAGGTTGGGAGTTTACGGGTAAAAACATAAGATCTGGTAAAGAGTTTGAGCATAAGAACCAGTTGAACTTGAAAAGTGGATAAAAAGAATTTTGAAAGAGTTGAAGAAGATGAGAAAGCTTTGTTTCATGGTTACAAAGATGTTCAACCTGAACATCGCTTTATTGAAAATGTTCACGGTGTTGACACCTTGAAAAGAAAAATTAAGAAAGCACATTAATTAATGAAATCAAAAATTACATTTTTTATGTTTTTTGGTACATAATTACTTTATAAAAATACATTTAAAAAGCTGACGGGATCCACGCCCATTAAAAGTTATCGGATCGAATATCAGAGTACCCTTACTCTGAAATACTTTTTAAAAGACGACAAACAGAAGTTTTAACATGATTCTGTAACAACATTCGGAAGGTTAGATATCGTTTCGGGTAGAGAAACATCCTATGCTGAGCTCTTTTTTTTCCAAGAAAGTATATGCACCATAAAGTTAACAGCTTAGTGACTGATGCTACTGAGCTGATTGAACTAATGAATCCATGGGATGAAATTAGAGTAAATAAAAAATTTATAAGTGAAGTATTAAAAAGTTCAATAGATATCTAAAGCATATTCGAAACAGAGTTTCGTTGTAAAACCTGCATGGACTTTGGAATATTTTTAGCGATTAAAATAACTTATTTATTTACAATATATTTAAAATGTGATTCGTTTAGTATTGCCCACAGTGATATGTTTGTGTAAGCGCACCGCTATAAACCGGGTTTCGAAACCTGACGAGGTAAAGTATAGATATCCCATTGTATAGCTTTGTGCTTAATTTTAAAACAAATAAACAATCAGTAATTTTCTATAAAATTCTAATATATATATATATAACCAATAATGACCCGATTCAGTTGAAACCATCGAACATTTATAATAAAAACATATTATTGTTCAGAAAACAGAAAGGTTGTTAGTTTAATTTTGCGCAAAGCTACAAAGGGCTATCTGCGCTAGCCGACCCTAATTCAGCATAGTAAGACAATCATCATCACTAACTTCCAACTCTTAGGCTACCGTTTTATCAACGAAAAGTGGGATTGACTTCACATTATAACACCCACACGGCTACCATATTTGATGTGACATGTTTTCGAACACGTGACCCTCAGATTGCGAGTCGAGCGTCCTAATTATCCGGCCATGCTGGGCTTAAGTGATACTGAAAAACCGTTTCTATTCACTATAGTAGGGTTTGAAATGGTTTTTTTGTCATATGCATTCAACTTTGTCACATTTTGCTTGGGCCTTTGTAAAGAACGGCATAATATTTAACTCATTGGCTCTCACATGATCCATCGGTGGGTCGTGAGTCTTCCAGGAAGACCCACTGGCGATTCGTGCTCTGTTTCCTTTTTAAAGGGCCACCTATTCGCTGGGACACAACAGCTACATGTACACTCTTTCTAAAAAAGTAATTGTAAAAAGACTAGTGGCATCCTACAATATATCGACAAAATAGGCTTCGGAGCCAGCGTATTAATGCATAACCCCTGACTTTGCATCATTAATAGTGTCATATTTAGTGTATTACCTCTCCCTCATTTTGCATTACTTATAGTGTCATTTTTAATGTATCATCTCCCCTAGTCATCATCGCCAACTCTAGGACTACTTTTTTACCAACAAATAGCAGGATTAACTGTAACATTATAATGCTCACATGGCTGAAAAGGCAAACACGTTTAGTATGATGAGGATTCAAACCCATGACACTCAGATTACCACAAAGGGAAAACTGGGGTTTGAATCTTCCAATAATACTTTTCGAAACCGGTAATAGGAATCACCACAATTTTTACATGCCAGTGAAACTTCTACTGGAAAAATATTTGTAGCTTATTCACAATGTCATTAGAAGTGTAGATATCTGATACAGAATTTCAGAATGAGATTAATATCAATATATTTACAAATCATTTGATTGTTATTTTAATAATTAAAATTATTTCAGCTTCACAAAAACTATAATAGAACAAAGACAGGTTTGTAGGAATAAATTTCCTATGTGCAAGTCAAGAAAAGGTTTTTGGTGAATAAAAAAAAATGTCTTATTTCTACACTCAACACCTTTTTGGTGCTATTACTACAAACTTTGTGACCTTTGGATTATGACTGAAAAGTGCAATGATTTTTTCATAAAACAATTTTTTGAACTTTTTCATACCTCTGAAAACAGGTTTGGCGTTTACATCAATATGATGTCAAAATCAAATGAATCAAAACCAATACAAGCTCAAATATTCTTATGGGAAACATTGAGTGAAATAATTAGACTCAATAGTTTTTTTTATTGAAACACCTAATTCATGTTTGTTTATTGCTTGAGCTCAAAACTATGCAATGGGTTATCTTTGCTATGCCCACTGCCAGTGTGAATACATAGACCCTATTGAGAATTTTATATGCAAAAACGGCTCGTTTTTGGGTTCAGAAAACGAGCCGTTTTTGCATATAAAATTCTCAACAAGTGGGTTTCTCGACATCACTGATAGACCCTATTGGTTCATCTCTCCTGTTCTAGACTCTAAATTAAATTAACTTCAAAGAAAACTTAAAGCTAGCTTTTATCATTCATATATTTTTCAAGCTTTTTATGAATCTCATTTACATTTACCATTTCTACAATATCAGAAGACAATCTATTCCAATGGCTAACCACGCTGTTAGAGAAATAAAATTGCCTCAGCTAAAGGTGACTCCCACCCTGCAAAATTTATGTGTTCTCTAGTTCTGTGTTAAATATGAAAAAAATATGATACATCAACACTATCAAATCACTTTACAATCTTAAACAATTCGATCTAATCCCTGTAACTCTTCTTTTTTTCAAAATAAAACAATTTGAGAGATTTCAGCCTCTCCTCGTATGACAATCCTTTCATCCCATGTACCACACTGGGAACCCTTCTCTGAAACCTTTCCAATAGTTTGATGTCTTTTTTTAAGATAAGCAACCCAAAACAGAATATAATATTTTATATGTGGCCTAATCAATGATGTATACCTTAAAAATATAACATCTTTGGGTTTGTATTTAATATTTCTGTAGATACCACCTAAAATTCCATTTGCCCTACCACAAGCAAAAACGTTCACTGCTTAGATGGCTTTAGAGACCAATGAACCAAGATCTTTCTCTTTGATAACACTCTTAAGCCTATTTCTATCCAAATATTACCTCCAGTTCAAATATAGTTACCCACATACATTATTTTGCATTTTTATAAAATTAAAACTAATTTCCTATTTATTTGGCTAGCTCAATAAATGGTCTACATTCCATTGTAAAGCAGCAGCACCAAAATTTTAATATTACTTGTAAATTTAAGTAATTTATTGACTATTCCTTCATCCATGTCACTGATGTAAATCAAATTAGGCAAAGGTGCAAAGGAACTTATGACATTAATCCAAGTTGGACTGAACTCCTCTGCTTTTATCCATCCAGCCACTTCTATCCAATTTGCTAACTTATTCTCCAAAGCTATAAAGACAGTTTACTTACTTATGTGGCACCTTGTAAAATTCTTTCTGAAAATCCAGACACACCAAATCTATATCATTATCTTCATTTACATAAGCAGTAAGCTTTTCAAAGAATGTCAAAAATTTTAAATCAAGGTTTTCACTTGGTGAAACCATATTGATTATTCATTAAAATTCTAAAATTTTTAAAATTACTTTGTAAAACATCTTTTAACAGACTTTCCTAAACATTCCCGTAACTGATATAAGACTACCAAGTCAATAATTACCGAGACAGAATTTTTTATAATGGGAATTGCACTAGCTTACATACAATCCTCTGGTATCTGCCCTATCCAAATAGTGACAAAATACAGTAGTAAGTGGCTCACTTATCCAACCTTAAACCTCCTTCAAAACATTTGAGGAAATATGTAATTCATGAGCCTTATCCTTTTTAAATAGCTCAGAATTAATGCAGTCACCTTGTTTGATCTAGTTTCCATATACCAACTGTTCAAAATCTGTAGAAAAAGTAACATTTCATAATCCAACCGTCTCCTAATGATCAGATACTAGCCTTTCTTTACCATGCATTCAAGGGTCTTACACCTCAATTTGGCATCTTGTTTATCCTTAATGTATTTAAAGAAATTCTTGCTGTTAATGTCTATGTTTGCAGCTGACCTTTTCTCGTACAACATTTTTCATGTTCTAATTTCCTGTTTCACCAACATTCTCGACATTCTTCAAAGTCTTCTGTCATACATTTACATTTTTTTTTAAATTTACGATACTCTTCCTTACTTTTATCTCAAACTCTTTATGAGCCAACCTGAATTTTTAATTGCAGCTGCTCCTTTCTTTCTATATGGAACATGTTTACTTTGCATATTTAAATTTTTTCCACATCTGATCAGTGTCTCCAAATAACTCTGCTGGTCAATTCACAACAGATAAGTCTCACCACATCCCTTCAATTTTTTGAAGTTTGAATCCAAAATATCATTTGTTAATTCCATACGCAATAAAACATCAACCCTAATGGAGCAATTATCATTTCTACCTAAAAGTTCAACAATTTCTAACCTCTTGATCATTTCCATATTACAAGTTATTCTCTACTTATCAGTAAGTGTTAATAACCATGTCAGCAATTCTGAGATACAAACCCTTTGTACTTATTAATTAGCTCCTCTTATCTACCTTTTCCCTACATGAACCACAAAAACTACATCTCTGATGACGAAAAACCCACTTGAAATAAAAATGTATCTCAGAACGGCTGGTATTGATATTAACTTTTTTTTTTGATAAGGAGAGAACAATGTTTCGACCTTACTAGGTCATCTTCAGATTAAGAAAGAGTTTGCAAGCAAGCGTTGCCGGACACGTCTTAGGGACGAGAGTATAAACAGATACAGGATTGTAAAGGACTATGCAATTCCATTCTTCACAAACTGAAAACACCAACAAAACAACGGAAAACAATCACCAGAGAGAAAACAACTTCGACAACAATTCTACCGACAACCAACAATCTATCTTTCCAGAGGGAACTAAAATCATCTGATCCTTTTCTCCCTTTTTACTCCACAGTTTATCCTATTCACATGCCTCGTCAAAAAATCATCTGTAACTATATCCTTATCATTTATATCCTTCTCCAACCCTTTGTTCTCCTCCTTACCTTCAACAGTTCCTCAGCTGAAGACAAGGGCTAAAATTTGTTACTTAGCAAGTATAACCAAATGCACTACTTTTTTACTCTAATAGTCCTCTAACTTCTCAAATGTTATTGTCAGCAGCTGTATCCCCTGCAAATAAATATTTATTTTTTTCATGAAATTCTACTGCTACTTCCCACACACTATGCTTCTATATTTATCGTGCTGTGAATAGGATAGCCTCCAAGTACTTTTTCAATCGCAAAACTAAATAAACATTTCGCAACGTCATTACTACCTTCCCTAAAATTATATTCCAGTCTCTGGTTTTCAAATAAAACCTACCCATTGCACCCATTACAACTAACAAATTGTGAACCCTTATATTTAAAAACTGATAAATTCCTTCTCAATCAAGCCTATCTCTTCCTCTAGCACAATTCTTTTTTACACCAAAAGGAATTATCATCTCGTTTTTCTTTCAGGTTGGCTTGCAAGTCATTTGCAGTTACTTTTGTTTTCCCTTTTGCTAAAACCTCTTTGTTGAACAAGCCTAGTTGTTCATAAACAAACCATAGATACATTTCTCCACATTTACTCTAAATATATATATCTATATATTCGTCAACAATGGGCACCGTTCTTGTAAACAAAAACAGAAATCGCTATTTTCACATTGAAGAACCTTGTACTCATGTTTCTATAAACTCACAGAATTCGTTTACATGTAACACGTATGATAAAAATTTAAAAATATTTATTTTGTTGTTGTTTTGAATTAAGCACAAAGCTACACAATGGGCTATCTGTGCTCTGCCCACCACGGGTATCGAAACCCGGATTTTAGCGGCAAAAATTATCGCACCATGACAGGCATAATTTTGGAATCTTTTCGGTTTGAAGCATTTGCTCTAAGTGAATCGAATTGGACTTCTATCAAGTCTCTCTTCAATTTCTCAACTGCTAAACAAACAATTGCATTCAAAATAATAGCCTTATTCTTCGTTCTGGCAGAACTGAACTTTGGTTTAAATACCTTTGCTATCACTTTGGAAAAGCAATCAGCTGTTTTACAACTTATGTTATGGACAGCACTGTGATAATGCGATTTTGCTTCTTTGGCAGTTATTAACAAGTCACTCTTCAGGTGCAGGTTTTTGAAATATACATCAACTCTTAAATTTTGAGCAGCTACTGAAAGACTAGCTGCATGTTTAGCACTTTCAAAATGGTCTTTTATGTCTGAGTGGCCACCATGTGAAACAGAGAACTCAGACAAACATTTGACTCAGTCCTCCTTGCCACAAATTCTTTTCAAGAATGGATATTCTTTTTGCAATTCACTGTTGAAGGTGCACTTTATTTTACCAGCTTTGGACATTATGACTACGATTAATTTTTAAAATAAAAGAACGAAAATAATTCAACATGTACTGTATAACTATCATAATAAATACTGTAATAAATAAAGCAATCACAAAGAATAAACACTTGCTCAAAGAAAGCTTTGCATATGCTGCCGTCACGTGTGTACTCCCAACCGCAGCTAACTGACGGAACACTCAATCAGTGATGTCGAGAAACCCACTTGAGATTTTTATATGCAAAAACGGCTCGTTTGGGTTCAGAAAATATTTTAAATAGAAGAGCGAACAACGTTTCGACCTTCTTCAGTCATCGTCAGGTTCCCAAAGAAAGAGGTAACTGATCGGAAGCTGACCACATGTTTGGAAGGGGTTGTGTAACTGAGTGTCGCAATGTAGAGGGCGGGGTTAGATGTTGGAATATATAATTTTATCTATAATATTAATATAGGTATAATGGCGTTCCTTTATATTTGTTTATTTTGGGTTTAAGTTGTTGTAGAAGTAAGGCTTCTTTAATTTTGGGTTTTTTTTTATGTTTGTTTCTTTATTTAGTATTTTAGTGTTTTTCTATGGTTATGTTGTGTCCATTTGACTTGCAGTGTTCGAAAACGTGTGAAGGTGACTTTTTATGTTCTTTGAATCTGGTTTCCATTTTTCTACTTGTTTCTCCAATATAGAAGTCGTGGCAGTTATCACATTGTATTTTATAAATAATGTTGGTGTGGTGTTTGTCAGTGTAGTTCTTACATAGTATAGACCTTAGTTTTGTGCCTGGTTTTTGAATAAATTTAGTATTAACTGGAATGTCATATTTTGTTACTAGTTTTGCCAAATGTTAGTTATTTGTTTGCTGATGTCAGGAATATATGGTATACAGCAGTATACGGTTTCGTGATTTTTTGATATATTCAAACATCTAATCCCGCCCTCTACATTGCGACACGCAGTTACACAACCCCTTGAACCATGTGGTTAGCTTCCGGTCAGTTACCTCTTTCTTTGTGAACCTGACGATGACCGAAGAAGGTCGAAACGTTGTTCGCTCTTCTATTTAAAATATTTTCTGAACCCAAACGAGCCGTTTTTGCATATAAAATTGACGGATCATTATACTTGTACAGGTAGCGTATCAGCTGTTTGTGACTTTCGTCTGATGGAATACCTTTGAAAATTTGCATATCACAGCACTATAGCACCCTCTACCCATCAACTAATAAAGAGAAAACTGTAAAATTATTTTCTTGTCAACATCAAGTCAGATTTTAAGATTTTCCGTTTATCTTTTTTAAGAGTTTATGCATTTTCATCAATAACCGGGACAAGACAATTCAGTGTCAACCAGGGCAAAGTAGTAAACCGGACGGGACACCGGGATGTATGGTAAGCCTACGTTACAGGCTATATTATACAACATGGACTTCAATTATTTAAAACACTTTGTCTCAACCATTGAGTATGCTGAGGCTTGTACTATTGTAAGATTTGTTTAAAAAGCTTTGTAACAGGATAAATCGGTTGAAGATCAATAACGCAGAAAATTCTGTTTGTGTTTTTAACCCGTTGGTAACAAAACTCAAATTCCAGGATAGTTGGTTGGTTTGGTTTTATGGCACAATTGATCGATCGATTGATTTAGTGTTTTATGGAACAAAGCAGCTATCTGCGCTAAACATCCGGTAAAAATAAAAGGAAATGAAGGTAAAACAAAAAAGTATAAAACCAATGTTGACACCTAGTCTACAACGTTAAGAGAGAAAGCAGAGTAAAAGAAGTTGTAAAATATTTACTCCAGCAAAATGGTGATGATCATAACCCACCAGGAAGACTAAAAGGTAAGTATAAGAGCCACCGTCAGTCACCTGAAGTTGGTCTTTCCAGTCCTGGTTCCAGGTTATGTGTCATTATGGCCAGAACTAAAATGTAAAGTAGTAAATATGTGAAATGATATGCAGCAAAAGTCTAATAACAACTCGCCAGGATGACTAACGAGTAGTTCAAACGGATAATTCAAACAGCAGCGTTAGTTACCTGAAGTTAGCCTTTCCAGTCCTGATGACGAGTTATTTAATGTTCTAGCCATTGTCCAATGTCAAATTGAACGAGAGAGAATAAAACTGTGAAAAAGAAACCACAATTAAAAAGGTGTAATGAATAAATACGCAAAACTTAAATAAGATAAAAAGATTAATGGCCATTAAAAAAATTAAAACGTTATCAAGTATGACAGTGTTACCATCACCAATAACACTGTCCAATGTCACAGATAGACTCTGGAAAAAATATGTTTAAAATATTGCCGTCGTTGAGAATTGTAACGATGGCAAGAAAGTAAAACGTTGCTGATAGTGATTTGAGTGTCAAACAAACTACACATTGGTGCATTAGTTCCAGATAAAAATACGATGAGTTAAAATGCTGTGACCAATGTGTAGTCTAGTTAGAACAACTTCCTCCATCCGTATTTTACGGAAGCTAGATGGCCAAAGTCCAATATAGGGCTTGATTTGAAAAAGCTTGTTGTCTCGTTGCTCACTCCAAGTGGCCAGCTAGCTGGCACGGAGCCGAGCCTTTAAGACAAGACCATAGCCCATTAACAGAATAGGCACAGGGGTGATAGAGCCGGAACAGATAGATTTAGCTGCCGTGTCTGCAAGCTCGTTCCCGCGAATACCAAAATGGCCTGGTATCAAGAAAAACTGGATAAAAGTAGCTGTTAATGAGAAATGGGCCAGCTGGTCTTGAATATCAGCGAGAACAAGATGTGAGCTAATGTGTAGCGCTTCCAGGGTCAGTATAGAACTAAGTGAATCTGTATAAACAGTGCAGTTG
This sequence comes from Carcinoscorpius rotundicauda, assembly GCA_011833715.1. Classification (NCBI taxonomy): domain Eukaryota; kingdom Metazoa; phylum Arthropoda; class Merostomata; order Xiphosura; family Limulidae; genus Carcinoscorpius; species Carcinoscorpius rotundicauda. The sequence continues at coordinate 120,088,101 of CM022393.1, read as the reverse complement.
GAGTACTGCTTAGCTGCAATATGATTCAGGGCAAGAGATATGGCATAGAGCTCAGCAGTGAACACAGAAGCTGTAGAGGGAATTCTGCATGCAACCATTGAACTGCAACAAACCATGGCAGAGCCACACAACTACCTGATTTGGAACCATCAATATAAATAGGAATGAATTGATTGTTCAAAAGACTTCAGTAAATAAAAGATGGTACTTTCAATCATGAGAATATGCCTTTTTCAGATGACTTGAAGGAAGGTTACATTTGGGGGCTGTAATAAGCTATGATGGGATGGGCTAACCAGTGGATTCTGCAATGTTATCCAAGGACAGACCCAATCGACTCACCAAAGAGAATCAAAACCCTAATTTTAGCATTTTAAATCCGGAGACATACTGCTGTACTAGTGGAGGGCGTTATCTAAGGACAGACTCAAGTCATCCAATTGCACCTGGATGCAAAGGACAAAAGGAACAATGGCAGATTGTCTGTTTTGATGAAGTAAGGCCCACTGAGGAAGGAAAATAATTCCCCAAGTAGGATGCTTTGTTAAGGAACGAAGTTTCGAAGTATATTGTAAAGATAGTTGCAAACGGCGAAGGTGCAGAGAAGGTTCATGAGATTCAAGGTATAAGCTTTGAACTGGAGAGGTACGGAAAGCCCCAGTGCAGAGTCGAAGTCCTTGGTGATGAATGGGGTCCATCATCTTTAAGGCCAAGCAATATACCATTGATCCACAGTCGAGTTGTGATGGAATGAGAGCACGATATACCTTTAACATTGAACATCGATCTGCTCCCCAACTGAAAGAAGAGAGGACACGAAGGATGTTCAGTGCTCTTGTGCATTTGATCCGAAGCTATTTAAGTGTGGTATAAAGTCAGCTTACGATCAAAGATAAGACCCAAGAACTTGGTCTCCGGAACCACTGGCAGCAAAACTTCACTGATATGAAGTTCAAAATCAGGGTGAATACCCCGTTGATTGCAAAAGTGCATGCATACGGTTTTAGAGAAAGAAAAATTTAAAGCCGTTCGCCACAGTCCAATTCAGTACACGATTGAGGGCAGTTTGTAGCTGCCACTAAATATATCTCATGTTCGACGACTGACATGAGATGTGAAAGTCGTCGACATACAGCCCATTCCCAATAGTGAGTTGTTTAGTGATGGCACTTATCTTTATACTGAAAAGTGTGACACTCAAAATACAGCCTTGAGGGACTCCAAATTCCTGTACAAAAGAATGGGAAAGTGTCGAACCAACACGCACTTGGTATCTCCTGTCCATTAAATTTTTTTTAAATACACATGGATAAATGACCACGTAACCCATATGTATGGAGGTCTCGCAAAACGCCATACCTCCATGTTGTGTCGTAACCCTTCTCAAAGTCAAAGAATATTGATAAAAGATGTTGGCCTTTGAGAAAGGCTTCTGTGCTTGATGTTTCAAGTCGAATTAGGTTGTCTGTGGTGGAGTGCTGTCGTCGGAACCCACACTAGGTGGGCAAGAAGAGGTTGTTTGATTCGAGGAACCAAACAAGACAAGCATTAACCATCCTTCCTAAGAACTTACAAAGATAGCTCGTCAAAGCAATTGGACGGTAGTTTGAAGGAATCTTGGGATCTTTTTCTGGCTTAGAGAAAGGTAAAATAATAGCCTGGCGCCAGGCATCAGGAAAAACATTATCCTATCAGATCTGGTTAAAAACAATCAGAAGGACATCAAGAGAAGTAGGAGATAGATGGTGCAGCATGTCATAATGAACATCATCAGGTCCAACAGATGTACTGGCAGACCGATGAAGGGCTATTTTTAGTTCCACCAGTGTAAAGAGAGAATTATAGTAAAAAAAACCAGTCAGTTCGAAAGCAAAGAAGTTAACACTCTGCCCAAGTCTTGATGGCCAAGAAGGTGGAGGAACAAGCAGAAGTGCTAGATACCCAGCAAAAGCTTTCACCTAGAGTATCAGCAATGCTCCAGACATCAACCACCTCCTGATCATCAGAGAGTAAGTTCGAGGGGGGGCAAAATTGTAGTGCCCATTAACCTTTCGAATCCTGTCCCATATGATCTTGGAACTGGTGATAGAAGATATGATGGTTGTGAAATTTATCCAAGATTCCTTCTGGCTTTGATGTCTTACCCACCTAGCATGTGCACAAGCCTGTTGGAAAGCAACACGGTTTGAAAGTGTGGGGGATATCTACGAAATGTATCCCAGGCCCGTTTTTGAGCCTTCCGTGCTAAGTGGCAAGCAGGATTACACCACGGACGAGGATATCGTGGAAAACATGTCGAGATTTTATGAATACACAGAGCAACTGCTTGTATAATACAGCCAGTTACCGCTGCCACACAGCTGTCTATTGATGGCTGATTTACGATGGCAGGATTAAGTTCTGTGAGAGCAGTGAAAGTGGACCAGTCTGCCTGATCCAGCTTCCACCGGGGTACGCGGGTAGGGTGCCATCGGCCACGACCAATCTCTTTCAAAAAGATAGGAAAATGATCACTGCCTCGTGAAATATTGTCAAACCTCCATGAAAAATGGGAGAATAATGAAGGGGAGCAAACCGAGAGATCAATAGCAGTAAAAGACTGAATAAGTGGAAGAACCAGTATTGAAAAGAAAAAGATTGTGATCAGAGAGCATACGCTCCAAAAAGCGACCCCTCCTATCAATAAAAGCACTTCCCAGAGGGGATGATGTCCATTAAAATCCCCCAGGAATAGAAATAGATATGGCAACTGTGCAACGAGAGCATCAAGGTCTAATTGATCATATGTCTCTCCAGGGAATAGGTAGAGAGAACAAATAGTGATGGTATAACCCAAGAAAACACGGATGGCTATGGCCTCCAAAAGTGTGTTGAGTGACAAAGACAGGGTGGGCACATGGTGATCAAGCAATAGTGCTACCACTCCATGTACTCGTCGACACACAGCCTGTCATTTCTGTGCAGAGAAAACTGCCAAATGGAGACTGTATCAGCAGGTTTGAGAAATGTTTCTTGTAAGGAAAGACAAACAGGATGGTAGGAAGCAATCAGTGTTTTGATATCATCCAGATTAGAACGTAACCCTCTGCAGTTCCATTGTATCAAAACGGCCATTTTTAAGAACAGGTAGGTGAAGTGGCTGGAGAACCCCTCTGTTTACGACCACGTCTTTTTTCCTCACTGTCCTTAGTCAGAGGAGGTTTATCAATCTCCATGGATCCTGCTCTGGGTCGAATGGGCAGATCTTTGTCATTGGAAGGGGATTCTAGTGACTGAGGACGCAAACAAATGATTATTTTGCCTCTTGGGGTGGGAGAAAAAGATGTATCAGAAGAAATGCCTGTATTTGAAACTGAAGGACGTGGATCTTGAGGTTTGTTGGAATGTATTGAAGGAATAGAGATGGGTGTGGAAGTCGATTCATCAACCTTTTTAACCACGGAGGTCAAAAGGCTTTTCATTTGGTTTGAAAACGATTCTCTTGGAGGCACAGAGAAATCTGTTTGCACTCCCACTGTAGTTGTGGAATGAAGTGCAGCAGCATATGTCCAAGATGGAGTGTTGGGCAGCAATTTCCGAGCCTCAGGATAACTAATGTTATTATCGTTTACAAATGCTGCAGCTCTTTTTCCTCCAACCATTTTGGGCAAGAACGAAAGTGAGAGGGGTGAGAACCATTGCAGTTGACGCAATGTGGGTCCATGTCACATTCATAGGCTTCGTGGTATTTGTCCCCATACTGAGCACATGTCAGGGAATCACGACAAGATGTCCTCGAGTGGCCGAATCTCTGACATTGGAAACATCGGAGAGGTTTTGGAATGTATGGCCAAACCCTGCAAATGAGATTACCTGTCTTGATGGTGGCAGGTGCACATGATGAAGTAAATGTCAAAACGAGGGTATTTGTTGGCAGCGTAACATCATCTTTGTGAGTGGAATGCGTCTCACTGCAGAAACTCCTTGAGTGGAGTGACCAGCGAGAATCTCTGACTTGGGGACATTCTTCAAATTCCTTTCAACAATAACTCTTTGTGATGAATTCAAAGTAACATGAGGTGTAACCTCATTAGGTATACCCCCAATTGCCTTTGAATTCAAAAGGAGTTCATTGTGTTGGGATGTGAATGTTTCAACTTATGCCTCCAGATCAAAGCTTCTTTACTGACTTTGGACAGCCAGCAAGTCTCTTTAGTCCCTTCTAAATAAAAAAGGGGGACATTTGTCCTTAAGGTTTCTCTGAAAGAGAATGTAGGATGAGAAAATGAGGTACAACTGGTGGTACAGATGTTGAAGATTGCTGATCAGTCTTCAAGACATGGTCGTTCACCTGTTGACTGTTTTTTAAATATTTTATTTAAATTTTTATTTGGAGGATCCACAGGAAAAAAAGAAGATTTTGCTACCCTCTGACCCCACCCACCATAGAGCTCTACGAGATGATGCACTACAATATCAAGCAAGGACACTGAAGCAATGCCAGGGTTTCGTGAGCACTATACCCAAACACCAGCATCAGATACAATGTCCACAACACTCACTGAGAACTACCAACAGTGGTGCTTGGTTGACCCTAGCCCAAGTGGACTAGCCGATTGACTCAAGGGGGCCACCAGTCTACAGGAATTCAAGGCCAAAGTGGTGTGTCAGGGTTGAACCCCTCAACCACCAGGATCCTCTCCTCACCTTCACGGGTCGCCACGCATGCCAAATACGTGGGTGGATGTTTAGATCCCAGAGAATACGTGAAAGAACAGAACAGAGAATCTTCCCTGGGAGGTCCTCTCACAATGTACAGGAATCCACACGGAGGGGGATAAGCAGTTAATTAAATAAGAACGCTTTTCAGTTAAAAATCATTATATAAAAACGAATTTTTCTTGTAATCAACATAAAGCTTTACAAATACAGTAAAAAAAGCAAATTCTCTGGAAGGAAATAAATCCAACATTTATATATAAAGATAAAAATCGGATATCATCAGATAATTTTTTTCGAAAAACAAAACTTTGACAAAAATTTGAGTTTTTTTTAATACATGAAGTGTATAAGATAATTTTTAAGCTTTTGTATGCTTATAATTCTAGCAAAAAAAGCAATTTTCTGGCACATTATACAAAGTCAATGGTAAACAATACACACTCATAAAATGAAACTAAGACTTGTTGTTGACGCTTAATTTGTGCTTTTATAACCTAAGTTTTATTCATGTCCTTCTATTTGTTTATTATTCCTCTTGCTGGGAATTGTAGTAATCACGTACGTTATGATTACAGAAAATACGATATACTTCTTTCAAAAATTTATATTAACACAAATTTGAAACGAAGTTTTATAGTTAAACATACTGACAAAATAATAGTTACTTTTATACACAAAACTACTTTATCTTTATCTTTCGATTTATTGTTTTGATGTTATTTAAAACCAATAATTATTCACTTTAGAATGTTTATAATGCTACTTCTAGAGGTTAAAAAAACTAAATCATGTAAAATAAGATATTACTATATAGTTTTAGCTAAAAATTAGGGTGACTGCCATTATTAAACTTGGGTCTAAAAGTAAAGAAAATCAAGTAAAAGTTACCTAAAAGAGACATATTTTACATATTAATGGACATTTATATATGTAACCTCTGAAATTATCACAGAAAGTATGAATAATGTTGTACATATATGACAGAACACTAAATATTTCAATCAGTTAAATATAATGCAATGAGGGCTTCAACAGTTTGTAAAAAATAAATGTGAAAAAAGTAAACAGAATACTTGGATGTTCACAAAACTGTTAGTTACCAAAAATTTGGTAAAAAGAAATTAGTGCACTCGTATCTTCACAAAATAAATGATAATTTTGATTTTAAATTATCAAGTTATTTAATGAAGATGCAACACTGAAATGTACTAACATCTTCACTCAGACGGTAGCAATACTAAATGTGAAAACTAGTCACTGAAGACTGATCCACTATTTCACACTTCACCACATACAAAATGCCCAGGAATTTGGTTCTTGTGATTGTTTATCATTAAGAAAGTAAATGTTATACTTGCTCCTTTTGAATGTTAGTAATAGCTACTTGTGAATGATAATGAAACAAGTTTGAAAAATTCAAACTAAAATGCAAATTCTTTGTCACATTTCTTTCTTTATAAATGTTATAAAATTAATGTAACTTGAAGCTTTGGAAAACAGGAAAAAATCAGTACAAGACAAAACAGAATATAGTACATGTAAAACATGTCAATTAAATGTTAAAATATTTTCTCTTATAGGATGTAAGAGGGAAAACTTTGCAATAACAACCTCCATTTGTGTGACATTATAAGCAAGGAACCATCCTTTCATCAAGTGTGCTGTAAAAGAATAAAGCAATCATGTCACGTTTAGTTTAGTTCTAATAGCATTTACGTTAGGTACACTTTCACTGAGAGGGAGAAAGGGTATCAAAATGGTCTTCATTTAGACTGATATAGTGATACACAGATATTTTCTCAAACATAGCACTGCTCTAGAAGTATTTCATCACCTAACTTACTGATCTTTATTTAAATACATGTTTCCATATGGTAGGTGTAGCAATGCATCTCTCACTTCTAAAAGTTAACATGGGAAGAGTACTCTTTTTCCTTCACCCCACGAAGTGAGTCCAGAGTTTTATCTCACCATCTTTCTGGGAAATCAAGCAATATTTATCAACAGAATGACATAACATTCTCTAAATACAACCAATTTACAATATCATTCTACATCAGAAAATCTCCTTCATATAACATTTCATGAGCACATTCTTTGTACATCAGAAATAAATCTTAATTTTCCTTTGGCAACTAAATGCAATGGCTTTTCTTTTACACGATAATTTCATGAACAACTCTACGCTTTCGAGAGTTAGGAGTTGAGTATGCACTCTCTAAGCTTTCATCAAAACTTAGAGAGATCTGTTGAGTTTTATCTTCATCACCTAGAGCATAAGGATCTGGGAGGCCACTTACATCATAATATGGCGAGTCTGAAAGAAAAATAATAAACTTATATTACCTATACAAACTGTAAAAAATTTAATATTTGAGTTTACTTACTCATTATAAGTATTATTTTATGACAAGTAACAGCTTTTACATTAAGTAAAAATATTTTTTGAATAGGCACAATGTTTCAATCCTTGTGTAACATGTTACAGAAAAAAAAAGCAAATGCGATTTCAGGTTGTATCTACATAAATATTGATGTAATAATTCATTGTATAGGTCACTGGTTAGGCCACATTTGGAGTACTGGGTCCAGCTTTGGGATCCTTACCTTAAGAAGGGGAGCAAGTTATTGAAAACTGCTCAAAAAAAGGTTACTAATATGACACTTAAAATGGAGGGATTGTTAAATAAGGAAATATAACGATTCTTAAAATTTTCTCCAAAATGACAATTTTATTGAGACATAATGCATTTATAATACTTTCCTTCATTACTCAATCAAGCCATTTTCAATCCTTTAAAATGATCTTCATTTACTGTATGTTAGAAACTGTTACCAATTCTTTCATACTCTGAGCCTCTCAATTTTCATGCTTACGTAAATGCTCTCTGTTTTTCATGTTCATCGCATCCTCAGACAGTGGCTGGTAGTCCTCTGCATAGTAATAGCCATTAGGTAGTCCACCATCATAGGCATGGTAAGAACTTTCAGGGGGTATTTCGCCACCATTTTTCATCCACAAATCTGAATGGCTGTCGTTACCAGTTGGTTCTTGCTCTGGCACATATACCATTCCTAGAAGTACAATAAAAGATATAATAGCAAGTTCCAAAACATTTCAATAGTTACTTATAATGACTAAAATTTGAGTTTAATTGAAAATTTGATAAACATGGATATTTATCATAACCAAATTTAAGGGGTGAGTCAAAACTTACTAGAGTTGGTGCACAGAAAAACATTACAAAAGCAAATGCAACCAATTTAATTACGTTTTAGAATAAAAGTTTGAAATTAAATTATAATTATGTTATAAATGAAAAAACTGTATAATAACTTTTGCCTCATCATGTTTACATTTACATCAAGAATAATTTAAACTTCATGTAAATCAATAAATGTCATGTCTAACAGTTACACCCAGTTTATTTTGTTAAAAAATAGGTACTTTAAATACTGTTTGAACCTCAGTTTAAGTAGAATTTTTATCAATGGTTAAATCTGTAAGAGCATATAACTGAAGCAGAGGAGACAACCAGAAACCATTGAAGAAGATCTCATTTTGAAGTTCAGGATGAAATATTTCTAAAACTATTGGCAAAATCATGAAAGGTACTAAAATTAGCTTTTAAAGTCTCAAACCTCCAACAGATGTTTTCTGACCATAACTTTTTTTTGTATACATTCAAGGTAATCATTGAAATAACTTAAGCACATTGCAATGTAGATGTTATATCTGCACCTGACTTCCTGGTGCAGTATGTTTAATGTTAGAGAAATCCTTCCAAAATAACTGTTACTCAATGACATAGTTTCATTAATAACTCCTGTCACCAACATTCTGTATCAGGACTACATCTACAATATTCAGAGAAATTTGAAATTTAAAAAATTATCACATTAAATAAGGGAATAAGGAAACACATCACATGCCTGCCTACTGCATTAAAATAAAAATTATATGCTATTATGTCATGTAAATTTGGATGACAGTACTATACAGAATTACTTATTGAATCAAAATGTACCATTAGAATAAACAGAACCATTGACTAATCCTCCATTAAAACCTTGAAAAGAATGTCCATATACTGGAGTCTTGGTCGTATCTTCTATAGGCACTTCCACTCCTCTGTTCACAACTCCGCTGTCTGGATAGTAAGGAGGTGATATTGTCTTTGGTTGAGGACTGACATAGGGAAAAAAAACCCGAAAAACAACACGAATTGGTTAAGAAAAAAAATTGTTTTTCACCAACTAGCTCTCAAGTTCCCATTTTGAGTTCAGTTTACTAAATAAAATATTATAAAATTATTCAGCTGTGAACCACAGATTAATTGCTTCATGTACTTTAGGAAAATGTCTTCATTAATTTTTCTATCATCTTAGAAAACTATCATGAAATAATTCTTTATACTTTAACCAAGCTGGACAAACATGCACTCACGTTTAATATACTTACCTTGTTGTTTTCATTTCATATTCTTTTTTCATAACTGTTATAAAAGTAAATAAAATAAATGAGAAACAAACAAACAAACACTGAGTTGAAGCACATGTACAAAGTCTGTAAATTAATGCTTTATGCATATTTAGTTTTAACAGCACACTGTGCTAAATGAAACATTACAAATGTTTGGAAACTTAAAAAAACATGCCTACTATCTTTACTACATGATGGATAAATACTCAATGTGTAAGAACAGTCTATCCTTGTCAATGAGTTTCCAACATAATATATTTATTCTAAATCAAGACTACTTATTTGGAATAATTTTTTGCAGCCAATATCAGTTCTAACAGAAACACAGCTCAATAATTTATATGAATATACATGGACAAAAAACTTTTCTTACAAATAAATTTTGCAAATAAAATAAAAAACTCACATTCTTTATTTTTTCTCTTCCAACAACAACATATGACGATAATTACAAATGACAAAAAGATTGCTGCTGCTATTGTGGAAATTATAATGATTGTTGATGTGGACAGTTGGGGCTTGGCCTCTATAGCTTGGGAAACTCCACCTATGAAAGCAGCAAAGGAAATTACGTTATGATAAACTGTGTGACAAAAACAAATGTTTGTTATAAAACATTCTAAATTTAAATAAATAAATCTTACTTTTATTTATCTCAAATTTATTTCATGCTTCATTTTAACTAATTTTTACTCATGTTAGAAATTAGTAATTTTTACTAGCATCAAAAGAGATTTAAGAATGTTTTATCCAATTTTGTTTTAAGGTTTTAGTGAATTATTATTATTGAAGTTAGCAGTATAGTAAAGTAGGTTTTGATATATAATGTGCAGAATATTTGCAACTGTTCAAACATTGTTTCTGAGTTACTTATTAAGAAACTTGATGCTCAGATTCTCATATTTTCACTCAGAGTGTATTTGAAAATAAATTATCATATGTTCTCACACAGAACGTGTTTGAATATAAAACCTATACATATTCAAAACAGGTCTTCAAAATGTTTCTTATTACATAAACTAACCAAAGAGGTCTTTAATGCTTACCAACATATGGCTCTGCCAATTTTTCATCTCCACACCATGACTCGTTGCTTTGAAGACACAATACAATTCGAACATCACTAAACTCTCCATGATCGGAATCTATATGTATTTCATTTTCTTCTTGTTCTACAGGGATAATTTTCTGCAACTGCCATTTACTTTCTCCATTTTGCTTAGCTTCCACCTGAACCAAAGGATATAGCTAAATTTATACCTTCAGTACAAGGAAAGTAAGCTGAACACATTTATCACTAGTTTTTTCCACTACTTAATTATTACCTTTACAAGTTCCACACATTTTAGACTAATTTCTCCATTATTAAAAAGTTAACTTGCCCTCTATCACAGTATAGTTTCTAAGAAACAAACACAAAAACACTTGCCACTTGAAAACTGTTTGATGAAAACTGCAAAAAATACGAGTTCTCTCCCAAAACACTATGTACTTCTTGCTTTATCAAATGATGAAAGAGAATGTATTTAAACAGAAATTGCACTTTACAAAACCATTTCTCTGCATTATACCAGAGAGATTAATGTTAAATCATTTTTAACTTTGTACAGTTCTCATGCAAAAAGAATCTATATTCTTTGAAAGTAACTGGTTTCTTTCAAAATTTAGAAATTCAAAAATGTAACAATAAGAGATAACAAACAATGCTTTTAATATTTTGGAAAGTGACTAACCTTTGAAATTCATAAAAAAGGCATGTTTTACAACTTTTTATTTTTTACTATTGTGAAGAACGCAATAGAATGAATTCTAAAATTGAAATATATAGGTGTATCATTGATATTGGAACTAAAAGATGATCTATTTCACTGAGTTTTCTATTTTCAGAGTTAACACAAAAAGAACAGATTATTTGTGTTTGAGATTTACCATTTTTATATTGATTAAACTTGCTAGGTATAAGCAAAAGTTTCTTGTGTAACTGATAGTGTATAAAAGAACTTTATTTCTAACACTTGAAAGTAATCTCTTCTTTTCTAGTGGTGCACACAAAAAAAACAAATATTTTCTTATTAATAAATGGAATTGTTAAAATTCTAATGTTCAATATTTTATTATGGCCTACATTTGAAACATAAGCAAACCTCATATGCACCTTACATCACAATTTACAAACTAACCACAAAATTTCACATCAATCAAAAATATAATTCTTAACCTCCAAATAAAATCTTTTATATGATGCCTGATGGTGTCCTTTAACTTCTCAAAATAAATTTTAAGCATAATAACCGTCTTGTAAAGCCTTACAAATTATAAAAAAATTGTTCCAATTATCTCTAAAGCCAAATACAACTTCGACAATTGCCTTATTTTCTTGACTAAGAAACAATTTCTAATGAAATGAAAATAAACTGTCATATCTTCCATGGCATGAAATATTCTGCTTAAGTTCTTCCCTTTAATGACATTATTATTTAAAATTTACATAAAAAAAAGGAAAACAAGGTGATGTCTCACCTTAGCAAGCAAGCTGAGGCCTGTAGGATTCACTTGAAAATATACAAGATATGATTTCCTGTGATACTGAGCAACAGCTACTCGAGGAATATCTATTACACAAATAACATTAAAGGTTCGGGTTACTAAAATAGTAAATTTAAAAGTAATCATAATAATGATGTATTTCAATGCATAGCTAGGTAAAAATAAAATCAACCATTTGTTTTTTCTTTGTTCAGAAACTGACCATCCATCTGAATAAATGTACGTTTTATTACTTTTAGTTGTTAATGTTCTGATAATACGTGAAGAGGGGCATAGCCTTAAGAGGAGGAGGGAAGAGATCTAAAAGGTCCATTATTTTAACATAACACCTTGGGGGCTCTCAGTGGCTCAGCGGTATGTCTGCAGACTTACATGCTAAAATCCGATTTTCAATACCTGTAATGGGCAGAGCACAGATAGTAAATTGTGTAGCTTTGTGTTTAATTCAAAACAACAACAACACCTTGGGACAAGATGGGACCTATTGGTCCATCTTGGCTCTTCCACATTCTTCTGTAAGTTTTGAATATATACTCTTCAAAAAAAAGAAATGCAAAGGGCAAAATTTGAGACAAATTGTCAACAAGTTTATTCCAGATAGTTATGTATGACATACATGAAACTTTGCACATTCACTGCTGAACATCCAAAGTCTGCAAAAGCAAAGTCCATGCTCACTAGTTGAAGTTAAACGTCACTCAATGTCAATAATGAGTATGCCCCCCATGAGCATCAATAACTGCTTGGCATCTCCTGCCCATGGAAGCGATGAGATGATGAATCACATCCTGTGGAAAGCCTATCCACTCAGCCTGCAAAGCTGCTACAAGCTGAGGTAGAGTCTGTGGTTTAGGTTGTCGCCGTCGCCAACGTTGGTCCAACTCGTCCCAAAGATGTTCGATGGGGTTTAAACCTGGTGATCTGGAGAGCCAGGGAAGAACGTTGATATTGTGGTGTCTCAAAAAGACAGTGGTGAGTCGGGCTGTGTGAGGACAGGCATTGTCATGTTGAAAAACGTTGTTGGCATTCACCATGATGAGTTGCACATGGGGCCTAAGAATCTCATCAACGGTTGCATACGATCTGATTGGAAATCCTATGCAGCCCTGGTATGGTTGAGGCAGTAGACGTCACAGTGGTGGTCCTATCCCGAAAGTAACGTAACCGGATGTAGCGATCTTGTGCGGGCATGGTCACATGAGGTCTGCCAGATCATGGACAGTCACAAGTTTATCCATGTTATTGGTGATGATTCCATAGCCTTGTGATGGTGCTTGGGTGGACATTCACAGCTCTGGCAATATCTGGTTGAGATTCACCCGCTTCCAAGCAACCAACATAATTGTATTGCGTGTCGGTGGCTTAACAGAGAGCTATGGAAACCAAGAACCTGTCACTTTTAGAGGGATTTTGCACATGTTGCACTTGCAGAATGTGCAGATCTCTCAAACAAATTTATTGAATATGAATGCGTTTTGGCAACAAATCCGTTTTTCAAAGTGCATAACTTTTATTGTCATTTTGGTCTGACAATCAGTGCCTTAACACGTGTAACATCACATACTCTGAGCTTGTAACGTTATTACATATATTTCTTTTTAAAATAAAAAAAAGTATCCCTTTTGCGTTTCTTTTTTTGAAGAGTATATTTGTTTCATAAGTTTCATTTACTAGGGTACATTACTTAAATTTTCTGTGTATAAAATTCACATTAAAAAACAATCTTCCCAATAATATGCAGTGTTGACTATGCCCCGTGTTTGAATACTAGTCATTCTCAGTCACATATATATTAGAAAATAAATATTCTCAATTAAAAATAGTACATATTATTCTATTCAGTCAATTCATTCCTTATATAATTAATAACAAAATATTAATATCTAAATAAAATAAACCAAACAAATTATGCTATGCTTTGTGATGAATTATGAACTTGTAATAATAAATTGAACCAAAGAGAATTAAGTGCCTTACCTTTAGGATTCACTGTAAAAAAAACAAAAAAAAATAAGCATTAGGTATGACCCAAATTTAAAGTTTCTAATTGTAGTAATATTTTATTAACAACAAGGTACTTTTAGTTTTAATACTATTGGTGAAAAACACTTTTGCCTTAAACTTATAATTTAGTATAATATTAAATTTGTAATAAGGAAATTACTGTTTTGTGTTTTATGCAAAGTTATTTCACTTTTTTAGACTTATAAAAACAATTTTCTTTAACATTTATGAAACTTATTACTGGATATCCTTATTAACAGTAAAAAGTTACCTTTAGTAGAAACAACTATATCTTCAGAGTAGGGGCTATACCCACGTGGATTAACTGCTGTCACTTTAAACCTGTAGTTTGTATTTGAATGAAGTCCTAACAAAAAGATAAAATGTAGCCATTAAATAACCATAGATTCCATCTCCCAACTTAATTTTAACTTACAATACTGCTTATTAAAAACTAAAGTAATTCATATTAGACTTAGAATCAGCCAAACATTTATTAACATTAAAACAAACATTGTAGTTAGTGCAAATGCTTGGTCTCCATACTTAGTTTAAAGTAGGACTCTTTTTTATTGATAACTGAAAAAGTTACACTTACAAAAAAAACAAACCATAAACAACCTACAGTTATTGTATCTTTCACACTAAAAACAAATGACATGAATATAATTAATAAATTTATGGAATTTTAAAGAGGCAAATTTTCCTTCCAACTCCCAACTATAACCACCTGTTACTACTCACATTATTCATCCAATCATTTCTTGAACTCATTTAAATTTTATGCCTCCACCACAATTAAAGACAGCTAACTCCAAAAGCTTGTTTGAAAAGTAATACTATCTAAACTGTAAATGACTCCTATGCTGCCAAAATGTGAATTTATGACACATCGTCAGTTTGTCTTCACTGCTAAACACAAAAAGTTTGATGGATCCATATTATCCAGACTTTTAATACTCTTAGACACCTCCATAAAATCTTCTCTAGCTCTTCTCTTCACAGAAAATAAATTTAGATAATTTAATTCCATAGGACAATCCCACCATCCCAACTATCATCCTAATGTCTCTTCTCTGAACCTTTTCCAACAATTAAATGCCCTTTTTGAGGAAGGTTGATTGATTTAGTGTTTTATGCACAAAGCAACGAGGCTATCTGCGCCAAACAACCGGTAAAAATGTAGTAAAAGACATAAATGGAAAAGAACGTAAAACAAAAAAAATATAAAACCAGTGTTGACACCTAGTCTACAAGGTTAAGATAGAAGGCAAAGTGTAAAAAGTTGTAAGGTAGGTATTCTTTCAAAAAGGTATAATCATAACCCGCCAGGAAGACTAACAGGCAGGTACAAGACCCACCGTCAGTCACCTGAAGTTGGTCTTTCCAGTCCTGGTTCTGGGTTATGTGTCATATCAACTAGTATCAAAATGTAAAAGAATAGAAGTATTAAAAAACACACAGCAAAAACGCAACAATGAGTAACCAAATGTTCAGTAAAAAGAGAAAAGTCACGTAAATGGAGTAAAATTTGTAAAGGAAAATGAAGGTAAAAACAAAACAGCAATTAAAACAGAAAATGGTGTAAAAACCAATGGTGACACCCAGTCTTCAAAGTTATAAACTATTTACTCTAGCATAATAATAATGATCATAACCCGCCAGGAAGACTAACGAACAAGTTCAAAAACCACCGTCAGTCACCTGAAGTTGGCCTTTCCAGTCCTGGTTCTGGGTTATGTGTCATAGTAGCTAACATCAAAATGTAATGGAATAAAAGTTTAAAAAGACACTCAGCAAAATCATAATAAAGAGTAGCCAAATGTCCAGTAAAAAGATAAAAGTCAAGTAAATGGAGTAAAATGTGTAAAGGTAATTGAAGATAAAAACAAAATGGCAATTAAAACAGGAAATGGTGCAAAAACCAATGACGACATCCAGTCAACAAAGTAGTAAAGGCCAACCTGTAGCAGAATGGGAATGATCATAACCCGCCAGGAAGACTAACAGGTAGTATATAAACCACTGTCAGCCACCTGAAGTTGGGCTTTCCGTCCTGGTTCCGGGTTATGAGTCAATATGGCCAGTACAAAAAGGTTGTAAACGCACGAAATGATATGCAGCGAAATTATAACAGTAACTCGCCAGGAAGACTAACGAGTAGTTCAAACAGACAGTTCAAACAGAAGCGTTAGTCACCTGAAGTTGGCCTTTCCAGTCCTGGTGTCGAGTTATTTAATGTTCTGGCTATTGTTTAATGTCGCATTGAATGAGAGAGAATAAAACTTTAAAAAGGAGCCACAATTAAAAAGGTGTAATGAATAAATATACCACACTTAAAGAAGATTAAAAAGATTAATGGCCATTAAAAAATTAAAAACGTTATTAAGGTGGACATAGTCACCATCACCAATAACTCTGTCCAATGTTACAGATTGACGCTGGGAAAAAATATGTTTAAAGTATTGCCGTCGTTGAGGATTGTAACGATGGCAAGAAAGTAAAACATAGTGATTTGAGTGTTAGACAAACTACACATTGGGGCATCAGTTCTAGATAAAAGAAAATGATGAGTTAAAAAACTGTGACCAATGCGTAGCCTAGTGAGAACAACTTCTTCCCTCCGAACTTTACGGAAGCTAGATGGCCAAACTCCAATTTTGGGTTTAATTTGAAAAAGTTTATTGTCGCGTTGTTCACTCCAAGTGGACTGCCAACTGGCACGGAGCCGAGCTTTGAAGACAACACCATAGTTCATGTACGGAATAGGCATAGGGGTGATGGAGCTGAGGCATACATATTTAGCTGCCTGGTCTGCAAGCTCGTTCCCATGAATACCAACATGGCCTGGTATCCAGAAAAACTGAATTGAAGTAGCTGCTAATGAGAAATGGGCCAGTCGGTTTCGAATATCTGCTAGAATAGGATGTGAGCTAATGTGAAGTGATTCCAAGGCAAGAATAGAACTAAGCGAGTCAGTATAAATAGTGCAGTTGGAGTACTGCTCAGCTGCAATATGATCAAGGGCAAGAGATATGGCATACAGTTCAGCAGTGAACACAGAAGCTGTAGAGGGGATTCTGTGTGCAACTACTGACCCACAGCAAACCATAGCAGAGCCCACTGAATTTCCTGATTTGGAACCATCTGTATAAATGGGAACTGAATGATTGTTTGAAAGATATTCATTGAATAAAAGACGGTACTTCCAGTCTGGAGTATCCGCCTTTTTTAGGTGATTGAAAGAAAGGTCACACTTGGGGGCTGTAATAAGCCATGGTGGGATGCATCGATATGTGGAATCTGCAATGTTATCCAAGGACAGACCCAATTCATCCAATTGCGCCCAGATGCGAAGGCCAAACGGAGCAATAACAGATCGTCTGTTCTGAAAAAGTACTGCCCACCGAGGAAGGAAAACACATTCCCAGGTGGGATGCTTTGGTAAGGAACGAAGTTTCGAAGTATATTGTAAAGACAGTTGCAAACGACGAAGGTGTAGAGGAGGTTCATGAGATTCAATGTATATGCTTTGAACTGGAGAGGTACGGAAAGCTCCGGTGCAGAGTCGAAGACCTTGGTGATGAATGGGGTCCAGTATCTTTAAGGCCGAGGGTCTGGCAGAGCCATAGACCATTGATCCATAGTCAAGTTTCGATCTAATAAGAGCACGATATATCTTTAACATTGAACGGCGATCTGCCCCCCAACTGGTAGAAGAGAGGACACGAAGGATGTTCAGTGTTCTGGTGCATTTGACCCGAAGCTGCTTTAAGTGTGGTATAAAGGTCAATTTACGATCAAAGA
The DNA here is from genome assembly GCA_011833715.1 of Carcinoscorpius rotundicauda. Lineage (NCBI taxonomy): Eukaryota > Metazoa > Arthropoda > Merostomata > Xiphosura > Limulidae > Carcinoscorpius > Carcinoscorpius rotundicauda. The sequence continues at coordinate 120,070,559 of CM022393.1, read as the reverse complement.
TAAGCCCCAAGAACTTTGTCTCTGGGACCACTGGCAGCAAAACTTCACCGATATGAAGTTCAGGATCAGGGTGAATACCTCGTCGGCGGCAAAAGTGCATGCATACAGTTTTGGAAAGAGAGAAATTAAAGCCATTCGCAAGAGTCCACTTCTGTACACGATTGAGGGCAGTTTGTAGTTGCCGCTCAATATATCTCATGTTTGATGACTGACATGAGATGTGAAAGTCGTCAACATATAGCCCATTCATAACGGTGAGAGGGAGTTGTTCAGTGATGGCATTTATCTTTATACTGAAAAGTGTGACACTCAATATACAGCCTTGAGGGACTCCAAGTTCCTGTACAAAAGAACGTGAAAGTGCCGAACCTACACGAACTTGGAATCTCCTGTCCATTAAAATTTTTTTAATAAACATGGGTAGATGGCCACTTTTATATGCAAAAACGGCTGTTCTGGGCCCAGAAAACACTTCAAATAGAAGAGCGAACAACGTTTCGACCTTCTTCGGTCATCGTCAGGTTCACAAAGAAAGGGTTACTGGTCGGAAGCTGACCACATGTTCGGGAGGGGTTGTATAATTGAGTGTTGCAATGTAGAGGGCGCGGTTTGAATATATAATTTTGTCTATAATATTAATATAGGTATAATGGTGTTCAACTAACCCCTAATTTTGTAAAGGTAAAACTTTCAAAAGATTTTAATAAATACACAAACATTATCCAAAATTTACAGAAAAAACTTCTTAAAGCCATGTTGAACACAAAATACAAAGAACTACATGACCTACAAAAACAAAAAATGAACTTAGACTATCAACTAGCATGCTGCATTAAACCAGAGATTTACGGACTAATACAACGAAACATAAACCAAATCAATACTAAAAACGATAGAGACAAAAAGATCCGCCACAACAAAAAACTTGAAAAACTAAAATGTAAGCAACAGAAAAGACATCAACATGACAAACCGTTGACCAACCTCATAATTAACAGATCTGACCGACAATTAAACACAGACGAGATACATCTACTTAACAAAGGACTCAACTTCGCAATAGCACCAAGGTACATTCCAACCATAGAAATCAAAACATGTTTAGAAGACCTAGCCAGGAGACTTGTGATACTTTCTACAGAAAACAAAAACAACAAACAGAAAGAAGACAACTTAGATAACTTTATTGACATCCAACTGCCAAACTTCCCAGGTAAAATTACAAATTTATATTTTCCAGAACCACCTAAAAACATTATCTTAAACGATTTTTTCAAAGAATTTTCTTACAAAACTATCAACATAATTTCACAAAACAGAAAACTAAAAAACAACCTTACAAAAAGAGACATTAATTCCATTAGAAACCTAAAACAAGACAGAAACATAAAAATTCTAAAAGCAGATAAAGGTAACGCTATAGTAATAATGAACACGAATGAATACATACAAAAAATGAATAACATCCTATCAGACACGAACAAATTTAAACCAATACACACAAATCCAACAAAGACACATGAGACGCAACTAAACAAATTACTACTACAAATAAAAAAAGCCAACACAATTTCACAAACACTTTATTCCTACCTACGTAAAACCGACTCACGCACACCGCAAATATACGGCATCCCCAAACCTCATAAACCAGATTGTCCATTACGACCAATAATGTCAACATATGAATCGTTTAACTACAATCTTGGTAAATACATAGCATGGGCATTCTCCAAATATGCAACATCAGCCAGCTCATTCATCAAAGACTCTTTTAATTTCAAGTCCAATCTAAATCAACTTAATCATAAAGCCTTAATGGCCAGTTTCGATGTTATATCCCTCTTCACAGAAGTTCCAACAACAGAAGCCTGCAAGATAGCCTTAGAACTCTATATTCGAGACCCTAACCCGATCATAGACATTCCCAGTAACCAGTTAGCAACCCTCATAGACTTCACCACAATAAAGACAAACTTCATGTTCAACAACCAAAACTATATACAAACAAATGGCCTAAGCATGGGCAACCCAGTATCGCCAGTTCTAGCCAATATTTTTATGACACAAATTGAAACACAAGCAATTAATACAGCATTACATCCACCACTATACTGGTACAGATATGTAGATGACACGATTGCGGGATTCGAATCTACAGAACACATACTTAACTTTTTCACTCACATTAACTCTATACATCCCAACATTAACTTCACATGTGAACAGGAAGAAAGCAATCAAATATCATTTCTTAACCTCAAAATTATAAGAACCGACACACAATTCAAAACAGAAATCCACCGAAAAATCACCCATACTGGACTATACATTCCTTGGGACTCAGCACATGAAACAAAACAAAAACTCAACATACTAAGAAACCAAATAAACACAGTTGTAAAACTATGCTCACCAGATAAAATTAACGATGAATTAAACAAAATAAAACAATACTTCATTAACATCAATAAGTTTCCTCCACAAACCGTAGAAAACATTATACGCACACACCTAGACAGAAAGCAAAATCAACCAACAAAAGTAAATATATCTCACGAATCAAAAAATCACGAAACCATATACTGCTGTATACCATATATTCCTGACATCAGCAAACAAATAACCAACATTTGGCAAAAACTAGTAACAAAATATGACATTCCAGTTAACACTAAATTTATTCAAAAACCAGGCACAAAACTAAGGTCTATACTATGTAAGAACTACACTGACAAACACCACACCAACATTATTTATAAAATACAATGTGATAACTGCCACGATTTCTATATAGGAGAAACAAGTAGAAAAATGGAAACCAGATTCAAAGAACATAAAAAGTCACCTTCACACGTTTTCGAACACTGCAAGTCAAATGGACACAACATAACCATAGAAAACACTAAAATACTAAATAAAGAAACAAACATAAACAAACGAAAAATTAAAGAAGCCTTACTTATACAACAACTCAAACCCAAAATAAACCAATATAAAGGAACACCATTATACCTATATTAATATTATAGACAAAATTATATATTCAAACCGCGCCCTCTACATTGCAACACTCAATTATACAACCCCTCCCGAACATGTGGTCAGCTTCCGACCAGTAACCCTTTCTTTGTGAACCTGACGATGACCGAAGAAGGTCGAAACGTTGTTCGCTCTTCTATTTGAAGTGTTTTCTGGGCCCAGAACAGCCGTTTTTGCATATAAAAGTTCTCAACAAGTGGGTTTCTCGACATCACTGATTAGATGGCCACGTAACCCATATGTATGGAGGTCTCGCAAAACGCCATACCTCCATGTTGTGTCGTAAGCCTTCTCTATGTCAAAGAATATCGATACAAGGTGTTGGCGGTTGAGAAAGGCCTCTCTGATAGATGTTTCAAGACGAATTAGGTGGTCTATGGTGGAGTGCTGTCGACGGAACCCACACTGGGTGGGTGAGAGGAGGTTGTTTGATTCAAGGAACCAAACGAGACGAGCATTAACCATCCTTTCTAAGGTCTTACAGAGACAGCTCGTCAGAGCAATTGGACGATAGTTTGAAGGAGTCTTTGGATCTTTCCCTGGCTTAGAGAAAGGTAAAATAATAGCCTGGCGCCAGGCATCAGGAAAAACATTCTCCTGCCAAATCCGGTTGAATATAGTCAGTAGGACATCAAGAGAATCAGGAGAGAGATGGTGTAGCATGTCATAATGAATATCATCAGGTCCAACAGATGTACTGGCAGACCGATGAAGGGACATTTTTAGTTCCACCTGGGTAAAGGGACTATTATAGTCAAAGAAACAGTCAGTTTGAAAGGAAAGAGGTGATCGTTCTGCCCGAGTCTTGATGGCCAGGAAGGTGGAGGAACAAGCAGAAGTGCTAGATACCCGGCAAAATCTTTCACCTAGAGTGTTAGCGATGTTTCGGACATCAGTCACCTCCTGACCATCAGAGAGTAAGATCGAGAGGGGAACAGAAGTGTAGTGCCCATTAACCTTTCGAATCTTGTCCCATACGATCTTGGAACTGGTGGTAGAAGATATGCTGGTTGTGAACTTAATCCAAGATTCCTTCTGGCTTTGACGTCTTACCCACCTAGCATGTGCTCGGGCCCGCTGGAAAGCAACCCGATTTGAAAGTGTGGGATATCTGCGAAAAGTCTCCCATGCCCGTTTTTGAGCCTTCCGTGCTAAGTTGCAAGCAAAATTCCACCATGGACGAGGATATCGTGGGAAACGTGTCGAGGTTTTAGGAATACACCGAGCAGCTGCATGTATAATACAATCAGTTACCGCTGCAACACAGTTGTCTATTGATGGCTGATTTACGATGACAGGATCAAGTTCTGCGAGAGCAGTGAAAGTGGACCAGTCTGCCTGATCCAGCTTCCACCGGGGCACGCGGGTAGGGTGGCATCGACCACGGCCAGTCTCTCTCAAAATGATCGGAAAATGATCACTGCCTAGTGGATTACTGTCAACCCTCCATGAAAAATGGGAAAATAATGAAGGGGAGCAAACTGAGAGATCAATAGCAGTAAAAGACTGAATAAGTGGAAGAACCAGTATTGAAAAGAAAAAGATTGTGATCAGAGAGCATCTGCTCTACAGATCGACCCCTCCCATCAATAACAGCACTTCCCCAGAGGGGATGGTGTCCATTAAAATCCCCCAGGATTAGAAATGGAGATGGTAACTGTGCAACGAGAGCATCCAGGTCTGATTGATCATATGTCTTTCCAGGGGACAGGTACAGAGAACAAACAGTGATGGTACGACCCAAGAAAATACGGATGGCTACGGCCTCCAAGGGTGTATTGAGTGACAAAGACAGGGTAGGCACATGTTGATCAACCAAAAGTGCCACCCCTCCATGTACTCGACCATCACACAACTTGTCATTTCTGTACAGAGAAAACTGCCGAATGGAGACTGTATCAGCAGATTTGAGAAATGTTTCTTGTAGAGAAAGACAAACAGGATGGTAGGAAGCAATCAGCGTTTTGATATCATCCAGATTAGAACGTAAACCTCGACAGTTCCATTGTATCAAGGTGGCCATTTTTAAGGATGGGCAGGTGAAGTGGTTGGAGAACCCTTCGGTTTACGACCTCGTCTTTTGTCTTTACTGTCTTTCTTCGGAGGAGGTCTATCAACCTCCATGGGTCCTGCTCTGGGTCGAGTGGGCAGGTTTTTGTTATTGGAAGAGGAATCAAGCAACTGAGGACGCGGACGAGTAATTGTTTTGTTTATTGTGGTGGGAGAAAATGATGTATCAGAAGAAATGCCTGTATTTGAAACTGAAGGACATGGATCTTGAGGTTTGTTGGAAGTTATGGGAGGAACAGAGATGGGTGTGGAAGTCGATTCATCTACTGTTTTAACCACGGAGGGCAAAAGGCTTTTCATTTGGTTTGAAAACGATTCTTTTGGAGGCACAGAGAGATCTGTCTGCACTTCCACTGTAGTTGTGGAATGGAGTGCAGCAGCATATGTCCGAGATGGGATTGTGAACATCAATTTCCGAGCCTCAGGATAACTAATGTTATGTGTCGTTTTCAAACGCTGCACCTCTTTTTCCTCCAACCATTTTGGACAAGAATGAAAGTAAGAGGGGTGAGAACCATTGCAGTTGACGCAATGTGGGTTTATGTCACAATCATAGGCATCGTGGTCCTTGCCTCCAGAACGAGCACATGTCAGGGAACCACGACAAGATGTCTTTGAGTGGCCGAATCTCTGACATTGAAAACATCGAAGAGGGTTTGGAATGTATGGCCGAACCCTGCAAATGAGATAACCTGCTTTGATGGTGGCGGGTGCTCGTGGTGAAGTGAATGTTAAAACAAGGGTATTTGTTGGCAGTGTAACTCCATCTTTGCGAGTGGAGATGCGCCTCACTGCAGAAACTCCTTGAGTGGAAAGACCGGCGAGAATCTCCGATTCAGGAACATTCTTCAAATCCCTTTCAACAATAACTCCTCGTGAAGTATTCAAAGTAGCATGGGGTGTAACCTCGATAGGTATATCGCCAATTACCTTTGATTTCAAGAGGAGTTCACTGTGTTGGGATGTGGATGTTTCAACCAGTATGTCACTAGATCGAAGCTTCTTTACTGACTTTGGAGAGCCAGCAAGTCCCTCGAGCCCCTTTTGAATAAAAAAAGGGGACATTTGCCCTAAAGATTTTTCTGAAAGAGAATGCAATATCAGAAAATGAGGTACGTGTGTTACTGAAGTTGGAGATTGCTGTTCTGAGTATTCGAGACGTGGTCGCTTACCCATTGACTGTTTTTTTACAATTTTAATTAAATTTTTTGAAGGATCCATAGGAAAGTGAAAAGTTTCGGTACTCACTGACCCCACCCACCATGGAGCCCTACAAGGGGACGCACTACAAAGTCACGCAAGGACAATGCAGCAACGCCAGGGTTTCGTGAGCACTATACCCAAACACCAGCATCAGGCACAATGTCCACAACACCCGTTGAGAACTTCCAACACTGGTACTTGGTTGGCTCTATCCCAGGTGGACCAGCCGATTGACCCAAGAGCCGCCCGTCTACAGGAATTCGAGGCCAAAGTGGTGTGTTAGGGTTGGACCCCTCAACCACCAGGATCCTCTCCTCCCCTTCACGGGTCGCCACGCACGGCAAACACGTGGGTGGATGTTTAGATCCCAGAGAAGGTAACCAGACAGAACAGAACCTTCCCTGGGAGGTCCCCTCACCACGTACAGGAATCCACTCCGAGGGGTTTTGAGGAAGGAAGAACAAAACTGTACACAATTCTCTAAAGGGGGTCTTAAAAGTAATCTATACAGTGAAACAATATCCTTTGTCTTGTATTCAATGTTTCTATTGATCCTACCAAACATCTTGTTAGCTCTGTTACTAAATACAACACACTGTTTAGATAACTTAAGTGTTTTTTGTTATTGTTGATTTTTTGTATCACAACATTAAGATCTTTTTCTTCATGTGTAATATTTGGTATTCCCATTTAGCTCATAACAATAACTTTAACTGTGAAAACCTACATGCATCCCCTTACATTTTGGATAGTTAAACATCATCTACCATGTATTGGCCCAATGCATCAAATACAAGTGTACATCATCTTAACTTCTCTAAACAAACTCTTAACAAAGTCCAACATTTTGTCATTAATATAAACCACAAACAGCAGAGCCATGAGGCACACTGCTTGTGACTCTAATCCACTCAGCTCTTAACTCTATTTATTACTCCTTTCTACTTCCTACTCTCCAGTAAATTTTCTATTCAATATAATAACATTTCTCCCGAAGATATAATTTTTGTAACAAATCTTTTATGAGGCAACTTATGAAATGCTTTATGAAAATAAAAGTAAACCAAATTCACAGTATTTCTTTCATCAGCTCTTGTAGTAATATTCTCAAATAATGACAGAACATTTGTTAAACAAGACTTTCCTTTACTGAAACCATGCTGGCTCTTTGTGAATCTCCAGTCATTCTCTCTAAAACCTTTTCAATTATTGATGTAAGGCAAATTGGCCTATAATTGCCAAGAGAACGTTTATTACCTTCTTTAAATATTGGAATATCATTAGCAAACTTCTAATGCTCTTCCACTACTTAATGACTTATATATGGAAGAAGTACAATTTCAAATAAAATATCCGTTTGTATGTATCTTCACAGGAAAAGTAAGCCAATGAATAACTGGATTACCTGCAATCTGACATGGATTTTGATCACGACAGGATTCATTTTTGGAATGCCTTGTCTCAAGGTTTATATATGTGACTAGAAATTCTGTGTTTGAGAATCCTCCATTGAATCCTTCAATCCATCTTAAGGTGATTCTATTAGCGTTAATATCTGTTGCTCTAATACCAGAAGGTTTATCTGGAGCACCTGTAAAAACAGAGAAAGTAATAAAAACGTATATCAAGCTTATTAAATTATTATTCTGCTTATATCAGAAATTATGCACTTCATTGTGAGATTCTTAGTATTTTATACTTGGATCTTCTTTGGAAACTTAAAAAGAAAGGCCAGTCATTGATAGCACCCTGTGCAAGATATAAATGCTGAATATCTTCCAAAAAATAATCTGTCCTTGCCTTCAAAGATGCAAAATCTGGCCCAAGTCAGTGAGAACAAATCATTTTCAATATTATTCATGTAGCTCTGGGAACATCATTACACTGTATGTGTTTTTATAACTGTTTTACAATGACTGAATAATGATCATGTACAAAATTTCAAAATGCTTGAAGATTATAACTTTATTAGAAGAGATAAATGTAAAAAAATTAAAAATGTCCACAAAAGAATTAATACCATTTTTCATTTCTAAGAACGATGTACAAATATTTTAATATTAAATGTGCACAAATATTTCCTTACTCTTTCTGACAAGTTTAATTATTGTTTTCTCATTGTCTCCAACCTGGTTCCAGGCCTGACACGTGAAGTCACCATAGTCCGAATCTTTCACATCTCGAATGGAGAGTGATCCAACATAAATATCATCACCCAGGTCTGTAACATTCGTGCCATAATTTCCATAATTGTCTAAAATACGCCCTTTAAAAAACCATTCAAATGTGGGCTCTGGATAAGCTTGCATTTTACATTGTAAAACGGCAGTTTCTCCCAAATCAAAAGCCAAGCGATTGTAGGTGTGCCTCACAATTGGGGAATCTTAAAACATAAAAATATAAAAAACAGGTTATTCTAAAGCTATGCAAAGCACACAAATATTATTTACAAACAACAACTTTGCTATTTGCTAACAGTTCAAACTTTATAAGAACATTGACAAAATATTTAACAAGCCTTTATACTTGTAACACTTTCTGAATTTCATATACACAATAATTAATTTTTGCTCAAAATATTTTGTACATACAGTCATAACCTTGTGGTGGAAAACTAAATGCCAATTGAAGGAAATTTTGAGCATTCATACTCAGTAACTACAAAACGTAATCTGTAATAAAACCTAAAGAAAAGAAAAAGAACAAAAATGCCTTAAGTTTGTGTGTGTGTGTGTGTGTGTGTGTGTATAAAAATGTTACTTACGTTCAATTCTAAGCATAATTTCAGATTTGGCAGGTTCTCCAAATCCATTAGAAAATTTGCAAGTGTATTTTCCTTTGTCTACAAGAGAAAGAGTCTTTCGTTTTCTACCTGTTCCTTGAAACGTCAGTGTACTTTGCACCAAGTAAGCATTTTTGTCTTCCACTTGGTCAAATGTTTCAACTCTAAATACTTTGCTTTCCCTTTTAATTTCTTCGCCATTGTGTAACCAGTGGACCTGGGGTTTAGGTTTTCCACGAGCTTTGCAAACAGTGCTAAAACTAGTGTCTCCTTCTTGCTTAATTACTTGTGGCATCAAGGGTATTACAATAGATGGTGGTTCTAACAAGAAAAATGACAATATGTCAAATTCACAAAATTAAAGATTAAGAGTAATGGTAAATGTTGCAATGCATTTACTACCTTACATTGTATTCTGGATATAAAATTTGTGTATTTTAAGATTAAATATCTATTATGTTCAAATTTTCTATTGAAGCATACCATAGAAGATATTAAATACGAAAACCAAAATGTTTATATAACTATATATTGCTAACATTGTATCATTTATTTTGGCCCTTGATTATCCACTCAACAATATTAACACATTATAAAAACAACAACAAAATAGGAATTTGCATAAAGTTTACCCTGAAGATAAGGTTGTTTTAACTCAAATAAAGCAACACCACTTATCTTATTACTATCAACTTCGTTAAAGTAACATAGCAAAATATAACAACTTGACTAGGGACTCCTATATCAATGGTATGTGATCATTGAACTTGGAAACTAAATGCAAAGATCTTAGTTTATGAAAGTGTACAAACATGTTCAAATGCAAACTTTAGAAGATATAAAAGATATATATGTTGAAAAAATAAAGTGTAACCTTTAATCTACAATGGGTAGACAACTGAAGAGTGAATCAATTTCATATGCTAACAACCAGTTTAGTCAAACCCCAAACATTAACATTTCTCTCTCTTTTTTTTCTTTTGTTTGTGGTGGTGGTAAACATATTATTTTCATTGCTAAGCTACCAAGAGTTACTGGCAACAACAGCTAACTACTTGGTTACATACAATAATTCAATAGTTATTAAAAGTCATGCTTAACAAAAAAAAATTAAATCGCAACTTAAAAATAATAAATTTGGATTGGTTTGGTAGTAGATATAAAATTGCATAAAAATATCCACAAGAATTTAGCGGAACAAGCTATTGAAAATTTCTTTTTAAATCACAGAACATTGTTATAATTTTTAATTTTTTTGCACATGATGGAAAAAATTATGATTCTCACACTTTTTTAAAATTAATTTTTTTTAATATAATCTATGTCACTAAATATTTTGTGATGAAATATTTTTCTTACATTCACGGAAAACTAAAAACACAACAAAAAACAAAGATTGTTTAGAAATTATAGAAATCACGCAAATGGTTTCTCACTAAATCTTGGTAATGGTTCTGGTAACATTGGAATTTTTTTTGAAAATGTCTATTCATCATTCATACACTTGACAAAACTTAACCTCTACCTACATCTTGTCACCTGTAAATGCCATATTCATGACATTTAATCCCCACATCTCTATTATTTGTTATAATACATAATCTTTGCATTTCTTAGTACTGATCGTTCACCTAACCAATGAAAGTGTGTTTATCTAGGGCACCACTGGTTCCCCATCCCCACATCTAATTATTTTGTATTGAATTTATGAATTGTTTCCGCTTCAAAGGGGCATAAATCCGATGTCTGCTGTTGTCAGAAGAGAAAGTCAATTCAGAAAATCAGCTATCTAAGAAGAAACTTCAAGAAGCCAGAAAATCATGAATCATAAATTCAAGAGACAATATCATAGCTTCAAATGGGATGAAGGAGGAAAGCAATTTTTGAGCATTTCTGGTTGTCTCGAGATTTTTCTTGAAAGACTTCAAATCAAAATTGTTTTTGCTGTTGTATTGATCACACCTGAAAAAGATAGGCCAATGATCAGACATGTTCTACCACTAATAAAATTTTTCATTGCGCTTGTATTGTGTGCCTATCTATTATTACATTAGTATAATGCTTCATTACTCATCTTCTCTGTATCGTCTGTAAATGATTCAACATTGGTATGGAAACAGTACTTTTCTATATGATTTGTGAGTAATGCAATGTAAGGGCAGGAACAGTTTTCTATATTCTTTGTGAGTGACATAATGTATTGGAAAAGGTATTTCTGCACAAAATGAAAACTTAGAGTAGTTGTTTGTCTAAAAGAAAAATTGTGAATATTATATGTCTCCATTAAAGTTTTGAAACTTCTAAAAGTTGTAACATCTAGCACATCCAGTAACCTGATACCAGATCCAACTTACCGTAAACTGTAAGATATACGGATCCAATGCTGCCCTGACCAAGAGGATTTTGAGGTTGGCAATAGTACTGGCCTTCGTGGCTCACGTGTACAGGCACAATGGTATAATTCATTTTTCTAGCCAAGCCTGTACCTTCTTTGCCTTCCTTCCACCAACGGTACTCAGGTAACGGCCATCCTGGAGGATGGGCTACACATGTTAAGGTAAATGAATGCCCAGCTACAGCCACAGGATTTTTGGGGATGATCTCAACATCTCCAGGGTTATCTGGAAAATAAAAGGCATATTATATTCATTATGAAACAAATTTACACGATATACGTCAAAGAAACAGTTCATTAAAAATACCTATAGACTATAACACAATGTACAAAACTAATACACACAGTTTAGTCTGAGGAAAGGCGTACTCCTCGATTATCTGTCTGATATTTTAACCAAAAATTTGTACTTACAAACATACAGCAGTGTAAGTATAAAAAATTGTCGCTTCTATAGATTCCGTGACAAATATTTTAACAAAACGTCAATATGTACATAAAATTCAGTATGGGACAAGAGGCACTCTTATGCACTACCAAAAGAAAAGTTTAGTCAATACTTAATTAACAAAGAGAATTAGAATGGTTACTTAAATGTAAAAACACACACAAACAAAGAAAATAAAGTAACAAAGCTATGGCTGACTTTAAACATCACAAAATTAATTATTAATTAGCTCCAGAATCCTCGGTAGCACGAAACGTTTATAAGAATTATAGCGTTCTTACGTCGTACAAAAATGGTAGTTGTTGCATTGCTTCTAAATTCCTTCCGATTTCTAGACCCTGATGCCTGTAAGGTGTTGGTAGCCTGACAAATGTACTTTCCAGACACTTCAGCAGATACTGCAACAAGGTTCAAGATATCACCACTTTTCTGAAAAAAAGGGTCGCCTTCTTTTAACCACAACAAAGAATGGGGTGGTGGGTTGGATTTCACAATGCATTTTATTGATAAAGATTCACCCTGTGAAACCTCCTTCTGTTTTTCAACTGTGACTTTAGGTCCATCTGAAATGTATTAAAATAAGAAAAATTACATTGTTTGCTCTTCAAAAACAAATAAGGTTGGAAACTACACAGAATGATAAAATTAAAAACAAAATGATAAAAACGTTCTTCAAAGCACTTACATAAAACGGAAAGTTCCAGATTGACCTGACTTGCTTTTCCAATTCCATTATCTGCGATACATGTATATATGCCACTGTCATCTGGCGTTACAGCAAGAATGGTATGGTTGTAAGAATTAGATAATAGATGGTTATTCTTTAACCAACGGACTGAACGGACAGGAGGATTAGCTACGACCGAACAAATCAATAAAGCATCACTATTGGCTAATATATTCAATGGGTTATAAGGTCCAACTGCCACTCTTGGAGAGTCTAAGAAGTTAAAAGAGAAAGTAAAACTGAGTACTTAATTAAAAGAATTACACATGAAAACGAATACAAATAATTTATTTTATATAAAGCTTTGAGGCGCCACTGTTTTTAACTAAAAATTGTGTATTCTAAAATATTAAATATGTACACTTGGTCTGTGTTGTTCTTTTAGATTTCAATTATTTTTAATAATTATTTCTTGGTTCCTGAAAAGTATGAAACACCAGAAAATATAATTTAATAATTTCAGGAAATTGTTTGAACTTACAATGAACCTTCAACTTCACATTGGTTTCAATTTTTTCTTCTTCACTAATTGCCCGATTCCACACAATACATCGATATGTGGAGCCATCATCTTCCATTTTTGGTGATATTGTTAAAACACTCGAAGTAGGCTTATCTCGTGATCCTCCTTCTTGCAGCTGACCTTGTAACAGTGTTTCTTCTCGATACCATCGGATAAGAGGATCAGGACTACCCCCTTCACTGGAACATGTGAGAGTGATTGATTCACCCTCTCTCGCCGTAGGTTTAGTTGGAATAATATTAGGGGGTCCTGGGGGAACTGAAAACAAACCAATATATTCATATTTATGCACATGATTTACTTGCTTTTACATATATATATAATAATTTGACAATAACTTCCTTCAGTAGTGACTTCATGTAGTTACTTTTCCTGACATGTATATTTCAAATTTATCAATCTAAATGCGTGAATTCACACGTGTGTTCAGTGTTCAACAAATCAAAATTGTGACGGGATTTGACTATATTGCGTTCAGCAAACCAGTTACGTAGTTAAGTTTATTCTGAATTTTGCACAAAGCTACATGAGAGTTATTTGCGCAAGCCGTCCCTAATTTAGCAGGGTAAGACGAGAGGGAAGGCAGGTGGTCATCACCACTCATAGCCAACTCTTGGGCTACTCTTTTACCAATGAATAGTGGGAATGATGGAAACATTATAACGCCCCCATGGCTGAAAGGGAGAGCATGTTTGGTATGACGGTGATTCGAACCAGCAACCTTCGAATTACAAGTCAAGTATTACTGATACTTGATGAGGGTGCATTAGCAAACAACTTATTTGCAAAGTAGTTATTTTCTTCTAACAATGTCACAATGTAAATCCCAACAGAGGGCATTGCATACTCAGAAAAAAAAAACAAAGAAATATCTTGTCCCAGTAATTACATACCATTAGTCTTACGGTCAGTTGTAGGAAACGTTTTAAAAATTGATTTAAAATGCTTTGCGAAGTCTTTAATTAAAAGTTAAGAATCTCATTGGCAATCAACATAGTTTCTTGACATTCTTTGAACATCTGCTTGTGTAGATGAGACAAGGATGAAGATTTGGTGCATTTTGAAAACATTTGTTTCACATCCTGCCACATACAGAGTTCATAAAGATCGTTTCAAATGTGGAGGGTAAGTTAGCAAAGTGGACAGAACAGTGGCTGAATGAAGATAAGCAGAGAGTTATATATATGCAAAAACGGCTGGTTTCGGTTGAGAAAAAATTTTATGTAGAGGAGCGAACAACGGTTCGACCTTCTTCGGCCATCAACAGGTTCACAAAAAAAGAAAGAGGTAACTCACCAATAGGTGAACACATATTTGAATTGAGTGTGGGAATGTAGAGGGCATACATAGACGTTTGAATGTATTTTTTAATAGAGGTACAAAGATGTTCCTTTGTATTGATTCATTGTGGGCTTGAGTTGTATAAGTAAGGCTTCTTTACGTTTGCGTTTCTTTATTTAGTATTTGAGTGTTTTCTATAGTTATGTTGTATTTATTTGACTTGCAGTGTTCGAAAACATGTGAAGGTGACTTTACATTCTTTGAATCTGGTTTCCATTTTTCTATTTGTTTCTCCAATATAGAAGTCGTGGCAGTTATCACATTGTACTTTATAAATAATGTAGGTGTGGTGTTTTTCAGTATAGTTTTTACCTAGTATAGACCTCAGTTTTCTTCCTGGTTTTTGAATAAATTTGGTATTAACTGGAATGTCATATTTTATTACTAGTTTTTGCCAAATGTTGGTTATTTTTCTGCTGATGTCGGGAATATATGGTATGCAGCAGTATATGGTTTCGTGACTTTTTTATTCGTAGGATATATTTACTTTTGTTAGTTAAATTTGCCTTTTGTCTAAATGTGAGCGTATAATATTTTCTACGGTTTGTGGAAGAAACTTATTGATGTTGATGAAGTATTGTTTTATTTTGTCTAATTCGTCGTTAATTTTATCTGATCAGCATAGTTTTATGGCTGTGTTTATTTGTTTTCTTAGTATGTTGAATTTTTGTTTTGTTTCATGTGCTGCGTCCCAAGAAATGTATAATCCAGTATGGGTGATTTCTCGGTGAATTTCTGTTTTAAATTGTGCATCGGTTCTTGTAATTTTGAGGTTAAGAAATGATGTTTTATTACTTTCTTCCTGTTCAAATGTAAAGTTATTTGTTGGGATGCATAGAGTTAATGTGATTGAAAAAATAAAATGTGTTCTGTAGATGTGAATCCCGCAATCGTGTCATCTACATATCTGTACTAGTATAGTGGTAGATGTAATGCTGTGTTAACTGCTTGTGTCTCAACTTGTGTCATAGAAATATTGGCTAGAAGTGGTGATACTGGGTTGCCCATGCTTAGTCCACTTGTTTGTATATAGTTGTAGTTGTTGAACATGAAGCTTGTCTTCATCTTGGTGAATTCTATAAGGGTTGCTAACTGGTTGCTGGGAATGTCTATTGATGGGTTAGGATCTCGGATGTCGAGTTTTAAGGTTATCTCGCAGGTTTCAGTGGTTGGAACTTCCGTAAAGAGGGATATAACATCGAAACTGGCCATTGAGGTTTCATGATTAAGTTTGAAATTTAAGTTAAAAGAGTCTTTGAGGAATAAGCTGACTGATGTTACCTATTTAAAGAATGCCCAATGTTATGCATTTACCAAGATTGTAATTAAACGATTCATATGTGGACATTATTGATCGTAGTGGGTTTATAAGTTTTGGGATGCAGTATATTTTTTTCATTTTCAGTAGTATTTTGTTTAGTTGGGTTTCGTATATCTTTGTTGGATTTGTGTGTATTAGTTTAAATTTGCTTGTGTCGGAGGGAATGTTTTTCAATTTTTGGATGTATTCATTCGTGTTTATTGTGACTATAGCGTTTCCTTTATCTAATTTTACAATTGCTATGTTTTTGTCTTGTTTTAAGTTTTTAATGTAATTAAAGTCTCTTTTTGTAATATTGTTTTTTAGATTTTTGTTTTGTGAAATTATAATGATGATTTTGTGAGAAAATTCTTTGAAAAAATTGTTTAAGGTGTTTCTGAAAAATATGAATGTTTAATTTTTACTGGGAAGTTTGGCTGTTGGATGTCAATAAAATTGTCAAAGTTGTCTTCTCTCTGTTGGTTGTTTTCTTGTTTTTGTTTTCTGTGGAAAATATCACAAGTCTCCTGGCTAGGTATTCTAAACATGTTTTGATTTCTAAGGCTGGAATGTACCTTGTTGGTATTGCAAAGTTGAGTCCTTTGTTAAGTAAATATATCTCGTCTGTGTTTAATTGTTGGTCAGATCTGTTAATTATGAGGTTAGTCAACGGTTTGTCGTGTTGTCTTTTCTATTGTTTGCATCTTAGTTTTTCTAATTTTTAGTTCTTGTAGATTTTTTTTATCCCTGTCGTTTCTTGTGTTGATTTGGTTTATGTTTCGTTGTACAAGTCCGTAAATCTCTGCTTAAATGCAGCATGCCAGTTAATGATCTAGGTTCATTTTTTGTAAGTCATCTAGTTCTTTGTATTTCGTGTTCAACATGGCTTTAAGTAGTTTTTTTCTTACTGTAACCTTTGGATGTTTCTGCATTGATTAAATTGTTTTGATAGTTTTTACCTTTACAAAGTTAGGGGTTAGTTGTTCCTTTCTTCATTGTTAAATGAAATTTATGTCATTTCTTCTATTGGTAATTCTTTTGTTTCTTAGTTTTTTTACGATCGTATGAGTGTGCACTATTAATAGTAATGTAAGGTAAACAAACGCAAAATTAAAGAAGCCTTACTTGTACAACAACTCAAGCCCAAAATAAATCAACACAATGGAACACCTTTATACCTATATTAACAAATATAATCAAACATCTAAGCACGCTCTCCACATTCCTACATTCAGTTACACAACCCCCCTTCAAAAATGTGGTCAGCTGTCGGTTAGTTACCTCTTTCTTTCTTTGTAAACCTGACGATGACGTTGTTTGCTCCTCTGAATAAACAAATTTCTCAACCCAAACCAGCCGTTTTTACGCATATTTTTCTCTACAAGTGGGTTTTCTCGTAATCATTAATTTTTATTTCATCAAGCAGAGTTATTATAAATGGAGGGCAGTCAATTGTTGTTTTGAATTAAGCACAATGCTACACAATGGGCTATCTGTGCTCTGCCCACCACGGGTATCGAAACCCGGATTTTAGCGTGTAAGTCCGCAGACATACCGCTGAGCCACTGGGGGGCGGGAGAGCAGTCAAACTTTTTGATTTACATTATTGATATTGATGTTAAAATGGACAACAAATTAATTAAATTTGATGATGACATTACAGTCTTTGGTGTTGCTATCTGAGAAGAGAATGTAGCCGATTTATAAAAGGATATTGACCATTTAGCTAGAAACGCAAATAAATTGCAGATGAAATTTTAATTATAACATATGCGAAACAATGCATCTGAGTTACTATAATTTAAATCCTAATTTCTTGGGAATAGCCCTAACAGTGCCGTGAAAGAAAACAATCTTGGTGTGATAGTTGATCAACCATGGTAGGACAAGAGAATAAATTTTGGCAAGGTACATTTCATTTTTAACCAAGACATTTTTATTTTTTAACAGGGTGGTTGACCTATAAAACGGCTGCCTTTGGATGTTGTGGAGGAAATAATTTTAAGTGAGTTTAAGAGAAAGCTTCATGAACAACAAGGGCTGGCTTTAAGGATTTTTAAAATTTTACTTATTAATAATTTTAGTTTAGTTCAGATGAAAGACCAACAAATCCCATGTTGTCCCATAACTTTTACTTATTATGCTATAGCTTTTTATCTGCAGTCAATTTTATGTACATTTTGCAAGCTCAGATATATTTTTGGTACACGCTGACAGTTTTTGAACACATTAACAATAAAAGCTGGATTTGCTTCTAAAATTATTTTCGTAATTTATATAGTGTTCTCCCTCCTTTAACCAGTATAAATAATATTGAGAAAATGCTTTTAGTGGTATAAATGCTTGACACTACTTACTGAGGACCGTAACTGAGAAATCCATGTTATGAATGTCGGCTCCACTACCTCCTTCCTTAAGTTTGCATTCAAACTGACCATTGTCTGCATCATACTTTGCATGCGAGATAAGAAGGTCGTATCTTCCATCGTTTGGGGCGAATTCCACTTCATAATGAGGGTCTAGGGCCACTCCACTAATAGCCGCATTGTCTTTTCCATCATTGTTTGTCCTAATCCAGTAGTACAAAACATTTCCTGATGACAGTGCTGGGTTGAACCTACACTGGAGACGAGCCGTTTTGCCCTCCACAACATCTTTGTTCACTTTTGGCAACGCATGCACAGAGACTAGAACTGAAAGTATAAAGTTACATTATTCAAATTGTGCTTCTGCAGCAAAAATGTCATTATACAAAATCTGGCAAACATTTATTGTCTATGTCAAGTGATATTCAGTTTTTTTAACCTTAGTTTCATTAACAGCGTTCAATAAAATGTTTACTCTCTATATAAAACTTTCCTAGCTTGATGAAGAAATGCAAATCATATTTACAACTAGGATTAAACTAAACCCCTAAGTTGGCAGAACTAATGAAATTTTATTGGAGTTACGGTCGCTAATGTTGATAACTGATGATTCAACGAATTTTAATGAGTTTTGATAAGTTTTTTGTCAGGACGTTATATGAAATTAACTATATTGATTAATGAGTTATTTTCTGTTTTCAATTATATTGGAGATTGCTTTGATCAGAAATTAAATTAACTGATTTTAGTTGTTTTACTTGTATTAAACTTGGAATGAAAATTACTTTTCACTTGCAAATATATTAATCCCAACTGTACATTTCATTTTGACGCGAAAAATATATTTTTTATTCAGTATTGCAATATTGTTATTTTATTAATTTTTAATACTTCTCTGTCACCAGGGCCTTGCATGTTTGATATTTTTTGATGAGTTATTTTTTATTTTACGATAAATATTTACTTTGGTATTGACCTAACTATACAGCTTAGTTACTGCTAATAACAATAAAACTGTTTATTTGTTTGCATGCATAAAGATACAGAAAGGACTCTGTTTTCTGCCCGTCACGGGTATCGAAACCCAGTTTCTATCAGTTTAAGTCCGTAAATATACCACTGTGCTACTGGGGACAATAACAATAAAACAATGATAATAAAGACCAAAAACATTTTACTGACTATATGATTTTCTGGAATACGCGTAACTTTGTTCAGTGAACAAAACAGTTTAATTCAAGCTAACACGTCTACAAGAACTGCATTAAATTATCTTGTGGCCAGAACCTGCGTCAAGGAACTTTCCTAACCTGGTAAAGAAATGCAAATCAAATTATCTTATAAAATGATATTTGCTCCAAAAATGTTGTTCATCGTGGTTTCACTTCATATTTTAGATCCTAGAAAACAATCGTTGGGTTTTATTTGGCTTGAATTCTACTCTTAAGCTTGAAGCCACCAATGTTGATTACTGATAACAAAAGGTGTTTTAAGTCTTTCTAGAGGTATTTTTATTTCTGAAAATAAGCACATGTGATGATGCATTCTATGTTCAAAATATGTCAGTATTTGACGGAATGTTTTATAATGTCCAAAATTAATCCGAAATAGTAAGTTTTAACTATGCCCCCCCCCCCTGTCGATGGAAAATAAACAATAAGACCCTGAGCTCTCTTAGTGAAACTACCAGTATACTATTCTGCACATTTAATTTCATCATAGACGAAACAATAAAAGCAATACAAAGAAACATACACAAAATAAAACTTTCCAATTCTCTTTTAAAAAAGTCTATATTTCATGTCAAGGCCAAACAAATCTTTGTTTTGATACAAAGATACTAAATTAAACTTAAGCACTTCATAACAATTAACGTTTCTAAAATATAGTGTAGTGGAAACCTTTACCTTAATCCCATCAACATTACAACAGATAATTTTTAGAAACCATCAAAAAGAATATAAAATTAGAATAACTGAATAGTTTAAAAACAGAACACATTGCAATAAAAAGATAGTGCAACGTAACATCTAATTTTTGAAGCTGTAATATTTAATAAGTACAATAATCAAGACACAAAACCTGGCAAGACATGACGGTAATTATAGACCAACTTCGATCTCAATTTAACTAGTAAGCCTAGAACAAAATATATGCGTTTTGAAAAATATTATACATTCTCCTCTCTCTCTGTGCGTGTAATCTTGATATAACACTGATTTAACAAAGTCGTTTTTTTAAAGCATGACGTTATCACTTCTGCTAGGTTCTTCCCGAGGGATATTATTATTATGCCTATTTTAATACTTACTACTGGAACAGCGTTATCCGAAAGCAGTACAATACATAAAAACAGGAAAACATAGCTATAATCAAAGCATGGCCTGTGGTGCTACTAGAACTATTGATTACCAAATGCACTAACCTTATATTATGAACAACTTTCACTCTGCTCAAAACAAGAAATCGTTAGACGATAGAATGTCAGTGTATAGTTATTTAAGTAATTCTAGTCGTACTTTGTGTATGATAGACATTTACAGGACGTATACGCTGATTCAAAACTTCCTTTCATAGTTCTGAATGTTCCTCAATGCGAGCCAAACACGATTTTGACTAGAAATACCGGCATTTATCAACTTTTTAAAGTTATGTTTACCGTCGATACTTATATAATTGTAATAATTATTTGTTGTGCTAGCTCGCCTGATAAACTATAAACAAGAAGTGAATGAACGAGAGTTTGTTTCTATTGTAAGATAACAAGGCAGTAGACAAGTTTAACTTTGATGGTTTTCTTCTCCCCAGGTGGCGTTTGACTTTTGTAAAGCTATAAAGTTTTACTGATGGACGGAACACTGGTCTGTCTTCTTCAAATATCTATGACTAACTTAGAAACGAATTTATATGACAAGAGAACCTGAACATGTTTCTTGTCAACCAAGTATCAGTGAATTTTCACAATTCAGCAGATGAGGGACAATAAATTAAACGTTCTTATTATGAGCTCATGAAATTGCAATGAGAACTTGTGTGTGTAGCATCCATCAGTCCTATGATCGTTTTAACATCATAAACGTAAAAAATTCTTTTTAATGTAAGGATTACATGTAACATATACTGAGGGTCGCGGAATCGAATTTCCGTCACACTAGATTTGCTCGTCACTTCAGCCGTGGTACGTTATAACGTATGTTCAATCTTACCATTTGTCGTTAAAAGAGTAGCCCAAGAGTTGGCGGCTGATTGTGATGATAAGATGCCCTCCATCTAGTTACACTGCTAAATTAGGGACGGCTGGTGCAGATAGTCTTTGTGTAGCTTTGCATGAAATTCAAAGCAAACAAACTTTCCTAGAATGTAAAGCGCAGCCATTTAGCAAGTGAAAGAAAAGGAGGAGAGGAAGAAACTTTTTTCTAAATATTGAGAAACTTGTATACTTATGATGTTACATGTTTATGGTAAGACGAAGATTAGTACCGTTTTCGTTTTCTAATGACATGACACTAAAATTTTGTAACTTACTATGGATTCAATAACACACAATCTCAAAAATACCTACTAAAGGTAATATCGTAATTATACTTTATATTGTAGTAAATAACTTCGTTTTCTTGTTATAACGTAACGATGAAAATTGGGAATTATGTCCAATACTGTCTTTAGTAAACTGTACTTGATTTGAATTACATTAGTTTTTATTTGTAGTTTTTTGATATGATTATTTCAGTTTTGGGACCACAATGTTGCTTTGTAATAATCTGTTTACGTGAATATGAAATACATTTGTACCGTTTTGAACACTACATACAGGAATTAAAAGCTATTGAAGATTATACCAATAATATAAATTCTCCATACGATCATTTAATAACTAAACATTAAGAACACCTTGCTAATTATAAAAAGGATCAAAACTAATGAAGCAAATAACAAACCTGTATCTACTCATATGATAAAAAAATTATTTTATAACATTACTTGAAATGAAACATCTCCTCCTGTAAATCAGCTGTTGTGTTGACGGATTATAACCCTAACATTCGTCATTCAACGCCTGCTGTGAACACAGCAGGTGGCTAACTCATCGTGAAGCTCTATGCTAAACAACAAACAAAGCATCTACAAAACTGTGTGGTATTGGTATTAAGACCTCTTTTTCATTTCTATTATAGGAAGTGAAAAAAGCTAATTGATGTTAAATCTGAAATAATGGAAGAAATTAATGTCTTGTTGGTCTACAAGTCAAGTTTTTAGCCTCGGGAAGTATGTTTATGACAAGACCGGTTTCTGCTCTTTGACACAACATTTGAAAATTATATTTCTGTTTTTTTTTACTTTGTTAATGACGGCAATTACCAAATAGAGAATAGCGTTTCTGACAAGACTTGAAGCTCTTGGTGAGTCAAGTAAAAGGTTGACGGACTCAGCGGTTCACCTTCAGTTCTGTGCAGTTTGCTGGGGGCGACGTAAGATCCTCACTAGAACGACCAGTCTACCAGGTAAAAGTATTCGTTACTCAATAAGAGAAGCTGACGTGTGACGGCAACGGTTTTAAAAGTTCGGAGCCACTGCCATGAATTGAGGCTCCAGTGGCTCAATAAAACCCTCTTTATCAACCACAAAAGAAAATGCTTATTATAAGGAAAAAACAGTCACAAACCTTTGATAAACATGATAATATGAGGGGAAACATCGACTTATAAGCTTAAAGGAAAAGCTTTATTGAATGGTGCAACAACTACATGTTTTGACGGAACACTGGTCTATCTTCTTCAGGTATTTATGACTAATTTAGAAACGAATTTATACGACACGAGTACTTGAACATGTCTCTTGTTGACCAGTATCAGTGCATTTTCAAAATACAGTAGATGAGGGCATAATTAAACGCTCTTATTATGAGCTTAAGAAATTATAATGAGAACTTGTGTATGTAGCATCCATCAGTCCTACATTCATTTGAACACTATAAACGTGAATAATTCTTTTTAATGTAAAGATTACATGCAACATACACTTATTACTTTGACTTCTAAACCTGGGGTGGGCGTGGCATAATGATTTACAGTTGTCTAAGGTTCGTGTTTATTATTCGTTACAGCTCGTCATAAAAGTGAAAGTCGAAGCCTATTATTCGACTAATTTTCCCAATAGTTTTCAATGAATACTGTTGACTAACTCCCTTTTGTTTTACCAATTAATCAAATTTAGGAACAGCAAGCACATATAATCTTTGTGTAGCTTTTCATGGATACCACAAACAAACCTCTGAACGTATTTGAGAACACGTAGATTAATTGCTACCCATAGTTTAAGTCCTCAAAGGTCACCTGTTGAAAGGAGGAGAATTTTCGGATCGGATGCTCGGCAGTAAACTTGAAGGTATATTAATGATAAGATATGGGATTCAATCTATGCAGTGGTCCAGTCGCAGGTGGCCTATTGTGCAGCTTTACGCTTAAACCAGTAAAGAAATGACAGTACAACTACTTATTTCACAAAGAACGAGCGAACGGCTCGCGTCTATTCTTTGATTCAACAAGATATAACACTTGCAATTCAATCGATGCTATTATACACATAAATTGAGTTCACAGGCTTTAACTAAACATATTTTACTACATCTTATATGTATAGAACGAAAATAAGGCTCAAATGAAAAACTCAAACAAAGAAAAAATAAACTAGATTTTACACTTTATTATTAAAGAACATATCATTGATGCAAAATTAGTGTAGTCTACAGTTGATACCAGAATAAACTAACAGATTACTAATTTAAACACGATTTTTTTTTTCAAAATTAATGGTCGTTTCTCAATTTTTACGAACAAAGCTATAATCCATTCAATCCATTTCGCTCTGAGGTTCAAGTCGCGTCACAACCCATTAACTGTTTATGAAATGCAGATCTCGGGTGTTTTGTTTTTCTATCCTATCGAGAATTTTTTGAAATAAGATTTTATTGGGTATTTTTGTTTATTGTAAAGCAAAACTGCATAAGGTTATCGATCTCTATCTCAGAGTTTTATCGTTAACGTTAAAAAAACAACAACAGTAACACCGAGCTTGCCGATGTCGAAAGGAGAACTAGAGTATGAAACGTTGTTTAGCAGATAAAGTCTTTCGAAATTTAATGTATAAGTACCAACAAAGATACGAATATCTATCTAATGTTTGTTTTATTTTATCCTTTTGCGCTTCGTTGACTCGCTTCTTTAGTTGTTGTCGATGTTGCTGTAGAGGTGACCCTGTCCCCACCCACTGCTTGTAAATATGTCCCACCCGAAATCTCTGCTGATCACACGTGCTTCAAATTTGAGGCTTTTTCATATCTTGATGGAAACCTGTTTCATGGAGGTTGGACGTTGCTGAAAACATACAAGATGTACGTTACTAAACAACTTGTTCCTATCTACCTCGTCACCAAAGAAAAAAGCATTCAAATACGACTTTGATGCATAAAATTACAAAGCTGTTTGATGTCACCACAGATATGTGGGTAATAAAACAAGTACTCCATATCCATGTACGTTTTTGACGTCCAGTGTAGATCTTTTTTAGATAATCAAAGTAATGTATAGTTATTTCACCAAAGGGCTGCCTCTGTGATATTTACTGGAATACTCGTGTATGAGCTTTGATGTGTGTTTAGCTATATACAATTTCATTTTAATGATATAAATCTAAATATACAACTTTAATTTAGAATGATTTTTCATTCAAAATGTTTAGAAATTCAATTATTTTAAACTAAAAAATCCCAGATTCATTCTTTAGCTACTCAAATAACAGTCGTGTTGAGTTGGATGAAAGTTGAAGAAAAAGAGGGTCCTTTTAGGTATGAAAAATACATGGTGTACTACTTAAAACGGCACAAGGTATTTTACGGAAATTCTAAACCGTGGATAAAGTCAGCATCACAAACACACTAATGCATGTCGGTTTGGTTTGTTTGGAATTTTGAGAAAAAGTTACATCAGGGCTATCCACACTAGCCGTCCCTAATTTAGCAGTGACAGACTAGGGTGAAGGCAGCTAGTCAACATCACCCGCCATTAATTCTTGGGCTAGTCTTTTACCAAAAGACTGTAGGGTGATCGTAAAATGTTAACGTTCCCTCGGTTGATAGACAAACATGTTCAGTGTGACGGGGATTCGGGCCTTCTACTCACACACTGTTATTTATACCAGACATCACGGATGCAAAAAACCTAACTTTTACCGAATAATTTCAGACCTAAGGATTGTAAATATTGGACTTCCAGTACAGTTTCTTGGCTTTTTTTCTGCTGTTCTGATGCCTTTATATCTCAATATAATAAAACTGTTTTTTCGGCTTTACCGAATACAAGAGATTGACTATAATGCTTTCTGTAGGCCATAAAATGGGGGTTGCCAATAATCCAACAACTATACGTTGGAATAGCAAATATGAATTACTACTCTTCTCATTACACACAGTTTTACAAAAAACTGTGCATTTTTATTTTCCTTTAGTTGTGATTTCTTATTATTCCTGCTTGATGTTTATTGTTAAATGTGATAATATTATCTGTTGTGAATTAGGCAACTAGGTTAAGTACACACTGATCAAATGTGGAAAATGTATAAAGACAAATATATTTCTTATAGTAAAAGGCAGCTCACAAAAGATGCGAGAGAAAACTAAAGAAAAGTATTACAAACTTAAAATTTAAAATGACTGGTATAAAAATAAATGTACAAGTTATAGAAGTTGAAGAAAGTTGGCTGAAAATGTAAAAATTAACAGTAAGGATGTTTTTAATTACATTAAGGGGAAAAAAGGGTATAGAACTTTTGACAAATGATAAAGGCTCTATCTGACGATTATTGAGATGGTTATTATACTTTTCATTTAATTTCACTAATAAAGATCTAAGGAGCATTCTTCATCTTGAGCTGACACAAGGAAAAAGGGTCGAAGATGATGATCACAACTTAACAGAATATTGAGAAATTTAAAGACCTACAAGGTTCTTAGATATGGTGGGTTTTAAAGTAGGTTAAGGATTTGATGTGTGAGCAATTTGCTATGACTATAGTTGGAAGTTGGCGAATGATACTCTTTTTTTTAAAAAAGAGAGGTTTATAAAATTGTCCCAGAAATCATAGACCTGTTAACTTTGCATCATTTGTTGGAAACGTTTTATAAAGTGTAATAAAACACATCCTGCGCAGTCATTTAACAAAGTTTAGAATGTTATCGGGTTGTCAACACGATTTCTCCAGTAGAAGATATTGCTTAACAAATAATCTTTTGACAGTCTTTGAAAAGGTTACTATTTATGTAATGAGAGTAAGGGTGTATATTTGATGCATCTGACAAGGTGCCACATGTAAAGCTCGTAAAAAATATTATGGATGTGAGGAATAAGTAAATTTAATAGAAGAGTGACTTGATGGTAAAAAGCAAAGGTTGTTACAAACACTTTCATACAAATCATTTATTAAAAAAATAAAAAACAACCAAACAGATGAGGACCTTTTATACTTTTTCTTTTTAACCTTGGGATGTCCATTCGACTTCAAATCACCTGACTTAGCTTTAATAAGGAACCAACAAAATAGAGAATTTAGTTTTAACAAAGTATTAAAATATTCTTAGATTAGAACACAAAGTAGTATTACATTTTCTCTAACTGGAAGTTAGTCTGTCTTTCTTTTTGTCCTGGCTCTGGCATACTTTTACCAAAACTAATGGAAGGGGACTGCTGGCGTTGCTTAGTGATTGTTCCTTATTTTAGCTTCGTGGTTCAAGTGACCTTAATTGGATAATACTGCTGGTGTCGGTTTCATAGCAACAATTGGCGTGAGAAAAGAACCATATAATGTTTAATTTAATTTGCACAACTGCAGATTCATGGTAAGAAAAAGAATATTGCCTGCTATATAAATGCACTTTGTAAAGTAATTTTCATACCTTGCCCTAATGTTCGTCATATTGTTTCACATAATGTTAAGAACAACGTACCATTGAAAGTATGATAGAATAGGGTATGATTTGAGAAAATTTGACAGACTGATAGATTTAATCTTAGGAAATGTGATCAGTTGTTGTTAAAACTCCAGTCATTATTGATTGAATGGTAATTTTGCACGAAACACCTTTTGTTTCTTATATTAATAAACTGATAGAAAGAGAAAGCAAAATTTATGAAATTTAAATGAATAGAACTGATTAGAAAAACTCTAATAAAATGATTTGGCTTTTCGTGGATAAAAAAAAGATTGAATGTTCCAGAACTTTCCTATATTTTCTATAATATCTTCGTGTTGTTACCTCATTTACCCTCTCCCAAATCAAGGACCCTTTTATTATAATGTTTAACAATTTATCATGCAAAAAATAATAAAATACAATCAGGTGAAAAAGTTAGGGCACCATATGAAAGCCCGTGTATTTTTGTAACATTTTTGGATACACAGATATTTAATCTCAATTTTAACAACTGAGAGATTAAAGTAATATAACTAAACAATCAAAACTGAAGAAAAGATTTTTCAAGATCTTCTGTAATGTTATTCTACAAAAATGCACATTGAGGAAAAAAGTTGGGACACCCCCACATTTATTCCCACTTGAAATGACTCAACTCATACACAGGTGTATCACACTTAGTACACATGATTAAAAGATCGTTACTCAGCATTTTGAATGAGGCTTGTCCTATTTAAACCTCAGACATTTAGTTTGGTGTGCTCCTGACTGTTAAAGCGAAAGTGAGAATCATGGTGAGAGCACAAAAGCTGTCTGAGGCCTTCAAAAAGAAAATTGTAGCAGTGTATGAGTCTGGTAAGGGATTTTAATTGATCCCAGAGGATTTTGAAATCAGCCATTCCACTGTCCAGAAAATAGTCAACAAGTGGAGGGCTTTGAAAACAACTGCCAACATTCTCAGGTCTGGTTGTCCAAGCAAGTTCACCCCAAGAGCAGACCGCAAGATACTACAAGAGGTCTCCAAACACCCTAACATGTCATCACGGAACCTACAGCAGGCTCTGACTACTGTTGACGTCAAAGTGCATGCCTCTACAATCAGAAAGAGACTGCACAAGTGTAACTTGCATGGAAGGTGTGCAAGGAGAAAACCTTTACTCTCTAAGAGAAACATCAAGGCCAGAATGAAGTTTGTCAGAGAAAATGTAAACAAAGGACCAGGACTTCTGAAATAATGTTCTTTGGACAGATGAGTCCAAATTTGAATTACTTGGACATAAAAACAGAGGACATGCTTTGCGTAAACCAAACAAAGTATTCCAGGAAAAAACCTCGTACCAACTGTAAAGTATGGAGGTTGGAAGTGTTACGGTTTGGAGCTGCTCTGATGCAGCAGGACCTGGATATCTCGCAATCATAGAATCCACCATACATTCTTCTGTGTATCAGAGGGTGATTGAGGAACATGCGAGTTTATCTGTAAGTAAATTATAGCTGAAGCGGAACTGGATCCTGTAACACGACAATAACCCAAAACATACCAGTAAATCCACCAAGAACTGGCTGAAAACTAAGAAATGGAGAGTCCTGGAATGGCCGAGTCAAAGCACAGATCTTAATCCCATTGAGATGCTGTGGTGTGACTTGAAACGGGCTGTACATGCAAGAAACCCCTCAAACATCTCACAGCTGAGAGAATTATGTTTTAAGGAGTGAGCCAAACTTTCTCCAGATCGATATCAGAGACTGGTAGATTTACAAGACGCGTCTCACTGCAGTTATTTCAGTCAAAGGGGGTAACACTAGTTATTAGGGGTAGGGTGTCCTAACTTTTTCACATGACTGTATATATTTTAATTTCTTTAATGTTATTTAATTTGCGGTAATACATTTGATCATATATGTTCTGCATGTACAACAAATTACGTGAAACCATTTTATATGATCGAAAAAAAGCAATTTTTGTTTCAATGTTTTATTTATTTTTGGTGATTATTCATAACGGACTTTTCGCTTAGGAAAAACAAAATATTTTTTTAATAAATTAGGGTGGAAAAGTCAAGAAAACATTCAAAGCAAGCCAGCATCTGAATTTGGATTGACCCACATTGACCTCAGATCCAAACTAGATAAATCAATATTTACTAATAAGACGCCCCCCATGGGTCACGGATAGCTTTACATTTAATTCCCCGTGGCGAAAAGAGCACAGGTGTGCACTAAGACGACACAATAAAGAACAGTGTTTACTTGCTTATGTTAAACCCCTAAATAAACAAGCCCTGACGAAACATTTTAAACCAGGAATATATAAAAAGAGAAAAATACTCGCTTCTTAGCAAAACAATAGCTAATCTTTTGTAATATAAGTTCCATTGAAATTATTTGTATTTTCTTGTATAGAAATTACACTACGCCCCGGTTTTACCTAGAGCATACATAGGAAATGATCAATTTTAATAGCACGTTTAAATGAAAATAGTTTACAACAGCTGTTGTTCAAAAAAAATACTGACGTATTGCCCTTCGCACATTTAAATCTTTAGTCTCGGCGCCAAGGATCGTGGGACGAAACTCCATGGTTGTAGACATGATTTAGCCAGTTATGGATTACTTGTTCGGCACACTCCGTTTAATATGTACGAGATATTCCCACGCAATCTGATTAACTAGAATATTAAGATGACGTGGTGGTCCCACATTTTGCGAGATAACTACACAACTTTCAAAACTATGAGTACATATATGAATAACAGGAGACTGCAGACGTCCCTTGCAAATATATTTGTTAGCGTAAAAATATTCGTTTTTTGTTCATCTGTAACAAGATGTAAAAAACAAAAGGCTTTGGTCGTGAACTTTCAAGAACTGTAAGATCAAGCCTCATAGTACTCGATAGTCAAGCTAATGTTAAGAGAAAAACTTAATATTTGGAGTTATTACTTTATATGTTAAAACAACGCTAAGTCTGGTACTTTACTAATCAAAGTTGAAGAAATCCAAGATTGTAACTAATATGAACGTTTAAAAGTTAATATACTGAGAAGAAAAAAATACTATTAGATAACTCGCAGTACACGTAATAAAACCTTGAAGGAAATAAAAACATTGTAATAAAATTATTTGTAACTTTTAATACTCCGTTGAATAAAGTTTCACTTGGCGACATTTTTTACAGCAGATACAGCTAGAAACTGCAATTCAACTGGTTGTGATGTCAGTTTGTTGCCGCAATGCAAACAGATATGTTTTTGGTTCCTAGTGTGAAATAAGTAGGTTTCGGTTCCCAGAAGGATATAATGTTGATTAACAGGTCACTGATTCTTTTACTGTCATGAAATATTCTTAATTACTTGAAATAAATTCCAGTATGGTTAAAACAAAAATAAATTAATAAATAATTCTATCATTGGCTTCTGCAAAATCGCGTAACTGAAACTTACTTGTTACATTTAGAACTTATAAATGCGGGTTCTCAGAAGCTCACTTTATCTTTCGACTTAATGACTAAGCGATCTTGACGTAAGTGGGTGAACATAAACCCTGAAATCTAAACTTGAGAGAACACAGACAACCTATCTTTGGAGACAAGTGGCGAGTTTAACTCAAAACGTGGTGGCAGGAACCTTGGTGAATAATTGCTGATTGTGGTTATTAATTCATTTCGGTCAACATAGAGTGCTTTGTAAGAATGTATTAGCGTTTAAGCTAATTCACTAGAGAATAATATACCGAACACGCCTACAATTCTACAAAATAAATCTTAGTACATTAAAAATACATTACAGACAGATATTAGATAAAAAAGACGCACATTACAAACAGATGTTAGAGATAGACGCACATTACAGACAGACGTTAGATAAAGATACACCGTCTCTCTACTAAACAAAAAAGCATTAAAATTCAAAATA
Organism: Carcinoscorpius rotundicauda; assembly: GCA_011833715.1. Lineage (NCBI taxonomy): Eukaryota > Metazoa > Arthropoda > Merostomata > Xiphosura > Limulidae > Carcinoscorpius > Carcinoscorpius rotundicauda. Next base: position 120,039,483 of record CM022393.1, on the reverse strand, counting down.
ATCTTCAAAATCTTATTAATTTATAACATTGTTCATATAAGAGAAGTCCACAGAGGTCAACACTATACTTCACTGGTTATCAAAAGGTTACAGTCGTACTGAATGAGGATTTATGCAATTAATATTCAACTCACTTCAAGCATGATCAACCTCCTACGTTTGAAAATAGGGTCTTTTGTGGAATAAATTTTATTTTGGTCTATTTAGAATGACCGCTTAACTTACTGAGAAATCGCGGGTTGATTGTAACTGAGTCTTGTTACTTAATATTTTTTAGAATAGAAAAGCACAACTATAAGTCAAAGCAGAAAAGTTCTGAACTTGTCGGGTGTTGTTGAAACTTTTCATAACAGACTCGAGGACAGAGCGTACAACACTATCTGGGGAATTTTCTTTCAGATTTCTCTTCTAGTGAATACTAAAGCTTATTATGAATTGAACCATACTCAGTGATTGTGTAACTATGGTTACCAATAGACGGCTACCTGCTGTTATTACGAGTCTTCAATTTCCAATCAGACAAGTTGTTTCCACGTCTAACGGCTGGCATCCTGGAAACTACAGTTGCTCCCAGGGGGTTTATTAGGGTGAGCAACGATGCAAAACACCAAACCCTAGTTTCTTTAGCAGTTCGAAAGCTCTTTTTCTCTACTTACTGTCAACAGATGGTGCTCAAGGTTAAGTTTAAAAACGATTTTCTGTAACGAGGTGTTTTCACCTAAACTATTTAGACTTGGATTTATTTCCAAAAGCATAGCTTTAGATGGTAGCAAGTAATTACGTGTTTCTTAACACGATTTCTGCCATAAATGGCCAAGTTGAATTGGAACAGAATCGTTATTGGTTTCATAATACGAAGGAATGTTCGTACGACAGAATATAAAATCATTGTTACTTCACAACAATGGTAAATAATTTATTTAAAAACATACTCGACGCTGTTTATTTGTTGTAGTAAAAATAGAAACAGCACCCATGACAAAACAGGCTTTAAAAGACCATGTAACCAGTTTCATTACAGCAAAGAACCAATATATCAAAATCTCTATAACTGACTAATGTATGAAGTTAACTGTGCCTACAGGCTTAAGTGTCTTTTTACAGTATAAGACTAAGCTGTATGAAATTTAACTTATTAGGCTTAACTCTTATACCCAGATTTTGTTATTATTGACACTTTTAATTATTACTTTTTATATTGTCTCGTATGTTTTAATGCAATATCGTACATTTCTTTCACGAAATGTTTGTTTGTCGTTAAGCGCAAAGGTAAACATTGGGCTATCTATACTGTATCCACCATGTGTTTCGATTGGGATTTAGTCGTGTCGTTGCGGGCGAATTGGGATGGTCAAGTTTGTTTCAAACCTTGCAAAAGTTTAAAACACTAGGACGCAAAATTTCTCGAATAATTCAATGAAAGTAATTATTTCTTTACGTATTGATCTAAGTGATATAACTTACACATTTCGTATGAATAAAAGTATATATATAGCTTAGAAGGGTTAAACGATTACATGGTTCTTTAATGACAGATGAAAAAAGTACATATTGCATTGTAAAGGGGCATTGTTCGTTATTAGGCACCCGTACAAGATGGTAAAAACCGTCTTGCATTCAAAGAGTGTTGTTTACTGCACCTGGAAGACCAAGAAAACTTGGGTTTTATAAGCAGACATGTGATGTCCTAGTTCACTTGAAGATTTGATCCCCTGGATGTGTAAAGATTATTGCCCATTTGTGTCTATATCAGTTAGTCCTACACACAGTGTGATTATATCAAAGACTACGTATAAAGTTTCTTTTAAAAATCATCGTGCTACTTTAATTATATAAAACAGAGTTAGTTATGTTCAAAAATTGTTTAGTGTGAAATAGCGAAAAACATGTCGCACGAGCCAGCCTTATTTAGGCTTAAGGTGGGCTGTTTGACCAGTCGTCTTCTCCTACCCAGCTGCAAGTGTTAATTACTTATTTAGTTATTCAAATATTATTATAGGTCAGATTTTATCACGGTGAGTAAAAGTTTACCTATAAAAGGTTGTTTTGTTTTTTTTAAAGGAAAAGTGGAAGACCAAAATCAAACGACGCAGAATCAATCCGAGTTGATGCTCGTGTTTAGAAGCTATATGTGGAAGTCTACTCTCTTAGAACGTTTAAAATAAACCAAATTTGGTTTAGTTTTTCGCGCAAACCTACAAATAAGGCTGCCTGCGCTAGCCTAATTTAGCAGTGAAAGATCTAAATAGAGAATATATAGTTGTATTCACTCAATACCAACTTTTAGGATACCCTTTTACTAACGAATAACACAATTGACCATAGCATTATAGAACCCGCATGGCTAGGCGAAGGGGCTAGCATATTTGATGAGAAGTGGATTCAAACCCTCGACTCTCATATTGCGAGCCATGCGCCCTAACCTCCTGGCCATGCCATCCCAAACCACATTAGTTCAATACAGACTTCAAATATGCAGTTCAAGTGTTTCACAGTGATTTATCCAAATAAGTTCGAGATCTCGATCTCATTCACTAATTACAAATATATACAAGTTAGCGACCAAGTTACATATTATCACGGGCGTTTTCTATAGCAATCCTTATAATCTACACGATTTTATATCCCTTGGATCTTGCAGATCTTTTCTTTTAAGATAATTTTCTGATAAAAAATGAATAGAAATAAACCTTCAATAGCTGTATTGTCAAACGAAAGCATCATTTCAGATTTCGATGCAATTATCATTGAAACACCATGAAGTTCCCGAATGGTCGTTAATATGAAAACATCGGTATATTAAAGAAGCATTTACTCTTGTTATTCCGTGTATTGCTTAATTATTCAAATAATGTTAACTACACATTTCATATACATGTATTGTTTCCAAGATAAAAAACATGCTATTAACCTGTTCAGTGCCGTAGACGAGATAATTCGTTCAAGCCGATCGGTAACACAGTGCCACGGACGAGTTAATTCGTTCTCAATAATACCTAATTTCAAAGCTAGATGTCAGCACCATACATGCATTTGACTTACAAATTGTTTCACTTTCGATCCAAAATGGCGTCACGAAAAAGTTACAAAATGAAGAAGCATTAGAGTTGTATCGTAGAAGCTGAAATACTTGGCAGTCAATAGGTCAAATACGGGAGAGGTGGCAGATTCCTCTTCTCATTTTCTATCTATAATTTGTACTTTAGACTTAGACTGCCTATCAGTTTCGGATTTCTCACATCATTGAAATAAGAACAACGTTATGTAAAACGTTCTTATTACCTAAACAAATTTCGTGATTGTATTAGACGCTAAGCATACTAGAACAAAGAACATTGATATTTCGAGTGAAAACAAATCCCAGGATTCTGTATATTACACACATAAAAATAATGAGCCATTTCTAAACTTACGAGTGTCCGAAACTGTTTCAAAGAAGTTATCAGCGACTTCTCAAGGTCCACTTTGCATAGCTACACCCACACACTCATAAATTTGATATTCTCCAATTATCCACAACAGAGGAAGAAAAACGTTTCTAGTTTAATCCACCCTGGAAAGCCTCTCCTATTGCCTCCGTGAGCTATATCGGGTCATCGTAAGGAAAGGAAATACTTGTTTGGGTCATCTCTCTTGTTATAATAAGGCTATTCAAAACATTTAATGAGCTAACTGGAATGGTATATAAATAGATCCACCATATGATGTAGAAAATATACAATGAAGTTATTTAATATTTCTTAAATCTGGCTACCTGTAACCAAGTGTCAGATGCATATCACAGATGGTAAATAAATACAGTTGATAGTATTTTAACGATAATTGTTCAACGTCCTATAACGTTTATCACGAGTTTAAGGTGTATTTATATAACGTCTTTTAACATTAGCACTGTTTTAAGGGGCGTATTTGTCCAGTGCTCTTTCTGGAATGAATTGCAATTTAAACTACAATGGACATGTGTTTATACAACCAGAATATGCCCAACACCGTACAGTTCCAAATTGTCCTTTTTGCTGAACTGTACTAGGAGATATTATATTGTAATTAAGGCACGTTTCTAAAATACATCAACACTTAAAACTAACCCATTAATTATTGTAACTAATTTAATGCATCACTCTTAGTTTTAGTGATTGGTTAAGATTAAAGATGTAGAATGAGCTATCTATGTTTAGTCCATCGAAAAAAATAATCACCAAATTTCTAACATATTGCCATTCTTACGTTTCTATTTACAACAAATGGAGTGTGTTGTTTGACCAGTTAGCACAGCTACCCTTTAGCCTCACTGCTGACCAATCGGGAGGGAGGAAGTATCCTTGCTGTCAGCAAGGTTAGTTCTAAATCCAAATACAGTATTAAACTAACAATACAAAATCATTCACATGACAAAAAATATTCATTTGCTGTTGTTACATACAAGGGCTACCTGTATTGTGTCCTTTTCCCTGCTTTTAACACAAGTTTATAAATTCACCGTTGAGCTAAATGTAATGGACACAGGGAGTGTGTACATTAAATATTTTAACCAACTGAGCTAATGAAAATAGCATTACAAAAGCACACCAAAAGATCGTTGTGTTTACGAGGTCTAGACAAAACTAAGAGAATAGTAATTAATATTGAAAATAAAGTTGTCACAATATAATCAACTATTGTGTATCCACAGTAGCCTTTTAACACGAATGTTAATTTTTGATATATATATATATATATATATTATTTTCTTTTAATTCATCTCCGCAAGAAAGATAAAAGTCTTAGTTTTAACACCCATCAGTACGTATTACATACAAATGTCATAAAGGAAGATATACTGATAGTTCTTGAACCAAAAGTAGTATGAAAAATAAAGGCAACTGTGTAAACTTGGTTCAGTAAATACTCTCAATATGGTTAATCTATAACGCAATTAGTGAATGTCAATGGTTAACTGAGGAGTGAAAAGTTAATAACTCGAGATTCGAGACAAATTCAAATACTGTTGCTTTTAGTAGTCCTTATCACGCATACAATACCCGTTTTCTGATTATATCAGGGAAGGAAATCGGAACACATGTACCCCAGTGTCAATGAAAAGAAACAATATAAATTATCTTCACGTGATTTGACAATATGGACAATAGCATGAACCCCTTTGTGAGGAAACAGAGATAAAGACGTTCGTTAACTTTCATCATTATTCAATAGATGTAATAGCTCGAATAGCAGCCGCTGGTCGAAGACTGGTTTGGTTCAGTATTCGAGGTTGCTGTAGTCATTTGCAAGCGTCAACTAATCAATTGGCTTTCAGGCCCAATGAGAACCATGAGATATTTTCAGCATCGCAGACAGAATAAATTACTAATGTTAAATTTACCCTGCGGACAAAAATTAAAGTAATTATGTAGCACAGGACAGAGGGTTACAATAAAGTACTCATTTCTTTCATAACACATGTAACTATTGTAAAACAAATTATTGACCCAGTCTTTCTCATACATAATTGTTGACATAATTCACGTTTCTGGAAAACGTGTACCAGATTTTGAACTCGTTAATAACATGGCGAATTTCTCATCTTATGCGAAAAAAAAAGGACAAATTGATAAAGATATACGTGAAACATCTTTACACCGCAATTTCGGCTTTTCGCTTTCATCAGGATATTAATACCTCTTCTGAATAATGACCAGTTACTGTTAATCAAAGTTCTAAGAATTAAATAAAAAATTACATACCCTAAAGACAATTATTTTAACATGTTAATGAATTACTGAACTAACAGTCCTGAATAAAAAACGTGGTTAATATCAGAACGTTAATGTACTGTTTCATTCATAACCTCTTTCTAATTTATACCATAATCCTAGAAGAGTCAAAAGTGGCCCGGCGTAGCTAGGTGGTTTGAGCGCTTGACTCGTAATTTGAGGCTCCCGGTTTTGAATCCCCATTACAAAAATACATGCTGGTCCTATTAGCCGTGGAGATGTATAACGTATGATCAATTACTTTATTCTTTAGTAAAAGAGTAAACCAAGAGTTGACGGTGGGTGTTAATGACTAGCTATCTTCTCCCTTGTCTGAAACTGCTAAATTAACTCTCATGTAACTTTGCACAAATTTAAAAAACAATCTAAAAAGTTTGTTTGTTATTTAGTTAAGCAGTAAGTTGCACGATGTGTTGTGCTTCCTCTATAGGTATCGAAACACAATGTTTAGTGATACAAGTTCTGTAGAATAGAAAAACGGAAAAATCTGTTCCACTATAAATAAATGTATGTAATAAATTAAATACTTAACCTTAACACGAGCAACTGTTATTGACTACAACACTAATTATTTTAACACTAGTGCTCCCGATATTTTTACAGTCTTCTGTTTCCAGCTACAGTGGGGTTGACGTATCAAGAATTATTTGGTTTCAGTCATAGTTCTTAGAACTGACTTGTTGAGAGGGCGTTTCAAACAAGTCTAACTTGAGTGTAATGAAATACTGACCATAGAACATGTAAAGTCTCAACACCAAAAGAAAGTGGGTGAAATCCACTGTTATTTTTTTTGTTTTTCTTAAACAAACTCATATCATATAAGAAATAATGAAAACTACTGGTGACGTTTTATCATTTTTAATATCCTTGTTCAGTTAAACCCAAACTCAGTCGATAAGGTTTTACTCCACTTAAGAGTGAGTGTCATGTGGCAACAAGTCAACTGATATACATAATCGAAATTCAATTTGTGACATGTAAAACGAATGTTGCTTACACTTTAATTAAGTACAGAATATATTTTGTTTGTTTGTTCAGAACGCACTGTTATAAACCTCACTACGCGTTTATTTTCGATACCTCATTAAACAGTAAGGTTTATGATAGATTAACTAAAATATTAATGTCAAGGTCTACGAGAGTGAGATATCACACATTTAAACATAAGAGTTAGTGATAACCTGAAATATATATATAAAATAACGAAATATTTTAAACTCTCGTTGGCCACTCTGGTGCACTGTTAAACAAATGCTATCAAAAGTCAATAGTCACCATTTTCACTGGGGTTCACACACCAAATAACAATTGCTTCCCGTTGACGTTTAGTGTAATCGTTCCACCAGGAGTTTCCGTTACTATAGCAACTTCATTGCCAGCTGCCCAAACAAAAGACGCAGATCAATGCGAAAAATATTAACAATGAGATCTATATTAACAAAGGGAAACCGTACAACCTGCGATAGTGGTTTTTAATTCTAAATGCTGCTAGCATTTTAATAATGGTTTATGCAAAAATACAGAAATTATCACATACATACAAAACAGTAGCACGTAAAACTCAAGCAGAAACTACGTAAAAAATCTATCTGCGAATAGTAATCCATAATTGTGATTTAATGAATTAGAAAGAAAGCAGTTAATAAGATCAACCGTAAACTTCTGTACTGCTCTTTTCTGATTGAATAGTAGGATTTAACCGTCAATGCTATAATACACCAACGATCCAAAATGTGTTTTTGCTGTAACGGTATGTGAACCATGAACCCCAGATTCATTCACGATCTTACATAAAATAATAGCAAAATTTTAATAAACGTACATTACAATATAATCCATCATGAGAAATAGGTTAATAAGGCAGTCTATTCAACATGAATAAAACCTCGTGTATCAAGAAATGGTTAAGTTTGTTGTGTCACACTTGCTGTTGCTATACTTATTCAACTACACCGTAACGAGTGCGTGTTCATAATTGATATTTAGCAAAAATAACGAGTAAACAGGTTTGTATATTCTAGGGCAATAATTGAATCACAGATGTTAATCTAGTGAAACAGTTTTGAAGATAACACACCAAAACTTACAGGATTCCCAGCAGATAGTGTACGTCGCATAATGAAGTAGGTATTTATCACCTTTTGCTGGATATTGCCTAATGTTTTCGGCATTTTACTATTAACCAAAAAAATTCGTCGAAATAGGAAATTTGTACTCAATAGATGTAATGGCTCGAATAACAGCCGCTGGTCGAAGACTGGTCTGGTTCGGTATTCGAGGTAGCTGTAGTCATTCGCAAGCGTCAACTAATTAATTGGCTTTCAGGCCCAATGAGAACCATGAGATATCTTCAGCATCGCAGACAAAATAAATTACTAAAATACGCTTTTTTTTTCAGAAAAATACACTAAATTCTCACACACACAGGATATGTGCTGGCAAATAGAATATTGGAGGACATACACTGCACTCTATGTTCGTGATAGCATCATGTTGCGTGTCAGGATTTTCCGAAAGCAAACTTAACTTGTAACCAAACTACTGTAACGTATCCAGTTCTTTAAATGACTGAATACATTTTTATTGACATAATTTTTTCATGCATAATTACGTGGGTTTCAAACGTGCCAGGTGTAAGAAGGTAGTTTTTACTTTAGAAAAAAAAACCTGTTAAAAGATACGATTTTTAACATCAGAACATGCTTTAAAACAGAAAACTAATTTTGATTTAGTGTTGTAAGCCTACAGATTAGCCGATGCGTCACTGGAGGGACAGTGTTAAACAGGGCTTGATGCTAATATATACACGGTTTTAATGTTACGATTTTGGATGTTCACAATTTATCCTTTTCGGACTCTAACAATCAACAGACATCAGAGATCGAACATCTACTTTTGGGAGAAGAAAGACAAAAGAGGGAATCTGAAACATAACAGACACTATGCATTAAAGGTGTTTGTGTGCTTTCCTAGACAGGTGTCGGCAGAACAGAGGTCATAGTAGCAGATGGTCAATGCCGGAAGAATCATTCTGACCACTTATGTCCAGTTGGCTATCGCGGCAGCTTTCTTGTAAGACGATAGGTTATCCAGCTGTTCTAATCAATGTCAAGACGACAGATATCGTTACAACCTCGGGTAAACGAACAGTGTAATGTCTAGCAGTTGTTTGTTTCAAGCGCGCGACATTGAATACTCTTGATTGACGTACGCGCCATTAGTCTGGAAAGTAACGTCAAAACGTAATTGAGGAGTTAAATTTATGATATTTGTTCTAAAGAAATACTCCGATGTATCAGAATGGTGTGAAACTAAAGTTAGTCTACCGAATGGAAGTAGATCTTATCTTAAGACACCACCTTGCAGAAATTCAAATAGCGAGCACACATTGAACTACACGTTGTTTTTATTTAGTGTTTGTGTTCGGTGATATTTGAATGAACTATTTTTTTGCACTTGAGTAAAAAAGAATTAAACGTAAAACGTCTTGGGTTATTTATAGATGTATTATAATTTAATTAAAAGTAAATTACGTGATGATGAATATTACAACCACAAAAGTGACAAATAACAAAATATTTAATGAATGTTTCGGTATATGCACATTCTATCTTCAATAAAGTCCCACTATAAATACTAAAATATATTTGTAGCTGATAACTTGACTGCCCAACAAACGTTTATAATAAACATTTGTAAATGCAACGCTTCTCATCTCTTTTTACAGCAGGCATCCCGGACATTTTCTTCTGACCATTCGTAACGTTTCCAATGGAAAACTAAGTCCCCTGAACAATTTTAAATATCCCACAAGTGTTTTCCTTGCTTATGTCACGCCCCCCAGTGGCTCAGCGGTATGTCTGCGGACTTACACGCTAAAATCCGGGTTTCGATACCCGTGGTGGGCAGAGCACAGATAGCCCATTGTGTAGCTTTGTGCTTAATTTAAAAAAACAACAAAACATGCTTATGTCAGAGATTAATTTTAAAAATAAATTCACTAAACTATTACACAAGTTATAGGTACCTTCATAGCTCGCACACACGTGCAGTAGCTGTAAAGCTAAGTACATTCGCAAAACCTAACGCCGTGGAAACAATGATTTACTACAGAACTGGTCAGTTTTAACTTTCCCTAACCAAGTTCATAGTCAGACAACTGTTTACATAACGGATCGCACTCGTTGGAACCTCTGATTAAAGTTAGTATATTTACTAAACAAAATCTACTTAGCTCAAATAATATTTACAGTCCCCCTTTCCTTCAATACACAACACTAACCTTAAAAATATTCATCGTATTGCAAACTTATATTAAACATTTAAGGTATGATTTGCAATTATAGTTTAGTGAAGGAAGGAAGGTTGATGCATCACTTTTGTGATTTTCAATTTTAGATTAAATGTTCCACGACACAAATATATATTTATGATAGTTTTGTGGAGCACTGAATGAAATGTGATGCAATTAGTTAAAATTTGAGTAGTATTATGCCTAAAGAAAATATTCTTTCTTTGTAACAAGCGAGTATCAATTCAGTAAGTTTGGGACGCTGGGTTGAACGTCGGTCACGTCGTTGCTCGGAGGACGCTGACTTCGCGGTGATCTTGACATGATGGATGTTTTTCTTCTGGATAAATCCTTCATTTACAACTCTGAGGGCAGGAACAGAGATAGATTCGAGAAAGGGGAACAGCTGAGGAGGTCCATTACCAGCCCCCCTTTCCCATCGGAGATTGTTCAACAGACTACACTTGACCTTGAAGTGTGGTGGTTTTTTTGCGATAGCTCTTGCGCTGCGATATGTTTTTGTAATTAACCAAAGTATTTGTACAAGTCGTTAATTACAACACATTAAGGAATACAACCGCAAACCTCTTTTTGAAATATATATACAGAATAACGGTTTAAAAAGTCAAAATGCAGAATATTTTTAATCAGTAGAGAATGGTGTGTGCGCGTTAATTTTTGAATGAAACACCAATAGCCATGCGAATTCCTTTACATACGACAAAAAGTGACTGTTCTTAAACTAACGTGAACACAGTATATTGAATATCAGCGGTAAATAATTAATATTTCATAAATAAAATCTCTCTAACTATCCATTTATTTAAGCACAAAAGTTTTTTTTTTCTCACTGTGGTTATCTTATCACATTCAAATATTATTTTACTCACAAAACAATTTTCTTTGCTTGGCTGCACGAGTTAAATGTAAAGAACAACAAAAGGCCAAGCGTCTATTTAAGTAATACACTTATAAATATCACTACAAATCTGTGCCTGTCTGAATAACCTTATAAAATTATGCTAAGTGATGTTTTGGGTCCTAAGATCGGTAACAGCATGAGGAGAGGAGATACGGATGGATAGAGACGGTGTCACAAAAAATAGCAATCCAAGTTGTCAATATTTTCTTTCTTCCAGTCTACCAGTTGGGCTAAAACAACAAAACGTGCAGGGTGCTCGTCTCTCTATATGAATAAAAACTAGTTGTTACGTACTGGTAATCTCACCTTTTATTGACACTAATTTCGGCGATCTCATTATTTTCATGTAACAGGAGTAACCGCAAGACGTATTTTTAAGAAAACTAATATAAAACGAGGGATGATTGACACAAACCTCTAGCTAACGTGCTCATACTAGTATCAGCTAAATCAGAAACTGAGAAAAAACTGAAAATGGAGCAAAAGAGATAAGTACACGAAAGTTCCAATAAAAAAATTCAAGTTTGATTCTCGTGGTAGACAAAGAGCAGATTACCTATTGTGCAGCTTTGCGCTAAAACATCCAAGAAAGCTCCAATGAATATCCACTGTGTCCCGAATTTATGACGTATTGTCAGGTGTCTTGTTTAACGTCGGTAAGATACATGATTCTAGTTTGTAGTATTTGAAAAGTACAAGTGAAAGGCTTAAAAATTTCAAGAGGTCATGAAGTGATTAGGACTGCTTTCAAATGTTAACTTTCCAAATGTTCTAATGCTGCGTAATGTTATCGAGAATTCGAAAATAATACACCTTTCATAATACTTCATTAGGCCTATTATCAAATACGAATTCTCACCACACAGTAAAATAAGCTCAGATGGTTTATTTTAATTTATAATAAGAATACATGATTTGATAAATACGTCACAGCCTTTTCGGGAGAAAAGTGTTTCTATAGCGAGGTTCCTAAAGAATGTAAAGTAAGAAAGTACATTTTGAAGGGTACCAAAACGTAAAGGGTATAATTACAAAACCATCTGAACTAAACAGGCATTGCAGTGAGACTGGGTATATTTTCTGGTGAATAGAAGAATGAAAATAAAAGTTTTTTTTTTTAATTTAAGATGCCTCCTCCCGAGTCAAATATTGAAATATATCAGTAATCTTACTCATTTCCAATTCTATTAGTTCTCTAAAACAACAGAATTTTGTGGGACTTTTGCCTGCTTAAGAGATTTTTTGAATATTTAAATATTTAAGACGCATGGTCAGAAATTGAATTCACCATCTTTTTCATAAGCTTTTTATAATAGAATATGTAGGGTGGGGCAGCAATGAAGTAAGGATCAACTCTAGGGATAAAAAGTAGTTCCAAGGACAAAGATGAATCTGGAACATCGCTCTTATAAATATCGATTGACCCTCAATATACTTAAAATAAATCATTGAGCAAAAACATATCCATAAACAGTAGTAAAAGTATGCAAGATCAGTAATAAAGTGTAGAGAGGGCTTAAATTCCATTAGCTGCCATTATCTCATCGGTCACACCATAAGTTTTGTAATTTTAACATGTACATAGCTTCTCGTAAAAAAAAAAAGCCATATTACTTATGAATTTAAAAAAAAACATCCTCATATTCGAAATGTTTTTTTTTGTTTTTAACAGAGGAAAAAACGAACTAGCTTAGTATAACCTTTTTCCATGACCCTGAGGTGGTTCCTGACAGCACGCTCTCTGGATAACATGAGAGACTAATTAGTAATTTTGAGAGCTGCATTCTGTCTTGGGTCAAGTGACGTTTTTTACAAGTGGTCTGTTTTCTTAAAAACCCAAGAAGCCCATCAGCAGAATCTAGCGAATAAAACAGAAAAATTATAAGCTCGAATTTTGTCTGGTTTCAGATTTTACTTTCTCAAGAAGTTTCGACTTCAGAGGACAGTGAGACAAACTTAAATTTTCCACACCAAATGAACTTCTTAATGAAAGTTAAGGAGTGTATAAAAGTAATATACATATAATATCATGTCTGTTATGCCAATATACGATCTAGCGAATAATACCGAAGAAAATGTTAACAAAGATAAAACCAATTATTTCGTAACACAAATATCTCAGCACAAATCTATCCTGTGAAACGCTTTAACAAAGTACTTTCGGAAGTCCTTCAGGAGAAGATAGTGAAGTTGCTTTGTGCAATAAAACACCAAAACCAACCAACCTTAAGGAGCAACCAAATATGTGAATCACGAACTTCGTTCACAATAATTCATGTCAATCATTTACTGATCGCTCCTAGAACAATTATTTGTTCTCTCTTCTCACCTAATTTTCGGTCAAGACAACACAAAAGACTTTCTACACATAACTATCTCTAATTTTCAGTTGACAGTCTAGAAGGTCAGATATTCAATAGCACCTATCGCCAGCTCTTGGGCTTCTTTTGTATGACCACCACCCACAACTCACAAATAGTTAACGACCCACATTCGAACCCTTAGACTCACACTCCGTGAACGTTAACTACTAGGTCATGTTTAACACCTGAAGAAGGAAGGTCCTTTGTGTTACAGAATAACACACGTTTGCATCTTATATTTAAAGTTTTTCTTTCTGTTTTCTTTAAAAAACACTACACTATGCAATATGTATTTTATAATGGACGCTTTCTAATGCAAGATTTTCTCAGAGTTAACTTTTGTTTTTTACTGACCTGATACATAGTACACCAGTTAAAACTGAAACTGACTTAATAGAATAGCCGATTGTTTCTTGTTTTGAATTTTGTGCAAAGCTACACGACAGCTATTTGCGCTAGCCGTCCCTAATTTAGCAGCGTAATACTAGAGGGAAGACAGGTAGTTATCACCACCAACTGTCATCTCTTGGGTTACTCTTTTACCAACGAACAGTGGGATCAACCATAACATTATAACGCCTCCACGGCTGAAAGGGCGAGCATGTTTTGGTGTGACGGAGATTCGAGCTCACGACCCTCAGATTACGAGTCAAACACCATGACGGGCCGAAGGTAGCTAATGCAAAGGTTAGTTGCAACACATATCACAATATATTTACTTTTAGCAGTAAACATAACTGTCAACTGTAAACATAAACTGATGTTAGCCGATCGCAGTATTTAATAATTTTCTTCACAAGACCAACAAATTTGCTTTATGTCACTCTTTACAAATTTCTACAGAAAGACAGATTTGTTGATCTCCGATATTAGCGTTCATATGCGCAAAATGTTGCGGGCACGTTTCGTGGCCACACTCTTCCGACATCATTCAACAAAGATGAATAAGAGAAAGCCTGTTTTCGTTAATCTATGTAAAATTCACCCCTAAATATGCATGACTGGATTTCATAAATAACTGTGACCTACATTTTCGCTTGGTAACATAACCTACAGAGTAAAACAACTTTCTTGAAGAACACGTTTTGTACTACCTTGTATCTTAAATATAACTTGTACGTAAGGCATATCAAGGAATTATAAAGCCATAATTAGCTTCATGTGACACGTGTTCCGAATATGAAGAAATACATTGGTAAGGATTTCTCGCAAGTTTGTTTTTGTTTAACACGGGTGCAGCTGAAAACGTATTAGTTTAGAGAAAGAAAAACATTTTTGCTACATTACTTCATAACAAAACGAGGTATTTATTTTTTGTTATTAAACACACATCTACACAATATATTATCTGTGCTATTCCCTCTGCAAGTATCAGAACAGGATTTTTAGTATTATAAGACTTCATACTTACAGTTGAGTAACCGATAGGCAAGGTGTTTGAAAATATGAAAAAACAAACAACATATTACGGCTAACTAATTGACGAATTTTAGTTAGTTTGTTTGGTTTTTCAATTATGGTCACCTTTAATCTTAGGTCAGTGGAAATTAGTTTTCCTTTCAGGTTTTGATTATACGATCGTGAAAAATGAGGTCCTTTTTTGTTCCTTTTTTATACATTGTTCAAAACTTTTTCTAGTTGAATTTTAAAAACTTTATGAGGAAAAGCAAAGAATATGTAATAACGTGAATCAATGTACAATTGCCGTGTCTGCTTACAACGTATATAGATAGGGTCCCATCAAGCCGGGCGGGATATAACAGTCATTGAACTGGTTCAAGCGTTCTTTGTTTCACCAATTTCCTGAACAATTGTTATGGTGTTTTCTTAGTTAAGTGATCTACAGTCATTATCAAATTGATTACACAACTTATAAATCGTAATTATGGTTGAAAATTAATAAATGTTGTTCTGTTAATAAGTTTTAACATTCATCATCTGTTACTTTACTGTCATTCAGAAGATGGCGCAGCAAGCTAGTTGTTGTTTTTTCGTTAATAACAGGAGGAACGGTTGTATTCCAAATGCAGTGAAAGAAGGTGTGCGTGGAAAAACTGAAAGGAACTTTCATTTGTTTTTTGAATTTCACGCAAAGCTACACGAGAGCTATCTGCGCTAGTTGTCCCTAATTTATCAATGTTAAACTTAAAACTAGAGGGAAGGCAGCTAATTATCGCCGCCAACTCTTGAGCTACTCTTTTATCAAAGAATAGTGGGTTTGATCGTACATAACAATGCCCCAACGGCTGAAAGAGAGAGTACGTTTTGGTATAACAGATATTTGAACTTTTGATCCTCAACTTACGAGTTGAGCGCTCTAACCACCTGACCATGACAAAGCTCAATATAACGAACGCACAAGTTTGTATTTCCGAAATGTGTTCAGAAACCAATTTTTCAATTTAAACTGCCAGTTAATTGTTAGTTTTATTTTTAGTGCATGTGTGTACGAGGTTCTGCTTCAGTAAGATACATATGATGAATATCTTGTATGTGTAAAATCGCAAAATCAAAGCAGTGAGAAATACAGATCATAAAAAAACAATCCAGGTTACTTAAACACACACTGAATTCAGATTCTGGAACGCTTAATTACCTTTTCAGTTAATAAAGAGTACAAAAGAAGAGAGACCTTTATTAGCGGCTCTCCAGGTGTGTCCTGTAATGAAGCTACATCGACGTGACAACCTGCCAATACGAAGTTGTTATTACTAACCAAATTATCTATTGCATTTGAACCAGAACCGGAAATGGTATCTAATAAAGCGAGATGGTAGTTCGGTTTCTTTCCTTCATAACTAACACATAATGAAAACATACTGCAGAAGAAAATCAAATTCAACGACCCTTAGAGACAGAAGATGGAATCCACCCAAACAGAGAAATAATAATAGTATCATAATTATATATAACTAGATATATCGTTACGGTAGCTCTTGGGGAAAGTTAGCACAAAAGTTGGGTT
Organism: Carcinoscorpius rotundicauda; assembly: GCA_011833715.1. NCBI lineage: Eukaryota > Metazoa > Arthropoda > Merostomata > Xiphosura > Limulidae > Carcinoscorpius > Carcinoscorpius rotundicauda. The sequence goes on along the minus strand of CM022393.1, from coordinate 120,023,189 downwards.
AGTAGATATTTCACGCCCACAGTGTGAAGGTTGACTAAATAATGACTATAATCTTGATAGTAAAAAGACAATTCTTTGTAACAGAATAACAACTCAAAAAATAACGATTCTTGTCATGTTTTTATGGTTTTGTCATTATCTTTTCAGTAGTTATCCATGTATCTGCCGTTTAAAAATAACAATAACATAGAATATATTGAAGACCTTTTTTCAACTGATTATAACTATGATAGTAATACTAATAACATATAAGGAGACCATACGTCCTAGATTTCCGGCAACTGCTTCTCCCCCCAACAAAAACAACGAAAATGTTCCTAATTTGAAACAATTGCCTTAAAAGACCCTTAAAACTAATTTCTTATATTTATTGCTAGGTCTGCACCAAAAATACTCTCGAATTATACATTCAGACAGTTATCAATATTCTCTCAGGTTTATCTTCGTCATACGACGACAACAGTGAAGTCGCTTCATCTACGACCTTTTGTAGAACTATAAAACACTAGCTCAGATAGAGTAAGAAAAATGCAGCTGTCGATAACGCACTCGGCTCTTCTTTCACTTGGAATTATGGGTGAATTATGACTTCGATTTTAGGTACAGCTGGTACAGGATATATTTACTTAAACGTAAAATTACAGGTTTTATAATATTATTTTATAAATGACCAGATGTGACCTGTTGGTTATGTGACGGATTTACTATTGTATATCAATTTTAATGTCGATGTTTAAGTTAAATTTATACTTAGAAATGCTTATAAGGTTTAACATCAGGTTTATAGGTAATTGAGGACCTGGGAGGGTAAAATACATTTTCAGCATTTTCCTTACTACTGAATTAGTGATTTAAGGACTGTCAAATGTCATTGATAATAATCTTAACAAAAGACATTGATTTAACTAAGCTTTTTCAGGGCCGTGTCTTTGAATACATTGCCAGAAGTATTTATTCAGTGTGATTTTAAACTATTCATTTGATCACAAACAATTCGATTCGTAGTATTTTGATTCATTTGGTTATGTAAGATCACAAACAGTTCCGAAATTAAATTAAATTACATTTGTTCGCAATAGATATTTCCCAGTACGTACTTATACGTACATTATTCCTTTAAATACCATTCTCTTCACGCTTACGAACTGTAACCAACTAGACGCACCAAAAGACAGTGTATACTGGGTGGCCCTAAGTCCCCACTCATCCACATTGTCTAAACAACGTTATTATACAAATGATGAGTTGAAGGCAACTATTATCGCGGCATCTGGAACAATAACCCCTGCTATGTTGAGGAAAATGTCTCACACATCATGGCGTTGCACAATATTATGCAGAGAGAATGAGGGACAGCACATATATACACTGGATACATAAGATATATGGATGGGTAAGAACTTAAAGGGCCACTATATATATTATTGGTTTGCAGTAGTTGGTATACAATAAATTTGTGAAGTTCTACTTGTGATTAACGCTTATTAATCGTGAACTTTAGATATTGACCAGGGACATTTATAGATTACGAACATTACAAACCGTTTAACTTCTGCGGATTTACACAGGATTAGTAATTTTACGAGAAAGTTATATAACTTAACGTTAAGTGAAGAACACAAAGCTATATAGAAGACTCGATATTGGTAATAATCGTTACTATAAATTGTTATTGTTTGTATATTAAAATATATTTGCATTAAAAAATAAAACTGTATCAATCTTGTTGGCAAATATCATAAATTAGATAGATAAAGACATTTATTTAACTTCGAAAATTAAATTATAATTTAACTTAGTTTCGGGCTATTAGAAGTTGTAATACGTAACAGTTACCATGCTAGATAGTTTCTGAGAGCTTTTGGTTTGCCTTTCATTGTTGTAAATCCACAAATCAAGCTATGACGGCTTAGGTTACAAGATCAACACTGAAACGAAACTTAAAAAATATATTCCGTTTTCATATAATGATCAGAATACCGTTCATTGGTTGAAACTCTATAATTAACGTAAGGAATTTCATACTTCCTTGCTAGAAGTGGTCTGTGTTTAGTCTTAAAATAATATGTGATACGTAAACTTTAAACCGTACTGAGCACAAATTTATCACTTCTACATAACATTGTTATTGAACAACAAATCTAAAAACTCGTAGTCCACATACATCGATAAACTTAGAATAGTTGTTTGTAGTTAGTTTTTTTAATTTCTTGCAAAACTAACTACACGACGGGTATCTGCGCTAGTCTTTCCTAATTTAGCAGTGTAAGACTAGAGAGATCATCACCACCTACCGCCAACTCTTGGGCTACTTTTTTACCAACGAATAGTGGGTCTAAAAAAGGCTAGCATGTTTCAGGAGGGTTCCAACCTACGACCTTTAGAATACGAGTCGAGCGTCCTAACCATCTGGCCATGCCGGGCCTGTTAGCGATCTTATTCCCCAACAAACCTAATAAATCGTGGTTTGTACACGTCCAAACGTTAATCTCTGATTCTCGTGTTTTACCTAAAGTTATTTATTCTAAACTTTAACTGAACGATCCACACATGCTTGCGAAATATAACACCCCAAAACGTTCCCTTACAAAATTTAAATTATACTTGGAAATAACCAAGATATGCTTATAATAACACACAGTAAAAAGGATATATTACAATTTGATACTCATATGAAGATTTTATAAAATACACCCATCTGACGTTCTAAAATACAAAACATTACAACTTAGATAATACCGTTTTGTAGTTATTATTTGCTTTTATTGATATTATTAATAGTTACATCATTGTGCAAATTAATTGAAACAAATGGTCATTTTACAATATTTTCAGCATGGCGGCTGGTGTAGGCTCGCTAGACCGGCTGATTTCCTTTAATAGTCATTTTTTTCCACACAAACGGCGTCATTAGCTGCGTTTTGCAGTACAGTTGATCTATTTTTGGGATATACGACGAAATTTTGAGGAAAATTACATCGTTCCAAATTGCGTTAAAAGGGCAAGGAGACCATTTTAAAAAACGACTTCTTACCAACTCAATGAAGAAAAAACGGTATCATTGGGGTGTGAAATACAAGAACTGGATGCAAGAACAATGGAAGAACATTTTTCCGTACAGGGTCAAAGAAGTCTGCATGTTTGCAGATCTCCAGGTGAGAAACTTCGAAAATCTCAAATCAATCAGTTCGTAAAACATTTCTTGAAGATGTTTTGGGGCTTTTTCAGCTACTATGACGTCGAAGGCTTACATATCATAGAAAAGTGGGGCACAAAGTCCGGCCCGCAGGCCAAATTTGGCCCGCAATTTCCAACGGAAAAATCAGAGAGTTTGCGCCTGCGCGAAAATTAAGCGCTATAGAAAAATATGCATTAGATTAGATACTGGATGATTCCATATTTGTGTCGAGCAATAAAGAAAATTGAATAAGCAAATCTCGTTAATGCATAGGCATTTAATCATTTGCGCAATGACGTAATATTTCCGTAATTACGAAATCTCACGCGTTCCAATTGTTCTTCGAGATTTACTTAGGAGCCCTATTTTGATAATATTTCGTAACAAAAATGGAAGCTAATCGTAAAAGAAAAGTTAACGACAAAAACCGGCAGTTTCATGATGATTGGACTGCGCAATACTGTTTTGTTCAACAACAGAAGAACGTGATTTGTCTGCTGTGTCTTTCGACAGTAGCAGTGGCGAAGGATTCCAATATAAAGCTTAATTATGAGTCGAAGCATAAAGATTTCCACAACGTTGTCGGTGATGAACAAACAGCTCAAATTGAATCTCTTTGGCGATTGCTGAATCACCAGCAGAACGTTTTCTCGAAGTAGTCAACAGATTTAGGTGCAGTATGTGAGGTCAGTTTTCATATTTCGTTGATGATAGCAAAATCTCGCCGACCATTCACTGGTGGTGATTTTGCCAAGCAATGTATGATTACTGCATCAGAAAAGTTGTGTACGGAAGCAGTTTGCAAGCTACAGACGGTGGCTTTGAATCGTATGACAGTTCAACGAAGAATTTCACACCTCTCAGCAGACATGACAAGGCAACTTACAAGTAAAGTAGCCAACTTTGTCTACCTCTCTTTGGCAGCAGACGAGTCGACTGACATCAGTTCAGCAGCACAGCTTCTAGCTTTTGTTCGTGATGTGTCGTTATCGTTTGATATCACGGAACTAATCGGTATGGGTTCCACGAAGGGTCATACAGCTGAATCTGCTCCATTCGAGGAGACAGTACGACTATGTGGTAGTGTTTCATTAGATTTCACGAAACTGGTAAGTGTGACAACTGATGGTGCACCAGCTATGATCAAAGAAAGTAACGGACTGGTAGTACTGTTAATGAAGCTTCGAGGAAAGCAGAACAGACAGTTGATGAAGTTGCACTGTATTATTCACCAACAGAATCTGTACAGCGAAGAACTTTGTTTTTAGGCACCGATGGTATTCGTGACGAAAACCATTAATCTCATCAAATCACGAGGGCTCAATCATCGTCAGTTTCGAAGTCTTCTTGAAGAAATTGATTCAGACTGTGGTGACTGTGTATCATTGTGAAGTACGCTGGTTGAGTCGAGAGAAGATGCTTAGAAGATTCTGAGTTGATTGATGAGGTGATAGAATTCCTCAAAAGCAAGAACAAAGACACAGAAGTGATTTTTATGGCTGATCCAGCATGGCAAGTTGATTTGACCTTTCTGGTCGACATGAAACAACACTTATGCATACTTTTGGCCATGTATCCATTCTCCAATAAATCGTGTTTGTCGATAGACTTGTACTATTTGTATGTTTCGTCATTTACTGCACATGATAGTTAAAATGAAGTATATGATGGTTCTTGAGAACAATATGGAGTTAGGGAGTTGTTGGTAATAGTTCATTTTGAAGTGTAGAATACTTCCATTCTTCGACATTAAAGTGGATACGACTTTTCAAATAATTATGCAATTATTATGTGATTGAGGTTCATTATATCATAGAAAACGAATCAAGATTAACTATTTACTAGAACGATGTTCTGCAACCAGAATATCTTGCTCAGTTATGGGACTCAAGAGTAAAAAAATGTCATTTTGTCTTAGAAGTCTGGAGTTAACGCCAGATTGTGGCACGGTACAATAGTAGGTTTGCTGCTTTATTTAAAGCGCTGCGTGACAAATAACCGACTACAGATTATGTTTGAACGCAAAGTGACTGATTTGAGCTTTGTGTCCAGTCATTTATTCATCTCACTCAAATCCTAACCAAACTTGTCTCAGAACAGCTTGAATAAAAAACAAAACAGGCATTAGTAATGACCCTTGAAGTAGATAACAGACATTGGATATACCCCGAACCAATAACAAGTGAAACAGACCACTTGTTTTCTTTTAAAAACGATTACTACTCTTTCCTAGTATTGGTGATATAACAAATTAAATATTTCTCCCTAAAGTTTTGCGTATTAAGAATCTGAACTGTACTAAGAACTCAAGAAAGTTGTTTATGTTTAAATTCGAAATGAATAAGTTTATTACTTTTGAGGTGAAACGGTGGTGTGGTTAAGGAACCTACGCATTTTTAGTGTATCTGAAAGATGCTGACACACATTAAAGCTGCTTGAAATGCATATCATTTCGATCATTCCAACTGTTATAATTACGGTGGAGATGGAAAAGATGATCAATTAATTCCCTAGACAGAATAATTGTTTTTTTTTCAACAACTTACCACAAACAATAGATGGTGTCGCCCATTTTTCATGTTAGTGATTAGAGCTTTAGAAATCCTGAACTTACAGATTGTGATTTTGAGATCAGGGTAAGTATTCTGGAAAAATATAGCTAGAGACAGAGGTTACGATCCCGAAATCTCTATATCGATGTGACGTTCCAATCATGCGATCTTTTCTCCTAATGCGATCGTCATATAATAAGAGTTGCGGATACACAATTTATACAGGTTTATCGAATAGCGGCTGGGTAAATTTTTCAGTTATTTTGCATATACTACTGTCTGATAGTCAACTTATCAACTGGAATTTCTTATTAACACATGGATAAGTTGTCGGCTTAAGCATTAGCGAGGTATAAAGTTACAATTAAATGGACTCGATTCTTGACCGTACCAACACTCTGTCGACTTGTGGATAAACGACTCGACAGAATGGCCAGGTGTGCAGTAAGTAGCATCAGGATGTGAAAAATCACTTTGTGTAAGAACAATAGGAAGACACCATTTACATGATATAAAATGAGCTGAAGACACAACTTTCCTGTTCCTTTCTCTTTCTACGACTGATAGTTTCCCCACAACTTTTCTCACTGTCTCAGTAGCTTTATTTGGTATCAAATAGAATGAAAGTTCAGAGCTATTCGGCTTGTTGTTATGCGTACATTTGAATACAACTCATGGATTTTTAGGTTTAAACCAATAAAATGTCATCACAAACACAAATAATTGTTTCGAATACGGGTATAGACAGCGAGAAAGTAAGTGTACAAAGTAAACAAAATTTCTCGCTTGCCGCGATATGTTTGCCCCTTGCCCCAGTTGCTATTCGGACATTGTATTGTGGTAAGGCAAAATTCCTTGATGTCCGACCTGAAAAACAGCCTGTACGAGAAATATAGCAATAACTTTAAATACATATATTTTAGAGAAAATTGATACTGATAAAATTAAGTAAGCAAATTCAAAAGGAAGGAATGCGTCAAAAACCTCTAATTATATTAGTTTGTCATAACTTAAAAACAAGCCAAAAAGTTAGTTAAAAATAATAAACAAAAAACGCTGCACCAATTAAAATGATCCCACAGTACAAGCTATAATGTGAGATATAAAATGAACCCTAGATTTTGGAGGTGACTACGGAAGTGGGACCCTCAATGCGGTGGGGATACACCATCTATTAGTCTTAACCTCCATTTGTCAGTCTCACCTAAAAAAATAAAGTAGAGGAATAGCAATAATAATTAAAATTAAAATAACATATATAGAAATAGAAATTAGGAGAGCAAGACTTGGGTGCTCAAGCCCACAACGTCCCACATCTATATCATTATTCAACTTTTGTTTTAATTTACTAAAAATATTTATATAGATTCATATACTGTGTGGATAGATCCTCAAATATTTATTTGCTATGGCTTAGTAACAACTATACTAATCTCGAAGCAACAGTTTTAGTTCCAGCGTTTTAAGATTGATTTATATTAATTACTTTTACGATATTTTCAGCTGAACTAAGGAGATGCTAGAAATCTTAGTTTCTCTCGGGAAGAAAATATATCGATAATTATATTCACCGAGAAAAAATGAATAAAATCGATTTTTCAGGTTAAATATTTGTAACGTAGAGTATATTTCTATTGCAGGCTACAACCAACACAACAATATTTGTATATTGGTGAAGAATGGAATTTCAGAGGTTTAAAGCTGTTTTTGTGGGAATGGAGAAGAGATATTGATTAGAAAGTAAATTTTATTTTAATTTTATCAGGGAAAATTAAGGTTTTGTTTTAATCTCCTTCCACCATAAGGCTTTTCGTACAGCCAGTAATATTGTCTTTTAATTAGAAAATAAAATTACATAAAACTAAATTGTTGTTATATCCTTGTTTTTAGATCTGTCTAGGTAGTCCAACTCTGAGAAAGTAGTAAGTTTATGGGCTTACAGTGCTAAAATAAGGAGTCTAATTACCATAGTGGACAGAGACTCAAAGAAAATGAGCAAAAATCAGTGTAAACATAGAAAAGGTATTTATAAAAACTGTCTCACATATAATAGTAGCACTATTACTATCTATCAGGTCTGGAAAGGGCAAGTGGTTAGGGCGTTCAACTTCCAATCTGAGAAAGTTCAAATCACAGTCACACCAAACATGCTCACCCTTGCATTTTTTAGCAAAAAAGCAGTCTAAATTACGGACTGATATCGCAGGAAGCTCTCATGTTGCTTTGTGTGAAATTCAAAAACAAACAAACAGTGTACATCTTTCTGTTTGTTTGTCTATTCATCTTTCTCTCTGTCTAACTACCTTGTCCTCATGTTACAATTAGATGGCTCAAAACGTCATCCTGTGAGTTATTAAAACAAGGTAATACTTCATGCTCTATTATTAATTCTTCAGCTTCAGCAAACTCATTGTAATACTCTATAAAGTACACAGTAGAAACATATATAGTATTAGAAAAGCAAGTTACGGATGCTCACAATGTCCCACATCTATACCACCCATCACTGCCTGCAGACAGTTGTGGGAGGGTTATTGCTCTCCAAACAAAAGAAAAGAAAATAATTGAAAAGTATGAATAAGGAAAATAAGGTACTACCATTTGGGGGTAAGCAAGTCAAAAAATTATTTTTTGAAGTTAGCATTCCAGCTCCATTATGGTAGAAAGTCTAGTAAAAGAATTATACCAGTATGAAGAGTCCCATCCAGTTATCTAAATAAATACTATTATCCAATCATCATCAATTTACTACGTTTACTGTGACTATCATGCTCTAAACAAGCCTTTATATGCAAAAGGTACACATCTACACAAAATTGTGCCAAGTTGTTAAATGGCCTTATTCACAACCAAAAATAGTCATCAGAAATTTAGTAAAATTTATCTATTTTTTATTTATTTATGTTTATATAATACACTTTTATATTTTTTACAGAATAGTTTTATGAATTTTATTTAAAGTGTCTTCATTAAATTCATTAGCTATTAATTTTTGTATCAGTATTTCAACATTGCTGATAAACTGTTGCAGTTTATTACAAATTTTAAAATATCTGAATAATTGCGAAGTTATAATGTTTGTAACAGAAGGGTATGGTACAATACTATTAAAAGGTAAACCACTAATTAGAAGTGCAAAATATTTACATAGATACCCTTATCAATTAAAATAATTTCTAAATCATAATAACGTGCTTCTATATTAGATATTTAAGTATTTTCAATTTCTAATTCTGCTGGATAAATAGAATTAAAAATAACATTATTTTTTTCAAAATTACTTATACTAATTAAATCATCCATATATCTGCAAGTTAAGGTAAAAATATCTGGATTTATGTAGTTCTCAATAATCTATTCTCATAATAGTAGAGATTTACACTTGCTATAACAATTAACTCCCATTAGAACGCCTAGTCTATACTTGTTTAAAAACCTGGCTATTGAAAAATATAATTATTGTAAATACAGAAACTTAATATGTCTTTTATGTTTTTGGAGCAAGATTTTCTTTATTCCAGTTCTATAAAAAAATAACAGAACTGTTATATTAATGAAATTAAAACAACGATTAAATATTTTAATAGAATTGTAATGTACAATGTAGTGAAATTTAATGTTTGAATATTATTTATTTGTTCACATTTTTAGATATTTTAAAATAGGTTAGTTATTTTTATTATTCAAAAAGTATGTTTTAAGTATTAACATTTACATTTTTAATTTTATTATGTAAAATATTAAGTAATTTGTTTGGTTGTTTAATAATTGTTCTATTGAATTAGAAATAAATCTAAATAAAACAAAGGATTCTGTTTTGTTATTTATTTGTTATTTTGAATTAAGCACAAAGCTACACAATGGGCTATCTGTGCTCTGCCCACCACGGGAATCGAAACCCGGATTTTAGCGTGCAACTCAGCAGACCTACCGCTGAGCCACTGGGGAGCAGGATTCTGTTTAAAATAAAGTTTATTATAAGCTTCAATGAAGTCATCAGTTACAGTATCTTTGGTTAAATAAGTTTAAATGCTTGTGTACTATTGATTTTTTTATGATAACTAATGCATAAAACTTTTTACAAATGATATCAATATTCCAGTTTACCTTATCAATGGAAACTATAATATTTTTCTTGCAATTTTTGAATTTTTTTAACTGATACAATGATAAATCGGTATGGTACTTCTTTAATTTCATACGGAAAACTTTAATTTTTATAATTTTTTAAGTATATACAATTTACATTCCAGAAACTATCTAGGTGGGTAAAATGTAATACAGCTGAGTTTTAAAATATATTCATCAGTTTTCTTTTCAATAGGTTTTAGAGCGTTATTCTTAGTGTTTTGTAGCTATTCTCTATTTAGGTCTTTTTTGTGTATTTTACGTAATTTTTATTTTTCCATGTTACCAATAACAATATGTTTATGAAAAGAATCAATAAATAGATTATTTTCACACTCACAAGGTAAGTTATTAACTTCATTTACAATTATATTAGTTAAAAAAACTTTTGTAATTATACAGTGAAGAACCAAAAACTTCGTATTTAAAAACAGACGATGGGCTTAAGTTTTTACAGGGAAAAATATTTTTGTAGGCTGATGAATAATTTTAGAAAAATGCAAATCAATAAATATTTTGTCTAAATAAAATTAATTACCAAATATGAAGGTTTGATTTGCAGTTTTTCTTTTTTCAAAACTTGATAATTCATTGACTTTTAATCGATATTTTATAATACCTACAAGTATTATGCATAATCGTTTCTAAAATAATTTTTTATTAAATTAATGTTCTTATTTTGGGAAGATTAAATTGATAAATATTTTCGAAAAAACAATTTACGTACACTTAAACCAGAATAAAAAAAATATTATACAAATGACTGCAAATTTCTGCAAAATTAACCCATTTTTATGAAAAAAGTTATCTATAGAGGAAAAATTAGCGTTGGAGTAATCATTACTCATATTCAGAGCAGTAGAACTATGGAAATCTTGGTTTAATCCACAAGGATATAATAACGTTCTTAGTTTTGAAATGTAAAAGTTTATTGGTGTTTCAGTAAATTTCTAATATAGTTATCTTAACAAAGGTGCAAGGGTGAATCCTGAAATATTTTAATTCTATAGAATTCAAATTGATTTTAATTTGATATCTATGCAAATTGTTATGTATATGCAATGGGTTTGAAGTTTGACCTACATATTTCATACGAGTTGGTCTAAGCAGTATTGTGGCAAGAATCGGCAAATATCAAAAGAAATCAGGGAGTTAGAATAAGAATTAAATATCAGAAAAAAATAAAACAAAACGGAAATTGAAAAAAAAATATTGTCCAGGTTTACAAGAACCAAACTATTGAACATGTGCCTTATAAAAATTTGTGTTTAAACCTATATGTCGCCAAAGATATGCAGGCCGTTGCGTAATTATGTAATTATGGAAGAGTGTATTAGCACTATCATTGTAGAGATGGCATGTATCTACCTTCACCAGAAGAGCTAGCCATCTGACGTAGTCGCTCCATCATCGGCGCATGCGTCCCTTTTCAGTTATCCAAATTGTCCCAAAGTCGAAAACCGACAAACAAAATTGAGATTTCTTATTTTATTTATCGTCATCTTTCTTCAACAGGTCTAGACGTCTACCTAGTAGTAACACTAATTTTTATCATCATTTGATAGATCAAAACTGTCTTCAAGATCTATAACTATTTTGTTATTATTCTACGTAAGCTTTATAAAGCTTAGGAATAGAACCCACATATGCCCTTTTATAAAACAAAGAAAGCACACAAGTATCAGGAATAAATTTATCGTTAAATAAAAATTATTTAGGTCTGACTACTGAACTTAAAAAAGACAGATCAGGTATGGAAGTGGACATACATCTTCATCTGGCTGATGATTATATCGCGGATTAGGCTGTCTCGACTTTACACGGGAATAAAATATCTATATTACTAGCTTCCTGATTCGCAAAACAGATAGAACCAGAACTTCCAATCGTAAAATGTTATGCTATTGTAAAACAGTTATAAAAACAGCGTTCTAAAGTTAATTAATGAAAGGTATAATGATGAAACTGACATTCTATTTAAACACCAAACTTTCTATAGACAAAGTGGAGAAGTCAGTAATAAAGAGATTTTATTATCCATGTAAAGTTGAGATAGCTTAGTGTGTTTTGTGGTCAGTTAGATTAGGTGACATATCCACTTACACATCTTTCCTGTTTTTATGTTCTGTAGCCAGCCCTATATAGCTTTTTTATTTAGATATTTTTTGTTTCCTAATACTTGGGTAAGTAAGTTTAACTTCACTTTTACTAATGCAAATGGTGTGTGTGTGTGTGTAGAAAACCCAAACATAAGGTCTTTTTAGGACTGGTTCCAGATTTTAATAAAGTATTTATTGTTCAATTATTTTAGCACAGTAGTCCTTTTATCTGTTAAAAATATTCGTTGCCGAATCGTATAGGTAATGTGTTTCTCTAAACGTAACTTTGTCTTATAGTAAATACAACCCCCACATGCGATAATTTCAGACGTGATAGTGTTATAGCAAATACAACCATCTGCTGTACTTTCAGATGTAAAAGCGTTATAAAAATAGAATTACATGTGATAATTGTATATGCTATAATGTTGTAAGAAATACAACCGCATTGCTTGTGAGTTTTCAGTATTAACAGTAATAGGTGTTTATCATTACGTTTCTTTCTGTTTAACAGCCATACATTATGAAGTTATATGACTCACTTGCCTAAAAGTAATGAACTATCCATATAGCTCTATCCCAGTGTACGTCTGTGTATGACATACAATTACTTCCCACGAAGTCGATGATGCATATGTACCTAGAGAGAAGTCTGTTGTAGTTTCTTTCCTTACTATATTAACAAGCTGATAAAGGACAAGGACAGGAAAACATGCATGAAACCACTCTAACGTTAGATTGTATTCAAGTTTCTTTACTAGTATCATAAACAATTTACTAACTAGCTGAATACACGGATCGTTTATGTAAATTGTTGGATATTTGGAGACAATTTTTGGAGGAAGCTCCAAAATGGCTTACACCATCTGCTCTTAAAATGATAAGGTTATTACTAGTTAATAAACAGTTGTTAGTTTATAACAAATTAGTTTTATCAAACGTAAGTAAACGTACGCTTGTATATAGATGACAAACTCCAAGCATTAAGAATTGACGTATTTTACATAATGAATGACGCAAACCAGATTTTCAGGGTTTGGGGGGGAGGCTGAAAAAAAAAGTAATACTTATTTGTGAAGACCAACTCAAATTCAAGATGGCAGAAAGGTTTCGTAATACATTCAAACAGGACAATGTCGTTAGTTTGTAAAGATCAGACAATGACCGTGACAATACTCTTAGAAAAAGTCATGATTGCCATTGTACTTTCTAATCCCAGTGTTATATGCCACAAACCGGAAGTGTACCGACTGTAGGATTAAGTTCGAAAGCTTTTAGATATATATACAAGCAGTGGAGGTTACGAACCTGACTTAAGACCCATTTGTAACAGAAAACACCACTGAAAGCTTACTTCAGGTGTGATTTTCGAAGCCATGACACAATGAAATGGTATTGTTATTAGAATGGAAAAGGATGTTACATGCTAGGAAAAACTTCGTACTTTTCTTATATCGAAACAATGCTTCATGTTGCTATAAAATGGAATGACAACCCAAATGTTTAAGATTACAATGAGGTATCATTACTGTAATACAGACCTATACCAATATTAATTGAGATTGATTTGTCATTTTGTCATTCGTATCATCTGTGAAATCAGTGTTTCATAATTTTTATTTATCTAGCACAATTATACTTTATCTCTGAGTACCGATTTTATTATTTCGTTAGTTTCCAGTTGAGTTCACATATTACATCAAACAGTAATTTTTTTTCAACACAAGTGTAAATACTTGACCACATAAATTATGCATAATCGCATATCTACGTAAAACACAAAGTAATTCCTAATACTAAACTACATTATAGTTGTATTAAATTTGTGTATGCAACTCATACGCTATTAAGAATCCATGGATCTACAATCACTTTGGCATATTTAGAAAAATGTGTTTAAAAAGACAATGAGTTTCATCTCTAGTTCTATGGTTAAAATACTCAGAACGTAAGAAATGAGAGTGACTGCATTTTCTCCTCCCCAACGGGTATAGTTGTGACTTGCAGTGTTGACGAAGGCTGGGGTTTGGGTCGCGGTCTAGTCTACAATGATAAAAATAAAGTCATCCAACAAAGAGTTACAGGTATAATGATTTAAGTAAACCCATGGGAGTGTTATAGAATAATCAGGTGTGATGTAATGTTGAATGGCTGTTGGGAATTTGTATCCTCCAAGACCATCCCAGGTGTGATTATTCATTTAAACATCTGTTTGATAGATCAGTTGGCCAGTAGCTTGATACTCAACAGAAACCAAAGAAGCCCCCGATTAGTTGCACATGTATAACTGCTGTAATTATATCATTGACCATTTTATGTATTCTCAAGACGGTCGGTATGGGTACTAAAACTTTATTTTAATTAAAAGTATAAAACAACATTTCGACCTCCAAACACTCGTCCCAGCAGCGGTCAGTTGCAAACTCTCTTTGAAGGTCGAAAGGTTATTCTGTACTTTAATGTCTTAATACTCATACCAGCCGTCTTTAGAATACATAAAATGAGCAATAATATATATAATTACAGCCGTTACACACAAAATACATCTTTACTTCAAGTGAGTTTCTAGTTATGTATTTACCATTTTGTTTTTCTTGCGTCACATGAAACAAGGTTTAAACAGCTGCTTTAAGGTTTATCAAAACGACACGCAACACCAGAAAAGCCGTATCTTGTGGTAGCCACAAGGAAATACAATTACTAAAAATTGCAGCTGAGATAACAACTTCAAGCTGGAAGCATTCCAGTATGTTAATATGATACTTAAAACGTTTTCTGTAAACGTGCAGAATATTAAAATACCCTCAGACTTCAGTGATATGAATCAAACTTATATTTCTTTGTAGTCGGGGCTTGAGGTGTGTTGGTGATAAGCTGTGAATCCGATGATTCAAGGTTCACGTTTCCTCTTTCATAAAACCACTACCACATTTTGTGACCCGTGTATGCGCTATACGAGTAATTGTTAATTCCCACTATTCGAACATATACAAGCGTTGGCGATGGTTATTTAGTCGCCTTTCCTCTAATCTGTCATTTCAAAAGTAGAAACGACTATGCCCCTGTGTAAGCTTGCGCGAAAATTGTAAGGCAAACAATCCTTCGTATCCATGTGTAAACGTAATCTAAAGGTCATACGTAAAACGACAGATTGAACACTGAATAACTGGTTCGCTACAGACCAGCCTGCACAAGCTGACATAATGCTAGCGGGGAATATTTTGGTTCGGGTCAGACGCGTATTTCCGCTCGTCGTTGGGATCCAACTTTAAACCTCCTGTTCAGAACTGGCTTGACTGGTTATACGTAAATAGTTCAAAGTTACTATCCGGCAATCTGAAGGCAGACATTAACACGTTTTATTGGCAATGTCTCTCTGAATACGAAAATTTATAAAACGAAGTTACTTATTTTCTTATAAAATTATGAAGTACTAATTTGCAACAAGATCAATTGAAAATTACTAGTAGTCAGTTACATTAGTCCCCCACCACCCATATCTCGAGTATTAGATTTAACAAGTTTGAAAATCCAAATAACCCTCACCCCCACCCGTCAACAGCGATACACTACCTTTTTTATACAAAATAAGCCCTGACGTTTTTCTGTTACCCAACTCTCTCTTTTTACATTTTTCGGTGTCTCCAAAAATTATGGTTTTACAATTCATATAGAAACAAGCTTAGATTACCCAATGAACGTCATACACGTCTCGTCCACTTCTGCTGGTAATTTTGTTCCTTTTTTCATTGTTCAAACTTTAAACACTCACTCTAAGTACGTTTATTGTTATTTTATTTCAAGAGATATCACTAGTTGCTTTAGTTACGTCCTTATGTTACACCACATAACGATGGGATGTACAAAATCGAGATTTGCCCAACTAAGTAAGGATTGAGCCGTGTCCATACTATTTTCTATACTAAATTAACAAACTTTTAAACAGACACTATTATATTCAACATCGAAAGATGGTTAATTGTCCAAATACTCGCAATAAAATTTGGCAGTCGTTGTCAAGGTTAACAGCCTATACCATCACCTAAAACTAATTAGTAATTAGTTAAAACTAGGTTTAAAGACCAATAACTACGACAATGTGGTAATTATTATATTTCTGATGAATATTTAAACAGCAAGTCATAGTTGTAAATTAGAACCATTAACTGAAAGTGTAAAAAGTATAACAAGAATATTCATCTAAAACTGAAAATGAATTAGTCAACCAGACTCGATGCTCAATTTTTATCTGGATCCGACATTGCAAAACTGTTTTGGATTTTTCTTTTTAAGTCGAAAGGCTCAGTTGAACAATGGACTGGTAGTTTAAGGATGCAGTCGACTAAATTGCTTTTCGCAACCCCGTTCAAAAATAATATCTTCACCAAGTAATGATTAAACTGTCATATTCCACGACTCAAAATTCCCTGACCGACGAGCAAGAAATTCCGTTTATTTTGACAAAGACATTAAACGCTAATTATTTATCTTAAAACTAGGTATATGTCAAATTTCAAGCACCCTTTATTATATCCTTCCAAACTGGTAACAACAAATTAATGAATGCATATTAATTTGGATTTTCATTTCTTAGTATATAAAGTATTTAATTAAAAACGCTTATATGTATGTGGTACGTCCATGAAATAACCAATAATGGACGAATTAACTGTTCACTCACCTGTATAAAATAAAGTTGTCATCATATAGTGTCTTTGGTACGACAGCAGATTCTTCATCTTGGAATAATTACAAACTAGCAAGTCTTTTTTTTTTCTCGTTAACGACAAAAAATTTTCACTTAAAACTGTTAGCACTAGTATTATAAGATTAGGTTCAACACGGTCAGACACAACCGTGTTTAGAAATATAACAACCAATGAAATATGGCATGACTTCCATACACATCTACTTTCGAAACACTACACGGTCTGGTGTTCGATGGCACGTTACACCAGCTCTAGATGTGCGTTAACGATGAACAAAATATGTATTTATGCACTTATATAAAGTAGTTCTAAACTTCTGTGTTCTTTAGTCGTTCTGAGAAAAGCTAATATTAAAACCTCTATTTAGATATACTGATAACAAGAGTCGAGTGTGTTAGCACATTTTTATTTGATGATTGATACAAATTTTCCCTAGAACGAATATTACGGCTGACATAAAGACGCAGTAATACAGCACGCGCAAAATTTAAAGAGCCGCCTAGCCCTCAACATACCCAAACACCGAGAGAGAGATATATATACATGAAAACCTTACCACTTAGACTCCTAGCATAGTTTACATTATTCCTGTAATAGACTATACAGCTCCTGCATGATGAATGTTAAGTGAAAAACAAATACAAATCAAACTCCAAACATTACAGAATACACTAATTACATCAACATACAGAGTACCTAAAACCACTTGCTCAAAGTTCATGCACAATTGCTCAAATACACAAATACCAGATAGACTTCTACATAGTATAATAAAATATTTTGATAAAAATTGGCGAAAAAATGAGTTGTTATGCGAACTAGACAGATATTATATATATGATGAAGAGAGACCTAAACACCTCTCCCCGTTAAATTTTTACATCAGATCATTAAGATAAAATCATTTAAAATAATAATAGTAATAATAATAAAATAGAGCTAAAATAAAACAGGCCACTTACGTTCTATACTTATTGAAAAAGATACGAAAGAACGAGATAAATGGGCATTTCTCTGGAAAGGACCAGACTAAAGTTATGATATCACTCCAGCCATTCAGTATTTACTCGAAATATATTAATTAGGCCACTAAAACAAAGTAATGGAAGGAAGAGGAGGTCTGAGGCACCTGACCCTCTTGGGTATACAAATAAATATACCCAAATACTAGAGAGAGGTAGAGACATCTGAAAACCTATCACAGTGCAAAAAAGAAGAATAAAAGCTGAAATGTTGTAATTGTGGACAAAAACACTGCAAACTATAAAGGCTACGAAAAATATAAACAAATAAAACAAAGAATTCACAAAATAAAAAACACACCATTAAAAGATAACGAAACGACAGATAACAATGTACAACAAACAAAACCAACTCTGAAATAAGACAAAGTAACATATGCACAAACAGTTAAAAAGCTATCACATAAATGCTAAAACTAAACACACAGCAAAAACCAACAGAAGTGATAAACAACAGCACTGAGATAAAGTAGAACAATACCTGTACTCTAAAACCACAAGACAACGATAATTCTACCAAAGAAATAAACACTAATAACAAAATAAACGTATTTATAAATATAATTACAAATTTCACAATATTTTTTAGCCGAATACACAAAACCAACACAAACAATAAATTGCTTTGACCTGTTCATAAACATAGCAAAACAACACATCATACCTTACCTCACACAATTATTAACAATACTAACGGAATACCTGCTCTCAACTGAAATTTAACATCCAAGGTGCACTAGCTTTCAAGAAACACGAGATCGAAAACGTAATTCAACAAACTAACCCAAAAATTTTAATTTTAAGTGAAGCCCTATTATACCAAACCAGCAGATTTAAAATACTGATTTATATAACTATTAGAAAAGACAGATTAAACAAACAGGATAGAAACAGAGGAATGATGCTGCTATACAAAACAAATCTTTCAGTTTCAGAAACACAAATCAGCAGCTATAACGAAAATATAATCATAGATGTCCTGTTAACTAATCATTCAATAGTCACAATAGCAGGAATTTATTGTTCACCACAAAACAAATAGATTTGAACTTAATAAACAACATCTTTTCTCACAATTACAATATCGTTTGAATAAGGAGATATAAACAGCAAACATATTAATTTTGAATGTAATTCAACAAATGCTAATGGAAGACTTCTCTTATAATTTACAGATGAACATAACATAGCCTTCTTGAATAACAATGCATCTAAGCATACAACGTAGACCACTAATACCAGTGACGTACTAGACGAATGCACAAGCTCGTATAACGTGAAACAAAAGCTAATAAAATTTAAAAGTGGGAAAAGATGTAAACAACGACCATTTTCCTATATGGTTCATCTTCGATCTCACCTCCCATAAAAATACCATACATTGAAAAGAAAAAATTAATTACAAAAAAGGAAATTGGAAAGAATTAAGCAATTAAACAAAAACAATTAAACCATCGACTGCCAAACAAAATTATAACAGCTAAATCTCAAATAGATATTGATAACTACTGTCAAATAATCACGGAATACCTACAAACCTCAACCAATCAAGCAATACCAAAACAACAACATAAAACCATACATAACATATGGAAACCACATAAACAACTGTTAACAATAATCAAGCACAGACGACAATTAAGAAGACAATACATGAAGAGCCAGCGAATTAAAAACACAAATAAATAAAATAAGAAACCAAATCAGAGTAGAAGTTAAATTATTAAAACAAGAAAAATGGGACGATTTCTGCACCAAATTCAATGAAAAAAGCAGATCCGAAACAATTTTGGACACACCTAAAAAGACTTACAAATGGAGACAACAAGAAGAAAATACCCGCCATTAGAACGCAATAACACCATTGCATATACAAATAAAGAAAAAGCTGAAATATTCAAACAACTTCAAAACGCGTTTAAAACACACAATAACCCAGACATGAACACAAACTTCTATAACAAAACAAATATCTTTACAATGAATAACATTGAACTGTTCAAACCACTCTTCCCAGTAGACTTAAATAACTATCAAATCAACAACACAAATGACTACATAAACACAATTTCCGCAGAAGAACTCACAGAAGCAATAACAAACACCAAAAATAAATCACCAGAAGATGGTATACAATCCATTCTTTTTAAAAAAGGCATTCCGAAATTATTTGAGCATCTCACAGCAATTTTTAATTTATCATTAAACTCTGGTTATATTCCGGTTTCTTGAAAGCATGCAAATGTATTAATGTTCCATAAAGAGAGAAAGCCAGCCAATAACCCAAATAGCTACCGACCAATCAGTCTGACCAGCTGTGTAGGCAAAATTCTTGAGAGAATAATCAGTAAGAGACTCTCCACATTCTTGAAGATCACATCAAAATTACCAGAAGAACAAAATGGTTTCAGAAAATTCAGACAAAAACAGACCACTTAGTCAGATTAACAGAAACAATAGTTGATAGTTTTAAAAAACGAGAATGCACTGTTTTTGCTTTTTCGATATTGAGAAGGCATTTGACGCTGCATGGCATAACGGTCTCCTATTCCGAATGCAAGAAATGGGACTACTGCGGGGAACTATTCTCTGGCTGTTAAACTTTCTGGAAAACAGATCAAGTAGAGTAAATGTTGAAGGGATCTTCTCTGGGAGTTTCACTCCAGAAGCTGGTATCTCTCAAGCGATCTGGAAAAGTGCACCAATACCAGCAACAGCAGCCACAAACATGCAACCACAATTAAATAGAATAAGTGAATATTGCGAAAGATATAGAATAAAAATGAACACAACCACTAGTATTTACTAAGTTAACTAAACATAAAAAAGCACAACCACAGATCTATATGAATGAACTTCTTCAGACTATTACATTAGCAAAATTCTTAGGACTTACATTTGACTCAAAATTTACGTGGGTAAACCACATACATAATATTAGAACAAAATATGGCGAAGAACAAACTATGCTAGTAGTGTAACTGGCAAAAACAGTGGAGGTACGGCAGACAACATCATAAAAATATATAAAACATACATTAGACCCGTTATTGACTATGCAGTCCCTGCATGGAAAAACTTAAGCAAAAATCAACTTCAAACAAAACTATAAACAATACAAACTACACTACTTACAACAGCTTATAAAGTACCCAAAACAATATCATCTGAATTCATGCATAAATACGCACACATGGAAACAATAGCAGATAGACTCCCACACAGCACAATAAACTATTTTGACAAAAATTGGAGAAAAAATGAACTAGTAAGCGAACTTGACAGGTACTCTTTACATGATGAGGATAGACCTAAGGACCTTTCCCCAGTGAATATATATTTTCTAAATAAATAAAAGGCCACCTATAAACTAGAATTTACATTAGTTCAGGGATTAATTACTAAACATTGAAAGGGTTTTTTATCTGAACGTTTTATAGCAAATACCTAACTAATGAAAGCGCAAATCACTTATGGAACTATAAAGAGAAATGATTTATTTGCACCAAGTGTATGTTTAGATAGTACATGGACGTTGTCCTGAGTAAGTACGGGTTACTCTGGCTCTCGTGTACCATATATAAATACATATGACAGTTGTAAAGCCAAAAAGTTCAAGGAAGGAGGTTAACGAAATCTGACTCTCCTGGATAGATAAATATCAATACCTAAATACCTATACAAAAGAAAGAGCGAATCTAAAAACGAAATAAAAATAATATAGAACAGGAAAAACCTAATACAAGTACGCAACAAAAAACAGACACAACAACAGAAGTTAACAAAACAACTAAAACTACCTATGCACAAATGTTAAAAGGTAACAAATCACAAAAGCAACAAGAACAGAAGAATATCACACAAGAAAATAACACCTTAACACAAACAAAAAAATCACAAGAAAACAACACTACACTTCCAGAAACAAACGCTAACAGCTGAAAAAAACAAGTCTATTGAGTAACATAATCACAGAATACACAAAACCAAACCAAACAACCAACTTTGTTGATATGATAATTAAAATTTTGAAAAAAAACACATTACACCTCATATACCACACATAATAACAACACTCACGGATTACATGCTGACAACATCATGTTCACAATGGTATATATCAACCCAAGATGCATTAGCTTCCAAGAAAAACGAGATCAAAGACCTTATACAAGAAACTATCCCTCACATTATAATAGTAAGCGAAACTTTAATATACAATAACAATAGATTTAAGATACCAAATTACACAACAATAAAGAAAAACAGAATAATCAAAAATGATAAAAATCTATCAGTCACAAAAATTAGTTTGAGCAGTAACAACTAACATGCTACTGTGGATTGTCTGCAAATAAACAAAACAAAACTAACAGTAGCAGGAATATACTGCTCACCACATTAGTAACTAGACATATTTTCCCATAACCATAACTCTATAGTTATTGGAGACCTAAACAGTAAAATTGTTAACTTTACATCCAAATTTAACAATGAAAGAAGTCTCTTACAGTTTATAGATGATAACAATATAGTCCTACTAAATTATGTCACCCCTACAAACAGAGCGTATGCCACTAACACCAGTGACATACTTGACTTGTGTCTCAGCCGAAAGCTAATAGCATTTCAGGAGGGAAAAGATGTTGATAGTGACCAGTTACCAATATATTGCGCCTTCGATCTCGCCCCCTATAAAAATACAACCTACAAAAAAGTTGAATTTGATTATAATAAAACAAATTGGCAAAACTATAAACAGGAATTAGACAATCAATTACCTAATAAAAGAAGTAAAAAACCATGTGGAATTGGATAATTACTGTCAAACTATAACAAAGTGTCTTCGAAAGCGGCCAATAAAACGATACCAAAACAACACAACAAAATAACAAATAACATGTGGAAACCAAATACCCAAATAATTACCCTAATCAAAAAACGAAGACAATTAAGAAAACAGTTCATGGTAACAAGAGACAGAGAAACAAAAACGCAAATAAACAATATAAGAAATCACATCAGAGCACAAATAAAACTATAAAAACAAGATAAATGGGATAATTTCTGCTCAAAACTAAACGATAAAATTGATCCGAGAAAATTCTGGACACACCTTAAGCAACTCACTAACGACAATTCAGCTGTAAAGAAATATCCTGCACTTGAACATAATAATACAGTAGCAAACACAAATAAAGAAAATGCGAAGCTTTCAAAACCCAACTACAAAATACATTTAAAACTCATTCTTATCCAGATATGAATACATATTTCTACAACAAAGTCACAAACTATAAACAGAACAGTAAAAAACAATTTGATCCAATTTTCCCAACAATTATATCTGAGACAAACACAAGACATATATATCATAAACTACGAAGACACGACCCTAACGAAAGAAATATCCATACATGAACTTCTTGAAGCAATAAAAAACACAAAAAGCGAATCTCCAGGGAAAATGAGCAACATGCCATCCTCTTAAAAAAGTGCACTCCGAAATTGTTTGACCACCAAAAAGCACTTTTCAACTTTTTTCTATTCTCAGTTTATTGGAAGCTTATTAATATATTAATGTTCCATAAGGAAAGAAAAGCCAGCAAATAAACCTAATAGTTACCGACCAATCAGCCTGATCAGCTGTGTAGGCAAAATTCTCGAAAGAATAATCAGTAATAGACTCTTCACATTCTTGAAGATAGCATCGAAATTATTAAAAGAACAAAATGGATTCAGGAAATTTAGACAAACAACTGACCACTTAGTCAGACTGACCGAAAACAATAATAGATAGCTTTAATAAAAACAATGCACTGTCGCCTGCTTTTTTGATGTTGAGAAAGAATTCGACACTGTATGGCACAATGTTCTACGGTTTCGTATGAATGAAATGGGGCTACCGCGTGGAGTTATTCGCTGGTTATATAACTTTTTGAAAAAAAAATGTAGAGTAAATGTAGAGGGTAAATTTTCAGACAACTTTAATCTAGAAGCTGGTGTCCCTCAAGGAGGGTATTGGTTAGCCCTATACTTTTTATCATGCATGTAAACAATATGCTATTAAAGGATTCTGATCATGGATTCTCTTCACAGTTCGCTGATGATGTGGCGGTCCGAAAAAGTGCCACAAAACCAACAATAGCAGCCACAAACATACAACCGCAACTAAACAGAATAAGCGAATACTGTCAAAAATACTGTTTTTACAAAATTGACAAAATACAAAAACTACAGCCTGAAATATAGATGAATGGAACACTACTTCAGACTGCCACATCAGCAAAATTTCTTGGTCTAATTTTTGATTCAAAATTAACAAAGATTAACCGTGCAAACGAAATTAAAAGTAAAGTCTGACGAAGAACCAACTATGCTAGAAGTGTAACTGGCAAAAATAGTGGAGCATCAACAGACAACATACTAAAAATTGACAAAATATGCATTAGACCAGTAATCGACTTTGCAGTTTCAGCATGGATAACTGTAAGTGACAAAACAATTAAAACCAAACTAAAAGCAATCCAAAACACAAAAAACAGCATACAGAGTTACCAGAGCAACATCATCTCAATTTATACATAAATATTCAAACATACCTACCGTACCAGATAGACGCCTACATAGCACAATAACGTATTTTGATAAAAATTGGATGAAAAATGAATTACTATGCAAACTAGACAGATACCTCATACATAATGAATATAGTCCTAAACACCTCCCCCCGATAAACATATATTTTAAGCATAATATATATATATATATATATATATAATAACAAAATATAAATAAAAAGTAATAAAATTCGTCGGAAATATTTCTTTTATTTAAAAATAAAAAGGGCCATCTATAAACTAGACATCTTACTGATAGAACAAAAGAATATCTACATATGTATACCAGTACATGGACATTGTCCTGAAAAAGGGTCAGGAGTTATTAAGTCCACTCTGACCCAAAAAGCAGTAACTAACACCAAATATTGCAGCCTACATAAGTAAGGGAAACAGGAAGAGGTCAAAGAGCACCTGACTCTACAAGGTACATTTGATACCCACACCCCCAGTTAGAAGTAGAGAGACACTAACTCTTATTCTAACTCTTCAATTTGAATACAATTTTTCAAATGCATTTATGACACTTTATGAAACTGTTCCTTGGTTAGAAACAGTTTCAAAGTGTTCTAATAATCGAGGACAATTACAGCAATTTTTTTCCAGAGAATCTGGAAATACTGTAGAAAGAAAACTATACAATGAGTTGTGTTTTTATCGTTTACACATGTAGAAATATAGTGTGAAGTTGTACAAGTGATACACATACAGTGTATATGTATACATATTACCTTCTTTATCCACAGTAAACACCATAACTTATTGTTGATGGTGGATTTATTTTCGTACTTAGCAATGTTGTAAGCAGCTGGTGATGACTGTTTTGTGTAGTTGTAACTGTAGTTCAATGAATTAATTCGGCCCTTGTGATAACTGTTCACGAAAGAAAACTGACTGAAGTTATGAATGGTCGATTTCCGTTTGTGAAACAAGTATTGTGATCGATACTGAGTTTTTGAAGAAAGTATTCTTCTAGATGAAACTTTCAGACGGTAATGAAATACCCTATTTGTTTACTTCAGTCTTTAGGTTTTCAGTGGTATCTAACAACGTAAGAATATCTAAACAAGTGTAATTACGGCGTTGTACCGTATACATCTGTCACACCTGACTGCAGAGTCAGTTAACATACGTATTATTGCGTCTAATACACGGTACTGTGCAGTCGAGGAAGCGAATACTACAAAAAAACTATTCGCTGTACTCGCACAGGACACCGCACCCATTATGCAGGATATGCATTTGTGTGCAGATCAGTTCAGTTCTGAAATAATAATGAAAACAGAAAAAAAAAGTGAAATGCTCGTCACTGTACTTCTGATAAAGTCGAAGACCATCAAAGCATAAAACCTTGGTGCTTCCGGGGGGGGGTCTTGACTCCCCTCCTTATCTTTGCGTATATTTGGGAAATACTGGCCACAGCCATGTACACATTTCCAAAATGCAGAGACCAAAAGAAAAAAGTGAATTGATATGTCAGGTTTACTGACACTTCATGTGTGTGTGGAGTGAATCTATATATCAAACTAAATTGCATTTACGTGACACTAAATAAAAAAACAACAACAGACCTTTGATGGGCCAACAGTTAGCTTCCGAACTTAAAGGGCTCTAATCTGGAGCTCAATTTCCCACGGTGGGCAGAGCTCACGTAGCCTATTGTATAGCTTTACTCCAGAACAGTGAGAATAGCGGTAAGAAACGGAAATGTTCCTTTAAATGTTTATGTTATAATAAATACATAGGAATACATCCTAAATATTTCCAAAACATCTATGAAGACAAGAGAAGGCACTTAAAAAGTGATCTGGGTGTGTTAATACAGAAATCAACAAATTCTTAGCAAATAATAAAAGTTATCGACCTTTTATATATAATTGTTATTTTAATTACTTTTATACATATACAAACATTTCTTTCTCCGTATTTTTGAAGGTTTAAATTGTTAGCAAGGATTTAACTTGTCAGTAACCGAAATTTATAGAAAAGGTTTGTGTTTTTTTTTTAATTTCGCGCAAAGCTACACCGTAATTTAGTAGTGTAAGACAAGAGAGAAGGCAGCTAGTAATCACCACCTACCACAAACTCTTGAGCTAGTCTTTTACCAATGATTAGTAGGATTGACGGTCACTTTATAATGCCCCCACGGCTGAAAGGGCGAGCATGTTTGGTGCGACCGGGATTCGCACCCGCAACCCTCGGATTACGAGTCAAACGTCTTAACACACTTGGCCATGCCGGGCCATACAGAAAAGGTAAGAAACAGAACAAATAACGGTATAAAAAGTTTATTTTTATTTAAAATACCATTATTATCGCAGAAAATGTCTGTGAAAATCGTAGCATAAGTAACTTTAAAAAAATGTGCATTGTAACAACCTAAATAAACTGTGCAGTTGCTGGTAATCGTTAATGTATTTAGGTGTTAAAAGAATTGATCGGATGTTTTTTATCAGAGTAATTATGTGTTGAATGGATTAGCTAGGTGTTTACCACAAAGTATTTGCGTATGTGTGTGTGTGTGTGTGTGCTTTCTTATAGCAAAGCCACATCGGGCTATCTGCTGAACCCACTGAGGGAAATCGAATCCCTGATTTTAGCTTTGTAAACCCGTAGACTTATGTGGGTAATATCATAGATTTGTTGTTGCTGAGCAACTGTAAGCTACCCAACGACAGGCATTGTTAAATTGGACCAAATAAAAGTTTTCTAATACAATAAAACACTTGTGACATATTTTCTGTAACATGTTACCTCATTGAAATAGCGCATCTGATTTTAGTTCTGGTGGCTGCTGCTAGTTAAATATTCTCTACCTGTTCAAAAATTTAAATTAAAGACGTCTGTGCCTGAAATATAAGTTCCTCGCATTTGTGAATAATAGGTTAAACATCTACCTTGAACAGCTTAATAGTCAGGTAACAGACAGTAAGTTGTTTACTTTCTATAGCCCATCTAGTGACACAGCGACATGTCTGCGTACTTACAACGCTAGACACCGAATTTTGATATCAGTGGTAGGCAGAGCATTGTGCAGCTTTGTGCTTAACTGCAAATAAATAAACTAACTCTAAAACAAAGGAAATGTCGAGTAGCTAAGTATTGTTTGAACAGCTTGCTTTTTTATTTTTTTTGGCACGTACACTTCAAAAAGTGAAACGTTTCGATTGGTTTACTCAATCTGGTTGTTAACCGTTATGAAGACGATTATTCCTGCAGGATAACCGACAACGAGTAGGTGACAGCTGTTTTCGTTTTTGATTGTCAGTAACGTTACGAAATTAACCTCTTTCCATGTGAATATTTTGTTTGTTTGTTTGTTTTGGAATTTCGCACAAAGCTACTCGAGAGCTATCTGTGCTAGCCCTCCCTAATTTAGTAGTGTAAGTCTAGAGGGAAGGCAGCTAGTCATCATCACCCAACGCCAACTCTTGAGCTACTCTTTTAGCAACGAATAGTGGGATTGACTGTCACATTATAACGTCCCCACGGCTGGGAGGGCCAGCATGTTTGGCGCGACGCGGGCGCGAACCCGCGATCCTCGGATTACGAGTCGCACACCTTACGCGCTAGGTCATGCCAGGCCCCATGTGAATAATAAATTAGATAGAAGCTTTTACTGAAAGAACACTCTAAAGAAGCAAAGATGACATCTGTAAACAAACAATGAGAAGAAAACACAAGCTAACGCTCTATAGACGTTCATAGGGCTTAGAGCGCAATTATGATAAAAGTTTTAATAATATATCTAATATCCTAAATATCCATTGCAGCTTGTTTATTATATCTAGCCTTATACAGTACGTTTCATAATACATAGCTAGCAGATTGGTCCAATTATTCCATAGAAATCTGCTAACATTTTTGAAATTCTTAAATTGTAGACTAAAGAACGCTTTTCAAAAGAAAGAAATATGAAAATGTAGCTCCAAGCCCGACTATAGTATTACCCAAATACTTTCAGTTATTTGGTGATGCTAAGAGATATCTGTTCTTCAGTCAATATCTATCAGTACATTACAATGTCTTAAACCCTTTTGTTTACTATTTATAATTCAGCAAACGTATTAAATATGCTAAGGTCACGTTTCTTTTTTAATGTTTGTTTTCGTTTTCTCTTTTGGTGGAATGGTTTATGTCATTCTTCATTAACTAACTTTATATTATTTTAATTCGATAATTTCTCAAATTTTGGGGCTGGGCGTGGTATAGTGGGCAATGCACAAGGCTGCGGACCTGACAGTTCAAAGTGTACACCTATGATACGCCATCGAACAGACTTCGCAGTTTTAGCCATGATGTACTAGAGAAATAGCTGTCATCTCCGTTATTTGGTTAACAAAATCCATGTAGATACTGTTCACTGGTCCTATTTCTTCTTGCCAGAAGAACTGGTGGTATTTAGATAAAGGCCTATACTTTACGTGTTTCTAATATATCTCTTAAACCTATTAGAAGTAAGTACAGAACTAATTTTAAAATACCTACATTAAAGCACCCTTTCTTGTTCTGTAGGTTTATGAGAAATTTTGTTTTCAGTTTTGGAACAAGAAATGTTCATTAGAATGTTCGTAACAAAGAATAACTATGTATATGATCAACAAATTAACTTTGCATTTATTATTTCTATTATTTTACCAACATAGTGTCACCACCTGGTGGCTCAGCATTAAGTATTACAGATTAAAAACATTAAAAACACTTAATTTGGATTTCAATATCTCAGTTGGGGAGAGTACACATCGCCCATTATATAGTTTCAATAACAAAAAAGAAAAAGAAAAAAAACACAACAAAGAGCTAGTGCCCTCTTGTGTCTTTACAGTAAACTTATTTTTTGTTATAACTAATAGGTACCTAAAACAGTAATGCAATACCGTATTTCATGCCTCTGTTGGTTTGCTTATCTTATGAAACTAAAGTGTTTTAATACTTCAGTGTTTCCAATGAATAATCAAAAGTTAAAGTAAAGCCTTGCTTCATTAAACAATACAAACCCATGACATTACTATTTGTTGATAGACATTTAAATAATAATTTAAAAATTGTGCCTGGTATTAACAAGGTTTTCTCTTAAAGGTCAGTTCTGTTGGAAGTATAAAGGATAGAGGTTGAATACTGCTAATTCAGTGATATTAGACATAATATTCTCAAACATGAAGCTAGTCAAGAAAGGCGTTGTGAACTTTTTTTTAGTACTTTTACGTATACAAGCCAAAAGATGGAGCAAATTTTTTATAATACATTTATTAAAAATGCATGCATAGGTTTAAATACAATTCCTGTCATATGATACGGCAATGATGAATTTCAGTACTTATAAGGGTTCAATCCGAGCAGTCGACAAACAACAGACAGCCAAATGTGCAGCTTTCAAGAAACAGTTTTGAGTCCCCGAGACATAGGATCAAGCGACTTTTAATAGTTGGTGTTGTTTTAAAACGGTCTATTTTCAACATGTGTATTTTGAAGAAAAAAAATACAATGGAAATAGATTTGTTTGGTTTGAATTTCACCCAAAGCTACACGAGTGCTAACTGCGCTAGCCGTTCCTATTTTAGCACCGTAAGACTAGAGGGAAGGCAGCTAATCATCACCACCCACCGCCAACTCTTGGGCTACTCTTTTATCAACGAATAGTGGGATTAACACTCACTTTATAACGCCTTCACGACTGAAAGGGTGAGAATGTTTGATGGTACGGGGATTCGAACTAATAACCCTCGGATTACGAGTCGAGTGCCTTAATCACCTAGCCATGTCGGACATGGAAATAGAACTTCAAATATATTCCAGCTTTGATTATATTTGTTTGTTTTGTTTTACAGTTAGCGGAATTTGTAGTATAACGACAATAGGAATGTGTTTGGAAGGTGAAAAAATCATTGGAAAAGTTTGTGGGCCTGGCACGTGTTGACAAGGTGGTGTTTATAGTACGTATGCTACAAAAATCGCTCAATTTCGCTAAGATTCGTTTATTAATAATAGTACTACTCTAACTTTCACAATAAGCCAAGCACTTTACAGTGCAAAAAACACCACCACCAATTCACGTGAGAAACACTGTATCTTTTAGTTATCACGCATTTCACAGTTTTGAATTGAGTCTGCAAACAAAGAGAAAAGTTTCCAGAAATTTAGATAAAGTATACAAAAGTAAGACTTAGAGATTCGTGAAGATGGACAAATTAGTGTACAGTCGTTTATGCAGTGAATATTTAGGTCAATTAGTTTCCAAGGTTTTCCTGAGCTGTGTTTATTGCAGGGATGAAAGTCAAATTTCAGCGTTCTAAATCTTCAGCTTTATCACCGAGCTACTGGAATAAGGGTTAGAGCAAGTCTCAAAGAAAGATTCGATAAGAGATTAGCAGATTGAAGTTTTATTTGGGCTGTGTTAAAATTTCTAGAACATTTTGTCGGAGTACTGGTACTTTTGGCGATGTTCCTTGGCCACGTTCTTAAGGATTTTCATTGAAAAGCAAGGAAATGAATGAGATCCGGTAAGTTTTTTTTGAGTAAATTCAAATAATACTGTAAAATCATTCATTCTGTACAGAATTACATCGCGTAGTTTAAGAAAAGAAACTTCTTCCGTAAATATGTAAAATAATTCAACCATGCGGGAAATTTATCTTTTGCGACAGAAAACATTCTCGCGATTCTAAGTAACTAAAGTGTTAACTGAAAGCACATAACTTTCGTGTTAGTTTACCTGTACCTCCTTTTCACACAGACAACCCCTAAAACTAAGCTTCAGTGAGGCAGCACATCATGTTATTTGGAGTGTGACAAGATGCTTGAAGCGTGATGTAAGCGAGAATACATTAATTTGGACTTTCATGAATGTGAGCTATCTGATGACAGCTACACGAGGAAGTCTGGAAAAGAAATATAATTATTGGTTACAGCGATAAATACAGCTTATTAAAAGAGTCAATTTGCTATTTCGTTTACACTTATGACGTGAGTTCTACAGATACGAGTTTTTAGCGAGTAAGATGTGCTACACATACAAATTGATTCTGAGAAAGACTGTAAATGTAGTCTGCATATTGAAAATCTCTGAATACAAGGTCCACGTGTCTAGCACTTGCTCATAATGGTGTAAAATTTGACCTTGGCTATTAATGGTAAAACACGGAGTTGCTGTTGCAATAACCATGTTTACTTCCAAGTAGGTTTGGACGTGTGATATCCATACAAAGTGAAGACTAGCTCAGAGTCCAAAAATGACAAACTTGCTTGCTGTCGAGAAGAATGCGAAAAATGTAATGAAAGACTAGAAAATCAAACTAAAACTATTTTTTCACGTCACTGTCACACATTTGTGACAAACTTAGAATTTTTCATTTAAGTGTAAGATTTCGTGAAACAAACATCTACGCGTCTGTAATAAACCTTAGATTTCACGCTTAGTATGTGATCTCCTAAAACAGATGTCCACGTGTCACTTCTAAATGCGTGTAATAAACCTTAGATTTAACGTTCAGTACGTAATTTCGTAAAACAGACGGGCATGGCCAAGTGTGTTAAGGTGTTCGATTCGTAATCCGAGAATTGCGGATTCGAATCCCGATCGCTCCAAACATGCTCGCCCTCCCAGCCGTGGGGACTGACGGTGAATCCCACTATTCGTTGGTAAAAGATTAGCCCAAGAGCTGGCGGTGGGTGGTGATGACTAGTTGCCTTTCTTCTAGTCTTAAACTGTTAAATTAGGGACGGCTAGTACAGATAGCCCTCGAGTAGCTTTGTGCAAATTTCAAAAAACAAACACAAACAATAAAACAGACGTTTACAGTTTTTAAGGCTTTATAATCTGTATAAGAATTTAAAGAATTAATGAAAATATAGAGAATGCAAAACAAAATTCTTCTAAAACTGAACAAATTAATTAGAAAATTTGTCTTCGATCACTTTACAACCAACCAAAACATTACATGTTATTTTGTTGATTACACATCCTGAGATTTGATAATCCCTTTACCCAGTAATGAAACGGGAGCTCATATCACAAGGAGTGATACATTCGACACTTTACTGACAGTAGATTTGATTTCTGCGTCTCCTTAACTGGTAAGAAAACATCCCAAAACAGTCCATGTTGAAGTTGTCAAGGTCTTATTTCACAATGAAACATTTGATTTTACATCAAATGTGAACTGAACGGGTGTAAAACAAGTCATTGTAGTTAAGCTGAAAACACGAAAAAAGGTTAAAAATATGAACTTTTAATAATGATTAATTTTCTGGTTAATTGTGGATGGTCAACTAATTTGTCAGTCAGAAATGTTATAAACGTTGATTGTAACGTTTTTATATCAATTGATCAGCAGGTTTATTTACATCTATCACCGATGATTCAGTGGTAACCCTAAAGGTTAAGGTTAGATCCATGTTGTGGGCTCAGGTGCAACTTTACGCTTAATAAAACGAATGTACGAATGTCTCGTAATGCATTTTTTGTTATATTAGTAAGTGAAAAGTGGTAATGATCATCATTATGTTATGAAACTCTTATTACACTCTAATGGAACTCTGGCTTAAATGACACTAGAATTTTTTTTTATTTTTTGATATGGAACTCCCAGCTTTACAAAACTTTTGTCCTGTGTGTATGTGGATTTGTAATAGGAGTCACCATTTTCCCGTTTCGCCTCTGTTTCCCCTTCACGGAGAACTTTATTTTTCTCCATTCTCAGGGTGCAGATATGACACTATGAATACGTCAAACGCGAATCTAATACACTGTTGCCGCTGAGTGGACATTATTGTAATTAATATGTGCTATACCTTCAGTGTTGTACGTCTTATTAACTGTACTGGTCAGCTGCATGTAAAAAGTAACTGCGGGTGCGAAACGTGGAAGGACATATACGTAACTAAGTTTAACATATAAAAGGCAACAAAAAACAAAATACAATAAAAGAGAAATAAACAAACAAAAATGTTTCATCTTGGTTAGTGTTTTTATTTTTGTTTGTTTATTTCCGTGGACATTATAATGTAAAATATTGTAGCAAGGTTATCTTGACGCCGAATTGTGTTCGAACTGATACACTGGACCACATTCCAAACGGTATTCCAAAATATCGTCGTTCAGAATATGTTTGCTACATCACACTTTAGACTGTATAGGATATATCACAGAATATGCATTACGAATCTATTACTCTTGAAATAACACTAAAAAGGCACTGCTAGGTTTCTCACACTTGAATACATTACTACGTGGCTTACGAAATATAATATACACATTATGTGTGTTGAATTTCTATTGTGATTGGCGTTTCCAACCTGAGAGATAAAAATATGTGCATATTTGTTGGTTCGCGTTATGAGAAGATTGCATGTTGATGGTATATCTGGTGTATATTTCAAATATATCGATCAGTTTCGAACAGTCATATCAGCACATGCTCCTCAGAGAGTCAACGGCACGTTTATGGGGTTCGACAATGAACATAACATAATTTTGCGTTAAAACAATAGGTCAACATTTATTAATTCATATGCTGCCCGTTATCTTTCCCAGCAGTATGGGTATTTACGTAACCCGAAATAAACTTATATATCCAGATCAACAATTTTAAATGTATAAATGCAAATATCAAGTAGAATTTATGTTAACATAACATATAACAGAATACTGAAGGACAAGAGATCTGTTAGTCAATCTCGGCTGTCCCATCTTCCAAGCCAAATAAAAAACAATGAAAGTCAGGCCTTATCATTCATAAACTATCAAACTTTAAACTTACACAAATTTACTACCTTCACAACGTCCAAATGCAGCCAATTTGATAGGTTAACCATCCTATTTGAAAAATAATATTATCTTATTTGAAGATGACTTTTACTTTGAGTAAATCTATATTTGTGTTCCCACAGTTCTATAGTTTTCGCTGTTAAATGTAAAAAAATGTTGATACGTCAACATTATCAATTCCTTTTTGGAATGTTAAACATCTCAATTAGATTCCCTCTAACTTTTGTTTTTTTTAAAAGAAAAATGTTTTAACGATTTTTATCTCTCCTCATATTACTACCTCTCCTGTCCAGGCACCATTGTAGTAACCTTCCTCAGAACTCTTTCCAACAAGTAAATGTCTTTCTTGAGGTAAGCGACATATAAAATGAAATTATAAGTGCTTTAGATTTGTATTCAATATTTCTGTAGATACAACCTAGTAACCGATTTGCCCTACCACTACAACTAGCAACAGCACACTGCTTGGATGACTGTTGAGGTTATTCCCATCCAAATTAAACTTGGCCCGGCATGGCCAGGCGTGTTAAGATGTGCGACTCGTAAACTGAGAGTCGCGGGTTTGGATCCTCGGCACGCCAAACATGCTCGCCATTTCAGCCGTGGGGGCATTATAATGTGACGGTCAATCCCACTTGTCGTTGGTAAAAGAGTAGTCCAAGAGTTGGCAGTGGGTGGTGATGACTAGCTGCCTTCCCTCTAGTGTTACACTGCTAAATTAGGGACGGCTAGCACAGATAGCCCTCGAGTAGCTTTGTGAGAAATTCAAACAAACAAACAAACAAACCAAATTATACTTATAATTCATATTATAACAGTCACGTGTAATATCTTGTATTTACTATATTTAAAATTCATCAGCCATTTATTTTCTCATCTTACTAAATGATCTATACTGAAATTATCTTAAATTTTAATACAAGTATTTAGGTTCTAGCGACACCTCTAAAGTTAAGAAAACGGGTAGTAAATATACGTACGTTGCTCTTTTTATATATATATTTCAATATTCCGAATCCACTTACTTTTTGTTAACGTAAATAGATCATATGTATTGTTAATTTTGTTTATTTTAACTCAAAGCTATACTCCAAGCTATTGTAATCTGTCTGCTGCGGGGATTCGAACTCTGGATTTTAGAATTGTAAGAATGTGAAATTAGTTTGTCAAAACATAATAATAATTTCGCTCTATTTCTTACAATCTTGAAACTTATGGCTTGCTTTTTAATTTGGAAAATAAAACAAATATACCTTACTCTGACTAAAAAAAACACCTAAAACAACAAACATACATTAGAAACAGGCAACTGAAGGTGAAGAATTACTTTCATATTTATTTAACGATTATTTTCTTCAACTGTTTTATGTTGAATTCAGGGTAAGATGGTGTAAACTTTAAAAGTACGTTTTTCTGTATACAAAACAAAGTATTCTCTCTAGGTAACGCTGCTGCTTATTTCATGTTAATTGAAATTGGTCTGTCCCCAGTGGTTCAACGGGCAAGTCTAAACACCTTATAACGTTAGAAATGGATTTTGACATCCACAGTAGGCAGAGCACAAGTTCCCTTTGTGCAGGTTTTTGCTTAACAATAAACCAATTTAAGTTCGAATAGTACAACAGAAAACAATTTCTTTGTATTGTTTTAATTACTCTTCAACAAAACACGTAGGTTTAGAAGTGTAACTTCTAAACGTTTAACGTTCTAAACGTTTAAAGAACGTCTATTTTCATCCTACTTTGTTTATTGTTGAAGCATGTCGTATTGCTTGTGTTATCGTTTATTATGTGTCATATTTTTGTGATCCAAATTAAACAGAATGTTAAACTTTAATTTGTGTGAATATTTCGTTTAAAAACCTGGATGTAAAATGTGTGTGAAACAACGGCTACTTAATTATCAAAACACGGTTTTGGATTTGTTTGGTATTCATTAAGGTTTCTTCGCTACAGCGTTCAAGCATATCACTAGTTTGAGGTTTGAATGGTGATGCCATGGTTGACTAACTCGTTTCATTGTTGAGATAAATTGGTTGGACGGTTGGTTGCATTTGTCACGTATTAAAATCAAGTTAATTAGCTATACACTCCGTGAGAAACAACATGCAAGGGTTTTCAACGGGTCTATAAGATAATATAGATTGTGCTAAAAATATTTGTAACTTATTACATTTTGTGTTCGTGAAAGCAAATTTTACTTTTGGAATATTGTAAAATTCCTTTATATCTTGTTTGTTAACTGTGGTACATTGTTTATCCGGTGTTTTTAGATGTATCTGTATATGTTTTTTGGGGTAAAACCATCGTGTTCCTTGATAGTTTATGTTATCCATGATGTCGTACTTAACAAGCACACTAAGAGAAAATAGCGATGGCGTCACTGGTTCTACAAGTTTTTAGGACTATAACATGTATTTAGATAATGATTGTATACAGAGGACCACACCAACATTTACATTATCTTCTTGATTTTCCAGGTATATTCCGTTTGTTTTTTTTAACTTACGGCTTACAAATCAGTAAAGCTACGAGTTCTTCAAAATACAAAAATCTCTAATATTAATAGCTATTCTAATTATTTTTGGTATTGTACGTTTACCTTTGTTTATTTTACAAGATTTGTTTTTGCTTTAAAAGGTAATGTGCAACGGACTACTTTCAATAAAAAAAGGTTTGGTTTGTTTTGAATTTCGCACAAACCTATTTGAGAGCTATCTGTGCTAGCCGTCCTTAACTTAGCTAGTTTAAGATTAGAAGGAGGGCAACTTGTCATCACCACCCACCGCCAACTCTTGGGCTACTCTTTTATCAATGAATTTTGGGATTAACCGTCACAATACAATGCCCCCACGGCTGAAAGGACGAGCATGTTTGCTGTGATGGGGACTCGAACCCGCAACCTGACCATGCCGGGCTCACTAGAGTTTCATCTTTATAAGCTCACAGATTTATCACCGAGTCACAAGAAAACTGCCAATAAGAACATGTAACATTAAAGAAGATTTGTTGTTGTTTTGAATTAAGCACAAAGCTACACAAAGGGCTATCTGTGCTCTGCCCACCACGGGTATCGAAACCAGGATTTTAGCGTGTAAGTCCGCAGACATACCGCTGAGCCACTGGGGGGGGGCATTAAAGAAGATAAACGACGTATTCTCAGGTAACGTATTTAAACAAAATCTATATACTTAATTAACGGACCACCCGCTAGTACAGTGGTATGTCTACGGATTTACAACGATAAATTCAAGGGTTCGATTCCCCTCGGTGGGCACAGCAGATAGCCCAATGTGGCTTTTCTATAAGAAAACACAAACACACACTTAATTAACGAGGAAGGGAAGAGTATTTTGATCTTAGTTTTGCAGATTGTTTTTATTCTTCATACTTTTTTGCAGCAGTTTGTAAATTTGTTCGCACCAAGTAAGGAACTACCTATGTATCGGTATAACACCGATTTGTAATATATATATACATGTGTGCGTGTTTTTTTTACAACAATAGCCACATCGGGCTATCTGCTGAGTCTACAGAGGGGAATCAAAACCTTGATTTTAGCGTTGTAAATCCGTAGACTTACCGCTGTACCATCGGGGGGAAGATTTGTAATATACGAGTCAGTGTACTAAATAGATACCCAGCTCAGGGCTCTATTATAATTAGTATATGATGATTCGAACAGCATATTGTATATAATAATTAGAATACAATCCACTGTATTATAGTTCAATACAATCCATTCATGATAGTTGAACAAGAACCAGTTAATGGGAACTGGATTGTGCGTTTGTGTGTTTCCACAAAAGAAGTGTAAGATATTTCAGATTTGCTTTTATCTCAAACAATATTCCTTACTTTAATGTAAAGTAATACAGTTTTGTCCAGATAATTTTTTTAGGGAAGACCTAGAAAGTTTTTGTTTGAACCAGTGAGAGCTGAGCTCGTCTCGCCAGTATCAAAGATAACGTGCAAATTAAACGTAGTTGCTATTTGTTCTTATTATTTTCTATTAATATCTTGGATAAATATTGTATGTAGACACGGGGCTTTATAAAACAAGGATGACTTCGTCAAGGTTTTGTCGTGACATTTATATCTAAGGTTGTTTTCATGTAGGACGTTTCAGCATCAAGATTTACACACCTTTTATCAGACACAGAACACTATGCACTACGATACACGTAGAATTTTATGAATTTTGATTGTATATATCTGTGTTACCACTACACCAAACAATCCATGTTTCTCGCGTATTTTACTTTTATTATTGGGTACACGTGTAGGACTGCGTATCGGAAGCTGCGAGGTTCAAGAAATGATGTTGCTTAAGACGACTCGCACTTTCAATTGTCTGTAACTAAAAAAAAAAAAAAAATCACAGTTCAAACCATTTAAGTGGCGGATCCTACTGACTAACCGCTTTCCATGTGGCCAGTAGTTCATACTTTAGGACGGCTACATCTAGATTTTAAAAGTCTCAGCCCACGTGCACGAAAGGTGTCTACGAGGGTGAAAATTTAACTGAGCTGGACTTAATTAAGCAACTCTTATTAATACGATGCTGGAAAATAGAATTCAAATAATTTCTCTTTGAATTACAGTTTTATAAAAAAATTTGGCATCATGGTTTATATAACAAAAATAAAATACCAACTCTAATTATCAGAACTT
Source organism: Carcinoscorpius rotundicauda (assembly GCA_011833715.1). NCBI lineage: Eukaryota > Metazoa > Arthropoda > Merostomata > Xiphosura > Limulidae > Carcinoscorpius > Carcinoscorpius rotundicauda. Next base: position 119,984,442 of record CM022393.1, on the reverse strand, counting down.
GAAATTCGTTTATTTTTAGCCGCAGCATAGCAGCTCATTCTACGGCTCCGAGTATGTTTTTCTTCAAGTACAAAATTTTAACTCATAGCTATGTCATATCTTGACCGATTTGAGATATAATTACAGTTCTGGACTCAGGAGATCAAAAGCTTTCGACACAGATTTATTTATCTAATTCAGCTTAAAAAATTTTAATTTGAGGGTGAGCTGGTAGAGATCCTGATGAGTATTAAAACGAAGTCCAGTATACGTGCGTCCCACGCTTAGTATTGCTAGCGCACAAAAATATAGCTAATGAAAAGGATGTTGTTTTGAATTAAGCACAAAGCTACACAATGGGCTATCTGTGCTCTGCCCACCACGGGTATCGAAACCCGGATTTTAGCGTGTAAGTCCGCAAACATACCGCTGAGCCACTGGGGGGCAATGAAAAGGAAAGAATAAAGATATCATACAGTAATTTACTCTAATTCTGCCTAAGTGAATTTCGAGCAACACGGATACTGAAGGACTGATTTCCTCTTGTTTTGTTTCTTTAATTTTTTTCAGGATTCCTTAGTGAGTCACAAATGAAAATTTGTGGTTTATATTCTTATTTGTGGATACAGCAAACACAATTTTTTCAGCTTTGCACTTCGCAACGAACAAACGTTTTTCAGTTATTCGTTTTCAACGCTCTTTTATTTGTTATTTACGGCATGGCCAAGTGTGTTAAGGCGTTCGACTCGTAGTCCGAGGGTCGCGGGTTTGAATCCTGGTCGCAAATATGCTCGCCCTTTTAGCCGTGGGGACGTTATAATGTAACGGTCAATCCCACTATTCGTTGGTAAAAGAGTAGGCCAAGAGTTGGCGGTTGGTGGTGATGACTAGCTGCCTTCCCTGTAGTCTTACACTGCTAAATTAGGGACGGCTAGCACAGATAGCTCGAGTAGCTTTGTGCAAAATTCAAAACAGACAAACATTTGTTATGCAATAACTCCTTGGTCAATGATTTCTGAGAATAATAGTGTAAAACTTCACGTGTTGCAAAATCCGAATAACTCTCACGTTTTTATGTATTACAAAGGTTTAGCTAATAGGAATTATTTGGCTTCGCTTAATAATAAGAATAACGTTGACATTATGCAAGCACACGCAAACAAAATCATCGAATATTTTCTAATATGTGGTGGAGATTCTTACATCCTCTTTTTGTTGTTGGATGCATGAGAGTTTGAGTTAACTTTCGACACCTTTGTGTTAGTCCGGTGTGTTACAGAGTCTTGTTTTATGAGAGCTGTCAGTAAACAGTTTCCGAGATTTTACTGTTAGGTTAATGTGAGAAATCAATGTTTACTTTTAGTGCTTATATGATAAATCAAGATATATTTTGTGCTGTAATGTAAGAGCTCTAAGTTAGTATTCCCTCTGGGACAGTGGTAAGCCTTAAGATTATCATTGCTAAAATCAAGGGTTTGATTCCCCTCAGTAAATAATCTGAAGTAGCTTTGATATAAGAAAAACAAACATACTCTAAGTTACAATGGGAGAGAAGCCAACGTTTATTTTGAGTTCTAATATTCAAAATAAAGACTTATATTAAACGGTGGCGGAAAAAGTTGGGGCGTATTCCAAGTAGTAATTTGAGAAATTACTATTCGCTTGTCAAATCGAGACTTATTTCAAGTAGTCAGATTGGTTGGTTGGTTGACGTTTTGAGGCGCAAAGGAACTAGGCTATCTGCGCCAAACATCCTGTAAAAAGTAAAAATATTAAAATTCACAATAAGAAGTTAAGGAAAAACAAAACAAAGTTTAATTTTTGAATTAAAAACAAATAGCATCAAATCCAATTTTTATATCTAGTTTAAGGCGTTAAGAAAAAAAAACTACAATAACACAAGTTGTAAAGGACTTTCTGTAGCAAAACTGTAATTATCAAAACTCGCCAGGAAAGTTAACATGTAAGTACAAAAACTACCGTCAGTCACCTGAAGTTAGTCTTTCCAGTCCTGGTTTTGAGTTATTTGATGTTATGGTCATTTTCACAAAGTAAAGTTTCAAAACACTTGTAGCAATTTTTTTAAATAATAACTCGCCAGGATGACTAACGAACAGGAATCACATTAAAAACGGTCTAATGTATCAATTAAAAACTTAAATGGCATTAAAAGGATCAATAGCCTTTGAAAAATTAAAAACATTTCCAAGGTGGACAGTGTCACCATCAATAACACTTTCTAACTCTTATGGACAAACCTTGGGACAGAATACTTTTAAAATAACGCCGTCGTTGAGAGTCATAATGACAGCAAGAAAGTAAAATGTCATTTACTGTGACTTGAGTATCACACAAACTACACACTGGTGCATCAGTTGTAAATGCCAGAACGTGGATATTGGTCGGCATCGTAATTCTATCTTTACGAGTGGAGATAGCCTCATTGCAGAAACTTTTCGGATGGAGAAACCAGTAAGAATCTCTGACTCGGCGATGTTCTTCAAATCCCTCTCAACAATACCTCCTTGTGATGAATTCAAAGTATTACGAGTTGTAACCTCAATAGGTATATCCTCAATTGCACAGTCCACTGTGTTGAGATGTGGATGTTTCCACCAATATGTTACCAGAGCAAAGCTTCTTCATTGACTTTGGAGAGCCAGCAAGTCCCTTCTGAATAAAAAAGGGAGACGTTTACCCAAAAGGTTTGTCTGAAAGAGAACGTAGCATAAGAAAACGAGGTACAACAGGTGTTACAGATGTTGAAGACTGCTGCTTAGAATCTTCAAGAAGTGGTCGTTTACCTTTGGATTGTTTTTTTACTATTTTATTTAAGTTTTTATTTGGATGATCCATAATAAAAAAGAAAATTTTCGTGTCCACTGACACCACTCACCATGCAGCCCTACGAAGGGACGCACTACAATGCCAAACATGGACAAGTTAAGGTAAGAGGTTAATGATAACTCTAAGTTGCAAAATGAGAAGTAATTTGAAAAGTTAAAAACAGTGTCTTTTGAGCCTGTTGCATCTTAAATAAATAAAGATGGTGTATCAACGACAATTGTCTACGTCTGCAAGGACGTCTATGATGTATAGAACTGATCAACAAATTGCGTTGTTGAGTGATTTGACCACAAGGAAGAAGCTAAAAACAGTCACTGTTGTGTAATCATTACTCACTGAATAATGGGAAATATTTCTGATTGTCTCGTAGTGCAAAAGTCCGAAGTAGAAGTTTTTGTTTCATGTTTACGGAAAAAATGTTTAAAAATAACTGTATTCAAACTTTTTCAATGGTTATAGAATCGGATATAAATTGATAAGAATATATTCAATAGTTAGAAACTCACTTAACAATGGAAATGTCACGTGTTATGAAACGCACATTAATAAAAAAGAATTAGAATGACTAAGCGATAGAAAATTGCAAGCTATGGAAATATTGTTAAAAGGAAAACGTTCATTTCAAGGTCCAATAATTATTTCTGTTTGTTTAGATTTATAAATCTGAATTAGAAGTAACTCATTTAATTTCACTTCAAGGAAAATGTTGCACTTTTTCAAAAACTCAGTTTTAAAAAGTTAGCACTAGATAGTATTTGATATCTCTACAGAGTTATACTATAAATTTAGTTATTATATTTTACAAAGTTTTCAATGTAACGGGTAACACTTAAACCAAACACGGGACAGCATTTATTATTTGTTTTATTTTATGTTGAAAAGAAAAACACACTGACCGATAACGTGCAAGTTCAACTTTCCCCCAAATCACTGACAGTTACATGTTCATGTTTATATGAACTATCGTGAATAAGACAAGCTCAACAAATATTACAGACAAACGTATTTTTGTTCCTCTTTAACTTGTACATAAAATGCCATCTCTCAATGAATATTTATACACTTTAATTATGAAAAAAAATCTTTTTACTTTTCGATGCTTAAAAAAAACACCAGGATTTCCACGATTGGTCCCTTGTTTTGAAACGAGTCAATCCATTCAGACCTTCATTTCTGTTGCAACAAAACACGATAGTTGATTGGTAATCCATTAGGTTGTTCAGCTACTGTGGCATGAATATTCTGTATTCCTGTATTAAACAAACAGAAACGTGAATCATGCTGTATTGAATGAATGCAATTGTCGTGATGCAATGCTTCCCGAGAGACATCACAAACGTCTCCATTTTTTTTTAATCAGAGAAACCGCATTCGACACTATTCCTTTGTTGTACTGTTAAATATTTTTTTACCTTTGATTTATAATTTTTATATGTTCCACGGTGATGAGAAACCTCACGCTCTTGGTTCATGTTGTGAAACTTTAACACAACCACTTGTGTATTTTTTCTAATGTTAACACCATCAAGATCACGTTGCTTAGAGATATAGGTGTAGCTTACTATTCATATATAAAAGTTCATCTGTTATTCAATGACTTTTTTGATATTGTTTCAAAGTTTAGTAATTGTAGTATGAATTATGTTGTTTTCCTCTAAAATAGTGTCAAAGTTTTGAAATATTCACTGGTATGGTTTACACGAATGAATTTTCACATTAAATTACCACCATCGTTTATTGAGTATTGTTCTTGTGAAAATATGTATAGCTTTTGTCATACTTGCACAGAATACTCTTAATGTACAATACTTGCAAGTTGACACTTACAAACAAACTCCATTTCTAATAGTTTCACTACTCGTGAAGTACTTGTAAAAACTGAAAAAAAAATCGCTTTCGTATGTGGTATTTCAATCGCCAACATATTTAGCAGGCGTAAATGATAAATGTATTAACATTTATAACTATGTAAATCACAGACAGGGAAATCTTAATCTTATTATAAATCATCTTGTATACTTGGCAGGCGAACTCGGGATCTCCTGGTTGGGGGGGAGCCCTCATTTATAAGCCATATCTCCCCTACCAAAGTGGAATAAATAACACTCTGAATGTCAATTGGATATGATGAAACCTAAAAACAGGTTTTCAAAATCTATGAACCCAAACCCATCATTAGATTTTATGTTCATCACACGTAATAAGATCGCAGGGGTACCATGTTTAATTTTGTATGTATCCATGTTTTGGAGCTAGCAGGACCAAGTTTTGCAGAATAATAAGGTGTAGCTTAGAAAATGCCGTTAACTATGTATAATACCCTTAACAGTAAAGAAGGGTCTAAGAGTGATTTTTTATGCTTTGTTAATCCCAACCAGAAATTTGATATTTGTGATATTTATTTGTAGTCTCCCTCTGGATCCGGAGGCGTCGTGTTTGGAACCGTGTTTATACCTCCATTTACAAGCTAGTGAATAAAATTGGTGCTATGTTCAGACACAAGTGGAGTTTTAATTTCTGGAAGAACACCCTATGAGGTAGCTATAAAATTAATTGGGATAATAGAGTAGCTTGATTAATAGATTGGAATCTCTGTGAATCGTGAGGGGACTTTTGAACTTTGCAACGGAGAGTGGGTACATTATACTACTGTTTAGAAATAAAAATTTCATATGTTGGTTGAAATCACTTTCAAACAGTTGTAGTTTTTTTATCTCCTCTTCCTTTCGTTAACTTGATTTTCCTCCACTTCCGATAATGAAAAACAAAAATTGGACAACAAATAAAATAAAACGTATTTTGTATAAAAATAAGAAATATGTTTGACACTCGTTTGCTTTATTACAAAGCAGAAACAAAACAAACATTTTCGATATTTAAGTTCCCTGGCATTAGATTTAAAAGAAATACAAATTTAAGCTCAGTTTCAGGAAAGAAAAAGCAATTAGCTGCATAAAAAAAATATAGGTCTTAAAACTATTTCTATTCTCTTATAACATGAGCACTTTAATTTAATCTACCCACCCTTTAGGAAATCTTGGTCTGAATAAATATTATTTTGTTACTTATAGAATAGAACAAATGTTGGGAATCTTATTTTTCCTGTATGTCGGTCAGGTTTGTTTGTTTGTTTAGGAATTTCGCACAAAGCTACTCGAGGGCTATCTGTGCTAGCCGTCCCTAATTTAGCAGTGTAAGACTAGAGGGAAGGCAGCTAGTCATCACCACCCACCGCCAACTCTTGGGCTACTGTTTTACCAACGAATAGTGGGATTGACCGTACATTATACGCCCCCACGGCTGGGAGGGCGAGCATGTTTAGCGCGACGCGGGCGCGAACCCGCGACCCTCGGATTACGAGCGCACGCCTTAACGCGCTCGGCCATGCCAGGCCCTATCGGTCAGGTGAGAGACACTTAGAGTTTGGGTTCAGATATCCGCGGAAAGAAGCCAGTCTGCATCACTTGTTCCATAAAGTCCTATTTTTCAACCAATTGAACCAAATTTTTATACCATCCTAACAATTAAAGGTGTGTAATGCATTCAGCCACGTTAGGTCTCGAACCTTAGTCCTCTCGCAACACAGACCGACACATTAACCACCAGATTGTGCCCAACTCCGTATGACATGTGAAAAACATCTCAATGAATCTGTAGTTTGTGTTCCTATCCAATATTGTCCCCTATATAGTTGTTTCAAAAGTGATATTCCCGAATTCATATCGCTTCGATTGTGTTTTTTGGAGCTAAGCACAAAGCTACGCAGTAAGTTATCTGTGCTTTGGTCACCGCGAATATGGAAACCCGGTTTCTGGCGTCGTGAGTCCGCAGACATACCGCTGTGATACTGGGGAACTCATATCGCTTAGATCGACATGACAAAATTTTAGTAGTAAAATAAACTACGTATCAAAACTAAATTTACAGCAATATCTTAATGAGCCTGAGAAGTAGCTAACTAACTATGAGGATAGCAAAATCGTACAGACACACACGCGTATAATTGACTTTGGTAGAACATTGCTTTAGAATGAGGTGATCCTGGGGGTAATGCTTTTAAGCCACAAACTCCACACACTCGAGAATTATGTGCTGGGAAAAAAACCGGTTTATTTTAAAGAAAGTTTCAAAAATTTAACAAGTGACTACTGTTAAACTACAGAGTTTTATGCATTATTTTAGTGATACTTTAGTTGTTTTCCACTAGTTTAATGATTTTATTCGTTTTTCAAGTAACCTAATCGTATTGAAGTTTGTTATTAAATCTGCAATTAAAGTCAAAAGAGACAAATTGAATTAACAGAAAGTTTTAGCGAACATTGACAGCTGAACTTGATTGTGAGCAGTTTCTCGAATCCACCTGCTGGAAGAGAAAAGATGAGGGTGGATTTGACACGATTGTCCGTCTGATTTAGAGCAAAGTCACATTGGGCTATCTGCTGTGCCCACTACGGATCTTATTCTCAGCTAGTAACCTTACCGCTATCTCAATGGGGGCCGTTGATGACGTCAACTACGATAAATGAAGCCCCATTTGATGTTCAGCAAGAATATGGCTGGGATTAGAATAGCTACTCAATTTATCACAACAAAGAAGAGTGAATGGCTTGGAGTCACAGTAAAGTCAATATAAGGATTAAATAGGAAAAATAATTATTGCACATTAAACACTGCTATGTGTGCATATGAGGTTATTCAAATATGTATATAAAAAATTCACATTTGAAATATAGCTATTCGGAAAAAAAAACTACCTAATTTTGACACTATTGTTTAGTCGCGTTCTCTGTTGGCAGAATGTATTACTAAGCTTTCTGGGATTTTTTATTTTGTAGGCTGGAAAATAATTCTTAAACTTTCAATGTCGTTATATTTATTTTTAACGCAGATTACTAACGTGTTTTGATAATTATTCGATATTAATTATAAATACGTACATAAGACATATTTAAGAAGTATAATATTGTTCATAGGGAGGCGTCAAGAAATTTTACAGAATTAAAGATAAATTTGCCTCCAAAAAGAGTTTCGAAAATACACATGTACAATAGAAACTTCAGAATATTGTCAGATTTTATTGTTTATAGAGATGATCAAGTCACATTAGTACAAGTCAATTGCTCGTTATTTCTTTGTGTATTGTTTATTACCGATGAGATTAATTTGTTTTATACCTGTGTTCAAAACGTTAGCATTATCATCATAAATACTTGTCCTGACTCAGTATAGTAATAAACAACATAAAACATATAATTAATGTGTGAAAATTATAATAGTTTTGTAGCCATACATATGTCTTCCAAATAAAATTCACAAGTCCATATTATTTAAAATCTTAAAAGCAAAGGTGTATGTTTTCTTATAGCAAAGCCTCATAAGGCTCGAGTCCACCAAGGGGAATCGAACCCCAGTTTTTAGCGTTGTAATTCCGTGGACACTCCACTGCGCTTGGGGGGTGCGAAATGGAAAGGAGTGAGAATGTTTTTTTGAGTTTAAAGCTGGTTATAATAGTAATAATTATAACCACACAGGTTTGTCACAGAGTTTAAGTATACTGAAAGAGATATCTGGTTTCGTAGTAGTGTCTGTTGATTTGGTTAAAGAGACATTTAGTAGCAGATTCTATAAGTCATAATTATAGGAAGGTTGGTCGCAGTTTTCTAAGATACGTTTAAGAATTTTTGAAACGCTATAGAATTTTATATGGAAGTGCTTGCTGATTAGATTGGAGAGACACCTTGCAGGCGATTCAGTATGTTCCCAGCTTACACACAGAAACATGTAATGGTAGATGATACACGAGCGTTCTATGATCAAAATTGTCTTTAAATTGTGAAAATTTATATTTATACAATAGGATTAAATACACACAAAACTCTAAGCTGCGAATGTTTAAGTTTATTTATTAACGACATTTTTATGGCTACAAATTTTCGGACACTATCGCACATTATTTTCTGACACACGTAAGTTAATTCCTTTGGGAATGAAATCATTGTATCTTTATTTTTTTCAGTAATATTATCTACAAACTTTACTGGGCAGTAACTTAATCATTAGAAACTTCAAATTGCATTCACATTTTCTTCAAATAATTGCGAGATATTCTTATTCACGGTATGGCGACTTATAACATGGCTCCAAGTATCTTTTGTTTTCAAGTTCAAACTTTTAGCTGATAGCTGTCATCTCTTGTCCGATTTGAGATCTAATTACCGTTTTGGGATCAGAAGATTTATACTTAATTAGGCCCTGGATCTCAAATTAATTTACTCCAATCCTACCTAAAATACTTTCACTCACTGTGGCAATTGAGGATTCTTTCTTGTTCTAAGACTATTAACCAAACTGACCTTGTTTGTTTTGAAATTTCGCACAAAGCTAATCGAGGGCTATCTGTGCTAGCCGTCCCTAATTTAGTAGGAAGAGGGAAGGCAGCTAGTCATCACCACCCACCTCCAACTCGTGGGCTACTCTTTTACTAACGAATAGTGGGATTGATCATGACATTATAACGCCTCAAAGGCTGGGAGGGTGAGCATGTTTGGCGCGACGCGGGCACAAACCCGCGACCCTCGGATTACGAATCGCACGCCTTAACGCGCTTGGCCATGCCGGGCCCACCAAACTGACCTAACAGAAGGTGTGTGTCTCTTATAGTAAAGCCACATCTGGTTATCTATTGTTTTCTCCGAGGTAAATGAACCCCTGATTTTAGTGTTATAAATCCAAAGACATACTTGTGTTCCAGCAGAGGACGAAATAAAGTGAAAACGAAACTTTTAAATTGGACATATAAATACAAAATTTTATTTCACGAGAAATTGTTGTGCTTGATTTCCGGCTTCAAAAGGTATTTTTGACTTTTTCTGAGCTTTAACAGCAAATTTTATAGATTCATGTCGATTTTCTAAATAGTCTATAATTTTTTATGAACTTACAACAGGTTATTTTATACTTTCATGTTTAAATAATTAACTAATTTCAGTACATCGCTCTTTCTAAAAGAAAATAATTAATCAAAAGATCGTGTAAACAATTCAAAACTGTCTAAAACGCCCAAAAATATTTTTAAAATTAGACATTATACAAAAGAAAAAGCTTTAAAAGTAAATGTTAAGCAACTTTGAAGTACGGTTGCGAATCATGGACAATAAAGAAGCAAATGTTAAAATGGGAAAGAGAAAGGTATATTTTAGCCAAAGGTAAAGAAAACATATGGTAAGCTTGTATAACAAGTGCTAATTTGTAGAAAAAGCGAAGACAATTCGAGTTTCTTCAAAAATAAGTTTTTATCTGGTAAATTTTGTGAATAATTCTATTAACAAATGTAAATTCAAGTGATCACCCCAAGGAAACTAATCGATATCTAAAACTGATATCATGATAACATTTCTGTTTATAGATATTTATGAAATCACTGTTAGGATGAAACGTTACAAATTTTTCAGTCATTTGTGCATAAAGCTAGAATTTTGGGTGTTTTAAATACTTTTCTGAATACGAGCTTTTCCTTTCAATATAAATAGATAATTTTTTCATTGAAAAAAAATGTGTCAGTGTAATTATTAATTATAAAAGATAAAATTTTAGATTGAATCGAGAAACATTCCATTATCAAATTATTTTACTCCAAGTATACCGAACATATTTTGGAAAAGTGTGACGAAGTCATGTACTGGTCATAACTTGGATATGTAAAATCGATTACTAGATGTCGTTTCGATCGAATCAAAAACATTCCACTGAAAAACCAAAGAGATCAGTAAACATGAATGTGTCTTGGAAAACTGGCACCAAAACCGTATGGTCGCTATTTCAAAATAATTACTATAAATAAGTGATTTTCATGCATTGAAGGAAAATTAAGTTAATAGCAGCTTTAAATAAAGTCTTTTCTTATAAGACTCTAAATAACATGGATTTGTGAAGATGCTGTTTATATCTCAAATTTAATGATGTTTCAGTTCAAGTTTTTTTGTCTAATGATAGCGCAAGTTACATAGTTAAACGTGCTTAACCAGTTGTAGTGCATAGCAAAATAAATACTTGAAATAAAAATGTACATTTATTGTTGAAAAGTTTTATTGTGCCTCCAAACAGCAAATTCTAAAACTTTTGAAAGCATAATTTGTCAACATCATTTATAATATACTTAATCAGAGGTTGAGATTTACTGTTTTTAACGCAGTCCTTCCTCATGATTTCATTTATTTATTTAACTTCATTTGAATATAAATTCACTAATATACAGGGTGGTCGCTAGAAAAGTGGAAAATTTTAGGGTTAGATGAGATCATGAATAAAATGCGTGCTTACTCATTTCTATTTCGATTTCTTTACATCACGAATAAAATGCATGATTTTAATATCATAAAATGCATTTTGAGCATCTATGAGTGGAATATAACATATGCCTTTAAAAAGCTTTGTAAAAGTTATTCTTTGTAAAAATAAATAGCTGTTTGACAAATTTTCCGCTTTTCTAGCGACCACCCTGTATATTTCAACTAATCTTAAAAGTATGCATTCTGCAGGAATATGTATAGCTTCGAAAACTGAAATATTTCACAGATTTAGATATCTCTATGCCAACTTCTGTGAAAACATTTATACTTAAAACCAGTTTTTGGTGCGATACATATTTGAAAATCTCTATCACAAATTTTCTAAACATTTATATATTTGGATAAAATATTTAAATGAAAAACACTTGGATATACCTGTTAGCACTTCTGAATATATCGATAGGACAAACCACAGTTGATAATCTTAGTTTTACCTTTATGAACAGTTAATATGTGATAGCAGTTGTATTAGTAAAACGTTTGTTTCATGCTTCACCTTATAGCTAACAACAGTTCATTATGCACGATAGTCAATAAAAACGCTGGCTTCTTAAATTACACTGCACAACAAAGTTTTTGCTTCTTGAACACTGTTGGCTGTTTATAGATTTTTGGCTGATGATCACGAAAATCACATCCAAATTTGCCCATCCCGTATCGTTTCATCGAAATTTTCAGTTTTACCAGGATATTGCTACAATGGAAAAGCGATATCAGGCCAATTGCAATCCGTCAATGCTTGGTGACTACTGCTGGACACTGCAACGTGATGCACCGGACATTGAATACAAACAAAAATCAGGAGCAAAAAACTTTTAATTTTGTTGAACTTAATAGCTTATTAGAAACATAAACGCAATTAAATACGTTATTGGCGGTAAACATCAAACTGCCTGTTTCTCATAGTTCCTACATGATGAAGCAAAACCAAAACTATATTTGTGCATACTCACCAGGGACCTGTCACAATCAGCAGAAACTTTTCAAAAAATTGTTGCGTAGTGTAATTAAACAACGTGATTGTTTGTTCAAGAGGAAAGCCATATTGAGCTATCTCATGTGACCACAGGAAACCGAACCTCGGGTCTTAGACTAAATGTTACCATTTTGTTTTGTTGTATTTATTGTCTGTAAAGCAATTCACATGAATAACATTAAAGCTTACTTCACCCCTAAACTAGTAAGAATTAAAATATTGGCTGCAGGGGAAAAAACGTTCAACTTAATAATTGCAGTTTATTTAATTTTTTTTTGTCAAAGGTTTTGTTCTCTAGTGGCTGAGCGGTAATTCTGAAGACTTATTTCGCTAAAAACTAGGTTTAAATGTTTTTATGATTGGCACAGCAGAGATAGCCCAATGTGTTACTTTGCGCTCGCAACCAAAGAAAAGTTAGAACTTTTAACGGCCCAGCATGGCCGGGTGGTTAAGGCACTCGATTTGTAATCCGAGGATCGCGAATTCGAATCCCGATCATATCAACCATGCTTGCCCTTTCAGCCATGGGAGCATTATAATGTGACGCTCAATACCACTATTTGTTGGTAAAAGAGTAGCCCAAGAGTTGACGGTGGGTGGTGATGATTACCTGCCTTCCCTCTAGTCTTACACTGCTAAATTAGAGATAGCTAGCGCAGATAGTCCTCGTGTAGCTTTGCGCAAAATTAAAAAAACAAACAAACTAGAACTTTTAATAAGTGAGGAAAATATTTAGATGACTAGAAATATTATTGCATCGATAATTTACTAAAAATTTTCTATTAGCTTAAGCTAATAGAAAATGTCAGAGGGACAGCACACTTAGTGACTAAGTTTCCAAATAATCAATACGGGAGACACGTTGATTAAGTCTGATCGATAAGCTTTGTTCTCGATAGTTCGAGAGGAAAAACTGATGGTTTGCAAAATCTGATTTTCGAAGACAAACGAGGTCGTAATTTCGGAAGAAAGAGAGCACAGTTTACGGTGGTGTAATTGAATATATAGAAAAACCGATCCAGGAAACTACTGAGGCACCCTCAGGTCTCAAGCCGAATTGATTAATATGGTGATGTAAAACTCAAAATTCGTTTAATAGAAAGGACAAAATTCATCGCAAGGAGATTCTTTATAAGATTTTAAATTTATCTTAAATTATTTAGAAAAGAACTGTCGTTAAATTTAAGCTAGTTTAAAATATCAGCAGTTTCTGTTCTTGAATTTTACATCCTGTTAGTAAGAGCAACAAACTGAATACTTATGCTTACTGTTTCTCATTGTCAGTAATATATATATAATACAATGAATTATATTAAAACTTAACTGATAGAGTTACTTTCAAATATATAAGAGCATTATTTAATCTTATTAGCCCTATTTAAATATAGCAGGTCCTGGTCGTGAGATCGAATCGCGTCACCAAATATGTTCACTCATTATTGCCTTTTCTGTTTGAAATTTATATATTTTTTAAATTATAACTAGTATCAAGAGGCCAACGCGTTGTATAAAAACATAGTATTTTATAACAATTATCCCCATATCAAAATAATATAAATTTCTCAGCATATTTTTTAACGCGAGATTTGCAGTGCGCAAGAACAGTTTAAGTAGTTATTTGTTTTTCATGCAAAGCTCCACAAGGATTATCTGCGCATAGCCATCTTTAATTTTAATCTGATAAACTATAATGGAAGCACCTAGTCAAGTGCTCACAACGCCAAAATTTTGGGCCATTCTTAGCTGACTGAATAGTGGGATTTAAGTAACACCTGTATAATTCATCTACGGCTCAAAATGTATTTTCAGCGACGTAACGCAAACCACGAATCCTCGTGTCTATAGCGCAGGCCAGCTGACCACTTCACCACGCTCTGCCCATGTTTTGTCTTACTAACTCTGATAAATCCACAATGGTGAAACATTGTTTGAAATAGAAAAAAAAATCAGAATTTTTTGTGGATATTTTTTTATAATTTTATTGCTGAAATGTCTAAATCCTTGCAATACAAATTCCGAAAAAAACAATTACTAACAAATAAAATTCGAGCTAACATTTGTTTAGAGGAAAGATAAAGGAAAACTCGAACCTGAGGTTCAGATCAGGATTTCCTCTTGTATTAAAAACATCAACTATAACTTACCAATAGAAACTTGAAAATTGAAGAAGCCAATACTCACGCGCGAATGTAATATGTTTCTACCACACAATCTCGTGGCCAATTTTTAAATCAGAAAAATCGAAAACTATCTATATCACTACTATAGACCTGCAAGAAAATCTCTTTGTACCAGATCCCATGCAAATTATACGAAATACGGCTAAACAATTGAAAAAAAACCCTTAAAATTATGTTGTATTTTTGTGGTAACTTTACTCGCCCTATAATTACTGAAAATGAAAAAGTGCACTATTTTTGTATGGTAACGTGCGGGAACTGTGTAAAAGTATCTTTGTAAGAAACCCTATGTAAACTGATTTCCCCCTAAAAATTGTGCGTTTTGACTTAAAAAGGATCAAAATAGGAAAAAAATCTAACTTGTCAATGTTTGGAACATGAAAATTTATATTTTTGCCAATTTCCATCTTGAGCATTGTAAATATGAACGCAATGGAGGTCAAAATATACATTTTAGGTTGTTTTATCTCAGACCAATGAAATCCTAACGAAATACTAAATAATAAAAAGAAAGGTGTCTGAACATTTTAGATCAAGATACAACTCTATCAAGTTTCAGGTCATTCCGCCGAGAAATGAAGGAATAACGGGTGGCTGAAAAATATTTGATGGAAAAAACAACGACAGAAAAAAACAAGAGAAAAACCGTATCTGGAGAGACATCAAAAACGTTAAGTTGAAGTATGTTAATGTAATTATGGACCTCTACGTCAACTCTAGTTAGGTTTGTACCAAATACGCTTCTTTAGCCAATTATTAAAGTTCTTACACATTTGAAGCAAAAGTTTTAAGGAGCACCGGTGGTAAACACAGTGATTTCTCAGTTGATATATTTATTGGTTCAGATCTTTCCTCTCGTAGTGTAAAACTTCTTATAATAATAAAAAAAAATTGTTATCTCGCTGTTCATAAAACAAATCTAAGCTGTAAAACCCGACCTCATTATTTTTGTTACCTTCAGATGCGGAAATAAAATCAATGCTAAATTTGACTCGATTATAGTCAAATAATTCAAAAGACGAGACGATTTATCATCGCTCGCGAAAAGAAAGTTGAAACAAAGATAACTGATGTGGATATATCAATCTGTATTCAAAGACATCATACACCTGCTTACAAATTAGAGTCACAATGAGAAGAGACACATTTTCTTATAAAACATTTATACTGTTCAACAGAGTGGAATAATTGAAAACAATGGTCACTAGTTTTTGTTTTGAAACTTGTTGTTGTTTAGAATTAAGCACAAAGCTGCACAATGGGCTATCTGTGCTCTGCTCACCACGGGTATCGAAACCCGGATTTTAGCGTGTAAGTCCGCAGACATACCGCTGAGCCACTGGGGGGCTTGTTTTGAAACAAAGAGTACTGTTTTGCAATTAGTATTTGGTTTTTAGCCTTATGATTGTGATTTTGAAATAACTGTTGTAGTTAAATGTATAAGGCATCTGATAGAATTTCAACTGTGCTCTTTTGTTCATATTTTATGGCCGAAATCCCACTTTCAGACAAATTCAGTTTGAAAACAACGTGAATAGGTAATTTAGGTGCCTGATGATAACATTTGAAAATTTGTTAAAATGTGAAATTGTAACAACATTTCTTTATTATCTATTTCATCAGCCTCCAAACTTTATCTTTCAGTATTTGTATGGAGAAGCACCTGACGGACAATCCCGCAAACTACTTAGTATCGCACAACAGGTACATTTTTAAGGAACTAATATCTTGTTTCAGAAATTGAAATGTAACTGGAATAAAAGAAAACTTGTATATTTTTAAGTTTGTATACGCGTAAATTTATACAATTGGTAATTTTTTTTATAAATATTGTATATGATAAGGGACCCCCTCACATACACATCATCTTCGAGTTTTCGATCTGAAGATGCTTTGTTAAGATAAGTAGATGGTTTCTTACAATTCTAGAGAAACTACCAGAAAAGATTTAATAATGGGGATCAACAGTTGGTACAGCGATAAGTCTTCGAATCGATTAGGGGCTCGATTTCCTTCGGTGGACTCAGCAGATAGCCCAATGTAGCTTTGCTTCAATAAAACAAACACATCAATTAAGAGTTTCTCCTGCAACTTGCATCGAATTAAATAATGCTTCTTTTCAATTTCCCTCCCATTTGTATTTGTTTCGTTATTAGCTAGAAAATTTTGTCGAAAAAATATTGAACTTAATAAATACAATTTGGAACATCTGTTTCTGAAGACTATGTTCGCCATTGACGTTTAAGATAATGAAATTCCTTATTATCAGCGAGAGTAAACGAACTTCAGTGTTCTTGGAGGTATTTGAGATTTTCTAAAGGGAAAATATTCACAATGAAGTACATGTAATGTGTTTTAAGTTATATCTTACGAACTGACTAGATGAAAACATAAATTTTCAATAGACCACAGAAATTTGTGAAGTGTATGCTGTTCACTCACAACAAAAGGAGATAGCATACACCACTGTACGATTAAAGCAACAATCAATATTAAAAATGTAAAGTCCAAGTAAAATTAAACCACCTGAACCAGAAACACGAAAAGATTGTTTCCACCCCACTTCAAAATCGCGTAACAAATTCAGGTACGGTTTCATTAGATATTTAGATTTAATATTCCACGTCCAGTGAGTTTTAAGACTTCATTAGATATTCAAATTCAGTACTCGACGTTTTGTAAGTTTTGAAATGATAGATGTTCTCCAGTTTTCAACCTGAGGCCTATTCCTAAAAAGCTTTTTAACACGTGAAAGCTTGTATTCCTTCATCCACTAGCATGGGTTAATATTAACAGCAGCAGCTCAAGTTATTCTTCTGATAAAATGAGTTCATTTGCTAAACATAATTTCAGATTAAAAGGCCTTGTGGTTAGGACGCTTGACTCACAACTTGAGGGTTGCGATTTAAGATCCTCATTACCTCAAACATGCTCCTCCTTTCAGCCGTGGTGACGTTATAATATGATGGCTAATCTTACTATTCATTGGTAAACAAGTAGCCGAGAACTGGAGGTGGGTGATGCTTACTGCCTGTCTTTCTTTTGGTTTATCATTGCTAAATTCGGGTCAGGTTGCACAAATAGTCCAAAGATAGCTTTGCACGAAATTCAAAACAAACAAACAAACAAACAAACAAACTTTTTTTGTATTTTCCTACTTTTCTGGGTAGAAAAGCTAGAGGAAATACGAAATTCTAATAATTTCTATGGATCTGTTGGAGGCTTTGTAAGATAAAACAGACAACCTATATACTCAACGAGCATGTCTTTCTTAAGACCGTATTAGCGATAGTTAATATATACTTCAGGAGAACGTATTTCTTGTATCATAGGATCGATAGTTGAATGCATTTATGTTTCAAATTCACTTACTTCTCGAATAATATTTATCAATGTCACAGAAACACATGTTGAGGCATTTGTATCGATAAAATATTAACGGGTTTAATGATCCATTTGCATCAACATCATATAAACACGTGTTATCATTAAACTGCCAACAAAATTGGTTTTGATACCTCCCATAGCCAGACCACATAATTCATTGTGTAGTTTTGTGCTTAACAAGAAAGAAAAAAGTTTAACGAAAAACAAGAGTGTATTTCGTGATATCACAATTTACGTGTTGCCATCCAATATTTAGTGAAAGGGGTTATCAGTCAGAAACACTAACCGCCTGTTATGTATGCAGCTACTCTCAATCGAATAGTCGCAAAGAATTTTATACAGCTATCACAGCTGATAATTCAGAGCGTACACAGCAAAATATCGCGTTTCAAAAACTGGGCATTTCGATTCTCAACTGGTGAACTTAGAATGCTAAAATTTAGGGTATGATTCCCCCAGGATAGACACATTTTAGCTCTAAGATAAACAAACATATCAAAACCGATGTACTAACAACTAGGATACATTTAGCTCATTCTTTTTAAAAAAAGAAGTATACTGAAATTATGTTAATAGTTTCTTTATTATTTCATAACTTTATTTTCAAAGTATTCGTTTGTTCTGTTTTTAGAATTTGAGAACAAATTACGCGAAGGATAGCTATACATGGCTAACCTACATGGGTTAGTATTGTTTCTTCAAATAGTGTGTTTATGTGGCAACATGAACTTTCGGATTCACAATTTGGATACACTAACCTGTAAACCACTCCTGACTTGCTTTCGGAATAAATACAATTTCTTGTTTGTTGTAAACTTTCCAAATTATAAAGTTCTTTTCTCCTCTGAAGAGTTTGAGAAAATAGCTCAACACCAGCCGTGAATAATAATAATAATAATAATAAAAATCCAGGTACTTTTGAACTTGGTTGATAGGGTATAATATATTTTGAAAGATAGATGGCGCTAAACAAGTATAGTTAGATGATTAGATACTGACCGCTAGGTGTTTTGGTCTGCTGCCATCATTCCTATAAACTATGTTGTTACGAAAATACCAGACAATGCAAGTTTTATTTTATTTAAAATTCACTTAAAATAAGTTGCGAATTCCTTTGAATAGCATTGCTGTAGAAAATCTTTCTCAGACGGCGTTGCTAGAATTGTGATAGTGATTCTTTACCTCATGATCTACCTGTTGGAAGACGTATTGAATTCTAACCGATGAAAATAAAAGTATCATTTACACTGAGATTAAAAATCCGTATGTACGTGAAGGATTTTACATTTATTAATTAATTTCTTTGCGCATGTAATTGGAATGTATAGAATTTCAAAAAAATATGTAATAGATGATATACTGGCGGTGGTGACAGGTAAATCTGTAGAAAACCGTTTTCTTTGTATTTGGTAATAATTAGAAAATGTCTTATGAAAAGATGAAACAATCAATCATGTTTTATAAAATTAACGCGTTTTTTGTCACAGGTACGAAAAACATGGCGAGAGATTTCTTCTGCACTGTGAGTCAATCAATCATTTACGCTTAATTATATCACCCGAAACAATAGATGTTTTTAAATATAAGATTATTACAAATGCAAAATAATAAAGTTTGTATATAACTGTTTATATAGAAAATTTCAAGTTGTATGGCGTACACGCCAGGACTACAGCAATTAAAGAAATAAGTTTTCATAATATTGCAAAAAATCTATTTTACGATCTTTTTCTACACAGGTATTTATATTCTGCCCATAAACTCTCACTCGGTCACACATGTTTATATGTTTTTATGTAATACATGTTAATACATGAGTAAAGGTAAAGCCGTTTCGATAACTGCCGTATTTTATATTTTTAACACCAAACACCCAATAGTTTGAGAGAAGCTATTGTATATAGCGTATACACGCACATATATACACACAAATGTATTAAATAAAAATATGTACACAAGTATGATTAAAAACAAGAATATTTTCTGACTTTTTTTTTTAAAACTGCCATTTTTTAAGAAACACGATATTTGTACTCAAGAACCATGAACAGTTTCTCGCTGGATTAACTTTAATTTATGGACGTACAACATTAATTTACAGATTAGATTCCTGCAATAGAAAAAGTATACATCACCTGTGTTGTAATTTTGTGCTAAAAAAGAGAAAAACCTAAAGGGGCACTCAGTAGAGCGCATTCCTTCGCCTCACAGTGTTGATAATATTTAGTTCTCAAAAAATTGGTAAATGTGTCCGTGTGTCCGTCGTTATCAACACACAAAAACCATTTTTGGCAGGAGAACGAGGGATAATATTCTACATAGTTACACTAAGTTTGTTTAAAATTCGACTGAGTTATAGAATAAACATAGTATGAGCAATCAATCATTTTATTTTCGTGACATTGACCTCTGCCCTTAGCCCTTAGACTATAACACAAGTTTGTCAACTTTTGTTCAAATCATTCAGCCGTTTGAGAAATTTTGCAAACAAACAAATACACACACACACAAATAAAAATATAACAATAATAGCACACAACTAAAATGTTCTAAAGTGTTTGTCAACATTTCTATAAAATCACTTAAGAGAAACATTTTGAATTTGAAGAAAATATGAAACAGACTAAAATTTTCGTTTCTAAAATAAAATGCATTTTTATTTAAAAATATTTTGTAGCTATTAGTTATTTGTAATAGTTCATAGTTTATTTCGTTGTCAAATCAGAACATATATTTTATACGTGTATACGTATTATTTATACCATGAAGAATAGTGATTACATCAAGGATTATACGTGAATGCAACTTCATTGTTCAATTATTCAGAGTGTATTCTACAGAGAAGCAACACGAACCAGGAAAGAAAACCCTAAAAAAACACAATAGTAGTACGACTTTAGATTTGCTCCAAGCAGACACCGCCTTGAGAAATATATCACTAATGGCTGTAATAAAAAAAAGTGAACATGAATTATTACTATACATTTTTGTGCACTTTTCGTGCGACCAAAGTATTCAATATTTCAAAGTATTTGTTTACAACTATCTAGCCAGTAAACTCTGTTCCTTATTTTAAAACATCTCTTTTCTTGATAGCTGCTACAGTCTTAAGGAATATTATCAAACGAGTATGAAACCGATATGTGGTGGAGTTGATTTACACTTTGGTTATTAAACTGGAATATCAGAACGATTACTTATTGTGTGAGTTTATAAACAATATACCTAAAAAGAAAACAAAAAAACGAGTAGGGTTTTTTTGTATTAAAATAAATAAAATATAGTATTTTATATAGTACAATGCCCAATGCATTTAAATGTTAACTACAATTTGCAGTACCCAAGTTTATTATAAATTATTATTCGCCAGGTGGTGTGAAATTAAAATCAGAGATAACTGACCCTTGACGTAACTATTAAAGATGGCCACCCTTAGCATAAGAACTAATTAAACCACGTATATTTATTTCCCTCTAATTGTTGTTACGATTCTGACTGATTCTAACCCCTTTTCGCTCGCCTTCTCCTCGAGATTGCAGGGGATGCAGTGTATACTTACGTCACTATCACCATGTGTAATCATAGATATTCGGTTCAGGTAGATTTACTTTCACAGAACTGTATTGTTCGAATCCTACGTGTTTTGTGTTACTAGTGTTTTGTATACTGTTTGTTGTTGTTGTTTTGAATTAAGCACAAAGCTAAACAATGGGCTATCTGTGCTCTGCCCACCACGGGTATCGAAAACCGGATTGTAGCGTGTAAGTCCGCAGACATACCGTTGAGCCACTGGGGGGCCATATACTGTTTGTACCAGCTGAGTTGTATTTGTACTTGATCTTGTTTAAGATCTATGATGTATTCTTTTCCAAGAAATGTGCAGGCAAATTTTGGAGCTCTGTCTGCAGTACATTCTGGAAATTCCCGCAACATTCCAGAGTTCCATCACGAGGATACCGTGGTGATCTAGAAAACACTTAGAAGTAACGCAAAAGGCTGTATAAGCAAATGAACTTGTCCTAAATGGACTTTACTAAATCTGATTCTCTCCCAAAATTAATCGTCAGGGTATAATTTAATATGGCATGCCGCGCGAAGCCGTTATCCATAGTGTTGGGAGAAGAAAATAATTGATGTGAAATACAGTGATGAATAAAAAAGTAAGATTGATATTGATCGAGTTTCATAAGAGTCAGACTACAAAAATCAATGCTTCATTTAAGTTAGAATTAGAAGTATTTGAAGATTGATAGTTACCATGGAGAAGATACAAGTTCCGTACCGAAGTGTTGTAAAGAAAATTGTTTTTTGGGTATTGAGAAATTTCTTGTTCTCAGTCACCTAAACATCTAATCGATTGAACACAATATTAATAATTTTAGTGAAAATTAGTGGTATAAGTAAATTGGAGACTAATGTGGTACAAAGACCTTACTCTGATGCAAGAAAGTCCTGCGATATATTTAGTGTACCCCGCCATATTGAACGTCAGATCTTAACATTTGTCTTCTATTAAAAATAAGAAATTTGCCTTCTAATACTATTATCGGCATCAGACAAGTATAAAGATATATCGAGAAATTGAACACAATTAGTTTCGTATTCGTTTTTTTTTTTTCCAAAGAAGGCGTTCACTTTCCGAACATCTTACTAATACAGATTTATGTTGATTACTACAAGGAATGTGACGTTCAATAAAGCAGCATTAAATTAAATAGGAAGATTTCTGAGTTGAGGCGTATTTAGTATAGGGCGTCGTATGACAAGATGAGATGCGTTTCTTAAGGGTATCCTGTATAAGTGGCACTTTCCTGTATGGAGAGTCTTGATGTGATCCTAGATTCTCTCCAAGTCAGTATATTGGTGCAATCTAATTTTAGAGTAAAACATTTTTTCTAATTGTAGTTGTTCCACCATACGTTTTAGGCACTATTGTAGGCAAGCTGTTTTGAACCTTAGATTATATAATTAGCAATTCCGTATCTAGCATACGAGATGGACTTTTGACATCAAGTCTGGACCAGGCATGGCCATGTGATTATAAAATTGGACTCGTAATTTGAGATTCGCGGGTTTGAATTACCTTCCCACGAAACATGCTTGCCATTTCAGCCGTAGTTGGTAAAAGAGTAGCCCAAGAGTTGGTGGTGAGTGGTGATGACTGGCTGCTTTTCCTCTAGTCTTACACTGCGGTATAGCGCAGATAGCCCTTCGTGTAACCTTGCGCGAAATTCAAAACAAACAATCATTATTATTTGATATATTGTTTAGGCAGAGTATTCATGATGAAACTTTGTAGAATGGAATGCAGCGGCCGGTTGTGGAGACACAAGTGTAGAGAACGACGTTTCGAAAGTCTTCCGCCTTTCGTCAGACAAACATCGTGTCTAGTTGCGGCTGCAAACATATGATTTAATCTTTATGTTGTCGAACTATAATTCCTATACTTTAGAATTAACAACTAACAGTCGTCTGCTTGCGTTGTCTGAACACCACACCTAGTAATGCCATATGTGCCTAAGTCCCAACAGCTTGCAATGGTTGGCTGGCCACCACTTTTTCCAATGAAGCATTTATGGTTGAAGAACTATTTCCAACTCTTTAAAATCTGTAATTCACTTACAGAAGTACATGACTGATGAAGATTACTACAGAGATCATAAATTAATCGACCAGTTATTCATATTTTAGATGACACGACTTATCATTACATGTTTAGTTTCCATAGAATGAACGGAGGATGTGATCATGGTTATTATTTTATAAGGTAGATTTTGCTTTGCCAAAGTTATAATACGCTAATTATGATACTAATTTTTTCAGTGTATTCAAAGCAACAACAAAAACAAAATGGTATTTGATGGGACAAAATAGAAAATAGATTTTGAGAAACCATTTTGATGACACGTACTGAACTCTGTAATAGAAACATTACAAACAATAACAATACATTAAACAGTTTTGGAGTATGTGTTTACTCAGTGAAAGAGGTTGAATTCTTTTATGGATGGCTATTGTTTATGACGAAGTTAATAACAAACAAACAGAAAACCAATGCTTAAAAGTATATTGCTTCATTGAAGCTTCTTCAGTTTAAAGGTAATGAAACAGCCTACAATACATAGGAAATATTCATTAGATATTGAATACTGATACTGATCAGCAAGATTTACGTTATTTTTAATTAGCTGTTTGAAACGATTTCTAACACTAAAATATTTTTGACTGGAAGCCATTAAGCTCAAAGCTATACCAAAGGCAATCCATGTTTTGTCCACTGTACGACTTAACCTGTGAATTTTGAAATTATAATTCTTCAAACTTACGGTTAGTTAGACGAGGAATAATACCTGGAAATAAGATTATTATTTGAAATATTGAATCTTGTTTGTTGTTAAGCGTAAAAGCAAATAAACTATTTGTGCTATGCATATTACGGGTTTAGAAATCCGATTTATTTGTCGTAATGATTCAAGATACTCGCCGCCGAGCCACTGAAGGCACTATTTGTGTCCACTACGAGGAGTCGAACCCAGAATTTTAGCGTTGCAGTTCTGTGACTTTACCGGTAGCCAACTTAGGGAACAAAACGTTTGAGTTAGGAGCTTAGAACTCGAAACCAGTGGGTTACGAGCCTGAATATCAAACCATACAACAGAGCATATGAAAAACTCAATTTTTTAGAGAACTAACGGTCACGACAAGCCGATTTCGTTCGTTTGTTTATAATTATGCATGTAGCTACACAATGGACTATCTATGTTCTGCTCACCACGGGTATCGAAACCTAGTTTGTAGTGTTGTAAGTCCAAAGACATACTACTATGCTACTGACGGGAGAAGCCAATGTTGTTTTCACTAATGTTAAGCATCTAAAATTCGCATTGTATTATGTACAGTACTGGTAACTATCTAAACATTTGAAACCGTGAAGTATAATTAGAATGAATCTCCCTTCCCCACCTTGTACTGAAAATATGCCTTAATGGTCAACCACTTTAGGAACAATAAATTTTAAAATTACATACAAGTTAGAGGGGAAAGGACAGAAAATAAAAACAATCTTACCCAAAAAAGGTCTCGGGCACATCATTGCCGACAGAAGTTCCCAACTTCTTGACGAAGGAGAGCAGGTTTCTGGATACTCTGCGACCAAAGAGAAAGTTGTTAATTTTATCACTGTTGAAGATTATTACCTAGTATGTGTTTGTCATTGTGCATCAAGGGCATGGAGACCTTGAAGCTAATAAGTATGTGACGAATTTATTAATATCTATTTTAACATAAATGTTTACGTTAATTTAGAATTAGAAATATAGGTAACTCATACTAGGGCTCGATTCGCAATATGAAAGTCCGAATCACCCGTCCGACTAAACATGCTCGCCTTTTCAGACTGGGGAAGTTATAAAGTTACCGTCAATCCCACTATTTTTTCGAAGGAATAGCTCAAAAGTTTATGGTGGATGGTGATGGCTGACTGCTTTCTCTCCAAGTCTTTTACTACTAAATTAGGGATGGCTTATGCAGATAGTCCTTGTGTAGGTTCGCGCGAAATTCATAAACAAAACAAAAAAGTTGATCTAAAACTTGAAATATTCCATGTTTTCAGTTTATAATCTGTTGAATCAAATACAAACGTTTTCTCTATCTTGCTTAATAAAAACTTGACAACTTAATTAAAATTATACATTTTATATCTGTACAGTATTAGTACAGCTAAGGTCTTGTGACGTTTTGTTTCATAAGCCAAATATAAACTCTTATAGCATTTCACTTCTGAATGGTCACACACAACTTGTTTTCCTTCAGTGTACACATTACGATAACAACGCTAGATTTCGTCACAAATGTTACCGTAGCAATGTGAAGTGTAAAGCTCAAATGAAAGCCAGCCGTAAACAATATACACACTTGAATCTTGCAATAAACTTGTTCTGAACAGTGAAACGTTTATCGAAAAACCCCGCTTTTAAAATGAAATATCAAAACAACAATCATCAGCAAGACACGGAATGAAAGATGAACGTATCATGTTCTACTACGAGTTGAAACTGAGATGTTCTAATATAAATTAAACACGAAATATCATGTGATGTTCTGGGATCAATTGGGCAGGAGATGTATTCTCACGACGGCTGGTATGGGTATTAGCACTAATTAAAATAAAGTACAGAACAACGTTTTGGGAATATATTTTTACTTCAAGTTGGTTTCTCGTCATCATGAAGAGATGATATAAGATTAATTAAATCTAAAAAATGACAGGATCATTGAAACCTGAGATGTTCTATCTTTCGTTGGATGTAGCTATCTGTTAGACCAGTTCTAACTTGATTAATTATAGGATTATTGAAATTTGAGATGCTCTAGGATCAACTTCTTCTCTTCAAATGTGTTCTTACCCACTTTTACCCTTGCTATTTTTTCCATCTTTTCAATTTTGTTTACTCTTTGCTTAAAATAAATTCAAAGGATTGAATATTTCAAGTACCTAATTGGCTCAACAGATTTTTAATTAATTAATCAACAGTCACATTCAGAACATTTTACTGTCCCAAACACGTTACACTTCAAAAACATCAAAAGATAATAAATAGTAGCTATTTGGATATACATATATTGTTAAAGCAGTTTTAATTCGACGTGAATGGTTGTTAAAAAGTTTAAAACTACAAAATAAATCAAGATCCGTCAGAAAGAAGAGCCGTTTTCTTACTTTTAAATATTTTTATGCATTAGATTAATACCACTCGTATGAACATGCCATACGTAATTGATCTTGTACACTAAAGTAAGGAAACAGGCTTGAGACTAGTGATAACGACAAAATAAACTTTTTTACAGAGTTCAGCGTGTTCAGAGCTGAGCTTTCAGTGAAAGGACCTTATCATTAAAGATATAAATCAGCTCTTTAAATATTTACATCCTTTCAAATAAATTATAGCACCAACAATTTTAATTCTATCACATCTAAGATCCTTACAATGGGAAAATAGATATATTCGTATAAATTTACATTATCAGAAAGTGCCACATACCAAGCACTCGATAAATCTGGATTTAATAAGTGGGTGTTTACTATTCCATGTACTTTAACACTGTTGGTGTCTGGAATTTTGAACGTTAAAGTATTTGAAAAATTATGATGATAGAAAAACTTTTTTTAAAAACTATTTAATTTTACCTCGAAAATTCCTCTCAGTGGCACAGCATCACGTCTGTGGACTTACAACACTAGAAACCGAGTTTATATATTCGTGGTTGGTAGAGGACAAATAACTGTGCAGCTTTGTATTTAACTGCAAACAAACAGTTACTTCGAAAGTTTCAAAATATAGCATTAGTTAATAGTTTCTATATTTGTTGCTAGATGGCAGGCAATGACGCATCTTATGAATGTTTATAACGGATCAGATGCTGGTTGATCAGGTGAATTTTGTACTGAACATTTTACTGAAGAATACGATTACATTCCAATGCAAGTTATAGCTTGACAGTTAAATATGTAAAAAAAATTCCATATTCAGAAGAGTCAGCGAAACTGTTGTGTGAGATATTCCCTTAGCACTGTTAATTACACTCTTTTAGTGATTTTCAGGTCTTCATTTAGAAGATTAGTAGATTGTTTCACACAACAATAACGTGACATTATCTGTCTTAGGGATTATACCACGCTCCACATAACTCTCTCTTACATAATCTGTTTCAAAGAATTATTTATTTACAAGTTGTTCGGCTGAAAATAAACTACTTCAGGATTTTTGGTGTTCTCTTCATTTGACAGAGAATAGAAGAAATAACATGTGTATTGTCCTGTCAATGTTGATGTCGAATTTTTAATGTGTTTTTGTTTACCACAAGTGAAATAATTATCCCTGTTGCAAAAATATATTCTGTTATATACAAACAAGGATATCAACATAATTTAAGTTCTGAGCATGTGTTGATTCCAAACTTGTAGTTGAGATTTTGGTGAAGTACATTATTTTACTAAAATGCCTCTTCCAAACAAGGCCAAGACGGCCATAGAGACTATGTTATATTTACATAATTAGATATTTTTCAAGATATGAATCTTTGATGAAGTAATGAGGGCTTACCGCCTATTTGTTTAATCGTTTTTACAAACGTTAGAACTATGCCTACCTAATTATAGAGTGGTACCACCTCTCCCTAAAATTTTAAAAGCAAACCAATTGCTGCGAAGATAATTGTATTTCGGCTACTTATAATTAAAAACAATTGAACTGAGGCCTAAATACATAGGTACTTGAATGAATCTGTTCTTCCAGTGAATCAAAGGAACGTATTATACAGATTCGTGTAACAATTTAGTTCACTAGTGTTGAAGAAGCTAAAGACATCAGAACCAGAATTTTGGAATTATAATTTGATATAGAAATGATATCGGAGCCAGAGTGCTGGGATATAAAAGTGCTTTTCTTTACGTGTTTAAAAATCTTAATGAATTTTCACAAAAAAACTTCCAACACAACAACAAAAACTAAACATTTAAGTGTGTTTCCTTCTAAAGCTATGTTAATTTTTATAGACCTTGCTTAGACATTTTGCTTCAGTATACAAAAATTAATATTTATTTATTCTTACAACATTGTACAATTCTCTACGCTCCGAATAAACGAGAGTTTTCACATTATTAGTAAACATTATTGTCAATTACACTGCTATAACGATTGTCTCGTACATTAACTTAGTGCAAAGATGGATTATTTTCTGTCTCTGAAAATGCTTATATTGTAGTATTTAATTTTGCACAAAACACAACCGACACTGTTCTGATATTAAAGTGTTACTATCTTCACAGGCAATTTTGGAAAGGTAGGGAAAAAACTTAAGGAAAAATGAATAACACTGTTGAATTGTCTCCAAACTAAAATCGTATACAATTTTTTAAGTGTTAATAGAATGGTTATTTTGGTCCTTTCCATAAGGTTCATCTATTTATGTGCTTGTACCACTCTACCTAATAGTATAATTTTGTTTTGGTTTCCAAAAGTTGTTTGTCTGTTTCAAGCTATAATCTCTGGGAAGCTAAATACCATAATAAATCTACAGACAAATAACCACCAGTAACTTTTGAATTTTTAATATTTAATCACCTTACGTTTGATTTTTTTTTGTAGATACTTAGAGAGTTTCGTTGTAATATCTAAAATATTTGAGGACTAAACAGAACACGCCGTACTGATCATATTACTAGTTGAACTACTTTGAAGTTTCGCGTTTGTTTTTCTATTTTGTTAAGCCCGAAGCTTCGCAATGGGTTATCTGTGTTCTATGCAACGTGGATATCTAAACTCGATTTTTAGTTATAGAAGCCTTCATACCTATCGCAGAGTCACCGAGGTTCATTTTTGATTTTTCATGACACCACTCCGACCTCAATTTTTTTACACGTTTAATACCATTATGTACAACACCGCTCTTATTTATTCTACTATATTATTAAGTGTTTATAGTGTATGGACGCTAAGTTAACTCCCTCGACGTTTTCAATAACCTTTCTTTCATTCAACGTGTTTAAACAGAAAGCTTGCCTGAATCACTTGATAAATTGAATTTACAAGAAAAGTTAAAGCACTAAAACAGTTCATTACCTCTGCATTTGGTAAAGTATCATTTAGATTAGATTATCGTGTTCTGTAAACCAACTTATTACTTATTCTTCTAGTTTTTATCTACAGAATATCGGAAAAGGATTGGACCAAGAATTGCTTGCAACTTTTATTAATTTCAGATACGTGACTGGTTACGGTGCTCTCATGTAACAGAGAAGGTTGGCTCCAGCGGAAGGTTGCTATTGAATCTAATGCACGCCATCTAGAGAGACAAAGAGAGAAAAAACCCTTCAAAGTGCTATTGGAAAGTTTCTAGATACATTTAAGGAGATGGACGGTGTGACCTATGGACAATAAAGCGAATATGATTCGCAGTATCCAAAAAGAATGAAATTATCGTCTTCAAATAAAGGGTTAGCATCTCTGAAGTGACAGGGATTCGAACTCATGATCCCCAGGCTGCGAGTTGATCACCCTAACTACTTAGTCATTCCAACTTAAATGATATAGAAACAGCGTTTCTATTCACTATAGTAGTGTTTGAAAACCATTTTAATTTACTAATGCCGGAAGACCGTTTCTGCTTATATACATTCAACTTTGCTATATTTTACTTGGACATTTGTGAAGAATGGCGTCATTTTTAATGTGTCTCCTCTCGCTCACTTTGCATCACAAATGGTGCCAGTTTTAATGTGTCACCTCTCGCTCACTTTGCATTACTAGTGTAAATTTTGGCTCACTGTTGTGTCTAGTGTGTTTTTCTTCCTGAATCCGTTTCATTAAGATTGATATTTGGATTTTGTAAATCGAGGCTGAAACAAAATACCGAGTAGGGAAATGCAGAGACTAATTTTTATTTTTCTGTGGTGGATTGAATTTTGAAATATTTGGTATCAAATTATTAAATTCATTTTAAATCAATATTGTCCAATGAAGGGCCAAATAATTAGAATAAACACACTCCATGTTTTTTTTAATCTGTTTCAAATACAACTTTTATCATTCTATAGGTAATTAAATTAATAATATAATACTATTTTTTCAACTTGTTAGGTCTAGGCGTGGGATGGTAGTAGTTAACGAACCTAGATAGTAATTTGAGAGTTTATGGTTTGGGTCCCTTGTTGCAAAATGCAAAATAAAGATAAACATCACGTACTATCATTCTGAGATGCGTTGTAAGAGTGACAGTTAAATTCTATTATTTTAGCAGATAAAAATAACCCGAGAGATGGCGGTGGGTGAAGTTGACTAGCTAATTTTTCTCTAGCCTACCAATTCAAAATCAGTGACGGTTAGCACGTGATGGTAGTCTTTGTCTCACTTTACCCAAAAAGCCTAAATATCCCAAAGCAAATAATTTCTCAAATTTGGTTGACCTTGACGAATAAAGTTACCAAAGCGATAAGACACAGTTAGCGGGACATTCTTGCTGTTAAGTGTAAAACACTAAGAAACCTTCAAAATTTAAACATACCTTCTCATACTGGTTGCTTTAAAGCTTGTATTCTAGTGCACATTTTTAATTGACAAAAAATAAACATAAAATAAAAGTGAAAGTTCATCAGTTGTTTTACAGTTGTGTCTGATCAGTATTGCATCGAATAGTTGAGCATTAAGTGTCTAAGCTTATAAACACTAAAAACTGAGTTTCAGTACCCGTAGTGTGTACAGCACAGAGAGCCCATGTAGCTTTTTATATATTTTCACTGAACAAGATTGATAAAATGCGTCGCTGGATAATTCTTGTACAACATGTAGTTGTCAATAACATCAGTAGTGTCACCTACTAAAAAGAGCTTCACCTCATTATTATTAATAGCATACAAAAACGTGGATCTTTTAAGCCTAACAGTATTCACGATTTCTTCAATAAAGCGATTTGGGTTTTAAAGAAAACAACATGCGTCTAGAACTCTTTGTTTATGTAAAAAGTTTGTGACCTTTACAGAAGAGATAAAGCAGAACGAATGCATAGGATCTACATAACACGTGCAAAGTAAGTTAAAATATTGACGTATCACACCCTCTTTGTTTTCATGTCTTGGTCATTTATAAGAACAGCTTAGTTACTGACTGGCAGCAAGAAACGATTAGAATGTTCAAAAAGGCCTAGAGCGTGCTTTGGTTTTGAACAAGCATAGCGAGCGATGTAGTGAAGTGCTAACGAGGAAAATTTGTTTTTTATTCGAAAACATGGACAGAAAAGGGGCACCAGTGTATGTGGAAAACTATGTACTGCGCATGTGGTGGCTGCATTAATCCAAAAAGCGCATTTTAGTAGTTAATGGTAACAATGTTCACGAACATCTTTAAGCCGTACTAAGAAGGAAAAAAACGATTCAGTGAGCACTTGACCTCCCACGTTTTACGTCCCAAACCACAATTAATCAAACGGTGAACATAATATGTATTTGTTACAAGAAATACTGGTCTGAATATACATTCAAACTGCATGATTTGTACTAAATACGCCAATAAAAGTCTTTTAAACCAAAAGACACGCTGAACCAAGTAAAAAGTGATATTTTTTTTAGCGTTTGGAGGCGATTTATGTGCATCATGACAAAAGGTTTTGCAATATCTAATAAATTGTATGACGTTTCTCGGTGATGTAATGTTGCTGGGTGCAAAGTGACCGAACTTCGGCACCTGGAATTGTATCAGAGTTCAGATGCTTCAAAAAATACGTTATCATTCTCATGCCCCAAAATTAAGTGCCTCTGGATGTCCAAAATACTCTGGTCACTTGTGATCTTTTTTGTCTACTGCCCAGACTTTCCCAGACTGCTCAACACAAAAGCTATTACTCTACCTCAGGAACTGGATTAAGGCCACATGCGACCACTCTCGTGCATTATCAGGTGTCAGACAGGAAATTATTTTCGTTACATGTCACATCACTATTAATACATGATTAATGTATTAAAAATTAATAAAATACATTTTATTATTATATTGTGTTTAAGTCGGATACATTTTTAAAATGCGTAAAGGAACATTGTTCTTTTAGCAATTCATGCTGTCAGGTCAAGAGCTGTGAAAATCATTACAACAGTGAAATTTATTAATACTGTAGTGTAACCAGAATTATAATACATTAATAAGATGTATATTTTAAGAAATATTTTAATTTTAATAATTTTGTAGAGTACCCAGTTTTTCTTCCACTTTGATGTTGATTTAAAAATGTTGAGAGTTTTCTGTCGGTAGTATATGCGCATTCACCTTATTTCTAATGCAAGTATTTTCTCTAAAAAAAGATAACTAAGGGGTAGTGATATCATTGTTTACACTAGAATTATGATTTTTTTCTAATTATTCTTACTTATTAGAGCGGATACTCTATTTAAAGCTATCAACATCAGTGAACGTGGTTGACACCATTGTTTTGGTTTCTGAGTTATCTAATAAGAAGCAGCAGAAGAAAGGAGAACAAGAAATTCAAAAACTCTACGATATTTACAAACATTACCAGAGCTTGTAACTCATTCATGACCTAGATACTGTTATTAAAGGAAACAATTTATTATGGTAAATTTCTGATTATCTGTTGAGAAGATACTTAAAACATGATTTCGGTAAACAATCCGAGCCATTCTTACATGAGCAGTGCTACTGTCTGCTTGGTGAAACTTTCATTACAAAGTTTCGGCTGTTTGCTTAGTATAATTTAAAAGGATTGAACTACAGTAGAAACCAATATTATAAACATATTTTTACTGTCGAAAGACACGACTTAGTTAGTACACAGAGAATAAAGATCTATGGTGAGATTCATGTTATGTAACATTAATACATTAAATATAGTAATGAGCACCAAATGATTTTCTATCTGGTATTTTAATTTGGATTTTTTTCCGCCATGAACCTCTCTCGACAACATAACCATTTAAGTACAGTCATGTGTATACATATAATCGTACAATATGGTACTCGTACTATGTGTTGTAAATGCATCTCCCGTAATGTGGTATTCGCACTGCGTTGTATATGTTCTATCATACTCTTAACTACATGTTCTGTCTTGTGAAAATTGTTAATGCAGTGACATAAATATTTTGTTTGCCATTATTTATAAAACATTGAGGTTAAATTGTACGAGGGTTCAGAAATAGAGGATTCCATGTTAAGTAACACAAGTGGTATAGAAGTGTAATAGAAACATTTGTTAAAGACAAAACGTTTTCTGAACAACAGGGAGAAAGTAAAGCTAGATGGTTACGTGGTTTTGAAACAAGAACAAAGATGAATTGAAAAGTACTTTAATAAAACCATTAAATTTAACTGGAGCACCAAGTCTAATTTATTCCTTACACCATCATTACTTCTTCCATTTTTATAATAAATTGAAATCGAAACTGGTTCATAGTTCTAAGGATAAAAACAACAAGTAACAAATAAACTTGAAACAAACAACTGCCTTATTTCTTGTCCAGTAAAGTATACAACAGGGAGAAATTTGTTTTTTTCCTGAACCACCGAGTTTCAGGAAGTAATTCTGTTCTCACGCGGATAGCTCTCATCAATTTCTTTAACTTGAAAAAAAAAAGAGATCACATGGAAATATAATAAATATGATACGTGATCTGCTTGGCAGCAAGAATGCAGTTGAAAAATGGTGGTGTTACGTCATCGTGGAAAATAAAACTTACAATTGTGAAACTCACTAAGTAAAATAGATACACATGAAAACGGATCACATTTAACGAATAGTCACTTAACGTGGAGTGTATTGACAAAGAAGTAAAACAATGAGATACGCTATTAAATATCTTTATGCCTATATCTGTTAGTCTTTCTACTCGTCTGTCTGCTGTATTATATATTTATGGCAAAGATACGAATGTTACCTACTGCAGTCACTAATTTTAAGCTATCAATATCATCCTACCACAGACCATCCACGTTAATGGATTTTTATGACGTACTCACAGATTAAAGACTGTTTTATAACAACACACAGACTTGAACTCGACTTATCAGTTCCAGAAGATGTACCAGAGAGTCAACCCGTATCGTTATCTGTTTCCATGTGTATCTGTTTGCGTTAACAATTAAATCGTCGAAGTAAGGTTATCGACGTGTATGTGCCAACAGTTAGATTGAACAAGCAAGACCAAGAAATGTTTTTATCAAGATACTACTACATTTAAAATTAAATTTGTAGGCAAATAAATATGGATAAAAGCTTATGTATATGCCTAAGGTATTGTCTGATGTAATGCAATGGAATTTGTACATTTAGGAACAAAAAATCGACTTTAACTAGAGATTTACGGATTCATTTCTGTTACTTTGGAACATCAGTTTACGTAGAGTAGTGACACATTTAGTGTTCTTTAATAAAAAAAACATTTCATATTTGAGAAACTTTGTATATGCACTTGTATGTAATTAACACTATACAGCAGTATCTGTGCTGAGTACATGAGGGTTAGCTAAGTTCGATTTATTATAAGCCCATAGAAAATATCGCTGAGCTACTGGGGAAGAAGCGAGTCAGGTGACTCACTTTTTCATTGGTACAGGTACTGGAATTTGAAGTTTTGGCAACTTTTGTCTTCGTAAACGGAGCAGACCTACGAGAAAAGTAAGTTGCGTATCGAAAGGCTCAAGGTTCGAGCCTACGATATGCTGTTGAAGATGTTTAACACTTTCAAGCGCATTTCAAAAGTGACAGGTAATCTTACTATATAGATAGTTATGTATGTAGGCAGCGAGTGGTGCTAAATAATTGCCCTTTCTTTGATCAGCGTGTCTAAATATTATAGGTCATGCCTATAAATGATTGTTTAGACAGGGTATAGCATAAGGCACCGTCTACTTTGTGAATACAAGATATATGTCTCAAGCAATAGAAATGTCATAGAAACTAATGAACCTCAGCTTCGCAGGAGAGTGTAAGTCAAGTCATAAATGTGTGAGGTGGTTGTTTGTGTAATCTTAACGTTTGGATTGTCCCCGCTAGTACAACGCTCTGTCTACAGATTTACAACGCTAAAATCAGTAATCCGATTCCCTTTGGTGGGCTCAACAGATAGTTCGATGTGGCTTTGCTATAACAAACGTGATTGAATTGTTGTTATTGTAAACATTCTTAAAGTTATGAAAAAATCACCAAAATGTGATTTTACAGAAAAATAGTCACTGTCATTATTTTACAAAATATTCAGAGTTGTTCTGAAGAGGAAAAAAAAAGCTACATAATTATTTCAATTAAAGTTTGTGTAAATAAAAAAAAAAATTCAAAGAATTATCAGACATTATTATTATTTATTTAATTGCTAGTTGATTAAGTCCTAGGCATATTTTTAGTTTTGAAAGGTCGTAAGACCATTGCTGGTTAGTCTAGATTAATTCTGGTAATTTCCAGCTGTTATCGTGCAGATATCTTTTTCTCCGGGGAAATCAGTTCCATTAAAGGAGTTACAGTTTACTTATGATATTACTACAACTGAAACTGTAATGTAAAAATAGAATAAAAACATAGAAAGGCTTTCGCATTAGCTCTGTAAATGATTCACGAACATCACTAATAAGGGTTCCGAATGACCGACTTTTGGGCATGCTTTGGTTTACTCCGATGTAATTACTACGAGTACGTCTGGTCGATTTGTGTGCTATTAGAACTTCTTTGGTACTACACAGAAACTTATCTAGAAGAATATGTTACTCACGCTAACCCCGAAATGCGAAAGAAATTCACTGTATATTTTTTACCACTTTAATTTCAGTCCAGATCGGCCGGTATTCCCAGTGATATGATAAATTATGATAATTAAAAACTGTTTTTTCAAACTCGGAGAAACTGGATCTTGTATCGTGGCTTTTTGTTATCGCATCGTTAATAGCAGTGTTAGGTTGACCTAATAGTCTGAATGACCTTTGTCAATAAGCTATACTCATCGTTTTATATGCAGATAGTAAAGATGACTATTA
Source organism: Carcinoscorpius rotundicauda (assembly GCA_011833715.1). Taxonomy (NCBI): domain Eukaryota; kingdom Metazoa; phylum Arthropoda; class Merostomata; order Xiphosura; family Limulidae; genus Carcinoscorpius; species Carcinoscorpius rotundicauda. Next base: position 119,948,198 of record CM022393.1, on the reverse strand, counting down.
GAAATTATCATTATTAAACAATAAGAATATTCATCCACTTATTATTTCAGATTTTTCTTTTATTTACTTACTGTCTGATGAGCTTATAACGCAAAATGCAAGGTTAGATTCCTATGATGGGTACTGCAAAGATAGACCAATGTGCAGCTTTGTGCTTGAAAACACTCCTACAAAATCTAATTGTCGCAGTAAGTGACAGTTCTGCATTTAGCAAAGCGACATGTAACAGGTTTACCATTTGTTTTGTATATATAAACACCTAATTAAAGTATAAAATAAAATTCAGAGAGGTATATTTTTGTAATTGGTATACGTCTTTAATTCCATAACTAGGCAACACTTTGTAGTTTCTGTAATAGCGTCGAAATTGGATAAATTAATACCCATTTTGAGAAATATCTTAGTGTTTGAAAAATTTAAATCAGAAGTAGTGTCACAAAAAGACGATGCATGCTTGGAAGAGAAAGGTAACTGAAAGTGTACAATAAGGTAACAACTGCAACAAGGTAATAAATATGATAATATAAAACCTATCACGAAAGCAATAAATTGTAAACCAGCATAATAAGATTTATTATAAAAGAATTAAACGTATATAAAACAAAATTGTTGATAGAAAGCTTGAACACGTTATATTAAAACGATTTTGGATGCTCACCACGTTGTTAAAAGTCCATGTCGCTCGTCTGGTTACGCTCTATCTGACAACTATAAATCCTTACAATAGCCCTGAAGTGTAGTTTATATTCTTAAAGGCTCTATTGTTAAGTTATCGTGTATAAAACACGCACATTTTGATTACATGCTTTCTATAAGCTATTTTGTATACGAGAACAACTGTTTCCCAGCTCTCGTATTAACATTCTGATCGCATTCGTCAACCAGTTTGACAAGTATGTTCCGAATGAAGTCGTTAGAATACCAGTTTCTTTCTACAACTGCTTGAGGTTTTCGACAGTTAAACAAATATATGATCAAAGCTATTTGTGTGCTCGAGAGGTACGTTTCTTTTGCGAATGGAAGTTCTTTATTATATTTCTTCATGTTGCTTTGAACACGTAGGCGGATTTTGTCACTGAACGTTGTGTCCTTGCCGTTAGAAGACGTCACATTTTGCTTACCATTAATGGTAAACTTGTTACAGGGTTTTTTCTGTATGGTCCTGATTCTTTAAGATGATCTATATTTTGTTTTTCAGTGTTATTAACTGGAAGAGAGATCCTAGTCATGAAAATTACAAATCTCCAGTCTGAAGATATTTATGATATGAAAGTATATATATTTTTAAATTAATTTCTGTAACATCACGCTTCCTACGCGACACAAATTAATCTAATTCTGATGGATTTAATAATACTGCGACCTGACATATGCTGTGTTAGTCGACTGACTTGCTGATTTGCATAGCTAAAATCGTTTCAATATAATGTGCTCAGGCTTCTCTTGAGCACTAAAGTAACATATCTTGGAATATATTACGTACACATAGTGAATCGGCTAATGGTAAACCAACTTGTAATGTATTCCATGAAGTCATGTATCAGCTAATGGTAAATTAACTAGAACTTTATCGTTGTGGACATTGTAAAACTACAACTATCGTGATTAATACTATAGCGTAAAAATTAAATGCTCTTGTCTGACTGTAACTATCACGATAACCTAAAACATCTTGATAGTGATGGTCTATCAGAATTATTGTTACTGACCATAGTGCTGATGGTGAAAAGACAGAAAAGTACATGGCATCTCACACGTTGAAGAAGATATATGAAGACCTTGGAGTCACTGTTGAAAGAATATCTATCATCAATCAAAATATTTCATCAGAACGAAGTGTCTTTCCAGAGAATTATCTGAAACATAATAACTCTTCACCTGTCATTAAGATGAAAGCTTCTTAGAACCAACGATTTCGCAAAGTTGACATCGTGAGAGATTAAAAGTTCTAAGCTGTAACAATATATATTAGCGTTATAAAATTTTAATATATGAAGCTTCTTCAGATCATCTGTTGAAATATTAGAAACAGGAAGCGACAAGGACTTGTAAATATCTAGAAGGATATTAGTATTTTATTATTCTACATGAAGTTGTATATTAAGTATTTAGATAACTGAAATTATTCGTTTGTTGTATACAACACTATTGTCAGCATTATTTGTCTCTTCTATTTGATAGCAGTAGAATAAAATAAATTTAGCAGCTGTCACGCGCAACACGCAGATGCACCCCTCACTTCTGGCTTTATAACTATTTTATTAAAAACTTGACGACATCCGCAGCTGGTCGCTTCTCATGAAAGCGCTTCGAAACAACAGAACGGTATTTGTCTATGGGGTTTACAACGGAACGCTATTCTCTTAAACTTCAGGTAACAGACAGAAGGAGAGGAAAAGAGCTTTATCTAATAATCGGGCGTGATCAAGTGATTTGAGTACCAAATTGTATATTTAAATGGTCATTGTTTTTGTCCTGTTACCTCAAAATCACGCAGCACAGTTTACTCTTACTATTTAGTCAAATAAGAATAGCCAAAGAGTAAGTGGCGGGCGCTGTTGAGCTGACTGCTGTCCTTCTGTTCTATCATTTCAAATTTAGGAATGGCTAACTATAATAGCGTTTGCTGGAGGAATAAGTTAAAATAAATCTGACCCTCTCTTGTCTATAATCCCAAAACCAGGACAAGGAAAAGCGATAACGTTTGTGAAACTTTGCGCAAACATATGAAATAAAGAAACAACATTGTGGGATAATCTTCAGACTATGATGCTAAAATCTGAGCTGCTCTAGCCATTGTGGGCAAAGAAGAGATAGCCTATTGTGTCTTTTCTCACTAAACAATAAATAAAACAAACACTAATGTTTTGTACGTTTTAACATATTTAATTTACGAGAGTTGTAAAAAATTATATAATAAGTTACAAAATTCTACTGTATAAATTATTCGCAACAAAATCCTGTATAACAACACACATTTTTAAAGTTTACTGTAATATATTGGAAACCTTAAGGTTCTTCTCCTAGCTTATTGAGTAGTAATTATAAATCATTTAGAGTAAAATTTTAAACCTGATTGATAATTCTGGTTAACAAACTGGAATCACAATAACTAACATTTTGCTACCCATATGTTGGAGCTGAATAGTGCTGGACCAAGGTAACAATTGGCTGACAAATTCTATAGTCGTTAACACGAATGCAAAAATTAATTTCACGAATATCCTCCATGACCTGGTAGTTCTTGTCGTTAGTAGAGAAAGTGAAGTAACGAATAAGTTAATTTTTATAAAACAAAAATATTTCTTTTGAAACGAGGGATAAAATATAAAAGTTTCTGTTATAGAAAATTACTTAGTTTATTTGGATAAAGTCCTTATTTTAAGCCAGAAATACACACACACAAGATATCCTCGTAAAGGGAAAGGGAATATAAAAATCTATCAAATATTATAATTAACATTACGATGAAGCGTCAGTGGTCAGCTATAAAATGAGAGATAATTGGGAACTATAATTATTCCAGCTTCACTGGACTAAATAATTCGTTAGCTGGTGGTCCTTTCTATAATTTTTGAAGTGAAGCAAGAGTTGAGAAAGATTCCTTCACTCTCTCCTGAGGTAACGTAAACCTACATAGATTTATTCAGTGATTAATTTACTTGGAAATATGCTTTTTAACTTTTACACAAAGCTTCATCATAACGCGCCATTATAAAAGAGACATTATCATGCCTAATTAAAGTTCGTACACAGAATACTCGCCTTATCTTTTTATTCCAGTTTTACCAGAAAATTAAGTAAAGGTAAGATACCGTAGATCTGATGTCACGAATCTGACATTTCTCATCTTAATCCATGTTTATTTATTTATAAGCTTTGATATAGAGACGTATGAGTTCAGTATGGCCAGTTTAACATTGTTTTAGCGCTTTCATGTCTCCCTTTCGAACTCGATAGTTCACGGAAACACATAATTATGTGTTTCAAGTACAGCACAAGTAGTTTGTTAAATGGTAAATACTTAGGTATGACTGTTTATGATTTCTCGTCTTAATCCAAATAAGACCAGAAATAAACAAGTACAACCAGTAAAGATACATTTCGATATGATTCACAGAACTTTCATTTTTTTACCATCAATCACGTCCTTACATCAGTTCCATGGGTTTAACTGATTACAGAGAAAAAAAAAACGTTTTTTATGGCAAGTTTTAATATCATGAACTTTCAACATACAAGTTGTGATATAGTATAATGCAACTAGATGATGCATTACGTATCAAAGGGTGGAATACATGTGACAGCCACGTACTCCATCATACTCAGGTAAGATGCTAATGCCTCCATTACAATATAATCCGATTGGCTTGAGCAGTTAATCGATTGCAAGCAGACAACAAGAATGAATATTTTGCAATATGTGAAATTTTTACGCAACGGAGACAGCTTGATAGAGAATTTATTCAGAGCTTATTCAGCTCTGTGGGTTATAATAGATCATTTTCTGTATTTATAGGAAAGGAACATGAAACAAGTCTTAAAAATACTTCTTAAAAAATCAAAACTTTATTTTGTGAAATGTGCTCATGATTTAACTTATTCCAAATTGTTATGAGTTACTTCTGATGTATCTTTACAACGTAAGAAACCAGACGCGAGAATTTATGAAAATTTAATGTTAAGTGACTAAAGATAATATATCAACTATAAAAATTTTATTTTTATTTTATCGATAAAATGTCAAGATGACGTTGTACGTTCTATTACTGAGAATATATCTTACTAAATTAGCAGATTTTTTTCAATTATGCATTAAATTTAACCAGAAATGCTGATAAAAATTTGCAATTAATAATAATTATTCTTAATTACCGGTCATAAGAAAATAATAAAAATATTTTATGAACACTAACATTACCAGTTGGATATATTCGTTGTAAACGGTGTTTTCTGTTACTATCCCAAGAACATGTTGGAGATGTTTAGCGAATTATTAAACATAGAGGTAGAACTTTCACATGCGAAGCTTCGTATACTATGCCTATCATAATTAGCTAAAATAAATAACATTAAAATCTTTAAATAATTATAAATTAAATCTATAACAGTATAAATAACTGAAACATACATTGGACTAATTAAATTTAATACTGTAACCTACATAAATACATAGAAAATATGTATATATCTGGAGTAACTCCTGGCATGCTGCAGTTACAAATGTTAGATATGATTTGTGTATCTAGGGTAAGTTATGGCGTGCTACACTTACAACTGTTGTCTATGATTCATGTATCAGTAGTAACTCCTGTCATGTTACATTTACGTCTGTTGGGTGCGATATACATCTGGAGTTACTATTAAAATACTCGGAGATAAAGAAAGCTGAATATATTTTGCATCAGGCCTGTTTTTTGGGTTATCTGCAGTAAAAGTGTTGAGAATACCCTATACCTTGTGTAACATTGGTTTACCTTCACCAGTAAATTTGTCAGAATTCTCCATATAATTGAAAAAAATTTACTAATATTTTACTGTAACGATCCGATGTGAAAATTATTCAGTTTGATGACTGATTTTCTTTGAATGTATAATGAATAATTTAACAGATTTCACATGACTGAGCAGACTATTGTAATATATATCACAGAACTAATGAGAGTTGTTGTTTTTTTAATACAAAAGTAACTGTTCAGTGGACACGCTTAGATCCACTAGCAGTATTAAGATACACTTTAAACTATGTCATTTGGAGAAACTTTTTTGGGTCACTTTCAACATTGTTTATAATTGTCATTCATATTTATCTCCTGTATTCTATATTGAAACATTTCTGTTAATAAATATATAAGTGCACAGTGACTTTCCGAACACCCTGTATCCTAAACCAAGTGAACTAAAGGGTTAACTCACTAGTTATTTCACGCAAGGAATTTTTTAACACCTCAAACAGCCGAAATTTTCACCAGTAATGTGCAATCCCAAATATTATCTCAAGGTAATGGAACGAACCCGACATTGGGCACCACATTTTGGTAGTAATTTATATTTTGCATTTTGCGGACTCAGTAATGAACTCCAAATCTTTCTCTCTCACGCCAGGCAAGTGCTCTGTCAATTCACCTGTAAGATTAACCTTTCACCTATTAGTTGTAAAACACTTGTTAACAACTTGAACTATCACAACAGCAATAATTCCTTAATTTCAATATAAAGTTTCTGTATTGGTTAATGTTAAATATATATTGTGAAAACATTTTTTCTTGACAAATAAAGAACTCGTTTCAGAGTATATACATTACTGGCTCAAAAATAAATATTATACATTGACCTATTGAGGTGAACAGTCGAATAGATGACGTCTTTAGTGATACACAAGTGAATTATTGTAGCAGATCGCCAAATTCCATGGCTGAAAGATGTGAATTAAATGTATATGAATTATTTAAGGATCCACTTCAAACTGAAGTGAATTTTGAACAGCACATTCAATGTTTAGAAGAAAAATTAAATATAATTTTGTTGACAAGTTTGTTTGAAGTTGAACACAAAGCTGCACAATGACATATTTGTGTTCAGCATACCACGGATATTAAAACCAGGATTCTAGCGTTGTAAGTTCGCAGACATACTGCTGTACCACTGGAGGGGGGCATGCAAAAAGGGAAACAAAATTAAATATACGAAAAATATACTTGAAAAATAAACAAAACAATAAAACAACTATAACACATCGGGGCACAAATTACAGGGTGGGCCATTGTGTAATGTACCGTGGTGGCTACTCTTCGTGATGTAATAATGCTAGAAATATTACAAATATACAGAATTCACTTTGTCATTTTGCTCGGATTTCCGGATGTTTAGTTACTACAACATACACAAATCATCTTAAAAAAGACATTCATCACGCTTTCTGTACCGTTTTTCAGTTTATACTAGCATCGACAATGCGGCAATAAATCACTATGAACTCATGCAATCACCTCCATTTGTAACGTGTTAGATACCGCTCGTGCAATTTTCTGGCAGTGTTATGTTCAGCTGTGTGCGTGGGAGCAGCTCGTGAACATGTACCTTGTGTCACCTTAATGGAAATAAATCCGCTTGAGTTACTTTCTTTACAGTTTGTTCCAAGCAAATTTCAAACGTTAGCTGAAAAGAACCGCTGTGTTCCTATATTTGGTGACGAGCTGTGCATATTTCATCGTTACCAATAATATGCAAGTGATAAGAGGTTTTGGAGCAGCTTGTGTTATTCAGTTTTGTTGCAAACACGTCTTCCGATGATTCATTAACAGATTTCTGCCATTTGTATCAGTAAACTTTTCTTCAAAAACACAGGAACAGGAAAATTTCTGGTCAGAAAGAATTGCAATTTGAAATTTCCATAAGGGGTGAAATTTAAGCGTTATCTGATATTTGAGATTATGAAACTAAACTGAATGACAAGAAGAGAATCAGGAAATTTTAATTTAGTTATCGACGAGTGGTCAGAGTGAATACGCACATTATCTACCAAGCTTTGTACATGTTGAAAGTGATTCTCAGACTTTTTTGAAGTTCAATGGACAGTTTCAGTTGAAGTATTTTTTACCCATGTCATGAAAATTCGTAATTTAAGGTTAATTAGCGTATTTAAAGAATTAAAAATTAATGCTGTTGGTTGTTTTTGAATTTTGCACAAAGCTACACGAGGGCTATCTATTCCAGCTATTACTAATTTACCAGTGAAAGAGCAGAAGGAAAGCAGCTAGCCAGCACTACCCATCACCAACTTCTGGGATACTCTTTTACCAATAAATAGTACGACTGACCACACGTTATATAACCTTCACGGCCAAAAGAGTATGTTTGGTGGAAAGGGGATTCAAATCCACGATCCTAATATTATGAGTCGAGTGTCCTAAAAACCTGGCAATGCAGGGCCCAACTAAAACTGTAGACTCACATATCTTTTTCAAAATCAAATTTCTCTATTTTCTATCTGTTTTCTTGCAGCACCATTATGGTTTTTGTGATTTCTATCCCTCGGATATTAGTGTTATAATTTCATAAACTTAATGACTTCACACACCTAACATGGTGGATTCAAATTTCAAAAATTTATTTTTTAGTTGTTTTTAACGTAGAGTTAATCAGAGGATTCCCTGTTCACTGTGGAGAATCGAGCTCTATATATTTAGTGTCATAAGTTCTTTAACTTACTGTTTATCAAAATAAGTATTTCATTTAATATTTAATAAAATAAATTATTCAAGTACGAATATTTATTCACATAACTTCGTTGTTTTATGTCAGTAACAAAATACCCCCACACACATATTACGAAATATATACGTGTATACCACATGGGCTAGTGGTTGATGTGCCAAGATGCAGGAAAAAATCCACGGTTCAAGCTCGCGATGTGCCGTTGAGCAAACTGATATAATACTTATAGTTAATCGCTTAAAAATCAGACAAAATCATTGCAATATTAGCTGTTTTCCTTCAGGTCAGTAATTCAAATGTGAACTATGTTTATAGACGTGGGATTATTCATCTTGATTATCTTACCAAAACGACTGGAATACAATATATTGAGCTTCAACAACATTTCGCCATAAACATTAGAGCACTAGATATCCTAAACCTTTACATCAAACGATATAGAGCCAATCTAGAAAACATCATGAAGAAACAAACAAGTGAAAAAAATCAATAGATTGATCAAGACGGATAATCCTACGTCTATAAACAGTTCACAATTACAGTTCGAGATTACTAACTGCTGCTGAAAATAAGATCCTTAACGTAGGTGTAAACTTCGCCATCCAACTTGACACAGTCCTAACTGTTGATATAGCTGCAACCTTAGAATCTGCTGCATAAAGCCTCCTGAACTTTAAAACTAAACAATTCCGACATCAAACTTGCACTATTCTCAAGAACGCAAAAAAACCAAAACCGAACGTCACTAAACACGAATGCAGCGCACTGAACCATCTAAAACGAAACAACATCAAGATTCTACCAGCAGAAAAAGGAAACAAAATAGTCATTCTAGGCGTCAACAATTATGTCACAAAGATCGAACAGCTCACTGGACAAACATAAATACAAAAAGATCACCAATGATCCTACAGAAAAGACAAACACTAATCGATAGAACACTGAACAAACTAAACATACAAGGCTTAATCAACAAAAAAATAATCAAAGATTTAAGATCCAAGAAAAAATTTCCCTACTCAATTTCACGGACTACCTCAGGTACATAAACCTAATATATCTCTCAGGCCTATGGTCAGTGCTCAAAACTCCCCTTGCCATCAACTGACTACTTTCCTAGTACCTATCGTATCTCCACTTCTAGGAAACACTGAACATCACATTCAAAACTCTACAGATTTCATAGGACAGCTTAGAAAGCTACACATTAAATTCTAGGATATTACGGTCAGTTTTGGCGTCAAAGATCTATTTGCTAATGTTCTAATTTCAGAAACCCTTCATACCACCAGACGACTACTGAATGACAACCCTCTACCACACATAACATATATGAAAATAGATGCCATAATAGAACTAAAAACCAATTGCCTACAATCAATCTATTTCCATTACAACGAGAAATTCTACGAACAAACAGATGGTCTAGCCATGGAAGCATCACTTTCTCCAATCCTAGCAAACATTTTCATGGAAGACTTTGAAGAGAGAGCCATTTTTTCCACACTTATAAAACAAAGTTTCGTCAGACGTTATGTCAACGACATTTTCGTTATTTGGCCCTACAGTCAGGAAAGTGTAGTCGAGCGAGTGGTATGTTTCAGTATGGATCGAAAAACCAGGGTTTGAAATCTAATTCAATTATTTTATATAAAGCCGAATAAAGCTCACTAAACAAAAGGGTTCCTCTGGCTAGCTTCCTTCCTTTCGGTCAATAGTTAAGATAGTAGACGGCTATACTTTAACTCTAGAGATCACTAACTTAGTCGTTTAGCTCTCGATAAATCTAGAAGGCTTATTTTCCGTATAGGTGTGTACAAGTTACCTTCCTTGGAGAGAAAGTTATGAATAGTAAAAGGACGAAACAAAAAAATGTACAGACATTTTCATAAGCTGCTATGACTCAATAATACGTAAATAGATTCATTTGATGAATCTGCCTTTAATCTTTTTTATTTTGATAATAGTACTCTATCAAAGTAAATTATATCTTTTACAATAAAGACATTTTCTCTTCTGCATGTGAACAGCTGATGTTAAAATTTGTACAATCTTTACGAACTTCATAAAACAGAGTTCCAAAGAAAAAAATATTCTTACTTCTATTAACAAGAATATTATAATCGTCACCTTTTCTTTGTCTGTCTGTAATGTTTCTCACAATTTGAAGGACTTCAAATAATTGAAAAAAAACAACTCTTATTCAGCACAAAAATGCCCGAGATTCAGACAGAGAAAATTTCAAATTGAAGTATTCAATATATTTTGACCTTTTGGTGGCTCAGTGATAAGTCCTGAGAGCTTGTGAGGATCAACATTAAATTTCAATACCTGTGTTATGTAAATGTCGTGTAAATATTTTGTAAACGACAACATGTCGTGTTTTGTTTAAATTTTCATTTCTATTATTTATATTTCCATATTTATATTATTGTTTCGAAGTTTAAACTAATAAAATATGTTGTTATTCATTTAGGGTAACATTTAGAATTTTCTTGAATTAATTAGACCAATCATATGTTTGTAAATGAAATGCTGGCGACTTCGTGTCTAGACGTTTAGTCTCGTGGAAGAACGGACATGCGCAGATTGCTCTGGAGATCTGTAGAAGTTTCGCGGTTTTTGAGGAGTCTAGGCCTACAATACGTAAACAGACGAAGATGCGAGGAAGAAAAAGGAAAGTCAGACATTAGTTTTATTTCAAAAGAAGAGAGTCAGTCATTTCGTTTGAGAAAGTTTAAGTGTTTGATGTGATTTGTGTCTGAAGTTAGATCTACGGAAGCTGTGATTTAATTTCGTCAATCTCTACTATTCTTTTGAATTACTGGTTGTGCTGAGAGTCGGGAAAACTGGAAAAATTGAAGGCGACAAATTTGTGACGTTCATCAGAGGCAACGTGAAAAGAACTTCGTCGAATTTATTGAACTGTGAACTGTTTCTGTACTTCATTTAAACTTCGGAATTTCTTCGTGGGACCAAATTCACACCCTAGACTGGAATTTGAGACTTTCATGTTAGATCATTATATTAGATACAGGCCAGTACCACTTTGTATTGTGTTTAATTTTGAAGGTTGAAACTAGTACTATTTTGTGTTGTAATTAATTTTGAGTGTTGTAACTTAATATCTGTCACTGTTATTATATAATTTATGTTATATCTGTTAATAGTTTAGTGTAATAAATTATACAAGCTGTTATCTGTGTCTTTCTGTTGCGTTTAGTCTACGAAAAACATAAAACATAAACAAAAACGTAACACCTGCGATTCGCAGGACCCAGACAGCCGATTGTAAAAATCCAAAGAAATCAATATATTTTGAGCGAATTCTTCTCCGTGGTGAAAATGTACAACTTTTCTAACACTGTCCCAGAGACTAGAGCTCAGAAATGTGTAGAAAAGTGTTCATGTCACTACACTGGATTATTCACACCAACAAATGTTTAAGTGATTCAAAATTACCACACTGGACTTTAATACATACAGAAACACTTATGTTCTTAATCGATGAATAACCCTCATAACCCATTCGCCAGTTCTTAATCTTTTCATTAGTGTCTTCTTGTTTTACTTCTTGTCCTCTGAGAACAGCTTAATAAATTCCAAACAGTCATGCATGGAGATGAATAGTGGCTTGGCTGTCATAAACAGATTGGATATAGGGGAATTACGTGCTTAAAAGATGACGTTTAGAAAGTAGTTTGTACTATAATAATCAAAATCATTTGTACTTGTTAAAAGAAATCCTTATACAACATATTTTACAAGAACTCTTGCCCAACGAACTGTTTAATTGTTCATGCACCATTCCAATTACTTTTGGTAGGATGAAGTCCAATTTAAATTTTCAATGTTATAAATATTTTTTCTTCAAAGATAAGGGATAGAGTTATTGCACATTTTGTTTTTGTGAAATTTATTGCACAAAAATATTTTACATCTTATTTCATGCACAACATAGTTACGCATTTCACTATCGTAATAGACAGGTTGCGAGTCCGAGGTTCGAGCCATGATATGCTGCTAAACTCGGTGGCTCAGCGATAAGTAAGAGAGCTTACAAGGTTATTTTTTTACAACGATGAAAAGAACACTCATAACTCACTGTTTTGCTTTAAGCCTAACAATAAAACAAACAAGATATTCGATTACGAGTCAAAGCTTTGCATATAGTTTGTTCAGATTGAAGGTACCACTACTATGAACTGCTATATTTTTAATTTATTGCACTACTAGTTTCTAATACTTTTAAACTTTTGCTGAGAGATGATGGAGGTGAATGTGGTTAATATTTGTTTGGTTTTTTATAGAGCCCTGCCATTTGTACATATTCATTTAATTCCTGTGCACAAATTTTTAGAAATATGACTGAATTATTTAACAATAAACATAAATAGTGACGATTATCATTAACAAGATTTCTCTGAAACAATTGTGAATAAATTATTGTCCATAATCTCTCTTCATCTGTTTACCTGTGTGCCACTATTAAAAGAGAAAGCAGTTGTGTATAACAGGTTTTAGTATGTTGTATTAATATAATTCTGAATACGCAAATTAGAAAGGCACTTAACAGTCACATTCAATACAAGTCTTGGTAAAACGATATATACTAACTACACTGAATTACATTTTTACCTTCCTTGGCTTCAAGTAGATAGCGTGTTGCTACCTGTTCGGATAGGGTATATAATAACAGTTATTTCTGATGCAAAATATTCAAACACTTAAATGATAAAAATGTACCCACACTGGGGATTTGAAGTTTCTAAAACTGGAATTTCCTTCTACATAGAGACAATTAAAAAAACCAATATCAACTTAGGGTATCAGAGCCATAAGAAAGATACCCGAAACAAGCCGTAACCTAGCAATGGCTGTTTCTAACAAAGATCAATGATGACATGTCCTGTACACGTGCTCCAAGCAACGACACTTAACGTAATAAAAAAGGATATCTGACAGAATACCGACACAAGTCATGTTTATACCTTAAACAGCTCGGGTATGAAAGGAGTATTAATACTACTACATACAAGTGAGCAATTTGTGCCATCACTTTGATACTGGCATCAGGAAAATGTCATCTTCGTACAATAAATGTATCATAGAAAGTCTTTTGACTTGACAATCTGACGACGAAAACTTTTTTGTAGTGAACACTATGATTCAGGGCTATTATCAGAATGCATGGTTGTCAGATAGAGCATGACTGAATGTGGCGACGAGGACTGTAAAGACGTGGTGAACTTCTCAAATACTTTTAACATTATGTGTTCAATGGAAAAGTGGGTTTTATCAGGATTATCTTGTTTTCCTTCTTCACACACACCTAAATTTATGGTAATGAATTTACAGATCCTCGACCGATTTTGTTGAGACCTGTTTATTCGGCTATTTTGTTGAAGAGGTATTTTCTCATCGGATCATTTCGTTGACAGACCTGGCTGGTCTTAGCTTTGCAGTCCTCACTTCTCTTCTGGACACGACTTCTTGACCTCTCTCACTGCTCTGCAAATGAGCTTCAATCGTGTAAAATAAAGCACCTCCCTATTTTGTCTAAGTCAACTATTCCTGGTGCAAGACAAATGGTTTGATTTGTTTGGAAATTTGCGTAAAGCAACACGAGAACTATCTGCGTTAGGCGTTCCCAGTATAGCAGTGCAAGACTAGAGGGAAGGCAGCTAGTCATCACCGACCACCGCCAACTCTTGAGCTACTCGTTTTTCCAACGAATAGTATGATTGACTATTACATCGTAACGACCCCAACAGCGGAAAGGGTGAACATGTTTGATGTAACGGGGATTACGAGTCGAACTTTCTAACCACCTGATCATGCCGGATCACTGAGACGAAAGAAGATTCAATAATCTTGGAAGAGCCAGGATGTCTAATATGTCGAAAAACATATCGATTTTTCATCTTAATATAAACCAAAATTTGAACATCCACCTATATGATCCGTGAGTTTAGTTCTATTGCGTATTCAACACAGGCTTTGACATATTCGCGACTGTTACAGAGGTTTTTTGTTGAATATTTTTATTTGAATATACGTATATCTGTTTTTCCACGGGAAAAATATATTGCATAAGTAAAATATTATCACTGTGGTACTTTGAATAAGTCGTATTCGAATTTAGCACAAATATTATTTTCACCTGCATAATTTTGTATGCGTCTGTAGAGAATATGTCCTGGTAGAATAAAATAAGACTAAAGATCATAGTACAAATGTGAGGTAACGGTGAAAAAACAACCTTCATTGTTGTTCAGTTTGTTTTGCATTTTCGCGCAAAGCTACACGAAGGCTATCTGCGCTAGCTGTCCCTAATTTACCTACGTAAGAATAGACGAAAGGCAGTTAATAATCACTACCCACCGCTAACTCTGAAGCTACTTTTTTTATAAATAAATAGTGGGATTGACCGTTACATAATAACGCTTCTACGACTGAATAAGAGAGCAAGTTTGGCGTAAAGTGGATTCGAACCCGCGACCCTCTGATTAAGAGTGAATCGCCCTACTCACCTGGCTTGGCAGTTTAGAGAGATCGAGAATCCTAATGGAAAACTCCTGAATGATCGAGTTCGACAAGAAAAGTGGACGTGATGATAACTAATGCTGCAGTACACCAAAAATATTAATTATCCAGCTTACTTACTGACGTAGTAAAACATATTTTTCATCTTTCTCTTTTCCGTTTAAAGGAAAATGAGTTACTCATTTTAATAAGCAAAACAAAACAAAACAAAAAACTCCCAGCAAGTACGAAATTTACTGCTATAGTACATGACTGATCATTTGTTCAGATGCCGGGCCTGCCATTTAAACTTACCACCGACTTTCACAAAACAATAAATGTAGCAGAAAGCAATAATGTTTCTTTACCTTTCTTTAAGTTTTGTTTTCAATTTTTTAAATTGGGGTCTAATTCAATCTTTTGCTATTAAACATAAAAGTCAATTAATACATGGTTCGTATGAAATAGTTGATATTTTTGTCCTGAAATATTAAAAATTCGCATTCATCAACCTAGAGACCTGATAAAAAGCATAGTTAATGTCAGGAAATTATTTTTGTTATTAAATATTTTAAGTAATTAGAAAATTTACAGAGTTTATATTTTATTTTTCTTTAAGAACCAAGAAAAATGAATGTAAAAACCTAAATATCGTTCAGTGCTATAAATAAAAACTTTATTGACAAATTAGGTTATGTTAGCTAATTAGTGTTTGTTATTGAATTACTCTGAGAATTCTGACAGAAAATGAGTTGTTAATTTACTTTAGATAAGACATATCCGTTTACTTTTTATGTTGTTTGTTTATTTTCGTAATAACAAAACATGTGAAGCACTCCTTAAAAAAGTACCCAGCCACCTCGAAAACTTAGCTATAAATCTGAGAGCTCATTTTAAAAATTAGGATTCAGATACCTATGGTAGATAGAGCATGAACAACCCTTAGTGAACATTGTGATTAACATTATACATATTACTTCAAAAACATATTTAAACTTAGCAAAATTTCTGTTTAAGATTATTTTGATATATTTTTGAGCAGTAAATGCTATCGTGATATTCAGTTCCACTAATGTCACCAAGAACTCAATGAGCAACATCGAGTTGATAAGGAGGATTGATAACAGAGAAGTCTGACATGCCATTGTCGTCGATGTCTGCCGCAGAGTTGACACATGAAGAAAAATATCGAGGTTTAAAAAATATTCAGGTTTAAGTGTTAACATAAATCTGATCCCGGAAATGCTATGCATTGAATAAATGAAACTTTTACAGTAAAGATTTTGTTTGTTTAGAATTAAACACAAGGCTGCACAGTGGGATATCTGTGCTATGTCCACCACGGGTATTAAAACCCGATTTTTAACGATGTGAGTCCGCAGACGTACCACTACGCCGCTGGGGGCTAGAGTGCAGAAAGAAAAAGAAACTGGCTGATCAGGTATAGGAAGGATTTTATTGAAACACACGCGTCGGACAAAAATTCAGCACACAACCACAATATAATACTGCACATTTTGTGGAATATTTCAAACAATATTTATTTGGGAACAAAATCATAACTCATACCAATTTATATAAATATCTGCGTCACCTCTTCATTTGGCTCGCCCCACCTAGGGCCAGTTTATTGCAGTTAGCCTACGCAATTGTTATATGAAATAATGATTTAGGTAGTCTCCAATCATTATTTTAACGCTTAAGTTATTTTAGGTAATTTTATTTGGGATTGAAAAGTACTTTAACATCCCATTAATGATTGAAATTGTTTAACCTTTTGATTTGGTTTGGTTTTTTAATCTCGCGCAAAACTATTCGAAAGCTATCTGCGCTAGCCGTCTCCAATTTAGCAGTGTAAGACTAGAGAAGGAAGCTAGTCATCACCACCCACCGTCAATTTTTGGACTACTCTTTTACAAATGAATAGTGGGATTGACCTCACATTAAACGCTCCCACACTTGTAAAGGTAAGTATGTTTTGGTTTGACGGGGATTCCAACTCAAAATCTCAGATTACGGGCCAACCTCACACTTATCCATCGTTTGAAGTGAAATAGAATAGTTTTAATATCAACAATATGGAATGAAGTATTTGTCAGAGATGACGCAAAGTACGGCATAGGTGAAAAACACTGTATTTGCCACTTAAGGTTTTTCTTATTCTTTTCGCTTAATATAACTTATTGCAAATACATAACTAAAGTTGTTGATTATACAGCGCTAATTGCTGTAAAATCACACCTAAATTGACCATAATAATACGGAGTTTCGTATACGGTATTGTAATGTTGCTGAAATTAACTGAGTAAATATGTGATCCAATAACTTATTTAATTATTAAAAACCAGGTTATAACCGATGTATAAACAATGTTATAGAAAATTTCATACACCGAGACAAGATACTGATACACTCGGAACGTGGACGTGGAATGATAAACCACGTAGCGATTTCAGTTTGGCTGGTTGATTTGGTGTTTTATGGCACAAAGCGACTAGGCTATATGCGGTAAAATATACGGTGAAAAGTTAAAATTAAAGTAAAATTATTAAAATTCATAAAAGGAAATTAAGGTAAAACCAAACAAAGTTTAAAATTTGAATTAAAAACGTAAATAGTGTTAAATCCAATTGTTATATCTAGTCTACAGTGGCAAGGGAAAAATTACAGTAACACAAACTGTAAAGGACTTTCTGTGGCATAATTGTAATTATCACAACTTCCCAGAGTGACTAACAGGTAGCTCAAAAACAACTGTCAGCCACCTGAAGTTGGCCTTTCCAGTCCCGATTTCGAGTTATTTAACATTACGGACATATTCTAATTTCAAATCGAACCAGATGTACGTTGATTCTTAAATCACTTTAAAAAAAGTATAATGTATAAGTTAAAAGCTTAAATAGCATTAAAAACATTAACGACCTTTAACAAACTCGAAACATTTTCAATAACACTGTCTAATGTTACGGATAAACCTAGGGACAGAACGTGTTAAAAACGGTGCCGTGTTTGAGAGTCATAACGATGGCAAGACAGTAAAATGCGGCTTATTGTGACCTAAGTGTTACACAGACAACACATTAGTGCATCAGTACCAGATTAAAAAAAACGATTATTAAAAAATTGTGACAAATGCGTAGTCTTGTTGAATAACTTTCTCTCTTCGATCCTGACGAAAACAAGACGACCAAAGTCCAATATAGGGTTTTATTTGGAAAAGTTGCTCACTCCAAGTTGACTGTTAACTGCCACGGAGTTGAGCCTTGAATACAGAACCATAGTCCATGTGTGAAATAGGCACAGCGGTGATAGTGCCAGAGCAGACAGATTTAGCTAAGGTGTCGGCGTGCCTATTACCGCGAATACCAATGTAGCCTGGTATCCAGAAGAACTGGATAGAAGTAGATGTAAACAGAAATGAGCCAGTCGGTTTTTAATATTGGCGAAAACAGGATGAGCACTAACATGAATAGATTCCAGGGTCAGTAAAGAACTAAGCGAGTTAGTAATAAATAGTTCAGTTTGAGTACTGCTTAGCTTCTATGTGATTAAGGACAAGAGAAATGGCGTACAGTTCAGCAGTGAACACAGAAGCTGTAGAGGGGATTCTGCGTGCAACCACCGAGCCACAACAAACCATGGCAGAGCCCACACTGTCACCTGATTTCGAACCATCTATATAAATAGCAATGGAAAGATGGTTTGAAAGATGTTCTGCAAATAACAGACAGTATTTTTAATCAGGAGTGTCTGCTTTTCTCAGATGACTTAAAGATAGGTCACATTTGGGGACAATAATAAGCCATGGCGGAATGGACTGACCAGTGGATACAGCAATCTTTTCCGAGGACAGACCCAATTCATCCAACTGCTCCTGGAGACAAAGGCCAAAAGGAACAATGGCAGATTATTTGATCTGAAAAAGTTTGGCCAACCAAGGAAGGAAAATACAACCACAGGTGGGATGCTTTGGTAAGGAACGAAGTTTTGAAGCATATAGTAAATAACTTGCAAAGAGCGTAGGTGCAAAGGAGATTCAGGAGACTGTGTATAAGCTCTGAACTGGTTAAGTGCGGAAAGCTCCAGTGCAGAGCCGAAATCCCTGATGATGAATGGGGTCCAACATCTTTAAGGCCGTGGTCCTGGCAGAGCTATAGACCAATGATCCATAGTTCACTTTCGACCGAATAAAAGGACAATATATCTTTGACATAGCACACCAATCGGAAGAGAGGATACGGAAAATGTTCAGTGCTCTTAAATTTGACTCCTAACTGAGTGATGTGTAGTATAAAGGTTAGCTTACGATCATTGATAAGCCCTAAGAACTTTGTCTCAGGGGCCACAGATTAACTGATACGCAGTTTAGGATCATCGTGAATACCAGATTTGCAGCAAAAGTGCATGCGAACGGTTTTACAGAAAGAGAAGTTAAAACATTTCGCTATGGGCTACTTCAGTGAATGATTTAGGGCAGTCTTTAGCTACCGCTCAATATTTCATGTTTGACGACTAGCATAGAGCCCGTTTGCAACAGTGAGAGGGGGTTATTTAGTGATGGCATTAATCTTTACACTGAAAAGTGTGACAATCAGAAGACAGCCCTGAAGGGCTTCAAGTTTCTGTAGAAAGAAACGGGAAAGTGTCAAACCCACACAAACTTGGAATCGCCTGTTCATTAAAAGAAAATAAAAATGGGCAAATGGCCACGTAATCCATATGTAAGGAGATCTTGCAAAATTCCATACCTCCATGTTGTATCATAAGCCTTCTCAATGTCAAAAAATATTAATACAAAATGTTGTTTGAGAAAATCTCCGATTGACATTTCAAGTGGAATCTCGTGATCCATGGTAGAGCGCTGTCGTCGAAATCCACACAAGGTGGGCAAAAGGAGGTTGTTTGATTCAAAGAACCAAGCAAGACGAGCATTAACCATCCTCTATAAGATCTTACAGAGACAGCTTGTGAATGCATTTGGACAGTAGATTTAAGGAATCTCGGGATCCTTTCAAGGCTTAGAGAAAGGTAGGGTAATAGAATAGCCTACCGTCAAGCATCAAGAAAAACATTCTCCTGCCAGATCCAATAAAAACAATCAGAAGAATAGTAATTGAAGCAGGCGATAGATGGCTAAGCATTTCATAGTGTACATCATCAAGTCTGACCGATCTACTGTCAGACCAATGAAGGGTCAGTTTGAGTTTAATGAGTCTAAAAGGACGATTATAGTCATTGAGACAATCAGCTCGAAAGGAAAGAGGTAAGACATACCCGAGTCTTGGTGGCAAAGAAGGAGGAGGGTGAAACAGAAGTGCTAGGTACGTGGCAAAAGCTTTCACCTAGAGAATCAGCGATGCTGCGAGTATCAGCTACTTTCTGGTCATCCGAAAGCAAGATAGCGAGAGGAACAGACTTGTATCACCAACTGATCTTTCGAATATGACTTTGGAATTGATAGTAGAAGTCATGCTACTTGTGAACTTAATCAAAAATCCTTCTGGCTTTGGCGTCTTACCCATTTAGCATATGGCACGGGCCTGCTGGTTGGCAGGATTCCACCCCAGACGAGGATATCGTGGAAAACTTTAAGAGGTTGTAGGAATACACTGAGCAGCAGCCTGTATAATACAATACAGTGAGTTACACAATCGTCTGCTGATGACTGACAAACAATGGCTGGGTCAAGTTCTGAGAGATCAGTGAAAGAAGGCCAATTTGTTTGATCCAGCTTTCACTGAGGCACGCTGGTTGGGTGGCATTGACCACGGTCAGTCACTCTCAAAATTATAGGAAAATGATTGCTGCCTTGTGGGTTATGGCCTTTAAGGGTGTGTCGAGTAGCAAAGACAGGGTGTGCACATGCTGATAAACCAACCCTGAGTGCCACTCCTCCATGCACTCATACATCACACAGCCTGTCATTTCTGCACAAAGAAAACTGCCAAATGGTAACTGTATCGGCAGGTTTTAGAAATCTTTCCTGTGAGGAAAGACATACAAGATAGTAGGAAGCAATCAGTTTTGATATTATCCAGATTAGAACGTAAAGTTTCAGGAATTCTAAGCCAAAGTGGTGTGTTAGGGTTGAACTCCTCAACCACCAGGATCCTCTCTTCCCCTTCACAAATCACCACGCACGGCAAACATGTGGTTGGATCTTCAGATCCGAGAGGAAGTAAACTGAAAGAACAGAACCTTCCCTCGGATGTCCCCTCACTACGTACAGGAATCTACACCAGGGGAATTTTACATGTTTTGTGTATGATGAGCAAACTATGTAAACAGAAGAGACTACGGTATTTTTGTTTCATCTTTTTTATTTCGACTAAAAAATACAGTTTTTGAAAAGTTAGATGAAATTAAACATACTATATTTGGCGCTTAAGTGCTTTATAGCAATTTACATAATATATCCATAGATTCTCACGTGAATTTGAAAATAAAAATCTGGGATGACGCACTTGTGATAAGGGTTATATTTTTTTCCAGATTTGAAAGCCGTTCTTCCCGTGATAAATATTTTTATTTTGTAGTATTTTATAAATTTTGATTGATCTATTTTCAATAATTGTTTTGTTTTATTTAACTGTTGGTCAGTGTTTCTGTTACTTTCTTTTTTACAAATGCCTACACTGTTTTTATTTTGACCTATTAAATCTTAACTGCGTCAACCGTATCAAATGGTTTTATTGAAGCAAATGTAGTTCACACTTCTTCCGATTAAATAAACAATAGTCTTCATTTAATATATTTTCTGTTTAATGTAGTTGTGCTAAACACAATTTCATTGTTTTTTTCTCGTATTCATTTTATGTTACATTATAATTCTTGTTTAAGCCTCGAAATTAAAACCTTTTTTTCTTTATTTGGAAAAAAAACCACAAAAACCTTTCCTTCTTGTTCTCACCGAACGCGCTTGTTGTTTCAGTTATAATGTGCCGGTTAATTGTATTATCCGTTGGTAAAACAGTCGCTTAAGCGTTAATGGTGAGTGACATTGACTAGCTTCCTTACCTATAGTTTATTACTGCTAAATTAGAAACAACTAGAGGAGACAGCCCTCGAGTATTTTTGCGCGAAATTCGATACAAACTAAAACAAATTTTTACGCACTAAACTCGAAATGATAAGGCTAAATATAATGTTCTAAATCATATACATCAAAACTATAACGTATTAATTAAGCTTATAAATTTGGAAAACTGAAAACACGTTTAATTAAACATGAAAAATGTGTACTAATATAGCGAAGATTTAGTACAAACACCCTTTGAAAATACGCTGTTTAGTTCGCAAAACTAGAGATGACATGCAAAATGGATGTGCTTATAAACAAAAAGTTACAGACATCGTTAACTGATGAGGCAGTACAAAAATGCATGTAAAATATTTTAAGCGATTTTTAAAAAAGGAAACATAATAAAAATGCGAGTTAAACTTGCATGTTAATCACCTAAAAACGTTTTATTTCGTACAATAAAGTGATATAACGCTATAGTTAATGTCAACTTAATATAAAAACGGTCGTACATTTGAAATATTTCAGTATGTTTTCAGTCACGCGTGAGCAAAGAGATCGAGCAAACACGTATATTATACTCTCACTCCTATATTTTAGCAGGTCATGTATCTTGGGTCAAGTGAAGTTTAAGACACTTCATGAACTGTTCAACGGTAGCTCATACATTGTGAAGCACTTTCAAGAGAAATGTTATAAATTAACAGAGTATAAAAGACACGAACTACAAGCGCAAGAAACAAACGTGTTAAGACCGCAGCCTTACGGTACTTGCATTTTTCGTGAAGTTGTAAATATTTTTAATGTTACGAAACCGCAATGTTGTAAAGCTGTTAATCAACACGGATTGTTAATCTTGATCATTGGACATAACAAATAGGAATAAAATAAGAGTTATGTCCATGGCCAGGTGGTTAAGGCACTCGACTCGTTATCCGAGGGTCGTGGGTTTGAATACCCGTCACACCAAATATGCTCGCCCTTTCAGCCGTTATAATACGAACGTTATAATGTGATGGTTAGTCCCACTATTCGCTGATAAAATAGTAGGGTGACTGTCTGCTTCTAAATTAAGGACGGCTAGCGCAGATAGTTCTCGTGTAGGTTTGCGCGAACTTCAAAAATAAACAAACAAACAAAAGTTGTGTCTCAAAAATGGGTGAAGAAATGAAGTTTGTGTATTTTTATTCTCGAATTACTTGTATTGTTAAGGTTCAGAAAACCAAACTATAATTTAAAGTGGTAATAACAGAAATATGATGCTTTGTTACTCCTAAAAATGCGACGTGACTAACGTATAACGAAAGGGAAAATTAGTGAATCTAGAAATCAAAACACAGGCAAAGCAGGTAGCGTGGAAGGAAATAAGAGAGATCAAATGTTATGAATTTCAATGAAGATTCATAGGAATGTGGAAGTATATTATGTACAACAGTCGCAGTGTTTGGTGAAGTGTGAACTGTTGTTTAAGCCAATCAACTACATTAGAAACTATGTGGTATAGGAGAAATTGTTGGTTGTAGGAGAAATGGTTGGACGTGAATACTATGATACTTTAAATGACTACCTTACCAGTAAGCCAATGCGTTATTCCACCAGGATAATACTCCTTCCCTGCCACAGAGCATAAAATGTTCATAACCACTTTCAAAGTAATTAAATCAACGTTTTTAAATACGTCACTAAGATCAAACATTTCAAGTCCTATAGAGAACTTTAGAGATAACTAGGAGGCATTCACTACACCATCCAGTTGAAAACCGTTAGCCTTAAGATGACCTAAGAAAGTCGAAAATATTGTTCAGTACTTTATTTTAAAGTTTAAATACCCATAAAATATTGTTACGTTTTTATGTGGACTGAACGCAACAGAAAGACACAGATAGCAGCTTGTATAATTTATTATAATTATCTAAACAACTTACAATACAAAAAAGTACTGGCCTGTGCTTAATAATATGATCCAGGATAAGTGTCCAAATCCGAAATCCAAAGTTCTAATCTAGGCGTTGAATTCAGTCCCACGGAGAAATTTTCGAAGTTTGAATGGGTAATTTCAAACAAAAGTTCACACTCCAATTCCTATTGACTTTTGATATAATCCGTAATCCGACTGAATTGTAAAGATTGACGGAATAAAATTTTTCACCGCTTTAGTCGATCTAGTTCTATTCACAAATTCAGTTTAAACTTTCTCAAACAAGACAAACTTCCTGATCCGAATAAAATGGATGACTTACTTCTTGACCCGAGTAAAAGTGGATGATTTCCTCTCTCGCATCGCCATCTGTTTATATACTATATCACGTAACCTCCCAGAATTCCACAGCACAAACACCAGGCCAATACAAGTGATCAATCTATTTAGTTTTAAAAAATTCTAAATGAATTTTAATTAATTCTAAAATGTTATTTTAAATTTCACCGATTTAAACCTCGAAACAATAATATAAATATAGAATTATAAATAATAAATATGGGAATTCAAATACGAAATTACATTATATTTACATAACATATGCATGCTATTTACATGACATTTACATAACACTCGACATGGTTGTCGTTTACATAACATTTACATAACACTCTCGACAACATTTACATGATATTTACATAACACATATGTCTTCAGAATACTTTTGATCAACCCTTTTTTTGTCATTAATTGTCCGAGTCTGTGAAACAACAATGAAAATCACTTGCATTACAAACCTGTTGGGAACTAGTGAAGAGTATGCTTTAGAATTAGCAAATATTCAAGCCAGGGTTAGTTACTTTAATGAGAGAGGAAAACAATGGAAAGGTAGAGAACTTTCTTATTTAATAGATGTTTGAAATTTTTTACTTTTCGTTTGAACAATTACCTCAGCTTCCTTTTTTAACTGTTTCCATATACTTTCTTTCAGTGCATCGTTTCACCTCATCTTCCGTTCTGAATTAGGCTAGCAACTTCCGTCTCGCACTGTTATTTTATTCAACCATATCCAGCTTCTGTCTGGAACCGTATTTCTATTTTATAATAAAGTTAATTCAATAAAATTTGTAGCTCAATTCGTTACCTGCTGGTTGTAAATGTCCAAATTATACGAAACGAAAAATAATTTCGAAACTATTTTTATTTCTTCTGTAGAGCCGGGCATGGCTCAGTGCTTAGTTTTTGTGTATAAAACTATGTATCAAAATGTCCGTAGTTCCAGCAGCCATACTTACTGCACACAGTTTGCACTTTCAGTTCTATTGGCGTTATAGCTATAAGGGTTAATTCTAATATTCATTTAAGGCAGTTGCATAACAGTTTGTTTGTTTGTTTTTGTTTTCTGAATTTCGCACAAAGCTACTCGAGGGCTATCTGTGCTAACCGTCCCTAATTTTGAATTTTGCAGTGTAAGAATAGAGGGAAGGCAGCTAGTCACCACCACGCACCGCCAACTCTTGGGCTACTCTTTTACCAACGAATAGTGGGATTGACCGTCACATTGTAACGCCCCCCATGGCTGAAAGGGCGAGCATGATTGGCGCGACGGGGATGGAAATCCGCGACCCTCGGATTACGAGTCGCACGCCTTAACCCACCTAGCCATGCCGGTCTTGTTGCATAACAAGTAGAGAATACTTCCTGTCAGAAGTTTCAAATTAGGAATAGCTCCACTTGAATAGCTACGTATATCTGAGTTAATTGTTTAGTTCAATTATTTCACAAGATACCAACGATGCAATTTCATAAGACAAAGTGAGGAAATATAACGTAGAAAACTTTGTCTTTTTATTTACTAGTTTATACTATAATACAAACAGCGTAAAGATTGCAAGTATTTTTCGTATTCATTTAATTCTGAAGTACGCCAGATAAACCATGTAGTTGGCGAGTGTCTTTTGACTTAATATCTCAATACTTCCATCGACGAAAAGGAATTAACAAAAAATTGGAAAAATGTATCAAAGAGTACTTGAGGTTTATAAAGACACTTCTTTTGAAATTTGTACAAACATAACCACGAAGATAGTCTTCTAGTATTACAATGACTTAATTTTCATTTGACATAAACAATATGACTGAAAATTCTACATTAATATACGTGAAAAAATAATTTGAAAAATAAGATTTATTTTCATTTGGACTAGCGCAGACTTGGTATCTGTGTCATCTTCGAGATAAACTCTCTTTGTGAAATGTTTCATAAACGATTCTAGACGTAGAATTTTACTTGTAACTCTTTTAGCAAGAAGTTGCCATTAAGTAGATGATTATCTTCTAAAATTATTTTAAAGATTATTTTACAAATCAACGTGCATGTTAACGAACTGCGATACAAGAGAATTTTAAATTAACAGGCTAAAATAATAGAAAAGATCATATTTTTGCTTTTAAATTTTGAAATTTATATTTCGAAGAGAACAAAATTCCCTCACATGCATTTCTAGGCCACCAAATGCTTTTGGGATAAAGATATAAAATGGCGAAATTTCATATTTATTTATATGACTAACATAGTCTCATCTATTTAGCAACAGCTCATCTTTCTGTTTAAATCTTCCTTTACTCGGAAGCAAGTGCAATTCTTTAAAATGAAATCGTAAATCATTAATACAATACTAGTAACGTTTAGCCACTCAGTGGTACAGGGGCATGTCTACGGACTCACACCACTAGGAACTGGGTTTCCATACCTATGGTGGCAAAGCACAGATATGTGTGCGTGTTTTCTTATAGCAAAGCCACATCGGGCTATCTGCTGAGTCCGCCGAGAGGAATCGAACCCCTGATTTTAGTGTTGTAAAACTGTAGACTTACCGCTGTACCAGCAGGGGAAAGAGTACAGATAGTCTATTTTATAGTTTTGTGCTTAATTCCAAACCAAGTAACGTTATTTTATTTATGTTTTTACATTTTCCATGTGAAAATAAGGCACTTTCGAGCATAGTGTATTTCTGATAAATGGAAATGTACAACAAATAGCCTTAAGCTGAGAAAATCAACAAAACTAACTAAAATATATACAGAAGAAATTTTTATATCTTAAAGACAGCTAGCTTTATTTGCTTTAATTTTAATTACAAATTGATTTAAAATATTAATAAAATAAAAATATTGTTAAAGTTAGAGAATATTTTGTATTACAGTTTTAATATTTTATTATAAAAAAAACTGAAAGGGTAACTCCTTTTTCTTGCACTAAATGTCTCTATGTTGTTACAGGCAAAATTGAGCAAAAATTGTATTGAAAACTAGTTTGTCGTTTTGAATTTCATGCAAAGTTATACGAGGCCTATTTAACAGTGTAAGACTAAAGGGAAGGCAGCTATTCATCACAACCCACCGCCTATTCTTTCACCAACTGATAGTGGGACTCGAATCACAACTCTCAGGTTGAGTCGAGTGTCTTTTATATCAAACAATAAAAACAAATAGTAAATTTTATGAAATCCTTTCAATATAATTCGAATATCAAACGTTTATCAAGTCATCATATTAAATAATTCAAGGCTCATTACTCAACAGACAACAGAAACAAAATAAATCCACTATCAGGATCTGATTTTAAACTCGGTAGATGTCGTTCGTCTAAAATTGTGAAACTTGTAATGAGAATTTAACATTCAATTTGAATTTCAGACCCTTGGTTACAGTGGAGTATTTGAAACTTCATTATCGACAGTTTGAAGTACAAGAAGAATACTGACAAAAGGATAACATACCATTAACAATTAGTCTACCCGAACTCTAGCGAAAATACCTTCAGGCATCCTTTGATCCGTTAGAAATAATCTTCAACATACACTGCTGGCCAAAACCTTAAGGCCAATGAACATAAAGAAAAAATATGCATTTTGTGTTTTTAGATTCAACTACTTATTTGAGTAGAGCTTCGAAAGATGAAAATAATAAAAAGGGAAAATAAAAATAAAAAACTCTCGACGTGCCATCGCTGGTAAGATTAGGCGTAGTAAAACTGGTGTTGCAAATTTCTTAAAAGACCCTGAGGGGTACGGAACGAGAATTTCAAGTGGTCGGCTCAAGAAAATTTCGCCGGCGTTGAGCAAGAGGATTCGACGGGTTGTCTGGCAAGACACCAGCCGATTGTCGAACCAGATTAAGGCCCTTACAGACGCAGAATGCAGCTCAAGAACAATGAGACGGCATGTACAAGAGAAAGGCTTTAAAAACTGTAAACGTCTTCAAAGGCCACGCCTCCTTCCACACCACGAAACAGCTCGGTTAAACTTTGCTGAGAAGCACCAAGCATGGGGCGTAGACAAGTGGAAGAAGGTTTTGTTCTCTGATGAGAACAAAAATAAACCTGGATTGTCTAGATGGCTTTCAACGTTACTGGCACAATAAGGATATCCCACCGGAGACATTTTTTACACAATACAGTGGAGGAGGTTCCATCATGATCTGGGGAGCTTTCTCCTTCCATGGAACAATAGAGTTTCAGGTTATACAAGGGTGTCAAACTGAGGTTGGCTTATATTGGCATGTTAGAGAGCAACCTTATTAACTGTTAACCTTCGCTTGCGTAGAAATGACTGGATTTTTAGCAGGACAACGCTACAATCAACAATATCTGCAGGACAAAGAATTTTTTCATGATTGAATAACGTGATTCTTTTGGCGTGTTCGCCCGAGCTGAACCACATTGAAAATGTTTGAGGGTGAATGGATGGCAAGAATAAAAATGAACGTCAATTCCAAATAGTGCATAATCTTCGTGAAGCCATCTTTACCATTTAAAATAACACTCCAGCCAGCCAGCCAGCCAGTGATTACGGCCGTGCAACTCACTACTGAGACCTCTTTTAAGGCATTTCCTACCATATTTAGAACTCCTTTTTGGTATGTTCTTAAACTTTTGACCAGCTAGTATTTAGGCTAATTTCATAATGTTTACATTTTCCCAATTAAATACTAAAAATGTTTTTTAATTTTTATTTTCCCTTTTCTTATTTTCATCTTTCAAAGCTCTACTCAAATAAGTGGTTGAGTCTAACAAAGCAAAATTCATATTTTATCTTTATATTTTAGCCAGCAGTGTATATAAAACATGTTCAGTGAAGACAATGTTCACGAAATAACAGCTTAAAGATAACACGATATTATTATTTATATCAATTACTCATTGGAATCGTCCACCCCAGGGAGACAGGAACAGGTTTACAAATTAACAATGTTAGAATTAGGGGTTTGATTCCTCTCGATGGATACAGCAGGTAGTGCGATGTAGATTTGTAATGAAAAACACACATACACCCATCGAATTAAAAAAAAAAACACATTCTTTGCAGTTTAGAGATCAAACAAAAATCCTACTATCCAACGTATTATCTATTATCCCTAGCTGTTATGAAGAAAAATATTAGAAAAATCAATTAATGGTAAAATAGTAAAGAAATTTGGTTAGGGTTTACAAAATTCTTTTTATAACTTGCAAGCCAATTACTTTTTACTTTAGTTTACCTGCACACTGCTTGATAGGGGTTGTAGATAAAGTACTATTAAGCTTTTCTCATGATGTAGAGTTCTTTAAATATCCTTGGATTGGATACGAACATTGATATAGATGGAGAAAGGAAGAATACATGTCGCTCCTAAAAGAGGTATAGTACTATTGAATTTATTATATGATGTAACTAAAAACAAGGAAGCAGCTTGAATAACGTCGAAAGAAGGATCTTACAAGTTGAATAATCCCGGTGGACTATCAAGAAGTTTGTGGACTTACACAATAAACGGGCTGTTTTCACTGTTTGCAGTGGGAACTCGAACCCCACATTTTAGTATAGATTGTTCAAAATTGAACAATTTTTAATGAAGATTTTCGTTAATATACACAAGAATTATCGTTACAAAGTCACCTTAAAACTTTAAAGTACAGAACAACGACTCGACCTTCTTAAACTATTTTCAGGTGCAAACTCTTTCGTTAACCTGAAGATGTCCTAACAAGGTCGAAACGTTTTCTGTACTTTTTTAATTCACGTTTTTACACCCAAATCAGCTGTCTTGAAAATACATTTTTAGTTCAGGTAAGTTTTTTGTTATCACGGATTAATATAATTAACGTTTTATTACTCTGTTATATTAATATTCAATTCTGATTTTGCAAAGTCAGGTAATCTAAAAAACAATGTCAGAAAATTTTAAACAGGAATTCTATCATCATTGTTTTTGTATAAGGCTTTAATGACTAAAATGTGTAATAGGACGCGTATAAAAATGTTCAGACAAATGAAAGAAATTAACCCAACTGCACTTTTTCAGGTCATTAATCATATAAATCCTTATGAAGGTGAATGCATCCAAGGAGCAAATTAGGCATATAATGCTTTTTGTGTTTAAAAATGGCAATAGTACAGAAGAAACTACACGAAACATTAAAGGTTTTTATGGTGCGGAGTTTCTTAATGAAAGAAAATGTCGAAGGTGGTTTCAAAATTTGAGATCAGGTGACTACAGCTAAAGTGATGCGCCACGTTCAGATCGTTCTGTTGAGTTTATGATGATTTGCTGCTGGTTGTACTTGATAAGGATTGTGCTGTAACAGTTGAAGAATTAGCACACAAGCTTACTTCAACTCATTCAACCGTTCACTGTCATCTGCAACTGCTTGGAAAGGTGACAAAATTTGGAAAATGGACCCACATCATTTGACAGAAGCCAACATTAGAGCAAAAGTGGATATTTGCACTTCTCTGCACTCTCGTGAATGTAACTTATTCTTTTTGGACTGATATGACTGGAGATAAAAAAATGGAGATTTTATAGAGATAAAAAATGGATATTTTATAAAAATGTTAAGCGCAGCAGACAATGGCTTAGTGCAGGTAAACTGGCTAAAGTACAGCCCAAAATGGACCTCCACCCTATGAAAGTCTTTTTAAGCGTTTGGTGGGATATTGTTGGTGTGATCCTGTTTGAGTTGCTGCTACTCAGTGTAGCGATTACACCAGATTTCTATTGCCAAAAGTTAGAGCGCTTGAATGTTGCACTGAAATAAAAGGCCTGCTTTGATCAGTCGTAAAGGGTGTTGTGTTACACCAGGATAAAGCACGGCCCACACAGTAAAGATCACATCTGCAAATATTGAAAAGCTAGACTGGGAAAAACTTGCACGTCTTCCTTATTCTCCAGACGTTGCCACATCTGATTATCACCTATTCCGAAGTTTGTAGAATTATCTTGATGGAAAAGAGCTTGAAACACATGAAGATGCCAAAACTATCCCCTCTCATTTTTTTTCCTTCAAACCCCAAGAATTTCATTATAGTGGCATTTAGATATTTATTATTCGTTGGCAGGAAGTATTTAACAATAGGAAATATGTATTGTTAATTTAATGACATTAAAACCGTTTGAAATTCTCTTTTTTTTAACCTAAAATCGGATATTACTTAAAGGATGACCTGATAGTTAACGTTTTTTTACTCTGTCATATTAATATTTAATTTTGATTTTGCAAAACAATCTACTCGTTATGAGTGAAACTAAGTACTGGTTATATAAGGTGTTCGGAAAATCACTGTGTACTTATATATTTATTAACAAACAAAACTGCACAGTGATTTTCCCAACACCCTGTATACAACTAAATTTACTGTTCTTACTTAGAAAATATTGCTAACAATAAAAGTACACACTGACAAAAACATCCATTATAATTTTTATGCTGTAAACTCAATAAATATCTCTCGTAATCCGCTGAGTTTGGTTAGATTTAAATCCACATACAAAGTTACTATTCTTGTAAAAACGTTATTAAACTCTGACAAACGTTTTAACCAATAGTGTTAAAGTATCATTAAAAAATAAACAGTTGTTTGTCTAATGCCCTGTCGTAGGTATAAAACAATGATAGTTTACCTGTAAGTTTCCATCTTCTGTGCCCCCAGACTGCGAACTTAAAACGCTAGAAATGGGGTTTTGATACCCGTGGCTGGCATTTTGATAGCCCATTGTGTAGCTTTGTGCTTAACAACAAACAAAGAATTTTTCCGTAAACATACTATATCTATTGATTATCAAATATTCAGCATCTTATTTTTTATTACTACGATATCCAGAAATTTCTAAAACGAACGAAGCTAAGTCATTGAAAGTTTTTTTTTTCAAGACAGTAATAACACAGTATCGAAGCTTCTCTTAAAGAGCGTAAACTCTGTAAAAACCCATTTCACGAAGGAATTTTAAGGTTGGGTGAACTCAAGGATTTGAATAACTTGCGTTTTTATTTTTATTTTTTGACCATCTATATACCCAGCTTTTTTCCACCAAAACATATGTAGGTTTAACTTCACGCTGAAACGGATTACTAGTAACTAATTCATTGATCACTGTCGTAGCCTCTATATTCTGCGAAAATGTTTACAAGGAAACCAATACATTCATTTTCTAATGCCATTATTAATAAGACTTTGCTTAAAATAAGCTCTACGGAGTTACAGATAACGTGACATAAATGAATAGCACTAAACAAATCTGATGTAACTGTTAAAATATCAGTTTTACGGGCTTGGTTTATTGTTTTCTTTTTGAAGTTTGTGCAAAGTTACACGAGAGTTATCTGCAATAACCGTCTTTAATATAGCAGTGTAAAACTAAGCAGCCAGCCGTCACCACTCACCACCCGCTCTTCAGCTATTTTTTCACTAAATAATATTTGAATTTGCCAACACATAACAATTCCACGGTTAAAAGAGCAAGCATATTTGTGTGACGACGATTCGAACCTGAGATCCTCATATTGCGAGTGGAGCGTCCTAACGATCAGGCCATGCCAGGCCTTTTACGGCCTTAGCAGTGCATATGAAATGATAATGAAAATATCCGGGCTTGGCGTAGTCTAGTTAATACCGAACTTGGTTGTATATCATAAGATTGAAAATTCGAGACCATAATTTGCCGCCGAAGATGTTTCGAGCTTTCAGATTTGTCGGTTAAAGATAGTAGGGCAGATGGGAAATTGTTTTGTTAGTAGTCCTAAATTATAAGCAGTCATGCTTGCTCTTTAATATTTATCAAACAATAAGTAGTTTTACAGTACAGGAGTTTCTCCAACAGTTTATGTGATCATTGTACGTCTTTAATATTTAAAGGTTTCTTAATATCAACGGCCGTTTCGAGGCCCACCTGTCTATACTTAATATCAATGGCTGGTCTCAAGCCCATGAGACTACATTTAAAGGATTTCTTATTTCCATTTCTTTTTTCTGAAAGTTTAATTGTGTAAAGTTCTGTATTCTTTAAAAAGACATTTGGTTGATAACGAGTAATTATAGACCGAATTTTTACTTCTTTAAAATATTTCAAACTTTCATTATCTACTCTTCATTCTTCTGTTTTGTGGAACATCAGCAATCTAGCTGTTTACAGCATAGATAAAAGGCATTGAAAACTTTAATTGTTCTGCATTATTTACCGAAATATATCGTAGATTCTACAATTAATTTATCTCATAGAGGCTTTAATATGCTTATTTATAAAGGCACCGTTTTTACACATACGAATAATTACATAATTGAATTTGGTTATTTCAAGTCAATTAACTCAAGTTTTTTAAACCTATTAATATACATAAGCGTATTTTACAAAAAAAACAAAACACGAATTACGTACGTTAACACCTAACAGAAGAATTGTATAACACACCTATCTTGTTTTGACGTTTTTTCTAAACTAATATGAGACCAAACATTATTGTCCATAAATTATGGGACAGACAATTAAAGCTAGCCGTCCCTAATTTAGCGAAGTAAAACAATGTTAATCAACATTTTGTGTCTGAAGGCGGTTACACGTGATATTCGACATCCCAACATGGAAGCCAACAAATCTGAATGTGTGTATAACTTGCATGTGACAACTTTGTGATGACTTGCTTTGTTTAAATATACAAGAATTATAATTAACTATGAGAGAATTATAGGTAAGTAGGTTATATATAATTTGTCATCAATTAGAACAAGCCCATGCGAGACTGGAGAACGGATGTTGAGAATGATAGATCGTGTGTTCTTACCCCAATGTTGGTCTTTTCAATCACCTCTTGAACCTAGGGTACATTTTATAACCCACATTATAGCTTGTAGTTTAGGAAACCTTTCGATTGGTGCAGCGTTTTCTGATTTTTGTTACGAGTTTTTATTTATACGAAATTTGTATTAGTTATAGCTTTAAATTTGCTATAACTATAGCTATAAAATTTGTCATACTCGACTGTTCAGTATTGTGTGTGTATGTGTGTGCGTGCGCGCGGTTCGTACAGAATATATTCTGAAATATAAACTGAGCCTAACCGACAATGAAACACAAAACTAATAGTTTAAGACACTCAGTATACAAATTCAATCTGTTTTAAGATGTATTAGATTTGAAAGATCAGTTAATTGTTTTGATCGTTTCCCAAGTATCTTTTAAAATGTCCAGTTAATTACTTTTAGTCGCTTTCACATTTGTATTTTGAAGGGGCCAGTTAATTGGTTCGAGTCACTTTTGCATTGCAGCTTTAAAGTTAATTATTTTTAGTCACCTTCACACTGCCGTTTGGAAGAGCCAAATAGTTCTTTCAGTTGTATCCACTATATCATTTTAAAGGAGTAGCCATTTCTTAATTTCGTCTCCATGCTATCATTTTGAAATGTTACACTTAATTCTTTTGACCATCTTCGCATTGCCATTTTGGAAATTCCAATTATTTTATTAATTTTTATTCTTAGTTTCTCAAAAGCGAATTAAATTGTTAACGTCGTGAAATGTTTGGCGTTCGAAAAAAATATGCAAATGCAAGAAGGAACAAATGGTTTAAGTTAAACAATCACATTGTTATTAGTCATTTAAATGTTTTTATTGTGGGATACAAGGCTGCACACTTAGAAAAATACATAGGTTTATCTCAACGTTGACGAAACGTCTTCTGTATAAGAGTAGAAGCAATGATTGATGCGAGTACAATATTCATATAGTAATTACAGATTATCTGTGTTTCTATAGCATGGGGGCAAGGAATAACAAACGCTATAATTAAACCGACTCCTGCATGTGCTCAGGAGAGGAGAAATTAAAACTATAATTATTGATCAGGATACGTGTCGTCACAAACTCCACGATTTCTTTTATTTCTTTATCACTTGCTAATGTATTCTGCCAGTCTACACCTATTATCGCTAATATCCGCTATGTTGGCTGTTTTAAATAGCAGATTATGGGTAGTTGCTGTCTTGCATCGCTGGTTACATATTCTAATTTCATTGGTAGTATAGGATTTTCAGGATACATTAACATTGAATATTCATTGCAGATATTTATAACTGCTATTTACTGATGTTTTCTCGGTTATCGTGTTTTGATACATTGCTATTGGAATAACAAAGAGATCACGTAATTAATTACGAGTAGTAAATGATGTTTTTAACATTTTTTTAGCAAACGGGATAAATATAAACGACTTCATTAAAAACTTAGATTTTAGATTACAAGACATGGTCGAACCAATTGGATTGTCGTAATCAATTTGTACTGTTGGTATATATTTATCTTAAATAAACCGAATGAATTATACATTTTTAGTTTTGAAAAAATATTTCGATCCCCGATATCTTGGCGATAAGGTTGAAGATTTATGATATTAAAATTCGAGGCTAGATCCTTGCAGTTAATATAATGCATAAAATAAGCAAACAAAATTTACTTGAAAAATATTGTAAATTAACTTTGAATAAAAAAAATCATAATTTTATAAAGGAAACAAAAATTACATATCTGTAAACAAAGATTCAAACCAGTCGTGAAATTCAGATGGATCATGCTTTGGGCTTTCAAAACTGTTTTCAATAGTACTTTTGACTAGGGAAATATAGCGCGATAGTTGTGAAATGCAGTAACCTGAAAAAGACGTAAATTCTAAAACACGGGGTGTATATACACACTTCATTCTATAGGAAAAAGAGGCTTTCTGCACATGAACATAGGTAATGTTACCATGAAATTGGTAATTTTATGTATAATCATGTTCAAACGTTAATAAGTCAGAACTTCGAATATGTGCTTTTTTCTTTAAAATTAGTTCTAAACATTCTAGTTATTAGACAAAATAAAGTTTTTTGTTATCCTTATAAAAAAGGAAAAGTAAAAAAAAAACAACAAACAAAAAAGAATTGCTCTTCTGTATGAAGACGAATATATAAAAAGTGTTTATTAGAAAACATTCGACATCTTTGGTTAAAGAAGAGTGTTTTTGAATATTTAATGTAATTTTCATCCTAATTTGAGTACCATCAGTAACAGTACAAATGTAAGCTTATAGTAAACGTTATAGATACGAGTTAAATAGTCAGATTACTCAATTATAATACATGCTTTTTTAGTGTTGTATTTTACTAAATTTAAAGAAGGTACTTAACATAATGCTATCCCACATCATATTTTGATGTACCTTGAATATTTAAAAATATATCTCTTCTCACTTTTCTTCAAAGTTAAGCAATTTCTTGAAAACTTACTTTTGAGTCTAATATTGCAAAATGATGTTACATATGTATTTACGTTACAGTTTGTTATATCTTTATTTGATTGTTTTCGAAAACTTTGGTATTTTTATATTTTATACAGTTGTAATTCGCTATCAATTACAAGCAAATTGATTTTAAAAGACTAATTATTTCCTTTTTGTAGCATCTCAATACCTAAAGTTTTTTGTACAAATTTGCTTTTTACGACCTTTCTTTCATATAAAAGATCTTTTACATATTTTTTTGTTTTCTTAAACGTTATCTAACCACATGTAATCTCTACTTTAAAGCAAATCGTTTTTCTCGGAAAAGACACACCTAAACAAATAGACCGATGAAGGTTCGCACTTATTCACTTCTCTATTATGACCAATTTTTTTATCAATTGTTTTGCAAAGTTTATTGACTGGATTGTTTAAATCTGTCTCTTGGGTGGTTTTTGTCGTGATAGTTTTCAGAGTTATATACAAATTAATTATGCGATACCCCTTGAAAAGTTTGATTTATACTAATTACTGGTTTCGTCGAAAGTAATGGAAGTCTTTCAGATAAGATGAACTTTTACCTTTCTTTTAATTGGTAAAACACGAAAATACACAATCATCTGTTTGTGTCAACCTTTTCAACGTTATAAAAGTTCAAAGTTTGTCATTATTAAATATATTTACACTTGAGCGATTGGCTTCAGGTACTTTGTTTTTTATTTGAATTAATGATTGAAAATGTTTGATAATATCTCAATTTTTTAAATCAGTAGTTTATATAAAATATTCTTTTTTCTATTTCCAGTTTAACTGCTGATCTCTGACTGGCAGGTGTTGTCTTCTAATATGGGTAATATCAGTTATAGCATGAACACCGGAAATTGAATTAGCCCATTCTGGGTGTTTGTTTTCTTATATACTAGTAGAACACTTTCTTAAGTGATAACTAGTAAAGTTTTATTGCACGACAAGACCAAACATGAAAAAATATTTAACATCATGAAGTTGACATTTCCGAGTATTAAGAGATTTTCACATCCTTCCATAAATAACAATATTTTTAGTTTTGCAAAATCGTATCAAGACATTAAGTATTTAAAATACACATTTAATCAGGTGCAAATTTTCAGTTATTTTGTTTACTTTCGGTTATAATTGTAACTCTTTCTATTGTTTAGATTACTCCAGATGACATTAACATAAAACCGCTAATAAATTTTATCACTTTTTTCTTTAATTTGACAGCAGTGGAAAGATTTTTGTGCCAAGCTTATTCCAGTAATAAAAGGAATGCCGATGCATTTAACAGTCTTGTCCCTTGAAAACTGTTTTTATGCGATAATGTACAAATTTTCCTTTTTCTTGTCTGTAGTTGTTATTGGATCTATTTCAATCAATAACTATTGAGCCTCAGAGCCTACGTTTGACCTTTAAACTTGATCATTGAAATGAAAACCCATACGTTTTATTTTTCTCTTCAGAATCTTTAGAAATCTCCTTCGTGAGAAGTAATAGTATCTACATATTTTGAGATAGTGTAACAGGAACTTGTAGTACAAGTAAGTTCATTAGCTTTAGCAGCAGAGTTCCTTCACTTGATGTAGTAGCAGAATTTTGCCTTTCTTTAATGTGTTTCGTCAGAAGACTGCAAAAAAATGATTTCCTAAGTCTGCATCTCTTCTCAATTTTTTGTCCAACTCTGAATACCATAAAGATGTCTTTTTTCCCTTAAATTTACACCTGAACTATCTTTGTTCTAGTTATTACTATCTCAGCCATCGTTGTACTTTATTCGAGAGCTTATAAATCTATAAACAATTTTATGAGTATTTTTATGCTGCACGCTTCTTGTAAAAACAAATGTAGTCCATCGAATACGCGTCAAGCTGAATACACCACAGTGGCGTAATTTCCAAAATGCGTTAAGAAATATCCTTTCGTACGTTTTTAAAGTATTATTATTCTGCACTTTTTCATTGGTCATGGGCCAAGTTTTGCAAGTAATGATTATGTTGAGCTATGAAACAAAGTTGTCGCAAAGGGTTGGAGTTTTATAAAAGTGACGGTTAAATACTACTGTTCGATTATAGTATCGCAAGTGTTGTCAATATGGAATCTCTTTCTAATCTCACGGCTCTCAATGAGAGCTATTCTTGATAACATAACCCTTTTATAGCTTTGTGTGAACTTCCGATACGAACAACCAATTCAATGGTTATTCACTCTCAGTAGACATGGTCATCTAAGTTTGTTTTGTTTTCATGCTTATTTTCAAATTTTGCGCAAAGTTAGAAGAAGCATATCTGCTTTAGCTGTCTCTAATGTACTTGTATAATACTAGTGTAATCACTACCCACCGCCAACACTTGAGCTACTTTTTCACCAAAGAAAAGTGAAATTGACTGCACATTATAACGCTCCCATAGCTAAAATGACGAGCATGTTTGGTGTGACGGGGATTCGAACCGGCGAACCTCAGGTTACGAGTCGAGCACCCTAACCACCTAGCAATGCCGGGCTACATCTTGTTGTTTGGAATTAAGCACAAAGCTACACAATGGGCTATCTATGCTCTGTCCACCACGGGTATCGAAACCCGGATTTTAGCGTGTAAGTCCGCAGACATACTGCTGAGCCACTGGGGGGCAGGGCTACATCTAGAGAAACAGTAAATAAATGTGATACTATGAACTTGTATCAAAACTAGCAAACAAATTGTTGGAAAATTGTTTTGTAATTCTTATTATTTCTGAATTTTACTACTTCAGATCGGTGCCTATTTTGTTTGCCAGGAAATACTAGCTATTAACCGCAAATTTGCTAAAATGTTTGTTTAGAAAATGTGAACGAAGAATGCGTTGGAAAAAAATAAAAAAGTGATCAAAATTATTTTTACGAATTTTAGCAATAAACAGAATGTATTAAGTGTACATCAAATTAGTAATATTGTTATACCTTAACAATTAATATTAAATATAAGATACGAAAGAACAAGCAATTAAGTAAAATCGTTGTGTTAGTATCTAATGTGAACGTTGATTTGTTAGTGAAATTTTATTACCTAAACTCTAAAACTTGCGATCGAAAAAATAAAGTACGTTCGTTAATCGGGCTGGACTTTGCATTTTTATTACCGAATAATCCAAAAGTTCCTACACAAAAATAGCAATCGTTAGCAAAATGGAACGTTAAACTGCTTTATTTTGTAGAAATGGTTTAATAAGCTCATTTCATTGCTAAGATTTATCTTAGTTGAAAAGATTCTCTAGGCAATGGGCTTGCTTAATAGAATGTACTGCACCTATTTTTACTTGTATTAATTCTCGTAGCAAGTCATTGAAATTAATCGTTCCCATTTGAGAGCTCGTTATGAAACACAATATGACATTTAATTATTAGTACACAGCTTATGTTGTAGAAATACTAAATATGGTTGACAGGGATTAAAACTTTCAACTTCGTATTTCTTCTTGTTTATCATATTATTGAAACGTTTATAATCATAGTATAAAATGTTAACACAATTTTTTCAAAGAAGTTTATGTATTGCTAATACATGTGAACAGTAAATACACGTTGGATGTGATCACATAACCTTCTTAAAATTCCAAAAGACTCTGCATGAAAAGACGAGATATTCAGGAGTTTCAGTTGTGGTATTTATTAACATATTTGCATTAACGTCAGCCTGTGTACCCTGCGAGTAGGGAAGTGAACGTGGAGTATATCTATTCTTAAGGGTTATTACAACTAGTAAATAATCACTGTCAAATCAGAACGTTTTGTGTACATTGTCATCTTGTCAATCCACTGAAGTTTAATATAGTTTTGCTTAATTAATTTGTGTGAAGAAATTGCTCAACACAGCAGTTTAAAAATAATTCCCAAATGGAAAATATTTATATATATTTAACATAGAGTTGACAGGCGTGCATTTAATACAGTTATGATCATTTCACTTTATTTGTGTTTCTCCAATTTCACATTTTCTCCAGCCGAATCTAAATAATATGAAATTGATTGTTTTAGACCTGACAGATTCATACATCTCTGTATTAGAAATGGATTGACAAATTTGGAAATACGTTTTGAAAAACACAGCAACAAATGGTAGTATTTTCGTTTTAATTTTAGAAATAGCACGACATTAAGCGAAGTTGAGAAATTCTGTGATAAAGTATTGTTTTAAAATTGAACAGGGTCTGGTTTGAGATTTGCAAGTATGCTTTGAACGTTAAAATTAAGGTACTTACGTGATTTTAAAATTGAACAGGGTCTGGTTTGAGATTTGCAAGTAGGCTTTGAACGTTAAAATTAAGGTACTTACGTGAAATATTTACTTATATACTTTCCACTATTTGTTGATAAAAGAATAGCCCAAGAATTGGCTATCATAATAAAACCCTACCAAGACATATGTAATGGCATAATAACATCAAGTTATTATAAATAGCGTCTGTAACCTTATATCAGTTCATATTAAGCATTCAGTATTTGGTTGATCCTTTTCGTACTGTAATAACATCCGTAAAACGACTTTGTATGCTGTCGAAGAGGTTATTAAGGTAATCCGCCGTGACTTCATCTTAACTTGCTACTATGGAGGCGCCGAAATTCAACGACGATAGTTTGTTTAGGATTGTGGGTAGCACTTTTTTGGTTCAGCTCCGCCCAACAATTCTCAATGGGATTACAGCCTAGAGACTTGGCTAGCCATGACAATCCTGTAACGTCGTACTGGCGGAGATAGTTCTGTATAACACGTGCTCTGTGGACAGTGGTTTTCTTCATCCTGTATTACAAATTTACAGCAAAACCTTTCTTTAGCATATGGTAGAACTATTGTCCCGTGTGATGCCTGTAGGAAGTTATGAATATCAGTTGTTCCACCATGATAAATAGCCGCCCACACGTGTGATGCGCCAACTACTGTGTGTTTCCTGTAGGAAATACAGTATTCCATAATTTGTTCTCCAGACAAATGACGAACACAAATCCTACCACGAGTGATAACAAGCCGGAAACAGGACTCATCTGGAATGATGACACGTCTCTTGTGTCTGAACTGTAAGTTTACATACTGTTTTACATAAGTAACTTAGTGATAACGGTGAATTCTGGTTAGTATCGGTTTACAGGTAGCCACCCCTTCTTGCAAAATAACCTTGTGTGGTCACTTTCCTATCCACTGTTCTTTTGGATACCATGGAATGAACGTGTTCATGCCATTCCTGTTCCGAGTTGTTGCAAAACTTTTTTCAACTTTAATGTGTTAACTTGACCAAAACTGTCATCATTTACTTAATTATTA
The DNA here is from genome assembly GCA_011833715.1 of Carcinoscorpius rotundicauda. Taxonomy (NCBI): domain Eukaryota; kingdom Metazoa; phylum Arthropoda; class Merostomata; order Xiphosura; family Limulidae; genus Carcinoscorpius; species Carcinoscorpius rotundicauda. Next base: position 119,906,635 of record CM022393.1, on the reverse strand, counting down.
CATGCGGATAAAAAAAACAGTATAGAATAGTATGCAAACGTTTTGACCAAGTCTGTAGTAGTAGACCTTTTAGCAATAAGAAGGTCTTGCAGAAAATTTGCAGTGTTAAATCATAACGAAAAGAGTATTTGTTTTTACACATAAACCTTTTGTATCTCACAAAAATCCGAATTGGACTGTAACATAATACCATGTCACATTAACCGAGAGCGCGAGTACACTTGAGTTCTTTTGGTCAAATTTCATGTTTTTTTGTAACCACCTAGTGGTTCATATTATATACTGTGAATTACATCTTTGAACATTGTATTTTAATTTAAAGATAAGTCTTAAATCCGTATACGGATAATCTATATAGGAAAACTTAGCTATTTGTTATTCATATTCAATAAATATGTATCAATATTTGGTCATGATAAAGACTTGTTTTATGATTGATTGACTATTTGGAATTAAATATAAAGTTGAAAAATGGGCTATCTGAACTTTGCTTACTACGGTTATCGAAACCCGAGTTGTTACAGTGAAAGTTCGTAGACATGCCGCTGCGTCACTGGATGGGGGTGGTTGTTTCGGAACATTCTATTTCAACTTTTAAGAATTATCTAAATAATAATGTTGTAAATATTGTTTGTAAAGGCATTTGTTATTCAAAAATATTTTAACAATTCCAAAATTGTGTGTGTGTGTGTGTGTGTTGTTTTTTTTCGTATAGCAAAGCTGCAAAAGGCTATCTGCTCAGCCCACCGAGGTGAATCGAACTCCTGATTTTAACGTTGTAAATCCGGAGACATACCGCTGTACTAGCGGGGGGCACAAACTTATGAAAAATTCGTACGTGATAATGCCACGAAGGTGTGTAATCAAGTGAAGTAATATTTTAAACGTCTGAATTATGCAACTCTAAAACTGCCCGTTTCATTTTTGTTGCTAAATGCAAAGCCATTCAAAGGATTATCTAATGTGTCCATCACGAGTATAGAAACCTGAATTTTAACGTTTTAAGCATGCAGATTTAACACTGGAGCGCAATTCAGAATAAAACTATTAAATTTATAAAAACAGCAATTAAAAATAGAAAATGGCATAAAACCAATGTTGACATCTAGTCTACAAAATTGTGAAGGACTACCTGTAGCAGAATGGTAATGATCATAACCTGCCAGGAAGACTAACAGGTAAGAACAAGAACCACCTTCAGTCACCTAAAGTTGGTGTTTCCAGTTTTCTTGGTTCCGGAGTATGTGTCATTATGGCCAGTACCAAAAGGTAAAGTAATGAAAGTGTTAAAAGGCATGCAGTAAAATTGTAATAACAACTCGTCAGGGCGACTAACGGGTAGTTCAAACAGCAGCGTTGGTCACCCAAAGTTGGCCTTTCCAGTCCTGGTGTCGAGTTATTTAATATTCTGGCCATTGTCCAATATCAAATTGAACGAGAGAGAATAAAACTCTAAAAAGGGAACCACAGTTAAAAAAGGTGTAATGAATAAATATGCAACACATAAATGAGATTAAAAAGATAAATGGCCATTAAAAAACTATAAACTTTATCAAGGTGGACAGTTTCACCATTAACAATAACACTGTCCAATATTACAGACAAACCCTGGGACAGAATATGTTTAAAACAATGCCGTCGTTAAGAGTCGTAACGATTTCAAGAAAGTAAAATGTGGCTTATAGTGATTTGAATGTTACACAAACTACACACTGGTGCATCAGTTCCAGATAAAAGAAAACAATGAGTTAAAAAACTGTGACCAATGCATAGTCTAGTTAGAACAACTTCCTCCCTCCGAACCTTATAGAAGTTAGACGGCCGAAACCCAATATAGGGTTTTATTTGAAAAAGCTTGTTGTCACGTTGCTCACTCTAAGTGGACTGCCAGCTGGCACGGAGCCGAGCCTTAAATACAGGACCATAGTCCATGTACGGAATAGGCATAGCAGTGATAATGCCAGAGCAAATAGATTTCGCTGCAGTATCTGCAAGCGCATTCTCGCGAATACGAACGTGGCCTGATATCCAGAAAAACTGGATAGAAGTACATTTTAATGAGAAATGGGCCAGTCAGTTTTGAATATCAGCGAGAACAGTGTGGAGCCAACATGAAGTGATTCCAAGGCCAGCAGAGAACTAAAAGAGTCAGAATAAATAGTGGAGTTGGAGTACTCTTCAGCTTCAATATGATCCAGGGCACAAGATATGACGTACAGTTCAGCAGTGAACACAGAAGCTTTAGAGGGGATTCTGCGCGCAGCCACCGAACCGCAACAAGCCATGGCAGAACCCACAGAATTATCTGATTTGGAACCATCCGTATAAATTGGAATAGAATGATTGTTCGAAAGATGTTCAGTAAATAAAAGACGGAACTTCCAATCGGGAATACCTGCCTTTTTCACATGATTTAAAGAAAGGTAACATTTGGGGGCTGTAAAAAACCATGGGGGAATGGGATGACAAGTGGATTCTGCAATGTTATTGAAGGACAGACCCAATTCATCCAAGTGCGCCTGAATGCGAAGGCCAAAAGGAGCAATGGCAGATTGTCTGTTTTGAAAAAGTACACCCCACTGAGAAAGGAAAACACATTCCCAGGTGGGATGCTTTGGTAAGGATCGAAGTTTTGAAGAATACAGTAAAGAGAGTTACAAACGGCGAAGGTGCAGAGAAGGTTCGTGAGATTCCACATATAAGCTCTGAACTGGGGAGATGCGTAAAGCCCTAGTGCAGAGTCATAGTCCTTGACGATGAATGGGGTCCAGCATCTTTAAGGCCAAGGTCCTGGCAGAGCCATAGACCTATGACAAATAGTTCACTTTCGATCGAATAAAAGGACAATATATATTTAGCATAGAACATCGATTTGCTCCACAACCGGCGGTAGAGAGAACACGGAGGATGTTCAGTGCTTTCGTGTATTTGACCCGTAGCTGCTTTAAGTGTGGTATAAAAGTCAACTTACGGTCAAAGATAAGCCCAAAGAACTTGGTCTCAGGGACCACTGGCAGCGAAACTTCACCGATACGGAGTTCAGGATCAAGGTGGATACCCCGTTGGCGTCAAAATTGCATACAAACGGTTTTAGAGAGAGAAAAAGTAGAGCCGTTTGCCGTAATTCACTTCAGTACATCATTGAGGATAGTTTGTAGTTGCTGCTCAATATATCTCATGTTCGACGACTGACAGGAGATCTGAAAGTCGTCGACACAGAGACCATTTGTAACAGTGAGAGGGAGTTGCTCTGTGATGGCATTTATCTTTATACTGAAAAGTGTGATACTCAAAACACAGCCTTGAGGGACCCCAAGTTCCTGTACAAAAGAACGGGAAAGCGTCAAATCCACACGAACTTGGAATCTCCTGTCCATTAATTTTTTTAAATAAACACGAGTATATATATATATATATATATTGAGAGCTAGCAAAATGCCATACCTCCATGTTGTGTCACAAGTTTTCTCAATGTAAAATAATATTGAAACAAGATGTTGGCGTTTGAAAAAGGCTTTTCTGATTGCTGTTTCAAGTCGAATTAGATGGTCTTGGTGGAATGCTGTCGTCGGAACCAACACTGGGTGGGCGAGAGGAGGTTGTTTGATTCGAAGAACCAAACAAGATGAGCATTAACCATCCTTTCTAAGGTCTTACAGAGACAGCTTGTCACAACAACTGGATGGTAGTTTGAAGGAATCTTGGGATCCTTTCAAGGCCTAAAGGAAGGTAGGACAATAGCCTGACACCAGACATCAGGAAAAACATTCTTCTGCAAGATCCGGTTAAAAACAATTAGAAAAAATATTAAGAGAAGCAGGAGAGAGATAGCGCAGCATTTTATAGTGTACATCATCAGGTCCAACAGATGTACTGCCAAACCGATGAAGGGCCATTTCCAGTTCCACCAGTGTAAAAAGACAATTATAGTAAAATAGATAGCCAGTTCTTAAGAAAAAAAGTGAACGCTTTGCCCGAGTTTTGATGGCCAAAAAGGTGAAGAACTAAGCAGAAGTGCTAAATACCCGACAAAAGTTTTCACAATGAGTATTGGCGATGCACCGGACATCAGCTACCTCTTGGCCATCAGAGAGTAAGATAGAGAGTGGGACAGAATTGTAGTGCCCACTGACCTTTCGAATATTTCCCCATATGACTTTGGAACTGAGAGAAGATATGCTAGTTGTTAATTTAATCCAAGCATCCTTCTGGCTTTGACGTTCTACCGACCTAGCTTGTGCACGAGCCCATTGGAAAGCGATGCGGTTTGAAATTGTGGGATATCTACGGAAAGAATCCCAGGTCCGTTTTTGAGCCTTCCGTGCTAATTGGAAATCATGATTCTTCTGCAAACGAGAATATCGTGGAAAACGTGTCGAAGACAGCTGCTTGTATAATACAGTCAGTTACCGCTGCCACCCAGTTGTCTATTGATGGCTGATTCACGATGGAAGGATCAAGTTCTGCGAGAGCAGTGAAAGTGGACCAAGCTCCCTGATCCAGCTTCCACGGGGGCACGCGGGTAGGGTGGCATCGACCACAGCCAGTCTCTCAAAAGTACAGAAAAATGATCACTGCCTAGTGGATTATTGTCAACCCTCCGTGAAAAACGGGAAAATAAAGAAAGGGAGCAAATCCAGAGATCAATAGCACTAAAGGACTGACTAGGTGCGTAAAAATAAGTAGCAAAAACCAGTACTGAAAAGAGAAAGATTGTGATCAGAGAACATACGCTCAACAGAGCGACTCCTATCAACAACAGCACTTCCCCAGAGGGGATGATGTTCATTAAAGTCCCCCAGGAATAGAAATGGAGACGCCAACTGTGCAACAAAAGCATCAAAGTCTGATTGATCACATGTCTCTCCAGGGGACAGGTAGAGAGATCAAACAGTAATGGTATGACCAAAGGAAACACGGCTACGGCCTCCAAGGGTGTGTTGAGTGACAAAGACAGGGTGAGCACATGCTGATCAACCAATAGTGCAACCCCTTCATGTACTTGTCCATCACACAGCCTGTTATTTCTGTACAGAGAAAACTGCCTTATGGTGACTGTATCAGCAGGTTTTAGAAATCTTTATTATTAGAAAAGACATACAGGATGGTAGGAAGCAATCAGCGTTTTGATGTCAACCAGATTGAAACGTAAACCTCGACAGTTTCATTGTATCAAGGTGGCCATTTTTAATGACGGGTAGGTGAGGTGGCTGGAGAACCCTTCTCTTTAAGACCACGTCTTTTTCCTTACTGTCCCTTTTCGGTGGAGGTCTATCAATCTCCATTGATCCTGCCCTGGGTAGATTGGGCAGATCTTTGTTATTAGAGTGGGATTCCAGTGACTGAGGGCGCGAACGAATGATCGTTTTGCATCATGGGGTGAGAGAAAAAGATACATAAGAAAAAATGCCTGTATTTGAAACCGAAGGATGTGAATCTTGAGATTTGTTGGAATGTATGGGAGGAACCGAGATGAGTTTAGAAGTCGATTCATTAACATTTTTAACCATGGAATTCAAAAGGCTTTTCATTTGTTTTGAAAACGATTCTCTTGGAGGTACAGAGATCTGTCTGCATTCCCACTTTAGTTGTTGAATAAAGTGCAGCAGCATATGTAAGAGATGGAGTGGTGGACAGCAATTTCCGAGCCTCAAGATAACTAATGTTATGAGTCGTTTTCAAACGCTGTACCTCTTTTTTCTCCAACTATTTTGGGCAAGAAAGAAAGTAGAAAGGGTGGAAATCATTGCAGTTGACACAATGTGGGTCTGTGTGACACTCATAGGCATCGTGGTTCTTGCCACAACAACAAGCACATGTCAGGGAACCACGACAAGACGTCATTGAGTGGCAGAACCTCTGACATTGGAAACATCGAAGAGGGTTTGGAATGTACGGCCGTATCTTGCAAATTAGATAACTTGCCTTGATGTTGTCAGGTGCACGTGGTGATGTAAATGTCAAAACGAGGATATTTGTCAGCAGTGAAACTTCGTCTTTGCGAGAGGAGATGCGCCTCATTGCAGAAACTCCTTGAGTGGAGAGACCAGCGAGAATCTCAAACTCAGGGACGCGTTTCAAATCCTTCTCAACAATAACTCATCGTGATGAATTCAAGGTAGAATGAGGGGTAACCTCACTAGGTAAATCCGAAATTGCCTTTGAATTCAAGAGGAGTTCACTGTGTTGAGAAGTGGATGTTTCAACCATTATGTCTTCAGATCAAAGCTTTTTTACTGACTTTGGAAATGGTGTACAGGTCTTTAAGACGTGGTAGTTTATATATTGACTGTTTTTTTCACTATTTTATTAAAATTGTTTTGTTGGAGGATCCATAGAATGAAAAGGAAAATTTCGGTACCCACTGACTTCACCCACTATGGAGCCCTACGAAGGGACGCACTACAATGTCATGCAAGGACATTGCAGTAACGCCAGGAATTTGTGAGCACTATACCCAAACATCAGCATCAAACACAATGTCCAAAACACCCGATGAGAACTTCCAGCACTGTACTTGGTTGATTCTAGCCCAAGTGGACCAGCCGATTGACCCAAGAGGGGCCACCAAAAGGCCGCCCATCTATAGGAATTCAAGGCCAAAGTTGTGTGTTTGGGTTGGACCCCTTAACCATCAGGATCCTCTCTTCCCCTTCACAGGTCGCCACGCACGGTAAACACGTGGGTAGATGTTTAAATCCCAGAGTAGGTGTACTTAAAGAACAAAACTTTCCCTGGGATGTCCCATCACCACGTACAGGAATCCACACCGAGGGGCTCTCTTTCAATAACGGATTTAAGGCCTTTTTAATTTTTAGGTTACAATGTGTTTGCTTTAGTCTTCTCGGCACGTAGAAATTTAGTTTTAAACATGATCATTTGTCCAAAATGTATGGATACATGTTAGACTTACCCGTACGAAATTAAAATAACTGGGGCCCAGGGCAAAGGGTTTTGATCTTGGTCGTCATTATACATTTCCATATGTATGACCATCACATTTAATATTTATCCTTTTTAGAGGAGAGGGGTGTTAAAGCATCACCTCTCAATAAAGTATTATTAACTCACAAATTTGGATTATTTATCCAGCTATTTCTCAAATATGGCTCCAGTTAGATTTTTACAGAAAAACTCCACGAACTATTAAAACAATATGCACTATTATTCTATGTTATTTAATTGTCATTTGAAGGGTGATGTTCTGTGTAAAATGATATGTAATCCCGCCGTGAATCCCGTTCACCAACTCCCCGGGGTTGTGGGTTAAAGTTAAGGTTTATTTCTCCATTGAGCTGCGTGTTAACTATTAAGGACTTGGTAAAAAAATAAATAAATTAAAATGCGTAAATCGAAACTAACATGATTTAAAGATGAATTAATAGATAAGCCAAAACAATTTACTGTATAGACTAGATAATTAGTATTTCGTGGTGTTCGCTCCGTCATAAATATTAGAAGTTAGTCTTATTTGATATTAAATCATATTAATTGCATGAAATCACGTTTGTCTGGTACAAGTGGTTTGAGGACTTAAGATTCATTACTGTTTATTGGTCATTCTTTTCGAAGCCGAAAATGGCATAACGAGCAAATCATATTTGGTAACTTCATTGATCGACATACAATTTTATTCGACTAATAAAAACTTGAAATACAGTGTATAAATAAATTTTCACAAGGATTTACTTTTTGGTAGATGTCTGCTTCATAACGAAAATAAAAAATACATAATGAATTTAAAAATTGTTTGTCGATCGATCAGCACTTGTAACTGGTTCGAACATATTTAACAAAATGTTTGATATTTTTAATACATTAGAGTAGCTATAAGATCACGTCTCGTACATCCCCCTAAGAATCGAATATAAATGATGTTGAGATTTTTTTTTAATGGTCAATACTTGATATCTTCAACTAACATAACGTGAGAAAGCCTTTGAGTGTTTAATTGCATGACTGTTAAAGCTAAACGTGTTTACAGCAAGTGTTCATACATTAAACTTGTATATTTGATTCATATATGTTTAACACTTCAATTTTTAGGTAACAAAACAGTAGTGCAGCTGATAACACATTTGAGTATTACTGTCAATCTGGATAATGCGAGACGTTTCCCCGAACACTTTTCTGAGGGTTATATTACATATAGATGGCGTATGTAATAAATACCTCAGAAAATATTGAAAAGAATTGAATGTTAGAGGTAAACTAAAATGGTAATTAGAGACACCATTATTCAGAAAGTTACAACATTTTATATATTTCTGGTTGAAGCCCTGAGAGCAATATAGTCGTTGGGTAAATGGTTTTGGCATCCAGCCTAACGTAACCCTCAAATAAAATACAATAATCTCAAATGGGAATGGATCTATGGTCCTTATAATATATCATTATAGACCATACAACAAGTTACTAGACAAATAATGATTAGAGGTCTAACTGCTACACACTACTTAGAAGACGTAAAACATTAGCAAATATTCTGGAAACACAAAATCTGGTTAATTCTAATTAAATATGTTATTTTACACCACAAGTACGTGTAATAAGAGCTTAATGGCATATAATAAACACCTTACCAGTAGCTCAGCTTGCATCACAAGTGCTATGAAATTATTCAAACTTAAGTATTTAAAAAGTGACCGCAAAAAGGATTAAAAGGAATAATGTTATTATTTAGATATTATGAAGTGTAATGTCTAAATAATGATAACACATGGAAGTTTTTAACAGAATTTATCAAATCCACAAAATGCGTTTAATCTAAATAGAAGAAACCAGTTTCAGTTATTGTGATGTATACAGTCCTGGAAATAATTAGATATGTTGAGAAAAATGCATATAAAACAAATTATGCAGGAGTTTTATTTCTCTAATGTGTATAAATGAGCTGCACTATAAAAATTTGCGAGGGGATAACTTACACTAATTAGATAATAACCAATTAGAAAGTGACACCAGCATAAAAGTTTTAGAAGCATAGAAACCTATATTATGCTCGCTAGTAGTTATTAAAATTTAGTTATGGCTCCTGGGACTAAAACACTTGATAAGCATGCAAAAATAAAAGTGTTTGGTGAAGGTTACTGGATGGAAATAATTAAAGATCCCACGTTTCTGTTGGAGGTTTATCAGACAGCAGAGGATATGCGAAACTCGAACAGAAAACTGAAACTTTCCAACAAAGCGACGTTAAGTATCTCAGAATAAGCTTTTCTTTACGAATTAGATCAAGTTCAGATGCTGCTAAAGAGTTTACTGTACATCTGTGAAAGATACTCCGAGAACAGTGAAAAACTGCTGCAGGACACGGTGTGCTAGTTTAGCGATATTCCTAGGCCTTCTGTATCTCTAACTGTGGTAACCTAAAATATGGTATATTGTCCAAGAATGTGATATACTGGACTTTCACTTCACATATTGGATTTCAAAGTACTCCGTTAAGAAATACATTACATTGCCAAAACTATGTGGACATCCTTTCTAACGAGTGGGTTCGGTTATTTCAGTCACACCCATTGTTAACAGGTGCATAAAATCAAGCATACAGCCATACAGTCTCCATAGACAAACATTGGCAGTAGAATGGGTCGTACTGAAAAGCTCACCGACTTTCAACGTAGCACTGTCATAGGATGCCACCTGCCCCAACAAAGTCAGTTCGTCAAATTTCTGTCCTGCCAGAGCTGCACCGGTCAACTGTAAGTTCTATTATTGTGTAGTGGAAACGTCAAGAAGCAACAACAACTCAGCCACAGGACGGGACCGCCGAGTGTTGCAGCACGTAAAAATTGTTTATAGTGATTATTGTAACTGTAAACAGAGTTACAAACTGCATCTAGAAGCAAAGTCAGTTCTAGAACGGTTTGTCGGGAGCCTCATGAAATAGGTTTCCATGGTCCAGCAGCCGTACACAAGCCTAAGATCACCATGAGCAATACTAAGCGTCGGCTGGAACGGTATAAAGCACACCCCCATTAAACTCTGGAGCAATAAGAACATTTGTACATAAAGAGGTATTATAAATGAATATTAAATTCTGATCAAAGTAAGTGTCTTAGTTAAGGCGAAGATAAAAGTTCATCTATTAGAGGTAATAATAATTAAAGCTAATTAAATATAACTTTCATACATTCGTATTCATGAAGTTACAAGTGTTTATCTTGGAATTTCCATCAAAAGGAGGGTTGTGAAGCAGATTAAGTTCGTAATATAAAGCAGCAATTTAAATAAGATCTTTGAATATATTTGATATAGAAATTTGTTTTCTGTAAACGAATACGTAAGGATTTTAAGTTGAACACATGCGGTGAAACTAAAGTCTACAAGGATGGATAAAACCTGCATAAAACGACAAATATTTTATTATACGTCTCAACAGTTCCAGTAATATTTATAACAAAAGGAATTAGAGTTTATTATAATTATAAATGTATCCTTTATTTTGTATGATGCATATAGTCCAAACCATTATAGTTTGAAGACCAGTTAAAATTATAAATAAAGCACTTTTACGTTTGTTTGTTTTAAAAGTAAATAATCATACTTTCTTACTATAATGGATGTAACGTGCGTGTACGTCAGCATCTATGTATGTAACCAAAACTCCGCCATCTATTGATTGTAACCAAAAACAAAAATTCATAAAAAATTTCACATTTGGGGTATTCAAGATTCAGACGATCAGAAAAATAGCTTATACATACAACAGCGATTCTTTATCACAGATTACAATTTTAAAAGTACCCTTTCTACAACAAGAACACGGCTTTGTCTTAGACTATACGTAAAGGGTTGACTATCTTTACTGAAGCAATTTTTAAAATGTATCACTTAAGATCTTAAACAACTATTAGTTTCTCAATTTCTTCAACTCTGGGTCACATACTGCAGATTATGAAAACTCTTGAATTCATTATTTAGTGTTACAGCAGTCATGCAAATTATATAAAAGGATTAATCAAGATGCAAGAAAATCATTATTGATAAGTCTGACTTAAGAGAAAACTAGTTTTACTATTCACCATTAAGAATTTTATTTGTTTAAAGATGACTTATATGCTGATATATGACATAAAAGAAGAATTAATAATTATAAAGAAATGATCATTTTCTTTGTTTCTAAATTTCTTGCAAAGCTACATGAGAGCGATCTGCTCAAACCGTTTCTAACTGCAGTGTAAGACAACTGAGAAGGTAGCTAATCACAATCACCCACTTCCAACTTTTGCCAATGATAACGAAATTTACCGTCATAACAACAACCCTACAGGTGAAACAGTGAGCATGTTTAGTGTGACGGGGATTCGAACCCGCAACCCAAATGCCAATCTTCCATGAGCTAAACAGTAGGATTAGAGAAACAGCCGTGTTTCTGTTGGTGATGTGCAATTCCGAAGTTACAAAAATATAGAACTTAAACAGTGCGATAAAGTGTGTAAACATTGAATTTAACAGACATTCACGCAACTTTACTGTTAAGTGTAATTATACAGAAATTTTAATGAGTTTTTATTTAAGACATTTTTAGTAAGAGTTGAACACGATAAGAACCTAACGACAATTAAAGTCGAACACAAAAAAATTACAAAAAGGAAAAAAGAAACAGTGAAATTGCTCCAGGCATGTCTCTGAACTTTTTAATTTAATAAATAAAACTTACACAAAATCTCTCACCGACTTTGATGTTCTGAGCTAATGCATTCTGTTGATAGCTAATCTTAAGTGTACAGTTAAAATGCTAAAATAAGTCTCTTCTGATAAGTAACACTAGTGTTGGAAGCTTGGAAAGCAAACAAAGCCATACATTTAATTTGAAATTTTTTGCAGTTCCAGCCTTTGCTTTCGATAAATTTCATGCAAGGATACGCTAGAGCTATTTGATCTAGCATTTTCTCATTTTGGGATAAGCCATGCAGCACGTCAACGTTACCCACCGTCAACTCTAAAGGACTACTATTTTCTGACCGAAGAACGAGATTCGACACTCATTCTTATAAAACAGCCATAGCCCCAGGTTTTGAAACGTATTTCTTTAGAGAAAGTAGACTGTTTTGTAATCCGATGTTTGTTTTTTGTGATTAAGTGTTGGAAATTATTTTTTGCCCACGTTTTATATTATAATACGTTTACGAAAACATAAGATTTATCAAGTCGTTTCTTATAAGCGTAATTATAAATTAGACATTACTAGGGTACACATTTTATCATTAAATAACAATTTTAACTCTAGCTTCTCTCAGATACATTTTAAACCCATTTTAAAATCTTATCTCGAAGGAGCTAGAAGTACAATTGATTATTAAATTGAAAAAACTACGTTTTTAACCCTAAAATTGACTTATTTTCGCACCTTTTGCTGTAGGTGGAGTCTGAATATTCTGACAGATTAATCAGTCTTATGTTTTTGCTTGTTATAATACTCTTTGTAAAGAAATGAACAAAGCAAATGGATAAAGTAGCTCATTTTATACGAAAAGTATGAAGATCACAATAGTAGTAGTTAAAGTGATTAGATGTATTTGTTTAACTCTTTTCGTACACGATTAAGTTAGAAAGTCATGGATCCACAAGCAGTTCGCTGCAGAAATTTGAAATAAAAAGCAAATGAAAAAGTCAATACAGATTTCACCGATAATTCAAGAATCAATGTTTTCAGACAACGTTTCCACTCGATTCTCATGCAATATTGAATACATATAATGGAGCATATTGTAGCGCCATCTAGCTACCAGTTCAGGAACAGATCGATTTTCTCTCGACTTATTGTTTTGCGATAGTTTATTTTATTTTTATTTAGCTTTGTTTAAAAATTAACGTTTCGATAAAACTATTAATTAGCGATGACCTGATTCAATTAATATATCAAATGTTTAATAAGTTTCCTCCAATTAATTTTATACGAAGTTTGATTTGATTTATGTAATTTGAAAATTAAAGATATTAATGGGGAAGACAAAATAAAGAATGGATTAATAGCTATAAACCTATTATTGTCAGAATTAATTATAACAACTTCTTAAGTGTAACGTCAGTTAACTAGTTTAAATAAATACTATGCAACCTACTTTTGTGTGTCACGCAACAATAAAAGGGACTCAGTGTAAAGCTGCACGAAATAGGGACGAGATAAAGATTGAGAAACAGCAAACATAAGAAAATAAGTTTATTTGACTTTGAAAACAACAAAAATAAAGAATGCTTCGTGGCTACTTCAATAAGAAACAGCCTCGTATTAAATTTTATACAAATATGATGTAAACAAGATCTTTAATACAAACACTAGAAACTATAAACAAAGTGAAAGGAAATTTTCTAAAGATGTTTTTTTTTCTCACTATAATTTTAGATTCTCTTTCAGAACTGTCCTGAGAATGTCCGAGATGTAAATGATGATCATGGTTAAATCTCTGTTTATTCTACTTCTCTATTCATGCAACTAATAGTCATGGCTAAACCTCCCTGTATACATTCTTTTAGACTCGCTCCATTCCTATTTCTTTATATAGTCCTCGAGTTCAGAGAGAAAGCTACAAAGACTATTTCCTTACGCATCCTTAGAGACTAATAAAAAGAACTGAAGACTTATTATGTCAAGCATTTTGTTTCGATAACCATGATTACTACAGTACGGATAGGCAAAAATGGGCTGTCAACAAACTAAGGCTGGGCTGCCAAATATATTAGAGAGTAATTTACCAACTTGGAAATAAAAACAAGTATCAGTAATAAATATTGTGTCCTAATCTATAGATATCACACTGATAAACCTTTTTTCTTTGTTCAATTCTTTAATTTATTAACTGGCAATATTACTTAAAATATAGAACAATAAAGCTTGGAGAAAATTTAGCATCCATTTAGGAAACCAGTTTTGCTAAATATTATATAAACTCTATCTCAAACACAAGTATGGTGTTTTTGTAACATGAGAGTAGGCATTCTTTGTATCACACCCCTTATGCGATTTATTAATTTTACCATTTCTGTAGACTCCTAAGATTGTACATGTTACTGTTAAGATGACGGACGATACGTACAGTTTTAGACCTAAACTTCATGAAAAATTGTCTGCCGATAGATCAGTTATAATATACATACGAATGTAGTTAATAAAAACAGATTCCGAATGAAAATGTTTTGGTTACTTGTAAAGAAAACAACAACAATATAATTTGAATCCTTAGCACTGGTATGTATAACAAGAAATGAGTTGATAAAGGATAATGGCAGCGGTGACATACTTCAGTCACTTTGCTTTCCTATCAGATTTTCCTATGAAGTCCGACTTTCAAGAGCAATAAATATTCGCTTCAAAATCAGTAGTAAAACACTGTACATAATATTCGTTAATACGGTTAAATTACCAACTTCCTTCAGAAAATTAGAAGAATCGAGCAGACATATGTTCACATAATGATTATTTTGCTATGAGACCCGCCATTAAGCGTTAGTTTAGCATCTACGTTCTTACAATCAGAGGTATTCACACCCTAAGAAATTTAGGTGCTTTCTGAATTTTTAAAACGGGGTAGAGAAAAGTATCTAGTAAAACAATGTTTCGACGCTGTTAACGTAACGTCGTCAGATACTTAGCACGACTAAACGCGAAACTCAAGTACACCCATTAATGTAGTATGAATATAACTTTGACCTGAACATAAAGTACTTCACGTGGTTTAAAGTTTCGTACTCCTTTACCAAAAGGTCCTTTTTTACGTTTATTAATGTTAGGATTTCGGCCAATCAACTCAATTACAAATATTTTGTATAGTTAAAACGTTGGTAGACACGTGACGAATCATGTCCATGTTCTACTATTGTGGTATTTACATTTCTACCAAGCTCCCCTACACGATGATTATTACAGTCTGTACATTATTCACTTTAAAATACTTTCTTCTCCACCGTAGCAGGTTTAGTTTTCTTTTTGCTAGAAAAAACTGAATAGAAAATTAAAGTTTATATATATTTCTGGTTTCTTTATAAATTATTTTTTATATTATTTGGTCAGCCGAGTAGAGACAGAATTACGCAATAAACCCAACCACCCGAGTGAATCTTTTCTTACGTCAGCCTGTTAGTTCTTCAGTATTTTCTAACCACAGTAACAGGACAGCTATTTCCGTTTACTGAAACATTTCTCAGATAATGTTCTTCCTTTTATACCTCTACTTTTGAACTACAATTAGTTTTTGCTGCAGTCAGTAAAGTTTATATTACCTTGATTTTACTTTTAGATTCATGATAAACTGATGGACAGCTCGAATAAAAATGAGTATTATTTTCTTTCCTAGTACCTTTGAGTTAAAAATTATTAACTCCATTAAAAAACAAACTTCTCTTGAGTAAACTTAATATTTAGATGTAAAACATTTTAAAATATTACAATTGTTCAACCAGTTCTTTAGAAACAAGCACAGTAAATGCATTGTCAATATATCTGATTAAAAAGGTAATTCTAGATTTATCCTACTTTAACCTTACAATCAAGCATGCTCATAAATGAGTTAGATAAACCAGGTGCTAATGGACTGCCGATACCTATTCGCTCAACCTGATCCAAAAATTTCTTAATGAGTTGACAAAGTCTACGTCATTGTAAAGAAATTAACAATCATTTTAAAACTTCTGACGAAACTTGTGTTTTTGGATTTTTGTCTCATAGAAAGCAAGAAAGAACACAATCGATAGATTCACGGATCGGCCCTTGTGTAAATAATGTTACAACATCAGACCTGACAACAAAAACTAAAAGGATTGAATGCACCCGATGTTCAGGTAAATGTTTCTTTTTTGTTGCACAGTTTTCTTGTTACACAAAATATCAATATTCAGGTCAATAGTTTAATCAGCTTATAATTAAATGCTCCTCAGAGTTGCATCTCGTACATTTAAGGCTACCCATAAAAGTAAGGTGTCTTTACATCACAACACCAAATAAAGAGAATCATTTAATAACTTATTTTAATCTAATAAAAACTGGTTTAATTACTTTTTCAGTTTTAGTTAAGCTGTTAGATAGGTTTATTAAGCTTTTGGTCATTCAATAATTCAATCATTTTACTCAACTAATCACAATAAGTAATCACTACAACAGGCTTACCTTGTAATGAACCTTCGTAACAATCAAAGTGTTTTCTTGCAGTTGTTTAAAAAGCATTCAGTTCGGTTTTGGTTGTATTAGGCAAAGAAAGCTTACATTGAAAATCACAATTCTTCTTACTTAACAGTAGCGAAAATGTTATTTTATTTAATATTTTTCTCTTTCACTTCAGGTGTTTCCTAAAATCTTGAAACTGATTGCGTGAAGTTCTAGACGTGGTCTTTAAATGATGAAATCATAAAACAGTCACTCCACGTATTCTGTTATGTCCATAATGAGTTGTCTCACCTATTTCTTTTTGTAGTGGCCAATCCGAATAGTCACATTTATTGTCAGTAGTAATAAACTGCAGTATTAGTACTGGAAATACATGCGTCTACTCCATTTTGCCACTACTGACAAAAAGTAAGTGCGACAATTCAGACTGGCCCCACTTAGCAGAATGGAGTTAGCTACTACTCACAGAAATAGGTGAGACAATTCAGAATGGCCACTACGGACATAAAGAACAGGAAATACGTGGAGTGACTGTTTTTGATTTCATAATTTAAAGACCACTTCCAAAACTTCACTGCAAACATAGTTGAACACTGTCGCTACTTATTTTTACCGACTGGAAGTATATCTGTTTGGTCTGGGTTAAAGACTGTTACGATTACTTAATTTGTTCCTGTCAACATTATGCAGTCCCACTGGCTCCTCTTGCATCATAATTTAATATCAGAATCATTAAGCAATTAGGGTATCGGTCAGTCAAGTCAAAATTAAATTGCGAGAAAACAAATGATAATGCTTATTTGTATTTAACTTTTCTACTGAAAACGGGTTACTTTGAAGCCTCACAGCGCATTCGCATTTTGAGTTTTTTTTATATCAGAAACGCTAATTTATCTACACCTAATTAATGAGTTTGTAAATATTTTCTTTCTTTTGGGTTTTTCAAAGTTAATGTTGAACAACATCAGCTACGGTTTGTGGAAGATTATGTTCTGTATCTTCCAAACTCTTTGCAAGAAATGAACAACTAAATAAAGGTCGCAGTTTTTATTTTCACTTCAAGAGTCATATTGTTAAATAGGGTTGGAGAAAATTTTAGTTTTGCTCCAGAATGATGTAAATCTTCCTTCTTATTTAAATCATTTTATAAAAATATGGTAAGAAAGTATTCTGTTTAATCGAAGGAGTAATTTTCTTTTAAGAATGACCGAAAATAACTATTTGAAACGTTAACAAAACCAAATACAGTTTTCTCACTTGTTTTGTCTAAATATACCTAGAGTGCTGAATTAAATTTTAAAAGGTTGTCACCTATGTTTTAAATTTCTTTTAAAGATTCGTGTGTAGTTTGTAAAATTCCGATTTTGCTATTAGATCTGGAAACAGCGACATGTTTTTTTTATCCAATTTATGGATAAAAAGTTTTATGAAGACAATTTTAGATTTTTTCGAATTTTAGTTTTTGCAAAATATTTTGTAATGCTAGAATGATAATGTCCGAGTTTAGCATACTTTGTGGTTAGCGTGTTGGGTGGCAGGTTGAAAGGTTTGTAATTCCGTTAAACAAACTTTAAGTTATGGGGCGCTCTACATTTTTATTCAGTTAAAAAACCCAAACATTTCTCTTGAAGCTGAGGGTGCAACGAGCCTCAGTATTTCTTCTTATCGGAAGTTCTGAACTGTGGACGGCTAAGCCTCAAGAGTTTCATGTCTCGCTTATTAGCTCACTTACGCTACAAACTACCGTTCACGTTGAGAATAGCTATTTCAAAAACATAATTACGGCACCAGCTACTTAATTCACATATCATAAAACAAACACGATTTTGACTTTCGCATCACATTATAAAGTTGTATGTTACAAATGACAAATATTGAGAATTTATATCTACTTTTTACTGAAAAAAGTCAAACACCTTTAAGCTTGTTTCAAATTCAAGCGCATTCTGTTAAATTTTCTAGCTCATAGCATTCAATTCTTCCTTTCTTAGAAAATCCTTGTTTAGTTCTATACGTGTTGTTAATTAAGTCATAGATAACACAATTCGTAGATGCTTTAGTTGATTAAGATTTATCCAAGCCTATGTTATATTTGTACGAAAAATAAGATTACAAAGGACAAAAATCGTGCCATCTGTCTCTTCTTCACAACTTGAGTCTTTCATTTAGTTATTAGTTTTAACAAACACTATAAAGTGAAGCGAAGTTTTGTTTTATAAATCAAAGATTATCTGATTAGCAAACATTAGAGCAACACGCAAAGTTTAGGGATAATAATGCTGATCTTATTCCTAGGTTTAAGGTAAGCAAACAACACGTATATAACTCTACCATTTAATGAAAGTTATGTTAACTTGTGAATATAATATTTAACTCATCAGTTTGTATCATTTTTTCTTACAATATACATTAAGAAAAAAGAACTGTTAGCTTAGCAATATTTTTGTCCATAAACACAATAACATCTGACGAGGTTCGGTCAGACTAGTCTCAGTTCAACTTACTATCAGTGAAATTACTTGACTGATGAAATAATTAATTCTAAACTAATAATGAATAACGTAAATATTATTTTCATCTTTTCTTTACTGGGTATTATAAGTTCAAATTAATCATAATCAACATCGGGAAAGTTTTTACTCTTAGGTAAGAGCGGCATAAGTAAGCATTGTGTTAACAGTAGTAATGTTGGCAAACGTGTTTGTTTGTTTGTTTTTTGAATGAAGCACAAAGCTACACAATGGGCTATCTGTGCTCTGCCCACCACGGGTATCTAAACCCGGATTTTAGCGTGTAAGTCCGCAGTGTATGCAAACGAGTCAGTCATTTTATCTCTAAACTTCAATCCCATTTACTAGGATACTTTTTATTCAGACTTAGTACATGGGGAACAAAAGCTTACCGTAGTAAGCCTTAAAATATAGTTTGTACCAAAAGATACACAAGATAATGAACAGTCATCTCTTTTATGTGCATCATTAGTTTGTACCTTGTCTTCATTGTGCGTAGCCTATCAACGAGCGAATTTGCATGCTATGTACTCTCGTAGCATTGGTGATTAGTTCTCAGAGATATTCAGATACAAAGTATTTCTTTTTCCTTTCTCAAATACAAATACTAATATCCTGAAGCTACCATCATACAAGGTACTCGGATGGAAAACAATTTAAACACACACAAGGGATATTCACATTTGAATACTTCAAATAAAACATTGCAAGTTAGTATTGCAATAACCTCATTTTTATTTCATATCACGTGTTGATTTAATATTTAATAAAGCTGCGTTATCTAGGATATCATAGCAACTAATAATAACCATCAGAACAACGGCTGGTTATCCTTTCAGAACATAAGGTTTTTTAATAATTGATACGACACGAGTGCGTTTTTACATTATATGTTATTGAAATGGGATCCTTAACGTCGAAATATTTTAAAACTCACATTGATAAGGTTACTTCTTTCCACTTCCAAAGAAAGCAGCTTACAAAGATATGATATGTATAACTTTAGTTTGGCAAAAACTAGATGTGTCAGACGGAGAACATATTCGCTTTATAACATTTTTTATTCGAATGATAAAAAATTGTTAATCTGATGAAATCAGTGTCAGAACCCCCTCTAGAAAGGCTAGTTTCCAAATTGTTATCACAATGTCTAAAGCGCAGTTAACAAGTGTCGAAATATAGATTACAATACAATTCAAAAGCCTAACAGTGAGTTATAAATTAAGAATTTCAAATTAAGTGTAATACGAAAGTTTTTCTTTAGTTGCTCACAACACACAGTAGGGAGATTCTTTAACAGTGAGAAAACATCTTCTTTTTTTAAAATTAAGTACAAAGTTATACATTAAGCTATCTGTACTTTACTCACCACGGGTATTGAAACACGGTTTCTAGCGGTGTGATTCTGCAGACATACCGCTGTGACAATGAAAGACCAAAGATGACCTTAAGGATGAAAAACATGTTTTTCGACTCAAAGTTGCACATTCATGTTTAACTTCTTGTTTATTTTGTACTAATATAATCTAACTAGCTTCACGGTTTACATGTGCTTACTCTACTACTAATTAGTTATTTAAGTTTTAACTAAGGTATTTCAACATTTTCTTTTCACACTTCGCTGATGATGAAACAAACGTGTTCCGAAACATTCGTTTCGTGGAAATATCAGGTTCAGCTGACGTTCCAAACACTTAATTCGGTTAGCAAAGAGCCAATAGAGAGTATTTGGGAAACTAAAGTCTTTAATTTTAATGCACTACAACAATTAAATATACCACTCCAAGAAGATTATTTCGAAATTCTTGAAGTTTTGTAAAGACTTAATATAAAGCGAGCTTCTACGCAATTTTATTAATATCAAATGCCTACTTGCCATAACGCTGAAGAGGGATTAGCTTTCCTTAACCAAAAGTTCTTTTTATTAGCTCATACATGTATTAATAAGGATCCTGCATGGCTGACTTGTTATCTCTCGATGGAAGAATTTGTCTCAGTGAGTGGTCCACCATTCCCCATGTAATTACTACCAAAGTGCTCCTAATTTTGTGAAACACAAGATTATCAGAAACTAATAAAACGGTTTAAGCTACGTAAAGTAGAACAATACAGTTTATTCATTATACGTTAGTATTGCCTCTTCATTGGATAGCTAGACCTCGTGCTTGGTGATACGTGTCATATGTCATTGACTTTCACTATCGAAACGCTTAAAAGTTAGTCATTAAACATTAACGAAGTTGTACTGTTTCCCTCCCATGTGTAAGCAGACTTGTTTCCAAGGTAGAAAACAGGGACAATTTCATCAGGTCGATGGCAGTCTAAAATAATTTTAATCACCATAGTTGAAAGGACACCATTATGAGGAACAAATCACAAAAGAAATTTCACGATTAGTACCTTTCTGCGTACAACCTGATATTTTAAGAAGACTGTTAGAAGTACAAGTGTGAGTGAGAGAACTATTCTTGTCTGTAAAATAAGGTGGGCTGTTTTTACTGTGATCTTACTTTTGAATTGACTGTACATGCTAATGTCCGAGTTGAGTGAATATCTAGTGATGATGAGAAAACCCACTTGTAAAGAAAAATATGTGAAAACGTTTTTACATATGAGTGAACATTTGTTACAACTCGAGCTTGCTCAGTTATCATAGTTACGGTGTATTTATACCACGTCTAAACATTTGTACATTTAACTAATATCACGGAAACGAGATACATGTAATATCACGAGTTATATGAAATATTACACTCTCAGAGATCCTCGCAGGGTAAAACTTAAAGACGATTAACGTAAGAATGTTGCGAAAAGCACCCAACATCAAAAGAAACGAGTGATTCAAGACCTTGTACACACGGTTGTTATAAAGTTCTTCCACTAATTTGATTTTCTGTCAACATGTACCTCACTTATCTGTTTGCCTGTCAAGATATTTATCTGTCTTATGATGTATACATGCGATTTGTAAGTCATTTGATTTCATTCAAGCAGGAAGGTTGGACATAACATTTTAAGCATGATTATCTTAGTTTAATTAAACCTGCCCTACTTTGTGACGTAGTAGTAATGAAATCTTGATTATGTAAAATCACTGTGGTGACGCATAAAATGAGAAATTTACAATGTTTTAGTTTATTTCACACCCTGAACACTGCACCGCAAGTAATGTGAAATGTCGATACAACATATCAAAATCAAGCGAGTCTCCAAACAAGGAGAAGCTCGTTAGTAGTAAATTATTGTTTTATTTTCAAAACTTGACATTTCAATTAGTCAGAACTTAAGTACAAGTCAAAAACATTTACGAGTACAGAGATTAAGTACTCTAAATTATAAATATTTTGGAGCCTTACTACTATGTCTAGTCATGCTCTGGCGACAGTAAATCTTGTAAAAGGGATCAGACTCAATTTAAAGCTGTCATGACCAAATCACACTTTCTCTATGCAAGGTTTTCATAATCCATGTCGTGGACGAATTGGTTTCCACATCTTCACTTCAACAAATTGATTAAACAAAAAAACCGGTGAGTTGACAGGTAGCGAAAAGAATATTTATTTGAATCACTAGCTGCTTAAAGTATGAAATGGTTGAACTGAAGGCATAACTGCAAGTCTTATCTCGGTGAGGTTACATTCTATTGCCTTGGTTACATAAACAGCTTTTGTTTCCGAACTTTGTGTTCTTATTACAAAATACTGCAGTTGACTTTAAACGCTTGTGGTGCGAGTTGTTACAATTTTGTTCCTAGATGGTCCCATGACCTCGAGTTGATTCATATTCCTTTGCGTTTCGATGCTATTAAGTATATAAAATATGCTCGTATTGAAAAGCAAGTCCACGATCCAACCCCATCTTTAATAGCTTTCACATAAAATATTCATATCCTCAGATTGCATATCCTTCCTTATTTTATATAACACCGCACTAGTTATCAAATGCCAAACAACGTCAAAACGTACTTCTGATATACTGCAATTCAGAAATGTTTTAAAAAATTAGCTGTAGCTGGTTTCC
The DNA here is from genome assembly GCA_011833715.1 of Carcinoscorpius rotundicauda. Lineage (NCBI taxonomy): Eukaryota > Metazoa > Arthropoda > Merostomata > Xiphosura > Limulidae > Carcinoscorpius > Carcinoscorpius rotundicauda. The sequence goes on along the minus strand of CM022393.1, from coordinate 119,884,000 downwards.
TATTTGCATATTGCAATTTGGAAATTCAACAGTGTAACCGTAACGTAACGCACACTGTAGGCTGAGAATTAATAGTGACTATAGTAATATTGATATATTGATATTAATTTAAAGCATTTTAAGGTAACTGACACTGCTATCGAGTATGCATGTTTCAAAAAGACTACAGTTATAAAATAATGTGACATGTATAAATAAAAACAATATGGTTTTTATTTGCTTTTTTTCTTTTTTTTCTTTTCCACAAGCTAAGCAATACTTTTCAGATATGTAAGGTCAAGCTAAGCATGATGATAAAATAGAAAAACGTTATTATAATAAGCAGGCTAATACATAATAACCATACATTTTTAAGCCATAAAAACACATTAAGCAAAATACGCTGCATATTAAAGTACACATAAGATTTCAGGGTACAAGCTACAACGTGGGATTATAAAATTAAGTTTTGGAGGTGAATGGGAAGTAGAATCCATGTTACGGTGGGGATACACTGTCTATCAGTCTTAACCTCCAATTTGCTAGTCTCACATAAAAAAATTAGAAACGTAGAAATTAAAAGAGCGAGAAGTGGGTGCTCAAGCCCACAACGATGTCACCCTTCACTGCTTGCAGACAGTTGTGGGAAGGTGACTGCTCTCTCAAGTTAAAATATAAATAAGGAAAATAAAGTACTACCATTTGGGAGTAAGAAGTAACTTACTTCTTAATATTGGCATTTCTGCCCCCAGTGTGATAGAGGTACTAATAAACGACACCCAAAACAAGGATATATTTTATAATCCCGCGTTGCAACTTGTACACTAGGATTTGTTTTTTGAATATGCAGCGTATTTTATGTCTGTGTTTTGTTTATGGCTTAAACGTTTATGGTTATAATTACTCAGAGGTTGGGATTTGCTGTTTTTTACGCAGTCCTTGCTAATGATTTTGTTTACTTATTTGGCTTTACGTGTAATTATTTAAATTTTACTAAACTTTATTCAATGTATGTCAATGGTCACTGACTATTTCGCACCTTCCATTTTATTGTTCAAGCTTTAAGAAGTATAATAACTGGTGACAGATCATATTTAAACTAATTTAGATGCCTTGCATATCGTGCTATAAATGCTTTTCACCCTATTACTTACACTAGTTAATTTTGTAAAATTAATACGAGATCATCTCATAAGTAATGTCCGAAAAGTTAATACAGAAAGTGCATAATCATTTCTGCCTTTGTAGAAGTCTTTAATGACTGAAATATGTAGTAAAACGAGTATAAAAATGTTCAGACAAATAAACTAAACTAACCCGACATCACTTTTTGAGATAATTAATCAAATAAACCCTGATGAAGATGGATGTGTCTGAGGAGCGCATTAGGCATATGTTTTAAGAATTTAGAAAATGCAATAGTGCAGCAGAAACTACACGAAACATTCAAGGTGTTTATGGTGCGACGTCTCTTAATGAAAGAAAATGTAGAAATTGGTTTCAGAAGTTCAGGTTAGGTGACTACTATATCTTGACGAGTTGCTGTTGTCTGCACTTGAAGATGGCGCTGGAACAATTAAAGAACTAGCACAGAAGCTTAATTCAACCCACTCAACAATTCAGTCATCTGCAACAGCTTGGAAAGGTGTCAAAACTCAGAAAATGGATCCTCCATGATTTCTCAGAAGTCAACCTTAGAGAAAGAGTGGGTATTTGCACTTAGGTGAACGTATTTCCTTTTTATTTTTTGAGATTAGTGACTGGAGATAAAAAATAGATATTTTACAAAAAAAATTAAGGGCTGCAGACAATGGTTCAGTGCAGATAAACTAGCAAAAGCACAGGCCAAAATGTACTTCTACCCTCGAAAAGTCTTATGGGATATTGTTGGTGTGATCCACTTTACTCAATATAACGATTATATTAGACTTCTATTGTCAACACTCAGAACACTTGAATGTTGTAACATTTCAGTGTACTGAAAGAAAAGAGGCCTGCTTTGATCAATCGTAAAGGTGTTGTGTTACACCAAGATAATGCACGAACCATACAGCAAGGATCACATCTGCAAAGATTGAAGAGCATGACTGGGGAAAAAAAAAATTCCATATCCTCGTTACTCTTTAGACGTTGCCCCATCTGACTATTATCTATTCCGAATTTTGCACCTTGATGGAAAAGAGCTTTGAACACATGAAAAAGTGGCATTCAGAAGCTTGTAAATCGTTGACAGAAATTAGTTAATAATAATGGAAGACATTAAATAACATTAAAAGCGTTTAAAGTCCTGTATCTTTTTCTAAACCTAAAATCGAACATTACTTAAAGGATTACCTGATAATTTATTTATTAGCATGTACTAAATGTAATATGCGGGTTCAAACTTCAAAACCATTGCATATAAATTTACATAATTTCAAGTTAAAGAAAGTAACAAAAAAACGTCAAAAACTTAAGATACATTTTATAATCTCACGTTGTAGCTTGTATCCTAGGATATTTTTTTAAAAAAATATGCAACGTGTTTTAATTTTAATGCGTTTTGTTTATGGTTTAAAAATTTATGGTTATAATGTAATTAATCAGGGGTTGGTATCTGCAGTTTTTAACGCAATCCTTCCTCATTAGTAAGCCCAAGTCCTACGTTTGTAAGATTAATTTTTATTATTTATAAATTAATTAAATAATAAATGGAAATAATTTAGAAAATAGAGCTGTGCAAGAAGATTAAACATTGCTAATAGCAATGATAATATACTGATGAATTGATATATTCTATTCTTTACGAGAAAGAACGACATATTTTGTTGTTGTTTTGAATTAAGCACAAAGCTCTGCCCACCACGGGTATCGAAACCCGGATTTTAGCGTGTAAGTCCGCAGACATACCGCTGAGCCACTGGGGGGCAGAACGACATATAAAACCTTGTATATCCGTTAGTAAATTACTTTGTTCTACGATTTAATTTACTTCTAATAAAAGCAAGCTATTTAACTAATCATTTATGCTGATAATACTGGACTACAGAGGGTTAATTGCATTTGCAAATGTTAATCCAGGTTTAAACGCCTATTCAACCTTGTTTGTTCCTTCCAACACTGTGCCAATTAATCAAAATGCTCACGAACAAACAATTAGTTTGTTTGTTTTGGCTAAAATATACAAATACACAATGGGTTGTCTGTGCTCAGCCCACCATGGGCATCGAAAAACCGGCTTCTATTGTTGTAAGCCAATAAACCAAACAATTAGTACAACTGAACAAAACTTTATAGAAAATCATTGCTTGTTGGAATCACTTTTTAGAAAAAAAATGTGAGATATGGTAAAGAAATTACAAAATTACACAATGACATAAGTTGTGTCTATAGCAGGGGTCTAACCTCGAATCTTGGTATCAATGGCAGCCAAATAATTTTTCCTCCTAGTTATTACAGCGGTACGTAGTAATTTCGAACTATCAGTTATCAGAGTTGAAGCGTAGAATATACAATGTTACTTATAAACACGTTCACTCATTTTCTGTGAACTACTAACAATAAATTAAAGAAGGCTTGGATTTTTGAAAGAAAGAATATTAAGGTTTGGTAAAAGGAGGTCAACAATGAATAATGTTAAAAATTTACATAAAGTGAAAACATTCCCATCAGACTAAAGTTTAAAATCGTCAGAAACAGAGGATGTTAATTAGTCAATCAACCTTACTCAAAACTTTATCTTGACGGAAACTGGATGTTTCTTCCACACATTTCTAATATCGTTAACATTGTACTTGTAACACTTCATTCTCGAAAGAAACACAAACATTCAAATAGTTTTTCTGAAACGATCATTTTGCACCACAGTATAAATAGACATAATTTTATAACACTTTTTCTACACTTTTATACAAACTATGACCTGAAGATGACCAAAGAAGGTCGAAACATTGCAATGTACTTTATTTTAATTAAGAAGCTAATACTTATACCAGCCGTCTTGAGAATACATTTTTACTTCACGTGAATTCTTGTCATCACGAATTATGAATATATTACGATTCTACGACTTCACTAAACCACGGAACTAAAACTATAATATTACCAGCTGTTTGATTTCAGGTTAATATAATCAATTCTTCCATTACATAAATCACTGATGTAAGCAACTGTTCGTATTGTACTAGAGTTTGGTTATAATGTCGTTCGTAAAGTATACTACAAAACACAAGCCAACACTGTTATTCATTCTCTCGTCTCTCCAGTTCACTTTATATAACGTAACACGTTGCTATAAATGATCATGTGTTAAACTTAAAATCAATTGCACATGAAAACACAGGACACTGACAGAGAAGTAGGTGTCGATTTATCCGTGTAGACTGATACTCATAGTATATTCGGATCGCGGAATCAAAACCTGTCGCTGAACATCATTTCAGCCGAAAAGAGCGTTATAATGTGACAGTCAATCACTAAAGTCGCTGGTTAAGAGTATCCCCGAGAGCTCACAAAAAGTGATATTGACTAACTGTCTCTTTTAATCTATCACTTTAAAATTATAAACAGCTAGCACAAATAACCTTTGAATACCTTTTCGCGAAATTCTAAACAGTAAAATATATAACCCATCTTTGTTTCAATGACGTACAAGAAAGTTGTGTACTCAAATGTAGTTTCTTGCTAAACTTGTTTTCAAACAGCTTTCAAAGCATTAAAAAGCCTATTATATCCATACACGGTCAAAAGAACTACGTTTTCAGGATAATATCGTCATATAATTCCAGATATATAACCAAGTAAAAACAGCAAGTAAAATAGTTATTTTGGACTCCTTAAAGCCACAAAACGATTATAGCTAATTTTGAGCTAACATGAATGCTACATCCATCGCCAAATTCAACTCTTAAGTTTGATTGAAAGATGAAGTTCGAGCAATAATCTTATAGCGCATCTATAACCTCAAAGGGAAGACAGGGATTGAAACTAACGGTTCGCGAACCATCAATCATCAGATTCACAGTTTAAACCCAACTCAAAGAAAATGAAATTTTTCTACTAGAGAAACACTCATATCCAAAAAGGTTCACTTTACTGGCATTTATTACCCACAATAACCTCCTCCTCTATTTTTCGATCTTTATTGGAATAACTCTAGATGTTTCATGGTCTATTTGTGGTAGGTTTCTTTAATTTTGAAGCAATAGATCAGAGGAAAGGAAGTCACTGAATACTTCTCCCCTTCTGCTAACACTTGGACCACTCTTGTCAAATTGAATAATGGGATTTGACAGTCGCTTTTATAATTTTAAGGAACGGAGTGCTAATCCCAGCTAAAGATTGAGAAACATCTTCTTTCAACTAGTATTTTCATTTGTTTTTAAATCAAACTATTGTTCAACGTAGACTTACGAATGTTTGATTTTGACGTACAGTTAATTAAATTATGTATGTTATAGTTAAATGTTTTTTTCTTTCTTCGTCTTCACTGCCGAAATAGTAAGAAAAATCCTCTTGTCAGTCACACAGAAAAAAAAATTATGCTGAAAAAACTGATTATATTTTAATTGGCAAGATAAAATCCTAATTTAAGAAAGTTCAACAAATTAAATTTATGAGAATCAAACCGATCATGACAATTAAGCCAACTGGAAACAGCGGAACTTTGATCAAGAAAACGTTACGACAAAACTTTTTTGTTTATAGTGGATATAATACCGACACTTTATTTTGAAATACTTTGAATAATTACTCTATTTCAGTAATTTTGTTATTTTTATTAAACAATTCTTTACCACAAGTAAAATATCAGTATATGAATAATGTTCTGTATATATTATTAATGTTTATGTAAATGAAACGTTATAAAAAGGACTTTAGAAATATTAAAAATAGTTTGTTACGGTTTAGCTGTTTAATGTTATTTGGATAGATATTTCTGTTCAGTAAATTCATGTAAGATAAGAGGTCTAAATATTACTCATTTATATTTGTTCATAAAGGTGATATAAATCAACCTGTAGTTGGAACATTAAGGGGAATAAAAATGCCACCAACTTTTGCACTTTAGTCATACGATATTTTATAATTGAAAAGTTTGGTTGTTTATCAAACTATTGTCAAAGTAGTTAATATTAGTTATATTAGTTATATTAGGTACTTAATACAAAATTGGAAAATGTTTCTAGATAGTTTTTTTTATAAAATATGTATCGAGTTTGGAATGTTTTGAAAATTTGAATCGAATTAATTATAACGTTTACTAAGATGACTAAATTAGGTCGATCCTTTTTAGATGCAAGGAAGATAGCAATATTAAAACGGATCTACATTACATACCTAATAATTCACACCAGTATATAGATTTTCTTTATTATAGAAATCATCCTATACATCATGAATCACAATAGTGGTTCATAATAGAGATCGCCCAGGTAGTTCACAAAAATCATAGAGGCAAGAATCATCTTAAATACCAGACTTGTTTTTGAAACAATTGATATCATCTGTTGTAATGGCTAAATTATAATTTATAACAAAAAGTTTATTTTCATATTATTTAACAAAATACAAATTTCACCCATTTATTCTTCACATTAGTTTTGTTTTACAGATGTACAGAAAAAACTGATTATTTTGTTCAGACTTGAGCAAACCTACTAAATAGCACTTACCTAGGTCATAGGATTATTTATGTTGATCCTTCAAACAAAAAGGAGATTTTTCAGTTTTTCATACCAGTCAAGTTTCTTTTTGAAACCATTAAAGCACTACATCTTTAAGCAAAAGTGACTAGGTACAACACACAAGTACTAAACAAACTGCTACAAAGGTTGTAAGACTATTTTTAGATGATTGTTTAAAGTCAAGGGTTCGCCTAAAATTTGAGTGCTTCTTCGCTGCCAACAAGTTTCCGAAGTCATTTAATTTTCGCACTTCGTTTTAAAAATGCATGTTTACACGAAACCTCACGCACACAAAACCACCTTTGTCAGTAAATAATGGTTGGATGAAAAAAGCCAATGCAGCGATAAACTGTTGGAAAACATGTAACTTGTAAATGAACATAAACTTAAGAAACAAGGTAATTAAAGATTGTTAAAAGTGAAATAGAGAATGTCAAAAAGTACAGGAAAAGTTAAAAATTGGCCAGTACTGTTGACATGAATTAAAAATAATTGTTAATTATTTTGGTCTGTAATTACGCATTTACTCCCAATCTGCAAGTGAAGAATTAGAATCTCTTCACCGAAAATACTCACCCTTTCAGCCGCGGGGAGTTATAATGTGATGACCAATACAACTATTCGAGTTTGTAGTGGATAGTGTTGACTAGTTGCCTTCCCTCTAGTTTATTACTTCTAAGTTAAGGTCGAGTAGTTAACGATGAAATTAAAATAAATTTCACCTGTAGTCACGTGACTCGCTTTGGTATACAGTTGATAGTGTAGTTAGTTCACTAGTTCTTTTCAATAACAAATACGTTTTGTTTATTTGTTGTTAAACAAATCTATATAATGTGCCATCTGTACTGTGCCAACCACAGGTATTGAAACTTTGTTTTGGCGTTAAGCCTTTAGACTTTTTCTTAAATCAATCATATCGTCACGTGGCTTAACTAGAATGAGAACATGACAAATAATTTTTTACCTTAAATCGGATATTTTGTAACAAAATTTACAAAACTTACTCTTTTACATAGTAATAGTTGTCAAGGAGATTGTACATATAAACTGCTTCTCTGCAACTGTCCCACTCGAAGAAAAGATGCTTGATAATGTATAAAAGGCCTCGTGGGCACCGGATATTAAAAAAAAACACACGAAAAGTTTAGTAATTATGATATTGAGAAAAATAAACACTTTCCTACGAAATATTTTAACCAAAGTAAAATTTTTACATTGAAATGAAATGAATATATTAGTTTTTTTATAATCTATTCATTGAAGTTATTGTAATGAAAAAGTAATTAAACTGAACAGTAAATTCTAGATAAGTCGGTGTAGTGGTTACTATTATGTTTTTGCGATATATTTTGACACTAGTTGCTAAAATAATATATATAAATTACTTTCTTGGCCTGGACATGAGTTAGTGGTTAGCGTGCCAGACTGAGTTGAAGGGTACATGGTATTCATCCCGTTACCGAAAAATTTAGAGCAATAATAATAATAATTTCCTTATTCAATATAGAGCGAGGAAAAGTAAATGTAATAAATGTTTGAAATACCAATAAAGCTAGAAGGGCACTCACTACAGCGCACGTTTTCATCACACTATATTGATCATATTTAATTCTCAGAATATATCAGAAAGTGGTCGCGTGTCCGTCAATACATTGACCACGTTTGATATACCAACGAGGAATTACATTTTACGTACGTCCATTTCAATAAGTCTTTCACGTATAAATTATGTTGTATTAAACTAGCCTGACGTATTCTCAAAAGCTAATGATTTACTTCAACGGAATGACACTCACTTCAACAAACCATCAGTGAAATTAATAGTTTTTAAGGGTATTTTGATGTATCTACTAAAGTTTGAAACCAGGGATTATGTTACTACCACAAAAAGTTAATGAAAAAATAGCTTATCTTAAGCTAAAGTGAAGCTTTACAGGTTTCAAAAGGAATTCGAAATAACACGAACGAATAACGATACACTTAAAGTTTTAGGGGCACGCATTAACTAATTGATGTGGCGATTTCCGGGAGTTTAAAAAAATTAAAACTAATACCGGATATTAAAAGTGACCCATAGAATGATTAAAAGATGGAAAAAAATCAGTATTAAATATCATGTAAAGAACACCGATATCCTTGTCAGTAAACTGTAAATACTTCTAATTGTTGGTGCTCAGTATTTAAAAAAAACAAACACGAAGAGATTCAATGCAATAACAAAATAAACTTAAAATCCAAATTTTATGTTGTTGATACACCATGATAAACATTTATACTGTTTTTCTCTCAGTATTTATCATCTCATTGTCGGTGTGAAATATGACGAAATTCTTGTTTAAGACCTAGGGCAGTATAGCGGTAATCTTCAAACTTACAATACTGAAATTAAGGGTTTGATTTATCTCAGTGGACTTAAATAGCCAGATATGGGTTTGTTATAAGAAACGCACACGTACACATTTTATACCTTCAAGAGCATTTCCGGCAATGAACAAACATTACATTTGAGTCAAATGGTTAATATTTAAGCCGTACAGACTTTTATGAACTCCTACTAGTTTCATTTTTATGTAAACTACATCATTAACAATACAATTTTTTAGCTTAAGTAAACATCATATTTGTTTTAATTAGGTATTAATTTAGTTCGTGAAATTTTAGTCATATCTTTTCACGCTTTTAATACTTTATTTTCACTGTTATTTCTGTTCAAAATAACCACCATATCAACAATATCTTGTTCCATAGAAATAGTGCTGTTTCTGTTTAACTTTGCTGATTTAAAAGTTTCCTTCCTTTATTCTGCATATTTAATTTATCTTTATATAAAATACAAATTGCTAAACTAAAGTATGATTTTTTTATATTATTGAAATTTGGAAGCTCTTACTTTTTAAAATACTTTTTCAAGACAATCGATTTTTAAAAGGTGTAACGGAACTGTAAACCTACTACTAACATCTTTAGTTGTGTAAAATACAGTATTCAGTGGAAATAAACGTGTTACCAATATAATAGGAATTGCTCCGATTTGATATTTTCTTCGATTTAAATGAGATACTATATACTGAAAATAACTACGGAAACTATGCATCTAAAAGGTTTATAGTATAGTAATATAACCCCTTCAGTGTGAAAATAGTTCGATCCAGACTACTGTCACTTTCTCACAGGTCACATAGATTTGTCATCATCTAACCAATAAGAAAGAGCCACATCACGATAAAGTCGAAGTGAAGATATAAAATACTCCAAATGTTTCTCGAGGTTCTCTTTCGACATCGAATTCAACACATTGGATGTACAGATTCCTTGTCACCCGAAGACCGGTAGCTCGATATCGGACGTTGACCTGGCACCAGGGTTTTCTTTTTGATTATTACCCAATAAAGTCTCACTGCAATAACTGTTTTTCATCACGTCACTTTACACTAAGATTCAACTTCCTTAAAATATGAACAGAGCAAAAGGAAAATCTTTAATACCCAAGGTTATATTTGACTTCAAACCATTTCTCGTGGTTAAATAATTTAAAACCGAATTCAATGTTCATGCTATTTATTTAAGTAATCTAAAAGTAATTTGAAGCGTCTAGTATGCTTTGTACGATATAGATAGCAATTGAGAAGAGATTCTTCTAATATTTCACTGTAAATAGAGGCGTAAATGTTTCCTTTAGGACAGTGTCCTAACAATAACTGAATTTAGTCTTTATGACGTAATCCTGCTTGACAGTCGCTACTGAAAAGAGACAACTAGAATACCTGAAACGTGTATCAGGTCACAAACGGAATGAGCAAAAGTTGAGGAGACATGCATGCACTTTAGAGATGAATCCAGTTTGTTTGATAGCTGATCTGTATCAGTCATCAAAACATGGCAGGGACTCGTAAATGTTTACGGCCACATCTTAGCTGATGATGTTGATTATCCACAAAATACTGATGGTATCTTGACTACTGACATGTACAGGAAGACTCAAATTTATCATGTCATTATCTCGGATAAAACGAATAATCTTTCCGTAGGGCTAAAACACCACATAGCAAGTATGGCGAAACGATAAATCAACAGCAAATAGACATTTGAAAACTAATAGCTATGACTTAATGTATGAAGTAGATATTGTTGCGGCTGTTTGGGATAATGTAAAATCTAGGAAAATTACAAGTGACTAAATTTCCCGTGGTTGAATTGGAAAGAGTAATTTAGGACATTTGAAACAATGTTTTACAATTTATTCATAGGCTGCAGAGCACCATGAAAATAAGGTGTAGTTTTCTGGGGAAAAAGAATGGCTCATCTAACACGAGTGCATTGTATATCCTATTTATTTTCCTTCTCTGTTTATCATAATGCTTTATACTCTTAATAAACTCACCGTGTAGTAGCCATTATTCGTGGTTTGAAACTCCTTATGTTTATCGTTTGTTATTTATTGTTAATGATAAAGCTATACAATGAGCTATTATGAGCAGTATCAAAATCTGAGGTTTTATCGTTGTAAGCCTTCACACTTATGCCTGATATTTTTTCTGGAGACTTTTACCTCTAAAGAAAAACACTTGAATAAATGTACTAGAAGCAGGCTAAAAATGGTCACTTAGTTTAAATAAATACCAACTATTACCACACGTTAATCATAATTCTTAACTATTTGACTATGGTAGTCCATTTGTTTTAAACTGAAAGATTAATTTAAAGATACAGTTCAGTGTGCATGCTTGTCTATGAACGAGAAAATATAAATTACAAGTTCCGTCGTACTTACTAAAAGGTTATTAATGTGTCATTTTTTGTAGCTACACAATGAAACAAAAGCAACGAATCAGCATAATAAAATGTTTGAGTTGTTGATTCACAGTCACAAATAGGCCATTAGCGAAGTTTCTACAGCAGGTATCAAACAATGAGTTTTAGCTTTATAATCTTGCACGCTATAATGGAGATACAATCACAGGTAATAAAATAAAATCCCAAGAGAAAGTACGTTGATATGAAAACCAGGCAAATTAACAATCTTTTCACATTCCGCAGAGAATTAAAACAAACAAACTGGTTCTTGGTCACCACAACGGCTACAAACATTAAAAGATAGTGTTTTGTTTTTCAACTTCATCCCAGACGTGCCAGAACTTTTAGAAGTTCGTAAATGAACTAATAGCTACGACGAGTGATAATACTTGTATCTGGAGATAGGATAGAAGGAATGTAACATTGTTTAAATTTAGAAGAAATATTTATAAAAAGGAACTGCGACGCAGACCACCAGAAATTATACAGGTTTCTATACGAATTGAAGAAAATTTTTTTCGATAAGATCGACACGAGTTAAAAAAAAGAAGAGAAAAATAACATTTTCTTGCTTAGATTGACACTGATGAGGTTTATACATCTGAATCGTGTCACGTACAGGTTAGTTTGGCATTGCGCCCAGAGATTTAATCATGTAAGTACGCATGTACCCAACTAGAAAAAAAAAACCTACTTGTGTTTGGACCTCATATTCAAGTTTGAGACCGTATATATTGTCTTCGTAAATAGTCACATATAGGAGCTGATTACAAAAGTAATTTACGGTATAATGTGCAATATCGTAAAAGCTTCTATTACACGGTATTTTGGTATCTGCATAGAATATGGTCAGTTATTATGGGAAAGGGGCATAATCAATGTGCAGTTATCTCAGAAAAATCAAGTTATTAAAGGATAGAAGTTCAAAATGTTTTGGTAGCTACGTAGAGGAAAGATACATTATATGGGAGGATAGAAAAAGATACAAATATCTAATAAATTTATTCAAACGGATACAATTATTGGGGTGTGTGAGCAGAAATTGTTTTGATAACTATAGACAGATTTGAAGATTTAAAATATTAATTTAGTTTGAATGTTGCTGTGGAAGGGGGCTTGAGTATGGAAGCTATTTTTTGTTATTGGAAGACATGTTTCTACCTTAACTAGTGTCACTTAATTGGTGAATTTAAGTGAAACTTGGGGATAAATGTTTTATACTGTGATCACGGTGATAGAAGATACTGGCTGTGAAGCGAGATCCTTACGTTGTGTTTTGAAACTGTTTTCTATACATAGGCCATACTTTAGATGTGTACGTCAGTCGTTAGACCATTGTGGCATGTAGTTGTAAAGTAGGCCTAAATGAGAGTTGAAATGTATAAGCACCTTTTGGAAGATGGTGGGTGGAGCCTAACATTGAAATTAATGTTTTTTTTTCTCATATCTTAAATTTGAGATGACCCTTTTTGTAATATGCAATAAAATATGACGTTTTAGAAATTTTTCACGTAAGCTGCGAGTAATTGCATAATCATGATGTATAATTAGAAGCTATATCGTTAACTTGCATGCTTTTAATAAAATATAAGAGTGAATATATACATTTGTGTTGTGTAGTTCAAGTGTTAAATAAAAAACTATTTGAAATACACCCTAAACTTATCCCGATATCGAAATGTTTATATTAGGGTAATAACTATTATATACTCTTCACAAAAAGAAACGCAAAAGACAACATTTGAGACAAATTGTTAACAAGTTTATTCCGGACAGTTTTGTATGACACGTGTGAATCTTCGCATATTCACTGCTGAACATTCAAAGTCTGCAAAGGCGAAGTCCACGCTCACTAGTTGAAGTTCAACGTCAATAACGAGTATGTCTCCTGTGAGCATCAATAACTGCTTAGCATCTCCTGCTATTTCATAGCCTTATGATGGTGCTTAGGTGGACATTCACAGCTCTGGCAACATCTGGTCGAGATTTGCCTGCTTCCAAAGACCAATGGCGTTGTTGTGTTGTGCTTCAGTTAGTCTTGGCGTAACTGTATTGCGTGTCAGTGGCTTAACACTGAGCTATGGAAACCCAGAATCCGTCACTTTTATAAGAATTTTGCACATGTTGCACTTGTAGAACATGCAGATCTCTTAAACAAATTTATTGGACACGAAAGCGTTTTATCGAAAAATCCGATGTTTTCCTCCGTTTTTAAACTTTTATTGTCCTTTTGGTCTGACAATCAGTGCCTTAACACGTGTAACATTACATCCTCTGAGCTTGTAACGTTCTTACGTTCTCTTTAAAATAAAAAATATCCTTTTTGCGTTTCTTTTTTTGAAGAGTATATTATAATGTATTGTATTAAGAGATACGTCAATCTCGTGCTTAGAAATTGAATCCGCGGGTTAGCTAGAAAGACGGACTATCTCAACAGTTCTTTGATAATGAAACAATATAAAAATAGGTATTATTATGAAATATAAAAAAACGTGCAACGCAAATAACTATTTATCACTTAATGGCAAAGCTATGTAAATGACTATTTGTTTTGTGCCAGCCACGGGTAGTTAAACCCGATCTTTGACGTCATAAGCCATTTGTGAGCTTAATTAGATGCATTTAATTCCTAAAAAACAACAAATTTCTAAAAAAATAAAGTTTTCATATCGTGGTCATGGCTCTGTTTGATAACTTTCATTATTTATATTATTTGCTACTCAAGAACGAAATGACCGAATATAAAGTTTCTAAATATGAAATTATTACTTAAGAGGATTTTTGTCACGCGTTTAATGAAACTGACCTTGTTGTTTGTCAAAGCAACTAGGTTGTCTGCGCCAAACAACCGATCAAAAGTAAAGTAAAGTATAGAGGGAAATTAGGTTTGAACAGAAGTAGTGGACCAATGTCGGATAAAACACTTAAATAGAATTTAAAAGGCCAAGGGTCCTTACGAAAAACAAAAATAACATTTGTAAGGTGGACAGTGACACTATCCAACGTCCGACACCAGAGCAGGCGGGTCGAGTGGCATCGACCACAGCCAGTCTCTCTCAAAATGAAAGGAAAAAGATCACTGACCCGTGAGTCACTTCCAACCACAGAAAACCTCTCTAATCTGTTTTGAATAAAAAAAGAGTCATCTACTCAAAGGATTTCTCAGACAATCAATGCAAAACGAGAACTCATGGTGTTGAGTCAAACTGTGGTGGTAACTGTTGAACACAGTTATTCTTATGTGGTCGTTTATCAATAATCTAAATTTATTCATAGAAATAATAAACTAAAAAAACTGAGAAAAGAAAGTGGGCATTTCAGTGCCCACTGTCCCCACTCACTATCAAACTTTACGAGGAGATACACTGCAATGCTAAACAAGGACATTGCAGTAATGTCATAGTATCGTGATCACTAAACCCAACAGACACAGTGTCTACAACACCTGTTGAGAATGTCCAGCATTATTACTTGGTTAACCTGTGACCAAGCGGACCAGCATATTGACCCTGAGAGGGGGCCACCCCAAGCGCGCCTGTCTACATGAATTCTAGGCTGAAGTGATGTATTAGGGTTAGATCCCTCAACCTGGATCCTCTTGTTCACGTGGATGGATGTTCAAATCCCATAGGTTCTTCACTTTTAGTTTACCTTCCCTGGGAGTTTTCTACAGCACGTACAGGAATCCACCTTGAGGGGTACTAGGCAAGATTAAAAACTATACAATTCCTCTGAAATTATTGAAAAAAAAGCCGAGTCTTCACGTTTGAAATTCTTTATTATTGTTATTTACAAGTTACCAAGTTGTATTAAGCTTGATTATGTGATAGTCACGAACGGAAGAGAAGTTGCTTGAATAAGACAGAAAAAATCATCAGTCAAGAACGATATATTTCAGTAGAAAGCTACATAAATCTTTGAATAAAAATAACCAATTTTCTGAACAAAATAAGGAGGTTTTTTTTTAATCAGAAAATTTTGTTCAGTAGTTAAATTGATTTTGTAGAAGATGGACCTCCCTTGTTTTATGTACTTTGTGGGTTGCAGCATAGTGCAACAGAATGATTTTCTTTGAATCAGAAGATCAGGAAATCAATTTAACCCGTTCGAGATTCGTTAACCTATATTTTGAATTTCCATCTCAAAAAATGGTGTTTATCAGGAAACCTTATTTTAAAATGTTTGCACTATAAACATTTCTACGTAATATTAGTAACATTACATATGTATATGTAAAAACGGCTAGTATGGGTTGAGAAAACTTGTACGTAGATAGACCCAAGTTTGTTTGTAATTTTTTCTTTTAGTTTCTAGAATTATAGATTGCTTGCACATCTCTTTCTTTCAGAATTTAGTTCAGTTTTTGCTCCTCAATTTGACATTTTAACTCGCAACACGTATTAATGTACAAATATTTTCATCTACTCTTCTTTCCAGAGAAAGGCAAATAAAGTTTAAATTGAGAAAAAAACTAATTTTTTGTTATTATCTTTTATATCAGTTTCTTTTAACTTTTTGCAAAACTTTGATTAGTATATCAATAGAGGTAAACACTTGTAGTTTAAACAAGTGTGCTTTTATTAATTTATTGTACACCTTAAACTCGGAACACTCATATAGAAATTACACCATATTTTAAGAGAATACAAGATTGGGAAGATGTATTTATTTGTAGTTAAGCACAAACATATGCAATGAGATGTGTTGTGCCCACCACAGGTGTTTAAGATAAAATTTAAGAGTTTGTTATAAGTCCGTAGACTCAACTGCCGAACCACAGTGGGACTTCGATGAGTCTTGTTTACAGTTGTAAAAATCACATTAATACGGAAATTTTTCATTACTTTGCATCTTGTTTTGCAACTAACTTCAGTTAGTTTTGCATTTTTATATAGAGAAAAAGTGCCATTAACTTTGGATTGTGGCCATTCTTATAGTTGACCAACAACATCTAATTAAACTGTAAAGTTTGATCAAACTCACGATATGGCCTCCTGGCTGGTTTAATATCCAATTTTACAAACAAACTCATGGCATGGTCTGCGTTTGTGTTAGATAATTAGCTTTACAAATTGTAAAGTTTGATCATATTCGTGCCTTAACTCGCCTCCTGATCTCATATCTATTCCCTCCCCCAAGATGTTTAATTTTGAGTTAAAACAAGGAATTATGAACAGACAATTCAGACATGTTCCAACAAATGAATTTTGCATAGCTGAAGAATTGCTGACGCACGTTTGTCACAATAGAGGGACTTTTCACAGCAAACCCAAATACTCTGTAGTGGATCCTAAACAAAAGCAAATCACAACCACAAACTGGAACACTAGATTTGTTACATTCAGTTTATTTTGGAGCTTCTCTTTATCTGTTTCAATTTACGTTAGATTACAAGCTCTGTAGGGATATGTTCTTATTTTACTGCAACAAAGTTTCGAATAAAAAAAATTGTATATTTTGCTTTGTTTCTCTGATTTCACAGCTGTGAAAGTTATTTATTAAAAAAGAAAAAATTGATACCGTAAAATGAACTAAGCTTATAGTGATAAATGCCTTAATTTCTGCAAAATTACCAACTTAGCGAATCACATTAGTTTATCTTGGAAAGTTAAATGCAGAAATTACGCACCACTCACTAACTTAATGGTTATCGCAGAAATGATAAATTATATCTCATAACAGTAAATGGGTTAAAATCTATTTTAATAGTCTCTTCATTAAGTAAACCACACGTTTTGCTCTAACCACCTTTAGAAAAACAACTCTACATTAAAAAGTATTATTATTAGGCACATGAATATGAAACAAACTTGTGTCATAACTATAATGTTAATTTTAAAGATAAACCGTTTCAAAACAACGTAATAAAACGGTCTTCCGATAGGATAACGGTAAGTTCACGAATGCTCTCAAACAAACAAAGTAACGGAATGTCTTCTTTAATTTACTTCTCCATGATTGCATCGGTTTCTTCAATTCGCTAACAAAAAATAACTACACGAGAAGAAGCTTTCGAAATTAAATTTTCTGGAGTTTTTACACAGTTCATCTTTAAAATAACGTTATAGTTGTAACACATCAAGTTTGTTTCATATTCATATACCTAGTAATAATAATAATAGTTAATTTTTTAAAATACTTTTTTGTGCTGAGTGAAACACGAGTCTAATAAAGTAAAATACCATTCTGCATATCATTCTCGTTTGCACTCACCCCCCAAAGTTCCAAAATTTACCATAATTATGTTAGCATTGGTTGCACGATTGCTAAATGTATCCTAAACCAACAATAAATATTTATTTTGACAGGAACCTCATTTTTGTGTCCAAACAAGGTAAGCAATATTTATTAACCATTTGATAATTTTTCACTATTTACTGGTTCACAAGTTTTCTTGCTGTATCTAATACTTGTAGTCTTGTGTGAAAGAATCTTAAGCGTTTTTTGGTTAATACGAGACTTATATATTATATATCTTTCAATTGTGGCTGATACTACTTTGAAATATGTTCGATTCGATATCGTTTTATTATAGTACATACTGGGTTGTAACATGTCCGATATTTTTTGCTGTGCTGTTGCCACTTTGCGATCTCTCAGGTATCGTTTAATTGTAGTCATTATTTTGTCGTAAATTTTAATATATTTTTTTTATTGCGCTGTTGGCACTTTGTAACGTATACAATATTTTGATTGGGACTGTTCCATAAAGAGTAAGTGCCTTCAATAAATGTAAATAAAACTTTTCACTGATTAGTCTTTTCTGAGATTATACCTCTTTTAGATGAAAGAATTGGTAGCTTAAAAATCTGGCAAACTGTGTATAATACGTAAAGAGTACCTGTAGTTGAACATAGTGTCTACATTTTTACTCTGTTTGCTGCAATAAATATTAATATTTCTATTATTTCTCACTTTGTGAATCTGACGATGACCGAAGAAGGTCGAAAGGTTTTTCGCTCCTCTACATAGAGCTTTCCCTACCCATACCAGTCTTTTTTACATAGATACTTTTTTCTACAAGTGAATTTTCTTGTCATCACGGATGATCTTAATTGTGTTGTCTCAAGCCCGAGTTTGAGATACATTACCATTCAGCGAAATGTTTGCTTTAAGAACGTGATGAATTCACTTGTTGATGAGGAAATACACTTTAGTCCTCAAGAGTTCCATCAAGTGACTTGTGTAACTGACAGTTTTATACGAGACTAAATAAGTTCTACGACAAAAAATATTTCCTAGTCATCCTGCGCTTGAAACTGAAACATTTCTCATGTTCCAAAAACTTTCAGATATTTTTGTTGTTATTTGACAAGTGCCTGTGAACAGTGAAGTTTAAAAGAATGTAACGCAAAAGCTTTCTCCTATTGTCAAACGCAATTAGCTTTTATATAAAATTATGCGATTCATGGCACAGCAAGTTATATAGCCATGCAAAACGGCAGTAAACAGTTCTTAATACTCATTATGTTGAACAACAATAAAATTAAAAATAGTTTAAGTAATAAATTCCTTTGGTGTGATCACATCTAAAACAATGGTGTTCTTGTGTTATTTTTCCAACAAAACAATAACGTTGCACTCCCTGCGTTGCTTTGGTAACAGCTACTTCAGTTGTTTGCTAATGTTAAACTGATCGAAATTCTTTGGGAGGTTAATTTCACATTATTTAACCGAAATGTTTAAAAATGTTCTTGATGCTTCCAAACTCATATTACAGATAACTCGTACAAGTTTCTTTTTAAGTGAAGCTATGGTTATTAGGTGTAAGTGTGTGTTATTTGTTCTTACTGGTTTCTTTTAACAGTGCTTGCAGTTATACTTTTCTAATTTATATTATAATTCAGAGTAGCTAGGATTGCAAATAACCTGTTAGGAATTCTGAAATGGATGATAGATTTTGGAAAAGCTAGCAACTTCAAGAAGCACAATCTACACAATGGGCTATCTGCGATGTGCCCACCACGGGTATTTAAACCGGTTTTTTAGCTTTCTAAGTCTTCGGACATAACGCTGAACCACTGAGGGCGTTCTACAAAATACAAAAAAAATAGTCAATTAGTTTCATATTTTATATAAGAGAAGGCCATAGCACGCAATACATAGTTACAACCACCACCGAGAACTTTTGTTTGATTGACTGTTCTATCGTTCCATAGCTTATAATCAAAGATTAAACTCCAACAAATTTGCCTCAGGGACCACGGAAAGCACAGCTTCTGTTGGCTGCAGAAGTGCATGCAAATAGTTGCAGAGTGAGAAAAGGTAAAAACATTTGTGGGAATATACTTCAATGAGCGACTGAGGGAAGTCTGTCGCTGCTACTCAATAAACCTCATGTTTGACAAGTAACATGTGAGAGTCGTCAACTGTAGGGAAGAGGAGTTGTTTTGGTGATGGCATTAAATTTTGTACTGAAAAGTGTGACACTCAAAACAGCCCCATGAAAGTTCAATTTCCTTTTGGAAAGAACGAGAAAGTGTCGAGCCCCACACTAACTTGGAATTTCCACTTCATTAAGAATGTTTAATAAAAATAATCAAATAGCCACGCAACCTGGAAGTCTCGTTGAATGCCATACCTTTACATCGTATCATAAGCTTTCTCTCAGGGTCGAATATGCAGAAACAAGACATCTCTTAAGAAAGGTTTTCTTGAGTGAAGATTCAAGTCTAATCAGATGGTTCAAGGTAAAGCACTGTCATTGAAACCAACAATGAATGAGCAAGAGGGGATTATTTGATTAGAGGGACCAAACATGATGATCTTTAACCATCCTTTCCAATATCTTACAAAGACACCATGTCAAAGCAACTGGATGGTAGTTTGAAGGAATCTTGGTATCATTTCCAGGTTCAGAAGAAGGGAAGACAATAGCATAGTGCAAAGCATCAAGAAAAATTCTGCCATATTTGGTTAAAAACAAGAATAACAAAAAGAGGCAGAACAGATTGTGCAGCATTTCTTAACGAATATCATCAGATCCGAGTAATGAAGGGTAAGCTTGAGTTCCACCAGTTTAAAGGAGTAATTAGTCATAGTTGGGTAGCTGGTTGATTTAATGTTTTATTGCACAAAGAAGCAAGGCTATCTACGTCAAACATCCGGTAAAAAGTTAAAAGTAAATTTAGTAAAATTCACAAAAATTAAGGTAAAATGAAACAAAGTTTAAAAACATATAGCATAAAACCAATATTTACATCTAGTCTACAACCTGTGTTACTGTAGTTTTTCTCTTAACGTTGTATAAGACTTTCTGTAGTGTAACTATAATTATCATAACTTGACAGGAAGGCTAACAGGTAGATACAAAAAGCACCATCAGTCACCTAAAGTTGGCCTTTCCTGTCCTGGTTCCGAGTTATTTGACGTTATGGCCATTTTCAGAAAGCATTAAAAGTTTTAAAAGACTTGAAGTAAATTTTTATTAAGTCGCTAGGATGACTGACGGGTAGTTCAAACAGCAGCAATAGTCACCTGAAGTTCGCCCTTTCAGTCCTGGTATCAAGTTATTTAATGCTATGACCAGTTTCTAATTTGAAATCGAACTAGATGAGCTGTGATTTTAAAAAAGAGCCACATTAAAAAAGGTGTAATGTACAAACTAAAAACATGAATGGTATTAAAAAGATTAATGACCTTTAAAAAATTAAAAACATTACTAAGGAGGACAATGTCACCATCACCAATAACATTGTCTAAAATTATGTACAAACCTTTGGACAGAACATGGAAATCTGAACCAGTGTCCAGAAAAACTGGATAGAAGTCGATATTGAAGAGAAATGGACCAGTTGGTTTTGAATATCGGCGAGAATAGTGTGTGAAATAAAGTACAGCAATTCCAGGGCCAGTATAAAACTAAGCACGTCAATATAAATAGTGCAATTTGAGTATTGCTTGGCTACTATGTTATCCAGGGCAAAAGAAATGGCATACAGTTCAGCAGTGAACACAGAAGCTGTAGAGGGGATTCTGCACATAACCACCAAACTACAACAAACCATGGCAGAGCCCACACTGTTACCTGATTCAAACCACCCGTGTAAATAGAAAGGAAGGATGGTTCGAAAGATGTTCAGCAAATAGTAGACAGTATTTCCAATCAGAAATGCCTACTTTTCTCAGATGACTTAAAGATAGCTCACATTTGGGGATTGTAAGTAGTCATGGTGGGATGCGCTGATCAGTGGATTCTGCAATGTTATCTAAGGAAAGACCCAATTCATTCCACTGCACCTGGATACGAAGGCCAAAAAGAGCAATGGCAGATCGCCTGTTCTGAAAAAGTATGGTCACTCAAGGAAGGAAAACACAACCCCAGCTGGGATGCTTTGGTAAGGAACTAAGTTTTGAAGCATATAGCAAAGAAGTTGCAAACGGCATAGGTGCAAAGAATGGCCACGTAACCCCTATATATGGAGGTCTCGCAACATGCTATACCTCCATGTTGTATCATAAGCCTTCTCAATGTTAAAAGATATTGATACAAGATGTTGTCTTTTGATAAAGGCTTTTATGATCGACGTTTCAAGTCAAATCAGGTAGTTCATGTTGGAGCGCTGTCGTCGGAACTCACACTGGGTGAGCGAGAGGAGGTTGTGGAGGTTTGATTCGAGGAACCAAACATGAAAAGCATTAATCGTCCTCTTTAAGGTCTTACAGAGACAGCTCGTAACAACAATTGGATGGTAGTTTGAAGGAATCTTGGGATCCTTCCCAGGCTTAGAGAAAGGTAGGACAATAGCCTGGCGCCAGGCATCAGGCAAAACATTCTCCTGCTAGATACGGTTAACAATCAGAAGAATAGCAAGAGAAGCAGGAGATAGATGGCACAGCATATCAGTGTATATCATCAGGTTCAACGGATGTACTACCAGACCAATGAATGGCCAATTTGAGTTCCATCAGTGTAACGAGACGATAATAGTCATAGAGACAATCAGCTCGAAAGGAAAGAGGTGATTTCTCTTCTTGAGTCTTGATGGCTAAGAAGGTGGAAGAAGTGTTAGATACCCGGCAAAACCTTTTACATAGAATATTGGCGATGCTCCGGTATCAGCCACACCCTGGCCATCAGAGAGCAACATCGAGAATGGGACAGAATTATATTGGTATTGACCTTTCGAATCCTGTCCCATATGATTTTGGAACTGGTGGTAGAAGATATATGCCAATTGTGAATTTAATCCAAGATTCCTTCTGGATTTGACGTCCTACCCACCCAGCATGTGCACGGGCTCACTGAAAAACAATGCGGTTCGAGAGTGTGGGATATCTACGGAAAGTATCCCACGTTCATTTTTGAGTCTTCCATGCCATGTGGCAGGCAGAATTCCACGACGGACGAGGATATAGTGGAAAACGTGTCGAGGTTTTAGGAATACATTGAGCAGCTGCTTGTATAATACAGTCAGTTACAGCTGCCACACAGGCATCTATTGATGGTAGAATCAAGTTCTGCGAGAGCAGTGAAAGAGGGCCAGTTTGCCTGATCTACCTTCCACCGGAACACGTGGTTCGGGTGGTATCGACCACAACCAGTCCCTCTCAAAATTATAGGAAAATGATTACTGCCTTGTAGGTTATTTATTGTCAACACTCCATGAAAATTGGGAGAATAATGAAGAGGAGCAAATTAAGAAATCAATAGCAGTAAATGACTGACTAAGTGCATAGAAAGAAGTAAAAAACCAGTAATGAAAAGAGAAAAGTTGTGATCAAAGAGCATACACTCTACAGAGCTACCCCATCCTGTCAATATCAGCTCTTCCCCAGGGGAGATGATATCGATTAAAGTCTCTCAGAATTAAAAAGAGAAACGGTAACTGTTCAATGAGAACATCAAGGACAGATTGAGAGAACAAATAGCATTGGTATAGCCCAAGGAAACATTGATGGCTACGGCCTCCAAGGGTATGTCGAGTATCAAAGACAGGGTATACACATGCTGATAAACTAACAGTGCCACTTCTTCATGCAGTTGTCCATCACACAGCCTGTAATTTTTGTACAAATAAACGCCGAAAGGTGACTGTATCGGTAGGTTTCAGAAATGCTTTCTGTAAGGAAAGACATACAAGATGGTAGGAAAAAATGAGTGTTTTGATGTCATCCAGAGTTGAACGTAAACCTCCACAGTTCCATTGCATCATTTTTGCTTACGTATAGGCAATTTGGATAGAAAACTTTTCTGTTTACAACTGTGTCTTTTTTCCTTACTGTCTTTATTCAAGGGAGATCTATCGACCTCCATGCATTCTGCCCTGGATCCATTGGGCAAGTCTTTGCTGTTAGAAGGGGATTCCAGTGACTGAGGACGTGAACGAATGATTGTTTTACACTTTGGAGTGGGAGAAGATGTAGTATTCTAGGAAATGCTTGTACCCAGAACGAGAGGATGCGGATCTTAGAGTTTGTTGGAATGTTAGATAGATGTTGAAGTTGATTCATCAACTTTTTTTACACATGGAGGTCAAAAGAATCTTCATTTGGTTTAAGAACGATTCTTTTGGAGTCACAGAGAGATCTGTCCGCACTCCCACAGCAGTTGTGGAACAAAGTGCAGTAGCGTACGTCCAAGATAAGGTGGTGGACAGCAATTTTCGAGTCTCAGGATAAGTATTATTATGAATCGTTTTCAAACAGTGCACCTATTTTTCCTCCAACCATTTAGCGCAAGAACGAAAGTAGGACGGGTAAGAACCATTGCAATTGATGCAATGAGAACCCATTTTATACTCATAGGAATGATGGTCTTTGACACTGCAACGAGCACACGTCAAGGAACTACGACATGACGTCTTAGAGTGACCGAACTGCTGACACTGGAAACATTGGAGATGGTTTGGAATGTACTCTGCAATTAAGATAACCTGCCTTGGTGGTGGCAGGTGGACGTGATGACGTAAATATGAGCATGAGGACATTGGTCGGCATCATAACTTCATATTTGCAGAAACTTTTTGGTTGCATAAACTAGCGAGATCTCTGACTTTTGGATGTTTTTCAAAATTTTCTCAACAATACATCCTCGTAATTAATTGAACGCAGCTTGAGGTGCTACCTCAACAGGTACAACTCAAATTGCCTTTCAATGCAAGAGGAGTTTACTGTGTTTAGATGGGGATGATTCCACCAATATGTCACCATATCGGAGCTTCTTTACTGACTTTGGAAAGCCAACAAGTTTATCTAGTCGGTTCTGAATAAGAAAGGATGACATTTGCACTAAAGGTTTGTCTGAAAGTGGATGCAATAAGAAAATTAGGTACAACAGGTGGCACAGATGGTGAGAATTGCTGGTTAGTCTTAAAGACGTGGTCGTTTACCTATAGACTGTTTTTCACTATTTTAAGATTTTTAATTGCAGTATCCATAATGAAGGGAAATTTCGATGCTCAATGACCCAACTTACCATGGAGCCCTACGAAGGGATACAATACAATGTAAAACAAGGACACTGCAGCAACGCCAGGGTTTCGTGAGCATTATTACTCAAACATCAGCATCAGATACAGTGTCCACGACACTGGTTGACTCTGGCCCGAGTGGACTAGTTGTTTGTTTCAAAAAAGCCCACCTGTCTACATGAATTAAAAGCTAAAGTGGTGTGTTGGGGTTGGACTCCTAAGCCACCAGGATCCTCTCCTTCGATTCACGGGTTGCCACGCACAGCAACCACGTTGGTGGAAGTTTATATCCCAGAGGAAGTGAAATGAAAGAACAGAACCTTCCCTGGGAGGTCCCCACCACGTACAGTACAGGAATCTACATCGTGGGAGTATGGTCACAGAGACGATAAGCCGGGAAAGAAAGAAGTGATTGATGTGACTAACTCTAGATGGCTTAGAGGGTGGGGTGCGAGACAAAAGTGCTAAATGCACTAGAAAAGCTTTCGCCGGCGGTATTGACAATGCTCTGGTTATCAGAAACTTGCTGACTATTGGAGAACAATATCAAAAGGGATCGGAAGTATTTTTTTCACTGCCCTTCCGAATTTTTTCCCACACAACTTTAAAACTGTTGGTACAAAAGATGCTAGTTGTTAACTTAATTCAAGATTCCTTCTGACTTTGACGTCTTACAATGGGGAACACTTTTTCAGTAACTTTGAGTTGCATTGGATATTTTTACTGATTCTGAAGGAGTTTTAGGCGCTGATTTCAAATATGAAATTAGTTTTCTCTACACGCTCTAGTTTGTATGCAATTTGAGGTTAATAACCATGTATAAGCATTTTCACGTCCATATATATAGATAACTTCTAATATTTTGATCATTCTTCTTTTGTTTCAGATCAAACATGGCTTCCAAAATTAGATATCATTTCAGAAACAAGCCTGATGCCTTCTGCTACATATGTGGATGCTACACACTCAATCGTCAGAGACGTAATATATCCTCGTTCGTCAAGCGTGCCTACAAGGCATATTTTGAAGTTCATCTTGGTAATCAAGACAAGCAATGGGCTCCTCATGTTGTGTGCCACAATTGTGAGGAAATGCTTCGAGACTGGACCGAAGGAAAACGCAATGGTCTGCCTTTTGGTGTTCCAATGATTTGGCGCGAACCCACCAACCATGCAACTGACTGTTATTTCTGCATGGTAAACACAACGGGTGTTGGGAAGAAAAACCGACATAAGATTACGTATCCGAACATTCCCTCAGCTATTCGGCCTGCTCCGCACTATGAAGAAGTTCCTGTTCCAGATTTCAAAGGCTTGCCTTCATTGGACGATAAAGACATTGGACATGATATAAGCGAACAAGACAGTTGTGACAGTGAATTTTCAGAAAAGTGTACACAATCGAAGAACTGTTCTTCAGACACTGAACCTTTCCCCGTCCCCAAGCCTCTTCCCCAGACTAAACTGAATGATTTAGTGCGGGATTTAGGTCTTTCAAAGAAAGCAGCAGAGCTTTTGGCATCAAGATTACAAGGCAGAAATCTTGTTGATCACTCTGTTAAAATATCATATTTTAGAAAGCATGACCAGCTTCTTGTGACCTTTTTTTCAGAAGACAGACAGTTTGTTTACTGCCATGACATCCAAGGGCTTCTCAAAGAACTGGGTGTACCTTACTATAGTCCTGCTGAATGGAGACTCTTTTTAGACAGTTCAAAACGCAGTCTAAAGTGTGTTATTTTACATTATGGGAATGTTTATGGAGCAGTGCCTGTCGGTCACTCAGTGCATTTGCGGGAAGACTATGATGATATGAGAATGGTCATGGACTTATTAAAATATCATGAGCACAATTGGATCATTTGTGTAGACTTAAAGATGGTCAACTTTCTCCTTGGACAACAGAAAGGTTTCACCAAGTTTCCATGTTTCCTCTGTATGTGGGACAGCCGAGCACGAGACAGACATTGGGTCCAGAAGGACTGGCCTAATCGTGACACCCTTGAAGCAGACATGCCAAATATCATACAAGACCCAATTGTAAGCAGAGATAAGATCATCTTTCCTCCTCCTCACATCAAATTAGGTTTGATGAAGCAATTTGTCAAGGCACTGGAAACCGAAAGTGAATGTTTCCAACACATCATCACAGCTTTACCAGGGTTATCATTTGAGAAGATCAAAGCAGACGTGTTTGATGGCCCACAGATTCGAACCCTAATTCGTGATGATCAGTTTGTTGTTAAGATGACTGCTTTAGAAATGGCAGCATGGTTATCCTTAGTGGCAGTCGTTCAGAACTTTCTTGGAAACAATAAGACGGAGAACTACAGTGAACTTGTGAACAGAATGCTCCTCGCTTTTCGTGATTTCGGGTGCAACATGAGCATCAAGCTTCATTTTTTGAACAGCCACCTTTATAAGTTCCATGACAACCTGGAGGTAGTGAGTGACGAACAAGGAGAACGATTCCACCAAGACCTAAAGGTCATGGAAGAACGCTATCAAAGGCGCTGGGACAAAAGTGTGGTGGCTGACTACTGCTGGAGCATTAAACGAGATTGTCCAAATGAAGTGTACAAAGGCAAATTCCTACCTGAATAAAATACACAGACAAATTGATAAGCTATTCCTATAATTTCCTGAAATAACAAAAAATTAAAAAATAAATAAAAATGTCAAATTGCATAAAATCTGTAGCTTGCAGACAAAAACCGACTTCAGATTTGAAATCAACACACTCAAATTGACTATAGAAAGGTCTTTTTTTTAAATGCAACAAAATGAGTGTTCCCCAGTGTTATTTGTCGAGTATGTGCTGAAAAGCGGACCCGCTGAAAAACGATGCGATTTGAAAATGTGGGATATCTATGAGGATACCGTGTGAAATGTGTAGTACTTTAAAGAATGGATTGAGCAGCTGCTTGAAAAATAGTCAGTTACTGTTTCCACACAGTCGTCTATTGATGACTTACAGATGACGGCGAGATAAAGTTCCAAGAGAGCAGTGAAAGAGATAGAATTTATCTGGTCCAGGTTCCACCAAAAGCTGGGAAATCGATTGACATCGAACATGGATAGTCTCACTCAAGTTAATAGGAAAACGATTACCACCCCGTTGGTCACAATCAACCCCCAAGAAAAATGAGAGAAAAGTGAAAGGGAGTAAGTAGAGATCAATAGCAGTAAAATACTGACTTTGTGAATAAAAATAAGAATAAATATTAAAGAGAGAAAGATTGTGATCAGAAAGCATGCGCTTTTTTGAACGATCCCTGTTACGTATTTTAATGTTTTACGTTTTTCGTAGACTAAACGCAACAGAAAAACACAGATAACAGCTTGTATAATTTATTACACTAAACTAAATGTATATATGTAACAGATATAACATAAGTTATATAACAACAGTGACAGATATTAAGTTACAACATTCAAAATTAATTACAATACAAAATGTTACTGGCCTGTGTCAAATATAATGATCCAGAATGAAAGTCCAAAAGTTCAGATCAGAAATCCGAAATTCTAGTCTAGGAAGTGAATTTGGTCCCACGAAGAAATTTCGAAGTTTGAATGGAGAATGACGAAGTTCTTTTTCACAGTGCTTCTTGATGAACGTCTCAAACTTGCCGACTCTCAGCACAACCAGTAATTCAGATGAATCGTAGAGATTGACGAAATAAAATCACAGCTTCTGTAGATCTAACTTCAGTCACAAATCACAGCAAACACTAAAATGAATGACTGACTCTCTTCTTTTAAATAAAACTAATGTCTGACTCTTTTTTTTCCCTTTTTTCTCGCGTCACCGTCTTTTGTACCAGGAGGCCTACTTCTAGAACATTCGCGTTACTTTCCAACATTCCAGAGAAATCCGCGCATGTCCGCTCTTGCACGAGACTTCTCGTCTAGACACTAGGCCGCCAGCATTTCATTTAAATACATATGATTGGTCTACCTAATTCTAGAAAATTCTAAATGTTATTTTAAATGAATGACAACATATTTTATTAGTTTAAACGTTGAAACAATAATATAAATATGGAAATATAAATAAATTAAAATTTAAACACAACACGACATGTTGTCGCCCACAAAACATTCACACGACGCTTACATAACAATCCCTCTCATCAATATCAGAAATATAGAATAAAATATAGAGAACCATCAAATCAGTTGTATGTAACGCTTTCTTTCCGTCTATAGGAACGAATAAAGCTTGAATTAGAGAACCACAATGTAGAATATAAGATAGAGAACCACCAGATAAGGTAGATCCACTTTTTCCTTCCTGAAATATTTGTCAGTAACTGCTTGTATACAATACAGTGAAAAAACAAAACTTAAAAATTGTTACGAAATTCTTTAGAAATTGTTCATGTTAAAAGGAAAATTAAAGAAAAACAAAGCTGGTTTGTTAACTGGTAGAACTACTTCTAGAGTTCTCACTAATGACAGTATCTTTTCATTCTTACAATTTTTAATTTTATTTTAGATTAAACGTATTATATTCTAAGAAATAAAATCAGCAGCCAGCAACTGGAATGGGATGCACGAAATTAATCAGCTGATGAAATGAAACGTTTAAGAACAAGAAATACGATTTAAACGTATTTGAAACTAACCTTTGACACTGCAAGCGTATTCTAAAAGAATTCTGATCTATTACCTTTACATTAAAAAAATTAAAAAATGAAGTAAAATTCTTTAAGTTATTGCAACTTATTTTTGCCACGTTCGCCTCACTTGATTTCGATCCATGACACTTTAGTTACTGTATTGGTGTTCGCACCACATACAACAGTGGAGTAGTACTATTCAGACACGAGAGAAGGTTTTGTACTAGTGCTTATATCGTGAGTATAAGATTCAACATCGAATGACAAAGAATAAAAAACTGGAAACTAGCACGTTTCCCTGATTGACAATAGAATCTTATTTTTCTAAAGAGGTTCATATTGAATTATTTAACTAGTTAGTAAGAAAGAAGAGAAAAACGCAAGAAATGTCATTGTTAACACGTGTGGATTCTTGGAATTAGCTCATGGTTGCATTTCACGTAGGGTGAAGCTACAGGGGATGTAATTAAATTGTGAAATTCAGATCATTTTGTGTTACGTGACTGAACATGTTTCTCATTCCATACGTCCATCTAAAGGTCACTCATTGACTGTAGTCGCCAGTCGCTAAACACTGAAGTGTGTGTTATAAAAGTTAAAATAAAAATCTAAGGTAAGTCAATCAAATCTGTTTATTATAGATTTAAACTATTTACATTCAGAAGTTCAAATGCAATGACGACTAGTTTTACATGAGAATCAATTGGGAATTATTTTTCATGTGCGATCTGGAATCCTTTTATCTTATCATCGGCTGAATCATTAGGTTTTCTTTTCTTTTTCCTTTTACATTATCTACGAGGCTAAGTAAGTTTTCCAAAATATGCTAGACACCAGACGCCTTAACATGGGATAAGTTTAATGAAATATTAGCATAATATTTTACTATTTGCAAGAATAATATGAAGTCTTACTATTTGTATTCAAAAGTTTAGTTTATTTTCAACATTTGTTTTGAATGGAAATTTCAGGATTTCAGAGTACGAAAGCCACTTGTCCCTGAGAGACGACGGCCTGCAATCATATATTCGAAACGGCACAACGGATACAAGATGAAACAAATAGATATTACCTATTACTTGTTTGACAGCAGATGTAAAATGTTAAATATTGAACTGGTGAAACTGGTTAAAAATTATACAAATAATTTCCATGACTATTAAACTCAAGAGAAGACAATATCTACAATAACTTGATTGGGAAAGTCATACGTATTTTTTTTTACGATTATCAAATACTGGGAGTAATTAAAAGCGTCCAGAAATTGGACCAACTTGTACTTGAATAACCTCTAATGGCACGTAAAGAAATAACGTTTAAGAGTGTGTAAAAAAACATTTAAAGAAACAGAGATAATAAAATCCCTTTGGAAATAAGGTATTTATTTTCACTGCTGTTGAAGTTCATATGCAAAAAAGTCTAACTACTTCGTCCACACCTCTGACTACTTCTTTCATTGCTCTTTTTGCAAAAAAGTCGATGCATTAGTAATTGTAGTATATGAAAAACTCGATAAAAACTCGTTGCTTTATTACCGTATTCAATATTCTGAAGTAAAAGTTATTTGCTGAATGACTTAAAACAAAACAGAACTTTCACTCGTGAATATAAAGAATTTACCTGGGAAAATGAAAACTTAAAATCCTACCACAACGGGCTATGACGTTAAAAACAAAACTACAGCGAAATAGTTTTTCTGTTTATCTTTTTTTTTGCTAAGTAATAAGAGTCTTAGAAATCGTTTGAGCAGGTTGACTTGTGTGTAGAATGGGTATCTTCAAGACACTGGGCTTCTCAAATCACTAGCGAAACAACATTTGATCGAAAAGATTGGGTTATTGAAACGTAGGAAACTTTTTTCCTTACCTTATCAAGTCTATCGTACATCATACACTTGTTGTGCATCAAAGACTGTTGTACAGAGACGTATTTAAGAAAGCTCTAAAAAACCCATAAACTTTAAAGCATGAAAAACTTAAGTAACTCGTGTTAAAATGTTGAAATACCGAAGACACAAAGTGATTAACTCCTCGCTTTATCAAAACTTGTCTAACGATCGACTGATATACATTATACTAGCAGCTTATAGATATAGAAGTTAGTTTGGATGGCTTAAGTTAGTTTTCACAAGTTTCGATAATTCAAAAACAAAGACAGTACTTAATCTCTGTCGAATAAATTACACACTAAAATTCTGTAAAACTGGTCTTAATTAGCTTTTTATTTAGATTATTACGCAATTCTAATGCACAAAAGTAAAGCTTTACATTACTTCGTAAATTCGCTAAGAGTAATACATGTTCTATGAAGTGCATGTACACTGGATATTGAAGAACTTCCAGGAGGTGTATTATTATTCCCGCCCCCGTTAACAAGTACGTTAAGTGAATTATTACTCCTGTTGACCCATACTTTCAGCGTATTATTACGCTCTTGATAAATTTTCTCAGTGATAAAGAATGCTTTTACCGTATTATCATCCCTATTCATACGCGTCTTCATTTTGAACTCGTCTTAACTTCATTGTTAAGATTAATACATTTATATAGGTGGGGACGCACTTTTCAATATTTCGGTCTTTTGCTCAACATCCATACGTTTACGTTCCTTTGTGTTTTGTTGTGCAGTATTACACAGAACAGTTTTCATTACAGGTGTTAAATTGCTTTACGACTAGCCGAAAATGTATATTCTCGAACAGAATGTCAAATCTATCTTGTTCACATTTCAAGTTATGATACATTTGTTTATTGTAATTACAGAAATTTTTTTTTAAATAGTGATTAAAGTCAAATTTAATGTTCCCACAACTCACCTTAAAATTACGTTCATTTATAACTCATCTTTCGTAGAAGGTATTCACCAATCAACTAAGAAACAGAAACCCCTCAACCTATTTCATTAACTGCAGTTTATCAGTCCTCTGTACAGACTTCAGATGGATCTGAATGCTTGAAAAATCTGCGAGAAATGCTTAATGTTTGTACATTCCGTACCACTGTTATAGAATAAATTACATTATACAATATTTTTGAAGTTCTAAGAGATTAACTTTAAGAAAGCGAGATATCGACAAATACCAATGAGCCTTAAAATACGTTACTAAAAAATAATGCACAACCAAATACTGCACGAATGACTTAAAACTGAAATAGCGTACGAGTAAAAGCGTTTAAAACTTTTAATACCGCACTCTAGTGAGAACCTTTTGGCATTTATTATAAAAACACGTTTCATAATATATAGACATTTTGAATTGTTGCCACGAAGATCCAAAATGCTTAATTTTAATAATTTAAAAATAACATGTTTGAAACATTGTTTGTAACAGTACAATGTTTTCCATTCAACTATTAAACATTAGAAACTCACATAAAACTGAGAAATAAATATAAATATTTAAAGTTAAAAGCCTAATTGAACTATTTTAGTAAGATGCGCATTAGTTTTGTTGTTTTAAAACGTGTGGCAGCAATCTCTTGAACATTATACCACATTTGTCACCCTTGGGCTTATAAATTCACAGACTCACGCATTTAAAGAAAATAAATTCATATTTTATACGCATCTGATAAAGTTAAGCAAACGTATGGTACATGCTCCATGATTGTTTATAAAGGTTGAGAAAACGTATGGTACATGCTCCATGATTGTTTATAAAGGTTGAGAAAACGTATGGTACATGCTCCATGATTGTTTATAAAGGTTGAGAAAACGTATGGTACATGCTCCATGATTGTTTATAAAGGTTGAGAAAACGTATGGTACATGCTCCATGATTGTTTATAAAGGTTGAGAAAATGTATGGTACATGCTCCATGATTGTTTATAAAGGTTGAGAAAATGTATGATACAAGCTTTGGGACTGTTTGTAAAGGCTGATAAATATAGTAAGATCTTCAAGACTGTTTATAGAGGTTAATTGAACAAAGTGTACAACCTGTACGACATTTTATAACGGTTCAATAAAAGGACAATGCAGTTTTCCTGAACTATTTCAAAAGTTAAATAAACGCACAGTGCGAAGTTAGTGATTGTTTATAAAGGTTAAGTAAAGATACAATTTTTCGTAGCCAAAAAATGCAGTTATATTCCTTCTTGTGCGTTTTTGTTAAGTGTGCTACAGCTGGAACTAATTGCGTACACTACTGCAGGAATTTATCTTCCCCTGGCTGAAAAACATCCGACAAAAGTAATTAATCGGATTTAATGGCCGTTTTTGTTAATTTTTTTTCTGGTTTTATTATGAGATTAATATAGATTATCTTATTAACCTGTGAAATTTATCATTTCCGAATATTAAAGTTATAAATAGAATTTCGGTTCTTTAATCTGGTACAGTGTAATATAAAATTTTACAAACACCGAAGGACATTTAAGTAATTTTCACTTATTCTTAGAAACAGTTTTTACAACATGGAATGTATTTGTCAACGAGTTCATTAAAAATAACGTTCAATCCCAGCAGGGTCAGGTGGTTAGGGAACTCGACTCGTAATCTGAGGGTCATAGTCTCGAATCCACGTCACACCAAACATGCTCGCCCTTTTACACCTGAAAAAACGAGAAGGTTTGATGTAACGGGGATTCAAACCAGCGATCCTCTGATAACGAGTCGAGTGCCCCAAACAACTTGGTCAAATCGAACCTGAAAAATTGGAAACCACACATCTGTGTTATACAGTTAATTTAAATATTTAATTATGTTTGTACACATTTGGCAACAGTTATTAAAACTATGTACGTATTGTAAAAATGTACCTATTTAAAATCAAAGAGAATAATTTCTTCCAGAAACCCTTGAATTTAATTGTATAAGTTTCTTCAAATAAGCCGAAACTACACAAGGTGTGTTTTTGGAGAACTATTAAAGATAATGTCCTTTTTATCTAACTCAAATTTTCTCTTTAACTCAGTTGAGAAAACTGATCATTATACTAGTTTCTATTCTTAATTGTTTTAGTCAGTTTTTTTGGTATTGGTCGAGTCGTTTGTATAGTAAAAGATAATTCCTTATTCAATCTTCAGTTTCAAACTACACTGCACACCAGATGTCCATGATAAACTTGTATCGTTTGTTGAGCAGTTACACATTTTCTTGCTGGTAATAAGGTAACACACTGTAGGTGACGATGTTGTTGTTTCTGGTCATCCCTGCTTAAGAGAAATTGTTGGAAGGTTATCGGAAGTGTACTACACGGCTAGAAACAAACGAGATTTTCTTAGAGATATATTTTAGTAAAACTTACTATCCTAGATACTCGACAACATGTTTTATAATCGGTATTATACAACTAATAAAATAAACTACATTATTTGGATGCGTTATAAAAAGAGTACGTCGTTATTACCTGACGTAAAATGGACTACGATAGTCGACCCTGTTACAAAATATCGCGCACTAAAAAGCATTACTGTTTCACGTTGGATTACAAACTATTATCCAAATACTTGCCCTCGCAGCAGCTAAGTAGTACGTCTTCAAGATTAAACACTAACAATCTAGTTTCGATATTTGTGGCAGGGAAAACACAAACAGCACAATTTATTGTTCTACTTTTAGTAGCTACCAAGGTAACAAGCCAGAAATCGTGTTCATTATTAGCACGTGAATTTTTATTGTTTTGAATCTCTGGATTACTTCTTTTCAAATATGTACTTAAAGGTTTAAGAATTATTTTGAGCTCATGACCTAACAACATTAAAATTTGAAGTTCGATTATCCGCAGCGTAATTTTTCACTAGGGCAACGAACAAAATGAGGCATAAGTTTACGAAGGCAGAGCTATGAAATTTGTGAGATATATAACTTAATCTCTGAGAATTACATATATCAAATCTTTATTTTAATACTCTAGAAGTATCTACATACTGAATTTAACAGCTTTTTTTTCCATTCGGAGACCAAATGAAATCTTTGTGAGATTCATATTTGACCTCACAACGTTTATTTTTTATTTTTTGAGCTAAAATCATTGTTTGAAATAACAATATAAGTTGTTGATAAAAAGAGAAAAGGCCGTAGAGAAGCAATAATTCTTCTTTCTTTTGTCACATGACATGTTAAAAAGAAGCCACAAATCAAGGGCGTGATTACGTTCTCCTAAAAATAAAACTAAGAAAGAGGTTTAACGTTCGCGAACTGCAGGGAATTCAAGAACTTTTTTATTTTTTTCCAAACAAACCTTTGTCTGTGAAAGTTAGAAATCGATTCTAACGATACCAAAGATAGAAAAAGGCTAAGTAAAATAAAAAAGCGCCATGCAAGCCAATTGAGTTTTATCGGCAAACAAAATTACTATGATGGATCAATAGGCCTCTGATAATTTAATAAAAAATACGTCACAGTTAAAGCAGAATGTGCGTTATTGAAAGAGACATATTCGTAAAATAAAACCAATGTCTATTTAGAAACTTAACCATTTTAATGAGAGTTTCATAGGATATACTTTAAATACATGTCACAATACATGAGATAATCTATGAAAGTGTAAGATAAATTGTGATTTTGGTTTGGCATGGCTTAGTGGATAATGTAACTGAGCAGAGTAACCGAAGAATCATGGTTTGCGCCCCTTGCTGCAAAAACATGAGCTCTGCACTTTAGGACCGTGGATGGGCTATAAGAGTGACGGTTGAAACTCGCTATTCCGTCAGACTAGAATGCCTCCCAGCGGCACAGAGGTATGACTGCGGGCTTACGAAGCTAAAACCGGGGTTCAATACCCGTAGCGTGTAGAGCACAGATAACCTATTGTGTAACTTTGTGTTTAATTTTAAACAATGACAAGAATAACCCATGATCTGATTAGCTAGTTTCATTCTATTACAGAGTTCTCAAACAAGGTTAAAAAATCATAAAGAATATTACGATAACGGATATTTTAGACTATGTACGATAAGATATGTTGGTGTCAGGGGTCGTCAAGGAAAGGAGGCAGCAAAAACTGTTTTAGTGTATCATTTCAAAATAACAGAAGGTTACACGCACATAACCGTTCTATATTTTCGCTCCAAATTATAATTTCGGTCTTTCTAAGCTTTCATCACAAAATGAGTTTGTTCAGACTGCTAAAAGATTAACACTTTTTATAAGTATATATATAATGTCAATATTTAAACAGCAAGGTTAAAAGGCATGTAATTTATATTAAGTAACAATGGGCTATAATTTTCTGTAGCTTCACTTCAAGTTTATAACAGAGAAGTTGGGGTTAACCAAAAGTATTGTTCAAATTTTTATCATTCTTGTTTAACTAATTTTGCTTAACCTGTCAATAGTAATAATTATTAACAATTCCACCATTTCGGAATCATCTGTAGTTTTTACAAAACATCTTTTATTCAGGTACTTATATTTATTTTTGTTATTGATTTATTCGTGCAATGAAACACAATAAACTGTTTGTACTGTGGTCACTATAAGGAATCGAACTTAGGTTCTTGAATTATATGATAGAAGACATTTTCTTTATCTACCTATCGAGACGTACCACTGAGCCACTAGTGGGCAATCTGTAATGGTATTCTTATGTGAGAGCCTGTAGAATAACTTGTAATTTTTCTTGCACACAAAAGTTGAAGGTGTTTCTTGACTAACTTTATACAAATGAGTTCTTCTAACTTATCAATAAAAGTATAATAGGATAACAAACGAAACCTGTACTGATGACAAACTGACTATGATTATAAATGTCGTAAAAATGGAAGTAATTTTTTGCTTTATAAAAATGATAAGACAAAACTTAATGGAATAATTTTCATTGTCCTTGTAACTACAGTTATGTGGAGATGTTATATCTAGTTATGAACATAGAAATACTCAGTACAATATAAAAAACTATAAGTTGACACTAAACTAAAATAACAGTAAACATTTGTCAGTAGATTGAAATAAGGGTAAAAATTAGTTACTGGATTAAAATGACAGCAAACATCTGTTTCTGAATTGTAATAATAACAAACATCAGTTACTGGAGTATAATAATGAAACATATCTATTATTGGTTTTGAAAAAAACAATAAATATCAGTTGTTTGATTAAAATAGCAAGTATCAGTTGCTGGAATAAAATAACAGTAAACATCCGTTATCGGATTAAAATAGCAATGAACATCCGTTATTAAATTAAACTAACAATAAACATCAGTTATTGGATTAAAGTAAGAGTAAATATCCGATACTGGATTAAAATAGAACAGTAAACATCAATTATTGGATTACAATAGGAACCCCCAATTCCTAGTTTAGAATTACAGTAGCTATGAGATGTTGGATTAGAAATAGTATAACTATCATTTACTACATTAGAATTATAGTAGCTATTAGTTAGTAGATTAGAATTACTGTAGCTATAAATTACTATATTATAATTATAGTAGCTACCAGTTACCAAATTATTAATACGGTAACTAAGAGTTTCTGATTATAATTATGCAATTGCCATTTATTGGATTATAATTACGGTAATTGTCAGTTGCTAGATTATTATGAAGATAGCGAGTTTATAATTTTCCACTTTTTACATGTCTTACATATTGTTTCTATGTCCAAAGGGGAAATTTAATCACATTGTTTAATAAGTTAACACAAAGTTGATCTAACATTTTACGAAAATGTGTACGCAGATATATTTAAAATGTTGTAATATTCAGTTCCTAAAGTAAGATATTTGCTAAATAAAAAAACGTAAAAACTTTTTTTTAATATCTATCCTATTCTAAACCACTTAACACTTTGATCGTCGGATTTACTTTGGACGATTGACGGAAAGCGTCCAGCACTGCAGAAACATTTTAATATTTATTTAACTTTTAATTTTTCCATATGTTTAGCATATGAAATAATAACATTCTGACCTTTATTCTCGGATCTGAGAAGATATGGGGTCTTTAACATCATCATAACTTTGCATCATATTTTCATAGATTATATAATTAAGTTCCATATTTGAAGTGCGTGTAAAAATTGTGGAACTTCTAGTTATCCACACGTTTAATATATATATATATATATATATAAAGTAGTAAAATAAATAGATCATGAAATAATGTGACTTTATCTAATGAGTAAAACTAGTAAGTAACAAGAGAAAGTTTGAATTATAGAATAGTTTATGAAATTTATTATGAGTTGAATAATTATTAGTTCACAGTTGCTGAAATTGTCTAGCGTGGTCAAAGGCTATCCTTTCCGTTCAACAGATCTGATGACCTACGGTCCACCCTTTGGGGCCTCTAGTGCGACAGGAAAGTGACTTAAAATTCTACAATTTTATCAGATAAGAATAATCAAATTTGGAGAGTGAATGTTATTGAGTAATTGCTTTCTTATCTGATCTGTCTGTTCAAAATTAGGGACAGCGTTTCGTAAAAATATCTTGTGCAATCTTGACTGAAAATTCGAAACAAAGAAACAATTTCTAAATTGATAAAACCAAGATTTGTCATTTAGGATATATAACTTTTATTTATTTGAATTTTTGTTAACTGTATATTCTATTGTGGAAGAAGCATTCCAGCTTCTTTAAACAAAAGAGTAGGAGTTGGCTTAATTAATTGCAAGAATTGCTTTCGTTTTTAATGAAGTATTTTTTTAGATTAAATTGTAATTCTGTAATTCAGTTAACCATGACAACTACTTTGTTGTAGTTTTATTATTTAATATCATTTACTGGAAGAAGCCATTAATTTTAACTTGTCTAGGATATCGCCAACAGCGACCTGAGAGTGTGTGAGTTAAACTAAAGTATTAACGTCAGAAGAAGCAATGTCCTGAAAGAAAACTATAAATATTATTTTTGTCAAATCTGGAACGGTGAGATGTGTTTTATTTACAGAACTATGAACGAAGAAAGCACCTTATAGAGCATATTCCTGCATTTCTAGATGCCAGCTATAGGGTTGCTAAAGGTTTTGTTTTGCTCTCGTGATAATTTCTTTGAACATAATTCAATTAACATTTGAGTGATTGCTCCCTTCTGCGAGCTCGTTTGAAAAATATCAATCCAATAAA
Organism: Carcinoscorpius rotundicauda; assembly: GCA_011833715.1. Taxonomy (NCBI): domain Eukaryota; kingdom Metazoa; phylum Arthropoda; class Merostomata; order Xiphosura; family Limulidae; genus Carcinoscorpius; species Carcinoscorpius rotundicauda. The sequence continues at coordinate 119,844,512 of CM022393.1, read as the reverse complement.
CGTAGTAGTAAAGCAAAAAGAATAACAAAATTCCACTGCCAAACGACTAGATGAAAATAAACTACGATTAAATACTGGCGCGGTGTTTTCTTTTTTGCCTCTTTTTTATTGTTTTTGCTCGTTAGCTAGATCGAAACAGCACATTATCATTTCTAACAAACGAAGGGAAATAGTAAACTTTTTCAACCTTTGAAATGAAACGCCGCTTCATATTGAAACCAAACATGCTCTATCCATTGAAATTAAATTGCTTGTTTAGTAGGTTGCGAGATTCTTTATTCGTTAATTTTTTGCTACGTATGAGGAAGTGGAAAAAAAGAAATATGTTAAAGATTTAAGCTTTATTTTGTAATTTAAAACTCTTCTAGAAAACGAAGGATTCACAATTTATGAAATACGTAAAGAAAGACTATGAATATAATACTTGTTAGTTTTTGTTTGTTTTCTGAATTTCGCTGAAGCTACACTCGGGCTATCTGCGCTAGCCGTCCCTAATTTAGCAGTGTAAGACTAGAGGGAAGGCAGCTAGTCATTACCACTTACCGCCACCTCTTGGGCTACTTTTTTATCAACAAATAGTGGGACTGACCGAACTTCATAGCGCTCTCAAGGTGAGCATGTTTGGTGCCACGGGAATTTGAACCCACAACTCTCGGATTACAAGTCGAGCGACTTAACCACCTGGACATGCTGGGCCGAATATAATGTCAAGAGAAGAAATTATTGACTCTTTATCAGATATAAACAAATCAGTGACATGCTGGCGCACGTACTTCCGTGATGCTCAGTTAGTAGCTTTATAAAACTTGATGGACGTGTTTATACACATCGTGTCTTTAGCCATGTAGTAATGTGAAGAAAGAGAGAGATTAGTATTTAAAAAACAAGAAAAGTGCACAATTTTTATTCTCTAAAATAAATCAGAGATTGCATCAGTGATGCATTTTTATTATTATGAAACATGAAAAAATTGCATATAAAATGTTCTGAATATATACTAGATTTGAATAAGAGAATACTTGTAAATTTAAAACTACACAATAGGCTATGTACACTGTGTCAACAGAGAGAAATCGAGTACAGTGCGTTTTTTTATTGAGAAATATGAAACTTTATACAATTACTTCCAAGATTACAAAAGATATCGGTAAGTTGTCTTATTGTGTTTTCTGACTCATGGAAGAAAATATGCTCTTGTTGTGTTTTCTTATAATAAAGCTATATTGAGCTATCTGCCAAGCCCACCGAAAGGAATCGAACCCCTTAGTATAGCGTTGCAAATTCGAAGACATACTGCTTTATTAATAAGGGGTTGAAAATATGCTCATAAAAACACATTTTTAATTTGTACTGCCACGAGTATACAAAGATTTTCTACCATTTCAAACTTTTAAAAGTTTACCACATAAGTAATGAATTACTTTTTGCTGTGTTATGTGTATACGTAAAATAGTAAATTCGGCACTAGAAGAGATATCTATATATGTGATAATGAAAAAGTTAAGTAACGATGACGACGGTTACACTTACGTTCTGTAAGGTACAGATTTAAAAATTCAACTTGTTACAATGATCTTCACGGGTATCGAAACTTACCTTTTTGCGACGTAAGTTTGCATACTTACCGCCGAGCCACGTGGGATGGTGTGGGTAGGAACTGCTAGTTTATATTAAGGAGAAACAATATCTTTAACTGAAATGTCATAACCTAAATAAATAAATGATCAAAATTATACATTTGCTGAAAATACTTTAATATCCAACACCAAAAGTATACATACAAGTTCAGTTAATTTTTCAAACTATATTGTTGATTCGTTTTTAGTACAGAGCTACACAATGGGTCACTATTGTCTTGTTTACAATGGGAATCGAACCCCTGGTTTTAACGTTGTAGTTACGTAAACTTACCCCTGATCCACTAGGGAACAGAAAATGCATACCACGATTTGTTTGTTTGTAATCAAGCATAAAGCAACCTAATGGGCAATTTGTTTTCTCTCTGCCACGGGTATAGAAATCCACCTTCTAACATTGTTAGTCCGCAGACGTTGCACTGTGCAATTGGGCGTGTGTTTGTGTAAGCCATAAGACAAACGAACTAAGATTACACATTGGGTTCTAACTTCAGATAATCATTGGTATGATTGAAATGGGTATTATCACTTCCAACAGACGAAGGGTTTTGTAACTTTTGAAAATACATTGGATTATCGACGAACGTCCCCAATCTTTAGAGTTTTAGAAATATCGTGCACTATTCGTATTTAGACGTTTTTTGTTTGATTTTCTTATATACATATCTGATAATTTTATTAAAAAAGTGTTTTCTTTCTTCGGTTATATTATTTCCTTCTTGATGATAAAATTGTGGGTAAAAAGGAAGTATATTATTGTCAAAATAATCACACATTTTAGGAATTCATATTAAATTAATTTTGTACTGTAATAGTTTTTCAATTAATGAGGAATTATAACTCTTTCTATGAGACAATCTGAATATTGTAAAAACATTTTACGCTTAATATTAATAAGACTAAGACTGTTAGTTATTTTTAAAAATCAACAACAAACTTTAGCTCTTAGAACAGAACCAACGAAAGACATTCATTATCGAAGTCATTGATAAATGGAAGTTAAATGTTTATCTAAATAAATTTTTCGTTGTTGTTGTTAGCACAAAAAGTTTTAGACCTCAGAGACTGGTAGATAGCTACAAAAAGCGTCTCACCGCAGTCATTTCAACCAAAGGGGGTAACACTAGGTATTAGGGGGTAGGGTGTCCTACCTTTTTCCTCAGTTAGAATATGCATTTTTGTAGAATTACATTTACAACAGATCTTAAAAAGTATCTTTTTCAGTTTTAATTGTTTAGTTATATTCCTACAATCTCTCAGCATTGTTAAAATTTAGATTAAATATCTATATATCCAAAAATGTTACAAAATTACACAGGCCTTCATAGGATATTTTAACTTTTTCACTTGACTGTAAGTACATTGAATGACGCATGATTTTTAAAGTAATTTGTGAAATACATCTGCCTAGAATATACGGATGAAGACCCATAATATTGCTGACCAATGCGTATTAGAATGTTTGAAAAACCACTCGATTAAATCTACAAATACAAATTTTCATGAGAGGAAGTCGACAGCAGTCGCCGTCGGTGACTCATGGATAAGTTTGAGTGTTTCTAACGCTAAACATTAGAGTTCAATACCTGTAGTGGGCATACTTCAGCGAATCATTATGAAAGTTTTGGTGTAAAAATATAATTGACAACCCACCAAAAATAAATCTTCACTTAAAGTGGAAAACAAAACCAAACCAAAGCTTCTTTGTTTGCTTGAAATTAAGTACAAAGCTACACTATGAGTTATCTGTGCTCTGCCCACTACGAGTATCGAAACTCGGGTTCTAGCGGTGTGAGTCCACAGAAATACTGCTGTGCCACTGGTGAAGCAAATCAAATGATTTTTCGTTAACAGATAAAGTATTAGGCGGATAGCCTAATGGGTCAAAATGTTTCAAGTGTTTTATTTTTTTTTTTACTTGAACAGTTACATGATGGGTTATCTGTGCTGCAACTTTCGCGAGAATCTAGCCCCCTAATATCAGCGATCTAAGTTCTTAAGGTTACCACTGAGCCGCTTTGGGAACGTTTTTGTCATATCAGGTTAATTGTCTGATTTCTTGACGCTTTTATTGATTTTTGTCCAATATAATTCCAACATTGGTTGAAAATATTAAGTTATGTTGGTTGAAAATATTAAGTTATGTAACTTTCTGTGGATACTGCTTTAAAATATTTCTTTAGGGCACTTTAAATCATTTCTCAGAAGCTATTACGTCAGATTGTATAAAGTATTAAAATTTAAAGCTTCAACATCATCTTCTTTTTTAAATGTTATTATGGCTGAATATTTCATTAATGTTGGGATGGATACCTAACATGTGACTGAGTGTAATCCAATAGCTACAGATTTTTGTTTTCTTTTGTATTGATTTGTAAAGCAAATACATCTTATCCTCATTAACACGTATATGTAATTTTAAATTAGTTTTGGTTCCAATATACTTAATTAACTTATAACGGTTCGTCACAGAATTGCGCCTGACGTGGCAGAGTTGTTAAGCGGTCAAATTGTGGACCCGAGGGATCATGGGACACCTACCTTTGCTGCAAAAATCCCAACAGAAAACAATTTGGAGCTCATTATGTTGGCGATCTTGATGTGTTGGTGGAATTGTTGAATAGAAACCTTCGTATCAGTCTGCGTATTTAACATTAATGAAGTCTGCTAGCAGATAGTGATTTCGTACATTTGTATGAACATTAGAAATAAATATAGCTTATTTTTCGATCCTAATGTATCCTATAAAATGATACGTGGATGCGCTTTTTTTAAAAAGTATACAAGTTTTTATGTGTGTTTTGTTTAATCTATGGAAGCCATTCCCTATTTCCTTTGCATTATTTCAAATTATATAACTTTCTTAATGTTTTGTTAGTAACCTAAAAAATAAGAAAGGGAAAAATATACCTTGTTTTTGTGTACAAAGCTGATTAGCACAGGGATCAAATTACAATGCTTAACATTATGAGCCCTAAATCTTACTAGTTAACCACCGAAAGAGGGGAAAATTGAAACTAAATGGATATTCAACTGGTTATATTTATTCGTTTTTTTGAAAAGTCTTATCAACGCATTCGATTAATAAACTATCGACATACAAAAAAAAAACATTGAACACCAATTTATTTGACATAATATTTACAAGTAGCCACAGTTTTATTATCATATATAAATCTTTGGACGCCTTAAGTACTTACAATGAATAGCAATTGACATTTCGTTTTGAACATAATAAAGGCACGAACAGGTAAATATCTGAAGAACTTAAAATCATCAACGGTATATACGTTTTTTTTACATGAAAGTAGACACTGGAATACAGTTAAATAAGGTGCAATATACTTAACAAACGTAGAAGTCAATGATTAAACGCACAAAACTCACCTTTCTTTATACTTTCCAGGTTAACAACATTTAGGCTTAAAAGAAAATCCATTATTTGATTTCTGTATCGCACGCTTAGTTCTAAAAAAAAACAAAACCCGTGAGATTCAGACGTAGTAGTTTATTTGATTCCTTCTGCACATTTTTTAGCACAAGTAAAATAGCAATTTAGTTTCAATGGGATTTTACATTGAGAAAAAAGAGTAGTCAGTGGATATAAGTTTGTAAAAACATTTTTAAAAGCATAATTTTTATATTTATTTCAATGCCATTCAAAAGCTATAATTTTATCAATACGCAACCTTTGGTAGGATAAACATTATTTTTACATTCATAGTACTGAAACTGGTCTACGTAATTCCGAATAATTTCATGCAATTCTTATAGAAAGTACTCGAAATTATTAGATAGTTTATTTTCAAGTTGTTACAAATCTTATAGCATTTCTCTGAAAGTCTACAAACAGATTCATTAAGCTTCTGAGAGTAAGGTATTGACACTTTATAAATATCTTTCATTCCGCAACAGAAGAGACGATAAGCGGAAGCACAAGACGTGGGAGAAACTAAACTGCCTTTAGTTTTCTTCCAAAGATCACACGACATGCGTTCCCACGGTTCCGACAACACTTCTTGGTGGTAACGGTGGGGTATGCGCGAGGAATTCTCGTGTTCGGCACTCAACTTCTGCGTTCTCTGCCATGATTTGTACATGGGGTCTTCCTGGGACGATCCTCTTAGTCACAGGAAACGGTGCGTAGCAGGTGTCTGAACGTGGAGTACAAGCATTCTCATCAGGAGTACACTGAGCGTCTAGAGAGTCCCTCGGCCAGTCCTACATCCATGATCAGAAAATGAAACTGTGTCGTATTTGATTTAACAAAGGCTATCGCCACATTTTTATGTTTAAATATTCGAAGGAGAGAAGCTGAGAGCTATTCATTACATCACGTGCCATTAACAAGAAAGTCGATGGGATTAATTCCAGAGATATGCGTATGATCCAAAGGATTAAGCTCTTTATAAAATCACGGAAATGTAAGTACAACTCTTATAATTTATAGATAGAATCCAACAGATATTCAAGCTAGTGCCCAAAAAGTTGTAGATTCTAATTTATCAATGCTAATTGAACCACTAGTGAGGGAATAACAAAATATTGTTTCACGTTTGAGTGTATTAATGCCAAATAAACCGTTAAGAACGGAATTTCAAATGAGACTGTCAAACTATAATGCATTAAAACCATTTAAATATCTAAAAAATAAATATCAAAGCACAGTCTTAATTTCTAAACATCTTTATAAAGGTTAATCTCAGTAAAGCAGTTATTATATCGCAGAGATTTACGATAACACATTTAAAACCTGTATACAGTTCAAAATTCTGGTCAATAAAGCGTTCTTCTTTTTAACCTATTAAATAGTGACAAAAGCAGTTACTGACATTTGAAGATTCTTTATTTTATCAAAAATTCAGTTGTGGGTAGCATACACCGAAAAGACTGTCGACATCTAACCATATTCGTTTGTAAGTAAAGTGATTTATCTGCTCCTTTCTCCGATATAAGGAGAATCACAGCAGCAAATAACCAGCATTACCAAGATTCGTGTCTTTGTGACAAAGCCCTTCAGGGCTGCTTGGAGTTCTCGTATTCCAAATGACTTTCCATTCTATGTTGAAGATGGTAACCATTTCTCAGTCAGATATACTTGACACACAGTATAGAATGTTTTCCTAGACAAAAAGGTTCTGAGTATCCACAGGCTTATCGACTCACCAATACGACGCAAATATATGACTTAAAAAACATTTTCACTATCTCTCAACGGGCAAACTGGCAACACTTCAAATAATACGCAGGTGAATCTTAATATGAAGAGAAACTAGATTTGTATAGCAGAGTGAAAGTTCAGGTTCATTTTCAAATTGAGTTCAAAAATAGGTTTATATAAAGCGCTAAAAGCATCGTGAGATAAGTATTTGTATTTTTCTTATAGCAAAGCCACATCAGGCTATCTGCTCAGCTCACCGATGGGAATCGAACCCCTGGTTTTGCAAATTCGGAGACATACCGCTGTACTATGGGAAGCATGTGAGATAAGACTGAGACAGAAAGGTAAATAAAAAAAACGTGAAAAGTAATGGAGTGGATAGTAAAATTTTATACCGATACACCGCAATCACGAAATATTAGTGACTGTTATATTCAAATAGTAAAGGATAACAGAAATTAATTCAGAATGCAAAAGCTGTTCAATATTTATTCAAAATATATAACAAAATGTATAATCAACAAAAAATTATCAGAATTGTTAAGCTGAAATGTTTTTAAAAACACTATTAAAACTGAAATTTTCCAGCTTATTCAAAAGAAGCTTAAAGAACAATCAGTTATCTTTTCTTTTGTCTTTTTGAAATATATATGAATAGAGTATTACGGAGTAAACGAAAATAATACCTTTCCAGTTTGTTAAAAAAGTTCTTAGGAGGAGAATGCATACTAAGAATCGTGAACGAAGATTTTTCCAGTTAATTTGATAAAACTTTGGATAGACACTACGTATCTTTTTTTTTTTTCATTTAAGAGCAGCTGAGAAAATCAAGAAAACAGAATAAATGTAAAATAAACCTGGTTTCAGATTTACTAAAATATTATGTAATGACCACATACCTTTTTGTAAGTCCTCCGAGTTTTTAAAATGTCCGGGCATTCATCTTCTTTATCTATTGTCGTTTTCACTTCTATAGGATGAAGTAAACACATTTATAGTAGAAAAGTAAGGCAAATCATACATATTATTGATAGTTATTCTGAATGAAGAGAAACGGTTTCATTGCTCGTAGTTTGAGATTGTATGGTCAACAACATTCCGGGCTTTGCGTTCTGTACAGAAAGTTGTTTTCTAATTTTATGTTTTATACCATTGTAAAGCGAGGTCCTGTTAGATGAATCCTTAGTTTACTGGCTTCTGAATACACCAATTGATTTCTTATACAGACAGTTTTTTGTGCCTACAATTAAATAAATGCTTTAAGCATTAATATAAAATATCATGAAAAGAAAAAGACCTTTTTTTTGCTCCAGGAATTAGGGGAAACTAATTTTACAATGATGAACAAGTATAATTATTCTTTAAGTTTATTTTGTTCTTAAAGTATGTACAATATATAAGAGCTTACAATTTAAATAAATATTTCAGTTAAACTTTCAAATGATATACTTTTATAGAAGTTTGTTTTAATTCCCATTTTTCTGCTTTTATTGAAATTATTTTAAAATTTTAAATGTTTAGTTTTAGTCTACATTAGAGGTATTAAAGGGACTTGTAAATAACATACATAATGGAAATATATACATTATTAAACTGACATGATTTTAGTTTGAAATGTATAAAAGATATGTGTGTGTAGAAGGGGCATATCGCCTGTTAAACTTTGATCGGAAGAAGTAAGAAATCCATCGCTAGTCATCGTTTGTGATTACTATGACATTACTCCTATTTTGTAAGTTTCTTAGTAGATTATCTCAAACTTTCTTTGCTGGGATCAAATTTTTATTCTCTGGCTTTCTTTTTTTATTCCTAGAATTTTTCTGATATTCCAGAGTTTCTATGGTGTTCCTTGCCAAAGATTTTGCATCAGTCTTGTATTCTATGCTGTATTAGTATTCGGTAATGTCTATTTTTTGTTGCTTTTATAGGTACACACACGGGTCGTGTTTCATCTGCATACTTGTTGGAGTTTTCTACATATTTTAGAAATGTAAGATTCTTTGCAGCTGTAGGGAATACCACCTATGTTTGTCGAGGATTTGTTTAACCAAAAATCTACGTTTCAGAGAATTCTTGTTTTAGAATCTTGCTATGTTTCTAGATCCTTCTCATTTGGTAACTGATTTAAACGAAAGAAAGATGGCAGACCTTCGTTATTCACGTACTGCCCAAGTTAACGTGTTTCCTTGATTGTTCCAGACACAAAGAAAAGCTTACTCAAAAGAGAAGAAATTTAAAGATTCAAAAGGTTGTTTAGAAAAATACTTTCTTATATCATGTAGACAACATTATGCTGTTGAAATCTAAATTCCTTTTAACTTTTACATATTCATAATTGTTATTGTTAGTGTGGAAAATTGATTTATAACACATAAACATATTCTATCTAATCTAAAGGTTTAAACTGGTGAGCCTCCATGTTGTATACCGAAATTATTACTTATGCTTTAGACATAATTCATTGATACATATCTAACTTGTGTTCTTTACAAGCACAAAATTAGTACTTGTACACAAACCTTGTTGTAAGTGGGCTTCCGGTTCTGGTAACACTGGACTCTTATGGCGGATTTTCTTACTTTCATCTCCTTTTTTCTGGTTAATTAAAATAATCAGTTTACATTTTTATACATTGTATTATATAAAATAAAACAACTATTACCAAACAATAATAATATGTCTTTGCTAAATTTTGAATTTTTAAGTGTTTTCTTGTAATTTAACTTAGTCTTTATAAGCCTCTTTCTAACACATAATAAATCATAAGATGTGTTAAAACATCCACTGCAGCCACCTTTCTTCAATTATTATTCGATTATTAAAAGTTAAAGAGTTCACAAGTTTGTTTCGGCTTTCTCGAAACATAACTAACAACACGAAATGCAACAGAAAGAAAATATATTCAGTTTTTTGTTTGACATTTTGTTATTAATCATTTAATGATTTCTTTTTTTCAAAACAACTAGTTATTAGGTTCAATAATTATAAACAACCATATATACCTGTGATTCGGACCGTCTGACGAACACAATATAGTAAAAATGCTATTTATAAACACACCATTTTCCTTGCAATTCTGTAATAGGAGAGTAAGAGATACAGTGGTTTAAATTAATATTCGTCTCATCTCACCTACAGTTATGGACCAAATAATTTACTTGCGTTAACAATAGAAAGCAAAAAGATATTTTAATGCACGACATGGAATTGGGAACACTTCATTTGGACAAGATCTTTCACGTATCAATTGCTAAAGAGGCTTTAGAAAACTCATTTCTTTATGTGTTGTTGGAAAAAAAATTACTTTTTTCTTCGGCGGCAGCTCCTTCATCATAACATCATGACAACCATTTCTCTTATCATCCACTGGATACAGGGCCTCTCCATTGATCCGTTCCTGGTACTTACTTGGAGTATACATTTTGTTATCAGTACTTCCAGACCTACTTTCCTTAGCAGAGTTCTCTGGATCAAGAAGATGTTTATTTTGACTCAGGATTTTGTTTCTCATACACACTCATTAATAAAAGAAAAAAAACAAACAAAGGATTTAGATGAAAGAACAAACATCAACATAAGGACGGTTTCTAATATATACAAACAACATTTTACCCTTTCTTTTTCTACTTAAGTTATGACAGAATTTTTGAACGCGCCTCTCTAAATAAATTAAAATTAAAAGGATATTACTCCTGCTGTAGAAAGTCTCCATAAACAAGTAATAATCTGTGTACATGTCGACCACATTTATACAGCTCCTATGATAACATATGATAGAGCTGACGTATGACGAAATACGATATAACTCTTATGATGACAGAGGATACAACTCTTCTGTTGTATGATTTCATTTTGACAATAAAAACGCTAAAAACCTTAGAAACACAACAATTGTGCAACATATAAATCATTTTAATAATAAAAACAGGTATATTAAACTGGTGTAATAAAAGAATATTTTTAACCACGTGTTATAATAGGTAGAATAAGCATAAACAAAAATCATTTTTGTCATGAATATTATTGTTTTATGTAAAATAAGTTAAAAATTAATGGAATAATACTGTGCTTATGTATTACTCTCGCCGATAACACTCGAGGTTAATAAACAAATATTAATACCTACGAATAAAGAATCTTTCAAAGAGTAGAGTGGGTTTTATGTTTATTGTTGTTAAAGGCCTTATTAAATTTAAAGGGAGGAAAAATCGACACTGGGCTGTTGACAAGAAACAAACCTCTATGCTGGCGGTTACGTTTCCGCTTCCGGACGAAGCATATGACGAGAATAACGTTTGTTAAGACAAGAAGGGTGCCAACGATGGAGCCTACGACAAGTAACAGTCTGGGAATTTCGCCGTTGTCTTCATCTGCCGAATCGATTACAGCTCCCGTGGAATCTGTGCCAGCAGCAGCGTCTGGTTTTTAAAAAAATCCTTCTATAGTAAAAACCCAATTGTTTTAAAAGCATTATGGTTGTTACTATTAGTGTCGTGATGAAAAAATACTGTTTAGTCTTTGTTTCAAGGAACCTGTTTTATCTGTAATGAGTGGGTGATGACAAATTCCTCTCAATACCATCAATTTGATTTTTAAACGTGGTGAAGAGTAACTGGGATTGCTCAATTTTATTTTTTTAAGTATTTACACAAAAAACGAAATAATATAACGCTTTTTATATTTATTTAACACTAGTATCACGATACAGTATTGTCTCTTACAGCTTTATAAGCACATGTTTCTATCTGTGGGTTCAGAACTTTTGTGTTGCAGGGATCTTAATAAAAACAAAAGGAAACATTAAATGAACTAGAAGTCTTTAAAAGATCACAATATCTTCACATACAGAGTTGCTAAAATTCGGTTTTCTAAAAAACGCGAAAATGTTTCCCTATGTCATTATCAACAGACACGGATAATGTTTTTTTTATATCTGTTATTATCAACAGACATGGACAATGTTTTTTTTTTATATCTGTTACTATCAACAGACATGGACAATGTTTGGCAGAACAAGGACAAATAACATTCTACATATGTTGACCAAGTTTAATAAAAATCAAATAATATTTGACTGTGTTATAGGGTAAAAATGGTGTAACAAATCGATCCCATTGCTGAGAGCTAGGAATGTTTTTGACTCTTTGTGACCTTGACTTTCCAGAAACTAATCACTTCCAAGTGGGTAGTAGTCCAAATGTATACCAACTTTCTTTCAAATCCGTTCAGTCGTTTTCAAGAATCCTTGTTAACAAATACATACACATAGAGAGGTGAAAACAAAACCTTCGGTGGCAAAGGTAAATATCACCAATATTGCACAGCTTTTTAAACACGACTTTCTACTGGTACGTTAATTACTTTGTTGTTGGCAGGTTCCTAATAGCAGCATTAAACAAAATAAAACCACCATCGTAGATAATTCAATTAGATGTTGCTATGGTTCTGTGTGTATTCTATATAGAAAATTAGTTACTTCATACAATGTTTTAAGCCTGTTTTTGACACTGAACTGTAAAAAACAAGTCTGTAATTTGAAGGCCATGAACAACAAAATTTTACTTCTAACTATATTCTCTAGTAGAGGCTATTACAGGAAAATATAGATTTATGCGAATGTATCAACAAAGAAACGTTTGAAGTTTTAACGATTATTTTTTCTGTAACTACCATAACTTTTCTCTACTTGCTGTTGACCTTCATTTCTGTCTATATTTAATGTTAAAATTACTAAAGAAACATTAAAAATGGGTGTTATTAATCAGTTTTAATGCAAGATGTTTTAGTGTATCAGAAGTAAGATCGAGGGCTTATAGTGTTAAAATTCGAGGTTCGATAATCGTAGTAGCCATTGCACCGATAGTCTACTGAGCAGCTTTGTGCTTAACGATAAAAAAATCACTCATAAAATTTTCAATCATATAATAAATTTTGTAAAGTAAACTTTTAGTAGCCATTGGACCGATAGTCTACTGAGCAGCTTTGTGCTTAACGATAAAAAAATCACTCATAAAATGTTCAATCATAAAATAAATTTTGTAAAGTAAACTTTTATTCAAAACTATCTATAAACAGTGGTAAAATTGACTATGATTGTTGTAAAAGAAAATACCTCGTGTTTGTATGTACGTTACATCAATGCTGTAATCACTTTGACCAGCAACGTTTTGAGACATTATTTCAAAACTATAGTCTGTTGCAGGATCCAACCAGTTGATAATGGCTGTGGAAGTATTCGCTGGTAAATAATCGCTGTACATGAATTCTTCAGAAAATTTCTTTTTAAATCGAACCTTAAATTGCTGTTGAAAGCCTCCATCAAAGCCTGGTTTCCAAGCCAACAAAACAGAATCGTGAGTGACGTTTACCACAGAGAGACTGCTGGGTGGATCTGGCGGGCCTTAAATAAATAGATAAATATATATGTATAAATTAATTAAGTTTTATGCTTAAGCATTTTTAGTATCTTAGATTATATATTTACTATATTATTATCAGCAGAAATACTAGCACTAACATATACATAATGATAAATATTTGTAAGAGCTAAAAGTGTCTTATATTTGGTGAAAAACATTACAATTGTAGCAATTTACGAAGAAAAAATTAACAACACGAATATAGTTGATGACTGAGGAGTAATAGCAAAACATGTAGCGCAGATAGCCCTCGAGTAGACTTGCGTGAAATTTGAAACAAAACCAAACAAAACATGTAGGTTACTGAAAAACATAGAAGCCCACAAAAACTGAATCCCTAAGTAAAAAAAAAATACTGAAATAAATGTGTGTTTAATGTTTTAAAGTCTTTGTTTCTGGTAATAACTTTTAAAAGAAATATAATGGATAGAAATTCTGTAGTTCCTGTTTATCTATCTGAATAAAAATTAATGTAATTAAATTAGTTTTTGTTAAGTTTGTACAGCAACCCAAAATTCAAGGACATTTTCAACACTACCTGAAACAACAACCTTACCAACCTTTCTTTCTTAAATGAATTCTTATAGTGGTTTTTCCTATTTCATTTCTGGCTATGCATTCATAGATTCCGAATTCACTTGGCTCGATGTCGTTTATAAACAAAATACTCTTCCACAAATTACCCCCTACACTGACGTCTTGTTGAGAAAACTTCAATATGTCAGAGCCTTCTTCTTCTGGAATGAATCGACCATCTCTAGACCAAGTGAAGCTAACGTTCGGAGCTGCACGTGCCAGACACGAGAGACGGGCAGCTTTCCCTTCTTCTCCAGCAACTTGAAAGTTAACTAGCGACATTTGAACGACAGGCTTAACTAAAATAAACATATAAATGTATAAACTTTCCGCCACACACTGTCTTAGGAGAAAAAGAAATAACATTTATGGTTTTATTCATCCTTAAATAAATGATATCAGAGACAATCAATTGGAAAAATTCACAACTGATATGAAAACAAAATAACTATCTATTTAAAAATTATTTTTTCAAACTGAAAACGATACCTTTATTTAGAGTATCTCCGTGATATTAACTATGTGTGCTTACACAGAGTTCTCGAAAGTGTTCTGTTTCAAGAGTAAATAAAACTAAGAGTAACAAATATTTTTATTTCTTGCCTTTGAAGAAATGGCATGTTGTGTTGCAGCCTACAGAATGCATAATTCTTCTTGTAATTCATGACATGTGCACATTTTACTGATGTCACAACAGTACACATAAAAACATTAAGCGTCTGACTGACTGACAGACAACATACTACTGTACAATAGTGTGAGTGGTTAAAGCATGTGACCTCTCTAGACAGTCTCAGGCCCCCTGTCAGGAAAATATTTTATTTATACTTTAGTCTGCACTAAAAGTATATTTCTTTAACTAACTACATACTCTCGTCTAGAACATGCTCTGAGATTATGGCAAAATTAGCGATCTGAAAAAATTAAGAGAGAAGGAAATCCGTAAATTCAAATTGCAAAAACAAAGAACGTTTTTTAATGTTTTGTAGGTAACTTTTTGAGGTAACAAATTAATGATTATGACATCACTATTTTGTGATACCTATATATGGCTCTTTAAACCAGTTCTAACTGTTTTATCATAACTTGGCGAAACTGAGATGCAATTGATTTGTATTCTGGGAAGCACTTTTCTGTAAGACACTGACAGACGAGGTATTTAAGTAATATTAAACCACAGTTAAATGATAAAATGCTCAGAATAATAATTTTTTGTAGGTATTAAGAGGAAAAAATAGAGGATAGGTAATCAATATGTTTATAACAAAGATAATGTCTATAAAATTTGCAAGGAAAATTTTAATCTGCAAATAATTGTATGATATTACACTGCAAGTGAGCGTTTTGTGTCGAAGATGTGCTTCTTATTATGCAATTGCTTCTAGGGTGTACTCCTTAGCCTGCAACTGATTTTAAGATGTATGTATTAGAATGCAATTGTTTTAAGACGTATTTCGTAGCAAGCAACTGTTTTCATGATGTATCTACTTCAAAGACGTATTTCTTAATACGTAACTACTTCAAGACTGTATTCTTAACATGCAATCGTTTCTAAGATGTATTTTATTTAATGCAACTGTTTCGTAACAGTTTTTAAACCATATTTATATATTTGGTAGTGTGTTGAAACATTTTAGATACCTGAAACAATGTTTATTTCATGTTTTGTACTTAAATAAATTCTGATTTCTTAGTTGGTTGCTTATTAGGGTACTTCTATTGGTTAGACTGAAAATGATCCATTTTTTTCGTAACTAAGAACGCAATTCTCACTAATTAACCATTTCAATTGTCAGTTATCTCATAACTATATTTCTTGAACAGTATTTCTGATGAAGCTGAAATGACGAACTACACAGCAGCAAAATGTTAATTGGTTGCAGTAAGTAAAATAGGATTATCTGGTTAGTTTAAGTATTTTATATATGTCTAGTTGAAAATAATGTTCATCGTAACTAAGAAGTAGCATACTACGTAGTTAAAGTGATATATTTTATGTTTAAAAAGTAGAATCTATCATGTTTAAAATATTTACAAAGTAGTATTTATAATGTTTAAAAGTATAGTGTTTTATATTTAAAAAATAGTATCTATCAGGTTTAAAAAGTAGCATATATCATGGTTAAAATATTTATCCACTGCAGTCAAAATGTTTGAAGATTGGCTTTTTTTTTAATGTCACACAAAGCTACTCGAGGGCTATCTGTGTAAGACTAGAGGGAAGACAGCTAGTCATCACCACCCACCGCCAACTCTTGGGTTACTCTTTTACCAACGAATAGTGGGATTTCCCGTCATATTATAATGCTCCCACGGCTGAAAGGGCGAGCATGTTTGGCACGACGGGGATGCAAACCTGCAGCCCTCAGTTTACGAGTCGTACACCTTAACACGCTTGGCCATGCCGAGCCTTGAAAAGTAGCATCTATTATAGTTAAAAAGTGTCATCTGTCATGTTTAAAAAGTAGTATTTATCATGTTTAAAATATAGCGTCCATTATGGATAAAACGTAGCATCCATCATGGTTAAAAAGTAATTATGAAGTTCAAAAGTATGTTTAATTTCATAAAGTTGATTTGGGAGATCGCAACAAAATGGTGCCTTAAGTTGAAGAAATGAAGTGTGATCACTGTCCCAATACTTAACAATTACAATTTTGACTTATTTAAATTTTCATCTCTATAGAAAAACGCTGAGGAAGTTCTACTCAGAAAGTATTACTTGCTAACAACGAGGAAACGAGATGATTAAACACATATGTTGCAAAGGCCTAAAATGCACTCACGACTCACACTTGACAACAAGCAGAACACGTGCTATGGATTCCTCGCCTATACCGTTGTAAGACACGCATTCAAATTCACCGGCGTCTTCCTTGGAAACGTTCGAAACGGTAAGAAACGAACGTCCCTTTTCGGAGATGACTTGCATTCTCTTTGTTTCAAATCCTGGTCGATTCCAGCGGATGGTGTCTTTTCTCAAAGGATTTCCTGTAACCTCACACTGGAAATGAGCATTATCCCCCTCTCTCACGTAGGTAGGGGGACTTACTCTCGTCACAGATGCTTCATCTGTAAAACAAAACACATTCTCTATCGGTATGATTAGTAACTTCATAATTATGTTGCCTGGCATACCACGCGAATACCGATCACTCTCATAAAACTTCTTCACTATATGCTTTCTTTGTTTTTCAAGAATCGTGAGTATAGAAACTTTCCGAAGCGCAATTAGAAAATAAGATGCTATAAAGATTATTAAGTTAATGAAGATACTTCTGACGATGATTAAATAAATGTTTTACAAGTCATAAATATCTTTGATTATGAAACATATTGAGCACAGGAGTACTGTTATATACAACTGGAACTAGTACACTTTAAATTTACTCTTATGTATGCACACTAAGTACAGAAGTATTGGTGTACGTGTAACTAAACTGGCATACATTTAAATTATTGTTTTCTATGTATGTGTATCTTGCAAGTTTGCAAACACGCAAATGAGATATTTGTTCTACCAGATGTATAGTTTAGAAGCCGAGATTGACCAATATATCCCATGCTGTTCTAAACGTTACTTTAGGATTCAGGAATTATTATTTGCATCAATAATTCAAATAAACTGATATTAGTTTTCTAAATATTTCCAAGTTGCATCGTGAAATATCTTGTAACTTCGCCAAAGAAGTACTTGGCATTGTTCTTGCATATTAGATATACTTCTTTAGGGTTCCCTAAAGTGTTATGTTTCAAGAGTAGATAAAACCAAATTTATTAATTAACAAACATTTTTCTCTTTTTTTTTGAAACTCATATGTTATGCTACGTTGTAGCCTGTAAAATAGATAATTCTTCTCGTGATTCATAGCATGAACACGTTTTACTGACGTCACTATGGTATAAATTACGACTTTAAGCTTCCTTTAAGTGACGTCATTTTAATGTCTAATGACGGATTGAATAAAAACACATTATCATCTAGGAGTGCAAGTGGTTAAAGCAGGTGACTATTCAGGTGGGTATCCGACCCTATTTAGGGAAAATTATTAGACTCATATATTATTCAACTTACCCTTTTTTATAGAATGAATTATTTATTATCTGTTAAAGCTCGTGTAACTTACATAAGACATTGATTAGAACAACTCTCCTGGTGGTGCCTTGAGAATTGGAAGCCTCACATACATATTGCCCACCGAAATTCCTTGATACATCAACAATGTTTAAGACTGGACCTCTTGAAACAACCCGATGGGCGGTTATTCGTTTCGTTTCCCAAACATAGCTGTCCGAAACATCTAACACAGGTTCACCGTTTCGAATCCAAGTGTAGTCAATAACTGGTGGATTTCCCATTGCTGACACGTTAAACGATCCTGATTCACCTTCCACAGCCTCAAACTTTTCCATTTCTGCAACTAAAAATTCTGGTTTATCTAGATGAGAGGAAAACAAACAACATGAGCATAAATGATGAGTTTGGAGTACACAAAATCAGTTTTGAGAAGATGTGATGTTTATACCTATTTTTAATTTTTTCATTACGGCTCCTCGAGAATAGAATAAAATGTGCTAAAATTTTAACCATCGATGATTTAATCTTGAGTAACAGCCAAAACATTTTAAGTTTTTGAGCCGGACGAAGGCCATCAGTTAGAGTGTAGTGTCGCACATTTAACAATCTAAGACTCGAGGCGTGATACCTCTAAACATGCTTTGCAATTTCATATGTGAACTCATTATAATAACGTTTCAGTCAATCCAAGAAACAGGTGTCACTGACTGGTAGCCTTCTTTCTGAATTCAGGTTGTTTTGTTTAGTCCACGTGTGGCACTTGGTAGTGTTCAGATTGTTTAGTCTTTATGTCGTATCTTATTAGTGTTCAGGTTATTTAGTCCATGTGTCGCACTATTACCAAGTGTATTAGAGATAATTAGCTTTAAGTATTTTATTTAGTGAAAAATAAATACCGAATGGATTAATTTAGGTAAAAACATGTTTCTCTTGTTTCTTTGATTTAATGTATAATATTTACCATTGGTATATTTATTAAACACTAAAGTACTTGTCAATTGAAGTGGAATATTTAAACACACTTAAAACAATGTAATTTAATAGTAATAGTATATTTCAATGTAATAACTTGATCATAAACTTTATCTGAAAATTTTAAAATTATTACAAAGATTCTTCATAAACAGTATTTACAGTTTACCAACAAATAAAGATTTTGAGGTGATCATACCCTTGGACAGCCACATCTCAGTGGCCATGAGAAAGGCCTGTATGTTTTAGAAACAGTCCAGCAATTTCCATATTTTGAGCTTGAATCTCTTCAGTATATACAACATTGTCTAAATCGTCAACCGATTCACGACTGTTTGAGACTGATCAATAGGAAGTACTTAATAAACAGGCTTTACAAAATAGAAATAGAGTTAAGCTTAATTTTGACACCTCAGAACATTCCCCATACTTCATTGTGTTTACATAATTTTTGTTGAGATTAGTCCAATAGGCTTGGAGTATTAAATATGCAAGAAAACACATATACAGTATTTGTGTGTGTATATATATCGAACAAACACACATATAGTCTTTATGTCTCTGTGTGTTTCTGTGTGTGTGTGTATCAAACAAACACACATGTAGTCTTTGTGTGTGTGTGTATATATATATATATATATATATATGCTGTTGTTTTGAATTAAGCACAAAGCTACACAATGGGCTGTCTTGTGCTTTGCCCACCAAGGGTATCGAAACCTGGTTTTTAGCGTTGTAAGTTCGCAGACATACTGCTGAGAAACTGGGGGGCGTATGTTTGTTATAACCAACAACCAGCCGAAACAAAAATTAAAAAAAAAATTTTGTTTTTTAATTTTCTATTTTATTTTAGTTTTGGTTATAACAAACTAACATAATTAGTCAGAGGTTGGAATCTGCTGTTTTTAACGCAATCCTTTGTTTTGATTTTGTTTTAATTCACTTAACTTTACCAGTATTAATATTATTTAAATATATATATATATATATGTATATACATATTTTAGTGAAATTAAATAATTACATCTAAACGAAGCCAAACAAATAAACAAAATCATGAGCAAGGACTGCACTAAAAACAGCAAATTCCAACTTCTGATTAATTATATTATAACCTTAAATTTTAAGCCATAAAGAAAACACATTAAAATTAAAGATAATACGTTGCATATTTTTTTTTAAATCCTAGAGTACAAGCTACAACGTAAGAATATAAAATTAGGTTTTGAAGGTGACTATAAAGTAGGACTCACATTGTGGTGGGGATACACTTTTTATCAGTCTATCACCTCTGAAACGTAATTTTATAATCCCACGTTGTAGCTTGTACTCTGGGATCTTTTTAAAAATATGCAACGTATTCTGTTTAATTTTCATGCATTTTGTTTATGTCTTAAAAATTTATGGTTATAATACATATATATAGAGTATTAAATAAATCAACTAATTATATTAGTTTGTTATAACCAAAAAATAAGACGAAACGAAAAATAAAGTAATTAAGAAAACAATAACAATTTTACCGCAATTTCTAATAACTATTTTTAGTTATGAATACGATCATTTAACAGCTTGGCACTACTTAAAACAGATGCACACCTTATTGATATAGATGTGGGACGTTACGGGCTTGAGCACCCACATCCCACTCTCCTAATTTCTTTTTATACAACTATTTTTATGTATTTCTATGTTTTTACTTTAGTTTTTCTTTATGTGAGGGCGGGTGGTTGGAGATTAAGACTGACAGACGATGTATCTTCACCACAATGTGGGTCCTATTTCAGCAGTCACTTCCAAAACTTAATGTATACTTTATATTACACATTATAGGTTGTACCCTGAGATCCTTTCAATTAGTGAAGCGTTTTTTAATGTTTTCTTTAATTTAATTTTGTGTCTGCTTGCGTTTTGTTATAACAAACTAATATTATTAGACAGAGATTTTAATTTGTTGTTTTTAACGCAGTCCTTCCCTTTTATTTTGTTTACTTAATTCTATCAGTATTAATATTCCCTATATATATATATATACATATTTAGAAAATATTAATACTGGGACATTTTAGTACATTAAAACTAAATCAAAGTCAAACTTATAAATATATTTATTAATTAATCTCAACTGACCATGCAGGGCACAGAAATTTTGCTAGATATTTATGTATTTTTCTTACACACTAATACAAATATCTTCTTTAAGTTGTGTTATATAATATCAGCTTTCTATCGGTGCAGGATTTTTTTTTTGAAAATTTCTCAACCGTCAGTAACGCAAGTGAAATTGAATTATGTTGTGCAACCGAAAACAAATTTCGTAACACTAGTCGCACATGCGTAATAGAAGCAAACATTTCTTTCAACAGAAAACTGCTACTGTCAGGCAATACGTAATTCGATTTATACACAACACAGAACACAACAGAATGATCTACAGACAACATACTAAAAATCTATAAAATATATATTAGACCAGTAATAGATTATGCAGCTCCATCATGGATAACTGTAAGCAATAAAATAATTTAAACCAGACTACAAACAATCCAAAATACACTCCTCACAACAGCATACAGAGTTCCAAGAACTATATCATCTCACAAATATTCGAACATACCAACCATACCAGATAGACTCCTACATAGTACAATAATGTACTTGATAAGAATTGGATGAAAAACAAATTACTATGCGAACTAGATAGGTACCTCATACAGGATGAAGTTAGAGCTAAATATCTCTCCCCAGTGAATTTATATTTTATACATAAAAATAAATAAATACATAAATAAAAATAATAAATATTAATTTTAAAAAAGTTCAACCAACAAACTTGACATTCTGCTGATAGAGCAAAATAACAACTATATATGAGCCACAACACATGGACATTGCCCAGAAAAGGATCAGAATAATATACAGTTCAACGATTACAAATTTCAATACTGCAAAACGACATAAAGGTCATAGAGAATCTGACCCTCCAGGGTATTAATATTTCTTACCCAAACACCGAGAGAGAGAGAGAGAGAGAACAGAATGATAAATTAACAAGAGTAAGCAATTTTAACGGGATAACGATGACGGAAATAATATTTTATTTTTTAAAGGCAAAATGCTGGCTTGGAAACCAGTAAAACAGGCTATTACTTGTTCTAAATATTTATTGTTTCCCCTTTAGTACAGTGGTAAGTCTACGGATTTACAACACTAAAATTAGCGGTTCGATTCTCTTCAGTGGACTCAACAAATAGCCTGATGTGGCTGTGCTGTAAGAATACATACACATTAAACGTCTCTTTTTTCTTTTTTGTTCATGGTATATAAAACGGTATTTAATATAAATTAAAGATTGAACAAGAAATAGCACAGAAAATATGGTTGACGAGCATGTTTAAAAGAACAAAACTTTTCAAAGCAAAACCAAAGCTTAAGTGTTATAACTAAATTTTAGTCTAAGCAAAACTGAAACTTAACCGTCACTTTTTCTTGGGTGTAGAACCGGTAGGGAATTTCCCCACCAATAATTTTGAATATTTTTGTTACCAAATGATGTTGTGTTCCATTTTTGTCATTTTTGCATTAGTTTTAAGCCAAGTGGTGGCAGTGAAATTGGTTCTTGCTAATTTGTATTTTGTGTGAGTGCTCATTGTAAACTTGATATTACATACATGAATATGAATGTAATAACCCTAAAAACTGTATAAACTGACACACACGTGTAGTATCTATGTGTAAGTACATAAAAAATAGTTTCCTAGCCTTGTTGCACTTTCATTGATTTCTACCAATCTGCTGCTGGATGCTTTTAATTTGTTATTACGCCCGAAGTTTATTTTTGTCATGTCTACAAAGCAATTGTATCGCATATGGAAATAGACCGCAAGCATGCGTAGTAAAATCTTTATTTAATAAATTAAATATATTCGTAAATTCACTTTTCACTGGGCGTGGCGTGGTCTGGTGGTTAGGACAATCTGACAAAAACACTTAAATTCAAACGCAATATTTTAAATAAGCCAGAGTGATTTTATTTTGTTTTAAATAAATAGAAAATGCTTCAACTATTTTACATTTATACTTAAAAGGGACATGACGATGACTGAATACATTATGGTCTGCACCAAAATTGCATAGGTTAAAAACTGGTGTTAAAATCTTCTTTCATTATAAAAGCAAATAACTCAGTCGATTCGGGTTGGTCTTAATCTTTTTTAGTGGTGTAAATAAATATTGTAAATTTCATTGCAGTTCTTGGAGGTTTAAAATAATTTTACGAAACTAACTGCATCCTATCGAGCTGAATTACATACATCCATAAACAGTTTGTGTTTCAGAGACTTGCCGTATGGAATAGCCCACAGTCGCCACTCGTCCAGTGATCGATAAATCTAGAAGTATCATGACTTTCTTGCGCAGTAAGTCAAATGACGGCGATGAATGTTTGACTTCAAAAGATATACTTTAATTAGTTCTTCTTCCGTCTTCTACAGATTGATATGTTACGACACCTGAATTTTTTAGGACAAAAGCTGTAGAGCTGTAACTGAAGTATTCAATTTATATAAATGGGTTTGGTAAGGTTGAGGGAAGCAGAAACAGGTATTTTAACTATCTTTAGCAATCTCTCTGATTTTTATGTACATTTCTTCAAAAAATATACATATTCGCGTGTAGGTCTCATTTTGACATTACACATCCAGAAAATAGTTCTACACAATGATATAAATTTATATTAATGTTCAAATACCTTATTAAACTGTAACTCGATATCGTGATAAGATAACATCTTAGCCACCGTCAAGTGACAGCACCGCTGTAGTTCCATTAAATGACAACTACTCAAAAGAAAGTGAAATGTTACTTTTTGTAAGCAGCAATTAACTTTGTGTTCAAACAGTACTTTCTAAAACAGAGAACTTTTAAGAGATTAGTCCACAGTATATTACACGAGATGTCTGCTGGTTTAGCAGTTGCATATTGGATTCTAAGATTTTTCGTATCTTCAACCATTACAGACAACCATTACGAGTAGAAAGCGAATTTTTTAAAGACCTATACCATCCCAATCAACCACAGAAAACAAATATTTGTAACTCCTGTACCACCAGAGTCAAACACAGAAAACAAAGATTTGTAACTCCTGTACCACCACAGCCAAACACAGAAAACATAGATTTGTAACTCTTGTACCACCACAGTCAAACACAGAAAACAAAGATTTGTAACTCCTGTACCACCACAGTCAAACACAGAAAACATAGATTTGTAACTCTTGTACCACCACAGTCAAACACAGAAAACAAAGATTTGTAACTCCTGTACCACCACAGTCAAACACAGAAAACAAAGATTTGTAACTCTTGTACCACCACGATGAATTACGGAAAAATAATTTTAAAGCGTAAAACAAGTTAGATTTATCACAACGTAAATAAATAATTGAAATACAAAGTACACCTGTTCATTCTCATTGCCTATCTTTCTAATCCACGTACATACACAGACTATTTAATATTTTCGTGGTATTAAAATCTAAAAGTCTGATATGTTATTACTTAAGCCATCCAATTTAAACCGCTCAGAATATTGAATTAGCAGTAAATTTGACTTTCTAGTGTCCAGTTATTTTGTATTTATTGAGAGAAAAATAGAAGAAATCATACTTATCCCTCTCATAAAAAATGAGTAACAACATTTATCACAATTTTGGCAGATATCAGTGGTCAGACAGTTATGTATTAAAATAATGGAAAAACAAACGTTTCCGTTGAAAAGTTAGTACCAACATCTATATAAGATTTTTCCAGTTATCAGAAAAGGAGAAGCCAACTTTGTTCTTTTCATTAAAATTTGAGTACTCTTTTTCTTCAGTGATATTGATTCATTGACCGAGTAAAACCTTCTAACAACGGCTAATAAAATTTCTACCTTGGAACGATCAAATCGTGATAAGTTTACACATTTTAAGTTACTTGAATCAAAAGTTGTGTTAACTACTCACATTCGTCTACACCGCCACAAGTTAAATACTACAACTAAGTGTATGAAATAAAAACAACAAAACTATAACTGTCTTTGAGGACTTATATAAAAACAACTGCACTGTCAAGTAATTCCTGCAATAGAACATGAAAACAAACATTATAGACTCTTGCTATAATGCCATTAAATGTTTTTATATCGTATAGTACTTAGATACCAATTCTTATTAAATGTGTCGTATCTGTGTATGATTTATTTACAGTTTATTGTCAAATTAAATTAGTATTTTGACAGAAATACTAAGCACACTTACAGAGCACTCTTAATGTTGCACTGTGGTGAACACTTCGTTGAAGCTTGCGGTTGGAAGCTTGACAAGTGAACTCAGATCTGTCGTCAGCGGAAGTGACGTTAAACCGTAACCGACTTCGAGACACTTTTCCTCCATAAAGACCATTAACGACTCCATCATGGCTGCCTGTGATCTGATCACCGTTTCTCCACCATTGAATAGTGGCTTCAGGGTTGCTGGTGGTTGACTCACAGATAAGAAGCACCTAGTCTCAAAAAATATAAAAAATTAAAACCCTTTCATCTCCATGTTTCAGTCCTTTTAAATGAAACTTATTTATGTTACATTACATTAATATGTTAAATTTAGCTACAACTTAATACAGTTGAAATACAAACGTTTTAAAAGAAGTAAACAACTGAAATCCCTTTCTCATCAGGTTAAGATTATTTAACTCAACCAATGAACAACTATAACTAAATATAACTGAAACTTTTATGATTTTAAAAAAGTAAAATAAAAATTGCTTAATCAGTTTAATTTTTTCTGTTTAAATAAATAATTACCCTAAAGTTAACCATTAACCGTAAAGTAAAAATATGTAAAATATAACTCACTGCTTGACCAGATTTCGGATTTAATGGCTCAATTTTAATGCTCACAGATGAGGGTGGAACTAGAATAAGATTGAAGATGGAAATAAATATTTCTTGTAAACATTGTTCATACCAAAATGTCTTCAAAACTTATAGCAAGAACATTTATAAGCCATTTTATTCTCGCAAGTTATTTAAAACAATACGATTTTTACTGATTATTTGTACTTTATTTACACAAAGTTTTCGTGAATGAAGGTGAAATTAGCAGCAGCTGGCTAGTACAGAGTGATACTTGTAGAATAAGCCTTTGAGGACCAATCTGTAAAAGCAGTACAGATGAAAAAGAAGGACGTTTCGAAAGATTTCCACCTTTTGTCTTCAGAAAATGTCGTCTTTTCCTTCTGTGCTATGTTACAAATTAATTTTCTCGACTTTATCCAAAACTGTCACGCTGTACTTGATAATTACTGTTTATTTAATCGTTTTTTATCGTCCTTACTTGTAATTAAGGTGTTTTTAAAACAAAATGGAATATCCACAATTGTCACGCTGTAGTTGGTAATTACAACTCCTTTCATCGTTGTGTATTTCGTCCTCACTTGTAACTAAGATGTTGTTTAAAATAAAGATTTTCTAAGCTTTGATTTTATGAACTTAATTAAAATTTATAGTTGTTATGAAATATGAGTGACATAATTATTTTTAATAGAAAAAATAATGTGATCAGGAAATTAAATTATTCAGACTAAAAAAAACAACAAGAAAGACATAATGTTGATCGATTATCCAGAAGTGGTTTTGGCGTTTGGATAGCTTTCATTATTGGACGAAGAGCCAGATTCAATGAACTGCATCGAGCAAAAGTTTGAACACAATATCCCATTACGCTTAGTAACTCAAGGCGTCCATACTAATGGGAAGGAATACTAAGCTATCTGTATTCACGACCAAGCAAATCTAGATTACGTATTCGATTGGTAAAGTAAAATAAGTGTGATGTTTTGTCAAAGGAGTTACTGGGATTATAAAATCTTACAAAATAAAAAAATGATTAAGCCGAGCTGAAGTTTGATTGACATCATGAAAGTTTTTCTTATAATACTGAATAGGTAAGTCAGAAACTCCCAAAAGAGGTATGTTATTAAGTAAGAGTGTATTTTTAATGTAGTTGAGTAATATGTTTTTAATATGATTTCATGTTTCTTGAATGTTTAAAGACGAAAAACAACGACAACAACTACAAATACAATACAAAGTACATTCTGTCACATAACACTGGGGTAAACAACTGTGCTTAAAATTATAAGGTTAGTTTGAATTTAACAAGTTCAGCCTATTGTTTAGCATACAAATTTTAAGGCCCGAAATTCTCAGGTTATGACGTGGTTCTATACCTCCTTCGCACTTTCAGATAAAGGTGCGTTATAGGAGTGAGATGCTATTCGGTTGAGAGTAACCACTTGAAGCAGGTTAACTTTTCATTCAGTCTTCTGTACATAATTAGAGACAACTATATCTGAATCCAATAGATTTATGATCTATTGTTTATCTCATTGTGTAGAAAATGTGTTATTAACATAAACGAAGAAACAAAAGAATGGATTTTTTGACTGTAACTAGTTCGTTTTTTTCATGAAAGGAGCGAAATAGCAAATTTGCTAGAGCCCTATTTATTTAGCTTCTTACAACTAAAAACACCAAAATAAAGGTTTTTCTGGACTGTAATTCACTTAATATTTTACCACAACAATAACAAAAGTATAGAATCAGCATTTCTGGACTTTAATTTAACACAGATTAACTAAATTGACAGCTTTTGAAGCTCTAATTTATTCAATTTTATATGACCTGATTGTTACATAGAAAAACACGTGAAGAGTGAGTTATGAAATTTACGTCGGAGTTTCGGGCATTCGAATTATTCCAAGTATTTTTATGTGCTTTGTCCTACATATTTCAACATCAGTGCTATGTTCGTTTGGATCAATATTGTTTTATTTTATTTCTTTGAAGAAACTACGTTCGTAACCATCTTAATAAACATTTACTGCGTTTTGTACAAGATATTAGACTGCTCAGAACGCTTAATCATAAACATGGACCTCGTCGCTGTAGGTGTTTTTTTCTGAGATTGATTTTTCTTGAAGGAAATTAACGCATATTATTGTTTCAAAGAAATAGAATACCTAATACTCCACGTTCACATAAATACATACGATTTCATGTCAAACTTTAATTATTTATATTAATGAATTATTATGAATTACACAGAGTCATAAAATAGGTAAAAATAACAATTCATCTTTAGTTTAAAATATAAATTTAGTATATTATAATAATATGGCTAAAATGATAAAATAGAATGATTACAATGACAAATTTACCTCAGCTAACACAATAATAACAATATATCATGGTTAAAATAATAATTTACACTTAAAATAATTAATCGTGGTTAAAAAATAAAAATATATTGTTGTTAAATCAATAATTCACAACCACCATGGTTCAGAATAATAATTCATCATGGTTTGATAAAAAATCAGCTTCATTGAAACAATAATTCATCGTAGTTAAAAATTTTAATATTTAATGGTTAAAATTATAATTCATGTTAATTTTAAAAAATCATAATTTAATGTGATCAAACTAATTCATCACAGTTAAAGTATTTCGTAGTATTTACTGAAACACATTAAGTAGTGAATACATAATTTTAATATTTTAAATGCAATTACATATTAAATAAATAGTTCATATTTTTTCCGTTATCCTAATAACTTCATATGCTACGCAACAGTGGCTTACACAGGACCGTCGGCGTCACAGACACAACCATGGGTCTTAAAGTTGCTGGGTTCGAGGCTTCGCATCGATAAATAGCACCGTTGTCACTTGCATCTGCTCGGATAACCAAAGTGTTCAAGATCCCTTTATGTAAGGGTTGAGTGGTCCCACTAAGCTAATGAAGGAAAAGTCAAACTAGTTTACCCAACTGTCACAACACTATGATTTTCTGCGATGAACACATGGTGATATTATTCATCTAAAACAATGATGGTTCTCATATATATACACACACATACATACATAAAATCACAAATGTCTTAATCAAATAAGTTTTTAAATTTTATACAATGTGAAACTAATGTACACGTATCTCTTTTTATTCCTCTATTTATTTGTATGTTTATCTCTTTATTCATATGTTACCCTTCTGTCTATCTATTTGAAAATCGTATGCCTCACTACGCTATATGCATAATACAATTAACCTACTTGGATATCATTTGAATCTAAGTAATCACAAAAAATTGTTAAAAGTAGGAAAAGCCTCACTGATTACTAAGGAAATTACTTATTAGTGCTGTGTTTTATTCATACATATTTATTTATTAAGTGACAAAATCAACTCGTTACTAAAGAATATTAAACCATCGAAATGAAGATCAAGCAAGGCAATTAAGAATAATTTAAAATACTGTAATAAATTACGTGTTGGTTAGCTAATCAGATGTAAAAACACGAATAACATTTTAAGTTCCCGGAATGAATCTGCAACAGAAGTGAACGTGTTGTGTAAAAATTCACTTTAGTTCCGATTAACTGAACTACATGTTTTATTTAGGTATAAAGAGAACAAAGTAAGCCAAAACCAAATTTCACTGGTTATCTATTCAAGGAAAATTACCTCAGTATTTCCTTTAAACCATCGCAGGATTGCTAAGGGATTTCCTCCAAACGAGACACAGGTGAGCTTCTGGAAATCTCCAGCTCTGATTGGTTTGTCTTGAAAGTCTTGTATTGATGGAGGACCAGGCGGATCTGTGGGTAGCAATAAAATAAGAAATAGAAACTGGGTAAAATTAAGTATTCTTGGTTGTTTGGAGCTTTTAGTTTGCATACAAACCCCTTTGTGTGCAGAAAAGATAACTGAAGATTTAACATTCGAATCTCCCTTTTCCCTTGTCGTCAGAGGACGTGGTTGATCACATCAAACAAAACATTTTACTGTTGACAGAATTAGCTTAAATTTTTGTACTAAATTTAAAAATTATTTTATATGTGTCTGTATGTCGGCGAATAAATAATAAATCCAAATTAATTATGATAATTAGGTAGTAAATTTCCCATCGTCATTATCAATCAAAACAAAACAATAGTATATGTCAGATAAAAATATTAAAAACAAGGAAACGTTTAAACTATTTCTTTTCTAGAATATAGTTCTTTACTTATTGCCTCCCATTTTGGCTTTGTTGTAAGGGCTTATAACACCAAAATTATGGTTTACATACTCGTATTAGACAAATCACAGGGAACTCATAGTGTAACTTTGCACTTAACAACAAACAATAGCTAAGTAAACTTGTCAATATTTTAACAGTATGTATTTAAATGAGAAAAGTTTAGAGATTGTAATAAAATAAATAAATAACAAATATAAGACATACTTGTTTGCTAAATTTCAGGCAAAGCTGTACGAAGGCTATCTGCGCTAGTCGTCCTTAATTTAACAGTGTAAGACTAAAGGGAAGACAGTTAGTTATCATCGCCAATTCTTGGGCTATTCTTTTACGAAACAATGGTGAGATGCACCGTCAAGTTATAATGCCCACACGGCTGGAAGAGCAAACATGTTTGTTGTGACGAGAATTCGAATCCGTAACCCTAAGATTGCGAATCGAGCGACCTTATCATCTGATCATGCCGGACCGTTTATAAAATATATATATATAAAATTATTGTGAGTTTATATTATGAAGATTTGCGAAAATCATGCTTCTCAAGTTTTGTTCACCAGCGTTGTTCACCGTTACTATAAAGTACAGTAATGATGTTCAAAGCTTGAGTTTGTCTCTTTTTGTCCAATAGAGCAGACTATTAACGAGATAACATATCTATTTAATTTTGTTTAATATGATTCAAAATTTGAATTAAGAACACCATGGAAGTTTCCTTTGTATTGTCGCATGAAATACCTGCGCTTATGAGCCATATTTTTTTAGAAATATTTCTGTTTGTAATGTGTTTATTTATCTGAAAAGTGTTAAATGTTTTCACTAATTTTGAAGAGTCAAGATTGGTGGATGAAATCCGCTGAAACGAAACCAGGTAGATGAAACACCTTAATATGAAATCAGTTAAAATGAAATCAGATGGATAAAATTCATTCAACGAAATCAGGTTTATGAAATTCATTAAAAATAAGTTATGCGAATGTAGTCCGATAAAACAAAATTAAATAGACCAGATTCATTAAAACCACAATATTTCGTTAAAACACTGGATAAATTACTAAAACATTCCTAAACGCGTTTGTTTTAGTATAACAACTCATCATAAGGATTTTTACTGTATCATTGAAGGAAATCAAACCACTGGTGTTAGGGAGTGTAAATCCAAAGACTTGGCGCTGCCCTAGTATGGAACATATTACAAGTTAACAAATTTGACATAGTAATTGAAATATAGCATTACCATGATAACATATTTGCAATGTAGACAGACAAGCTGAAACGGGAGAGTTTTATGCTCCTAAACAGAAGGTTTGGGTTTCTGTCATTATTGTATAGGCTTGGACAAGAAAAAAATCTAAAGCAACAATAATGGCTTCATTTGTATCAAAGCTTTTGTTCTTTTCTAACGTTTTGGTTACGTGACTCACTTTATTACCTAACTCCACTGATACATTGTTTGTTTAAAAGGTTATATCCGGTTAAGCCTGATACTTTGGTTCATTAATTTGTGGTATGAAATTATCAGTTGTTGCTGTTGTTTTGAATTAAGCACAAAGCTACACAATGGGCTATCTGTGCTCTGCTCACCACAGGTATCGAAACCCGGATTTTAGCGTGTAAGTCCGCAGACATACCGCTGAGCCACTGGGGGGCAGAAATTATCAGTTTCGTGATCGTTCTAAATTACCCGGTTTTTATTTACCATTCTTTTCTCTAATAATTATTTTTAATTAGTAATGCTAACCAAAACATGAAATTATTTTACATACTATAATATCCAATTTATTATGCTATTTTCTATGGTATTTTCTATTTAAAGTTTTTGATGTTAAAAAGAAGTAATTAAAATAGATTGCTATGAGACTTACACATTATAACATCGACTGACTGTCTGCTTTACGTTAAATTTCAGTTTGTGTTGAAAAAAATAGAAGTGTATTTGAAAATAATTATTGTGTCTAAAGTTAGATACGTAAAGGCTTTAATTCGATTTCGTAATATAACTCATTACAACTTTTGTTTGTTTGTTTTGGAATTTCACACAGAGCTACTCGAGGGCTATCTGTGCTAGCCGTTCCTAATCTAGCAGTGTAAGACTAGAGGGAAGGCAGCTAGTCATCATCACTCACCGCCAAATCTTGGGCTACTCTTTTACCAACGAATAGTGGAATTGGTCGTAACATTATAACGCCCCCACGGCTGAAAAAGTGAGCATGTTTGGTGCTACGCGGATGCGAACCTGCGACCCTCAGATTACGTGTCAATCGCTTTAACTCACCTGGATATGCCAAGCCATTGTTGTTTGTACTTAAGCACAAATTTATAGAATGGGCTATCTGTGTTCTGCCTATCACTGGTATCGAAACACGGTTTATAACGCTGTAAGTCCACAAATATGCTGCTGTGCTACTCGGGAACTTTTTTGTTAAAAATAATAACCTGTGTTTTATTAGGTACAAGTAACCTTCCTTAACAAAAATAAATGAAAAATTTATAACATTACTTAATTTTTAGTATCCAGGTTATATATACTGTTGAAATGCTATGGGGTTTTTTTTACATTAAAATTTTACGTTTTTTTCTTGAAAACAAAACCACCAACCTGTCATCATACACATACAGTACAGCTCACCACTAAGAGACCTACTCTTGTTTCTTGGTTTATCCAAATTACTGTTAAAATTAGGGTTATCAGTCCAAGAAGTTGTTGTAAGACTAGAAAGATGGTAGATAGTCATCACCTCCCACCTCTTGGACTACTCTTTTACCAAAGAATAATGGGATTGATCGAAACATTATAATATCCCCATGACCGAAAGGACCAGCATGTTTGTTGCGACAGTGACTCGAACCCACG
This sequence comes from Carcinoscorpius rotundicauda, assembly GCA_011833715.1. Classification (NCBI taxonomy): domain Eukaryota; kingdom Metazoa; phylum Arthropoda; class Merostomata; order Xiphosura; family Limulidae; genus Carcinoscorpius; species Carcinoscorpius rotundicauda. The sequence goes on along the minus strand of CM022393.1, from coordinate 119,811,695 downwards.
ACCCTCAGATTACGAATTGAACGCCTCAACCAACCTGGTTATGCCTAGTCTTAGATGTACACAACTTGGCAAATAAAAAGTAGCTAATTTTTAACCCTGTTCATTACTTTGTCATACGAAAGAAGGACGCAAAACGTCTTAAAGTAAAGTAAACCTTAAAATAAAACGTTTTCTTCGAATTTGTTATTCTCGCCATTATATTCACATTAGATTTTCTTTAATAACCAAATATTATAATCCTTAAAGTTTACTATTGAGCTATTGAGCATAATTAGAATAAGTAATATTTTTGAAGAGGTTAACCCATATTATTTTCTAACTCTCTCAATGATAACTAATAAATAAGTTCCTTAAAAAACTTAGTGACTTAATGTAATCATTTTCTTTCTGAAGGTTACATTTTAGGGCGTTTAAAATTATTGGCCAAATAGCAAGTTAAACGCATGTATGTTTCAGCCAATCCTAAGTCGAAGTGGAGAATCCCTGTAGCGCAGTTACTCCCTATTCCTCACACTTATCGTGATTATCTTTAATGTAAATGAATTCAACTTGAAATTTTCCGTAGCAGACAGTATCCCATCAAGGTGGAAAGCAAAAGATGTATGATATTATCAATATAATTAGAGTGCATGCTCTATCCTTAGTTACTGAAACATACCAAAAATCATTAAAGAGTGTTTAATTATGAATACTTACAAATAATGCTTAGAGAAGCCATTTGAGAAACGCTCTCTCCTAAAGCTTCATTCAGTGCAAAACAGGAGAACGATATATCTTTGGGATCCTGAAAATAAGAGAAATAGGTAAGAAGACGATAACGTTGAAGTTATTGGTGGACATAACTAGTTAATATGCTCAGAAAGATACAAACGAAAATGTGAGAGCCAGATACAAAAATGATAATATTATTACAAAAATAGGGTGTAATAATTTTTGGATGTATATGGAATAATTAAAGATTTCTTACTTAATGTACTTGTTTTAATATTTATGAAAATAACTGTAGTATTAACATGGCTAAAATCATCGTGCCATAATTTTTAATGGGATAGGTGGAATGAGATATGAATATTTGGATTGTGGCTAGTAATTTAAAATAAGAAAAACTATGTAGCGATAAGATGAAGTATGATTGTTTCAATTGTTTTATCTTATTTACGTAAATAATGGTATATGTGAATATGTTTAGAGATTTTACTCCGATACATTTTTTGGTTTTGATTGATAAAAATTGTATTTTGCTCTTTTAAATAAAGCACAAAGCTACATAATGGGCTATCTGTGCTCTGCCCACCACGGGTATCGAAACCCGGTTTTAGCGTTGTAAGTTTTCTGACATGCCGCTGAGCCAGTGGGGAGCAAATGTATTGTGAAATTACCACTTTCGTTTACTGGCGATTTCTTCACAGTTATCAGGGAGCACTAAAATAATATTCCTTCAAGATCTATTAAAATAACTTAAATTTTATGTAATTTGTAATTCTCATCTGTAAGACTTATGAAAATATTTAAAAAAATAGAAAATATATTTGAATTTATCTTCGTAAACAATTACAGCTTTAACTGGTAATAATATGTCTTAAGTTACTTGGTTTAATATTATTGCAAAGTTGAGATGTAACTGGTAGTTTTTAAACATTAAATTCGAGACTAATCTAAAGCTGAAATGAAGCTGATGATTTTGTGTTATTTATAGATTATTCGTATATTTTTCATTTTAATTTATTGGGTTTAAAATTTATATAAGGTTATTCTAAATTTCCGAACTTCACATTAGTTTAAAGGTGAAATGTAGTTTGTTATTTTTAGTATTTAATTTTAGATTATTTAGTTTAAGACTGAGACGTAATTGGTCGCAAAAAATTACTTGGTTTGAGATTATTTCAAGTTGAGGTGCAATTGTTCATTTTAAGCTTCTAGTTTTAAAACCATTGTTAAGTAGAGACGTAATAGAGTTTGTATAAATTAAAAGTAATTTAAAATGGTCTTTATGGTTTTCATATTTATTTTCATTATATTATGAAAGATGTATTTATTTTCAAGAATTGTAAGCACGAGATAAAATACACTGTAATGCCAGAAAGATTTTTCGACTAACTCTCAAGATTCATTCTTTTTATTTACCTGCCACGTTAAACCAATTGTTATCTTAGACGTGGTAATCCAACCTCCTTTCAAATTTTCCGTGTAAGATCCGGCGGAAGGCACGGGTCTGCCATCCACAACCCAAGATATTTTGGCAGCTGGATTGCTTGGTCCAGCTATGCAACTGAGCGTAACGTTATCACCTCTTTTACCTTCTATAGGTCCTTTTATTGTCACTTGTGTAGGTGGAACTGCAGAGAACATTAAGTTAATTTGATGTTAAATAACGATTAAAACAAACGATAAGTGGATTACAACGAGGTCTAGTTAAATGAAGCGTTAAGACTACTGCACACTGATAGTAAAATATTTAACTTCTCTCATACGAGTTGTTATAAAAACATCAAACTGTATTTTCACACATTTTTCCAAAATGTAAATTTATTTGTGGGCAATACCTGAATTTTAGTTCAAATTTTGGAGATTTAAATGGAGAAAAAATAGTCACCAAAATGCAAAATAGCTATAATTGTTCTCCTTTAGTTTTAATTAGGTAGCTTAGATGTTGCCCATTCTAAATGTTAAATGATTCACATATTAAGGGGTTCCTAACTTTCCTGGAATGATTTAACGTAAATAAAAATATTTTATTTCAGCAACGAAGTTAAGTCGTAAGAAGACATAATGTAGTTTTCATATAAAATTGACAACAAATCAGGACATTTTACGCCTTCGCCTAAAGCATTTGCCAGTATTCTCTACAGTATCGTTTTATAAGGACTTAGGAACTCACAGTATACTTTTAATTTGACAGAGGCAGACATTGGTTTTAATGTAACAGTATTAGATGCCTCGCAGCGATAGTCGACGTTGTTATCTGACGCGTCGACGTGAAACGTATAGGGATTGGTGGTTTCTCTGCCAGACACGGAGAAGCTTGAGTCAACTTGAACTCCGTTTCGGAACCAGAGTAATTTGGATGGTGGATTACCCCCTCGAGAAATGCAAGCCAGCGTTAATGTATCACCCACTTGGACGACATCGTTTTCTTGGTAACCTTCGATTTTCGGTGGTTCAGGAGGGTCTGAAAAATGTCAAAACTTACTCTTGGTTTAAAAAGCAAACATATCTTGAAGTCGTTACAGTCGATACTCTAAAAATCATAACAATACAAACGAATAAATTTATTTTATTAGGAGGTGGCATTATATGTATGTATACGTTTGTGTAATAAATGGTTTGTTGACATATCTATATATTTAAATTCGCAAGAGATTATTCACATCTGACTATGTTTTAGAGTAAACAGCTTATTCAATGTTCTATTCTGAACTTTAGATAACCATACAGTTCACACCAGTCAGGGAAAATCATACTTAGATGCACTTCCAAAGCCAATGATAAAAAAGGACTAAATTTTGATACAAGTTCATGGGTTATTTGATACTAAACTTAGCGTTAGTGACGATAAGAATCACCTCAGAAACGTCCCAGTAAGTTCTATATTAAAAACCTAGATGGATTGAAAACTTGAAGACTTACAAAGTACTATGACTGTCACAGATGAAAACATCGGTCGTTTTAATCCAGCATGAGAAACTTTGCACGTGTATGTGACATTATTATCGTCCAGTTTTGGGTAGAGAGTTGTTGAGCTGAAAACTGTGAAAAGACCATTTTGGAACTCTTTTGTCTTCAGCATCACGTTGTCTAATTGAAAGAAGATGGTAGTAAAATAAACAATATCTGCGTAAAAGTATGGTAGCAGCATTTTCTCTGTTTTAATTTTTACTTTATATGTCGTATAGTTAAGAAATATTCTTACTGACAAATCTTTGTGTAAAACTAATAAGAATCATGTAGTTTTAATGTTGTAATAAAGTACGATAAGTCATAAAAATTAAGAGTACATTATTATAATAAGGCTAACGGCATATAAACAATATTCACACACTGATAAAATATATATGAGATAAATAAGTGACCTGAAAAATATCGAAATGAAAATAACACTGTTATTGAAATGAAGAATACCGTTCTATATGATATATCTCCATAATACGAATTACGTTCGATTTTTTATTTTTTTTTCACATTTTGAATATCCTTATAGATTTTATTACCCGAGTAGAACCAATTTCGGTAAAATTATTATTGAGTAATTATAAATTGATGTTAGCAAAAATGATATAATTACTGAATAATTATAGTGGTTGATAGTAAAATACTTAATAAGTAAGTATAAATGGATGTTAGTATAGGTTACACCATTGCAGAATAAGTAAAAATGGATGTTAGTATAGCTTACACTATTACATAATAAGTATAAATGGATGTTAATATAGGTTACACCATTACAGAATAAATATAAATGGATGTTAGTATAGGTTACACCGTTACAGAATAAGTAAAAATGGATGTTAGTATAGCTTACACTATTACATAATAAGTATAAATGGATGTTAATATTGGTTACACCATTACAGAATAAGTAAAAATGGATGTTAATATAGGTTACACCACTACATAACAAGTATAAATGGACCCTTGATTTGAATTTTTTTTTTGCATTACCTTCCAATTCATTCTCGTTTTTATACCATTTCAACTGTGATTTGGGCTTGCTCATTCGTGCGAAACAAGTCAGCGGAACACGCTCCGCCTCTCGTACCTCTAAAACACTTGCGTTTGAACGATGCTGTATTTCTACTTTCTCTGGTGGTACTATATAATAGAAAGAAAAATATGTATTTACATAAGAAATGAAAACGTAAAAGAAGACTTTCATTGTTTTAGTAAAAATAACACATTCCTTTCTGATATTAAAAATGATTACTTCATGCTTTTACACTAACACAAGATAAGAAAAAAATCACTTTCAAGAAATGAAACAGTTATAAGCTAGAAAGTACATAAAGCAATACTTATGTTTAATATTTGACAGACTTATGGAAAACAAGTTTTCAAAGCCCTGATTTTAGCGTCATAATCTCTCAACTTTACGGGGGAACATCATCTTAGTTAATGATTGAAAGTATGTTTTTATCAAAATATTGTAAAAAATAATGAATAAATATTTTAAAACTAAGAGATATAAAGACATTTTTAGTTCAATTCACATGTTTTGTAAATATATATATATATATACTCTTCAAAAAAAAACGCAAAAGGCAAAATTTGAGACAAATTGTCAACAAGTTTATTTCGAGTAGTTCTGTATGACATGTGTAAAATTTTGCACATTCACTGCTGAACATCCAAAGTCTGCAAAGACGAAGTTCACGCTCACTAGTTGAAGTAATGTTACTCAACGTCAATAACGAGTATGCTTCCGTGAGCATCAATAACTGCTTGGCATCTCCTGCTCATGGAAGCGATGAGATGACGAATCACATCCTGTGGAATGGCTGCTCACTCAGCCTGCAAAGCTGCTGCAAGCTAAGGTAGAGTCTGCGGTTGAGGTTGTCGCCATCGCAGACGTTAGTCCAACTCGCCCCAAAGATGTTCGATGGGGTTTAAATCTGGCGATCTGGAGGACCAGGAAAGAGCGTTGATGTTGTGGTGTCTCAAGAAGATAGTAGTGATTCGAGCTGTGTAAGGACGGGCGTTGTCATGTTGAAAAACGTCGTTGATGTTCACCATGATGGATTGCACATGGGGCCTAAGAATTTCGTCGACGTATTGTTGAGCCGTAACATTCCCTCTAATGTGCAAAAAGGTCTGTTCGGGCATTGTAGGCGATGGCAGCCCACATCATGACGCTGCCACAACCAAATCTGTCAACCTCCTGCACACAGTTTGCTGCAAAACGTTCACCTCGGCGACGGTAAACACGGGTTTTTCCATTCTGCCTACGAAGCATAAAATGTGATTCATCGCTGAACCAAACATGCCTCCATCGTCGAAGAGGCCATACCCGATGTGCCCGAGTCCACTGCAGCCGTCCTTGACGATGTTGCTGAGTGACGATGACGCCTCTGACTGGACGTCGAGGTCGGATTCCTGCATTTCGTAGACGGTTGCGTTTGGTCTGATTGGAAATCCTACGCAGCCCTGGTATGTTTGAGGCAGTAGATATCGCAGTGGTAGTCATATCCCGAAGGTGATATAACCGGATGTAATGATCTTGTGCGGGCGTGGTCACACGAGGTCTGCCAGGTCGTGGACGGCTACGAGTTGATCTATGTTGTTGGTGACGATTCCATAGCCTTGTGATGTTGCTTGAGTGGACATTCACAGCTCTGGCAACATCTGATCGAGATTCGCCTGCTTCCAATCGACCAATGGTTTTGTTGCGTTGTGCTTCAGTCAGTGTTGGCGTAACTGTATTGCGTGTTGGTGGCTTAACACTGAGTTATGGAAACCGAAAACCCGTCACTTTTATAGGGATTTTACACATGTTGCACTTGCAGAACATGCAGATCTCTCAAACAAATTTATTGGACACGAATGCGTTTTGACGAAAAATCCGATGTTTTCCTCCGTTTTCAAAGTGCACAACTTTTATTGTCATTTTGGTCTAACAATCAGTGCCTTAACACGTGTAACATCACGTATTCTGAGCTTGTGACGTTATTACATATATTTTTCTTTAAAAAATATTCCTTTTGCGTTTCTTTTTTTTGAAGAGTATAAATTCAAATTCACTAATCCACTTTACGGGTCTTTGAAAATACCGTTTCAGTTTCTTTGTGTTTTTGAATTTCATGAAAATACTTATCCACACATAATCATTTCTAATTTTGAACTGAGAGATTTCAGCTAACTAACAGCATCGATTAGCTACATTTGTTTGATCGAATAGCAAAATTGAATGTTACTTGCATCGCACTCACCGTCCCAAAATTGGGGGATTGTGTTTTTGTGGTGTAGGTAATGAACCAAGAATCTTCAAATTTAAAGCCCAATCACACTGACAGCTGGGTCGTGGTACCACATATATTTTGTATGGATTCTCGTCATATATTTTTTTTAATTTTAAGAAAGCTAGGTGAAACATGTACTTTAGGTGTCATTGGCTTTTTAAATACATTTTTCTGAACAATCTACGCAGTAAGTTGCTTCTATATCCATGACACAGGGTCGTTAATAACATATGACATACACATAAACTAAAACAACATATTACAATTAATACCATTTAATTAGCCCTAAAGGTTCCGATGTTTTCATAAGAAAAATGAGTGACGTGGTTAAGATTTGGTCATATCTACACATTGACCAATGTTATAGATAAAAACAGGCAAATTACTTAATGTGAAGTAATCTGTTTAGTTCTTCAATAGTTAAAAAAATAAAAGATTATTAGATGGAGGACTAAAAAACATTTTTATTATTGTTCGTATCATTTAGATATATTTTTGGTATAAAAAGTCATTGTTTAAAGCAAATACTGAACTAAAATCTACCTAGAACGGTAAGGTTGGCTTTTTCCCATATTCGTCTATTGTTCAGTGCTGGTCCAACCTAAAATGTAAAAAATACAACAACAAGAAACATTTAAGCTTTAAAATGTCTAAAACAGACTATACTTTAATGATGCAGATTTTGTTGATCTAACACTTAATAAATAATTAAAAATCAACGTTTTTTGTATACTCGTTTTTAAAACTTTATTCAAGCCGTCAATGGCTGTTTCAACGTTGCTTGCAGGAGTTATTTGCCAAGATATCCTAATTTTTAAGCTAAAATGACTAAAAATGTTGAGAAACACTAAGGATCTAATAGAAGGTTAAACTGGGAGTTACAAAACCGAATGTGAATGTGGGAGTATTTATATTCATCAAACTAAAAGGAATTTAAATTACAGACTACATGGACATTAAGGTTACATCAAGACAGAACACGAACACAAACACAAAACTTTATAGAAATAAAACTTCAATTTAATTTTAGTTCTTAATTTCTCGTAACCTTACAGAAATGTCAGAAATAACTGGAAATAATAACTTTTAAAACACACGAAGTATTAAACAGAAATAAAAAGTTATCAAGTCAAAGCATAGATTTTGGTTAACTAAGGAATTATGTAAATACAAAGGCAATGTAATATCACATGACAGGAAAATATATATATAAATTGTTGTATCTTGCAGATAACCCCTGAATACAGCATAGAGAACATCAAAATATAGTACACGTCAAATGTAATTGTAAAGTGAAAGACGTTGAAGGCTACAATAAAGTTTTTTAAAACTTTGTAAATACGAAAGGTTGATTTTCATTATCTATTAAATTTTAGAAACCACACAAGTACCGATAATTTATAGTCCGTTCGTCTGCTGTTTGTATTCAAGGTACTATTACATGCGAGCTGTTTCAAGCAGTAAGTAGAATACGCATTTCTGGGAATCGACGCGCAAGTCAAATTTTTTTCAATGTGTAGACAGTTTTCACTTCAGGTTGCGAATACTTGACTTGGTCTCGGAATAGGTTACTGAGAACATGAAACTACAGATAGCAATTACCTACTTATATCGTTGATAAAGGTTTACCTCACCCAGGAGTTTCAATCTGCTTGCTCTACCTTAAGACAGCTGTAATAACTTCACAACTCTGTCCGTAAATAGCCTACTGTTATAGTCCGACTGTTCTTGACATGAAAGAACAATATAGATGTATTATTTGAAGCCAAACCAGCCCTTATAAACAATCTTTGAATTCCGTGATTTACTTCAAAATTCAGTCACTAAAAATTAGATGAAAATATTTTATATTGTGTTGGCTTAATTATCGATCATTTGAACTTCAGATTACGTGACTGCTCATCACTTGCATGATTTGGGTAACATCGAACTGAGTGAGCTAATTTGTCTTATTATATTATAATGTTTCTCTTTACCACTATTATAATATCACAACCTCTAACTTACCACTTTTGTGTAGTTATAATAAAATACACGCTTAAGAATATTTCTTTAATTTAAATATCGTAACAACGATTGTTCTTATGAACGTGAAACAAATTTCATGAGACTGTTTACTTAACTGATGAAATCTAGTTGCATTATGTAAATTTTACAAAGCAACCATATATGAATTTGTTTGTTTGTTTTGGAATTTTGCAGAAAGCTACTCGAGGGCTATCTGTGCTCGCCGTCCCTAATTTAGCAGTGTAAGACTAGAGGGAAGGCAGCTATCGTCACCACCCACCGCTAACTCTTGGGCTACTCTTTTACCAATAAATAGTGGGATTGGCCGTCACATTATAACACCCCCACGGCTGGGAGGGTGAGCATGTTTGGCGCGACCTGGATGCGAACCTGCGACCCTTAGATTACGAGTCGCACGCCTTAACACGCTTGGCCATGCCGGGTTACCATATATAAAAATAACATCCATATTTTAATGAATTTTTTTTTAACTCTTTTGTATATTTTCTCAAAATATAATTCTTAGTTTAACCATCAAATGTAAAACGCAGTTTGGTATTTATTCAAGGTATATTAAAACAATTAAAGCCATTATAAAACAATCATCTTGTCGAAGAAAAGTAGGGAGATTCAAATAAACATACTAATTTGTTTTACAAAACAACAAATTTTATCCGACTGCTACGCTACCTCTGTTGACCTCACGTTCGCCATTTTCAAAACGCATTGATAATTACATATACTGAAATTGTGTCATTTGTTTTGTTGGCACGATAAACAAGTCGGCAAATACACTTTGACGTGGTGTTTACTGTAAAATTGATGAGTCCTTTACACACTAAAGGCAACTGGTGCTATGTCAAAATACCGCGATTCTCAAGGTAAAAGCAACATAGTCAATTGTGAAATGTTGCGTCATCTTACTGAAACAACAAAAACATGCGTAGATAATATCAACCGCTTACAACTGCTTGCAGTATGTCCATGTACATGATATTAGCAACTTTGCTACTGAAACAATGTTTATGTTGTTGTTGGAATGAAAAATCTTTAAATGTTTATACTATTGTTTAATTATAGAATGATATGATGACGCTTATGCATGACAGACTTGTCTAAATTACAGTTGCAATAACGACATCAGTGGACTGGGAACCCTGTCAACAAAACGTTTTATACTTTTCACGCGTAGTGACTGATTTGGGGCTGTACTTTGACGTAGTCTCCAATATTTGTGTACAGATAATTTGGCATAATCAAAACCAGGTTTAATCGCGTTTACAAAAATTCATTTAAAATACTTAGTACCAAAACATCTATTAGAACATGAACTGACACAAAGATAGTACGTGAAAAAAAATCTTACCTGACATTCATATTCTCCTTCGTCTTGAAGCTGGACATTGGTTATTCTCAGGTTGTACACTCCTCTGACCTGGTCTACTACCATGCCGTATCTGGGATATCCGGGAATTTCAGGGTTGTAGCCTGAAAATAAAGTAGAATTTCTCAAAAAAATGATAAAGTAAACCCAAGGATTTCAAGACGATTACACAAAAAATCAAACAAGGATATTCATTAATAAACCATTGGTATGCCAGTGGTTTGGGGGCTAACATCTCGAAAACCAATCAAGGTTTTTCATTAGTAAACGATCTGGTATATCAACATCTATATCTGGATTCTCAGTTACTTCAGGAACATTACCTGCAAATGAAGCAATATGATTTGTTGGTAAATCACTTGGTGAGCCCACGGATTTCAGGGCTATAACCCCCCCCCCAAAAAAAAGTGTTGTCAATAAATATTATGTCTCCTAACGTGCCATATGTGGTCTAGTTCAGAACCATAATATGAAAATAAAACACGTTAATGAATAATAATCTATTTCGTATTCTAAATAGACGTACCTGAGATCCACAGAAAGTTTTGAGATCATAAACTGATGCAGAATTACTCAGATGTAAATAGTAGAATGAACACTATTTCGTAAACACATGATGCAAGTGAAGATTTATATGAAGTTCGGTTACATTTTCAAGAGTAAATAAATCGAACATTAAGAGTAACAAATATTTGTATTTCTTGCTTTAAGTTTATATATAATTACCCGTTGTAGTTAACAGAGTGCATAATTATTTTAGTGATTCGTGGCATGCGCACTATTTACTGATGTCACAACAATACACATTGCAATGTTAAGCTTCCCTTACGTGATATCATATTGGTATGTACTGACTGACTGACATACATCATGATACTGTATAGTGGTGAGAGGTGTTAAAACAGGTGACATTCTCCAGGCGGCCTTTTTGTCCTTTTGAGAGAATAACTCTAACTGAAATGAAATATTTAGCTCACGCAGATAAACAGACGTTTTTTTTGTTCAAGTATTCAGTCATGGCAAACGAAGAAAATAAATTTCGAATTTTGAGCAAAGTAAGCCTGTTTATTTCGAGTTGATTTTTCATTAAATCTGATGTCAGTCGACACGGAAGCAAGGAAGTTAGATCTGCTGTATCGGTTAGAATAGTGAATCACACTCTAACTAAAAGTTGTTCATTTCGCCTGCCAGGGTATTGTCACGTCTATTTTCTGCTTTAGAGATATCGTGGTCACAGTTAAATTGAATATCTAAAATGTATCAATAATCAAGATGACTATCATTGTGTAGTCGTGGATATGAAATTGATTGTTAAGTAGTAACTATGATCTATTACTCGTTAGTTTGACTGACTCTCAGTTAATCTAAGCAATTAGTCAGTTTGACTACTTCTCAGTCAGAATGATCATGTCCCACTCTGTTTGAGTTGACACTCTTGATGTTTCTTATGGCATTAAGGCGCAGTTCAAGCAAATGACTGTATACATGTATTCTGTTGAACAAATACAACAACTGAAACGTGACCAGGGTTAAACATTGCAAGGATTTATTTATTTACTTTTATTTGGGAGGAGGAATAAATTTCTTTCACACAAAATAAATCCTACCTAAATAAATCTTATTTATCGATCACTACTATTTCTTCACTGTTTTATTTGAGAATTGTGTTTTTATATTGTCGTGTGCGTGTGTTGGAATATTAGAATATGAAATCCAATAATCAATACATTTATTATTACAATCCACAACGATCTAAGTTATGACTAAAATAAGCTTTCCCCAGGTGGTTAACACTCGCGCTGACACTACACGTCAGAGAAAATATATCCGATTCGTCTACTGATCCGCAGCGCAAATCGAGTACAAATGGATAGCAGCTATATTAGGCGCGAGCGAGACTATTTCTTTTCCAGAGGGGTAGACCAGGTCGAGTTTGTCTGAAGGCGGGAGTTCCTTGTGCAAGGAGGGCTGAAGGTATTATTTGTGGAGAGAGGTTTACTATTCCTCAAGGTGGTAGAGGGGGGATTTAGGGGCTCACATACAACAATACATACACAGGTGGGAGTAAAGACGGCACGGTTCACCCCTTAGCGGCAGCGAAAGGTAGGGTTGACACTACAAACCCAAAGGGGGCAGGAGGGGAGAAATCACACACAGCAATATTTCGTCGCACATTGGAGAATTACATATGACGTTTACAGAATTTATAATGACCGAAACTTGTACTTACATTGCACAATTGCCATGCGACTGCGCAGTTGAGGGAAAGAAGAAATCCAGGTAAATATCAATTGTTTATATTTTATTTTTTTTAAACTGTGTTTGAATAAAATAATACAAGAATACGAATGTTTAACTTTCTAGATTAGCTGAAGTGAATCCATTCGTATGTTTTTGTACAACTCGTTATGTGTAGACAAGGATGGTTGCCCATTACTTTGTGTAGGTCTATACAACTGCAGTCTAGTTGTAGTAGAATAGAATGCACCCCAGTGGCTCAGCGGTATGTCTGCGGACTTACACGTTAAAATCCGGGTTTCGATACCAGTGGTGGGCAGAGCACAAATAGCCCATTGTGTAGCTTTGTGCTTAACTCAAAACAACAACAACAAGAGTAGGAATATTTATATTTAGGTAATGCTTTGAAACAAGTATAAAATCGAAAACATTTCCCAGTCTTAACATCACAAATGCACATATTTGGTATCTTGAATGCATATCGTGTGGTAGAACCAAAAGTCCGCAATGATCCATGTTGCTGCTCTGTTAAATTTAGCGCTATCGACAACGCTGCTAAAAAGATTTGTTACGGTCACGGCTACACAGATGAAAGTTGTATGTTCATTAAAAGAGACATCGTCTGTTATTATTTTATAGACCTTTGATAATAAAAGATGACATACGATGATATGTAAATAATAAATCCTTATTTTTTAATACATCAGCAGAGCTACAAATGCTAAAGCGTGTATTATGTGTATTATGGCGAGATATACTTATACAGCCAACAACAGAGTTACAAATGAGGGCGGCAACACAAATCTTTTGAAAACAGCGAAAAAGCGAAACATACATTGTGTTTGATGTATGTTTCTTTAATTTAATATTACAAACTATCTAAAAATCTCTTTATATAGAAAATGTGTTTAATGTTTTAAACTGTATACTTTGAAATCGAATGGTGCGAGATAGGAGCCAGCGTCAGGCCGTACACTATGAATAGAAGGCCTATGATCCAGCAAAATATTCCCCCAACCTTTCTTTGCCCCCAGGGAACTTTCTCATACTTTGGGTCCCTCTCATAATCCATACCACATCCATACCGGTGAGAGAAATGTAGGATCCGGGGGTTATTGCATCGAGTCATGAGCAACCGAGTTGTGTAGATAAAATAATAAAACTTTTATATCCTAACAAAAATTGGGGGATACGATAGATCACGCATCAGCATGCGTATGCATCTGCAGAGATTTCCTTGTGTTCACTCTACAGTTCACAGTTCCTTTCGGATTTCTGTCCAATTTGGTGAATATATTAGTTAGACTGAGATCTGACAAATGAATGAATTTGGCCACCCCGGGGGTAGGGTGACAAGAATTTGCATTTTTCTTCAATTTTCTTCAGTAATCTGTTGCTTTGTTCTTTGAGGAAAACCGTTTTTGTGTGTTGTCAAAGATACTAAACTGCTGACTATCACAAGCATCTTCATGCTTATATTGTAGAGCCAATGAGAAGCTATGAACTCCTGAGCATTCCAGATCTTTATGCTCATTACCCATTGCCTTGTTATGTGAACAAATGTAAAAATGTGATCATTTTACATCAGTACATTCGTGGCGACTGAATGATGACAACTTTTAAACAGAATTCGGTAATCAATGGTAAGTTTTAACCTATTTTATGTAACTTGGTGTGTACATTCTAGTGACAAATTTCATCAAAAGATTTAACATATTTAATGTAAATTTGTTTCTGCCTTTTTGTGACGAATTTCACCAAAATTTTCAAAGAGAGAGAACTTGTGTCATTTTAATATGTATCATGCATACTTACACCAAAATCACCACTATCATTACCATCGATTGAGGTCAGGCTACTTATATTTGCTTTTCGCTTTTTAAAGGTTACTAATTGTTAAATAAGAAACAAAATTACTCATTTAGTTGATTTATACCAGTCCTGCTGATATTAAATTTCCATAAATTTAATATCTTTTTGGTGTTTGTAGTTGTTCTTCAATGACAATTTTTCTGCATGTGTATACATTTGACTCATTTTTTATCATTACCATACTTTTATATTCCAGAGAGATGGCTTTATCCTACCACACTACCTACAATGCAGAAAATAATTATGGTGTTAGTGGATGATCTGGGATTGTTGCCTAGTAAGATTTCTGACAACCTAAATCTGAATGTAGATGCTACCAGCTTGTCAGCTTAAATGTACATGGAATACTGGCAGGACTGGGTGGATTTTCAAATGTCTGACATTCTAAAACCATGAGCAAAGTTGCACGTTTCTCTGGTTTCTAATGCTGGAGCCTCTGACGGAGAGATATAGCTGTTGTGGTGAGTCGTTTGTAAGATACTCAATCCATTTAAATTTAAGTTATTATAATCATTTATGTAGTCATTGGAAATCACTCTGCGAAAACTTTATTCCGAAGAAAAGAAGTAAAATTGTTCAATATACATTATTGAACATAGTACAATTAATGTTGTTAATTTTTATCACAAATTTTGACCCCTTAAAAATTTATTTTTGACCAGAATCCACCGAACCCTAAAGTGTCTTTAAGCAAACAGAGTGCATTTTCAACAGGTCCCAGTACTGAATAAATTCAGTCCATATCACCATGGTAGGATATGTCCTAATGAATGTCAAACAGATCTTTCAATCTGTTGGAAAAATACTTTCATTTTTCACTTGAGACAATTAGGCCTTAATTAGTATTTAATTGCAATCAGTCAACCCCAATTTGTAAGTGTTTTGAACTATTTGATATTTTCTTTGGTCAGTATCTTAGCATTTAAGCCTTGGCCAGAACCATTTAAACTAGAAAATTTGTCAAGTCTGCCTAAATCTACTGCTTTACTGTTGTCGCAAGGGAAGCCTGTTGAGAAAGAAGGTTGCTTCCATTTACTGGATGCAGTCTACACTGAGGTTTGCAACTATAACTTGTAAGTGCTGTGCAGTGAATACCATGTGTACCATTTTTGATTACAAGTGTGTTATTATATATCTTCAGATGTCTTTATCTGTACTTGATAGCCTGCCCAATCTCTATTTTCCAGATGTCCCACTTCAAGTCAGTATGACCAAGTAGTGGAAGAAATATTTAAGCGCTACCCTCAGCTGTCAGATGCCTCAAATCTAACACTCCAAGGTGTTCGTAAAGTACTATTCACATTTGCATTATGTTTTGTTTGTTGTGAAGTATATTTTCATCACAAATATATTATTTTATCTATGCATTTGACTTTATGAGCCCAAAAGCCGATGAGCCCAATACAGTTCGTCCTAAAGTGCATAACAGGAATGATCATATCACCACTTGTAAGGATATAAATGTATTCTACAAGAAATGTATTCATATTACAAAATAAATTAAATGGCATTTTTGTTGCATAATATTAGTGAAGAAACAAGTGAAAATTTTACGGAAAGTTTTATATTTTTTAAAATGTACACAAGTTCATGTATCTACCAAGGAGGGATTGTGGAAAATACTATTTTGATACTTTGAAACATTTGTTTTGTTCGTATAAGATGTAACAACATGACTCAACTAATGAAAATCAACTAATTTGACGCTAAATAGAATACATTGTCAAGAGGAACTCGTACAACTGATTTATGAACCAGAATGTATATGATTTTCAGTTTCTTAGGTTAAACCTGCAAATGCCAAAAGTGATTTAAAAGAAATATTGTTTAAAATAATTATAGTTGTATCAGGGCAGGTTTGTTATTCATTCTCAATAGAACTATTTCTGTCAATTCTAATTGCAGAAGCTGTGGAGGTTGAGGCTTCGTCATAAATTTCAGAATAATAGAAAGTGGAAAGATTCATCGTTCACTGTACTCCAAGAAAGAAAGAAAAAGGCGAAAACTGCAACAGATAAAATCCCGTCTCCAAACCACATCTCAGAACAGAGGCTATATGGATTAAAGCAATACTTGTGCGAAAAGCTAGTTGGGGAGGATGAAACTTAAGGTTATATTAAATATGGTAATAGTAACTTGTCATATGTATTTGATCCAGGGTGAATTTTCAAAAAAACAACTGTAAAGTTCAATTGTTTATTTTCAAATTGTTGCTTCATTTTGAATTTTATTTTGGTACATGTATATTGATATACACGTGTATTCAGTTTGGAATAAAAATGGTGCTGCTAAAATGCATTTTATATTTTTCAATATGGTGGCAGGTTACTGGGATTTAGGTTGAATCAACAGATGGCAGCGGGGTTGACTGCTCAGTGATGGTTCTGCTGACCACAAGTGATTAAAGATAGTCTCTTTGCTTAACAGTGACATTGAAGAAGTAGTCCTGACCGGGCCAACATGACTTATCTTCCGTGGTCGTTGGATAGTCATAATGACAACCGCTCCTTGGACGAATAGGGTCACACTGACTTCGTCATGACTACTCTTTAGTGGTTTGCAAATAGGCAATGAGACTATTGTCAGGTAGTCAGCATTGATCAGAATGACTCCCTAATGAAAGTCATAACGACTGTCATAAAGCAGTCAAATTTATTACCTGCTAGGTATCCCTGCCATCATTATCTGACTATCTTTCGACTACGCAAGAGTAACAATGACTCATATTTAATGGTATATGAGATAGTCGTCGATTTTGGCGACTACTCGGAGAGTCTTTTTTGGCACCTCGTGAATACCTGATTAACTATTCAAAAGTTGTCGCCTTGACATTTTCTTATTTTGAGTGCAGGTTTGTACCATTAAAAAGATGTCAGCTATTATATTACATTAATGAAGAACAGCAGTATTAAGATATTCGCACAGCAGAATAAGAATTTTTTTAGGTTTCAAAAACAGGATATACTTAATGACAATAACAGCATCTAAGGTGTTTTAGCTTTGTTTTGACTAAATTTTCCACTTTTTCTGGCTTAAAGATCTCCTAGTCAATGTACATTTTTTTAGATGACCAACCATCGTAAGGATGAGGTTGTAAAAACAGCCATAATGATAAGATTTTTAAAACACCTAGATAAGAAATTTTTGTTTATTTTTAGAATTTCACACAAAGCTACTCGAGGGCTATCTGTGCTAGCCGTCCCTAATTTAGCAGGGTAAGACTAGAGGGAAGGTAGCTAGTCATCACCACCTTCCGCCAACTCTTGGGCTACTCTTTTACCAACGAATAGTGGGACTGACCGTCACATTATAACGCTCCCACGGCTGGGAGGGCGAGCATGTTTGGCACGACGGGGATGCAAACCCGCGACCCTCAGATTAAGAGTTGCACGCCTTAACACGTTTGGTCATGCTGGGCCTAGATAAGAAATGTATTAATTTTTATAATATTTCTGCTACCGTTTAGTTTTTTTAAAAGCGTTCTTAAGGGATTTTTGTCAACATTTTATAACTGGTTTGATAACTAAATCATCAAATTCTTATAACATAAAGTTTGTTTTTCTTTCAGAAGAAAAGCAATCGCAATTTATAAACTTTTATATATTTTTGAAATCCAAGAAAAAGGGAATGTATTTTTGTTGCTTTTCGTTCAAAAGAAACGCTCACTAAAGTACAGCAGTAAGAGCTGTTTCTGTGTCACTAACACATTTTTTCTTATCATATTTTGAGTAAATAAATTGATTTGGCTGGAAACCCTGAGGGCTAAGTAAAAGCTCCATTGAATTTTGTAACTAGATCTAATAATCATCCAAACTTTATTTATTGTTCTAGTATCTTGTAGTCATGAAAATGCTCTGTTGTTGGGAATTATTTTCGAAACGGTCTGAAGTTTTAAATAGAAATAACAATGCTCCAAGTAATTCATCTTTTTATTTCGACTGCGAAAATGAATTGATAGTCTAGGTTTGCCTCCGTCTTACATGTTTTATACTCTTACCGTTCTTATATGAGTCGAGTGAAGGTATTATTTTTATCTAAAATATACTAAAAATTCCAATTTGAAACTCTCATGTGTTTACAGTTACTCAATCATCCAGAGAAGGTATCCAAACCAGAGTTTTAGTCTGGTCATTTCATAGATTTAACGACAAACTACCGAGAGGTTATATGGATTTATTATCTAAAGACACTCCTAAGTGGCACAGCGGTATGTCTATGAATTTACAACACCAAAAACTATAACTGTTGTGGGCAGACCCCAGTTAACCCATCGTGTAACTTTGTGATTAGCTTCAAACAAACGAATTAGTTAAAGAATCGGTAACAATTTTGCAATTCACACTTCTAGCTACGTCATAATTATCATGTTCATATTTTCTACTAGTCACTGAAATCAAGAAATTTATATATTTAGTTTTAGCATAATAAGCCTTTGAACTTACTGTTGAACCACAGTCATAAGATACAAAAAACGAGACGAGTGTGACGTTTATTGAAAAGAAAAAAGAAATAGACTCTGCTGTTATTTAATATAAGACCATGCGCATTATTTTGTAACTTTTTACATAGCATAATTATATCAGGTTTTAATCCGTTTCAATGTTCTGAAGTTTAACATAGTATCATTCCGATTATGATCTGCAGTTTCAATATTAAAAATATAAGTTACTGTTTGAAGTTAAGCACCAAGCTACACATAGATGTATATACTTTGTTCTTTATTAGTTTGTATTAAATTGAATCAAAACCGCCGTCGATTCTTATTTATGTAAGTGCTAGTACCGGGATTATTGTTCATGTTATTGTTAAACATGAAGGGCTACCTGTGCTGTGCCCATTGCAGAGACTCACCGAGGAGTACAGATACAATGGAATCAAAAACTTAACTGGAAGTTTGTATCAGCAGATTTATAGGTTCAATTCCCGGCGGTGAACAGAGCACAGATACCCTGTTATGTAGTTTTGTGCTAAAACAAACTTATGAAGTCAGTGGTCCATAAATGAGATGATCTGAAAAAAAAACCACTTTTCGGTCTTAATGTTATCTCAGCCTTTACGACTGCAAAATATGCGACTGCCATTGTGATACAAACTATCATTGGTTTCTGTTATAGTTACGAGGATAATAATGTTTGTCTCAAATCCTTTCTAGCTTAAGCTGAATTTCACACAACTAACAACAGTGGAATGCGTTCGTATACATGATTTTTCGGCACAAACAAATTAACAATCGCATATAGCAATGTTTTATTGGGGTTGTCACGTTACTAATATTAGCATTTCTGATTAGCAGCTAAACTTGCTATAGATAATTTTAAAGCACTTCGTTACTGTTTCTATTATACACGTTTATCAGTTTAATACATTATGCTATAGGTTTTACATTTTCTCATCCTGTACAGTTGTGTTCACAAGGTTGACACACATAAATCATTGGGCAGGCTGTATCTGTATCTGTAGTGATATTTTAACTAATCGATTGAACGGAGAACCGATAAAATAATATATCACAGATAGACGCGAAATTCGAACAATTCTGTTAAGATCATAAGACGAAATATATGTGCGTCTCTGATTTCATATTGCAGTTAGTTGTTCCGCATTTCCGACGTCTTTACTAATACCGAGTTATCAATTCTCTGATTTTTTGATTTTTTTAAAACTAATTCTCTGTAATTTTCGAAAATTGTCATTTTAATAAAGTGTAGAAGAAGGTGACGCAATATAAATGTCTTTTTCAGGAGTATTCAGCATACAGACCAATGTCTCACTTTGTTCTCTCTAACATATGCAGACATGTACATGTAAAAGCAGTAAATCACCTGAGTAACAGAGCAAAACTGATAAAAGATAACTTTGATTTTACTAAGTTCGATAATTCATAACAGACCCTGTATGGTTAGGTAGTTAAGGTACTCGACTCGTAATCTGAGGGTCGCGGGTTTGAATCTATGTCACACCAAATATGTTCGCCCTTTTATCCGTGGAAGCATTATAATGTGACGATCAATCCTTCTATTTATTGGAAAAAGGATTGTCTCAAGAGTTGGCGGTGAGTGGTGATGATAGTTGCTTTCCCCTTAGACTTAGACTGCTAAATTAGGGACGTCTAGCGCAAATAGCCCTCATGTAGCTCTGCGCGAAATTAAAACAAACTAATTCATAACTTCATCTTCGAACACCGCACGCATTTCTATTTCGATCTCTCATTCTCCCTTACTTTCTAAGGTGCAACATGAGAAGGTTTCATGACCCATAATCAGAATAGATAGATTTAACAAACATTGAAGTCACCGAGGACATAAAACTGCTTTCTGATGTCAATATTTTTATAGAAATGAACCTAACATCAAACATAAAACAAGAGAATTGTCTAACAGGAGAGTTTTTAACACAGTCGTTAAATAAATACTGGCAAAAAACAAAACAGACTTAGCAAAAAATGTTGAAAACCTATAGAACCGTTTATACTATTTCCTCGCATGTTTGCTTTTATCTGGAGACAAGAGGATTCGTCGTTTTAGACACGTAACAAGGAAGATAATTACCCGAGCACGTGTCTTCTCTACTGTGACAAAAAGGCTTTATACAATCTGTCTTTGATGGTGACGTTGATTGGATTATCAACAGGTCGTTGGGAGTCTAGTAAAAAATGTTGTGAGGTACGAATAATCCGATAGATGGTCGTCCACTTTGTTTTAGTAGAGTGGAAGTAAGATTATCTCTACCTATCCGGCTTTCAGCTTATTCTTCTATTTTTTCTGTAATTATATCCATGTACAATTTAATGAATAACTGAATTTTACTAGAATATCTAGCAAACTAAGAAAATGTGTTTACTATAAGAATGGCATCCACAGGATACCAGCTTTTCAAATAATGGAAAATATAACGTTTATAACACATCAAATCAAATAAAAGCAAGTGAATAAATTCACTTGAATTCAGGAGACACTGAATGATAAATATTTAAAGTAGGGGTAGCAAATAAAACTTACAATGTAAGCTCTGGACACAACCGACTGTTTGTATTTCTTTGGGTATTATGTTTACCGTTAGGAACTATTTATCTGAATTCGTACATTTAAAAATTTTCTTGTCTTTTTTTATAAACGTATATTAGATTGTAATGTGACATCTATATAAATGTAACAGTACATTTATACTGTTGTCCGTTGTATATGTCCATATAAATTATTTTGCAATGTAAATGGGTCTTCACCAGAATTAGTTTAAAGGTTTATTCCTTGTGCTAGTATCAACAAATTGTAACTCCTTTTGTTTTAGAACATCTTATAGTGGAAGCAAGTTCTCGTATTCTAAGATAACCTTTCATTAATCATGAATTTATAAAACTTCCGTCCAGGTGATGAGGACTAGCTGCAAACAGATACTTCTGTCTAGTTTTAAAAATATCGTTGAAGGTGTACTGTATGAAACTTCAATAACATTTACAAAATACAAACAAACTAACAGAAACTTCTTTACATAGTCATGATAGACGTTACTGAACATTAACGGTGAAAGAACTACGTTTAATGTTTCAGAAAACTCAGCGGAATGATGCGCTAACGTTAAAGACAGAATAGATCCATCAGATCAGTGCAGCTAAAACTGGCGATAAAACGACACCCTCAGTTTAACTGATACTATATAAATAAAAGGAACAATACATGTTTGTCAGAGGTTCAGTCATACTGCATAAATACAAGGAACTATACACGTTTGTCAGAGTTTCAAGCCTACGGCATAAATACAAATGAGAAAACCTGTTTGTCAGAGATTCAGTCATGGTGCATATATAAAAAAAACACAATAGATGTTCGTCAAAGATTTAAACATGCTAAGTAAATACAAGGAACAGTACATTTTTGTCATAGTTTTAATCATACTGCATAAATACCTGAAACAAAAGATGTTTTTTCACAGTATTAAAAAGTCAGAGACGATACAACTCGGTCAGCTTCAATTAGGCTCCATAATACTCAAAATGATACAGATTCGTCAGATTCAGTGGTACACTATTAATATCAGACACAATACATATCCGTCAGACTTTCAGTGTTAGAGAAGATATAAGCCAGCTTTAGAAATAACACAATAGTTAGGCGATAGAGATGCATCATTTTGAATTATGTACAGAAAAGAAGGAACAGTATAGATCTTTCAGTTCCAATAATACTTTACTATGAACGACATAATTTCCGTTTCAATAGTGCCGTATAAATAGATAAAACGGTGCTGATATGTTAAATTTAGCAATCTATATTATAAACAACACCTTTTCACCAATGTCATGCAAATATTATGGATGATATACGTGCTCCAGATTCAACGACACTACATAAAATTTCGGAGGTTTATAAGACCTTTTGAAGTTTAAAAATACCATTTTTTTAAATTGCTGGTCAATACGTTGAATACCATTAAAGATAAACATGATTAACAAGTGTTTCAACAATTCTACGCTAGGCTGTAATACACTTCATATTAGTCACTTTGAAATAACAAAACTCGCTCTTAGAGACACAAGTTATGCAGTTGCGAGTTGTTTCATATCTTAGCAACAGAGATTGGTCGATGAGAGAGAATGCAATGCAATAAGATTACACTGTATATGTTGAGCTTTGATTTTTAGTCCACATTTCGATATTCTCAAACCAATCCCGAAACTCAAATGTCCTCAAACCTGCTTTAGAGGAAGTATCAAATGATGTGGTTTTGATGGTATACGTAGTAAGCTGGTAAAATATATACAAACCCTTAGGTTTTAAGTTTTAATTATATTTTAAGATATGTTCATGGTTAACTTTGAGTCAAGGAAATGATTAATTATGAATTATTATATTACTATTGTTTATCTACTGAAGTGTAAATTATAAAACTAATGAACCAACCCATGATACGACATATTATTTTAGTTTAAATACCTTTAAAAACTTTAATATACTGTTAATGTGTCTAATTCAAATATAAAGATTTACACACACACATATATTGAAATAAATAAATTCAATATAAAGGGAGATGTATATGTATACTACACGCTGTATTTCCTTCTAAATAAATCAGATAGTTTGGTATGCATATATAATGCATCTACTACCTGATTCTAAATCAGATACATAAATAGACTTTGCTTCAAATAAAATTATTATATTTCAGATTTGAATTTTGCACGACAAAGAATCAACTTTAATTTAGCTGCAAATTGTTTTGTAAGAAACAAATTTCTGGATACTTTACACAGAAAAAGGCGTTAATTATAAGTAGTTATATGAGTTTTCTTTATTTAACTGCAGATTAGACGGTGTTAAAACATGCCACATTTATTACAAGAAGCAAAAAGATTTTTTTATTTTGCCCAAACTACACGAGAGCTATCCGCACTAGAAGTTTCCAATTTAACAGTGTAAGATTAGAGGAGAGACAAGTAGGCATCACCACCCACCGCCACCTCTTGGGCTTCTCTTTTACCAACGAATAGTGGGATTGACTGAAACATAAAAGGCCCCCATAGCTGAAAGGGCGAACGTGTTTGGTGTGAAGGGTATTTGAACTCATGACTGAAGCGCCCTAACCACGTGGTCATGCCAGGCCTTGGGAAACGAACGAACAGAACATTCTTTGAATTATATCCACTGCTTGAGGTTTAATGTCGTTAAATGAACTTAGTGTGAACAGTTTCACTAAACAACAGTAAAATATCTTGCCGTTCGGCCTTATTTGTCCGTCTTCATAATTGCCCATAATATTACTTTAATAACACTCATTGATAAATAAGGACATATGAATGTCATAAACGTTATCTTCTTGAAAAAAAAGTAATTTCGCTGATTGTGATTTTCAAACATAAGAATCCTTGAAAAAAAGACATTTAGAAAAGATTTGAGTTGTTTTATCTATGACGTAAAATCTGAGCTATAATTAACTAAGTTACACCGTATTACAATGAAACCTAAATAAAATCACATTTATAACATAATTACATTTATACTTTTATTCAGCAGAGCAAAATATTTACATGTGCAGAAGAGCTTGACAGAAGTACACTTCAGAGATGAAAGTTTTCTGACTAAAATATGTATAGAATGTCTGAGTTGCAGTTCAAACTAAAAAGTCTTGAATTTACAACCATGATGCGTCAAGCATCAACAGTTACCTTTCTTCCAAAATCAAAGCCACATGAAACTACAAGTGTTTCTGTTTATAAAGTACGAATAATACTAATGAAGTACACAAGCTATTAGCCCAGCGTGATATATAGATAGTATAACAGTAGAAAGACTATCTCGAAAATGTATCGCAGGACGGCTGGTATGAATATTAACACTTTTACCCAAATAAAGCAGAGAACAACGTTTCGACATTTTAGGCCATCTTCAGGTTACAAGGACTTATATTAAATATAAGTATTCATTTCTTTCTGAACAAAACAAAAAGGGAAGTTTTAAGGCATTTTCGCTCAGAAAACAATAGCATACCGTAGAAATTGATTCCTGTAAAATTTCTATACAGGTCCATTAGCTAGCTACGTCTGTAAAATTTCTCTAAGTATAGAAGTAATTGGTCCATTAGCTACTTTTGAAGAACGTTTACATCTCCAAACATAAATATAGTCTATGCACTTAATAAATTATTGTTATATTCAAAATAATCTTATAATAGGCTAGTCTGGGTGCTAAAAAAACTTTTCTTTACATAAAAATTACTTAATAAAGTATTAGTGTGTGTGTATGTTTTAACAAAGTCACATAAAGCTATTTGCTGTGCCCATCACATAATAATGTATTTGTCTGGGTGCTAAATAAATTATTACTTACTCAAAATTATTTTTGAGGTGCTAGAGTGGATGCTAAATAAATTGTTTACTTCGAATTCATTTGCTAAGGTGCTGAAATATCCTTAACAACCTGGAGAATATTGTCACTGTATAAACGTTTGCAATTTTAATTAGGTTGTGTATTTATATTTATTTAGGAAATATTTTTATTGATGAAATAAAAGATCTAATTAATTTAGAAATAAATCTTAATTTGATAAACCGCTTCAATAACTTAAGGGAGGAATATTTCAGTGAGCAGTATTTAAACTGGTTTTACACCGCTTTAAGTTTTTTTGTTTACGGCTAGTGATTTATATACTTATTTTTTTCTGTGCTATAAATATACACAGCTAAATCGGCTAAAAGATTCATTGGATCATGTACATATTTCTCGTATATTATATAGATCAATCCCATACCCCGAAAAAAGAAATAATTTTAAAAAAGTAGCAATCGTAATGACGTAAACATAGACCAAAGTAGTGATTAATTATTGTGTAAAACTCTCACGTGCGTGAAGTCAGGCACATAGCTAGCTTTATAGCTGGTTTATTTTTTTATCCTTGTAGAATCACTCGCTGTATAAAATTTTCGGGAAATTACTTTTTCTTGTTTTCAAACTCCAAATCGAATGTAATAAATATAAATGTTACACAAAAGTGAAAAAAAAAAAATTAAAATCGAGAAATGTTTCAAAATCTATTACATTAATTTTGGTTATTCTGGTGGCCTCATGAAACAAAGGAAAAAGAAACGTACTTATGATGGTCAGTTTCAAAACTTAATAAAAAATAAATTTATGCTACTTTTTGGTCTTTTGGTAGGCCAGTGGCAGGCAAGTTTTTTCGGTCATACTATTCTAAAATTCACGCGGTGGGCAAAGCCCAGATGTAGGTTTCCGTTAAAAGAAGCAATATATTTTACAAAAAATAATCAACATTAGAAGTTTGTTTGTTTTAGGACAAAGCGACATTGGGTTATCTGCTGTGTCTTTTGTAAAAAATAGAACCCCTTATTATAAGATTATAATTCCGGAAACTAATCGTTTACTCACTAGTGGAAATTATCAGAAGTACAATTTATTTATTTTCTATTAAGCGGTTTACTGAAACTAAAATAATGAGCGTTTTCTTAAACTTTAACTTATTTCAAGCACGTTCAAATTATTTCAACATTTAAAAAAAATTCTTTGTTCTTTTCTTCCTAAAATATATATATATATAGTATTATATAATAAATTAAAACTGAAAATTTTCCCAGCAAAGCACTTATCTTGATAAAATAGTGTTCTTTAAAATACTGAAAAAAAGACTTACAATTTTTTCCTTAGCATAGTGTTCGATGGAAGCAAAGTCATAGTTGCCAAAAACAAAACCAAAACAAACTTTTTATGTTTATTGTATTGTATAGCTTCACTTGGGATAGCATATGTTTAGGACAGGTAATTTTCAAACGCGATGTATTTTAATAATGTTTTCTGATACTTTAATTCCGAGTTTCTCCGCATCAGCAAACAAGGAAATGATAAGATCCAGATGTTTGAGGGTTGTTAAACGTTCATAGAGCAAAAAAATTATACAAGCCTTATCAACCATTATGTGTGTGTGGGTTGTTGTTGTAGGAGAAGGCTATTTCATATTGTGTGAAATAACACAAATGTCTAGCTAGACAAGAGCATAACACTGCGTATTTCCAAGCTAAGGTCGAGGACATTAAATGAAGTTATGCCTAACCATCACACAGTCTTCATTAAATCGAAGGATTTTTGGTTCGCTACCCGTTTTCGCAAAAACATGCTCCGCACAACGATGCAGTGAGTGCGATGCAAGATCAGACAATATTAGCCTTCCTCGACAATAAAGCCCTTGTGCATATTTCGGCGAAGTTCTGAAAAAAACGTACTGTTAACTGTATTTGGCCACATAAATCACTATAAAGTAAACATTTACAAACCTGAACCAATGAGAAAGATCCTTATTAAAACATTATTTAAACTACTGAAGAATCTTAATATGTTAATGTTGGAAATAGAAAGAACAGGTTAAAAATAAACTTAAAATTTTAACTAACATAAAAATAGAATGAACACGTGTTAAAAAGTATGGTCATATTAAGCTTCCTAGCAACATTGGCGGTTCTTGTAAATCTCGGTCTCTTGAAAACCCTTTAAAGGTTTCTGGAGGTATGGCAAATGTCGATTCAGATATGATCTCTAAAAATATTTTGAATTTCAACTTGTAAAGGATTCATAAGGAGCACAGAGGGTACGTCTCGACCTTCCAAGGTCGTCTTAATCTCTGTTAATCTGAAGATGACCTATGAAGATCAAAACGTTGTTCTATGCTTTATTTTGGTAAAAGTGCTAATACTCATACCAGTCGTCCTGAAATACAAGTCGACCAATCTCCTTTTCTCATTTAAAAAATAATCCGTTGAAATTGACAATATATAATTTTTCCGTTTAAGCCATAAAACTTGTGCAAGAAGTTTTCAAACCAACCACAAGTAAAACTGTTTCTACGTGATATTAAGATATATCAGCAAACTTTTGTTAAAGACATAATCAGTTACCGTAAAAATACTCAATGAAAAAAATTAATTTCGTTTTCTTTACGTAGATACATAGTTTGAGTTCGTTATATGTCAGCACTAAGACTGTAATATAGGGAAAGGACCGCGTGCGTTTACATTATTTGCCCCCAATAAAGTTTCGTAATGATCAGAGATGAGTATATGCAGGTCTTCATGTACTAACAAGCAAACTTTCGGTCATAAGTGTATGGTTAGCAACGTAAGTTTTGGGTGCAAAAAACGTGACCAATAAAAACATTAAATCAATAAAACTCAGCTTCTAAAACCTGATCAAACATACAATAGTTTTTATTCTGTTACACGTTCTCGTTAATAACACTGAGAAGGAAACACTAAATGTGATGTTAATAACGAGATCAATTTTTTAAATGCTTTTAATTCCAAACAAGAAAGGTAGGTGTTCTGATCAACTATATTCTTTCTAACAATCAAGAATTGTCGTGCGCGAAGTTCTGAATTAAACCGAATAAACTTGTATAAAGATAACCTCAATTCTCTACTTGGACAATATTTGTTACGTGAATTAGAATCCTCGTTCTCCCCGAATATGCTCGTTCTTTTTGTTATGGGAGCTTTATAATACGATGGTCAACCCCGCTATTCATTGGTAAAGCACTAGTCCAAGAGTTGGTGATGGGTGGTGGCCTTTCCTCTAGTCCTTCAGTGTTACATATGGGACGGCTAGTAAAGATAGCCCTCGTGTAGCTTTGTGCAAAATTCGTAACAAACAGACAGATTTAATGTTAACAAACTATTTAAAGTGTTTGTCAACCATTCCTTTGATATTTATCACAACTCAAGCCACATAACTGTGGTGCCAAAACAGTACTTTCAAAGCATTAAGTCCTATTCATTTCTCAAGGGAATTACAAAACCACAGCCTTCTGCTTTTTATGTAAGGGAGTTTAGCTGAAGGTTCAAGATTTCAATCACGACATGCTATTTCACTTTCAGTTGTGGCTGTGTTATAACTGTGACAGTCTTGTCATTCGGTTGAAAGTAGCCTCGTAAACAGCATGTGCTTTTCACTGGTTCCCCTCAACGTGGTCTGTAGGAGAAATTGATGTACTTGATGTATTTGTACTTTAGGCTCTTCTAATCTGTATCTTTAGCCCAGGCGTCCCATATGGTGTCGGACAGATTAAAATGTATGAAGTATCATTTAGTGTAATATATATAATGAGGTATTATCATAACGTAATTAATGTTGCATGCTGTTCTTGTACCTTTTTTCTAATGTTTTATTTGAACAGACGTTTCGAAACATTTCTTTGGTTATGACAAAGCTTGTTTGCTCGTGTTTACATGTTATCGATAAAAAGCTAACTTTCTAACAAGATAATCTCCAAGTACAATTGCTGTTGGTATTTGTTGCGTAGAAAGTGCCGGTAACGTTACAAGCATTTGTTGCACCAACACAAGATTTCCATCGCGTCATTGTAATAAAATGAACAAGCTACAAGAGTTAGTTGCGGCTGCCCGCTTCCGTAAATATGAACCATAGTTATTATTGGCAACCTGATAAATGACTTAATGTAATGGATATTCTTTTGTTCAGTGTAAGATACAGTAAAGTCACATTACAACCAAGATGCAATAAAACATGCTGGTAAGGCTGCCTTTACATTCTTGCTTAGAAATATTCTGAAACCAGGAATTTTGTAGTGTGTTTCGCGTGTAGTTTGAACCTCACTGTATTGTATTCTTACGCAAAATTATCTGTATCCGGGCTATTAGAACATCACGCAGTGTTACACCGCCATGTGCATCGGGGCGATAAAATTTAATTTCAGCCAACTTTAACTTCCCTTTCTTGAGTGTGGTAAAGCCATAAAATCATTTTTGTCACCAGTCCGTAATGTTCTCGTCAATTTATAGAAATAAAACAAATAAAAACCGACCATAAAAAAAGAATGAATGACACGTGCTGCTTAACAGACGAGAAGCAGTGCATTTCAATGGAACGAAATGCATAAAAATTCTCTGTTTGCTTTGGGGACGGACAGAGTTCTAAGGCTCGATTCTGTGAAGGTTCTAATTCTCAAATCCTCTGTAGCACAATAGCCACTTCTGTATCTAATAAACAGGCATGTAAAACTGTCGTAGTTACCTAATCAAGGCTTTAGTAGAAATATCTAGAAATGTCCTGTTACTGTAAAACATTACTTCATACATTACTACAATAATGGCTACTGAACCCTCGTTCCCTATATATAACATGAGCGTTTTGAACAAATGCTACTTAACCATTTATGCAAGAACCTGTTTTTGTGTTTGCAACTTTTTAGTTACATGCCACTAACAACATACAAATAATACAACAAAATCAAGCAAAAATACCATGAATATTACAGCTTGAGCAGTGTACACAACTTTTACTTAAAACACAAGACTCAACATAACAAGTAAAAAATTAACTCAACATTCATAATACTTTTTAGATGATTCTGATCAAACTTATTACAAAACTTTGTTGACCTCAAATCACATCTTTTCACAGGCCATCCACTGATTATTATCTTTTAAAACCATGTTTAAGCAAATCAGTGAGAAAAAGTCCACTGGAACCAAACTGGGTGGCGTGGCGCACAGGACTCGAGAGGTAGGTGGTCTCATGAGATTGCTGAGAATACAGTTATTCCAACTATCTTTGTAATGAAAACAGCTGTTAATTTTGAGGTGTCGCCTGAGGCTTGTGAATGCTGGACTAATAAATCTTCATGAATTTCCCGTTTATTATTTTGTTAACAGTACTAGGAGATCGCCCAACTTCATTGTAGTGATTTGTTAGGTTGGCGCAACAAGGACATTTCTCAGGATTGGTAGGGGTTACAGTTTATCCTTCATAAGGGTTATTGAAAGCTATCTCTTCGATATGTTAGGTTCAGCATGGACAGATAGTTAGGGTGCTCGGTTTGTAATTCGAGGGTCGTGGGTTCAAACCTCAGTCACACCAAACATGCTTGCTATTTCAGCTGTGGGGGCGTTAAAATGTAACGGCCAATCTCACATTTCGTTGGTAAAAGAGTAGCCCAAGAATTGGCGGTGGATGGTGATGACTAGCTACCTTTTTTATAGTCCTACACTGCTAAATTAGGGACTGCAATCGCAAACGGCCCTCGTGTAGCTTTGCGCGAAAATCAAAAATAAATTAGCTAATATGGATAATTAAGGATATTGTATTTCACTTAAAAATTATAAATTAATAAAAGAAAACTCGAGACAAGAGAATGCATCTAAAACTACCGTTTTCGGAAATGTTGTAATTGAATTTAATTTTAATATTCAACAAATTGTAGTATAAAGATAGCCCTTGGCGTCCGAAAATAAGCCACATGTTGTTACAAAATCTATACAGAAAACTTAAATTTATATATGTGTGTGTGTGTTACATATTTATTTTATTTTTCACCGAATGTAAAATTAAAGAGATAATCTGTGACGTAGAGGTCTAGTGCATTTCTTGGTTGAACATAGACTGCTGTGGACTTCGGTTTTGCCTTTCAATGTTATTCATACACCTAAATTAATTTTTTTTTTGTATGGTGATTTAAAATGATTCTAAAACCCTATAAATGCTTTGAAGCTTATATTGTTAAGAATGAGGTAAATCGGTAGATGGGTTTACTTATTGTTAACGGTATATTCACCTTTAACCGAAACTTTCATTAGGTTTTCAGCAAAAAAAACCCCAAAAACAATTAAGTCATTAAGAAAAAAAAATATTAATATCATAAACTGTAGTTTGAGTCGTGGAAATAAAACATTAATAAAATTATCATTACATAGCATTACAGTTTAAATAAATTTCGCTTGAAACGGCTGTATTAATATTTGTCTCCTGTTCTACACAAAGCATTCTATACTATGTTCAATAGAGGTGTTGATACCCGAATTCAGCACTATAAGCCATAGAACTTACAGCTGAGTCACAAGGTGGTATTTTATTAAGAGCCAGAAGTAAAGTGTTCAATCTTTTATGATACTTGATACTGATCTAACAAAAAAAAACCTTACTATTTCTAATACTAGTATATTTGGGGGCAGTTCATAATTTAAAATATATATATTGTATTGTTTTAAAATTTCTGATCAACATGAATTATTACTTTTACATTTGATGTGAGCATTTATGGCAACAAATGAAACGGTCCTAAATAGAAGCGTCCTCTAGTGAGACAGTGATATGTCTGTTGACTTACAATGCTAGAAATCGGATTTCGATACCCGTTGTAGAAAGAGCACCGATATCCCTTTGTGTATCCTTTTGCTTAAATACAGATAACACAAAACCAAAAATAGAAGTCTCCTACTGAAACTAAGTCAAGTTCTAATTCTAAATGGCAAAAGAATGGTACAAACACAGATTTTTTTTTCTAATTTATTGTTAAAGACTGGACAAAATATTTTGAAGCCTTTGTTTTTCTCGCGTGACTACACACCTTGTAACAGAGGCTAGGTTACCTTGCGTCTCATAATGAAACGTTC
This sequence comes from Carcinoscorpius rotundicauda, assembly GCA_011833715.1. Classification (NCBI taxonomy): domain Eukaryota; kingdom Metazoa; phylum Arthropoda; class Merostomata; order Xiphosura; family Limulidae; genus Carcinoscorpius; species Carcinoscorpius rotundicauda. The sequence goes on along the minus strand of CM022393.1, from coordinate 119,779,339 downwards.
TTAGCAACGCACGAAATCGTTGTCACTATAAATAAAGCTTGCAGAAACGGAATAATGTGAGGTTGACAGTATACAAAATACAAATAATGCTTTATTTATAAGAAGACGGCTTGAGATAAGCCAATCTCATAAGCACAAAGAGTAAAGGTTATTGATTTGTCAAGCTTACATCTCGTCAGTGTCACGTTTTCTCGTTATTAGAAAGAATTTTCCTGGATAATTTTGTTGCTAATAATTGTTAGTATTTAGGCTTGGAAAACGAGTTTCGTTAACAACCTATGCCTATTATAATTAGCTTTTCTGGCAAGTCTTGTACACCACATAAAAACCAAATAATTGTTTGAATGACCAATATATATATATTTATGAATTAATACATTTTCCATTAAGATACTTTAAGAAGGCAAGCGTTCTTACATAACATTTTTAGGAACTCAGTCGATTACAACTATTGTGTATTAGAAACGTTGCTTGTGTTGCACTTCTTACAACTAATCCAAGTAACAAACATGTGTTAATAGTAGAATAAAATAGGCGCATGGATTCCATATATTTCATTGCAATTGAAAAAATTTGTTTTTGGTGAATATTTCTTTCTGTTTACATATATTGTTACAGTGACCATTAGAAGTTTTCACTAAAATATGCTTTTCCTTGTAACCATTGGAGATCTTTCGTGTAACTAATTTTCTTTTCTTTTAAATGCATTAGTATAGCAACTGTTAGAGCGTTTCAGTAAATTCATATCTCTGGAAAGTCACTGTATTAACAAACAGATTAGGATTGCTTGCTGTGCAAGACAACAATTAGTAGTAATTTTAATACTCAATTGTCTTTACATGGCTAAAAGTATTATTACAATAAGTGAAAAAGAAATCTAAATAACATATTTACAACTTGCTTATGGAAAATCTGCCACCAGCAATTATTCCGTCCTGTTTTCATTTCTGGCACGAGCGTCAAGCGTAGAAGAGTTTCATGGAACCATTGTTTAGATTTGATTGTTCGCATTAGGTCGCACCTAAATGTACTTAACCTTCACGCCTGCACGTCTTTTAATTCATTCAATACAGTAAGTAACGCTTATTAAATGCAGCTAGGACCTTAAAAAAAAGGCGAATGAAATACAGACCACACCCTCTCTTATTTCATGTTAATATACGCCCCCTTGCCAGTCCTATCTGCCTAGTGACTTCTTTTAATGAGACAACTGGTCCAAACATCCTTCTTTTACAATTCTAAAATACTCCAGCAGTCGTGGTCACTTTGTATGCTTTTTATACGAATATAAAAATGTAGAACGAACTGAGCAGTAGAGAGAAGAACCTACAACTTAATGAGACGTAGAAGAATTGCGTGTGTGTATCCCTGCCTTCAGGCTGCATGACGTCAGCTGTTACTTTTATGAAACATGGCATTAGTTACATGTAACAATGTTTTCATATAAGAATCTGGAATACTTACACATCAGTTTTATATCTTACATTAAGTATTTGTGATTTTTTTTGGTAGTTAAATTTCGCACTTACTTCAAGTTCTCAGTAAATTTCATAAAGAAATGAATACTTTAAGAAGTAAATAAATAGTATGCAGGGTTAATTGTATTGTTTGCTTGTTTTTCGCGCAAAACTATTAGAGAGCTATCTGCGCTAGCCGTCCCTAATTTAGCAGAGTAAAATTAAAGTGAAGGCAGTTAGTCATCACCACTCACCACCAACTCTTGGGCTATTCTTTTACCAATGAATAGTGGGATTGACTGTTACAGTATAACGTTCCCACGGCTGAAAAGGAGAACATGTTTGGTGCGACGGGGATGCGAACCTGCGACCCTCAGATTACGAGTCGAACATCTTAACCCAGTAGGCCATGCCGGCAGGGTTAATTGTAAATCATCAGAAATGTTTGCATAATTATTACAGGCCCCCTAGTGGCTCAGCGGTATGTCTGAGGACTTAAACGCTAAAATCCGGGTTTCGACACCCGTAGTGGGCAGAGCACAGATAGCCCATCATGTAGCTTTGTGCTTAATTCAAAACAAACAAACAAAAACAAATTATTGCAGTAATGTTTACGCTACTGCCAGTGACAACATATTTAGCACCTGTATATCTGATTTAAAAAGAGCTTACCAACCATTCGATATCGTAATGCCATTACAGACATAATTTATTACTCGAAAATGGTTTAATCCTCCTCCAAGCAACATATATGTAGAGTGATATTTTTAAATGATATCGTTCAAGTAAGGATATTTGTAAAGTGATATTCTTAAATAATATCAAATCAAATAATATATTCATTGTTTGTTATTGTTTTTTAATTCCTGCAAAACTACATGAATACTATCTGCGCTGGCCGTCCCTAATTTAGCACTGTAAGACTAGAGGGAAGACAGCTAGTCACCACCACCCATCACCAATTCGCCAATGAATAGGGGAATTGATCATCACATTATAACGCCGAGCATGTTTGATACCAGAGGGATTCGAACTCGCGATTTTCAACTTACGAGTCGAGTGCCTTAACCACCTGGCTATACTGGGCCTACTAGATAGTACTAAGTTCCACTTGCTGAGAGTAAATTCAGTATATATCAATAAAGGCACATTTTCAGCATCATTAATTAATCAGTTGCCAACCTTTTATACTTCCGTTATTTTTGTTTATCTTTCATCTGAGATACAAACGATTTTACTTGTAATTTCGAAGAAAAGATCGAATAATCACAATGCTCATCAGTAGACGGACATGTTGGAACACTTTGAAAGTGTTCTTTTTAGCCAATAGAAATTTCAAACTTTTTTTCAATTCAAATTAAGAAAGGCTGAATTTGTCAGGTTTTTGTTTTGTTTTTCAACAAATATGTCCCGCATGGCTCATGAGGGGCCTGTTGAATTATATTACGTATGACCTATATATTCGGAGAGGTATAAAGTAAAACTAATTTTAAATGTTATTAAGAACTTTTGATTACAAAAAAAGTACGAGACAGTGGAAAAGACCATATTGGAATACTTAATGCTTCATGCATTATTATGATGTAAGGGTTTATACACATTACTAATATAAGGAAAACTTTACATAAAATAAGTTGAAAAACATTGTTTAAACTCACTGGCTTAATTAATACCTGTCTTGAGTAACTGAACAAAGTTATGATTCCTTTCGCACGAGGGATTTTTTGTGACATTTTTCATTAAGCAGGAAATCTATTTACGTTTCATTGATTAAGGCTAGTTTTGGTAATTTATTTTTAAATTAAAATTTGATCAAATTGATTTAGAATATTGGTATCTGACTGCTTTTTATGTGGACTTAAATATTTACGCGCACAAATAATGGCGTGATTGAAACATGCTTCTTTATTTTGAAATAGTGGTGAAGGTATAGTGTTAAAGCGACATCTAGCAGTAATAAGATGTATTAAATTAGTGGGTGAAGAACAACGATAATACATATAGCAAAATAATCTTTGATAGCATTCACAAGAAAATATCTTTCCCCTTAAAGAACACAAATAATTGGGTGGATCGTTTGTCATTAGATGTAGACTTATCTTGAAAAATTGGCATTTTTGCTTAGTATTTGCAGTTCATTTTATGTGTTTCAAGCAACTAACGACGAAACGGTTCACTAAGTAAGCGTTACTTTTTTTATAATGATAACCTCTTTTAACCCTTGGAGAATAATTACTCCTTATCAGTACTTTTTCTGTCTAATAATCTTTCTTCTGATGGTCAATTACACTTTCTTTGTTTTTATAATTCTATCCTGAAACTCGAGGTAAAAGGCTTTCCTTAATTGTCTTTATTAATCTCCTTTACTTTAATATTGCTAGGCTGCCAGGAAATACTAACTTGTATATTACTTTCCAGTCTTCATAAATATTTTCATTCTACTTGGAGTTAATACTTAAAATTAAGTTAATGTTCAGAAAACGCTGCTGTCATAGCTATCAAAAAATACTGAGACATACTGCTTCAAAAATATTACATAATTATACGAAACTATCTAAATTAGATAAAAATCGAATTCTGAATAGTTTGCTATAAGTGCTTATTGAATAGACAACACGGTTTGCCAAAAACAGGTAGAAACTATTATTTAACGCTGTAAAATAAAGCTTGAAAAAGCACATTTTTAATAAGTGATAATTACAAAATTAAAAGTATTAAAAATAGCAGTTGTTTATTGACAACTTGAACCTACTGACTACTGTTTTCATTGTTCAGTTAAGTGTTGTATTGGAATAAGAATAAAAATGTAATCCGATGTGAAATAACACGTAATTTATTTCAACTGTAATGAAACGCTCAACACAAATATTTTACTGTGTATTATTGATCCAAAGATGATTTACTGTATATTATCACTCAGAGACCTCTTGCAAAGCTTATTATCAGATTTAGTGTCTTTAGTAATAACTAGGTTTAGAAGTTAGTACACCATGATGATATCGATACGAATGTTCGTGTCTCGTTACCGAAAAAAACCCAAAAAACACACGCCGTGCGTTTTAAGGGTAGGGTCAAATTTGACAATTAGGTCAGATAAGAGTGATCTAAGAGTTGGTGGTAGGTACTGTTGACTAGCCGCCTTCCTTTTAGATTATAAATTCAATATTAGGGACGCCAAGCGCATATAGTTGTCGTGTAGCTTCGCGCAAATATGCAAAAACTAACGAAAAAAAAGTCGTGTTGAATAGCATCGAATTCCAAACAGATGTTTTTATCTTGAACGGTTGGTTTCTACACGTAGCAATGGTTATATTTAGCAGTTGTGAGAAGCTTATAATTTCATACGCCACCGCACTATGCGCTAAACACATGTTAGTGTGAGCGAAAAAATGGAGAGATGTGACAACATTCTTTCCAAGCGTCAGTTCAGCTACTATATTTTAACACATGGAAAGGTTTAGTTGTTTGAGAACACAGATGTTGAAAAGGATGGAGATAAATGAATTTTGTTTCCACAAGATGATAACTGAAAACGACCTGTCAGAAATTTTTAGACAGAATCTGAACAAGAAGGAGCATGAATAACGTGCATTATAGTTTTCTGCTTCAGTTCTTTGTGCGTTTTAATAAATTTTGGGTAACAGACTGCAGATGATAAAAAATATTGAATTTATCACTTGGTGTCGCAGATAAATGTAAATGATGTAAAATAACGAATAAAGACGTAATGAAATTACTATTGAAAAGTTTTACCTAACAGGAACCTAATTATCACATTATTCCCCATTAAAAGTTTAATTTGTTTAAAGATGACTCATATGATGCTATATAACAAATATATAAATAAGTAGTTAATAATTATAAAGGAATTATCATTTTTTTTTTAATTTCGCGCAAATTACAAGAGAGGTAACTGCGCTAGCCGTCCCTACTTTAACAGTGTAAGACTAGAAGGAATAGTGGGATGGACTATTACATTGTAATATCCCCATGACTGAAAATGCGAGCATTTTTGGTGTGACGGGGAATCGAACCTGTGAACCTTAGATTGTAAGTCGAGAGTCCTAACCACGCGGCCAAGCAAGAAATAACAGATTCTTATAGAACAAGTTAGGCCTATATTGTAAGTTTTTACCTGAATCTCTAATTTGAAAACACTTAATTTTATTTATTTTAGGGAATTCGCTCGTAGTTTCTCAAAGACAATCTCCTTATATGTTCCTAATGTTTTTTTTTCTTTTTTTCTGTAAAGGAATGCACAAGTTTAACCTGTAAATTCACAGTTCTCCCCGGCAAGCGGTGTGTTTGCGGACTTACAATCCGCGTTTCGATACCCACGGTAGACAGACCACACATTGCTTATTGTGTAGTTTAGTCTTAACTTCGAAACAACAATCATAGTTTAGCACATTAATTACTGGACCACACCTGGCTCAGTCTAGCACATTAACTACTAGGCCACACCTGGCTAAGAGATAAGTGAATAAAAATAAATAATCTGGTGTGTTTTCTTATAGCGAAGCCACATCGGGTTATTTGCTGTGTCCACCGAGGGGAATCGAACCCCTGGTTTTAACGCTGTAAATCTGAAGACTTACCGTTATCCTAGTGGGAGACAATCAGGTGCGTGAAAAGATCTAAAAACAAGTATCGTTTAAAATTCTAAATTACACTCTCATTTCTGCAGAATTGTACAGTTAAAATATTGTACTATTTTACAAAATATATTATATTGTTAATTTCTGTAAAATGTTACATAATATTCTTGCTCTTTCACGTGATTTTCAGGAACTTATTGAGCAATACTACTTTAAACTACGACTGTCACTACTAAGAAAGTTCTTTTGTTTAACTTATCATGTTCTTAAAAGCAAGATCATTTTAATTTTTACAGAGAATAATGAGAAAATCCCTAGGTTAGATAAAATACTTTCCTTGAGTTCCACAAAGTTTCAAAAGTATTCTAAATATGTTAAGAATCGATGAAAATAATATTGAAACATTTATAAAGTATAGTATTTGATTAGACAGTAATTATTAAATAAATTATCACTGTTTTAAAGATAGCTCCGTAATAAAAAACAACAACAATTATTTATTGCAATTGACGAAACAGTTTACAGATACCCTAAATTGTATTAAGTAAAATTGAAATTTTCAGTAAGCAACTAAACTACAACAATTAAATAAATGTTGATAAACAGTCTATTGTTGTTATCAACCTATCATAAAACAGACAGTAAAGGTGTAAAAAAGTATTCACCAACTGGATTTACAAAAGTTTTGACTAGATAGGGTAAACAAGCCTGACTACTGACTGTATCTAACCAAGCTGTCACCAAATGTATATGTAAATAAGATCAGTCACCAACTGTATTTGAACAGGCCCAGCCACCAAATGTATATGTAAATAAGATCAGTCATCAACTGTATTTGAACAGGCCCAGCCACCAAATATACAGGCCTGGCATGGCCAAGTGCGTAAGGCGTGCGACTCGTAATCCGAGGGTCGCGGGTTCGCGCCCGCGTCGCGCTAAACATGCTCGCTCTCCCAGCCGTGGGGGTGTATAATGTGACGGTCAATCCCACTATTCGTTAGTAAAAGAGTAGCCCAAGAGTTGGCGGTGGGTGGTGATGACTAGCTACCTTCCCTCTAGTCTTGCACTGCTAAATTAGGGACGGCTAGCACAGATAGCCTTCGAGTAGCTTTGTGCGAAATTCAAAAAACAAACAAACCAAATGTACGTAAGCCAAATCAGCCACTAACGGATATGAAAGATTTTATTCACGGACAGATTAACTGAAAATAGAATGAAACAGTGAAAAGGAAAAGATTAATCAATCAATAACGAAAGCAATATACTATTAAAAACAAAAGTTATTGAAAGGTAATTAATACAAAACAGAGCCTTCTTATTAAATGATATATAATAAGACTAGCTGAGAACTATGCGGGCCCTAGATCAATATATACTAAATCAACATTAACCAGAAAAACGCCTGCTGAGTGCATGACTCCTGGAGCGATTCTTTGGCCACAGCTGCGACAGAAACAGCTGTCAGGAACCACAAGATAGTAAAAAAAAATACTAATTATGATATTATCTTAAAAATAAAGTAATAAGATATGTTTTTGCTGACACCAAATTAAAGTAGCATTTAATACTGTGTACAGAAAGGTTATATTTGTCGATCGTGCGTGTTCAGTAGAACTTCACGTCAGTAAACCTTCCTGCTATGTTAAAAGTATATGCTACGCGAGGTGAGAAAATGTTTGCTAGTGCTTTTATAATTAACCAACACACACAGAATGTTACTATGCTATGATTTTAACATAATCTGTGCACTTGTTGGCTCTTTATATTATATTATTTTGGATACACAATGGTTATTAAATTTGTTCTTTCTTTTAGTATTTGTCAAAGTTTATCAGTTGATATCTCGGTAGTCACTTAACTGTATTCAGAAACTTATTGATTATAAAAACGATAATGCTCAGCTAGGCCTAAAATGATTATCTACATTTTCTGCCGAATTACTTGATTTCTGATTTAAAATGCAGATTTCTTATAAAATCGAGGGATACATGATATTTATATGATGCTCCTATACAACGTGATGGCGTCCACATATGGCGTAATATATCATACAGTTTCTTAATGCTTGTTTAGTTACCAAAAATGAGATAGATATTAGATTGTAGTTTTTACAGTTCAAAGCTAGGGAATAGGCTATTTGCATTTTTTCACTGCGAGGAATCATGTTACGGATTTTAACAATGTAAGTCGATAAACCTACCATGACCCACCAGACAACCTTGATATTAGAAAAGTTTAATTTTGGGAGTTAACTTCAACGAGTGAAAATATTTTAATTCTTAAATTGTTGGGCCCGGCATGGCTTGGTGGGTTAAGGCGTTCGACTCGTCATCTGAGGGTAGCGGGTTCGAATCCCCGTCGTACCCTTTCAGCCGTGGGGGCGTTATAACGTGACGGGCAATCTCATTATTCGTTGGTAAAAGAGTAGCCCAAGAGTTGTCAGTTGGCGGTAATGACTAGCTGCCTTCCCTCTAGTCTTACACTACTAAATTAGGGACGGCTAGCACAGATAGCCCTCGTGTAGCTTAGCGCGAAATTAAAGAAAAAAACACACACACACACACAAAACAAACAAACAATCTTAAATTGTTGCAACGAGAATGCTTTAGCAATAAAATGGTCGTGAATTTTAATTCTGTTAATGAACACGCTTATTCTTTCAGCCGTGGGGGCGTTATAATGTTACAATGAATTTCACTTTTTCTTGGCACAAAGGACTAATCAACGGCAAGTGGTATTGACTAGCCGACTTATTTATATTCTATTGCTGCTAAATTAGAGATAGCTAATTCAGGTAGCCTTTGAGTAGCTTTGCACAAGGGTCAACAAACAAATAAACAGTGCATAAGGTGTTTCTAAGATCAATGAACGAATTGAATAAAATTTGTTGTTCTCTGTAAGTTGTTGTTAAAGTTTACTCACTCCAGAGGAAACATCTCTTCAGCTACATCCTGTTTAAATACGGAATTTTCTTTATAATCCTAATGCTATAATAGTGGCAACCAAATTCTACTACAAGTTTAGAGAAATGTAGTTCAAGAGTTGGTGATAAGTGCTGATACCTTGTCTCTCTCTCTAGCTCAAAACTAGGGAGAAGGCGATCTAGATACTGTTTAATGTAAATTTGCGCAAAAATTCTAAATGCAAGAACACCCTCTCTCCAGCTGCATTTCTTATCGATTTATACGAACATTTTGAAATGAATTAACCAAGCAAAATAGACACTGCTACTTGAAAAAAAAAAGGATATTTGGTAAGTTTCATGTAGGTTGACTATTTTGCTCTTTACCTTTCTGAAACAGCAACAACTTATGTCTGTTGTGAAACTTGAAAAGCTTCGCACTTATGAAATCCTACCCTTCACTTCCGTACTTCCTGACAAACACATTCGTTTTAGCTTGTTAGGTAAAAAGAAGGAGAAACCTATCCAGAATTTCTAAATATTATCTCGCAGTCTTTGTGACGAGAGGAAATCCTGAAATTTATCACTGACAGATATTTATTTATTCCAATACTTTTATTGATATTACATACAATATTTTCATGTGTCTCAATGAGCTTTTCAGAGGAAATAATGACCAATTGTTACGCTGGTCTGATACGATTTCCAATCAGTGACCACACGGTGTCGCTCTACTTCTTCAATATGGTGAAATTACAAAACATATTTAACGTTATATCCAAACTATTATATTATTGTATCTATAGCTACATAAAGCTTGAGTTATTAGTTACGCAACGATAATAAAAACGTCGTGCTGTTGGGGTGTAAGATTTTGTTTTGTTTGTTTTGAAATTTTGGAAAAAGCTACACGAGGACTATCTACGCTAGTCGTCCCTAATCTAGCAGTATAAGACTAGAGGGAATGCAGCTGGTCATCACTACCTACCGCCAATTTTAGAGCTACTTTTGGCCAACAAATAGTGAGATTGACCATCCCTTACAACACCACAAGACTGAAAGGGTGAGCATGTTTGGTGTGACGAGGATTCGAACCTGCGATCACAGAATACGAGTCCATCGTCTTAACCACCTTGCCACGACAGCCCGTAAGGCTGTATATTGGATGGTCTGGAGATGGAGTGAGAAAACATCGTATTTTATCTGCTGGTCCCCGTAAATATAACAATCAATCTTTTTGTTCAATTTAAGTGACCATGAAAAGTTCTCGAAGCAGAGAATGCTCTTGGCTGACTAGTTTCCCTCTGATCGTTATCTCAAAATCACGAACAACGGTATATGAACCTTATACACTGCTGGCCAAAATCTTAAAGCCAATGAACATAAAGAAAAAAATATGCATTTTGCACTGTTAGACTCAACCGCTTATTTGAGTACAGCTTCGAAAGATGAAACTAAGAAAAGGGAAAATAAAAATAATTTTTTTAGCATTTAGTAGGAGAAATATGAACACTGAAATTAGCCTAAATACTAGCTGGTCAAAAGTTTAAGACTATACCAAAAAGTTTCTAAACAGGGTAGGAAATCCCCAACAAGAGGTCTTAGTAGTGAGTTGCAGGCCGTCATTGCAAATAACTGCAAACATTTTCTTTGGCATGGTCGATATAAGCGTTTACAGAATGGAATGTTATTTTAAATGACGAAGATGGCTTTACGAAGATCATGCACTGTTTGGAATTGATGTCCATTTCTATAAACTTCCACCATTGACATCCACCATCAAACATTTTCAATGGGGTTCAGTGTGTGCGAACGTGCTGGATGGTTCAAAAGAATAACATTATTCAACCATGAAAAAGTCCTTTGTCCTGCGGGCATTGTGGATTGTGCTGAAAATTCCAGTCATTTTCACACAAGCGAGGGCCTTCAGTTAATAAGTATGCTCTCTCCAAGATGACAATGTAACCAGCTACTGTTTGATGCCCCTGTATAATCTGAAGCTCCATTGTTCCATGGAAGGTGAAAGCACCCCAGATCATGATGGAACCTCCTCCACTATGTCGCGTAGAAAATATCTCCGGTGGGGTATCCTTATCATGCCAGTAGCGTTGGAAGCCATCTGGGATATCCAGGTTAAATTTTTTCTCATCATAGAACAAAACATTCTTCCTCTTTTTCTACGTCCCATGTTTGGTGTTTCTCAGCAAAGTTTAACCGAGCTGTTTCGTGGTGTTGAAGAAGGCGTGGCCTTTGAAGACATATACGGATGCTAAAGTTTTCTCTCGTAGATGTCGTCTTATTGTTTTTGAGTTGCATTCTGCGTCCGTAAGGGCTTTAATCTGGTTCGACGATTGGCTGGTGTCTTGCTAAACATTCCGTCGAATCCCCCTGTTCAACGCCGGCGAAATTTTCTTGGGCCGAACACTTGAAATTCTCTTTCATATTCTTCAGGATCTTTTCAGAAATTTGCAACAGGAAGTTTTACTCCGCCCAATCTCATCAGCGATGATACGTTGAGAGAGACCTTGCTTTTGTAGCTCGACAATTTTAGCATGTTCAAACTCTGTCAACATTTTGGCTATTGCCATGTTTTTACCCAATGTAACACAGGAGATGTCAGGAGCTGTTGACAACGCTAATGCTTAAACACAAATTGCTAAATTTTGTTACGTGTTTACTGATTAACGCTTCGTTTCATTATGGTCTTAAACTTTTGACCAGCTGGTATTTTCTTTATTAAATGCTAAAAAGTTTTTAATTTTTATTTTCATCTTTCGAAGCTCTAATAAAATAAGTGGTTGAGTCTAACAACGCAAAATGCATATTTTTTCTTTATGTTCACTCGCCTTAAGATTTTAGCAGGCAGTGTATGTCTCAAATCTTGTCGTCTAGACCACTTACGCACAAAGTGTTTTTCAGTTTGAAAATTCCAGTTGTAATAAAACAAGTGACTGAGTTTTTATTCACTGGTGTATCACAGCTTTTTGCGACTTCTGTAATAGTTATGTGGCATTATTTAAGACTGGAAAACAATACATATTTGTGTCGAGCAGTAAAGAAAAACACAACTTTAAATTAACTATTTTCTTAGGGTGAAAGATACCTTTAGTTGAAACCAAAAAAATAAGACTATTCCACTTTAAAGGCTTTGCATCAGTTTGCTAGGTACAGAAATATCTGTAATAAAATATTTTAACTGATAAGTGTTAAAAATACAATTTCTTTAAGCACCTTTCCCAGGTACAGTGTCGATTCTTGAAATGATATTTATTAATATACATTCTACTCTTTTAAGTTAGGCCTAATTGTACTGTACCAACAAATTATTGATGAGATAGTTACTTCTTTATGTCATTTATGTCTCAATAAAGAGGAAGGTAAAGCATGAACAAACATACAATCAAAAAAACTGACAAACGTTATGGTGTCTCTTGGGAGCATTAATTTACAGGACAAGATGTAAAGAAGAGCAGAGAAACATTACTGATGTGAAACCTCTTAAAGATCACAGATAAAATATACATTAAAAGTAAAATAGAGAACCTGTTTCAATGCGCAAGTGTGGCATATAATGTGTGGTTAATAATTCGTTTAGCAGCAGTTTTGGACCAGTATGGCCACGTGGTTAGGGCGCTGTACTCGAAATCTGAGGGTCGCGGGTTTGAATCCCTGTCACACTAAACATGCTCAACATGTTCATCCTATCAACTATGGGGCCGTTAAAATATAATGGTCAATCCTACTGTTCATTGGTGAAAGAGTAGCCCAAGAGTTGGCGGTGGTTTGATGACTAGCTGTCTTCTCTCTAGTCTTGCATTGGTAAATTAGGAATGACTAGCGTAGATAGTTTTCGTGTACCTTTATACGAAATTCAAGACCAGGCAAACAATGAAAATGATTCAATTATGTAAAATCACATGTAACATTTTATAAAAAAATCAGTGCGTAATGAAGAAAAACGGATATAGCGTTCGTATTCAGAGTATGGGAATTAGCGTAGAACATGTAAACTTTCAAAAGAATAAGACCATTGCAAGCCTGTGTGACTTACAGATACAGAACTGTCTTAACCTTTGTCTGAAAGTATTTTTTAAACAAGTATCTATTTGTCCACGTGGATATAAGACTACGAGAAAGTTGTACACGATATGTTTTGTGACTGCTCGGCTTTTGTGGTTAATTTAAATTAATTATTCATCCGAATGGCTACACACCTTACGGTTTTCCACTTTCTATGAACCTTTTATACAAATGCTGCTTCTAACATTCGTGCCTGTGGACTGATGTCCTTTTTGTTGGTTATACAAACGGCAAAAATAGCCGTAACAATCCATTTCATTTAGATGACGAATTTAGTTTTAGAAAAAACAACAACATAACCAAACTATATGCGTAGTAGAAAATTTAGACAGTTTCAAAGAAATTTATAAATATTTTTCTAGCAGCAGGAAATTAACTTCATTGTATTTGATGTGTATGATTTATTTAAGTTTTTAAGTCATTAGTTATTCTAACTCGAAATACGTATATTGAAAAGTCATAAATGTACCTTATAAATTTTAATGTTTATTATTCTTTGTTAAATACATCTATGTTACACAAAAACAAGTGATAACGAAGTATCTTCAGCTAATAAAAACGTCTCGTTACAAGCCAAATCATGCGTTATGATTTATTCCATTTTTACTTACTCATAAAGTCTCATAATTTCCTGGTGATTGTTCTTGAAGCCCTTTAAACTTGCAACAGTTGTGAATTAGTTTATTAATAATCGTATGTTTTTATAAGAGAAATAATTGCTCGTTTGCTGGAAAAGATGCAATTTACGACGTGGTTCCACCTCTTCTTTAAACTTTAACACTATTACGAGGGTTGTTAGCAAGTGTTCGAGAAAAAAATGATTTGTACAAGTTTTGTGAGTTAGTTCGATAAAAAGTCAAGAAGAACACAATAAAGCAAAAAAATGGGTACAATTTGTTAAAATCTTAATTGTTTGTTTGTTCTAAATTTCACCTAAAGCTACACGAGAGCTATCTGTGCTGGTCATCTCTAATTTAGTAGTAAAAGACTAAACGGAATATAGCTGGTCATCACTACCCACCGGCAACTTTTACCAACGAATAGTGGGATTGACCGTGACATAATAACGTACCTTCAACTGAAATGGCAAGCATGTTTGGTGTGAAGGGGATTCTAACCCGCTACTTTCAGGTTTCGAGTAGAGCACCCTAACTACCTGGCCATGCGAGGCTTGTTTCTTTGAAGATAAGTACAAAGCTACACAATGAGTTGTCTGTGCTCTGCTCACCATAGTTATTGAAATCCGGTTTCTAGCGTTTCAAGTCCTCAGACATACCGCTGTGCCACTTGGGGACTTTTAATAACACTTATTATTTACGTGAAAAAAACAACTTCAATATGGTACAGCAAATATTTCTTTTTAAAAATATTGTTTAATGCGTGCTTTATAAGTGAAAAATAGCCATAATGTATTTTAATACAGGCTTTAATCATATCTATTAATTAATATTCTAAACTCGAAAATAGCTACAATTATATACAAAATAGCCTAAAACTAAGCCTCTCATTATGAGACACCTACCTTTCAAAAGTTTGAAATATATACCTTCTACCTTTTTGTATATTATCTCTCACGATGCACAATGCGCTAATTCAAAGCCTCATATCTCATTATATTTCACAATTGCGTAATATTCAGTGTTCTACACATACAAAGAAATCCCAGAGTTTGGTTTGCAAACAGAAAGTTTTACAATACACCTATTAACTTAGGAATAGAAATAACCCTACTTTTGAAATATAAATGCATGGGCCACAAAAGTACCATTACTAAACGCTATATTGGTATTATTAATAACTAATAATAATTCTGGTTTATACAAGGCTATCATTACCAATTAAAATTAGGTTTTTTGTAATACAATAGCAATCTGCATAAAAGCTTAAGTACAGTCAATAACAGAAAAGCAGTAAATATTACAGTGACATCACCGTGTTTAGAAATTGGTTATAAATATAACAATCCTGTATCTGTTAAAACATTACATTAAAACAAACAAATAAGTAGAGGCAAACTTTACAGAAAAGGAAGTAAATGTAGGGAGACTAATATAAAATAATGCAAAAACGACAGCAAGGATAAAATTTGCACCATCCCTAAGTGAGAACACATAATAAGAATGTCACAAATATCATCCCTAAGTAGAAATACATAATAAAGATGACGCAAATATCATCCTTAAGTTAGAACACGTAAAAAGGATGACACAAATATCATCCTTAAGTTAGAACACGTAATAAGGATAACACAAATACCATCCTTAAGTAAAAACACATAATAAGGATGACACGAATATCACCCTAAGTAAGAACACATAATAAAGATGACACAAATATCATCCTTAAATAAGAACACATAATGAGGATGACACAAATATCATCCCTAAGTAAAAACACATAATAAGGATGACACGAATATCACCATAAGTTAAGAACACATAATAAACATGACACATATATCATCCTTAAATAAAAACACATAATGAGGATGACACAAATATCATCCCTGAATAAGAACACGTAATGAGGATGACACAAATATCATCCCTAAGTGAGAACACGTAAGGAGGATGACACAAATATCATCCCTAAGTGAGAACACGTAATGAGGATGACACAAATATCATCCCTAAGTAAGAACACGTAATGAGGATGACATAAATATCATCCCTAAGTAAGAACACGTAATGAGGATGGCACAAATATCATCCCTAAGTAAGAACACATAATAAGAATGAAACAAATATCATCACTAAGTAAGAACATATAATAAGGATGACACAAATATCATCTCTAAGTAAGAACACGTAATAAGGATGACTTTGTTTGTTTTGAAATTTCGCACAAAGCTACTCGAGGGCTATCTGTGCTAGCCATCCCTAATTGATCAGTGCAAGACTAGAGGGAAGGCAGCTAGTCATCACCACCCACCGCCAACTCTTGGGCTACTCTTTTACCAACGAAAAGTGGGATTGACCGTATTATTATAATGCCTCCTCGGCTGAAAGGGCAAGCATAGTTTTTGCGACGGGGATTCGAACCCGCTACCCTCAGATGAAGAGTCGAACGTCTTAACCCACCAGGCCATGCCGGGTCCAACAATTTAAGAATTAAAATATTTTCACTCGTTGAAGTTAACTTCCGAAATTAGTGTGTGGGTGTAAGTTGCATATCAAAGCCCTTTTGAGCTATCTGTTATATCCACCGAAGTTAGAAATTCCTGATTTTAGCATTTTAAATCTGTAGATGTACCACTGTATCACCGTGAGACATAAGAATAACGAAATGTTTAATTGATAGTCGAACATAGAACGTGTTTCAACAGAACATTGGTGTGTTTTCTCCAGGTACGACCAAGAAACGAAATACTTGTAGGTATTTCGATTTGAAACATTTCGAGATAAACGTCGGAAGACAATTGTTGGCAGCCGGTAACAAATGTTGGGCTTCCCCCGCAGAGAGAGGATCGTGATTATAGAATTTGTAGCCTAAGTGACCAGATGAAGATGTTTCTTTCACTGCACTGAAAAATAATAGTTCAAAACACAAACACCAGCCGATCTCAGACTTATGACCCTTCAGGGCGGCAGGGATCGATAAATCTTGTACCATAAGAATTGTATGTATGTAGGGAGAGGGGTTGGGAGTACCATAAAAGAAAATCCACTTTAACTGGTAAGACACTAATCCTTTATCAATCTCCGAGACAAGGGTGATAGGTGTTACTGCAGGTTAATTATTGTGGCATGTAGATTCTTAGGTAACAGAGTGCTCATAGAAAGGTCTGTTCGGGGCTAGATCTTTGTCGTTACTGGTGGAGAAGCGACGGAAGAGGGGAGACTGTGAGAGCGGTTCATCTGTTTGGTCGTATGGTGGAGGAAAGAGTCGAAGAAAATGTCAATGTCAATTAGTTGGCCGTTTGGACAGTTTGATGATGAAATGTGTGTCTTAATGGACATATTAACGATTAATGTCTCACTATTGAACGGTATGATCAGTACTAAGAAATCAGAGGGTTATATATATCGTTAAACGTGACGATAATGGTGTCATTAGGTGGCAGCATATGGGTAGGTAGAGGTCAAACCTGGTCAAATGTATGAGCGGCATACAAACTTTACCACACATGGCTGAAATTACTAGAGAACAATCGTTTGATTGAGGATTTCCATCGTTTCTTTTAGTTTTAGGATGGCGTAAGAGAAATTCTAACAGATAATTTAGGAGAAAAGGGAATATCTTCAATTAACAAAATAAAATTATTACTTATCAATCAGGTTCTCTATTGATAAAAAAAAGAAATATCATCTGGTGGCTGCAAAAAAAATCCTCTAAGTACAGTTATTTAGTAATAAATTGTTTGTTAGGTTTTAATACAGGTAGAGCTTTAGCTAGCTTCAGCTGAAACAGTTCGAGTAACTTAGCATGGTAGTATTGTTACTTAGTGCTAGTTTTGTACTGTAAACAGTAATAAACAAAGGGTTAAAAATGACACTGATAAAAACACAACTCAACATGGCAGCGCTGTTACCTGGTGTTAGTTTTGTGTGACAAATATTAATGAACAGAGAGTTAACAACATGTAAACACTGATTTAAAAACATAGCTTAACATGATAGTTTTGTTACACGGTGATAGTTTTGTGTGATAAAGAGTAATAAACAAAGGGTAAAGAAGGTATAAACAGTGATACAAAAACATAACTAAACATAGTAGTGCTCTTACCTGGTGTTAGTTTTCATGGACAAACAAAAATAAACAAAGAAATAAAAAGATATAAACACTGATGCAAAAACTTAACTGATCATGGTTGTGCTGTTAGTTGTGGGAGGTAAACAGCTATAAATAACGGGATAAGAAAATATAAACACTGGTACAAGAACATAAGTTAATATGGTAGTGTTGTTACATTGAGTTTTTTTGTATGGTAAACAGCAATAAAAAAGGGATAAGAAGATATGAAGACTGATACAAAATATAACTCAGCATGGTAGTAACAGACAAAGGGATAAGAAGATATAAACACTGATACATAAACTATAAACATAACTCAACATGGCTGTGTTGTTGTTTGATGTTAGTTGTGTTGTGTAAACAGCAATAAACAATGGGACCAGAGGATATGAAGGCGCATAGAAAAGCAAAACTCAGTATGGTAGTGTTATTACCTGGTGTTAGTTTTGTGTGGTAAACACTTATAAATAAAGGGATATGATGATACAAGCACTGATTCAAAACCATACCTCAACATGATAATGTTGTTACATGGTGTTAGTTTTGTATATTAGAAAGTAGTAAAGAAAGGGTTAAAAAGATATAAAAGTATATCTCATCATGGTAGGTTCTGTTACACGGTTTTAGTTTTGTATGGTAAATAGTAATAAACAAATGGATAAAAAGATATGAATTCTGATACAGACACATAACTCATCATGGTAGTTTTGATACTTGGTGTTGGTTTTGTATGATTAACAGTAATAAACAAAGGAAGAAAAAGATATAAACACTGATAGAGAAACGTAACTTTGCATGGTACCTCTGATACCTGGTGCTAGTTTTGTATAGTAAACAGATTTAAACAAAGGAAAAAGAAGATATAAACACTGATACAGATACACAATTCAACATAGTAGTAATGTTACATGGTCTTAGTTGAAATGGTAAACAGTAATAAACACTGATACAAGAACATAACTTAAAATGGTAATGTTTTCACGTCGTGTTAGTTTTGTATGGTAAAAGAGTTATAATTATTGGCATAAGAAGATATAAATACTGGTACAAGAATATAACTTTTTATTTTTGTTATCTGGAGTTAACTGCGTATGGTAAACGCTATTAAACATATATAATAAGAGATAAAGACTTGTACATAAATATAACTCAACATGATAGTGTTGCTATCTGCTGTTAGTTTTATAAGGTAAACTGTAATAAACAAAGGATAAAGGAGATAAAAACACTGATACAATACCGTAGTTGAACATGGTAGTGCTGTTACCTTGTGTTAGGATTGTATGGTAAACTGTAATAAACAAAGGGTAAAGGAGATATAAACACTCATACAATACCGTAGTTAAACATGGTAGTGCTGTTACCTGGTGTTAGGTTTGTATGGTAAACTGTAATAAACAAAGGGTAAAGGAGATATAAACACTCATACAATACCGTAGTTGAACATGGTAGTGCTATTACCTGGTGTTAGGTTTGTATGGTAAACTGTAATAAACAAAGGGTAAAGGAGATATAAACACTGAAAAAATAACGTAGCTGAACATGGTAGTGCTGTTATCTACTGTTAGGTTTGTATGGTAAACTGTGATAAACAAGGAGTAAAGGAGATATAAACACTGATACAATAACGTAGCCGAACATGGTAGTATTGCTACCCTTCCGACAATCTTGATATTCAACCATTTTGAAAATGTTATATTACCGTGAGTTACCTCAATACAGTAATTGTTAAAAAAATTCTAAAACTGAAGACAACACTGAATTTGTAAACAAAATTTTAGTAAATTACAAAGTAAACCTGTTCAAAACTCAAATAAAAACATGTTCATAGATGCTCATTGCACCTGCATTTTTTAAATCCCATATATATAATATTGTAATTCCAATAAATTAACAAAAGTCCTATAAAAGTGAGTTTTTGTAGCATTACAAGAACATTATGATGCAATATTTTTGTAGTAGAAAAAGGTATTTTGTTAAAATTTAACATGCATGTTTAAAGGTAACTCTTTTAAGGCTTTATATGTATACACACTCTAGTGTTGCATATTAACTTCTATCTTCATGTACATTATATTTATACGGAATGAATGAAAAGGTATTTGGTTTTTTTAAATTGATATTATTTTGTCAATACAATATATTTACTTTCGATAAGATATATAGAGTTGTGGTATTTCAAGCCACGCCCTCTAGCTATAGGCATGAATAGGTTTTAGTTTTCATTTCCTTCGATATACTTTAACTTTATAGGATGACGGTTTTACCTTAAAAAGTGCGACTATATTTAAAATGTATAAAACTGGTGCTTTCTACAAAAAACAAAACACGAAGACATGGATTCCGAGTTTCACAAGCCGATTTCCACAGTAAGAAATGCTGCAATTTAGTGGGCTTGGATTTAGTACCTATTCGCATGGTATAGTAGGCTGGGTGTCGGAGAGTAAAAGCTCGAAACGATAAATTGTCAGTGAATTATAAATATGACAGCCAGTCTCGCTTCTGATGAAAAGTATCAGATCAAGCTCGTGCGAAAACGAATTTGCATGTTGGCGCGCTAACTTTTCTCTGGTAAATAGTTGAAAATTAGGGGTGGCTTTTAGTGAATTTCATAAGAGTCATTTCTACATGTTTTAATCTTACTTTATCTACATGTAAAAAAAGTTGCTGGTCCGAATCCAGTGAAGTAGGATTTCTTTTCATACAGATTTAGAAACGTATGTTACAACTCGTGAGGCGATACGTAAAAGTGTGTGACGAAGAACGATTTCATGCGTATATGTCTATGTGTGTGCGAACCTATTGATATCGTATATAAATATAGTCACACAGATCTAAAAGAATACTTTATTTAAGGTAAGACGGTTGGAGAAGCAATAAGCATGGTATTGATAGCATCGTTAAAGTTGATATTATTGACTTGCTAACGTGGGAATTCATCCACTGTCTGTGCCAGTTAAGTTTATTTTAGAGAGACACTAAAAAGGAAGCAGTAATCCACTGAACTATACAGCACTCACAGAGCATATTTTCTGGGATATGTCCACCGATTAGCTGACCGCAGATTTTTTCGTAACAACATTGAAATTAATTACTGGTTTTATAAATATGTATAAATGAAAAACATCCTACTATATAATGTTATAATTTATGTAATTTTGCAGTGTAAAATATAAATTAACACTATTTTTACCTTAAAGTGTCATACGGTTGTCCTGGTCGTATATAATCTATTAGTCATCTAATAATGTTAAATAGGCTGCTATTAAAGGATATCTCTTAAATATATCGACAAATATTATTTGTTGTTGTTGTTTTGGGTTGAGCACAAAGCTACACAATGGGCTATCTGTGCTCTGCCCTCCACGGGTATCGAAACCTGGATTTTAGCGTGTAAGTCCGCAGACATACCGCTGAGCCACTGGGGGGCCGACAAATATTAATAATAACATAGAGCATGGAGTGGACTAATGGCATGAATTTTGAATCAGAATATTTACTGTTCGCTACACATAAGCCGATTCACACTTTTGGATCATGAGTGTGTTTTAAGCGTGACAGTCAAATTACTATTTTCAATTATTTATTGTAACTTCAAGAATTATGGGTACATCTTCGCTTTTCTTAACCAAACCTAATTTTGTTTGCCGGTTCTCACAAGTGAAGTAAATTAAGGGATATATATTAAAAAAATTATAGCAGTTTATTGTCCATGAAGTGTAGGAACATCGTCATTCAATGTTCCACGGGAATGAAGTGTGGCAAAATTGTTGCTCGATATTCTATGATTATCGACAAAATAATCCAAGAAAACGTAATCGTCACTAAAGATTTTAGATTTAGTTACCTAAATGTAACCTGTTTACATTCCTTATAAAAGTTCCTGTAAAGGACGATAGAACTTTTTTTTAGTTTTCCTTACTTTCGTGTCTGAAATGAAAATAAATGATGGTTATGGGAAGATATACAAATGTGGAGCAAATTTGTTTCTGTTATATTTACTTCTGCAGTAACGAGAAATATAAAAAGAGAAAAAACAATTTTTGACAACTTTGCCAGTTTTTCAAGACAAAAATATAAGGGGTGGACAAATTTCTCTCTGTTGTAATCATTTCTTTGCCCACAACAGAAATCAACCTTGAGGATGAAAACCAATTAGCGACACTTGCGTTTATTTTGTTTGTTTTGAAGTCCACAACAGAAATAGGAAATTAAAAGACTAATTTGAGATAGCTGTATTTATCTTGTTTGTGTCATAGACCACAACAAAAATAAGGAGTTAAAAGACCAATTTGAAATAGTTGTGTTTCTTTATTTTTTTCTTTAAGTCAACAACAAATGAAGAGATGGAACACAAATTTGGGATAGCTGTGGTTGTTTGGTTTGTCTTAAATCCAATATAGAAATAAGAAGTTTGAAGACCAATTTGGAATACTTGTGTTTGTTTTCTTTGTCTTAAAGTACACAAAAGAAATAAATAGCTAGAATATGGGATAGCTGTATTTGTTTCCTTTGTCTCAAAGTCCACAAAGGAAATAAGGAGTTAGAAGACCAATTTTGGATAGCAGTGTTTGTCTCAAAGTCCACAACAGAAATAAAGAATTTAACACAAATTTTGTATGCTTGCCTTTGTTTTATTTGTCTTAAACCCACAAGAGAAATCCGAAGTTTGAAGACAAATATGGGAAACTTGGATTTGTTTTGTTTGTCTTAAAGTCCACAACAGAAATAAGGAGTTGAAAGACCAATTTGGGATAGCTGTGTTTGTTCTGTTTGTCTTTAAGTCAACAACAGAAATTAAAAGTTAGAAGACCAATTTGAGAAAGTTGAATTTGTTTTGTTTGTTTTAAAAACCACAACAGAAATAAGGAGTTTCAAGACAAATTCGAGATACTTGCATTTGTTTTCTTCGTCTTAAAATATACAAGAGAAATAAGGAGTTAGAGAACCCACTTGGGATAGCTGTGTTTGATTTGTTTGTTTTAAAATCAATAACGGAAATAAGAATTTAGAAAACCAATATGGGGTACTTGCGTGTGTTAGGTCTGTCTTAAAGTGCACAATAGACATTAAAAGTTAGAAGAACAATTTGAGAAAGCTGAATTTGTTTTATTTGTCTTAAAGACCACAACAAATATAGCAATTTTGAACAAAAATCTGGAATACGTGTGTTTGTTATGTTTGTTTTAAAGTGCGCAACAGAAATAAAAAGTTAGAAGACTAATTCGAGATAACTGTGTTTTAATATCCACAACAGAAATTAATGGTAAGAATACCAATTTGGGAAAGCTATGTTTGTTTTCTTTGTCTTAAAGTCTGCAACTTTGGGATACTTGCGTTTGTTTCAAAATGTACAACAGATATAAGGAGTTAGAAATCCAATGTTTGTCTTAAGTCCAGAACAGAAATAAAGAGTTAGAGAGAAGACCTATTACGGATGCTGTGTTTGTTTTGTTTGTCTTAAACAAACAACAGAAGTAAAAAGTTAGATGACCAATTTCAGATATCTGTGTCTGTTTTGTTTACTTTAAGGCAAAACAGAAATAAGGTGTTAAGAAACCAATTTGGGGTAGCTGCGTTTGTCGAAAAGTCCACAACTGAAATAAATATTTAAAAGACCAATTTGGGATAACTTTGTTTGTTTTGTTATCTTAAATTTCACAACAGAAATAAGGAGTTAGAAGACTAATTTGGGATAACTGAGTATTTTTGTTTGTCTTAAACTCCACAACAGAAAGAAAAAGATTAAAGACAAATTTTGGAGACTTGCGTTTGATTTGTTTGTATTCAAGCCATAACATAAATGAAAAGCTAGAAGAGGAATTTGAAACAGTTGTGTTTGTTCTGTTTGTCTTAAAGTCAACAACAAAAATGAGAAGTTCGAAGACAAATTTGGGGTACTTGCCTTTGTTTTGCATTAAAACCATTACAGAAATAAAAAGTTAGAAGAACCTTTAATGATAGTTTTTTTTGTCTAAAGGTGCACAACAGAAATAAAAATTTAAAAGACCAATTTAGATACATATGTTTGTTTTGTTTGTCTTAAAGTCCACAACAGATATAAGTTTTAAGATAAATTTTGGATACGTGTATTTGTTTTGTTTGTTTGAAAGTGCACAAGAGAAATGAGGAGTTAGAAAACCAATTTTGAAAAGCTGTGTTTCTTTTGTTTGTCTTGAAGTCCACAACAGAAATAAGAACTTGAAAGACAAATTTGGGATAGCTCTGTTTGTTTTTTGCCTGAAAATCCACAAGAGATATAAAATGTTAGAAGAACAATTTAACACAGCTGTGTTTTTTTGTTTGTCTTAAACCCGAAACAGAAATAAGAAGTTTGAAGACAAATTTGGGATACTTGACTTTGTTTTGATTGTCTAAGAATCCAAAACAGAAGTAAAGATTTAGAAGACCTATTTGGGATGCCATGTTTGTTTTGTTTGTCTTAAAGTCTTCAACAGGAATAAGGAGCAAGAAGACCAGTTCAGTATAGCTGTCTCTATTTTTTGTTGTCTTAAAGTCTACAACAGAAATATGAAGTTCAAAGACAAGTTTGGGATACTTGCGTTTTTTGTTTTTGTTTTTGTGTGTTAATGTGCGCAATAGAAATAAGAAGTTAGAAGACTAGTTTGGGATACCCGTATCTCTAGGTTTGTTTGCTTTGAAGTCCAGAATAGAAACAACGAATAAGAAAAGGAATTTGAGACATATTTATATCTGTTTTGTATATCCTAAAGTCCACAACGGAAATAAGGATTAAGTAAACTAGTATGTGATACTTTAGTTTCTGTTTTGTGTCCAAGAAGATAAAAGAATTGGAAATCCAACTTTAAAAGAGTGTTTATTTTATGATTTTCACTGCTTATAAAACTTAACTATCCAACGTTCGCGAGACAAAACTTCAGGTTATAACTCAATTATTAAAGTCCTCGTTTTTTGTTGTTTGTTAAATAAATTGTTACTTAAAAAATCTTACTGTAAATGAAAATAGTTGAATATAATTTCCTGCAAAATTTTCAACTATCGCACATGACGAGTAACAGTTCTGGCTCTTATGAAAGTTAAAGTTTACGTACACGTTAAAATTAGTTCCTAAGTTGTTTTTTTTCAGTTGATCAATATAGGCTTTAGAGAGATTTTTTTATATATATCTACAGCGAAAACAACCGTTCTCATATGCTTGCACAGTATCTTATGGAAAACAGTTTGGTACCTGACAAAGAGTACATTGATTTCCTTTGTTTGCGTATAAAAAGTAGCTTCGACACGGCAGCTTTTGTCTTGCGCCAGGTGTTACGTACCGTTCCTGTAACAATGAACACTGTGTCAACATAAAATTAACTCTTGTAAGCACCACTAATGAAATCTAAAATTATAACAACTATACAGTGGAGTATAGGCTACATATAAATTATAACAATAGCGATGACTCCATAGCTGACATTTGAAACAAAAGTTTCGGAAGAAGCTCCACTGTTTATCTTATCCCCTTTATGTATAAATAGAGGAAAAAGAACGAGAGTAAAATCCTGATTGATTTTTTACACTTCCTTAGTTATGAATAATTTGTTATATACTTTGAATTTACTATGTAGTTTAGTTTTGCGTAGATTGCTCTCTCTGCAAAAAAATTCGATTATGTTGTTTTAATGTTATACGTAATTAATGACGTCTAACTATCTGACTTGCTCTCTGCTAAGTTTAAAGGCTCCTAACACTAGAATTCTAAGTTAAATTCAGACGGTAGGCCATTGTATTTGCTCTTAAACAAACGAACAATATCTTAACTTGTATTAAATGGTTGTTTTCTGAATAAAATATATTTCATTATTGATTATTATCTAAGTTGATGACATTATAAAAAAATTCTAAAACTAGGCTTATCCAAGTAGGGAAACATGTCCATCTACTAGTGTACAATCAAATACAAACAAAATCTCACAAAACACCTAAATTAACATTAAATCACATTCAAACACTAAAATACACTAATGTAAAACCACTCAAAAACTATTTACGGACACAAAGGTAGCTAATATAACACGCAATACAACATCACGTATTAACTTTAAACCGAGCCGTATGTGGTTCTAATGAACAGCTTGCCGGATAGAGGATCAAAGTTTTTCCGATACAGGTCCCGTCGCTGAGAAAAATAAAGAAATAAGAAAGAATCGAGTTTCACATTTTCGGGAAGTAGATACATTGTTTAAGCAACGATGAAATCTCAATATTCGATTAGAGTAGTCTAAGATCTAGTAGTTGGTGATAAATTATACCGAGTGAGCTGTCTTTCCTTTAGTTTATCAATTTAAAATTCTAGATGGCTAGTATATACTGCCCTAGCATAGCTCTGTGCAAGTTCTCATTAAAGAGACAAAAAAAACTCTAACCAAATTAACTAGAAAACAAACGAAACGAAATGCAATATATCATGCAGATTATAAAGTAATACTTACAGTTAGCAAAATATTCCATACTAACACCAGTATACAACATGTTAACATTAAAATATCAAGACACTTACAGGTATTAATATAACACTTAAAACACACGACATCCTGATAATTAAATGGCACATGGTTATACCAGGTACCACATTCAGGCACTAAAATTCTATATAATGATAATAAAATACCACGTACTGACACTACCATGCCATTTCGAGCAGAACCCCCAGTGGTACAGCGATATGTTTGCGGACTTATACCACTAGAAACCAGGTTTCGATACCCCTGCTAGGTAGTTCTTTGTGTAGTTTTCACTTAGACATGGTACCTCTAAAGTAAAATACATTTTTAGACTACTAAAAACTAAAATAATTTCCGGAAAATTTAAAATAATGCACTTGTAAGTATTGTGATTAAAATATGGATCCAGATAATAATTTACTCATTAAAACGTTTATGAAACGCAGAAAAAAAAGACCATTAAAATTACCATACTACGACCATCAAGTAGCACATAACAGAATAATGTGTAATCTCACAGGAATGAGTTCCAGCATCGAATGTATTTAGGGATAAAGGAGCCGAGTGACAACTGCTAGAATGATGACAATACAACAGCGGAAAGAGACAGTTTGGGTAATTAGATTATTTCACAATCATTTATATCTACACCATCTCAACCTGAAAGCGACGTTTTAAGGCATTCTAGTTCAGTTATGACTATTTAGAGACTTCCTTGTCAATTAGTCTTCTGCAAGAGTCGACTAGGTCCCTCCTGCTTTGTCAGAAATCAGCATGTTCTAGTCATTATGTTTGTGAAAGTCATTTATAAGATACACATGCCATTAAAATACATTAACAACATTACTCAATATCGAAGCTGAAAGTTCTATTTCAATATATATTTTACACAAAATATTCGTATTTTGATGAAATTGTACAGGAACCTTTTCTTGCATGTGCTTACTGCTCGTTATTGCTATGACTTGGAAAAAACAAGATAAGTGCAAGTGACCACTTAAGTGAACGTAGTTGTGAAAAAAAAAAGAACTACTAAGTAACAGACCTGTCACCGCCCCCTGAAATTTTTATGTTTTATATCATATGGGTTTGTAAATTTGTTTTATTTTGGCGTAAGGTCATGCAACGAGCTACCTGTGCTCTATTTAATACGTGGAATCGAACCCTATAATTTAGGATTGTAAGACCGTAAACTTCCCGGTAACCTACTAAAGGACGATATGATACAAAGCAAAAATAATTGTGTTTTACGTTAAGTTATAGTAATTTATTGTGGATTATTTCCCTGCGTTAATGACGAAATTTCAAATTACTAGCGCAATATAGGTGTTCTGAGGTTTGAAATTTTGTCCCCATTTAAGTAGTAAGGAGCAAATCCGTAAAGGAGTAACGATGTAGTGATGACGTTTTATCTGCCTAACCCTTCCCTTAAACAATGATATGAAAACACCCCAATGTTATCTTAAAGAACCTTTTTGTAAAACAATATTTTATTGCAATGATGTGTCTATAAACTTGTTCCAATAAATGTTTCGTGTAAAGATTTTTTTTAATATATTACAGTGCTTTAAAGTATTAATTTTGTATGATACTACACCGCCGCAATTAATGGTATGTGAAAATGTCACTTTATTAATACCATAGTATCCAAAATGTAGTCTCGGCTAACATTTGTAAATGTGTGTGCCTTAATATAGCATTGAAGTGTTCAAAACGTTGTATTAATTGTCAAAATGTATGATATTTCAGATATTTGAAAGTTGATGTTATCTAACGAATATGAGTATCGAAATCTTTCGTCTCTCAACGAAATGGGAGAAATGTTTCAGGTTATGTGCTTGGTTTGCAAAGAGAAGCACAGCGGTCCAGCATAAGATTTGTTTGCATTAACAACAACAGCTAAATTTATGAAAGCGCTGTTCACTTCACTGGTTGTATGTAGAAGTTTTCTATTTAAAACATCTTCTCATAATTAATTTACTACATTTAACTCATTCTTCTGTGTTTATAACTATAAGCGTAAGTTACATCTTCAATCAACTTTGAATTGTTCTATTTGAGACTATGAGTAGTATGCACTCCGCCGTTAATGGATTATTTAGATGCTGGAATTGTGAAGTCACTGGAAATGGTACAATGGAATTTTTTTATGTGGAGGACCTTCTTCAGTCATCGTCAGGCTCAGAAAGTATCAGTTTTCTATCAGAGAATGTTTATGAGAAAGTATCAGTTGTCTATCAGAGGATGTTTATGAGAAAGATTATCAGCTGATCGATTATTCATTTAAGAATATTTTTTAAAAATTGTAAATTATCATACTATTTATATTTGTGAGAACATATTTCAGTTGTGTGTCTGAGATTGTTTTCAGAATAGGCTATTGGTTGTTCGTCCAAAATTAGGACAACTCAAAAAATTTTAAAATTTGTTTGATATCTCAGAATGAAATGTTCTTCAAAATCAAACTTAGTTCGTTATAAGAGATGAATAGTGACTCTTAATCGAAGATTTATATGACAAACTTGAAGATAATAATGACCTTTAGAGTACGCTTTGCCCCCCGCTAGTACAGCGGTATATATCCGGATTTACAACGCTAAAATCAGGGGTTCGATTCCCCTTGGTAGAGTGAGCAGATAGCCCTTTGTGGCTTTGCTATACAAAAACAGAATACGCTTTTAAAATCGTGTATGAAGTCTATTGTAATTTCTGTCCGTCTTAATACTTACAAGGTAACTAGCCCAAATATCATTTTAATTGTTTTGTTTTATAGCCTCCTTTCAAATGCTTCCTGTGCTCGTCTCGGTTTTACTGTTCGATAGCAACAATATTTAGCTTTATTTTCCAGCCATCCTTTAATTAATTATTTGACGAAAAACGTCATAAAACGCACTAGATGGTGAATTAAAACTTATAAGATATTATTGTTTGTCTGTTTTTGAATTTTGCGCATTGCTACATGAGGGCTATCCGGCTAGCCGTCCCTAATTTATCAGTGTAAGACTAGAGGAAAGACAGCTAGTCATCATCACCCACCGCCAATTCTTGCTCTTTTACCAACGAATAGTGGGATTGACCGTCACGTATAACGCTCCCATGGCTGAAAGGGCGAGCATATTATGAGACTCATATTACGAGTCGTACGCCTTAACACGCTTGGCCATGCCAGGCCAGGGAAAGCAGCTTCTCATTATCAACCACCACCAACGTTTAGTCTACTTTTTACCAACGAATAGCGGAATTGGCCGTCACTTATAACGCCCCCACGGCTAAAAGGGCGAGAACATTTGATGTGAGGAGGATGCGAATCAAGCGCCCTAAACACTTAATCATTCCGGCCTTCTAGCTAGTATTAAGGTCTATTTACAGGGGGTAAATTCAGTATATATCAATAAAGCTACATTTTCAGCATCAGCCGGGCCTATAAGATGTGAAGGCTTTTTATTTTACTTTTATAATCACTCATGTACGAAAATATAATTTATTATTGGTTTAATAATTTTACGATACGCGGCGCACATGTTCTCGTGTTTTATGATTTAATTAAGAGTATTTTATTTCAATTCTTTAAATCAAATTAATTTTAGTAAAGGTCGTTTTCATTGTTCGATAATCTAGTGCAGTAGAGTATTCTAAAGATATTTTTTTTGCTTTATATTTTTCTTAAAGAAAAAGGTAAATACGTGAAATAATTTTTACCTTATTGTTTTCAATATTACACATTGAAAGAGATATTGTGTTGAATGTAATAAAAGCGTTTCGCTCAAGGCTTAACCTACGTTTTTACGTGTGTGTAGGTAGTGTTTGTACAGTGAAAATAACGCCTTTGTGAATAAACAGTACGTAAAGTGCATGTAACTTTATGGTTGCTATTCCATGAGCTTGGAAGTTTATTTTTGTGCTCTATTAATTGAAAGTTTGTTTTTTTCTTTACTTAAAATCGTTTTAACTATTATGTATTTCTCTCATTCTATATCCTCTTTCTTTATTTTTATTGTACTTAATAAATAATGAAGTAATTTAGAAACATTAAAATGCAGTCGAAATAAGCTGTATTGAAAATAATTAAAATGTTTTTTTACACGATTCAACAATATTTATTTGAAGATATATTTCGCTTTTGTGATATAATCTTTTGTTCATATAATCACCAGAGAAAACAGTAAATAATTATTCTGAAAGCACACTACAAATGGACGAAGTTTGTCTTTATTTACTCTTTCGTGTTTTCTGATTGGTAAATGGTAATTATAAGAGACTATAATACAATGTAACAAAATTTTTACTTCTTCTTGTTCCTGGACAGAAAGTGATATTTCTCAATTGCTTATGCTTTAAGTAAATGGAAAAGACCTATTTTTCTCTTCAAAATTTACTTTTGTGACCTGGGTAATAAAATTTTCAAGTGTATGCATTTTCCAGAACATTTTTAGTAGATTCAATGCTGAGTAGCTGATGGAAAAATTTCTCGAACTTACAAGAATTTTCAAAAAGTTTCTAGAATGTTGTAGAAGCCTCAAAGCTGTGCTGCTCCATAACGTGAATAAGTATCCTTCTCTTCTCTTGGCTCATTCGGTGCACCTCAAAGAGGAATACAACAGCGTCAAGACCTTGCTAGAAACATTGAATCATGATGAATATGGTTGAGAGGTTATCAAAGTCATCAGAATGGTGGCATTCTTGATGGGTCACCAAGGAGCCTTTACCAAGTTTCCCTGTTATGTTTGTCTTTGGGACAACAGATACAGTGCAGCGCACTGCAACAGGAAAACTGATTACCACGGACCTAGTTCTTTGTTGGGAGGCACAATGTCAAGTGTGAGCCATTAGTGGACCTCCAGAAGGCGTAGTTCTCACCGTTGCATATAAAATTGGGTCTTATGAAACAATTTGTCACAGCTCTTGATAAAGAGTCTGCAGCCTTCAAGTAGTTTCGAGACTTCTTCCCAAAGCTGTGTGAAGCAAAGGTGAAAGCTGTTATCTTCGTTGTGCCATAAATAAAGATTCTGGAGTGCACAGAATTTCCCAAGAAGCTCAGTAGGAAGGAAAAAAAAGTTTGAGGCAGCTTTGTCGCAGTAGTTCGGGGCTTCTTGAGCAATCATGAGGCCGAAAATTATGTGGAACTGGTTGAGGCTCTGGTGAAGAACTACGGCAAAATGAGCTGCTGGATGTCCCTGAAAGTCCATATTCTTGACGCTTATCTTGATAAATTCAAGGAGAACATGGGAGCATACTCAGAAGAACAAGGCGGGCGCTTTCACCAAGATATACTGGACTTTGAACTCCGCTACCAAGGAGCGTATAACAAAAACATGATGGAAAACTATATTTAGAGGCTAATACGTCAAAGTGATTTGCATTACAATCGCAAATCTCGGAAAACTACTCACTTCTAAACATTTTTGTATAACTTTAGTATAAATACATGTAAATCTTGATTCATATGTTGTTTTATTCATACCTTATGTAAATGAAAATATGCAAATTTGCTCGATTTTATGTAAAAAAATATATTAACTTCTAAATTTCATTATCTAGGTCACAAAAGCAAAGTTTGAAGGGAATAATAGCCATTTTCTGTGCTTTTACAACATAAGCAATTAAAAAATAACACATACTATCCAGAAAGAAAATTTGTATTCCATAATATAAGGCTAAAAGTGTGAAATAGAATCCCTAATGCAGAAAAAAATGATGACACTTGTGTAGTTTAGCACTAAACCAGAAACAAACAGCATAGAACTTTGTGAAGATTCAGCGTGGATTCTCTACCTGTCATGTTATCGCCTGATTCACAGGAGTACGATAGATTGAAGGGATAACGACTGATCTCAGTATATTTGTATGTTTTTTCCAGGTATGTACAATGCCAGCTATTTCTGTGCTTGTCCACCCGATGGCAAACGTATTGTGTTCAGATAGAGATGAAATCAGTCCGACATAAATGGGCGTGGTTTTTTCGCTTTGATGCTATATTTAAGACAGGATTCCAGCCTTTTTTAATAAGTTGTCGAGTTGAGCAGTTTAGGAAATAAGCTGAAAGAAGAAAGTTATCTTACAATAGACGCACTGAAGTCATACTTAATGCAATATATAAAAAAATCTGTTGATGAGTTTCTTGGAGTTAACTCCCTAGCTTCTATGACACTGTGTATGAAACTCGACACTGGTATTTTTGTTGTTATTAAAGCAGGAATTCTCTCTAATTTGTAAATAAAATTAGATTTTTTTGTTGTTGTTCTCAACAATACAAAACGTAGGCGAATTTGCTCAGTAATTAACTATTTTTTCTAGTCTTGTGACGCAACATGTTCAGTTTACCAATATTAGTAAATCCCGTTTCGTTAAGTATAAAATTTCATAAATACCATTTAACTAAAGTTAGGAATGTGTTAATTTCAGTCTTTTCTAAAAAGTTGGTCTTCTACCTTTAAGTATTCCAAATTGTTACCTTATATTCATGCTGTTTTAAAATGGACAGATTGACTTATTACAAAGTAATAAATCATAACCACTTTTTTTCTGTTTATGCATATGAACGACATACATTATTTATTCAATACAACCAGTCAAACATCAATGGAACATAGCTATATTTACAGTTTATAATAATATACAATTTACAGATATAATAATTCTAAAACTTAAAATTAATGTAATACTTAAACTTATCTTTATGTCACTTGTATATTCAAAATATGGAGAATAACGCACAATTTCCAACTCTACTCCTAAACTATACAACATGGGTTTTTTTGGGTTTTTCATTGTATTTTCTTAACAATGCAACGCTAGCACACGCACTACGTAACTCTTGTCAGTTGTTTATACTTTTAAATATTATCCCTTTGCGTGATGTGAAGCATTTCCAGTGTTCATGTTTCGTAAAAATAGCCGACTCTGAATACAGCTTATAATATTATCAAGCAAATCTAATTTGTTCAGAGAATGCACAACAAGTCTGAGGAAAAACTGGTCTATTTGTAACATATAATTTGTTCATTTATATTTTTAGAGAGCAACGAAATGTATTCAGTTTTGCTGTTATGAAGAAAATACATCTCTGTCAATTATCTTTGCTCTTCGTGGAATTTGAATGGTGTGAATACAAAGTAAATAAAGTTATATCAAAAGTATTTTGAGTACAGCAAGACACCAGACAACAACCGCCTATAAAATACCGATGTGTGTCAGATAATATAACGTCGTGTTAAAACGGCCTGTGTCGGAAATAGCTTTCGGCATTTAGTGCTGTGAAGGTAGTGTGATACAACTGAAAACTGATCACGGAAAGGTATGTAAAAGGGTATGTAGAAGCCCTCCTTGAAGCAAATTATTCATACACTTATATCATATAGATGGAATCCGTTTGTGCAAAGCTACACGGCAGCTGTTTGCGCTAGCTGTCCTTGCTTGAGCAATTTAAGACTAGAAAGGGGTAGCTAGTCATAATCACCCACCGCCAACTCTTGAGCTACTCTTTTACTAACGAACAATGAGAATGATCGTCATTATAATGTTCCCTCGGCTGAAAAGGTGGGTATGTTTATTATGACGGGGTTTCGAACCTGCGACTCTCAGGTTACGAATCGAAGGCCCTAACCACCTGGCCATGTTAGGCCAGATGGTTTCAGATCTGATATTTATATTTTTAAGGCAATAATCTCATTTTAGTTTAATGCTAAATAAAAATAAAGGAATATAAATCAACTTGTGTGATCAGAAACAGAAAAAAAGAAGTGACCTGCAGCAAGTCGTGCTGTAGCGTGGTAAGCAAACAGCGGCGCCATGTGACAGGCGAAAAATTGTTAACACAAAAGGCAGTGGTAAGTCTTCCATATAACCCAAGCAATAGTACGAAACAATAATCAGTGATGTCGAGAAACCCACTTGTAGAAAATGTTATATGCAAAAACGGCTCGTTTGGGTTGAGAAAATATTTTACATAGAAGAGCGAACAACGTTTCGACCTTCTTCGGTCATCGTCAGGCTCACCGAAGAAGGTCAAAACGTTGTTCGCTCTTCTATGTAAAATATTTTCTCAACCCAAACGAGCCGTTTTTGCATATATACTAGTACGAAACGTTACCAAGATGGATCTTCATATGGAAAAAATGGTATGAGTCACGTGCTCACATCGTTTTACTCATGAAGAACAAAATTGACGTTTATAATGTTGTGAAGAAATACCGACCATGTGATCAGAGGCAGAGCTTACGCATTTCCGTGCGAACGAGCTATTAACAAGAGCGCAGGAAAACAATCGTCCTTTTACACTGAACACAGTATAGAAAACTTTACCACTAAGAGAAACATAAAAGTCTTACAAGGGAGCCTTTCCATTAGAAACAACGCTACAGAACTATTGTCATGGATCACATTTGTCAGAAAGAATATGACCGGACTGACGGCATGGATGGCATCGACGTAGCAAAGTTAAAAATCGCTTGAATATAATGCACTCAATATCTGTAAGACTGTTATAACCTACTATTGTTTACATTTGCTAGCAATTGTTTACAATTGTTAGCAATTAATTAAATTTAATCTTCTATATTTTTTCATGTGTTATGGACTTACACTTGTAATGAAAACTTTACACAAAACAGTATAGTTATGGATAAAACAGTCTTGACTATAAGAGCCCTAAAAGCATGTAGTTTTCAAAATTTGTATTACCTTTCATTATAATTTTTGAAGTAGGCTTGAACAAAACAAATTGTGTATATCTTTGTATATTACTAAAATAAACTTACCCAACACAAAACCGTCTTTACTCCACTGAACAGCACCTGATGCATGAGCAACATGGCACTGCATCTCAGCAGTTCCTCCTTGAATAACTTCCTTATCTTGAGGCTGAACTCGGAAGTACTGTTGTTGCTGACAAATAACTGGAAATAGAAAAAAATTGTGTAAAATAATTTTAGAAAGTACAATATCCAATCGCATTAAAAGTACATTTTGTTGAAAGGTTCAAACAGGTCATATACATTTTTATTTTGATCACTGAGAGTATGCCTTTGTTTTTCATATGTTCTTCCAAGAGAAGTTTCGATCCGTTTTTCAAGCAGAAATTCTCGAGTCACGAGAGTAACAGTTTAACCTTCGACAGGTCAACAGTACTTTTACTTACTTGCAATGCAAAAAGTTGGGGTTCGATTCCCATCAGTATACAGAGCTCAGATTTTCTACTGTATACCTTTGTGCAATGTTTTGAAATAAATAAATAATCATGTGACCACAGAGAAGAGCTTATTTTATAGCGAAGCTCCACTGAATAATGTGTTGTGGTCACCGCACAGAATCGAACCATTAATTTTAGCATTGGAAGTCCGTAAAATTAATATCGTCCCACCATGGGACATAGAAGATTAACCATACTAGATACATAAGCACAAATGTTTAAATGACCTTTGAAGTACAATAACTTCTTTACGTTATTCAACAATTTGTTAACCTTTTTTTAATTCATCGTGTCTGGCATTTTGCTATTGGTTGTTCCCGTAATAATTTCATAGAAGCAGTCACACGCACACGCACAGAGAAATATACACAAATGTATATTAAGACATGCACACATGTACATATATATGTATGTAAATATTTTATGTAACTATTAATATAACTCATTTTGAGATATATAATATTTCAGAAAGATTATGGACGTGGATAATATGCTTTATTGTTGCTACTTATAATTATCAGGATTTCTAATGAAAGTAAGCTACACATATCAATTGAAACTAAAAATTGGACTTACCTTTGAAATAACCTATTTAATGTACTCTATTCTTATCATTATTCGTAGTAGTAGTATGCAATGTAATTAACACAATAACTAATAATTATTAGAATCATATGATTCATTAACTGGACAGCACAATCATCAACGCTACTTTCGGCAGTGATACTAATAACTATGTTTACATTATAGAGTTTTATACTGGTAACAGTAAACTAAAACAGTTGTACATGAGAAAAAACTGTTTATAAAATGAACACAAGTTTTCATTGGTTGTACATGGTAAAATCTTTGTTTATTTTATTCACAATGTTTCACTAGGTTTATTTGGCATCATCAAGTGGGATACGGATACAAGAACCGTTTTGTATTCCACTTCACAATTGCCTGTAATCCTTGCAAACCGTCGTAAATAAACACAAAACTTTAGTACGTTCAAAACGTCTTGAATTTACAAAATTAGTAACTTAAGGTAAAAATGGTAGATTTTTTTAAACGTTGCAAGTTATCAACTAAAACAATTAATCTCTTTTTGTATGAGATAGCAAAAACTTTTATATTGTGAACTTACTTATAAATTATTGTGCTTTGCAAACAGCAGAGTGAATTGTATTCACCCGTAGATAAAGTTACGTGTATACCCATTAAGACATCTGTATGTACAACAAAAACAGACTTAATCTAAACCTTTAAGATAAAAACATTACAAATCTAAGTTAAAGCTTCTTGATATACCATATTCAGATTCTTGGTGACGAGCTACCAAATGTAGTTCTTGCAATCTTCCATCTTTATCCTTCAGTTTCTCTCAGACGTCTTTCTACAGCCGCCTCCCTGAAGTTTTAATTCATCAGTAAGGTTACAATTGGACAAAATTTTGTGATGTTTCCTCAGTTTATCCCCTTGACAACCAAGCAAACGTAGTGGTGAACTTTAGCCAATTATTATGATTTTTATTCGTCAGCAATACTGAGCAATACCAAATTCGATTTTGTTACTCATCACCACTTTTAGCAACCCATCTCCATATTTAATCCAGCTATTGTATGCCAAAGGTATTGACGTGACAGTCGAACAGACATAATTCTGATCCCTCGGTGTTACTTGTGAGGCCTATAGGAGTCACCATGCCAAGTTTGGTGAAGACTGATCAAATAACGTGCAAAAAGTTAACGGACAGATATAGAATATATTTAGCTTTTATTTTACAATTACTTACAAATAAAATATTATGTAATTTGTCAACTAGGTAAACAACACAATGGATTTTATAAAATAAAATCTCAAGACGGTGTGAATGAGTATTGTATGAAACTTTATTACCAATGTATAGGTTTCGAAAAGCTTATGTCATCATCAGGTATTTGTCAAACGTTCTTTTTTTTTAAATGAGTTCCTTGTCATTAAACATTATGTATTATACTCACACATATATACAAACTATATAAATGTTACATGGATACTTGTTAGGAACCTAAATTCCATTCCCTTCGTTATCTGTATGTTCATGCATGGAAAAGCATCCCATTTTCAAATTTCTCATGCCAAAAAGTTGAAATATGCTATTGAAATGTGTAATTAAGCGTGATTTGTTAAGCCCGAAAGATGCATTGTTTGCCAGTTGTGTGACTTTTACATTACTGCATTATTAGTCAGCCATTGTTTTGATCCCAAGTAATTACCATTTATTGTGTATTGTTGTGATATTGAATCGGTAGTTGTCATTTATTTTTGATATATTAAATTAATAATTGTAACTTGCTGTTGTGATATTCGAGCCATATATAAATGTGACGCTAAACTAGATATATATTTTGTGCAATAACTGTCAAGCAACTCTTCATTAGTCATTGTTATGAAAGTTCACCATAACATTAACACAAAGTTTTAGAATTCTAATGATTATATTTTGACTGCAATGAACTTTTTTCTGTTGAATGTTTTGTGATTTTTGAAGAATTTATATCGTAACTAGTCGTGATCTAATGTTTAATTTCTAGAACTGACATTAAAGGGTTTCGAAATCAAAAGATTGCGATATAAAACACTATTTGTACTTTCAATTGGATTATAAGTGTAGAAGTCAAAACAACTGATGAAGAATTCGTTGGATGCATTTCAAAATTAATCCACTAAGCACGGATTATAGCGATCTCAAATCTGGCCTTTGAAACAATTTTTATCATAAGGAGCCAGTTAGATGAACAAACAAAAACAGACAATTTTTACAGCATTTCGTTAATTTTTTATTTGGTTTGTTTTGAATTTTTGGAAAGCTACTTAAAGGCTATCTGCGCTCGCCATCTCTAATTTTACAGGGGCAGAGTAGAAAAAAGGCAAATAGTTAAAACCATTTACTCCCACCTTTTGTGCTTTTCTTTTAAAATAACATAATGCTTAGGGAAGAAAAGGGACCTGTTGGTCCACCTCGGATGTCTCATCCTCTAAGCCAAACTAAAACTATTAAAAATTATAAGAAAGAAAACAAATTTAAAGCCAACTCTTTTCATACCTTTACCTTACAAACTTTCTTTTAAACTCGTTTAAATTTACTACTTTTGCAACATCCGAAGGCAACCCATTCCATTTGAAAAATAAATTGTCTCAACCTTGCCTAAATGTATATTTGTCTCCTCTTATTCTATAATTGTAGTTGGTAAGTGTGAAAAAATGTTGATGCATCAAATTATCAATTCCCTTTACTATCTTAAACCCTTCAATAATTTCCCTTCTAACTTTTTTTTCAAGAGAAAACAATTTTATGGATTTTAATCTTTCTTCATATGACAACCCATTCATCCAAGGTAGCATTTCAGTTACCATCTTCTGAGCCTTTCTGAACAAGTTAATGTCTTTACTGAGGTGAGAAGCCTTAGTAACACAATGCTCCAAATGTGGCCTAAAATTGAACTACACAGTAAAATCAAAACCCCTTTCAGCTTGTATTCAATATTTCTCTAAACCTAAAATCTTATTTTAAGCAGACCTCATTCTTATTAAGTCCAGTTATTTTTTGTCAATCAACGTTAATTTCTAAAGGTAAAGATGATAAAAACAAATAACATTAAAAATCCACAATATTAAAATAGCTTATTTTTACAGTTTTACCTTTTTTAGATAGTGCTCTCTCACTTTTATTAATGAATAGTGAGATCGATCGTCACATAATAACGCTCCATGGATGAAATGCTGTGTATGTTCAGAGAAGGGTATCCGAATCCGCAACCAGTAGATTGCGCATCAAGATTCCTAAACATCAATTCATGCCAAGCAATGTTTCAATATAAATCTTAATGTTTCGAAATATTTCCGTACATACACAAATTTTAATAGCAATTTATTACCAGAATGCTCATCTTGAAGAAAGTATAAGAGACACCTGAACGTACTTTACTAAAGCTAATTACTTTAATTGTGTGTGGTAGCATACAGCTATTATCAAGCATAGATTTCCAACTTGATTGCAATGAACTTTTTTCTGTTGAATGTTTTGTGATTTTTGAAGAATTTATATCGTAACTAGTCGTGATCTAATGTTTAATTTCTAGAACTGACATTAAAGGGTTTCGAAATCAAAAGATTGCGATATCGTTTGCACTATTTTTCAAGTAGAAATGTTGAATGGTTGAAGGTGGGTGATGTTACCTAACTGCCTTCCCAACAGTATAAAAGCTCAAAGCGTGCCCAGCCTGGCCAGGTGGGTTAATGCGTTCGCTCATAACCTGAGAGTCGCGGGTTCGAATCCTCTTCACACCAAACATGTTCGCCCTCCCAGCCGTGGAGGCGTATAATGTGACGGTTAATCCTACTATTCGTTGGTAAAAGAGTAGCCCAAGAGTTGGCGGTGGGTGGTGATGACTACCTGTTTTCCCTCTAGTCTTACACTACTAAATTAGGGACGGCTAACGTAGATAGCTCTCGAGTAGCTTTGTGCGAAATTCTAAAACAAACAAACTAATTGTTATTATGTAACGTAAAATAAATAATTTCTGCTGTATACATGCTTTCTTTTATATTTACACATAGTAGCTCGTTTCCATAAAAAACAACATTATATGTCGATGTGAATCTTTATTTAAGAAATATTAATATTTTACAATTTATATGTGTAAAAATCATCTGTATTTATATCAATTTCAGATAGTATAAATATATGAGCATAACTAAGTATATTTCTGAAACTAAATACAGTTTTATCCCAGCTTTTATTAATTAATAAATTCTTCTTTTCACACGCGCTCAGTGCTATGTATCATTGTTTG
Organism: Carcinoscorpius rotundicauda; assembly: GCA_011833715.1. Taxonomy (NCBI): domain Eukaryota; kingdom Metazoa; phylum Arthropoda; class Merostomata; order Xiphosura; family Limulidae; genus Carcinoscorpius; species Carcinoscorpius rotundicauda. The sequence goes on along the minus strand of CM022393.1, from coordinate 119,739,093 downwards.
ATCAGTATGTAGTATATAAGATACAAGTTATAATATTTACATTTATTCATTCTTTTAACTCTCAGTTGTTTTGTGCTAGAAATAACATTTATTAAGTTCTTATAATTAATATAATCTTTCATTTAATTTTATTATTGGTTCAAAAGCTCTGCCTACATTGTTAGCCCCAAACATTTTACCATTTTTAAAACGGATTTGTTAATAATTACTTGTTTTGGTAGCTAGTTCCTTTTTTCCCAAAGCATTTTTATTTGTTAAATTTCCATAGCCTGCATTTGCTCCATCCTCTTCTATAACTGTTATCCTGTTTTATTTGCTCCATCCTCTTCTGTAACTGTTATCCTGTTTTATTTGTTCCATTCTCTTCGGTAACTGTAATACTGTTGTATTTGTTTTATCCTTTTCTCCATCTGTTATACCGTTTTATTTATTTCATCCTCTTTAGTAAATGTTACACTGTTTTATTTGTTTCATCCTTTTCTGTAACTATTATCCTGTTTTATTTGTTTCATCTTCTTCTGTAACTCTTATCCTGTTTTATTTGTTCCATCTTCTTCCGTAACTCTTATCCTGTTTTATTTATTCCATCCTCATATGTATCTGTTATCCTGTTTTATTTGTTCCATTTTCTTCCGTAACTCTTATCCTGCTTTATTTATTTCATCCTCTTCTGTATCTGTTATCCTGTTTTATTTGTTTCATCTTCTTTTGTAACTCTTATCCTGTTTTATTTGTTCCATCTTCTTCCGTAACTCTTATCCTGTTTTATTTATTCCATCCGCTTCTGTATCTATTATCCCGTTTTATTTGTTTCATCTTCTTCGGTAACTCTAATCCTGTTTTAATTGTTCCATCTTTTTCTGTAACCATTATCGTGTTTTATTTATTCCATCCTCTTCTGTATCTGTTATCCTGTTTTATTTGTTCAATTTTCTTCCGTAAATCTTATCCTGTTTATTTGTTCCATCTTCTTCTGTAACTCTTATCCTGTTTTTTTGAAAACTTAATTTATTTTACTTTTTATTGCAAATGACGTTTGGTCGTTTATTTCGAAGGTTGGAAATGTTTGCATATTTATTGTTTTGTGTTCAGAGAAACCTTGTGTGTTTAAATTTGAGACTAAATTTTCGGTAACTTTTGGTAGAATTTCCACGTCAATTTTGTACACACACAGAGGGTTGTTTATTATAACTACTTCCTATATATACAGAGACTGCACTTCGGAATGGCAAGGTGATTAAAGCACTCGCCTCTTACTCCGAGGGTCACGGATTTGAATCTCCGTCGCACCAAACATGCTCACCCTTTCAGCCGTGGGGTCGTTATAATGTAACGGTCACTCCCACTATTCTTTAGTGAAATTGTAGCGCAAGAGTTGATGGTGAAAGGTGATGACTAGCTACTTTCCCTCTTTGCTTACACTGCTAAATTAGGAACGACTAGCGCAGATAGTCCTCGTGTAGCTTTGCGAGAAATTGAAAAGAAGCAAACAATACATATATTGCCCAATTTAACTAATTGCTTTCAGCATATGTATTGGGTTGAGGAATAATTCGTGAGCGTTCTTTCAAGTTAAAAAATATATTCATAAATGAAACGCTTTTGCAAAATATTTCATGTCATTTGGTAGATAATTTTTTGCTCTAATAGATAGTGTGTTTGATTTTCATATTTCTTTAATTTTTGCTTTCATTTTCAGCTCATTAAATGGAATGTCAAGTGGACAAAATCGAGCATTTTCGACACCATCTGCTTTTCGCATTTAATCGAGGTGTTAACGCCGCCGAAGCTGCTCGTGAGATCTTTTCTGTGTTTGGCAAAGGCGCAATGCCTGAAAGTACCGCCCGCCGTTGGTTTTCGCGCTTTAAACATGGGAATTTTGATCTGAAAGACGGGTCACACTCTGGTCTATTAACTGTGTTTGATGAAGAGCGATTGAATCAGCTTCTTCACGAAAATCCACGTCGAACGACTAGAGAATTAGCGGAGCAGATGGATTGTGATAAAAAACTGTGGTGAACCACCTTCATTCAATGGGCAAGGCTCAGAAACTCGGCGCTTGGGTGCCACATTGTTTGAGCGAAAAGAATAGAAATCAACGCATCACAATTGCCGCCAGTTTGCTTGCTCGACATCGCTCAAAACATGGTCACAATAAAGTATCATAATAAATTGTGTACTATTATTTTATATTGTATTAATGTACAATGTTTTGGGTGTAATGTATTCATGCATTGAAGTATTGTATAGTCTTGCATGTAATGCTTGAATGAAGTTATTTAAAAACGCTCACGAATTATTCCTCAATCTGATATATCCGTCATAATTTTCATTTTAAGCATTTTTATATTCAGGTACAAAATGTTATATAAGATTGTTAAAAATGGTATAAATACCAACATTCGTAAATTATCCCGTGTTTGTAACAAAAATAGTATATCAATAAAAAAATCCAAAACTCTTTTTATTAACAGTAATAAATTATTTTTCCCAACACTGCAAGTTAAATATATACCAAAGCAGATATTCCTAAACAATACTGTGTTTACTTGGGTGAAATTGATTTTTATTACGTCACACTCCCCCAAGTGGCTCAGCGGTATGTCTGAGGATTTACAACGCTAAATTCCAGGTTTCGATACTCGTGGTGGGCAGAGCACAGATAGCCCATTGCGTAGCTTTGTGCTTAATTCAAAACAACAACAATAACAAATTACGTCACAGTTTCAATTTTAGTTTTATTATAAACCTGTAGCTAGGCAACCAGAGTGAATGCCCTATCTTAGCAACTACGGAGGAAATGGAGCTGATCCGCAAAATCCTTTAACTTTTTCGTATAAAGTTTTTTAAATTGAATTTCGCTTAATTACAAACGTACAGCTACAGGTTACCATATGAATTTCATTTTCCGCGAACAAACACTCTCTCGAATCTCCGTTTACTGTTTAATAAAATCTAATTCTTTCGAAATGTTCTTTGTGTGTCGTACACTTTAGCATGAAAACCAGTATTATATCTTTTCTTATACTTTTACTTGCGCGACATGAAAGAGCAGTAAGGTGAAATGACTTAGATGTTTGAAATCAACTTGGATCAATATGTCATCAATCTCGCGAACAGAATACAATAATTGTTTTTGTTGTTGCTGACATTCGGTGCCATCTATACAGCCTATGATAAAGTGTTGAAGTAGTTACAAATAAAAAGGCTTTCTAACGGTTGAACCCTAAGGCTAAAGAACTTATGACGTTAAAAACCGACTTTAAATACCCGTAGTAGACACAGCACAGATGGTGTCGTGTAGCTTTGTACCTAACGAACAAACAAACATTAAAAACAATTGTCATTAAAAATTTACTTCAATGAATGTAATTTTATGACGTACTTATTTTACTGAATAACGAAGAAGCTATGACCGGTGGAAACCCTGGATGTTGATACATCATCGATGATTCTCGGGCAGATTTCACCTAGTTGAAATTCATTTCCTTTTCACGTAGCTCACCCTAATTTATCAGTGTAAGATTAACGGGAAGGTGGTTAGAGAGCACCATTCAACGACAACTATTGAGCGTCACATTTATAACGTCCTCCACGGCTGAAAGGACGACCATGTTTGGCGTGACGGGGATTCGAATCCTTACTCTCAAATTAATAGTCGAACACCCTAATCACTTGGACATGCCTGACAACTTGCATGGAGGGCCCAGAAATTATAATTTTTTTGTTTGTTAAGAATCAAGCACAAAGGTGCACAAGAGGTTATCTTTGCTCTGCCCACCACTGGTATTGAAAATCGGATTTTAGTGGTGAGTTCGCAGATATAACGCTGTGACACTGGGGGGAGGGCGAAATTATAACTTCAACTGATGAGTGTTCAATGAAAATACTAAAGGTTTTTGACGTTTGAAAATTAAAACAACTGTATGATTAGAATCATGCACAAAGCTATAAATTGGGCTCTCTGTGCTCTATCAACAACGGGTATCTAAGCTAGGTTTCTGACGTTGTAAGTCCATAGACATGTCGCTGTATTACAACTTGCAAATATGACGATTATATTACAACTAAGGAAAATGTTTATTTAGAATACTAAACTCGTTCTTTACTTTTATTTCAATTGAGAATTATGGTACGTACGATGTTATTACGTTGTATATAAGGTTATTAGTTATTCATTGTAGAAGACGATGATTCATATACCACAACTTTTGTATACGAGTAATTAGGGCTACAAAAGTTATAGTGATAACTTTTAACATACATAATTTTAAGCCTTCCAACTCGCATTACGTAATTGAAAACTTGAAAAGGAAAACATGCCAAGAACATCACAATGTTTTCAGATAGAAATGAGTAGCCTAGCACATTGTTAAAAAAATCAAACAAAATGAACATGTACGCTATTGATTAAAGGTTTTTAAGGAGGCTTAAGCGTCTGGAATGAGGAATTTATTATTGACAACTTTTTACTTTTTCTTCTATTTCATTTTTTTATGAGAAAGAAAAGTGTCAGTGGCACTTTAATAATTGTATTTGTTGGTTTAAACAAGAAGTTTTATATTTTGATACTTTTAAGTCTCAGAAGTAAGTTGCTTCTCAGTACATACATAAAACTGTATTTTTTTTCTCTTTTTTAAATCATTGAAACGTTTATATAATATACTTGTTAAGTAAAAACAAAGTTAGGCTACGCCATAAGGTAGAGAAATATTATTGTTCTCCCAGTATTACTTCGGGCCCGGCATGGCCAAGCGTGTTAAGGTGTGCGACTCGAAATCTGAGGGTCGCGGGTTCGCATCCCCGTCGCGCCAAACATGCTCGCCCTTTCAGTCGTGAGGCGTTATGATGTGACGGTCAATCCCACTATTCGTTGGTAAAAGAGTACTTCAAGAGTCGGCGGTGGGTGATGATGACTAGCTGCCTTCTCTGTAGTCTTACACTGCTAACATAGGGACGGCTAGCACAGATAGCCCTCGAGTAGCTTTGTGCGAAATTTAAAAACAAACAAACAAGTATTGCTTTGGCACTTATCGCCGCCTACCGCCAACTCTTGGACTAATTTTTTTTATAAACGAATAATGAGATTTACCGTACAAAATAATTTCCTGACAGCTAAAATAGAGAGTATTTTAAGTGGAATGGGGAGCCGAACCCGCAACCATCAGATTAGAAATCCAGCGCCTTAACCACCTGGCCGATTTGATCTAAGATTTTATTTTTCTACCCAATTAAAAAAAAACTTAGACGATAGAGAAAATTGAGTATTGTTTTCGAAATCTGCTTAGCTGAATTATGGAGAATTTGTTATTGAAACCCAAACAACATCCACGATGTTTAAATTCGCAGGCCTGTGTTATTAATATATGTAACTAAATTATAGCATAAAATAAATGATAAAAGGTGTTCGGACAAATTCAAAAATTAGATTTCAGGTTACTTTCAAAGAACAATGGAAATTAAATCACAGGTGAAACATCAAAAGTCTATTAATCTTCACCTTTAGTGAAACAGAAACTCGCAGTGTATGTGCTTGAGCTCAGCAAACACCTAGTATTTTGTGTGTATCTTTGCTTTACTAACTGCGGACAGTCTTTCAGGCATTGTTGCAACATATTTGATTAAAATGTCCTTTGGAAACTTACTCCAAATGCCTTTTATAGACTCCCATAAAGCTGTTTTGGAAGTAACTTTTGATTTGTCAAGGTTTCGATCTATCAAATCCCTGATCTGTTAAATTGGATAAAAGTCGGGGCTCTGAAGGGACCATTGCATCATTTGAATAACTCTAGCCTCTTCTTTCTTATCTAAATATTTTTTATATATAGGTTGGATGAGTGTTTAGGGTCATAATCCAGTATTTTATCTCTTTTGCAAATATTTCCTGACACCTCAGCAGAAAAACTCCCCCCTTCAAACCATTACATTGGCTTTCCCATGATTCATAATAGATGCTATGCACTGTAGTAAATATTTTTTGCCTTTCTTCCACCGAATGTACGCACAAATTTTACTTTGAATCAAATATTTAAAACTGAGACTCATCTATCCATGATAACCTTTTTCAATCATCAACAGTCCAGTTTTTGTACTTGATAATACATTTCAGTCTCTTAACAATATTTCGAGTTAGAAATAGAGATTTTTTAACTGATGCACAACCAAATATTCAATTATCATTGAGTCTTCTTGATAATGTAAACTGGACACTTTTCTGTCATTGAGTACGTGGTTGTTTATATCATGTTTGAGATCGGTGGCAGTTTTTTCTTCTATTTCGCTATTATTGAGTTTAGGAGTTTTACCTATTCCTTATCTATTTTCAAATTAACCTGTCTCCATCTCATGATCTAGGGTGTACATGACACTGTTTGGGGAGCATTTCATTTCAGCAGCAATTTGTTCGATGGTTCAACCAGCATCACGTAAAGTTTTTATGCGAGCTCTCTGCTCTGCTGATAATTCTTTGCGATTTTGAAGCCGTAGAATGAAATATAACTTATTATATGGTGTTAAACATTGTTTTTATCAATATTTATTTGTATAATGCTGGGAAATTGATTTTTTTTTCTAGCATATACAGGTACCAAATGCTAGCTCCTTGCTACCTCTTTACTATATAAGTTAAGTCACTTCATGGGGTACCATGATAGTTATTTCTAAATTTGATGAGTATGTTCATTCAAGCAAAACCATTATACATAACATAGATACAAGTATATGAAAATTCTAAACAGTGATACGTATTTCCACACTGGTTCATTCAATTGTCAACAGAGATCAGTGAAGCATTACCGTAGTGTTGAAATTTACATTCTATGAGAGTTTGAGAAAATTAGCCTATAAAATGGAAACAAATGACAAAATATTATCTTGTCCTAACACTTTTGTACAGTACCATACGTCGAACAAAAAGACCCAACTTTAACTGTTCTATAATTTCAGAAATAAATTACGTTTTTTTTTCATTATAATATCATATCTCACTTCAGCCAGTTTGATTTTTGCAGTAAATGTTTTTTTTAAATTAACAATATTTTGAAAGAAATATTAATATTTTTATGTAGTAGAGTTAACTCTATTAACAAATTATTTCGGTTTTAGGATATTAGCGTGAAATAACTTAGTTTTCAGATAATAATACGGATATACTTTGTGGTATCAAGCTGAGCTCGTTTAGAAGGCACCTTGAATTACGATCCCAATTCATCTCAAGATTTTCTTCTTTTATTGAACTGAAAAACGTTTTGCCTTACAAAGCAGTGATTTTAAAAGGTTAGAAACTACATAACATGTTTGTATAATTCCCCAGTTATTACAGATACTTATGAATTTAGTTCATACTAAACCTAAATGTCAGCAGTACTCGTATGACAGAAAAATTGGGAAGTGAACAGAAAAATGAATCCTTTTTTGAAAGAAACGTATATAAACGTTTAATGTTATCGTAGAAAAATTTGACCGGTTTTCACACAATTACTGAACCTCCTTGCAGTAAGAAGTCACCAACCATCTTGTTTAGTGATTCCTTGGAGATTACCAGTGGATAAAAGCAGTATAAACATGCGGGAAGTAAAAAGAATGTAAACGCTGTTCATTGACTTGTTCAGTCGAACACGTTTCTTGTTTTTCTCTTCTTTGATTAATTGGGATAAAATACATTACAAAGAACAACAAATACTTTAATTTTCACACATTTGATCTTCTAATATTTTACATACTGTAAATTTCTCTCGTCAATGTTGTCTTCCTATTCTGAAACTGTAATAATGATAAAAAGAATAATAACAACAAAAGTGTAGATTTTCAGAAAGAAATTTTGAAATATAAAACATACTAAACTCTATCTTTAAGTCTCGTTTATGGTTGCTGATATATCATTACTCATTTGGTCACTGTTACGTCACTAGCCTTTTTTGTTAAGATAGTTAATAGTTATTACTGCTACGTTATTAACTATTTTACGTTCAAGAAATTACTGGTACTCATTGGTGCACCATTGGTCTTCTGTGTTTATGTTAGTGCGCCTTTAGCTCTTTGCTGCTAAGAATTTACTTGTACTCGTTGGTACGCTACTAGATTTTTGCTGTAGTGTTTTCTAGACTCATCTTCTTCGAACATTAAAGAGAAAAATAGCTCTCAAAATATGAAAGTCAGTATTTTTGGTTTAATCAATTCGATTGAGGTTTAAATAAATAAGCCCTCGATGGTAGGTTATGGATAACGCCAGATGATTGTAAACTCCTGGTAAAAGTATTCCAAGTTCGATCTGTGGATGTTTCGATGAGTAGCAAAGAGTCGAATAACATTCTGGGAAAGCGTGTAAACAAGTCAAAGAGGAATTCCCTGTGTTTAGCTATATTACATATTTTGTTTGCTGTCTCAAAACATAGAATCTAGGAAGATTTATCCTTTAAAATGTGTGAGTGCTTTTTGACTGGAGCTATCTGCACACAGATGGAAATCAACTTAAAATTATAGTATAAGTATCTAGACAAGTTACATGTGCGTGTAACTCCAAGTTCCTTCAGATTTATTGTTGTAAGTTACTTTTTTAGTGTAAAAAAACAAAACCCATTCTCCGTATTCAATCCGATATTAACAATGTGTATTTCAATATAGATCTTTAGAAATATATAAAATACAGATAACTTTATAAAGACTGCAACGTAGTGCGGCAGTAAACATAAAATCATCTTCTAATTTTACTGTTTATTCGTCTTTATGACATTAGCTAACTAAACAGATTTCTTATAACTATAGATATAGACAAAAATTAGACAAAGATATATATGTCAACTGATGGCAGATACGGTACACAATACAGAACAACACATACACACATATTATAACTGTGAATATAGTTAAAAAAATATATCAATCTCAGATAGTTAACACTCAATTGCATTAACTTTCCTTCTAAAGAAGTTTCTCAAGAACAACATTCAAAAGACTAAAAAGTGTAATAGAATTATTACGCAACTTTTTATTGATCACAAATTCTCATATAGATCATTAGGGTGTTACATCACTTCATATCAACTTGTGGCTACATAAAATATTATAATAAACGCTTTCAATTCAAATAATAGTTACCGCTTTTTTTACAAGATACATTACATTTTAGCTTATTTAGTGAATAAACACTTTTTCAGACATTTTATTATTGATTAGATGTTTACTCTATAAATCAATCGTAGAGAAATTATAGCAGTGGAATAAAGGTTTTTGTTGTAGTTGTCAGTTGTAGTAAAATTCTACATCTTGAAATCAACTGTAATTGTTGTACCAAAACCAACAACAACAAAAAAGAACACTTGGTGATATAAAGTTCAACATTAAATCGAGTGATATTGGTTTCGTCTCTCTACTGAAGTTTAACTTCTGAAAGCATACATTTAAAAGACATTTATATATCAGTTCTCGTTAGATATGCGAGTCATTATGGTCAGTTTTCTCCATTTCAAATTCTAGTAAATCTGGTAAGGCTATTAATAGAGCGTTCAATAGCCTTTTTTTCAGTAGATGTTAATTATTACAAAAAAATAATTTTATTGTTATTGCTTTTACTACAATCTATTTTTCATTTTGAATCATGTTTTTCAAGGTTTACTGCGAATTAGTTTAACATTTTACATTATTTTATGGGTGCAATTAAAAAATAGGATACGAATGTATGGAATTTAGATAAGAATCACAAATTCATCAAGAATGATTAAACTATTGCTAAAGACATAATGTGGCGAACTCCGTGTAAACATGGTCATCTGAGATATTTTATTTAAAATTTCTTTATAAAATGTGCTTTGGAAAATGCAGTGTATAATTATAGAACTTAAGACTGTTATATTGTACATGTAAGTTTGTGAAAAATAGTCGAGTATGTAAAAGTAGGTTTAACTCCAGGAGAACACAATCCCCCACACACTGGTTCAGAGGAAAGGCTAAAGGCTTACAACATTACAAATGTGGTTTTGTTATCCGTGGTAAGCACAACAAAATCAGAATATTTTGTAGCTTTACACTTAACAACAAAACGAAGGAAAACACAATTAGCACGTTTCAACGAAAAAAAATCAAACACGGTATAATGGGACAAGATGTATTGACGTAATAAAGATGCGAAACTTGATGGAACCCATTTAAACGGTTCTATTACTAAAGAATTGAAAAAAAAGGCGTAAAACCTAGGTAATTATTATGCTTTTGTATTGAACATTATCAGTGTTAAAATATTATAGAACTTTGAGAACATATAACCGATCATAATTATCGGTTTATCTGCCGAGTATTACACATTGAGAAAAGATAAAAATAGCTCTTCTGTAACAATACTCGCGGAAAATTGACCCAAGTCATGGCGGTCTTGTCTACTCATGACAACACTATTATGCGGGGATAGCTTCTGTTACTAGTCTTTTTGCAAAACCAAGAAGTTGTGCAACTTGGGTGCTAAAGCATTTACTATTTTGTTTTTTTTTATTTTGCGCAAAGAAACACGAGAGTTATCTGGACTAGTTGTCCTCAATTTCGTAGTCTTTGATTAGAAAGAAGGTAATTATATATATCCAGCTACTGCCAGTTCTTGGGATACACTTTTACCAATGAAATGTGGAAGTGACCATCGTATTATACCATCCACACAGTTGAAAAGAAAAGCATGTTTGGTGTGACGGGGATTCGAACCTCTGACTCTCAGATTACGAGTCGAGCACCCTAACTTTCCCATGTTACTTGACAACTTACATAGAATGCCTCATGTGGCACAGCGGCACGTCTACAGACTTAAACGCTGGAAACCAGGTTTTTGTACATTTAGTAGGCAGATCACAAATAGCCAATTTTTTAACTTTGTGCTTAACTTCAAACAAACAAGTAACCTAGCGTATAATATACTTTAAATATATATAAATAACGCATTGCGATTTTTGAAGAGGATGCTTTAAAGATGATTGAAAACTGTGTTTACATATTTAAAAAAATTAAGGTTAAATTAATATATTACTTAAAATCTTACAAATATTCTTATTAACTTCGAGTAGGCCCGGCATAGCCAAGCGTGTTAAGGCGTACGACTCGTAATATGAGGGTCGCGGGTTCGCATTATAATGTTACGGTCAATCCCACTATTCGTTGGTAAAAGAGTAGCCTAACAATTGGCGGTAGGTGGTGATGACTAGTTGCCTTCCCTCTAGTCTTACACTGCTAAATTAGGGACGGCTAGCGCAGATAGCCCTCGAGTAGCTTTGTGCGAAATTCTAAAACAAACAAACAAACAATGATTGCGAGTAATTTTGAAGTTTGTGACTGAAATGGTAAACTTAGATAATATAACTTTTCTCTTTTGTTTCCTTGCCTACTTCTATAGTGTCATGCAGATGATAAATTACACTATGCAACAAAACTTTTACTTTTTCTTGTTCCTGGGCAGAAAATGTTATTTCCCAATTGCTTATGCCAAAAGTAAGAGGAACCTAAAGTAAGACCTATTTTTATCTTCGAACTTTTATTTTGTGACCTGGGAGCGTATAACAAAAACATAATGGGAGACTATACTTGGGTGCTGATACATGAAAGTGATTTACATTACAGTCGCAAATTTCGGAAAACTACTCACTTCTAAACATTTTTATTCACTTTTTTGTAACCTTAGTATAAATACATGTAAATCTTGATTCATGTATTGTTTTATTCAAACCTTATGTAAATGCCCGTTTTTACATAGAAAATAGGTTCATTTCTAAATTTTATTATGCATGTCACAAAAGCGAATATTGAAGAGAATAATGTCCATTTTCTGTACTTTTACAACAAAAGCAATTAAGAAATAACACATGCTATCCAGGTACAAAATTTATGTTACATAGTGTTATAGAACTATTCTATTGTATCAAATAGATACGTTGTATACTAACTTAGAAAACTTATTCGTTAACTGTTAATATGTCTATGATTGGAAAGAAGGTTGAATAGAACATAAGTGTTAGGCCTGATTACTGTTAAGAAAAAATATCTCGCATTCTTTTCTTAAAAACTTGTATTAGTTCAAATCAAAAATGTGAGAACCATCTGGCGTATTACTAGTTCTTTTTCTCCCTGATTTTAGTGTAAATATAGTGTAAATGAGCTTTTTCCTCATTTCTTGAAAATATTCTAATTAATTTAGAGTTGCTTTAAGAATACAATGGTGTTGACTTGGAATAGTGAACTTGGTTTGTTCAGATTTTAAAATCTCAGTCTCTCTTACTTACATTGGAAACTCGGCGTACGAAATACATAAATTAATAAGTAATTAAATGAAAAACACATAAAAAAATAGTAATAAATTGCTTCCGATCTGTTGTTTCTCTGTGGTTTGATATACAAAATTAGGGATTGTGACGTTGTTGGTGCCGAGCGCGTTAAAGCGTGCACTCGTAATCCGAGGGTCGCGGGTTCGCGCCCGCGTCGCGCTAAACATGCTCGCCCTCCCAGCCGTGGGGGTGTATAATGTGACAGTCAATCCCACTATTCGTTGGTAAAAGAGTAGCCCAAGAGTTGGCGGTGGGTGGTGATGACTAGCTGCCTTCCCTCTAGTCTTACACTGCAAAATTAGGGACGGCTAGCACAGATAGCCCTCGAGAAGCTTTGTGTGAAATTCCAAAAACAAAAAACAATCTGAACGTTGAACTAACAATTGTGGTACAATAGAACATCATAACTGTAAAAAGCAGCAGAACTTCCCGTTATATTGGCGCTAAAATCTCCTCAGCGTGTGAACGTAACAATAAATAATACAGATGAGTTGTCTGAAAGGTCACAGACATAAATTAGTTATGAAACGTCTTGAGTAGAAAACATTGTCATTTTTCACGCACTGTTAAGTACGTAGATGCAGACTCAGAGTGTTAATAATTTGTCATTTTTCTTTTCAGTTATTTGTTTTGTTTATGACAGTTTCACTTTTATTTCAATTGGAATATATATTAACTTATACCTATAGAAGAAAAAAAAAGATAATTTCGTCTGTTTGTTTCTTTGAAATTAAGGACAAAACTACTCAATTGGCTATATGTGCTAAGTCCACCACGGGTATCGAAATCCGATTTCTCACGGTATGTTTGAGGACCCACACTGTTAGAAATCGGTTATCTAAATGAAGAATCACAGGAAATGAAATATTTGATTTGATCATATGTATTAATTTGGATTCTATATCATTTTAATCAATATATTCATATTATCTAAACTCATATATAAATATAAGAGATTAAATTTAAAAAATTAATTAAAATAATTTGCCAATTGAGAAGTGCAATTTAACAAGCTACAACAAAAGATCATTTTAACAAAAATCAAGCTTTAATCCCCATTATCTTATACTTATAAATAAAAGTATAATTTTGCACAGATGAACACACAAGTCTGATTACAAAAATTAGTTAATATTTTTAAACTGTTTATTTGCGTCTTAAGATGAAGATTAACAGTGATTTACCAAATTACTTGAAACCCAAACTGACTTCCAGTTTCAGTCTCTTTGAGATTTCCCTGTCCTCTGTGCAATGAAAACACTTTAGATATAATTAAATGAAATAGTCACATATAAGAACCGTGTAAGTAGCGAAACTTTCTCGATACGGAGAAGCAGTTCAAACAGGATAATATCTGAGCTCAAATATTGAAAATTCTATCAGGATAGATTTGGACTGTGCGTGAATCAGAATAACCGTAAATGGTCAAAAATTAAAAAAAAACAGTTAATGGTCAAATAGCATGTTTCGCTGTAAGACACAAGATATTAAGTATGACTTGAGAAATATACGCTCGAAGAAACACATTTTAATATAATCCCCGTGCCTCTAAACGTGCTCACCCTTTCAGCCGTGTGGGAGCGTTATGCTCTTTCGATCAATCACAGTATTCGTTGATAGTATAAAGTCACGCGAAAGTTGGTGATGAGTCGAAATGGTTAGCTCCCCTACCTCCGGGACTGGCATGGCTTAGCGCGTTAAGGCGTGCGCCTCGTAATCTGAGGGTCGCGGGTTCGCGCCCGAGTTGCGCCAAACATGCTCGCCCTCCCAGCCGTGAGGGCGTTATAATGTGACGGTCAATCCCACTATTCGTTGGTAAAAGAGTAGCCCAAGAGATGGCGGTGGGTAGTGATGACCAGCTGCCTTCCCTCTCGTCTTACACTGCTAAATTAGGGACGGCTAGCACAGATAGCCCTCGAGTAGCTTTGTGCGAAGTTCCAAAAAACAAAAACCCCTACCTCCAGTCAAGAAAGTTGGGAAAGGCATAACTTTCTCATGTAACTAGTTCAGTGAACGTAGATGATCGTTTATGAGGAAAATCTCTAAAATAATTATTGTTCTAATAATTTCCTAAACTTGGTATGATCTACATAATTATTTCTAAATACATCACATAAATCTAGACTACGTAGAACTTATATTTAATATTATTTCAGGTGAAAGTTTATAAGTTTTACAAGTATTATTTTACAGCTGTCTGGTTATATAAAAGTTTAACTTATATTTTGATGATACTCGAGTGTATTTTGTCATAGTTTTATGTGAGAATAACTGAGGTATAAATGTACAAGTTGAACAAAATCTGTATAAAATCACTAGATACGACCAACTATGTTGTAAATTCTGTGCCGCTCAGAACAGAGGAAAGTCTAATCAGAGGGAAGAGTGCGGTCCAGTTGTTAGCTCGTCTCACTGTTGATTCAAGGTTTTGAGAAGCGCGTCCTGTTACCGTAGGAAAAAAAAAGAAAGAAAAATCCCGCTACACACTTTAAAGCCGTGTTTGGATTGTGGGAGTTTAATATCGATATTCTATTAGCGCCCCTGGCCTGGCATGGCCGAGCGCGTTAAGGCGTGCACTCGTAATTCGAGGGTCGCGGGTTCGCGCCCGCGTCGCGCTAAACATGCTCGCCCTCCCAGCCGTGGGGGTGTATAATGTGACGGTCAATCCCACTATTCGCTGGTAAAAGAGTAGCCCAAGAGTTGGCGGTGGGTGGTGATGACTAGCTGCCTTCCCTCTAGTCTTACACTGCTAAATTAGGGACGGCTAGCACACATAGCCCTCGAGTAGCTTTGTGCGAAATTCAAAAACAAACTATTAGCGCCCCCTAACTTCCAAGTTTGTAACGGTTAAAGCATATAATGTTTGAATAGTTTTGTACAAAATCCAACAGAGTAGCAACAAATAACTTTACAGAAAAATATTATTTGATTGGAGCGAAGAGTGAATGGATACTTCATAAAATCGCGAAGTAAAAGGACGACTATATTTGGTATGACAGGAACTTGAATCTTCGACAGTCAGATGGGGAGTCGCGCCTCCTAACCATAAAGCCAAGCCTGTGTGCGGTTAGAATACTCTCGTACACCTGATTTATTATGGCCCTCTAGTTGTCAAACCATGTACGTTAAGTATAGTAGGCGCTGTGACATAATATTAGGTTTGTTAGAGCTTTTTTGATTCGTAACTTTTAATACATCTCATAACGATTAATCTAGAGTAATATAAGCGAATACAACATGGATATCAACTAGTTTTTAATTTACCTATAACCACTGCGGATGAAATTTTTCACTCAAGCACCTTAACCTGAGAGGTTGAACAAAATATATTTAGAAACGGCTGGAGCACAAAAGCTTATCATATCACATCGTACAATAAAAACCTTTCAATTTATAACGTATAACTACCGTTAGACAAAACATATCTTTCCAATATCGGCACCGAGAAAGAAATGGTTTGTAATATAATATTTCATAACTATAGTGAATGAGCTTAAATTTTTAGGCCTGAAAAGTTTTAATGCTACAATCCATTAATAACCCACAGGCGGTCTGTAATTGATATATTTATTCCTTGTTTTATCTTGCTGTCAAGTTTGGACTCTAGTGGTTAAAAAAATATTGTTGGTAGAAATTTGCAAGGATTAAGTTCACTGTAAAAGTCCCTGGTGTCCAGTCATTGCTGGACTTACTAAGTATCATGTGCTTCCAATTCATCATCATGTTTTTTGTTTTTGTTTCTTTTTTAATTTCGCGCAAAGCTACTCGATGGCTATCTGCGCTAGCCGTCCCTAATTTAGCAGTATAAGACTGGAAGGAAGACAGCTAGTTATCACCACCCACCACCAATTCTTGGGCTACTCTTTTACCAATGAATAGTTGGATTATATCACATTATAACGCTCACACGGCTGGGAGGGCGTGCATGTTTGGTAAGACCGAAATTTGAACCCTCGACCCTCGGATTACGAGTCGAACGCCTTAATACGCTTGGCCATGCCGGGCCAAATACCACCATACTAATTACGTTAGTTTCAATAGTTCGTTATTAATCAGTCTTTTCTGTAATTTTTTCTTGATTATGAACTATGCGAATGTACCAGCAACCATTTGAACGAGGACTTTTTTTTTCAATATAAATCATCTGACAATCGAGCTGTATTTTGCAATATTTGTAATATTTTTACACGTTATTGTAAATATGGCGTTTCGGTACAGTAACTTAAAAATCGCGTGACGTCTCGTTGTGATAAAAATATTTTACGAAATCAATGATGCTAAAGCAACTGTGCAAAATTAGATGTTAATAAACTAATTTTTTTGTGTAGAGTAAAGAAGTGCAACCTATTTATAAGCTGTTTGAACTCAACATGTTAAATAAATAAAGTATACAGAGGTAGCCAAAATAACACATAAATACAACAGCTTTGCCAAGTGGCATTGTCGTTTGGAAACAAATACTAAATAAAATTACTAAAAAAAAAGGACTACAGGTGGCGCTTTAAAGTGACCTTGAAATCGAATTTTCTTATCATACGATGTCTTAAAAATCTGCATTAAAAGTGAATACCGTGTTAGAGATCATTAATTAGTTCATTCATTGATTTTTAAGATTATTATAATTATTCAATACAAACATTATTCAAACTCAGCATAACATGATGGAAGTCATTGAAGACAATACGATTCGTGCTGCAATACATCATGTCTTATTAAGTCTGAAGTTTCTTGTTGGAATAGGCGGATAGCATATTGAACACTCGCTATGATTTGCAGCGGCTTTACCGTGTACTTAAAATACGGTAAAATTTACCTTGTTTCTTCTTTGTCCCGATTGCCATCTATAGTTGTTTTATTTTCGTGAATTTAACCCATGCGTGTTTCTTTCAACATATCTGTATATAATATGGTTGTCTTCCCCACCACTATACTTCATACTTACATTTAATTTGTACCAGCCCTGTATTAAGACTTTCATTAGATGAAGAACCTTATAGTGAAATAACTTGCACGTGAGGTGCTTTGTAACAAACTGCTTTTTGTGTTGTACACTGTTTAACTAAGACATCATGTCGTTGTAATTAATTGTTCGCTGTAATTTGATTGGCCCGACGTGTCAAGGTGATTGAGGGGCTCGACTTATAATCCGAGGGTCGCGAGTTCGAGTCTCTGTCACACCAAATATTTCAAGAGTTGGTAGTGGGTAGTTATGACTAATTGCTTTCGCTCTTACACTGCTAAATTAGGAACGGCTAGCGCAGAAAGCCCTTGTGTATCTCTGGGATAAATGTAAAACAAAAACTGCAATTTTATTAATATTTATTATATACAAACGTGTATTTCGTTGATAACTGTAAACTACACTTTGATGCATTGAAGACTTTTAGTTGATATAAATAAAAGGATATAACTTATATGTGGGAACACTATGACATAATTATAGTATTCATATCTGTTTTTCTTAGTTTTTAGTATCGGCTTTCATAAATTGTACCATTGTTACTGAACAATACGAAGTCTTTTTGGAGTTTACTTACTAATGAAGTATATTTCATTAAAATTTACAGCTTGAACAGTATGTCAAATTGGTTTTCCAAACAGGTATGACGTTTTAATCATTATTCAGTACACAATTTTTTACAGTAAAGAACGTAGAGTACTTGATAATGAATGCATTAGCGATCGAAACGTCGTACCTATTCTAAAACTAATCTTACTGTAAAAGCCGTAAATTGTAATCAAAAACGAAAATTTGTTCGCTCACGTATTAGATAACTTTTAGTATTATAGTCAAAAATAGATCCTGTTGATTTTAAGGCCACATAAAGTTTGGTTTTTAGTTATAATAATAAAATGTAATCTGATAATTGAAAAATATATAGTACAGTCCCTCTTTTAGCTTAGTGCATACCTTGTAGAATCCATACTATATATCGAAACGACAAACTCCACGTTAGAAAAAACAAACCTTGTTAGGGTCATTATCAGGTCAGTTGTGCCGAAAGATAATCTTCTCAGAGGCATCATCAAACTAATTGTATCAAAAGGTAAAGCTAATTAAAGTTATCATCTGGTTAACAATTCTGATAGTTAACCTCAGTTAAAGTTATCATCAGGCTAGACGAGCTAAAAGTTAACCATGGCTGCAGCCATCACCAGACTAGATGCACCGAAAGTTAGCCTCAGTAAAAGCCATCATCTAACTGGATTTTTGAAAACTTCCATTTAGAGCTTGTCGGTGGTGAATGTTGTTGGAAATTTATAAAGCTTTCATAACTCATCTTGTCATGTAATGCTGACTTGTCCAGAGTAACTTGTTTAGTTTCTATGAATGCGCCATCAGTACTACGTATATTTACTGTGCTTAAAGCAATCTTTTTATTTTTTTTAGTTGGTTTACTTGTTTTGCTCAAAGCTACACGGGGTCTATTTGAAAGACTAGAGAGAAATTAGCCCTTGGACTATGCTTATACCAACAAATAGTAGGATTTACCTTTCTTACAACGTCTGGAAAAGTAAACATGCTTGGTGTGACGGAAATTCTAGCCCGCGACCCTCAAATAACGAGTTGAGAAACCAAATCATTTAGCCATGACGGGTCAGTTTTTATTATTATTATTAGCATCTTTATATGTTATACAAAAAAACAAAATGAAAAAACAACATCAAAAAGCGATGCATTATTATTTCCCTCTTAAACTTGTTATCGTTATTAGAAACAAAAACGGTTATTACGCTTTGTCTAAAAGTAATTTACCAGATAATTCAGATTACACTCATTTGAATAAATTTTACGGTTACTTTACAGTGAACAACATTTATTTAAACCTCTTAGAAAGATAAAAACAGCGTCTTTTGTTTCTTGCGTAGTTCTTTGTACGTTCAACCATTTGAAAGCAGATGAAAAAAACAACAACAAAATACAATTTACCGCATACTTTACGACTAAGAATTTAAGGGCTTGTCATTTTGCCTACTTTAAAAACGATAACATTTTTATATTAAAAGAAATGGTGATGAAATTTATATAAGGAACCTTTGGTCATTTAATAAATATAGAATACAAGAAAATGATTGAATATAACCAGCTTGTCCAATTGGTTACTATTCGTCTCATAATTGTTTTGAATTTCGTTACACAAGAGTTATTTGCAATATTGATCCCCAATATAGTAATGTAAGACTAAAGGAAAGGCAGGTAATCATCACCATCCTGGAGCTTGTACAAGGTTATAACAATAAGTATTTAAAAAAACCGAAAGTTTTAAAATATTATTTCAAATTAGAGTAAAATTATAGAATGGATATCTGCGCACATCCATCTTCTCTAATTATGAAATGATAAACTAGAAGAAATGAAGTTAGTTTGCAGAGCTCATCACCAATTCTTGGGCGATTGTAAAACTTTGTTCCAGATTACGAGATTTTATTTATAGAAAAAATTTTCCTAGTTGAAAATATGACAAATGATTCTTTGGTTGAACTTGGTTTTATAAACCGCGTTGCTGCTGTAATGTTGCTAACGTTTATAGGACAAATTTCCGTACACCGTTTAATAATATTGAATAAAATGTTGGAGATAATGATTTTTATGTGAAACGACGAACCACTCGCATTATTGGATGAGAACAATGAGTCAAGAGATATGGTTCGTATGAATCTTCATACTAAGCCCACGAAAACGGATTTCTGTGTAAAACACGTTTAATCAGTAGGAGAGGCAATACGCTAATTTTCTTGATTATTTTACTGTGTTTAAGTCATATTAAAAGGCGTAAAAATAGGCGTACTTTATTTAAGTAACACAAGTGCTGTAAGTTTCACATAACTGTGAAATATTATGAGAGAAGCTTACGTATGTGTAACATATTTTGAGACATATTGACAATATTTATGAGTTTGAATGTATTCAATAATAATATGAGAGAAGTAAAAATTGTGTAAAAAGTTGTGTCACCAATTAATTCTATCCTTTTTAGTAGGCAAGGAATCCGTGAGCTAAAAATTCGCTAAGAGTACACGACGGGTAAGTTATTGTCCAGCTTTGCGCTTAAACAAAAAAAAAATAAAAAAAGTAAAGAACTGAAGGAGTTGTTGTCAGATTCTCAGCAACTGCAATAAATACAAGAGGGTAGGTATACTTAACAGCGACAGCACTTGAAATTACTTTGGACAGAATAAGAATAAATGAATCTATGAAATATTTTATTTTCCTTTTTACTAGCTGTAGTTATGTGAACCAGCAATACCAATCGTAGGACGCGT
Source organism: Carcinoscorpius rotundicauda (assembly GCA_011833715.1). Taxonomy (NCBI): domain Eukaryota; kingdom Metazoa; phylum Arthropoda; class Merostomata; order Xiphosura; family Limulidae; genus Carcinoscorpius; species Carcinoscorpius rotundicauda. The sequence continues at coordinate 119,718,535 of CM022393.1, read as the reverse complement.
ATGTATCCAATTCGATTGTATTCTCAAATTGAAACAAGTTCAAGCAGGATTATATCTCTATATCTTTATAAGCTGCGACCATTCCTCGTTGGATGTAGTTCTCTGTCAGTCTAGTCCGCTGTTTCATATTATTAACATATTTTAATTCTAGGTTTCCATTCCACAGTTTTTAATATCCACTTCTTGACAGAATACCTTGTTAAATTTCCTGCCCATTTCCAGTTAGTTCTTAGAATGAACCTTACTGCCTCTATTATATTTCGTGTTTTTCGTATTTTGTCATTTCTTCATCTGTGTTGAACTGTTATATGAAGTATTTTTCTTTCTATAGCTATGTGCGTGGTTTATCTTTTTCCTTGTTTCTCATGTTGGTGTTATATAGGATTAGTGTAAATTAATCTCCGAGATCCTGAGTGTGGCGAAGTACATCAATTTAGAAGTTTTGATCTCCTGATTTAAAAACTGTAATTAGATCTGAAGTTGGTCAAGATATGACAGAGCTACGAGCTAAAGTTTAGCAGTGCAAGACTAGAGGCAAGGCAGCTAGTCATCACGAACCACCGCTAACTCATGAATTACTCTTTTAAAAATGAATAGTGGGATTCACGGACACATAATAACGTCTTTCACGACTTAAAGAGCGAGCATGTTTGGTGTGACGAGGAGACGGCTGAAAAGTATGAAGTTAATCAGGTGTCTTTTTCTCTTCTTTTAACCTCTGACGCATTATTTCAAAAGTTGTTTTAACTCACAATCATCTCTAAGATAGTTTATGTTTGTTTCAATATGTTGTTGGCTAATAATACGTTATATTTCTTTCCGTAATATTTTCCAAATTTTTCCTAATATCATTACGTATTAAACCATAATACGCCCTATAAAAAAAGGAAAAAATATTTCAAACAGTTCTATTTATTTCTGCTTAAACGTAAAGCCTCACAGTTTTAATGTGTTACCTGCCCTCTGTTCATCGCGGAGATCAAAATGCGAAGTTCAGTGTCATAAATTCTAAAGCTTACCGCTTGACCATTAGGGAAATTATAAACAACTAAAAGAAATTTATACAAAGTTTCATTGCCAAAAATAATAAAATATAATTTGGAAACTACATATGTATATTTTTTTAAATTCCTCAACGATATGAACCTACGAGAGAAGAAAATATTCTTATTACCAAGTAGAAGCAGATGTTTTCATAACCTTCTGATTTTTTTCTTCCCTCGAAGTTCATTAAAAAAAAGAAAAGATAAATCAGAATAACGCTGAGAGAAATAACTAAAAATGATTTTATAGAAGCAGAGCTGAAAGATAACACTGAAGAGAGGAGGAGCCGAAAGGTGAATCCTTTCTTACGAAGAAAATTGAATTCTATGGTAATCATATGAAAAAACGGAATGTACTGAGCAAAATAATATTGAGTATTCAAAGCCAACATAAGCCTACACTCTGATATCAAGATACTGAGTCTTATGATCTGAATACCTATATTGGAAAGCGCTTTAAGTAAAAGAAAAATAAAGGTTCAACGGAGCTTAGGATCCATTCTTTTGAATGGCCATTATTAGAAAAAATTGAAAGGATAGGATTAACCTGGATCTGAGGTTGTGCCTCGTAAAAATTAATATATGTATATATATCCTAGTTAGTCATAACGTAAAATCAAGCCAAAACAAAAATAAATTTATAAATAATAAACAAAAACGATCAATAATTAAAAAGATCCCAGGGTACAAACTAAACAAACAGGATTAAGAAATAGCAATAAATATAGCAATAGAAATTAAGAGAGCAAGATGTGGGTACTTAAACCCACAACGTCCCACATCTATATCATCCTTCACTGCCTGGTAGACAGTTGTTAAAAGGTGACTGCTCTCCAAAGTAAAGAAAAAAAAATGAAAAATAAAAATGCGAACAAGGAAAATAAGATACTACCAGTTGGGGGTAAGTAAGTTGAAAATCAACCTCTTGAAGTTTGCATTCCAGCTCTCATTATGATAGAAAAGCACTAATTGGTAGCCCAGTAAACGAATTATACTGGTTATATAACTGAATGGGACTTTTCATACTAGTATATCCCCACAGCAATGTGGGTCCTACTACTTCAGTGACCTCCACACCTAGGGTACATTTTATATCCCACATTATAGCTTGTGTCAAAGATTCGCATTTGCTGTTTTTAACGCAGTCTTTCCTTTTGATTTTTTTTACTTAGCATAATCGGTATTCACTTTCTTTAATATATATATATATATATATATATATAAGTATATTTTACTTAAATGAAAATAAAACTTTAACTTTCAGTTCGTTAACAATTTAAATTATAATTTCGTTTTCTGAAGGAAAAGGTTTGACATTGCTTGGTGTTGAGTTGAAATTATACTGGAAACATGACAAAATGTGGTCGTACACATTTCTTGTATTTGAAGAAGAAGGATAAATATTAAAGATGTTTTTTTAGATTATTTTCTGGTTATTATTTTATACCATACTTCGTGTCATTTTCTCCGCCAGACTCTCTCAACGCAACCGACAGGAAGTGGGAAGCCACTTTTGCCACCCCTTGCTTCAAAAGGAATAAGGCAATATTAGAACTGACAGACACAATCTTTCTCATTTAGACGTACAGTCATGTTATTAAATAGAAAAAGTGAAGAGTGCTTTTACCGAAAATAGTGTTTATTTTGTTTTTTTCTAAAAAAAAACAGTTCTCATTCAGGCACGTCTGGCTTTTCTCTGCTGTTTAAAAACCTTAATGTGGTTCTAGTAGATAATTTTTTGAGAACTCCAGTACTTTAAAGTGAAAGCCAAAAAAGTAATTTTGTTTTCAAAAAGTCATTAAAGCTTTCATGTTTTTGAAAATAACGCAAGTGAGAAGAAGGTGTTAAGAAAAATCTACGATTAAATGAACGAAACAAACAGGGTATATACATGTTAAAAGTAAAGGGAAAAGGCTCAATATCAGCTTTACTAGACTATAACAAGTAAAATAAGAAATAAGATATTTTAAAAACTGATGTTTAGGAACTCCTAATAAATCATTTTGTCGTCTTTGTCATACTGAGTGATACATACATCAGTTGGTTAAATGAGCAATGCACTTAAGATGAAAACAGCTACACTTGAATTCTATTTCAAATATTGTGACCGTGAAATGTATATTTGATTTGTTAGTAAAAAACAAAGCTGTACAATGGGCTATCTGTGGTGTACCTACCGTGACTACGGAAATTTGAGTTTTAGGCTTTTAAGATCTCAGGACTTATTGCTGAACCACCAGAAGGTAAATGTAGGATAAGGGTTATTTGTTGTTTAGTGCAAAATTATACAATTGGTAATTTTTGTTGTGACAACCACGAACATCGAAATATATTTTTTGAGCCCACAAACGTAGTGATGAGCCACATATATATCAGTAGAGGATAAGAAAAAAGAACCATACCAACCTCAGCTTGTAATTAAAGTTTCAAATGTTTCACTTCAATGCGCATCATTAGTAGAATAACGATTTTCTATGATATTATAAAATATTCTTTTTTTTTACTATTTTATGATTATTTGGGTTGCTATTAGAACATCGATTTGGAAAAAGGTTGAAAGACCAATAACAACAACTGAGGACGAAAATGACTTAAAATGATAAGAATTATAAACGAATAATTACAAATCAAGGTATTAGCTAGAATTTTATAAAAATGTATACATTTAAAAATTATATTAATATGAACACGTTATTTTTGTTTTACAAGAAAATTAAGTAATCCAACAATACAAGATAAGAAAAGTAATAAACAGCTGGTTTTAACCGCACTCTTAAACTATTTTAGTATTAAAAATAGCACAGTAGTATAAATGAATACTAATAAAAGAGTCATTAGGAGTGGATTATATTTAGGGCTAGTATCATGTGCTTGCGCGCATTTGTGATTTTCTTATTGCAAAGCCAAATCGGGCACTCTGCTGCTGTGTCCACCAACGGGAATCAAACTCCTTATTTTGGGGATGCAATTCTGAAGACTTACCGCTGTCCAAGCTAGAGATTCAAATGCTTGTAAAATAATAATGGAGCAATTATATCGAATATAATATTTTGAAATAATCAAAAATGAAAGTAAAAATTAATTGATTTTTAAAAGGCTTAAATATAAACAATAAGATAAAAAAGTGATTGGTTTGAATCTAAGTGAATAAAAATCTATTCTTCGTACCGCTGGTATATAAAGTATCCAGATTTCTATTGTTGGGACGTTTTCGTATCGACTTTAACTTTGATATGTAACGTAATATCATTATTCGAAAGTGGTTTATGGAATTGCCATGTTTATTTGAATATCAAGCAAGTTATTTGTGAGAATAATTTGTGTAGAAATTTTTTATGATATGTTCACTCTCCTCCTGTGTTTGACTTCCTGTTCATATAACTGACCACATCATTCGAGACAATGCAATAAATTAGACACTTAAATAAATACATAGATGAATATCTGATATAATGTGTGGGTCTTTGTTCTACAAGTCAAATTTGTAACATTTATATGACATCAAAATTTGGAGAGTTCGGAATCAACAACACTTTCAACAGCTTGTTGGGTTGTCGGTTTCATTCGGATTAAAGAGGTAACTATAAAAAGCCAATGATTAAAGATGCAACTATGAAAAGAAAATTATTAAACGAGGAATTATGAAAAGCTAGTAATTAAATTGGTGATTAAGGAAAGTCAATGATTAAACAGGTAACTATGAAAAACCAGTAATGCTTTGTTAAACGAGTAGCCTAGCTTTCAACTATGTATATTAGAAAAACAAGTTATGTCCCTATAGATGGTAGCCAACAGGGACACAAAGTATTGATTTGACACGTTTTTCAAATAGCAATCAGTAAGACTGTCATAGTTCTTGCTTGGCCTCATATTTTTAAGAATATTATTATTTCTTATAAATGATTGTAAATATGAGGCTTAATGAGAAATCTGATAGCCTTATTGGCTGTTTAGACAGCTCGTCGTAACTTTGTTGGTTCTTCATAGGCAACAATGTGCCATTATACCATTCATGTACTTTTAATTTCTGATAGAAATAATGTGATTTTATGTACTTTTAACTGCTGTTCCTCTGTTGTAATTTTACAAGATGATGACCGCAACGTAGGTGTTATAGGGATAATATATGAGCACTAATGAGATCAGATATGTGATATATGTAAGAACTAATGAGTTTGTTTTTTGGTTGGTTTTGAATTTTGCGCAAAGCTACATGAGAGCTATCTGTGATAGACGTCTCTAATTTAGCAGTATAAGACACGAGGGAAAGCAGCTAGTCTAATCATCACCATCCACCTCAAACCATTTAGCTATTATTTAGTCAACGGATAACATGATTGATCGTCATGTTATAATGCCTTCACAGCTAAAGGGACGAGCATGTTTAGTGGTATAGGGATTCGAACCCGCTACCCTCAGCTTACGAGTCGAGCACCCTAATCACTTGGCTAGGCCATGCCGGGCCTAATACTACTTGGACACGTGATTTGGTGTATATAAGCACTAATAAGGCCCGTGATGTTGCGTATGTAAGCACTAATGTGAGCAATGGAAAGCACTAAATAGAACCCGTGATGTGGTGTTGTACTTTAATGTTATGCTGTAAAGATGTTTCTTTATTAATTTTATCCATTTATTACATCAATCTACTCAGAATATTTTCAAAATAACTCGTAGTAGTATTACATATCTTTACACTTTCCATTACATTCAGAACCGGATTACGATAACCTGTGCAAACTGTAATTTTAATATACTGCTTTTGACAAAAAAAGAATGACTCCAGTTGCACTTAGAAAACCCGTGAGTGTCAGCGTTATTTAAACGAATTCTAATTCGAGCATTTTGTTGTAATTCATAAATATTTATTCCGAAAATTGGACGTACAAAATCTATTAAACGTTGCTTTAAGACATGGCCAGTTATTTAGTTTCAAGACATGGTGTTTTTTTAATGAAGCACAAAGCTACACAATGGGCTATCTGTGCTTTGCCCACCATGGGTATCGAAACCCGATTTTTAGCGTTGTAAGTCCGCACCCATACCGCTGAGCTACTATGTTTGAATAAGAACAATAACTCTTAACTGATTATTTTTATTCATGAAGTTATAAAATATAAATCAAATAACATTTCTACAGTACTCCATGATTCTATTACTTTAATATATTTCTTGAATTTGAGATTATTATTCTGTTAACCATCTTAACAAAAGGAGAAAGGGTGGAGATTTATGAAAAATAACATTGGTGAACATTTTTAAAAAGTATTAAATAGCTTTTGGTGAAATAGAGAAATATCCGAAACCAAACGTAGTGAGGCTGAGATGTGATTTCTGAAGTAAATATTTAGTGTTATTTCACTGTTCATTTACAAAATAGTGATTAAAATACTTCAGTTTTTTTCCTATATAATCTCTTTCAGGTGTATTGTATAAATTGCATAAAATACAAACACCGATGGGATTTTCAACCCAATGGAAGATCAAATCTTTATTATTACGTACAGCTGACTGTATTATTGGTGTGACGGAGATTCAAACTCGTACTCTATGATTACGAGTCGAGCTCCCTAATTGTTTTGTTTGTTTGTTTGTTTTTTGGAAATTCGCACAAAGCTACTCGAGGGCTATCTGTGCTAGCCGTCCCTAATTTTGCAGTGTAAGACTAGAGGGAAGGCAGCTAGTCATCACCATCCACCGCCAACTCTTGGGCTACTCTTTTACCAACGAATAGTGGGATTGACCGTAACATTATACACCCCCACGGCTGGGAGGGCGAGCATGTTTAGCGCGACGCGGGCGCGAACCCGCGACCCTCGGATTACGAGTGCACGCCTTAACGCGCTCGGCCATGCCAGGCCCGAGCTCCCTAAGCACCTAGTCATGTCGGGCCCATTTTAGAATCAATATTTGGAGGTATGGCGTATTTCTGTTACTACTTTAAGCACTGGTAGCTTATGCTTGGATTATTTTACCAACTTTGGTTCAAAATTACATAATTTGTGCAATGGCGATTTAATGAATAACTGTTCCCATATTCGGCCTTGTAAGATTTCATTTTTGCGACTAACATTATACATGTAGACTATTGTGCATCTTTTTGAAATAAAAAATTTAGAGTATTACTAATACTTAGTAACAAACGGAATGTATAGCAAAACTCATGGAAGCTTTTAGACTAATTTTAGTCGTCTTCAAGTTTCTGAAGATGGACTAAAATTAATGCGAAAGTACACTTAAATCAGGATTAAATGAATACTGTCCGTTTCGATATCAAGTAGAAAGCAACACAATAAACTATTTCTATGCTCTGCCTACTACAAGTATCGAATCCAGATTTTAGCATTCCAAGTCTACAGACATACCGTTGCGCCAGTGTGAGGTCCAAATGAGTAAAACAGTGCTTTTCACACATTACTAAACAAAGAATTTGTTAGGAAATGAGCCGATTCAGAATGAAATTAAGTACAGTAAAAATTTCAAAACGTTTACTTGAATAAAGCTTTGGCATCCTGACAGCTTAAGTCTGAAAGTATTTGTGTTTCTTTTCCTGAAATATTTACTGTGATAGGAGATACACACACGTATTTTTCTCGATTGCTTCAGCTTTTATAACAAGTTCCACTCACTCAGTAAAACCATGAGAGATATTTTTCTGGTAAGCTGCTTTCGCAAGATATATAATATAAATAAAAAAAGAAAAATGAAGAAAGCGTTTTTGCACGCAATTGCGCAAATATATAAAGTACGAAGGTGACGCCCTCTAATCAGAGAAGGTTTAAACACTCCATTGAAAGAGAAGCAGCCATAAATAAAGAAAGAACTAGACTGATGTAAACACACAGTTTTTCTTCTTCTAGATAAACAAATGTTTAATTTTGAACACATGTTCTACATGCTCAGAAGAATAAAATAAAAGCTCGCCACTCTCTCTTGTGTGTGTTCTCTTATAGCACAGTTAGATCGAACTATCTGCTGAGTCTACGGTAGGGAATTGAACCCCCTAATTTTAACGTTGTTAATCTCTAGACTTACCGCTGTTCCAGCAGGTGACTGTTCGTTAATAGAAAGTATCAGTTTTTATTTCATATTTTCGTTTTGTAAAATGTAAAATGTGTTTATTTACAAGCTGAAAGTTGAATAATACATTTTTAATAACGTATTTGTATTAACTCGATAGTCTTAGATCACTAGCCTAAAAAAAACAATGAAAAGAAACCACAAGAAAACTCATCATTCACGATTTCACATATTTTCATTCCACCGAATATATACAACATGAAGCAGACTTTGTATAACAATAGTAAATCTTGAAAATGGACTGGTGTAAGTCTATCATATTTACTTTATCTTTAATACTCACCTAGTAGTTGTGGCTACGGATCTAATAAGCCTCCAGACTGACGCGAACACCATTAAGGGTATTAAAGATGGTCAACGTAAAAGCAGTTTGAATTCGACCATTTAGGATAAAGCTAATGGGTTCCTTTTGCCAGTATATAATGTGAACTCAGACTAAAAAAGGAAGGAAAAACACTGACGTCTACACGTCAATATGGGAATTATTACCCTGTTTCTTTTGGATTTATCATATCATTTGATTTTGTTGTTTTTAATTAAGCACAAAGCTACACAATTGGCTATTTGTGATCTGCCCACCACAGATATCGAAACCCAGATTCTAGCACTGTAAGTCCAAAGACACGCTGCTGTGCCTCTGGGTGGGGCACGTCATTTGAGAAACAATAAATTATGTTAAATAATACATTCCACTGACTGTAAAATAAAAAAATTAAACCTTCCTGGATTCAAAAGTAAAAAAAAACAAAAACAATTTTTTTTGGCACAACGAAAGATAAAGTCTTTATTATAGCAATATAAGTATTGGTAGCTACCAGTCCTGATGATGGTAATTGTTCTACCAAAGTTAGTCGGCTGAAAATATGAATAACGTTTTTATCTTTAATTATGACAAAACAATTTTTTCACGTTTGATATCTCAGCTTCAAAACAACTTATGCCTAGACGTTATAGCAAACACAAAGTGTTCTTTTACAGTAGTAAGATAAAAAATGAAGTTAAATTAAGGTATTTCTTTAAATTAAAAAAAAGTTGACTGTTTGTGCGCATTGTTCCTTCCTCAAAAAACAAAATCTGTATCTCAGACAGAAAATCATGTGCACTTGAGAAATATCTAATATCAAACTCAAGAAAGATCGAAGTGATAAAACAAGAAAGGATAGACAAGCAAAACCTTAAAGCTTTAACATAAGTATTTTAGTTATTTGATTTTCTCTTGATGAAAGATGATATAACTAAATCAATTTCATAAAAATAATAACTCAAAATAATTTAGAATTATCATTAGACATTCTAATAAGGGACTGCATGGACCTAGCACATACCACACAAACAATGTAAGAATTTAGTAGATGATAATGAAGCACAAAAAACTGAAACCAAACTAACTTCGCTGTAAGAAGCTACAGAAATACTTCTTTCATTTGAAGAACAGTTAAAAAAAAGATAAAACACCGAGTACTTTCAGTTGAAGATATTTCAAAATTATAAACTATTTCTCACTTCATTGTATTCTGTTGTTTTCTTCATATTTTACAATATTTTTAGATTACTTTCATGCATTTTCAGAATTACGTTACAATGAAGATCTGTTTTTAGTACTAAGATATTATGGGTAACTGTAAGTTATATGTGAATGCTAGACACATATAACCTAACGCACTCTATCGTTAAGAATCCACTTTCCATTAAGACATGCAAGTTTGACGTGATTGCTTTAGCCGTGGAAATACTTTATGCTCTTTCCACCTCAACATTATCTGACTGAAGAGATGGCTAAGCGCCAAAAATGGCAAAGTGATGTTTTTTGGTTATTTTTTTTAGTTTAGGCTCAGAAGATCTAAAGTTTTAAGTGTTAGGAAAGTCAATCAATTCCATACTAATTGCTGAATAACATATCAACTTCCAAGGGAAAAATTATTCAGATCAAACTAATGTCGTTAGTTGAAACTGAATAATTTTCCATTATCAGCCAGTATTAAACATTTTTCTACAAGCAAATGACATAGCTTAAAAATCAATTTATTAAGTCTAAATAAGCAAAACGAGAAAAGATTGTATTTACACATACGCTACAGATAAAGATAAAAATGCAGATAAAATTTTAATGTATTTTTAAGAGAACCTACTTAAACTTTGTTCCCACAGATGTGGATCATATTTTTGGTTCTTCTTGGTGACCGAGAATTATAGACAGTACTTACTTACATTGATATGTACATTCTAAACCTACAGTGCAAGTGACCACATGTTCAAAATACCACAAAGTGAGTAATCACAAGTTTAAAATCATACAATGAAGGTGCCTAAATAGCTAAAATTCTACAATGCAATCGAGTGCTCGAATTCTAAGAATGTTAGCTAAAGAATTTCAACAGAGGATACTAACTTAAATTTACGTTAATTAAAACCGTATACTTATAACAACTGATTTATAAAGTTTCTTTTTATGTACATTCTCTCCGTCCCATGTCTTTTTTTATTTTAAATAATGAATTTACTTTTAAAGAGGTTTACTATAGTACGTTTTAATGATGTTGGAATCTCAAAACGTTGTTACAGTACACGTAGCCATATTCGGACGTACTCTATCTGCCGACAGAGCATGCTGACAGTAGCTATGTGATCTAGTTTCTTCGTAAGGCTGTCATTTCTAAAGAATACTTGTACTTCCCGAGGCCTTCTGTAAGAAAATTAGCGAGGGCAAAAGTTCGAAGCGCCCGTTTTGACAGGCGACTTAACAGATGTGTGATATTGTAACTTGTTTGAATTGTTCTATTTGGTGGTAAGAAAATACAATGAAAATAATTTTGTCACCCATCTGTGGCCTTAGAGCAAAGTAGTTAGAAGTACTGTTGTTTTATTTGCGAGAATCATTCTTGGGATAGAAAAGGGACAAGGAGCAGCCTAGTAATTAGTCTGTTGGAAAGGTCTGATCTCTGAGAAATGGTGTCTGTTAACACTTCTGAACTTTCTTCTGTGGACGCAATATAAGGGATAGTCAGTTCTGTTATACGTTTTAAAAAATATCTTACAAAGCCGATGGTTATAACAGTTTGGCTGTCTTCCAACTAGTCAGTAGTTCAAAATCAATGACAGCTATACCTAAATTCTTGGGTCTCTCTCACTCGGCCTTTTCGCACATGTGCGTCTAACACCAGTGATATTCAGGCTAAAAATATAATTTGCGTTTGATTAGAAACTACACAAATTATTCTCTTTACATCCTGAGATAGCCAAACAAGTACTGTATTCTTCTGAATTTCGAGCAAAACTAAACGACCACTATCTGCGTTAGCCGACTCTACTTTAGCATAGTAAGAATAGAGAGAAAGCAGCTAGTCATCACCACCCATCGCCAACTTTTGGGCTACTCTTTTACAAACGAATAGTGGGATTTACCGTCACATTATAGAGACCCCACGACTGAAAGATAGATCATGTTTGGTGTGACAAGGACTCGAACCCGCAACCCTCGGATTACGAGTCGAGTGCCTGAACCACCTGGCCATGCCAGGCCAAGACTAGAAGGAATGCAGCTACTCATCACCTACGAATGGTTGAATTTATCGTTACATTATAAAGCCTTCAGGCTTAACGGATGAGTATGTTTGGTAGAAGGTGGATTTGAATCCATAACCCACAGATTGCGACTCGAGGGCCCTAACTTTTTGTCAACTTTTTGATCAGAAAGTGGACGATATTTACTAACTGCCTTTCTACTAATCTATTGGCTCAAAATTAGGAACTGTTATGTGTAGATCTTTATGGAGATTTGCGCGAAATTCTAAAACAAACAAAAAAGGCTTCTGTAGAGACCTATTACGCTCGAGATAATCTGCAGATGAAAATTAAAGATACTTAAAATAGTATGTAACCAAGAGCAGCATTACTCATATCAGTCAAGGTTTTTCAGTCCACAAATTATATGCTGTACAAAGAGGAACAATGTCTTACAATATTTTCATATTTTTTAAACTTTACGTGCCTACATTATATAAAATATAACGCTGTTCGTTTTTTTTAAATTAAATTTATTAACGTCTGATAACCTGTACGGCTCTTTTATTACATTGGCGGTCTCAAAGTATTTATTATCGTTAGAAGGCCCGGCATGGCCAAGCGTGTTAAGGTGTGCGACTCGTAATCTGAGGGTTGCGGGTTTGCATCCCAGTTGCGCCAAACATGCTCGCCCTTTCAGCCGTGAGAACGTTAAAATGTGATGGTCAATCCCACTGCTCGTTGGTGAAAGAGTAGCCCAAGAATTGGCGGTGGGTGGTGATGACTCGCTGCCTTTCCTCTAGTCCTACACTGCTAAATTAGGGACGGCTAGAACAGATAGCCCTCACGTAGCTTTGTGCGAAATTCAAAAACAAACAAACAATTATTATCGTTAGATAGCCATCAGATTGCAGGGTTTCAGATAAAGAGCAATTAATTTTTCATTGCTTTTAGCAGGAAAATAGTTTGCAAGATTTTTTGACGTTTGCTCAAATATTTCTTGAATATCTGAGAGAAGTGTAACAGATAAATCCAGATATGTATGAATGAAGCCTTTAATATAAAAATAAATAGGGAGAAAATTATCATTTAACGGATACAAGGGATCGTTGTTTTTTTATAATTTATATACGAAGTATACAAAACAAAATAAATGCTGCAATAGAAAATATACAAGCAAATAAAGTAATAATAGTTGAATAGACTTGATTTTCAATCCCTACGTTGGTCAGTAATCTTAAGCTGCTTCATTTACTTTATGGATAACAAGTACGTGCATGATGTGTTTTCCATTTTTATTATACCTGTGGGTGGGTGTGTGAATTTTTTTTATCGAAATATAAAGAGTTAACTCAGCTGAAGGCCTGGCATGGCCTAGCGCGTAAGGAGTGCGACTCGTAATCCGAGGGTCGCGGGTTCCGGCCCGCGTCGCGCCAAACATGCTCGCCTTCCGAGCTGTGAGGGCGTTATAAAGTCGCTCAATTGGCGGTGGGTGGTGATGACTAGCTGCCTTCCCTCTAGTCTTACACTGCTAAATTAGGGACGGCTAGCGCAGATAGCCCTCGAGTAGCTTTGTGCGAAATTAAAAAAAACAACAAAAAACTAAGCTGTAAAAAGTTTGTGGCGTTGACGTGATCAGATAGGAAGATACAAGACGAAAAAGTTGTTGTTTTAGAAATGTTTAAATTGTTTTACTGGAACTATTAGTTATGTTAATTATATTAATATGAGTTATATTTTTAGCATATTATTAGTAATATATGCACAGGATATTTCGTAACCAATGCTTTAAATGGTCGATTTTTTGCTGAGGAATTGGTTAAGGTGGGTTTACGGCGAATGAGTTATTTGGGATATTTTTTTTATTCATAAAGCCACTGCTGATGAACATAATGTAATAATTATATTTCTTCCTAGATTAACATCCGACGTGTTAAAATGACTAACACACTTTCTGAAAATTTAACGCTTTCGTTGTGAAGTAGTTTTGAAAGTGAATCCAAGGCCAGACTCCCTTAATCTACTTCACATGTGGCGGGACCATAAATCAAAAGCGAAAAGTGATGATAATTTAAGATAACAACTAAGAAGGGAAAACAAGAACGAACATTTTGAAGGGAAGTTTGAAGCATAAATTGCCATTAACAAAAAGGGTCACTTTTCGAAACAGCGATATTATTATGGAACCAGAAAACCGTTACTTAAACCACTCTTTTGACCCTACAAAGTTAGTTGGAAGGAGTGTAATAACTTTCTGTTACACAAGTGTCTAAATAACCTCTTGTTACAGATATCAGATATTTATATGCCCTTTCCTTTCAGCGGTATTATATTTAGCTCAACGAGCTTAAAACACAACGTATTGGTGCCATCGCGATCTTCTACATAATTTATTAAAAAGAACAAAATATTACGTATTTCAGTGCATAAAGTTTCAAATCTTATATGAAAAAATATACTTAATTCACATAGTTATTAAAATCAAATGCAAGATAATTAAGGATTTAAAAATTAAATATCTGAAACGAGATGTTTGTTTGTTTGTTTTTAATTTCACGCAAAGCTACACGAAGGCTATCTGAGCTAGCCATCCCTAATGTAGCAGTGTAAGACAAGAGGGAATTCAGCTAGTCATCACCACCAACCGCCAACTCTTCGGCTACTCTTTTAGCAACGAATAGTGGGAGTAACTGTTACGTTATAGCGCCCCAACAGCTGAAAAGGCGAGGATGTTTGGTATGACGTGGATTCGAAAGTACGACCCTCAGATTACGAGTCGAGTGCCTTAACCACCTGACCCTGCTGGGATTGAACGTGATTTTTAATGAACTCGTTGACAAAAACATTCCATATTGTAAAAACTGTTACTAATATTTATTTTATGAACTAACGTTATGTGCAACTGTTGTCTTCACATTTTCCTTATTTCATTTCACCCATGCAGCTGGTTAGTAAGAAAACTGTTACTGCTCATCATATTGTAATTCCAGTTTAAAACTATGCATTTAAGTACCTTTGAAAATGTTGTACGTTATGGTAGTTCTTTGTCTGTCTATGTGTTTAAAGATAACAAAATAGTTAAAATGTCAAAGTTTGCACTTCAGTGCTGAGGAACATACCCCACATTTTCAACTCTGGAGGAGTTCAAACTGTTACAGTCAGTCTCTTCAGAAAGAAAAAGTAATCGTGGAAGTGGTTTTATACAAAGCTAACACATGAATAAGAAACTTTCTATTACAAAGTTAATACGTGACTATGGGACTTTCTTATCATACAGGTGGAAGCACTGCCTATATAGGGATGGCTCAGATTTTTCATCGAAATGGTATTATAAATATCTCCTCAACAGATCATCATAACTTTATAATACTGTAGTATTTCCTTTGAAAACAATATATATATCTAATGACTAATTCACAGGTTCTGGAAATGTCTGTAAATGTCACAGCAAAAAGTTTGAATTCCTTATTTTTCTTTCTACTACTATTTATATTACACGATATCTCATCAAAACAATGCTGTCAACCAATTTTTATAATGTAAGATAGTTCTAGATGGAGTATCCCCTTTTATAAGTTTCATTAATAACCAGTAATATTTGTTTTAAATCATAATGTTATCATTATCCCTTGAAGTTAGCTTTTTTACATATATCTGGTATTTGTTATGGACAAGAACTAACATACAGCAGTATACATAATTATTCAATCACAGTTAACTTTAATTTAGTCTATATTTTTAACATTCCACTACACCTGAACTATTATGTAGGAATAACGCAAGTGTTATCCCTACTATGTTGTTTGTATACTTTGAATGATAGACATTAACCCTTCCTACATTTCTTTCCTTTTTAAAAAAAAAAGTTTGTCTTGTAAATACTACAGTGTCAATAGCTGTAGCTAATATTTCTTTGGGACTCGATGATGACGTCAGATGGTCCTTAAATTTTAGGTATTAAAGAAAATAGAATATTTCCCTTCCTTGGTCTATCTTATCCTCTCTGACGAAGCGTAAAAGAAAAGTGTCGTGTTTTAAATGACTTTTGTAGTAGTATTAAAAAACAAAAACAAATCGATACCAGTAGCACAGTTTTTATTACTATGTCTGAAAGATCTTAGTTTCCCATACGGTGCTAGAAACATATCAGTTTTACAAATGTTGAACAGTGGTTTTAGTAGGTTTAGGTTATTACTGTCTCTATACCCGTTTTGTAGAAACTTATTACTTTCTTTGCAAGTTTTGACATAAAAATATCGTATTAAGCCTATTTCCTGCATGGCTCGTTCTCCTCACACGGAAGATGACCACATTTCCATTAGATCGATTAGCTGCTGCTGTACGTATGGTAAGAGCTGCACGTAGTCCAATAGTACGGGTGCCACGCACAACTGTCTCCAAACATTTCCGTTAATTTAACTAAACCAGCGTATTTTTGAAAGCTTATTTAAGTTGAAGTTGTAACTGGTTTTCATGTGCAAATAAAGATAGAACTGACGAAATTCTCGTATATAAAAAACCAACAAAAACTCCATGAAGCAGCCTTGTCATAATTGTTTTTTTACCATATATATACACGCTATAACGACGTTTACATGCTTTAAGTAAACAAACTGACCCATCACAGAAATATGAATAGTCGATCAAAGAACGTTTTTCGCACATTATTTCCTTCATTGTAAACATTAAGATTCGATGAAGTGAGTGAGTGAGTGTTTGGAATTAAGCAAGAAGCTACACGATGGGCTATTTCTGCCCTGCATAGCACGGGTATCGAAAACCAGTTTCTAGCAGTATGAGTCCGAAGGTATACCGCTGTGTTACTGAGTGTACAATGTCTCATTTAACAAAGTCCCTTGTTGGTTCAGCGGAAAGCTTAAGGGCTTATAACGCTCAAACTTGAAGCTTGATTCCTAGCAGTAAACGCAGCATTGATAGTTAATTGTGTCGATTTATGATTAGCTCATTTATTAATCCAATCGCTACAGCATGAGTTTAAAATGTTTTATTCATTAATAAGACACACTGAATATTTAATGATATATTTATAATAAAATATCTTTAATTTGTTAATTTATTGTGAAACTGAAATATTTTGTATTAATTTCGAAGATTTGTTTCAATTATGAAATTGGAGTTCTTTCATCTACAAAGACGAGTATATGGTGAAGCTACTACTGACAAAATTTAAACGTTATACATCCAGTGGACACATTGTTTGCTTTATATACTGGAAAGATTATGGTTCAGTCTGCTTGGAGTTTTGCCCAAAGCTACATGAGGGCTATTTGCGATAGCTATTCCTAGTTTAGCAATAACAGACCAAAGGAAAATACGTTAGTCAATATCACACACAATAAACTTCTAGGCTACTCTTTGTGAATGAACAATGGGATTGACCGACACCTTATGTTCACGATTCTTTTCCATACAACATAGGTCTAACATAGCTTGTTTGCTAGAGCGCTCAACTCTTCACCAAACATGCTCGTTATAATGTGATGGTCAATCCCAAAATTCCTAGCTACAAGAATAACACAAGATTAAAAACAGCTGACTAGTTGTATTCCCTTTAGTCTAGCACGGCTAAATTAAAGACGGCTAGCGCAATCAGCTCTTGTGTAAGTTTGCGCGAAATTCAACAAAACAATCGTAAAACAGAAATTAAGCATCTATATCAAAATAATAATGAAATGAAATTTAGTATATAGAAGATCAACTATGGAGTCTGAGCATTTTTTGCTCTTGATATTGAGTGTTTGTTACACGAGACCCATCCTTGCTAGCCGCCCCTAATTTAGTTGTGTAAGACTACGGGGACGGCAGCTAGTCATAACCATCCACAGCCAACTCTTTTATCAATGAATAGTGAGTGGGATTGATCATACATTATAACGCCTCCACGGCTGAAAGGACGAGCATGTTTGGTGTGACGGGGTTTCAAACCCGCGTGTCAAATTACGAGTCGAGTGCCTTAACCACCTGGCCAGTTGTTGAGTAAGCTTGAAAATGGATAGGTGTTGTAAAACAAACGAATAAGTGAAAGTGTTTTTTTTTCCACATAAGATGTTTAAATAAACATATTTATATATTTTTAAATAAACACATTTATGTATTTTAGGAGTTTCATAGTAATTCCGTTTAACTATAGTAGTATTTGCTTAGCTTTTTTCTTTCAGAACAAAACTCACATTTGGTTATTTTCTGTGTCCATCGAGGTGAATCGAATCCGTAAGTCCTTAAACTCACTGATGACCCATTTTATATACAAGTAATTTTGTACTTGAGTACCAAACTGTTATGAAAGCTGGAAAGGTAAATTTTATATGACAAATATTTCTTTAAGTTGGATACAGTCCTATATTTGCCTGGCATGGCTAAGTGTGTTGAAGTGTTTGACTCGTAACCCAGGGTCGCGGGTTCGAATCTCGGTCGCACCAAACATACTCGCCCTTTCAGCAGTGAGAGCATTACAATATTACGGTCAATCCCACTATTCGTTGGTAAAAGAGTAGCCCAAGAGTTGGCGGTAGGTAATGATGACTAGCTGCCCTCCCTCTAGTCTTACATTGCTAAATTAGGGACGGCTAGCACAGATAGTCCTCGTATAGTTTTGCGCGAAATTAAACAAACAAACAAACAGTCTTAAATTATCAGGCCACACTTGGAAATAACGTGTACTTGGTTTGCATCGAATTACTTCTAATTATCGCTTTGCACTCTAAAATTGTGAGTTATTTACATTACAAGAACAACGGTCAAATCCCACTTCCCATAACAGTAGCCCAAAACTTAGCGGAGGGTGCTGTGTCAACCTTTCTTTCTTCTACTCTGTTAGTTCAAAAGAAGGGACGATTATACGTAGATAATCTTTTGTGTAGCTTTACGAAAATGCAGAAAACAAACGTTGCTCTTATAACGACCAAACAATCTGATTGTGGTATCGTTTGATTGTATCATTTTTCACCAGTTTTTCTCTGTTTTTGCTTTATTACCAGCAAGTATCTTTCTACAATAAATGATAATTTGGGATATGATGAACATTTAGGTTTTTGTTTTTGTGTATATGCGATGTACCTCCAGATGTAATTAGATATCTCTTTTCAATCAGTGATGTCGAGAAACCCACTTGTTGAGAATTTTATATGCAAAAACGGCTCGTTTTGGGTTCAGAACCGTTTGGGGTCGAAACGTTGTTCGCTCTTCTATTTAAAATATTTTCTGAACCCAAAACGAGCCGTTTTTGCATATAAAAAAGATATCTCTTTTATCTTCCCCACATTGTAGTTTGTACCCTAGATTAATTGTTCTATTTTTCTAAAATAACAGAGGTAATGAGATCATGATAAATTACGCTTTCTTTCTTTGAGATTTCAGATGAGTCTGAGAAGTTCAGCAGCAAGCCTGAATGGTTATAACCCTAAAAATAGGGTTTCGATATCCGTGATGGACAGAGCACAGATAGCTCAATTGTGTAGTTTTACACCTATGTAACAACTAAATAAAACAAAATAAGACGTAAAACTCAGCACTACTTTCTTCAGACTCGCTATAGAACAAATACAGCCTTGTACAATCTCTCAAAACTCGTGAAGAGATGAACCTGCTTAGAATGACTTATAGCTTTACATTCCTAGTCACAGTGAAGTAAACTAAAATTACTAAAGATTTTTCCTCTTCTTCTGTTTGTCGTTTGGCCTACGAACCTTGAATTCTATGAACTTTTCTCCAAAGGTGTTTGTTTCACAAGGGTTTATACGTGATACGAGGCTAGGTCTCAAAGTGTATACAAGTATGTTGGTCATTATGTAAATATCTGGTGTAATTGCGTACGTTTAAAAAGAAACTGACACTAAAGTGTATTTGTTTTTGAGCATTTTTAATCATATTTAGGATTAGATCATTTTCTGTGTTCACGTATTTCATAGTAAAGTGAATGAAATCATGTGTCGGAGGTAGTTAACATATTTGTAGTTAAGTAAGTGGAATTGCATGTTGCATGTAGTTAATGCACTTAATAGTTAAGTGAATGAAATCATGTGTTGGATGTAGTTAACATATTGAATAGCTAAGTGAATGAAATTGTATACTGCATTTAGTTAGCATATTTAACAAATAAATGAACAAAATCATTTTGCATGTAGGTAACATATTTGATAGTTAAGTGAGCGAAGTATTGTGTTAAATGTAGTAAAGATTCTTAATGTTTAAAAGAATAGAACTGTACATTTCATGTAACTGGTATATCAAAACGTTAAATGATATATTACCTACATTTCAAGGCTTCTGTATTTTCAGTTGACGGTTTATAAGATTATTTCTACTTTTACAAATCGTCTGTAAATAAAAAGTACTAAAACACGATTTCCTGTTTTATCTGCAGTTGAATAGAAGACCTGTATTTCCCAGAGTTTACATAACGAGAGAATTACGTTTTTTTTCATTTCTCTTACCTTTTGTTAAGTATATCAAATTTAACAAGGTTAGAAGAGTGGGATGTGCTCTATTCAACTAACATGTTAAAAATGAAAACAGAGACTGGTTCAGGATATAAATAGTACACATTTAGTACTAAATGTTATGTTACACGACTTGCACTTTATGTAAAGATTGTAACAAAAGAAAAGCTCTTGCTGGATACAAGTAGTCACTTCAGGGAAATGTTCAATATGAAGTTTTCATTTAATGTCGAGGGTTATATTCTACAGCTCACAAGATATAAATAGTCACTTAGGAGTAATGTTCAATATGGAGTTTTTTTTAATATCAAGGATTATATTCTACTGCTTACAGGACATAAATAGTTACTTCAGGAAATGTTCAATCCGGATCTTTTGTTTTCACAAACTTGAACATTGATGTTTACAGTTTGAGAACAATAACAACACCATGATATATCAAGTTACAATAGTTAAAAAAGGTAGATTTATGAATACTAAACCAAATTATTAATTTTTCTTTGTAAACTTTTGTAATGGCTGGTATATTTCTTGAAAATAATGGAATCTAAGAACTGGATCATAAAGTTTGTTTCTATCAGAATTCTAAATGTTGATGGACCTGTAGCGAAAAGGGATGACACTCGAAATACTTTTTGACATTTTATTATATGGTTTGATGAAACTAAGATTATAAATATTTTCATAAAAATTCCTTCAATGATTGAAGAAGAAGAGATGATTTATTTTACGTGGAATATGATGTTTAAACTTAGAAATCCTCATTAAACCCAGTCAAGCTCTATGGAAGCGGCACCTATATTTCTTTCAGTGAAGTTATTTTAAAAAGCTGGAGCGCATAAGATAACAAATTTAAAATTTTAACAGCGCTTTAGAATTTATTATTGTATTACTTATGTTTTAAACTTTTTTCTTATAAATTCCCAATACTACACTCAAAATATCTTAAAATAGAATAAACATAGCTGGGAATTAAAACTCAAGTCTGTTACATGAATCATGTAACGTACATTTTAGAATGTTATACTTTAAAGGTAGATGAAACAACAATAAACACATCTTCACTCGAAGAATTATATCATTTTCTCATCATCTTCATTTTTCATAAAATCGTCATCTACATACATTCTTGATCTGTTACAAGGTTAAAAATTTAATTATTATGGGCTAGCATTTTTATTGTATGTTTGTATTTCAGCAAACCTAATCGAAGGTTATCTGTGCTGGCAGCCCCTAATATTGAAGTGAGAGACAAGAAGGAAGGCAAGTAGTCAACAGTATTTATCGTACATTCTTGGACTAATCTGATCGAACAGTGGGATTTGACAGTTAGCCTAATAACGCCCCTACCCCCACTCCTACCCCAAAATTGCGGAGAGCGACTTTTTTTTTAAGTTTAAAATAAAGTATTATGAAATAGTTCTGTAGGGGTAACCCGCAACTAAGTTGGCCCCATACTTAAATATCTTCGGTATGGATAATGTCTGATTTGTATCCCCAAGACGCTTCGATTCTTTGCTAATTTGTATGTTCTACTTGTGTACTTTTTCACATTTATTTGAACATTAATCTAATAACTAGGAAAATTGAGACGGATTAACGTATTGCTCTAAGCAGTCTATGCATTAATAACAGATTACACCATTTACACTAATTCACGTGAATATATTTCTATTTTCTTTCATGTTATCAGGATGAAGTGTCTTATTGCCTCCTTCATCGTAGATTACAGAAGATGAGGTACACTGTCGATGTTAATTTGAATGTAATTGAATCTTTAAAAAATCCTACGATAAACTGTTCAACACACACTGAACTTTCAGTTACAACCAGGATAGTCAATCCAATTAATAAGTAAAGAGTATCAGTGTGGGCGATGAATTCCACTGGCTTGCGGCACGGCTTGGCCTAATGATTATGGCGCTTGATCGTAATCTGATTATCACGGGTTCGAATCCATGTTCTACCAAACATGCTTGGCCTTTCAGCTGTGGGGGTATTATAATGTGACGATCAACCTCACTATTTTTTGGTAAAAGATTTGACAGTGGATGTTGATGACTATATACCTTCACTCTAGTTTTACACTGCTAAATTTTGCACGAAATTCGAAACAAACTAAACTTTGAATGGCTTCCCTTGTACTGGCCAGAAGTTTTAAACTGAGACTGACCATACCTGTGTTCATTCAGATTGAAAATATGGTTATTATAAAATCACAATCACGTTTTAGACAGCTACTGCACTTTTAGTCCTTATTAAAAAATTTAGAGTGCATTTTGTGTTAAATTATTTATTTGATGTAGACTACAATAAGTGTCCAATTTACGTATTCACCAAAAGCATATGTTTCTTTATAACTTTCTTTTACTAATGTGGTAACAGACGTAAAACTACAGACAAATAGCAGACATCTCGTGAAAGAATAGTTCGAAAAATTGAAAAAAAATAAGGTGAGGGTTTACAGCAAGGTAAGCTTTTCTACTTGTTAATCAGATAATAAATTAGTAACTATGTTTATTTAAAATACTTTTGGTACGAAGCTATTAGGAAATTTTTAATACAAGTTCAATTAATCTATAATATTAACTTCCTGAGGGGGTTAAATGGAAATGTTGAATCCCTCCTGAAACTTTTTGCAGACCCTAAGGAATAAATTCTGGTTTGGTGACCATGGCGGCGATTCACCAGTTATAAGTTAACTAAAGGCTCTATATTGTTCAAATAAGTAATGTTCAATTGCTCTATATTGTTATTTATTTGGTTAATTTTTAGTTTCATGTATTGGAAATACAGGGTGTTCAAAATGTCCTTGTGCAACCTTAAATTCCAACAGCTTATAATGTACACCTGACATAATCAAAGCATAAACGGTTTATAAAAGCATAAATAATAAAGTTTTATTGTAGTGTAATACGTTTTAGCTCAGATTACTAACTAACATATATGTCAAAGATACAAGAAAAGGTTAGTTGTGAGATATACCTAGCTGATCCGAAGCCAATAATAGTAGCAAGGAGCTTTGGAACTTCTTACAATAAAACATCACACCTACGACGAGTGAATCTTTGAGAAAGTGCCTTCTCCCAGTAGCATGGTGCTCCCTGCTACTTTGATTTAGATGTGCCAGAGTTTTCGATTGATTTTTTTTCCCAAAGATGTGGACCTATACGCTTTGGACTTCTATCTATGGGTTCACGTAAAAATTTGCATCAAGCTACATGAGGACTACCTGCGCTAGCCGTTCTTAATTTAGCATTGTAAGACTAGAGGGAAGACAGTTTGTTATCACTAACCACCGCCAACCAATAATAGGATTGACCATCACATTATAACACCCTACGGCTGAAAGGGTGAGCATTTTTGGTGTGACGGGGATTCGAATTCAAGATCCTCGGATTACGACTCGAATGCCTTAACCCATCTGGGCCTGCCAGGCCCCATATTATGTGGAATATTTGTATTGCATTACAGTTAATTTGTTGTTAACGTTACAAATATGTTTATGTTGATACCAACTTAAGGATTTTTCACTTGTTTTTCCATTGTAAAGGTGAGTAGTAATTTATTGTGTGGCTTGAAATGTCCTTTTAATTAAAAATATGAAATATAAACAAAACAATAAGTAGAATAATATATTTCGTACATTTTATATAAATTTTGAAATTAAATTTATTACTCTTCAAAAAAGTGTTTAGTTATTTTTATGGCTTTTAAAGTTGCTCTAGTGAGGAGTCACCTCTGATAACACGAAACCTGTAGAATAATTTGTTAAGACAAGAAAGAATTAGAATCCTTTTATGAAGATACCTCAACAGATTATTTAAAAAATGTAAATTTTAAATGTCAGTGAAACAGGAAAATTGAGCATAGTTTCAGGGAAGCAACATAAATTCTGGACAGTAGTTTCATAACAGGACAGAGAGGGTCACAGAAGATCTTCTCTAAGTAAATAACATAGATTGATGTTTAATTTCAGTAACAATAGAGACGTTTTTGCAATATATTACTAGTTTAAAATATTTTATGGAAAGGATCAAAATGTTTTTATGGAAAAATATTACAGATATTGAATAATACGAATTTGCAACGCTAAAATCATGGGTTCGATTACCCTCGTGAGACACAGCAAATAGTCCGATGTGACTTTTTTTTATAAGAAAAACACACTAAGAAGGAGATGTGCATATCGATACTATGGAAACTTCCCTTCGTGGACTAGTCGGTTTCATCAGACCACGTTAGGATACACAATAACAAGAAAGAAAAAAAAGAACATAACACACCATAGAGTTCATGATGACAAAAAATAGCATTACGTTCTGTGGAATAGATTAAGTAGTGAAAAAAGAACGTTACTTGTTAGTAAAATAGATTAAGTGACGAAAAATAACGTTATGTATCTGTAGAATAGATTAAGTAGTAAAAAATAACATTACGTATCTGTAGAATAGATTAAGTAGTGAAAATTAACATTACGTGTCTACACAATAGATTAATTAGTAAAAATACTGAAAAAATAACGTTACATGTAGTGCTTGTTTGAAGCAAAACACAAAGTTACACAACAAACTCTTTATGCCCTACCCGTCACGAGTATCTTCAAAACCCAGGTTCTAGCGCTGTTAAGTTCCCAGACTGAGGGGCAATCAAGTATTATAAAATAACAACGTTACATGTCTGTAGAATAGATTGAGTAGCGAAAAAACAACGTTGTCTGTAAAATAGAGGAACTAGTGAAAAGAATACCCTTACGTATCCGTAGAATATATTAAGCAGTTAAACATTAAACCACAAACAAATAAATAAACACGCAAATCATGAAGGAAAGCTGTAAATCATAAACGACTAGTTTTGGTTTGAATTTCGCGGAAAGGTACACGAGGGATTCCTGCACTAGCCGTCCCTAATTTAGTTGTGTAGACCAAAGAAAAGACAGCTAGCCATCACTGCCCACCGTTAACATTTGGGTTAATCTTTTACAAACAAATAGTAGGATTAGCCGTAGCATTATAGCGCACCTACGGGTGAAGAGATAAGCAAGTTTGGTGTAGTGGGGGAGTGGAACTCGGGACCCTCAGATTATGAGTCGAGTGCCTTAACTACCTAGCCTCCATAAATGACTATTGCATAAGATTTACTTTTTCTCTCTCTACAACAAAACCCCTTTAGTAATTTTTAGTATGCTAGGTGCAAAATACGTGATTTCACTCTTTTTTGTCTATTCTTCAGTCCTTTACACTATATATTGTAATAGTTGTTGTTGTTTTGAATTAAGCACAAAGCTACACAATAAGCTATCTGTGCTCTGCCCACCACAGGTATCGAAACCCGGAT
The DNA here is from genome assembly GCA_011833715.1 of Carcinoscorpius rotundicauda. NCBI lineage: Eukaryota > Metazoa > Arthropoda > Merostomata > Xiphosura > Limulidae > Carcinoscorpius > Carcinoscorpius rotundicauda. The sequence goes on along the minus strand of CM022393.1, from coordinate 119,693,115 downwards.
TTTAGCGTGTAAGTCCGCAGACATACCGCTAAGCCACTGGGGGGCATTGTAATAGACAAAAACTCTGAATTACCCAATGACAAAATATGTAAATCCCTCCATTTAATAAAGAAACGACCACAAACCGATAACGTGAGGGTTAAATGAGCATAATTTGTTGGTGATACTATGTATAAGGCTTACCTGTAGTTGAAAAGAAAGTCATGCTTCCACTGCAGATGAGAAACAGTAACAGGCCAGAGTAGCGGGGGGCCATTTTTATTGAGTTTCTGTTGTGTTTAAGTAGCAAAATGAGCAACATCTGATTGGTAGTTTGAGAATGTTCTAACAATAACTCATTTTGTTCTTATAAAGATTTGTTTTAAGCAGAGAGCCACACGGGATGACTGTGACGTATTAAGCGCGGGCAGAACACTTTTCCCCTTCTCAGTCTTATCTCTCATTTAAATAACCCCTCAGCGAACAAAGACGACTTTACCCATGGCCGTGCATATACGAATGCCTTTCTTCGTTCGATTTCCTCAAACACGTCCCTGCGACCGAATCAATCTCTCAACTCTCTAACCGCCCTTAGAACTGTTTTCTGGTCGCTAAACTGCGAACTACCAGCTCCTCACCGAATTCTGCGGTAGTCGTTACCACCTGTCACGTGATGCAACTTGCACGCCCGTGGTTCTTCGTTGCTCGAGTGTTTGTCTTACTCATCCCTTAGAAACTGAGAACAAGGCCGTGCAGGCACCTACAGCGCTTTCTTCTTATTAGGAGTTGGACTGAAGGTCAATAAATGAATTAACCAGTAAACCTTGTTTTCATATATTTTCAACATAGTATGTTAACATCGCTGGTATCTTAAACATGGTAATTTATAACTGAGAGGAGTAAGGCAGTCTCCTACTATAAGTATTTACCGCGCATTTTCATTAATAAAACGATAAAACAAACTTGTGAGCATCTACGATCACCATGTATGGTAAAAACGTAATGTGTGTTATAAACAGACTTTATCAAACCACGATAAAAATCTTGAGCAATAAAAGTGTAAATTAAAAGTCGCAAATTATTATTTACGTGACGGAAAGGAATCAATTTTTACAAAATTTCCGAGGCAAAGGACATAAAACAGTTGAATGCATTATATCATGAAAACTACGAAATCGGAAACATGACAGACTTTCAGCTGTTGGTGTTATGTTTTACAATGGTTTCTACGGTTTGATGTTCATATCTTGATGAAACAAGAAAGTGCGACAGTTACATTTAATCTTTTCTCAACCACCAAGTTGAATTATTTTTCGCGTTTCTAGTTTAAGGCATAAGTTCTTTGTTATATCACTTTTATGTTTGAGTAGAGTATAAGACAGGCTATTTTGGGTTATATCGCTGTAAATCTGAAGGCTTACTAACATTTTAAATCGGATTTCGATACCCTTGGTGAGGGCAGAGCAAAGATAGCTCATTCTGCAGCTTTGCGTTTAGCAATAATCAAACCTTTTATTTTCTTTTTCTAATGAGATAAAACTGTGATCAACCTTTTATGTATTCACCACAGTTCATCTGAACACACGTGACAAAATTCACAAACTTAGATTTTCCTAGGCTTATTGCGTATCATAAACAGTTGCGTGAGACAAGTATATACTGAAATGCAAATTTCTTTTATACCGATGTCAGAATATTGCAAAAAATATTAATTACTTAAAATATTTAGACCTATGTTAAATTTGGTTGTTGTTTATAGAGACGACTTGCTGCGCTTAGAACACTTGTAAAAAACTTACTTACTCGTGGATGTTTTAGTTCCTTAAATATTTGATTACTCAAAATCACCAAGTGTTTTAGATGTTGTGGATGAAACGTATTTGTTCTTTTATTTTAATCATTCCCAAGGTTTTAACAAACTAAACAATATCCAAAGAAAACAAAAAGAACAGACACTAAAATAACTGATGTCTAATATATAATATGTGTGTGTATGTATTGCGTCTTTTGTTTCTCTACAAAATTCATGAGAAACCATTATTTGTTATCGATTACCGAATAGCTTTCTCCATTTTTGTGCAGAAATTGTCAGTATTTATTAATTAGTGTGAATAATATAATACTAGTAAATGGAACCTTTTATACGCAAAAAAAATCAGTCACAAAAATGTATTTTAAAGTGTTTTTTATTTCTATAACCCGATCCCCTCAAATGAAGGAGTGAACTTATAACGTTACTATTATAATTTACAAAATCTAACACTTCCATGTCTTCTTTGAAACGAGTGCAAAGGTTTTGTGAACGTAACTTCCGAAATCATTATTTCAGTACGTTAATTGAGTGTCAAACACACCATTGCATTTTTCACTGGAGTGTTAAGGGAAAGTATTTTATCAGTTCTGTGGGGCTGGACATAGCCAAAGTTTACCGAGACTTCTAGACATGATGTTGTTGAACACATTTCGTTCATTCATCTTTACTTGCATTATGAACGTGATAGTAATCTCTAAATTCGGTCCAAAGAGCATGACAGATATGAACGGTTGGAGGTGCTGTTAGCTAACTTCCTTTCTTTTGAAATTAGTAGAAAAGAGTGTGAATCTTAACGATCTCTAACTTGGTAGCTTAGCTCATTTGTTTACAAGGATATGCAGGTTAAAAATTCTAGCTATCTTTATATTTTGGTGGCTCTACATTGAAAATTAAAAATTCAGGACTACTAAATTATTTACTTCGAAAAGGGAAAATTAGACAGGTCTCAATATAACTTGGTCCAAGTTTAATGTTCATTAATCTGCTATATTTTAAATATCGTCTACATGGTTTTCGAAAATTTATAAATTTGTTTGAATTTCGCACAAAAGCTACACTACACGAGGACTATTTAGGATAGTCGTCCATACCCTAATTTAGTAGTTTAGAGAGAAGGCAGGTAGTTACCACCACTCTTTAGCGAATAGTGGGATTAATCGCTCATCATAACACTCTCCACGGCTGAAAGGGCGAGCATGTTTGGTATGACGGGGATTTGAATCCGCGATCCTTAGATTGCGAGTCGAATGTACTAACTTGTACTAAGCTTGGCCATGCCGAGCTTAAATGTACAAAAAGAACTGATTAGAAATAAGCTATTCCAACACGGTGTCTTAAGCAGATAGATAGTACAAATTGTGTGGTATTAAACTTCCTCGCTTGAACAAGTAGAAGATAAAAATCGCATGATAATTCTTTTATATATATAAGAAACGAACTAAATCCTTTTATATGTATGAACGCTATAAAAAAAAAAAAGTTCACAAGATTTAGCGTCAGGAAACCAAGGGTCTTATTGCATCAAATATATAAGAAAAAAGCTCTTGTTTTCTTATTTTAGAGTCCAGCAACACTGACCTCACTGAGTCTATTCGACGTTACATGGTGCTAAATCTCTCAAGCTACATTTAATTTTCGTAGCGGTGAATAACTGATTCACATCCATAGAAGTGTTTTTTGTGATAGTATAGATCGAATTAAAGTTTCGCTACACTATTCGATATTTAAATAATGGTTGAACATGGAAGAAATAAATATGTTTTAAATGGATTTTTGACGTTGTTGTTTTTTTTGTGGCAGTATAAATCGAACACAAGCTTCGCTATACTCTTAGTTATTTGATTAAAGACTAAACATGTAAATTTTATCAACAACAAATAAACCAACTATGAAACAAAATACTTTTCTTGGGGCGTTATAGAACGCATTTAAGCTTCATCATGTGATTCGTCATTTATTTAACGAATACCGCAGTAACACAGTTAATGGTATTAAACGCTGAAAACAAGGTTTCAATGTTCTTGGTAGGTAGACTACAGATAGCTCGTTTTGTGCTTAACTTAGAATAAACAAGACAAGTATTAAAGTTATTTTTCAGACTCAATTTTTTGCTTTGTTTTTCCAAATAGTTGTTTTTTCTTTTGTGTGTAAATATGTTAAGTGAAACCTACTGGCTAAGAAAAAATACATTTAAGCAAGTCAGGTCGATATACTGATCAGATTCGTCTGTCTTATTAATATTTATATTCAAATGAGACTTATTTTCAGATGATAAGAAAGAGGTAAGTCGTTTGACACTTTTGTCTAATATCTAGACAAAGGTGAGATTAAAGCGTCAATGTTATAAAGACAACACCTACTTTATGTTTCCCTTGTTTGGATCTATTTTCAGTAAATAACGTACTGAAGCAAATCATACTTAATTGATAAGTATAAAGCCTAAATATTTTTGAAAAGTAAAATAATACTGACTTATAATCACGTTTAGGCGTATTGGTACTCAACTTTGCGCCGCTTTCGTTCCAAACTAATGATATAAATGACAAAATGTCTGTTTGTCCGTTTTCTTTTAGCAAAGCCGCATAGGACTATTTACTGAGTCCATAGATGGTGTTCGAACCCCTGATTTTAATATTGTAAGACAAAATATATTTTTGCAAGGTCAAAAGAACGTCCTTAGCTCCAAATGACCCAGCATAGCCAGGTGGTTAAGGCATTCGACTATAATTTGAGGGTCGCGGGTTCGAATCTCCGTCACATCAAACATGATCGCCCATTCAGCCGTGCGGGCGTTATAATGTTACGATCAATCCCATTATTCGTTGGTAAGATTAGCCCAAGAGTTTGCGGTGGGTAGCGATGACTAGCTGTTTTCCCTCTAGTGTTACACCAGTAAATTAGGAATAGCCAACATAGATAATCCTCGTGTAACTTTGTGCGAAATTCAAAACAGAATCAAAAACCAAACCTAGTTTCAAATATCTGTTCTGACGTTCATTTAAAAGTATTCATTCTGCTTATGCGTCTATCTCATGCTTTGTAGTTAATTTATACGATGTTATGATTATATGTTTGATCTACAGTTATATTTATGATTTCACGGTGTGAAGCACATTAACAAGGGGCATTCAGAAAGCCCAACTTGAATTAGAAATCTTTAAAGATTCGTTGATAACGCATTAAATGAAAACGTTCACATCACGCATTACCATTCGTTTGGATTTTAATGGCGATAAAATGTGTTGTTGAATCTTAAAAGTGCAGTTCTAAGACTACGTGGTTGTTTTCCTTAAAAGCCTTTAGCAACGTAACGCACACACCTTTTTGTCTCCAAATTTCGTTACTAACAACTTCAATAACAATAATATTAATATATACAGACGTATTTCATGCAACTATCGCACAAAAAACATAACTTTAATACGAAAAAAAGTAATTTAGTTCTTTAAAAAGCGAAAAAAATATTATAGTTCGATCTAAAGGGACTGTTTTTTCCATATCATTGAATGTTTGAAATCAAAGCGAAATAACAGAAAGGGAAGGATATATCGAACTATTTGCACGCCAGAAATTTTTTTTTTAAGTTTTACGAAAGAAGTATTTCTAAGCAAAATCTGTCTTTACATATATAAAGTAATTAGTAGAAATCTCAATACATATATTTTATGAGAAAGCCGACCGACACGATTCATGAGCTGTTAAATTCTTTTTTTTATAAAGTAACAAACAAAAAATGTTTCTGATATTAAACCGTGCGTGATGACCCTGAAGAAGCTCCATGGTAGTAACGCCTTGTGATTCGGAAGGTCAACATTATTATCATTGTTTACATTTCTTAGTGGGAATATTATAGCTTTGGTGAACAATTAACCCCAGGGTATGGTCGAGATAAATGGTTTTATAAATATTAGTATACTTACAGGTTTTTGTGATACTAAAATATTCGATTTAATCGTAGTACAATAAACAAACACCGAACTCGAACCCTCAATTCTTTCCTAGTATTTAGAATATTAAATTTGTGTAGCATAACAATGGAGGGCTAAAGTACTACTGACTCTGAATATTCTCCATGATCATTGTTAAATGTGATTTTTATTAGCAGATGAATCTCACTTTAACTAGCAATTGCAGCTATCACTTCTGAGAAAGAAGTAAGATTATGTTAAAACCTATAATTATCAAATAATTAGAAACAAACTAATTAGGGCGAGAGTTCTTTTTAATTTATTCTTCTTTGTTGTTGTTATTTTTTAAAATCCCCTCACTCTCACTCGTTACCCACTTTCATTTAATTTTCAAAAACAGTTTTTTTTTACCGCGTCATGTGATCAACCCGTTATACGAGCATTTTCTCAAATATTCCTTTGTAAGTATTTAAAGCATACTATTTGAATTAACTTACATTTAATCAACAAAAAATTTCAAAACATTCTTTTAAGATTTATTATAATGTATAATAACAAAGTTAAAAACTTACTTTTTTCCTTATTACTTTGATAAACTTTTAAAGTGTATATCAAAACATTTCGTCTTTAGAAATATTGAAACCCAACAAGCAATAAAAGGGTTACATAACTATTTTAAATGTTGTTTTCAATCTTCCTGTCATCAGAGTGGGCTAATTGTAAGTTTTTGAGTTACAATGGCAAAATATGGAGGTCGATTCCCCACAATGGACAAAGATCAAATACATTATTGATCAAATTTGCGCTAAATGAAAGAAAAAATAAGTAATCTTCCTTCGGTGGCAGCTTTCACAATTTTTATAACAAAACAAAACTCGTTTACTCATTGTGTATTTTTGAATAATGTCAAATACTTTTATCTTAACTGTAATCTTATAATTTGAGAGTGACGGGTTTGAATTCCGGTCACACCAAACAGTTGGCTATAACGAGCGCTCAATCCCACTATTCGTTGGTAAAAGAGTAGCCGAAGAGTTGGCGATGGGTGGTGATGGCTAGCTGCCTTCTCTCTAGTCTTACACTGTTAAATTACGAACGGCTAGTGTAGATAGCCCTCGTGTAGCTTTGTGCGAATTTCAAAACAAGTCAAACTTATCTGCAAATGGGACTTGGTCTAGTGACTAGCATGCAGAGTTAACGGAACAGAATGTTCAAGTTTTGAACCGAGATGTGCTGATAAACACACGTTGCACCTTCAGCTGTTAAGGAGTTATAGCTAAGACAGTCATTATTACTATTCAATTTACAATAGCTATAAAGGGGAATGATAACATCATTCACGCAAAAACTATGATTTTTTTAAACAAATACTACTAATTCTTACTAATACTTATTAAAGTGGATACTCCATTTCAAACTATATCACTTCAGTGAAATTCATTGACACCATTGCTTTGGTTTTTCTGTTATCAAGTAATAAAAAAGAAGTAAAAGAAAGAAGAACAATCTTGATAAAACGGAAATAGAAAGAGATAGAAGAAATTAAAATGTTTTTTTCTGTGATATTTACAGACGTTCCCAGAACTTGTGACTCGTGATATGCTGGTGAGTATAATGAGCGGTTTTTGCTGATTCAAGTTCACAAGTGCATCCTTTTCACAAATCCAATTGATACTAACCCAGCATGCTTGAAACTTTTGCATAAATTGATAAAATTTACCATGGCCGACAGATGCACAGAATTGGCACTTGAATCATAAGACATATGTTCTTTATATTTTTGACTTTAATATGCTCTTTGTAACAGCGAATGAATCTTAATGCATTCAATCATACAACACGTATCGTAAGCTATTTCTGACGTTCAGTGTTATTCAACCATTATTATTTATTTAAAAAAGTAAAGAACAACATTTCGATCTTCTTAGATCATTTTAACTTTAACCTAAAGATGACCTAAGAAGGTCGAGACGTTGTCCTCTACTTTTTTTAATTAAAGTTTTAGTATCCCTACCAACCGCTTTGAGATACATGAATGCAACACACTCATGGAATTGTTCCCAAGTTACTTGATATGAACTAAAGGCTACTGTTAGTTGACTGAAATAATTTTCAGAACTGTATACACAAAATACTGTACATGGAAGATGATGACTCGCACACTTACGCTATGTAAACTGGCATGAATGTCTTACAAGTTAAGTTTTTGATGTCATATAAACACACTGTGGTACCTTAACAGGAACTAGAAATTTTGACTCAACGTCTTTTAGCCATCCAAACTTCAAAGGATACAGTGGAAATGGATTAGCCTCAATTGCATACCTACATAAATGAATCTTGAGGTGAACTAGATTTATGTTCCACATAAATGGTTGTTAATGTTAGTGAGGTGAGGTATAAAGTTTATATAAGGTTCTTTCCAGTTCTGAGGGTCAAAGCTTTATTTAGACCATCAGAGATAGCTAAACACTTCTTTAGTTCGTAAGAAACGCTGATGAATACCGCTGTCTGATAAACAACGACATCAAAAAACATTTCAATCACTCAAAAATGTTAAAAGAGAGCAACCTTTGGCAAGGATTTTTACTGCCTTCACATTTTTCCATCGATTGTAACCTGCCACTGTATTACATCTAAATACAGCATAAGTATCCAGAATATCAGAGAATACAGGTTGGTGTTTAAAATTGTTGCTGTTTTGTCAATTACACTTTCTCCCTGTACAAACGACTCCATAATTATGCTTCCAGGTACACTCTGTTCATTGTAACAGTTGACTTGCATAGAAAATACAAAAACAATTATTCATTCTGGACCATGAACATAATGCATGAATATTGTTTTATAATACATGCCACCCTAGATTTCATTTCATAATTCTGGGATATAATGCATTATAATTTGTTACTCTATGAATTACTGTAGTACGTCAATTATTTTTGGACCCTCTATTATCATAACATCAGAGTTGGACAGATATTGAAGGTTTCATGAAAATAATAACTTTCCATGTCTAAAACAACAACATAGTAAGATAAAAAGTTGAAAAGTAAAATATGATTTAGTTAGCCCACCAATATGTTCTTGACAGTCAACGTCTTTTAACTGTCTGAAAATATATTTAAAAAATTAAGTTAATTTAATAGGCTTTCAATTACCTATTTAACTTTTATTAACATGTTTCAACGACCATAATTATATTATTTGTTTGGGTAACACATCTTTCATTTCAACTGCAAATTCTGCAAAAGCCTTAATGACTCAAATGCAAAATTCATTACACAGACTCCCAATCTACTTGATGCTTTAAAATGACATTTCTCAAACAGACTATCAGTCATAAAATACATATAGTTGTAGAAGGAAAAAGTGTACAGTATGTAAAGTTCTGATAACCTGTTAAAAGATATTTAAGATACCATTTTGATGAACAATCCGAGTCATCCTTAAATAAGCTGTGCTACCATCTGCCTGATTTTTAAGCCTATCGTATACAGATGCATCTTAAAACTTGAGGTTCAGAATGTAACCGAGTGAAAATAGAACATTAATTGAGTATTATGTAATTTTATGAATTTGGGGAATAGTAATCTTATATCTCGGTTAAGAATAATAGCATGGCTAACTTGAGTAAAATATTTAATCACCGTACAAATGCATACATTATTTTTTGTTCACATATCGACCACAGTTCATGATTTACGAGCGTACTACACAAGTTATTTAGACGATTGTACTTTCAAACTTTTGAAAAGTTATGTGTTAGTAAATTTGACAAGTTCAATTTATTCGACTTCCTAGCCACTAACTTTGATGAAAAAAAGAATATATTCCACTCCATTTTTACATTGAGTTCGATAAACTAGAGTCTTAATTTAAAGTGCTGCTATTATAACACGAGAATGTAACACACCTTGAATTCCTCTTCTGGAGCTTCACCATCAAGTCTATAATATTGTGCCAGGATAAGACATGTAAATTAATACTGACGTGTAAGACACCTTGAGCAAGAGTTACCAGCATTAGTTAATTAGTAAGTTGTTGCCAAATGGGAGTTATAAATATTTTACATAAGCTAAAATCAAAGATGCAATGAGATGGGTGACTGGTTATTGGAAAACAAACGTGTTTATATGAAGTGTTTAAAGTACCAGAAATTAAAAGTTTTTGTTTTAGTTTGTTATAAGGAACAGACACATTATTTCTGAGATATGGTTCTTATTGCTGTTGAAATGCCTTTGTTTCCAATAGTTGTGATTAATATAGACTGAGACCTCTTCACTTTGTTATGATTGGTATAAACTGAGATATTTTTAGATAGTTGTGACCAGTGTATACCGACACCTATTCAAGTAATTGTCGTCATTATACACTGAGACAACTTTAGACAGTAATAATGAGTGTAGAGACTGCCACCATTTCATATAGTTGTAATCAGTAAGGACTGAGATCACTTGATGTAGTTGTGACTAGCACACTGGGACCACTTCAGATAGTTTCCACCCGCATAGATTGACGCCACTTTCGACAGTTACGACTATTGTAGAGAAACGTTATTTTTGTTAACTGGACAATGACTTGTGTTAAAACAAACAAACCTTACAATATATGTGATTTGCACGTTTTGAATGACATGATAGTTGGCTAGTGGTATAGTAACATCACAAAAACAAGGAGGTTAATCGAATAACATACGATAAAAACAATTCTGTGTAAATAATATTATTTCTATGGCGAGGAGGATAAAAATAAACTCTTTACTACTCTCCCACGCACCCCAAAGACAAATCAGTATTAAACATTTAAAAATATTATAATCACCAGGTTTATATAGGTAAATTTTCTATTAATACTATATTAACTGTAAAACTACAATATCGCTATAGGCATTCTTTCTTAACAATCCAGGATAATATCTGAAGCTACAATATCGCTACAATCATCCTTTTCAACAATCTTGGATGGTTTCTGAAACTACAATATTGCATATCAATCAATTATGAAAGTTGCATATGATTTTATATTTACAACATAATATCATAGGAAAACGGGCTGAACCAGTCAAGTCTCTATTCAAATTGATATCTTTTTTAACATCACAGTGTTTGGTGGTTCTTTTTTTATAAACGACAGTGGGTAGACATTAATAATTTACCAACCACGTAAAAAATATGTAGAATTTTTTTTCTAAAAGAAATATTCTAACAACTGATGAAGGGCTCTTTACCAGTATGAAAGCTACAGGGTCTGAAACCTTTTGTCTTTTATAGCCCATGTATCGATCAGAACATTTTTCATAAACAATAATCATCAACAGATCAATATAGATTCCAGTATTCTCTGAAGATAGAAAAAATTTTACTTTTTCGTTATAAACCTTGCTGTGGATTTGACTTAAATGTAGTCACTATTAACAGTTTTGAGAGCTTTTTGTGTTTTATCAAAATGTTTAAGTCTTTATTCAAAATGTGAGAATTTTTCAAAAGACTTATAACTGAAACACACACATTCACAAACAACTATTTTAATTATCATGCTGAAGATTATTTTTTGAAGATTTTTCTGAGTGATCCCTAACAATATAGCCCACTAACAGAAATGAAATAGAAATCCTATAACCCGAGCGCTTTCGAAAGGTGGACCTTTCTTCTTTCTGGTAGTAATGGTGTAATCGAAAGAGGGAGCTTAGTGACCTCATGAGGGTCATCCGATTTTCCAGGAAACGTTTATTTCTCTATGTAAGTGTCACCTTTATTCTACTTAAACACCTAAGCATAGTTTTAAATATACTTGTATTTAGTCATTACTAAATTAAAATATATCTAATATCTTTTCACATACACTCTCGCCATCGGCTACATTGTGCCGGAAATGTGACACTTATATTGAGCTAAAGGGAGATTTTTACGGTGTTAATAGAAAACATATGGTTATTGAAATGTTCTTTAAGAATTCTTTGTGTATGTCCCTCATTTTTACACTGTATAAGACAAATGGTGTTTTTTGTTTCACAAGGGAATTCGTTAGATATTTTGTGTTTGTCAGAAAGTGAGCCAGTGGTTTTTATGAACTTGCAGGTTTTGTTACGAAGACAAAAAACATTTTCGGGTGGGATGTGATTCACTTTTATGTGAACAAAGATGCATTTTAGAGTTCTTTTTTTTTCGGAACGAGACAACAGGAACTTTAGAAAATATCTGTTTAGGACGATCGTTAAGATGAAGGAGATGTAGATTTTTTTTCAGAATTTGTGAAGCATTATGATAGGTAATAATAACATGTAGATGATTTCTATTTGATAGTTTAGTACCACTCTGATTTAGGATGTTTCTCGCTGAGTGTTATTAGCCTATTCAGTTTGCATGTCGATTTCTTTATATTTCCTCTTTGTAACTTGGTTTGTTTAAGATTCTTAGTGTGTTTCATCTGAGCATATTTTGTTTATTCTAAGAGCTTAATCGTAGGTAATGTTTCGTTTAGAATGAGAGGGATGACAGCTTTTATAATGAAGGTATTGTGGTCTGTTCATAGGTTTCTTGTGCAAGTTAGTGTGTAAAATTCCGTTTTTTAGAATAGCTGTGATGTAAAAATAGTTAAATTGCATAGAAGAATAATCGCAGGTAAACCTGATTATTTTATTAAAGGAGTTTGTATGTGTGATAAATTATTTAAATAATTTAAGACCAACTATCCAAATAAAAAATACGTCGTCTATGTAGCCTTTCCACATCAGGTTTTACAGAACTGATGTTGTTGTTGTTTTTTAATTAAGCACAAAGCTACACAATGGGGTATCTGTGCTCTGCCCACCACGGGTATCGAAACCCGGATTTTAGCGTGTAAGTCTGCAGACATACCGCTGAGCCACTGGGGGGCTTAGAGAGCTGACCTATAAAAGCTATAAATAGGAACTTTTATAGGTTTTAATTTACTCTAACCTTTCGTAAAGTTGTAACTAGGAAACACAAAGAGAATGTTATGTTAACATCCCAAGGGAAAATTCTTACCTGATTTTGCTTAAGTGTTGATTATAGTATTTTCCAATATTGTCACAAAGATCTTTGAAAATTTAAAAGTAACGTTTTTACTACCGGTCGCTAACTTAAGAGCATAGTGTATTGACTACCAAAAGTTGCAGTGTAGGTTGAAACTGCAGTAAAACTATAGATATTTGTCACCGTCCATAGTTTGGAAGTGCTGTTCAAAGGAAAAACAGGCAGTTAATACCCTACCAATCATCATCCACGCTTCGGAATTGGCTTTCACTTTTATTATAACACAACTACAGTTTAAAATGTGATAAATATTTTGTACACTGGCACGAATTCAAATTGTGCTTGCAATCTCTAAAATTCATATTTCCACTGTGGGGCTAGTTGTTTACTTTAAAACTGAATAAGATGATCTTTCAGTGCTTTTATCAATCTGACCATTAAAGCTCTCACCAAACCCTTTTCCAAATATTTATATTTCATTAAAGCCATAAATTATACCATTACTAAATTATTCATTTTAACACCCTTCTTTATTTAAATAAATTGTCGGACCTTTTATGCCATTCACTTATAGTGAATGCAGCTATTTCTCTGCTAGTCGGAAAGAGCTTGAAGCCTCTAGTTTCCAGTACTGGTGGATCTCCAGTTGAAAGCATATAATTACGTAATCGTATTTATCCAGGTGAGTATAAGTGTGAAAAACGCACACTATGCATATCTGTAAAAGGAATTGCATCGCGTATGCAGCTTCCTTCTATAGAAAATCATTGAATTAGTGAAAACCTAATTAGTCAGACGAATGCACATGTCTTCCACCTTATCATCACAAGCTGTTGGCGAAATTTAAATCATATGTATCGCAATGAAAACATGAACCATGTATGTTTCGTAACCGTATAACTTAAGACAATTAGAACTACAAAAGTTAACGCGTATGTCATTGTATATTACATTTAATACAATTCACTTATTAACCAGCCTTGTGCTTACCAACGATCTAACTAGCCTAGTGACTAACCATGTGAAACCAAACAGTTATATGTAATATGCTTAATAAATCTTGTTTTGTATTTTAACCTTCACATATTCGGTTTTCCTCAGACATCTACAATTATCCAATGACAAACAATTTAAAATTCATTAAGAACACATACGACTGGTTACTTAGCATTAATATCTTTATTTCTGAAAATTATAAAAAGAGAAATTTTGTTTGTTTGTTCTTGAATTTTGCGCAACGTTACACAAAGAATATGTGAGCTAGCCGTCCCTAATTTAGCAGTGTAAGACTAAAGGGAAGGCAGCTAGTCACCACCACCCACCGCCGACTCTTGGGCTACTCTTTTACCAACGGATAGTGGGATTGACCGTACGTTATAATGTCCCCACATCTGAAAGGATGAGCATGTTTGGTGTGACGGGAATTCGAATTCGTGACCCTCAGATTACGAGTCAAGTGTTTTAACAACCTGGTTATGTCGGTCCGCAAAATTAGAAACGGCTAGCGTAAATAACATTCATGTCGCTTTGTACGAAGATTAGAAACAAACAGTTTTTGTAATAAAAGCACATGCTTCGTGAAATATCCTAGCCAATAGCAATTATGGGCATTTAGGCCTTAAAATGTAATTCAATAAATGTTAAGAAACGCGTTACATTTTGAAATAGAAGTCATCGCAAGTCATAAATGTTGCATCTTCCTTCTCTTCTATCGTATCATTAAAATACAGCTCCAAATGAATCGGTAATTTACAGGTAAATAAGTAAGCTGAGCATAACATGTACATGTCAATTTGTCAGTCCAATTCAAGTTATATGGAGTGTAGTCTTTCTTAATAACAAGCGTTTCTATAAGATCCACATTCGTCGTTTGCTTATCGAGGAAGGACGTGAGAGTAGATTCTATTATTTATTATGAAGGTACAAAGTGAAAGGTTTATTACAAAGAATATGTACCGTCTCTTTTCTTTTCAGTTATATTTATCCTTTTAATCTTGATAACGTCTCATGTTAATATTTAAAATCCACCATTTACTTTTAATAATAAAAGCCTGTAAGATTATAACTGCACATATTTATAAAGAAACAAGGCTGCCGTTTTTAGTGATGTTTTGTTCTATCATTGCACACACACACACACACATACGTATATGTGTGTGTGAATATATATATAGAGAGAGAGTATTCGGAAAGTCACTGTGCACATATTAACATACAAAACTGCACAGTGACTTTCCGAACACCCTGTTTATTTCTCTCTATCTATATACATGAGTCTCTCTATTGGTTAATTAATCAGCCTTAACGTTTCTGCCAATGTGTGTCTTTTTATGGTTGTATCATACAGAAATAAAGTTCAAGGGCGGGAGTGTGATGTCTGTTGTTTGTTTTTGAATTTCGCACAAAGCTACTCGAGGGCTATCTGGGCTAGCCGTCCCTAATTTTGCAGTTTAAGAAAGACTAGAGGAAAGGCAGCTGGTCATCACCACCCACCGCCAACTCTTGGGCTACTCTTTTACCAACGAACAGTGGGATTGACCGTTACATTACACGCCTCCACGGCTGGGAGGGCGATCATGTTTAGCACGACGCTGGCGCGAACCAGCAACCCTCGGATTGTGAGTCGCATGCTTTACGCGTTTGGCCGTGTCAGGCCGTGTGACGCCACATAAGTAAACAGCAATTGGCACTGTGTAAGACTTGATACTCTCAGGTCTACTGATTACCGACAGGTAAGACCTGTTTCTCTAACCAATAGGCCCCCCAGTAGCTCAGCGGTATGTCTGCGGACTTACACGCTAAAATCCGGGTTTCGATACCCGTGGTGGACAGAGCACAGATAGCCCATTGTGTAGCTTTGTGCTTAATTCAAAACAATTACAACAACAACTCTAACCAATAGAGGTTTAAGCATAAAAATGCTTAAGAATTTAATATTTTATAGAAATCGCTGACAGA
This sequence comes from Carcinoscorpius rotundicauda, assembly GCA_011833715.1. Lineage (NCBI taxonomy): Eukaryota > Metazoa > Arthropoda > Merostomata > Xiphosura > Limulidae > Carcinoscorpius > Carcinoscorpius rotundicauda. The sequence continues at coordinate 119,677,459 of CM022393.1, read as the reverse complement.
AGTTGAGAGAGCATGACGATTTATACAGAAAAACAATAACTTCATTTTTCGCAATGTGCATGCACTTACTACACCAATGGTTGCTGGCAATTGCTTTATAGTGCAAAATTTTGTAACAGAATCAGTCACAAGCTATCAAGGTAAGAATTCAAAGATGACTAAAGGTTCTTAACTTGTAGTTGATGGTTATATGAAGTGAAAAAAAGAAAAGGTTATTTGTTACCACAAGTGTAAGGTGAAAGTAACTTTGAAATATTTTTGAATTTTGTTTGAGTTTAAACGTAGACGAGAATTTAGAACACAATCTCTGCTGATGTATACTTTTCTTTAATATCCTTAAAATCATGACTTTAAGACCCTTTGTGAGAGACTTTTTAAGCACTATACAACTTCAATAGTGTTTACCATACGTGTGAACTTTAGAATCAATTGATTTTCAGTGATGTTTTCTTTTTTTTACTTTCCGATAATTTTTATTGGCAAATAATAATCATAGTACTTATATTACAGATAATGTTAGAACACAAGAAAAGAAAAAAGTGTGTGGCATAAAAGATGCAAATACAACTAATGTTTTATTATTATTATTCAGAGATGCGGATAAGGAAGTCCAAGACTCGAGTTGTAATATTCTGCTGAAAATGTCCAATAATTTCAGCTGTGTGGACGTTATGATCGTGGCAGTTATTAATTTATTGGCCTTCAACCATATTTCTATCTTGAGATTTCTCGGCAGTCGCAAAAGTTACTGGTTGATGATAATAAGTTATTCACTCGATTCAGAACATCCATTTGGAATATTCAGTGATGTCGAGAAACCCACTTGTTGAGAACTTTTATATGCAAAAACGGCTCTTCTGGGCCCAGAAAACACTTCAAATAGAAAAGCGAACAACGTTTCGACTTTCTTCGGTCATCGTCAGGTTCACAAAGAAAGGGTTACTGGTCGGAAGCTGACCACATGTTTGGGAGGGGTTGTATAATTGAGTGTTGCAATGTAGAGGGCGCGGTTTGAATATATAATTTTGTCTATAATATTAATATAGGTATAATGGTGTTCCTTTATATTGGTTTATTTTGGGTTTAAGTTGTTGTATAAGTAAGGCTTCTTTAATTTTTCGTTTGTTTATGTTTGTTTCTTTATTTAGTATTTTAGTGTTTTCTATGGTTATGTTGTGTCCATTTGACTTGCAGTGTTCGAAAACGTGTGAAGGTGACTTTTTATGTTCTTTGAATCTGGTTTCCATTTTTCTACTTGTTTCTCCTATATAGAAGTCGTGGCAGTTATCACATTGTATTTTATAAATAATGTTGGTGTGGTGTTTGTCAGTGTAGTTCTTACATAGTATAGACCTTAGTTTTGTGCCTGGTTTTTGAATAAATTTAGTGTTAACTGGAATGTTATATTTTGTTACTAGTTTTTGCCAAATGTTGGTTATTTGTTTGCTGATGTCAGGAATATATGGTATACAGCAGTATATGGTTTCGTGATTTTTTGATTCGTGAGATATATTTACTTTTGTTGGTTGATTTTGCTTTCTGTCTAGGTGTGTGCGTATAATGTTTTTTACGGTTTGTGGAGGAAACTTATTAATGTTGATGAAGTGTTGTTTTATTTTATCTAATTCATCGTTAATTTTATCTGGTGAGCATAGTTTTATGGCTGTGTTTATCTGGTTTCTTAGTATGTTGAGTTTTTGTTTTGTTTCATGTGCTGAGTCCCAAGGAATGTATAGTCCAGTATGGGTGATTTTTCGGTGGATTTCTGTTTTGAATTGTGTGTCGGTTCTTATAATTTTGAGGTTAAGAAATGATATTTGATTGCTTTCTTCCTGTTCACATGTGAAGTTAATGTTGGGATGTATAGAGTTAATGTGAGTGAAAAAGTTAAGTATGTGTTCTGTAGATTCGAATCCCGCAATCGTGTCATCTACATATCTGTACCAGTATAGTGGTGGATGTAATGCTGTATTAATTGCTTGTGTTTCAATTTGTGTCATAAAAATATTGGCTAGAACTGGCGATACTGGGTTGCCCATGCTTAGGCCATTTGTTTGTATATAGTTTTGGTTGTTGAACATGAAGTTTGTCTTTATTGTGGTGAATTCTATGAGGGTTGCTAACTGGTTACTGGGAATGTCTATGATCGGGTTAGGGTCTCGAATATAGAGTTCTAAGGCTATCTTGCAGGCTTCTGTTGTTGGAACTTCTGTGAAGAGGGATATAACATCGAAACTGGCCATTAAGGCTTTATGATTAAGTTGATTTAGATTGGACTTGAAATTAAAAGAGTCTTTGATGAATGAGCTGGCTGATGTTGCATATTTGGAGAATGCCCATGCTATGTATTTACCAAGATTGTAGTTAAACGATTCATATGTTGACATTATTGGTCGTAATGGACAATCTGGTTTATGAGGTTTGGGGATGCCGTATATTTGCGGTGTGCGTGAGTCGGTTTTACGTAGGTAGGAATAAAGTGTTTGTGAAATTGTGTTGGCTTTTTTTATTTGTAGTAGTAATTTGTTTAGTTGCGTCTCATGTGTCTTTGTTGGATTTGTGTGTATTGGTTTAAATTTGTTCGTGTCTGATAGGATGTTATTCATTTTTTGTATGTATTCATTCGTGTTCATTATTACTATAGCGTTACCTTTATCTGCTTTTAGAATTTTTATGTTTCTGTCTTGTTTTAGGTTTCTAATGGAATTAAAGTCTCTTTTTGTAAGGTTGTTTTTTAGTTTTCTGTTTTGTGAAATTATGTTGATAGTTTTGTAAGAAAATTCTTTGAAAAAATCGTTTAAGATAATGTTTTTTGGTGGTTCTGGAAAATATAAATTTGTAATTTTACCTGGGAAGTTTGGCTGTTGGATGTCAATAAAGTTATCTAAGTTGTCTTCTTTCTGTTTGTTGTTTTTGTTTTCTGTAGAAAGTATCACAAGTCTCCTGGCTAGGTCTTCTAAACATGTTTTGATTTCTATGGTTGGAATGTACCTTGGTGCTATTGCGAAGTTGAGTCCTTTGTTAAGTAGATGTATCTCGTCTGTGTTTAATTGTCGGTCAGATCTGTTAATTATGAGGTTGGTCAACGGTTTGTCATGTTGATGTCTTTTCTGTTGCTTACATCTTAGTTTTTCAAGTTTTTTGTTGTGGCGGATCTTTTTGTCTCTATCGTTTTTAGTATTGATTTGGTTTATGTTTCGTTGTATTAGTCCGTAAATCTCTGGTTTAATGCAGCATGCTAGTTGATAGTCTAAGTTCATTTTTTGTTTTTGTAAGTCATGTAGTTCTTTGTATTTTGTGTTCAACATGGCTTTAAGTAGTTTTTCTGTAAATTTTGGATAATGTTTGTGTATTTATTAAAATATTTTGAAAGTTTTACCTTTACAAAATTAGGGGTTAGTTGTTCTTTTCTACATTGTTGAATAAAGTTGATGTCATTTCTTCTATTAATGATACGTAGGTTTAAATTTCTTAGTTTCTTAACAATCGTGTGAGCGTGTACTGTTAATGGTGGTGTACTGTATGCTTGTTCAGACATAATGGAAACAGGTAAGTACAAATACACTGAGAAAAAACACAAAAAACTTACACTTCTCGAACAATTGCCGTGGTGAAATAACAATCAGTGATGTCGAGAAACCCACTTGTTGAGAACTTTTATATGCAAAAACGGCTCTTCTGGGCCCAGAAAACACTTCAAATAGAAGAGCGAACAACGTTTCGACTTTCTTCGGTCATCGTCAGGTTCACAAAGAAAGGGTTACTGGTCGGAAGCTGACCACATGTTTGGGAGGGGTTGTATAATTGAGTGTTGCAATGTAGAGGGCGCGGTTTGAATATATAATTTTGTCTATAATATTAATATAGGTATAATGGTGTTCCTTTATATTGGTTTATTTTGGGTTTAAGTTGTTGTATAAGTAAGGCTTCTTTAATTTTTCGTTTGTTTATATTTGTTTCTTTATTTAGTATTTTAGTGTTTTCTATGGTTATGTTGTGTCCATTTGACTTGCAGTGTTCGAAAACGTGTGAAGGTGACTTTTTATGTTCTTTGAATCTGGTTTCCATTTTTCTACTTGTTTCTCCTATATAGAAGTCGTGGCAGTTATCACATTGTATTTTATAAATAATGTTGGTGTGGTGTTTGTCAGTGTAGTTCTTACATAGTATAGACCTTAGTTTTGTGCCTGGTTTTTGAATAAATTTAGTGTTAACTGGAATGTTATATTTTGTTACTAGTTTTTGCCAAATGTTGGTTATTTGTTTGCTGATGTCAGGAATATATGGTATACAGCAGTATATGGTTTCGTGATTTTTTGATTCGTGAGATATATTTACTTTTGTTGGTTGATTTTGCTTTCTGTCTAGGTGTGTGCGTATAATGTTTTCTACGGTTTGTGGAGGAAACTTATTAATGTTGATGAAGTGTTGTTTTATTTTATCTAATTCATCGTTAATTTTATCTGGTGAGCATAGTTTTATGGCTGTGTTTATCTGGTTTCTTAGTATGTTGAGTTTTTGTTTTGTTTCATGTGCTGAGTCCCAAGGAATGTATAGTCCAGTATGGGTGATTTTTCGGTGGATTTCTGTTTTGAATTGTGTGTCGGTTCTTATAATTTTGAGGTTAAGAAATGATATTTGATTGCTTTCTTCCTGTTCACATGTGAAGTTAATGTTGGGATGTATAGAGTTAATGTGAGTGAAAAAGTTAAGTATGTGTTCTGTAGATTCGAATCCCGCAATCGTGTCATCTACATATCTGTACCAGTATAGTGGTGGATGTAATGCTGTATTAATTGCTTGTGTTTCAATTTGTGTCATAAAAATATTGGCTAGAACTGGCGATACTGGGTTGCCCATGCTTAGGCCATTTGTTTGTATATAGTTTTGGTTGTTGAACATGAAGTTTGTCTTTATTGTGGTGAATTCTATGAGGGTTGCTAACTGGTTACTGGGAATGTCTATGATCGGGTTAGGGTCTCGAATATAGAGTTCTAAGGCTGTTTTCTGGGCCCAGAAGAGCCGTTTTTGCATATAAAAGTTCATTTGGAATATTATTCAAAGCTCAGTAAAAACATCTTAAAAATAAGTGTCGGTACTTTGACAGTTGTTTTCGTCATACGAGCAATTTCAATATAGCTACTTTCAGTAAAGTGACAAAATGAAAAGTTAAATGAAAGTAGTAAACAAAAATAATAACAATGTTTTTGTTTCATACAAGCTTTAGTAATGTCTTATTTTGACCAAATCAAAAAAACGAGAAAAGAACGACTTTATAACATCAAACTCTTTTTATTTAATTAGCTGCCCAAGGCTTTGCTTTACAGTTTCTTCGGGATCGCTCGCTAAAACACTTATACTGTAACTGACAGTAGGAAGTTTCGAGCGAACGTTTGAGTGTATAATAAAATAAAAGTATTAATTTAGTGTTATAGGATCGTTTTTCTCTTCTATTGAAACGTCTTCTATGCAGCAACATGAATTACAGAAATCAACTAAAAGGAAAAACCAAATGGTAGTGTAACTGAAAAGGTAATCCAGCTATCAGATTGAAGCCGGTGTTCGAGTCGCTGGCCAATAAAGTTGACGTAAATCTGAGTCTTTTTCGTGACCGATCGGCACATTTTAGAACAGTTTGATAGTGGCGTCAATGTTATCAAATTATAGAACATTTGCCCTTCCTAACTCTGCCAGTGTCCTTCACTCGTGGTTTTAATCCGTACACGCGCTGTTTCAATGCTATACACCAAAACATGAAAAACATTCACATTTCCTTTGCTGACCTTGGAATCATTTCCTTAAAACGTGAAACACAACAACAACAAAAATCAACGTCAGAATTGCAATTAGAGCAGGGGCGTAGATTTTTTAGTGCCGATGGGGGGGATGATTTTTGTAACCACTTATGTGGACTGTTGAATTTGCAAATTGGTAATCTCTGATTAAGTGAACCTGAAAGCTGTAAACATGCAGTTACAAAGTAATCTTGTTGCTAGGACACTTCAAGGTTTTCATGAAGGTTTGTATAAGTGAGGTGTTGTGAACAGTTTTCAAAATGTTAATAGAATAAAAACAAATGTGTCACAAATTTACTGCCACATGAATTTATTCCTACACACTGCACAGTATAAAAGATGGCTATTATACTTGACTTGTTTGTTTTGGAATTTCGCACAAAGCTACTCGATGGCTATCTGTGATAACCGTTCCTATTTTAACAGTGTAAGCTAGAGGGAAGGCAGCTAGTCATCACCACCCACCGCCAACTCTCGGGCTACTCTTTTACCAACGAATAGTGGGATTGACCGTCACATTATAACGTCTCACGGCTGGGAGGGTGAGCCAGTTTGGCGCGACCGGGATGCGAACCCGCGACCCTCAGATTACGAGTCGCACGCCTTAACACGCTTGGCCATGCCGGGCCTATACTTGATAAGATTACTAATAACTTTCATTGCATGAATTACGTTTTCAAATATTATTAAAATTAGTAATTACCCTTGATAAGATTATATCTATTGAAAAACTGTTCATGTTGTTGGATAAAAATAATTAGAATGTCTTTGCGAACTCTTGAAAATTGCAGATCAATCAATACAATGTAGCAAATAATTATTCATACTTTTCATTGAAGTAAGATTAATTTAGTCCTTTAGTTTACATGTTCCCAAACGTAGACCTTCTTTGTAATGATCTGTTTATGAATTCTTTCATAGGCTCTTCTATATTTATCTTGTCGACCTCACCTTTGTGAGTATCACAAACTGCCATATGGTTGAGGTGGCACTGAGACATAGTTGACTTCAACCACGTCTTCAACCGTCTATTTATGCAGAAAAGCTGCGTTCGCATTTTCAGCTAGATACTAGACATACAAGCAAAATTTTCACTAAATATCTGCTGGCTTGTTTCATGCATTTTACAGTAAGCATCCTTCGTGCCTTTTAGAGATATTGCTTTTGTTGTTCCTTTGAACATGAGGAATTGAAACTCGAGCCATTGTGCAGAGATTTCTGGATAGAAGTTTATAACCAAGTTGTCAAATTTGCCAAATTTGGTCATGTTCTCAAGAGCCAGATATTATCTCAAGTCATTGTTGTATGCACTGAATCTAGTGGTCAGATGTTCTATGACTGTGTCCACAAATTCAAAATATTGGCTTCTGTAGTAATCTCTAGCTGAGCCATCACTTGTAATCATTCTGTGGGGTCTGCGAATGCGTGGTAATTCAATAGACACCATATTTAGGGAAGTTACCATTTTCTCAGCTTCATCAAATATGTTGTTGTAATTTTCCCCTGTTTGCAATACCCGCAATTGCTCAACTTTCATTGCAGATGTTTCAATCATCCCAGATACTGTCGTTAATTTTGCTTGGAATACACGGTTTACTTCCTCTAATGCAACTAACTCATGCTGAACCATCAACAATCCTAAAACTGTTTTTCCTTTGTCAAATCTGTCCAGTAGACCTTGTGCTTTCACTGCTACATCTGATTTTTCATTTGCTAATTCAGACAAAGAATTAACAATGTCACTGTAGTGATTGTTACCATAGCACATGTAATTCCAGATGAGCGGCACAACCAGCGTGTTGGACTTTGTGAGCGGATGTATTTAACTGGACCATTGTGGCTGATAATACAGTATTTTCAAATATTGTCTTGTATTTGCCTGACCTCTGAAGCAAGACACCAAGTTCATGTACTCACTTGCACATTTGCTAACTTCAACTGCTTGTTGCATTATGTATAATTATTAATTTAGCCTTGTATGTTCCGCAGTGAAAAAACAAAGCTGAGGGTTGCTTCTCTTTATTTTTGTCTGGCATCCACTGTACGCACCACTCGTTAGCGGCGCCATCATAAGTTTGTGCTCTTAATCCTGACAAATTGAGTCTAGTCAAAATATCAAGTATAGTCGAGAATAATGTTTCACTAGTTGTAATGGAAACACTGGGCAAACCAAGAAATGTCTTATGAACGTCAAGGTTCTCATCTACGTATCGTACACATATTGCTTCCTGTTCGGCACCTGTAACATCTTGAGTGCAATCAACCATTAATGCAAAGATTTTACTTTGCTGCACAAAATGTGCTATGTTCCTCAGTATTTGATGGATGAACATCTCCATTATTTAATTCTGAGCCTTGGATGATGTGAATGTGGTTTTCTTTGACAAGTAGGCCATCAACTCAGAATCTTTTTCATTTAGGAGCTTAATTAACTGCAGGAAGATTCCCTCCGTATCAATATGTCAACGTAATGCTAAACCTTGACGCAGTAAGAAACGTAAACTTCTGAATATTTTGTCTAGACTTCTTTTGCATTCTTCCTGATGCTTCTTTTTTCCATCATGTAGCTGGACAGTCACTGGAGTTGCATCAAGTAAACCTTCTGGAGATATAGCGAATTTGTGCTGAGAGGAGGATTGGTGTTAGTTGAATTTCTGTTTTGCCTTTTTCCAGTTGCAAAAACCGGTTGATATGAAGGTACATTCCACTGGCCTCTTCAATTTCCTTGTGAAAAGGCCTCTATTTTCCGCCTTGGCACAATGAAAGCATATGACTTTTTGAGTCTGATTATCAAAGTGTAGCCATGGAAACTCATCAAACCACTTGCCCTGGAAGTTGATATTTTTAAATTTTGCTTTCTGTCGTGGTATTAGTTGTGCGTCTGAATGATATGGCTTTACACATTGTATCTGTGAAGTGTCAGATTTTTCATTACTGCTCAAACTTTTTTCACAACTGTTTAGTGGTTCATGATGTGCAATAGTTACATAAGCATTTTCAGACTCGTCCTCTGATGAACATGGTATTTCCTCTGTAAGGCAAGTTTCTATTTCTTTGCTTGAGATTGTTGGATTATCTATATCTGCATTGTCACTTCTAGTACTAGTAAATGGTTTGCAGAACTGTCTAATATTGGAAAATTTCAGACGCTTGCTTGTCATAATTGAAATCTGTTTCCCAGATGACTCAACAAGCTAAAATACAGTCTTTATTGAAAAACTCTAACGCACAACGAACGAAGATAGAACAGAATGGAAGTGGGACTGAATTGTACAATGTATTTAAGGCGAACGCGCGAACCTCACAGTGACTATCGAGCCGACTGACCGCCTGGACATCGTTGGGACAATAATGTGTGCTAGTTACAACACAAGTAATTGCAAGTTTCTCAAAAAATACTTAATCACAAATATATTATACTCCTGTTAAAGCTCATCAAAAGAAAAACACGTTGTGATATAATGTCGATAAGCACGTCTGTTAAATAAAAACATATTAACAAAAACTAGCAATACAATTCGAGTAGAAGCTTCAGGCCGTTAAATTTCGTGGTCTAATTATGCAAGAAAATACAATATTTTTATTATCTACGATAAGAGACTATATTGTTATTTTACCATAAAACACCATCACTTTATTAGAGGGCGGTGATAATCTGAAATTTCATGGATTAATGAGGGCCACAAACACAGGTCTTATGAGCCCTGTTGTAACATCGAGGCTCAGACTAAAGGGAGCGGAGGAAAGTGATGTAAGGTGCGTCTGGATCCGATCGGTCCGAACCTATCGTTAACTGTACACTAAACGTACACCATGATCAGCACTTCGGCAGGAAAAGAGAGTAAGGCGTTCGACAATAAAACCGGCTAAACATGCATACGAACAAATGGTGTAGGAAAACCGCACAGTGTACACATAAGATTCACGCAGCTACAAGCTACAAGTAGCCTGCCAGATGTAGATCACAGGAGTTTACGCTTGGCAGTAATATTTTCGAATGAAAATTTTACTTAAACTTACACTACATACAAGACGAAGGTAGATTCTGTGATAGTGCTTGCAAGCCTTGCATGTGTACTTAGGCCTACTGACTGATACTTACGAACTATCGCTCAGATCGAAAAGCTTAGAAGCACACCTATATAAAAGATGTACCTTTCGGCTACTGAAAAAGCCTACATCTAGGCCTAATTATGTAATTCGATTGGTAAGAACACGACAATCACAAGAACAAACGCACAATTTGTAGACCTGTGATGCTGTAAAACAATTCAACAGACAAAACTGTCGGGGGAGATGATTGTATGCACCATACCCCTCACCTAAAGTAAAGAGGTGATGCATTACCCCCCTCTCCCCAGGATCTATGTCCCTGAATGAGAGAATGTCTGAGATGTTACATTCGGTCATTATTGTATGTCGCTACAGCGTGAGTAAGTGATATAGAGTAGACCATTATTGTATGCCACAAAATATACAAAGTGTTATAGAGCAGGCCGTTACTAAATGTCATTTAATAGTGAGTTAGTGATACACACATATACGTGAGTGACATGTTTATAATGAAAGAAGAACAACAAAAAATCTGTGGTTTGACAAAAAGTTGAACTTTTACAAATGGACGCAGAAGGTTAACTATTTTTATTCATATGTTTGGCCCAATTTTGACTGTATCTGCAGTTAAATTTTTTTTCGTTAAACATAAAGTGAATTTGAAGAATTAGCTTCAATATTGTTTACATATGAACACACAATATTCATCATCTCTTCAGTACTACACGAGTACACTTCAACTTGACAGGATATCATCATCTCTTCAGTACTACACGAGTACACTTCAACTTGACAGGATATCATCATCCTGTTGGTACTACATGTGCACACTTCAACTTGACAGGATATCATCATCCTGTCGGTACTACATGTGCACACTTCAACTTGACAGGATATCCATCATCCCTTCGTTACTTGAAACTAGTATATTTACCACATAAACACACGGATATATATTAATGACGCACTGAAGGCGTTTTGGAAAATTGATATATTATATTAAAAATGTGTACTTTTAATATTTAGTTGTAGGGCTTAGACGAAATCTAACGAAAGTAAAATGCAATACATTATAATTTTGGAGAAAGAACTAAGTTCGTTGGTGAGACAAATTATGAAACAAAACAAGTCAGCTAACAACTGTATGTGAAGAAATATATGTTAAAAATTCTAATCCATCATGTGTGTTGTTTAAATCAAACCGTTATGTAACTAAGTTGCGTTCAGATTCTCATTGATGGTAAATTTTTATGTTGTCTGGAAGAAGTGATTAAGCCTTCCTATGCTTCAATACACGTTACCTTATACGTTATTTTATATACGTATTCTCTTAGCCATTTACACTTTGAATACTTCATATTAATTTTTACTTCTTAAAGAACGTGACGACGTGGTAAGATGGAGAGCGTATTGTAGAAAGTTATTTGTTTTGTACGGTGTTAAGTAGAAAACTGTGTCAGCATGTCGTGGAAACATGATAGGTGTGTTCATCAATGTCTCAATAATGTTTTGGCAAAGGTTATAAAAATGCTACTTTCTTCACTGTCTCAGTATGTCGTGGCATAACATAAGCTTTCAATAACAAAGGTCAACAAAGTTTTTGTTGCATTTATATCAAACACTTGGTATTACATAATTTCTTGCCCTGATTTCAGATCCGAAGTTAGTTTTTTTCCTCAGTGCTCTACTTTTTTTGCAATTAAGGTATTTGAAAATCTCAAAATTTCGTAATCATCACATTGACGTCGTAGTCCATCATGAAAAATATGTGATAAAATATGTCATAAAACTCTTTAATATAGCTGGGTAATAAAAAGGAAAATGCAAGATAGTATAAATGTATTCAAGTTATTTATATAAATTCAATTTTATATCAAGTTATAATTCAATTTATTCATATAAAACTGATTAGTAAATAAGACATTTGCTACTATGAGGAGGCAAAGCTCAATTGCAGTCTACTCAGGCATGAATTTCCGCTTGTAGCTCTTGCGTTTGTGGACTGTCTCAGGGCATTCTCGTTTAATGTTCCAGCAGTAATCTGCATCATATGTTTGTCCCATTTCCTTTTGTAACGCTCTTCCATGGTCTTGAGGTCCTGATGGAACCTCTCGCCTTGCTCGTCACTTACAGCTCCTGGGTTCTCAGGAAATCTATCAAGATGACTGTACAGGTAATGGAGTTTGACACTCATGTTACATCCAAGATCGCGAAAAGCTGACAACATATTCGCTACAAGGGTTTCATAGTTGTCAGCTTTTTTATTACCGAGAAAGTTTGTCATCGCCGCCACAAATGAAAGCAGTCCTTTCCTTGTCGTTCATCTTTCTGGCAAATTCTTGATCACGCACAAGTGCACGAATCTGTGGTCCATCAAAAACACCTGCCTTGATCTTCTCGAAGGACAAACCAGGGAGCACAAAAAATGTTTTGGAAGCATTCATCGTCAGTATTCAACGCCTTCATAAACTGTTTCATCAAGCCCAGCTTGATATGGAGAGGAGGAAATATGATTTTTTCTCGACTGACAATTGACCTTCACATTATAACTCTCTCACGGCTGAAAGGGCTAGAATGTTTGGTGTGATGTGGATTTGAACTCGTATTTCTCAGATTACGAGTGGAGCGCCTTAACAACTTGGCCATGTCAGGCCCTGAACTGTTTGTATCACAAGATATTGTGATATTGGATATATTAAACAGATTGTGAACGTTCGTTATTTTCTCAGATTATCTTCTAGATGGCGTAACAAACATTGTTTATGAAAAATAACCTCAGGCTTAATATAATATCATGGATAAAGAAAACTGAAAAAAAAAAATAATTATGATTTTCTCCACTGCATTAATAGATGATATTTTACAATTTCCATTAAGGGAAAAAAAAACGTTTCTAAAATCCAACACAAGTAATTTTTTTTTTCTAAATCTCTTTCAATTTCACTTAGATTAAGATTATTCATAGATTAAAATTACCATTACTTAGGATAGCTGTAATGAATTACATTACAACTACCATAATTTGTGGTAGATTATGAATACCTACTGTAGCTATAACGAATTGAGATTTTTAAAAAATGCCCAGGAGTTATCTGTTTAACTATTTATCCACTGTATTGCTCTTGTTCTTTTAACACAAAACAACATAATGGTCTATCTCTGTTCTGCCACCACTGGAGGCGCTCTACACTATGTACAATATTGTAAGAGTTGTTAAAGTATATACAAAAAGCAGTATTTGTAATTCGAATCGACTCTGACGTACGTGTGCTGTGAAACGTTGTTTGAAGCAACACAAAGAAAAAGCAAAATCACTGGCACACTGGAAAAAATTCCACATAGGTGTAAGTTATCTTCTGCATTAAATGTATAATGTTATACTGAACTGTGTCCCTTTGAAGACGTAATGAATAAGAAAATATTAAAATATTACATTATTGGAACAGAAAAGAAAAATAAATAAGCTGAGTAATGACAGAAATAATAACTACGTATTATTCGATCTGGACTGATATATATATATATATATATATATACATCTTGTTTCTTGTTTTAGTTATTTGTTTAAAAACCTATTGTCATTGTTTTACAAGAATTACAATAAAGTTATAATAATAATAAAAGCTCTAATGAAGGAGCAACAGCGAAACGTTAGTTGAAGTAATTTTTTATCTGAAAGGTATAATTTTTCTTGTATCCCTATCGCAAAAATGATTAAATCATTCTAGTATGCACTGTGTATTATGAAATAAATTATATGTTATTGTCAGTCAGTCAATCGTAGGTTTCGAACGTCGATTTTTTGCCTTATATGCTCACAAGCTTACCACTGAACAACGGAGAATAAAGGTAGGGATGAACTTGGACATTACACCTTACAATGGCAGGAAATTTAGCACACACACACACACACATATATATATTATTATCAAGCTCCAGTAGGCAATGAGAACTAAGCGTAAATATTTATTAAATATATATAGCAGTTTTAGAAAAGACAAAAATCACGTTTCCATTGTCGAACAAGGTGTTTAATTTTTTTTTCCACGTCCGTACTTAAATGTTCTAACGATGTATATTAGAATTTTGTTTTATGTTTTTATTATACCTTTGTGTATTTCAAAACATCTTCAGTGCAGTTGAATGTAACATACATAACAGAAGATTGTCGTTAGCGCTGAAAGCATTTTCCATAGGTAGTTTGTATAGTCGGTAAAAGTAATGGGGCGGTCGATCTCCAGTGTTTAACATACAAATGCACTTTATTAACAACAATATGTTTGAAATAACGATTACCAGCTATCGATTTATCAATGAAATGCATCTGTATGATGCATACAAGGATATAAAGTAGGTTAGAAGTACCGTTATGGTAAATATGCTCTATTGAAGAACATCGCGCGTAGGTTTATAAATGAGCACGCGAATAAGTGTTCATAGTGACATTTTTATAAATTGCATTAAGCGTAGAAGCATTTTATATGACGTTTACATTTAATCTGTTTATAAATTTTTGATTAATAATTTATCAGGAAAATAATGAGACAAAAATATTACGATCTCGAATGTGAGCTTTACTTAATAATATGAATATTTGTTGTAGAAGAAAGCCACAGTTGAGCTATCTGCTGTGTTCACGAGGGTATCGAGCCCAGAACTTAAACGTTGTAAATGTACGGTCGTCCACCGATGGAAACTTATTTTATATTAAAATTGATATATTGTAATAGTTTAAACTTTAAAATAGCAAACTTGTACAAAAGTTACGAAATTAAGTTACCATGTATTGAAGGATTTGAATACAAGTATTACGTCAAGAGGTCACTCCGTGGTACAATGAAATTTCTGCGAACTTATACCGCTAGAAATCGAGTTTCGATATCCATAGTGGAAAGAGCATAGACAGTTGTATGTATAGCATTTTGCTTAATAACAAAAAACGACTACGTAAAGGAGACAAATATGTTGAACTTCTATGTTTCAGACTGCTAAATATGCCTATCCATCATCAGAGGTGAAAAATTCAAGTTTTGGACATAAAATATAGTAGTTCACTTTTAAATAAAATCATATTATAGTTTGTTTTGTGGATGAACACAGTAGATAGCAGTTTATTTGTAACTGAATGTGCTTAAAATGTGTTTTTTAATGAACGTTGAACACAGTTGTATATTTGAGTTAATACTCGTTATAGCTTGTTAAATTAATTAACATAGTATATAATAGTTTATCTGTAATTGAAGGCACGTTGTAGTTTACTTTGTTAATTAAAATAGTCGATAATAGTCTATTTGTAACTGAAGGCTAGTTTGTTAGAAGATAACAGCTTATTTATAATTTTGTAATTTGTAATTTACTTAATTAATGGATATGGTGAATAATGGTTTACTTGTAACTGAATACTATGCTTTAGTTTGTTGAATTGCGTGTTACTGAAATATATTTAATCTGTGTTGTTGAGTTTTGCAACTGAAGTTGAGACAAGGTCATCTAATGGACATGGTAGTTCACGTTTATCGGAAGTTTACGAGGTAGTAAATGTTTTATTATTTCCTAGAAATCACTACACGATATTCCTTTGATAAAGAGACACTAGCTCTGGTTATGTTTTCTAATATTTCACTTTATGATAGCTTTTGTATTGTTATTTTCAGCAAATATTGACTTTTTGGTTCCGAGCAGCTGAGAGATGGAATGGAATATACTCTTATGTATTTTAGCGTAATTTTTGAACGGAAGTAGCAGCATTGGCTGAACGAAAGTTTTTTCCCTTCTGATTAATGGCTAACGTGTTTTCATGTAATTATAGGGCGTGTCTCTTTCGCGCCGATGTTATAACGTGAAAATGGAAACGTTTCCCTTTATTTACTGTATTTGATGGCATAAATTAGAGAAAGAAAAACCTTTAAAGCAACGACCAAGCTAAGTTTTTCATCCATATAACGATTTCATATATTTGTGTAACGAACTGACTTCAGTTATTTCAAAAAACAAAAACTTTTATTATATATATGTATGCATTTCACATTTTTAACACTATAATAATTAAACTGCTTTATAACGTTAAATATTGTCAGAGAAAATCCTTTGATTATGAAAGAACAAAAAATAAGAGATGAAAACTAACATTTGGTAGGTTCTCAATAATTAACTTTTCAAAGAAATTCATGTAAGTATTCGTTAAATATTGATATCAAAATATAAAAAAATACAGTCAAAATTATTTTGAATAATGATATGGTGTTAAAGTATTAATTAGAATAATTAAATGGCGCTGGGTCTATTTGCTCTTAAAATTTGTTGTAAGGTATGCCAATCTTGGGTAAGATTTGTGACTTGCAGAACAAAAATAGGTAAAACTTAAAAAACAAGAGACACAACGTGTATAACTATACAAGAAAAACATACTATAAAATTTTAATTCACACTGACAAAATCAATAAGTAACACAGTAGACTTGAAAACACTATGTAACAATACGACACAAAATAATAAAGTAAGTGACTGAGATAAAGTAGAAGTAAATATATCACGAAGACAGCTTAAAAACCATAAACTGGTCCTACGGTTGTCCAGCGTCAACAGGAAAAACAGATTTTCAAGGGGAACAAAAGAGACGAAGTTGTTTGCGTGATGTCAAGGACTCTGCCAACTATGACAAAACGCAACCAATAAATTACACATTCAATGTATCAATTAGAGACATTGAACAAGTTAAAAAAGCTATTATAATTCTCCAACGGAACCACCAGAGTAAAGCATCAAAGAGATAAATCCTGTCCCCGTAATTGGTCCAGATGACATCGAATTAGCATGCAAGCATCAAAGAGATGAATCCTGTTTACAAAAGTGGTTCAGGTGACATCGAATTAGTAGACAAACATCAAAGAAATGAATTCTCTCAAACATAAATGTTTCCGATGACAAAGAAGTAGCACTCTATTTCATTTTTCATGTTTCAACAAGAGTAGATATATATTTTCATATGTCTGAAACAGCATGAGGACTATGGTAGAACACCAGAGAAACGATCTCTTCTAGTGACTCAATGATAAAGTTACACAAACTTAAGACGATAAAGATCGAGTTTTTATTTCTGTTATTTTCAGAAAACAAATAGTCCATTGTGCAGCTACTTGCTTAATACCAATCAAATCAAACTAAGACAGATCTTCACAACCCTATATTTTAAGATGACAAACTTGCTCACATAAGAATGTGATCGGATAAAAGTAGAAATAACTTTTATTTGTCAGAATAACACTATAAATGTCTCAAAAGAATTTTCATTACAATCACATAGTTGGATTGCAGATGCATATATAAAATTTTTAGCAAACCTTTAGAAATGTTTAATTTTTACAATGACATCAGTGCACAAACTGAAATAAACGTACACGGTACTTGAGAACAGTAATGTTATGTTACGTTTAGAATATCATTCAGGATTCAACATGGTATTGAAATGTAACATGCACGATTTTACGATATGGCAACTTCATTTTTGCATTCCACGCTATAATTTCGCAGTGAAGACAATACACTGACATTGAGTGTTTCTTAAGCTTTATTAAAGGTAACAATATGCAGGAAAAGGAGCACAACAATAAAATTTTGGTTACACTCCAAGATTGTGTTTATCGAGCTTTGTTGAAGATAAAATCCTTGAGGTTATCCAAAATTTACCTTACGAAATCAGAGCACGTAATGTCGCTTTACTGGTAAGCTGTTTCGTTATTCTCGCCAATTCACAAGCCATTAACAGTAACATGGACCTGGTTTTATACGGTGTTTACGATTCCATCGCTGCAATGGTTATATGAAAACGTATATACCAAATATGGTTTTAGAATTCGTTTGGAATGTACTTGAGTGATCGACATGTTTTCTTCAGTTTATCATACCCGTAAACATAGAAAACCAGAGATAATTATTCTGCAAAATATATCGTTAAAAACTGTGATGTTTCGTACTGTTTATTTGTTTTTTTGTTTTTGAATTTTGTACAAAGCAACTCGAGGGCTATCTGTGCTAGCTGTCCCTTATTTAGCAGTGTAAGACTAAAATGAAGGCAGCTAGTCATCACCACCCACCGCCATCTCTTGTGGTACTCTTTTATCAATGAATAGTGTGATTGACCGTTACATTATAATGTTCCCACGGCTGAAAAAGCGAGAATGTTTGGAGTTATGTGAATTCAAACCCGCGATTTTCAGATTATAATTATGAGTCGAGAAACTTAATGACACAGCCATGCATGGCCGTTGTTAATGAGCCACACTGATGTTTCATACTTATAGTATGGGGCTAGGTGTTGGAGGTGAACCACAGTGATGTTTCATACTTGTTGTATGGGGCTAGTTGTTGGTCGTGGACAACAATGATGCTTCATATTTATTGTATGGGGCTAGGTGTTGGTGGTGAATCGCACTGATATTTCATACTAATTGTGAGGGGTTAGGTGCTAGTGGTGGACCACACTCATGTTTCATACTTATTGTATGGGGCTTGGTGTTGGTGGTAGAGCCCACTGATGTTTTTTTACTTATTGTTTATAATTAGTTCCTAGAAATGGTGAACACTAAGAGTACCAAACTTCACTCGCTATTAGAACTTTGTTGTAAAACGTTTGTAAAGAAAAATACTTACGCTTGTACATTCTGAATGTTACAATTCTAACAAAACTAAATACGACTTAAATTACTGAAAAAATGAATTATTTAAATAATGAATTGAATTGTTTCTTGAATTGTTAGTTTTTGAAAAAGTAGTATGAAACTAAGGCGCACACAAACGTTATATTTTCACTTTACACTTGTTATTGTGTGTACGGACCGTTAAGGTTAGGTAGTTAAGGCGATCGACTCGTAATCCGAGGGTCTAGGATTCGAATCCCCGTCACACCAAACATGCTTGCCCTTTCAGCTGTGAAACGTTATAATGTAACAGTCAATCTTGCTATTCGTTTGTAAAAGAGTAGCCGAAGAGTTGGCGGTGGGAGGTGATGATTAGTTACCTTCCCTTTAATCTTACACTGCTAAATTAGGGACGGTTAGCGCAGATAGACCTCGAATAGCTTTGCGCAAATTTCAAGTACAACAAAAAAATGTTCACAGTGCACGTTCTCATAATTAAGAGTTAATACTGCAACATGTTTTTCTTTTACTTAGAGTACGTAATGCACCTGATAACAGCAGTGAAAATCATATAAGCTGTGGCAGTTTAGTATTGTTATTGTTTTGAATTAAGCACAAAGCTACACAATGGGCTACCTGTGCTCTGCCCACTACGGGTATCGAAACCCAGATTTTAGCGTGTAAGTCAGCAGACATACCGCTGAGCCACTGCAGGTTAGTAATAATATTTATTATAATGCCTAAGTATCTTAATCAATTGTCGTTGTTTTATCTTTTAAAAATATGCAATAACGGTATATATAGACCAAAACGTTTGAAATGGTATAACTTGTTATCTAGGTTAACGATAACATGTCTCAAATCTGCTGTACTCCGTACACATTTATATATAAACCTCTTTGCTGTTGCTCTATAACATTTTATATAAATGTGAAATATAAAGACGCTACCTAGGGTCGAAAAAATCGTTCCCTAAAGACACGATCATTGGTATTGACTTATATTTTGTACACATTATGTGAATTTTGACCTTCCTTCTATTGTAAACATTACACATATTTCAAAATATAGATTGAGCTTAGCATGACATTATTGTTAGAATACTTGGTCTATATATCTGAAAGTTCAGTGTTTGTGCTCTGTTATCACAAAAACGGTTTCAGTACTTTGGGGTGAAGATCAAATCTCGATCGGAAAGCAGTAGCTCGCGAACAGGTGGTGAGCATTGTTGCCCAGTTGCTTTTTTCTTTTAACACTCCTACAAAATTGGGGTCTAATGGGCCCCAGAGCAACTTGAAAGGTTATTAATATTAGGCTAATAATTTTGTATTTAAATAAAATTGCCATTAACTGACCCTATCCCTTTATATTTTAAGGAGCAATAATATTTTGACTTTTCAGACATTTGCGAAATAATATTTAAAAAACAAATTTTAAACATCCACTAAGGGTATTTTGGGGCCTAGTAGGCCCCAGATAAAAAAAACACATAAAAATGACTTTATTTATTTCCTGAATAATTCTAGAACAGGCCTGGGCAACCGAAAAAAAGCAAATTATAGTAAAAATATATTAATTTTACAACTTCTTTTCAAAAGATGGATATTTAGGATAATAACTCTACTCCAACAATAATTTTAGACGGTCCTGATTATTGCCTAGTTTGCCCACGCCTGTTCTAGAACATTCTAGAAACTTTACAGAAGTATTTAGAATAATCTAGAATATTCTTGAAGCTTCTAGAATATTCTAGCGGAATCCACAAATCCTATATATATAGGAGCTGAAATCTTCAAACCGTGTCAAAAATGATATCTCTTGATGAAGCTGTACATTTACTGACAAAACCATCCGACGATGAAAGTGAACATGATAATGTCGAAGACTACTCTGAAAGTTGTGATGATGATCTTTCTGAAGCCGAAAATAATAAACAAATCGCGCCGTACCATTCTGAATGTAAAGAAAGTAATCAAGAAGATCTTACTACGATGCCAGTGAACGAAGATAAGAATTTTAGTTATTCAACAACACCTTCGAGGATCAACAGGAGAACCGCAGCTTTCAATGGGAACCCGGGCATCACAAGGCAAGCTGCTCCGAGAGTCTCGACACCATTCAAAACATTCAAAATTTTCATTTCTGATAATATGATGGAACAGATCATTCACTCAACAAACACCGTCATGAAAAAACCAATTTTTGAAAAAGACCTCTGGAAATGGATCGCAGCTAATCTTTTTCTTGGAATAAGCAAATCCAAAAATGCATCGATAGACGAAATGTTTTCAACCGTATTCGGTTTGCCATTTTTGCGAAAACTGATTACACAAGACAAATTTTAAAAAATGTGCTCAAAA
Source organism: Carcinoscorpius rotundicauda (assembly GCA_011833715.1). Lineage (NCBI taxonomy): Eukaryota > Metazoa > Arthropoda > Merostomata > Xiphosura > Limulidae > Carcinoscorpius > Carcinoscorpius rotundicauda. The sequence goes on along the minus strand of CM022393.1, from coordinate 119,656,615 downwards.
ATCAGATTTGACATCCACTCTCAAAGAAATAGAGAAATCAAAGATGCCGCCATCTCTGGAGTCTGGAATTTTTCATTGAAAATTGCAAAAACAGTTACAACCCAAGTGAATACCTGACAGTGGATGAACAACTATGTAACTTCAAAGGAAGAGTTGGCTTTAGAACATACATTCCGACAAAGCCAGGCAAATACGGAATAAAGATTGGGTGCCTAAAAGATGCAAAGACAAGTTACCTCCTCAACGCTCAAATTTATGCTGGAAAGGTTGGAAATACGACAGAAACAAATCAAGGAGAAAGAATAGTTAGAGAACTGAGTCAGCCATTTTTTTGGAAAAGGAAGGGCAATAACGACAGATAATTTCTTCACAACAACGACACTTGCCAGGTACCTACGAACAAAAAGAACAGGACTTGTTGGAACCATACGGAAATCAAGAACCTTCCTGCCTCCTGAAATAAATGCAAAATCTAGAGAGTTATCACCAAAAATTTTCTACTATGACGATATCACTCTTTTCAGGCACTCAAACAAACCAAAAAAATGTGGGCTACTATTGAGTTCTCAGCATCAGTCTGGTGAAGTAGAAGAGAATGGAAAGCCCAAAATCGTCAATCTTTACAATGCAACGAAGGCAGATGTCGACACCCTCGATCAACTGGTGAAATATTATACAACAAAGAGGCGATCAAAGCGCTGGTCAGTCTGCATATTCTATAAAATTCTAGATCTTGCTGCGTACAATGCTTTCGTTCTATACTCGACAAAACATCAAGAATTTCTTCGTCAACATAAATCAAGAGCCAGAATAGAATTTATACGGCAATTGGTGCTTGAAATCAAAGAAATTTACTGCAAAGATAATGACAAAACAACCACATGTGAGCCGCCTGCAAAGAGGGCAAACAGAGGACGATGCCATTTATGCGGCAGATCAAAAGATAGACAGTGGAAAATTGATTGCTCAAATTGTAAAAAAAAATTTGTCAAATCCATTCTAAAGTTGTTTGTAATGAATGTTGCTAAATCACTGTGTTTCTATTGGAAAAGTATATGGGGCCTGATAAGCCCCAAAATCACTTTAGTGGATGTAAATATTTTTCTCGTAGGAGTGTTAAGACAAATTAGCCTCCTTGTGTAATAGTAACGATGTTTTCTAAAACTGATCGGTTTTGGGAAGGATATGTAACGTCCTGTCCAGCACAAGATATTTTACACACGTTGATTAGAAACGTGTATTCAGATCAGGATTTTGAATTTAAAATACATTAGAAAACAAAGGTACTTGTCAACTTGTAAAAACAAATCCAAGCTATAATGGGTTCCAACATTGGTGAAATTACAGAAAAAAATATATTTCTTTTTTGTTTAACAAAAAATATGTTGGATTCGGTATTACCTAATGATTAACGTGCTGGATGGTGACCAACAAGCTCCGAGGCTCGATCCGCAACTAGCATTTTTGAGAAGAATACGATGGTCAAAAAACACCTATATTGTTTCAAACAAAAATCCAGGATGAGCTTTAAGTGTTAGCGGAAGCTTTTTTCAATTATTTATGTAGTTATTACACTCTACATCTATTACAAAATGGTCCCCTTAATTAAACTGGATTTATTATTCGTTTGTAAAACTCATTCCATTGGTTTTTGCATTTTATTGACAAAATGAAATAACCATATATTTCCTGCTAAATGTAAATTAGTGCAAAACAAGTTCAACGGTTATTTAGATATCGTATTTTATCAGCTACGTGTATGTAATCAGAAATTAGTGTATTAACAGGTTTAAAAGGAATATATATATATATATCTATATTACTCGAGGCAGCAATACATGACATCACGCGTGCTATATATAAATAATCAGAAATTGGTAGAAAAAAGATTTGCAAGGATACTGATGGTTATTATTTTTGCAATGGTGACTTACATGTGTGGTGTGTTAACATTTTTTACACACCGATTTTAACGGCAGAAGTATATTCTTAATTTAGTGGAATAAAGAGGACAGTGAAAACTTATCACTAGTGAATTTTTTATCCCAGAGCGGAAATAACCTATTGAATGAGGGTAAACCAGTGAACTTTCATACAAATTATCTTTTTCTTGCTTTACTGTTTTACCGCCATAAACATTCACATGAAACACACTATATAACTAACTTCGAACCTGAAGAAACTGCAAGAAATAGATTTGAAATAAAATCGACATTTTGGTAATTAATTAAAAATTAATAGCTTTTGCATATTAACTTACAAATTGTAGAGATAAATGCAATGCTTCTTACCGTCTGTTAGCACAACCACTATTGATGTACTTCATTACAATATGCCCCCAAGGGTCACAGCGGTGTATCTGCAGACTTTGCAACGCAAGAAACCAGGTTTTAATACCCGTTGTGGGCAGCGCCATTTTGTATCTTTGTGATTAACTCCAAAAAACCAAACAAAACAAAAATAACTCAGTACATTATCTCTGAAGAACGTTCTTGTTAACTTAACAAATGGTAAGCGAGATTAGTTAATTATACAACCTAAAGAACGTTTTCGTGAATGTTTTCTTAAAAATATACTTGCCAGTGAGAAAGTTGCATACCTGTAAATGTGATAGTGAAACCACTCGAGGGTCGCGAGTTCAAATTCCCGTCATACCAAACATGCTCGCTCCTTTAGCATTGGGGGCGTTATAATGTGACGGTCAATTCTACTTTTCGTTGGTAAAACAGTAGCCAAAGACTTGGCGGTGGTATGGTGATGACTAGCTGCCTTCCCTCTCGTATTACATTGCTAAATTAGGGACGACTAGCGCAGATAACTCTCGTGTAGCATTGCATGAAATTTAAAAACAAACAAAATACAATCCAACTTAGCTAGTACGGTGCTGACAATCTGTAGAAGGATTTGAAATAATATCAGAGTCACGTGTTTTGGTTGGATTCTATGCCAGAGTCTGTTTTGTGATTTCCACGATGTTGGATATGTGATTAAAACCAGGTAATAGATGGTTTATTTGTAGAACAACAACGTGTATTTGCTTGCTAAATATGAAATGTAAACGTTATCTAACACTTATTGCAACGAAGTTATAGAAGTACTACTAATTTTGAACATTAAAGTATAAAAACAAAGCGCTACAACAGTAAGATTAGCTGATATATGACATACGTTATCCATCCCACACTCGGATGTCTTAGCAGTGAGCTTCAGTATTTAAAACGATAACTAAGATTCGGGGATTGATTCATGCCGTGGGTTCAGTGTTGATAGCTAGTTCCGTTGCTTTACACTTATTGATATATTTTCGTTCAGTATTAAAGGTCATTAGGTTTCCGTACTACACAAACACACAAAACGAAAAAAAATCAAAGAAGAAACACAAGGCATATCTTATCTTAAAAACTATTCTACCCATGATTACACAAAAAAAAGCTATGTTTTACTCGGCCAACAACTAAGTATTGAAACACAAACACATTATATGATAATCGTTGCTTTTGGCGTAAGAACAAATGCTTTCAGAATGTTGAGTTTACCCAAAGTATCAATTATTTTTGTTCCACATCTACGCCTTTTCGCGATTTGTTAACTCTATTTTACAACGTAAAACATCGATTAATTTCATTTATGTGTAAGTTTAATTTAAATACAAACACATAAATAATGGATGTAAATAACATTTATTTGTATGGTGTTGATGACTTGTTACTCTTTTTTTATTTCTGGTCAGTCTGAACTTTCAGGGTTTCCAATTTGGCCTTTCGTGTCGCTTAAGTAACTGTTAAGGTTGAAATATCAATCATATGCATTGTTGGTGAGAGCAGATATTTTAGTTTTCGAGAATACGCTCAAATATATATATCAATGAAATATTCATTACAAACATAAACAAGGCTAAAGTGTCGGTATTATTTGGTGACTGTGGCTTGTCTTTCATTTTTAGGAGTTTCAGCACAGCTGTATGTCAGTTTTAATTAGGATGAAACGTCAATAGATTATTTTGTTTCCTCTTTTAACATCAGTCGGATCTAAACATATACTTCAACACCGGCTGGACTAAAATATTTCCTGCTATGGAAGAACATCTGTATAAGATACAAGTTTTTACACTTCTCGAAGATCTTTCAAAGTTGATTAAGAGGAAACGAAGAAACAACTGACGGCATTAACGAATGATGAAATTGATATGTAACGTTAAACAGTATTGAGTGCGTAAGACTAGTTATCTTGTAAGTCAAATTATAGCAATAGCGAATTGCTCTTTAGAATACAGTTCTCTTTGTAAGGTAAATATTCATAACAATACTAAATGTCGTAATAGAACTTAAATCATTTGATATATAACTATTTTGAAAGCTAAAGCAGAGAACGTAGATTGGTTAATTGTACTCTTTGGTTCTGATATTTTGGACAACTAGAGCTGTTTATAGCCACTTTTATATCTAATACAGACGGTTCCATTAAGCCCCCATTTACTCCTATTACTATACATACGGTTATTATTAAGATGGATTTATTTAGTCGGTAATGTGCCTGAGTTAACATACGATGAAGCTGATAACCAACGTATCATATATTTAATTATTTACTGTTAAAGTGGACTTTTTTGCCTTTGTCTCATTAAAGTAGTATTACTGACTTAAAGATTCGTCAGTTATTGCAGATATATATTCGATTACTTGAAAAACCTCGTAAACATAAATACAATTATTTAAAAGTGTGTGTATGATTTCGTATTCTGTACAGCATTCACAACAATAGATATTTGGTCTAATTTTCGTTTAATTTGTTTATTAGTGGGACTTTTTGTTGTTTTTTCGTAATGGTTAAGCACAAAGCCACATAAAGGGCTATATGTACAGTGCCAACCACAGACATAATCACCACATTTGAACAAATGGTTCTGCACCACTTGCCTTCAGGACACTAACAACACATTCTAACACTACCAGTAGATTAATAGTCCTGTACCTTTCACCTTCACTTCACTGATAGCATTTACTAAGATCACGTTTAAGCTAATGGCTTTGTATCACTATGCCTTACACATAAACGGCATATATTAAGACCACATTTCAATTAATGATTCGTTCTACTCATCTTAGTTTGACTACACTAACAATATATACTGATACATATTGGATGATTAGGAATTCACATATTAGAAAATAGAGTTTGGAGACAGCTTGTATAGGAAGTGAAGAAAACTTTATTACAGATGTACAACGTTTCAACAAGCTTATGTCAATATCAGGTACTTCATACATTAACCGTGAGAAATTTCGCATACAGATCTGGTCAAGTTGAACAAATGCTTACAAATGTTTAAGTAAATTTATGTAATCTATATTGTGAATATGTCGAAACATTTTGGTCTCCTATTGGTTGGACCCACTATACAAGTTTGAAAACTTTAAATGCACTTATTTTTAAGAGTTTAAGCTTTGCTCAACAGCAAGCGTTTTCGTACTGAAAAGTTGAAGATTCGTGGTTTACGACTCTATCTCAAATCTCAATATTCGATCAGAGAGCTGGGAGTGAATGCTGTTGGTTAACTGTCTTTTGTATACTCTATCAATTCAAATTTAAAGAAAAACTGTGCGCAGATAAATATGGCGTAGTTTTTCCTCAAATTTTAAACAAACATTTACCAATGTTGAGCGATTCAATACAATATGCAGGTAGTTTTTATGCAATTTCAATTCCAAGGACACCAAAGCTCTTCCAATTTCGTATGAAACTTCAATCTAAATGTTTTCCACACTCTCAGTTTAAATATATTTTGAATATAAAACCAGTTTTTGATTAAATCGATTAAGTAAATCCACAGAATGTTTCAAACTACTTAAACTAAATATTTTCTCTAATTTATTTTTTGTGGGCTCAATAACCTGCATGTAAATGCCAAATCATTTTGTAAAACTGCCTCAAGTTTGTTTGTTTCTACTTTATAGAGCTACATGAGGGCTATCTGTGCTAGCCGTCCCTAATTTAGCAGTGTTTAGACTAGAGGGAAGGCATCTAGTCCTCACACCCACCGCCAACTCCTGTGCTACTCTTTTACCAACCGTTACCTCTGAAAGGGCGAGCATTTCTGGTGTGACAGGGTGTGACTCGGCTCGTAATCCGAGGGTCCTAACCACCTGAGGGTGCTAAGTCTATTGGATCTAAATTAGACATTTCTGTATAGATTTGTTATTCGTGATTACACCCTAATAGGTGAAAATTTGATATAAATTAAAAGTCTACAACATTTGTTCACTTAACTCTGTGGAAGCGGGTTATTTTGCTATTTACAGATGAAGCTCAAAACAGAGAAATTGAAATGGAATTCTTTTTATCAATGTATTATTTATACGAATTAAAAGATTTCAGAAGTGGAAGATACACGACTTATGTTACCCATAAAGAACAACTGGAATATTCAATTTGACCGCTACCTCATACTAAATGGCCAGAATCTTTGAACTTCATAATGAGTTTGACTGTCACTTTTGTACTAAATCTACAGTTTAAACTTTGGAGGGTATTATGCAGTGCTATGTCTCGAACTGCGCATTTTAATTTTAATATATATAGCTTGGCACGTCTACCGCTAGACCACGCTCCTAATCATAAAAATTAAATAAATAAATAAAAATCGTGACAATTCATTTAAGTTACCAGAGAAGGGTCTGGCTCTTTATCGCTTACAAGCTTCGGTTATTTAGAAACACAAAGCAAAGAATTGACTTAAAATTTTCATAGATTGATCTATGCTGGTATGGGTATTAAAACTTTTATTAAAATAAAGTAAAGAACAACGTTTCGAACTTCTTTGGTCATCTTTAGGTTAACCTTTACTTTAGTTTAATAAAAGTTTTAATACTTGTACCAGCCGTCTTCAGATACATTTTTACTTCAAGTGCTTTTCTCGTCATCACTAAAGACAGACCGAGGACTTCTTGATAATTTGTAACTTGGCTTAGGTTGGTAGCGCATGCGTATTGAATTGAAAAATTATTCAAGTGTGACAAATCTCTTCATGAGAAAACTTACAGAAGCTCTTTCATTGTTTATTGTTAATCACAGAGTTACAGTATGGACTGCTTGTGCTCTGTCAACCGCCGGTATCAAAATCACTGAACCACGTAGTGGAGGGGCATCACAAAAGTCGAATCACTAGTTTTCCAATATAATTTCAAAATAAATATTGAAGACCAAATTTTGGTAGAAAAATACAAGCCTATTATTGCTTTCAGTAACATTTTAACCTTTTAAATGCTAACTCTGTTTGAATGAATACAATGAAAAAAGTGTCACTATAACCTTGTAAGAAAAAAATATTTTATCATTATTACTTTCTGAAGTAAGAAATACAAGTGGAATATTATTATTATAGCTTTTAGTTGTTAATTTGATTTAAGAAGTTACATGGAACTACAGACACTGTTTCCTAATTTCCAGATAAAATTATTTAATTAAATATTGATAATTATTTCATATTAATTTACAAGCATTTTCATTTCTTTTAATTGGAGAAAGGTGTAACACAAAATGGCGAAACGGTCGAATGTGTTTTTTTTTTTATCTAACTAAACAAATACTTGTATTATAGTCTTGGAACTTATTATAGCAAAACAAAATTCTTCAACCTTATCTTGGAAGGGGCTTGTCTACCGGAATTGTTGATGACAACTGATAAACTTTTAAAATACTTTGTAAGTGAGAAGAAATTATTTTTTTGTGTCGAAAGTAAGTATTGTAATGGTGCTTTGACATTTGGTAACATGAAGCAATTCCATATGTAATGCCACTCATTGAACGTAATGAAATAAGGGGCTCACACAAATCGCCCCAAAGCTATGTAAAATGTTTATGAGTCCCCTAATTATGAGTTTATTTTTTATACTGTTTTCTAAATATATTTTAAGCTTTCACTTGTTTCGTCATTTAGTATAAAACACAGAAATTACTGATACTCTATGCATTTTTTACTGTCATGTCCTTGACATGATACTTGTCGTTACCTTCATGGTTGACAGGATAGGTCGTTGACAGTTATAGCATGCCCCCTACTTTAGGTCATGTTGGAAGATGGGAATACCACGTAATTGAAGTTTATGAAAACTGATTCGCAAAACACGTGTTAATATGTTTCATTTTAACATTAGCACTTAATGAAACATATGCTATTGAAGTTAAAAAAATTCTAGTGTGAAATATTGTAAACACCGAATTCAAACAGGATAAATCTAAATAAAGCCAGTTATACAAACTCAAAGTGCGAGAAGCAAATTGAACGACAGCAAAAATAATTAATGGACATTTATTCTATTGGTAATCAGGAACGAATTTGACTTATCTTTACATTATTTTCGTCGTAGCTATATACTTATAGGCAGTCACTATTCATAGTTTTAGGCTAAGGCGTCATGTGAGGTCGGGTTGTTGGTAAACTGGCGTTATTGACCCTACTTCTGCTCTGAAAGTTTTGGGCATCGTTTGAACGTCAAACTTACAAGTCTAGCAGGAATAGTTTCTGCTACAAATGTAATTATAACTCATATATGGCAACCATTGATTTCCGAAAAATAATGAAAGAAAGAAGGAACAAATAGTATTTGACCATTTTCACATTGACTCTCCCCAGTGTGGTTTTTCGATAAATACAATTCTAACTAGGTAAGATAATTAGCATGTTGAATCCAATAAAACCACTGCATCATTAAGAAAATGTTCGCGCCATCAAGCACGTTGGAAATCAATATTGAGATGTGATGCGTATATTATTATAAAATGTTTTGAATTTTGCGTAAATCTACACGAGGGTCATCCGTTCTAGTTTAGCAATAACAGACTAGTGGTAAGGCAGCCAGCTCTTGGGGTACTCTTTTACAAACAAACAGTGAGATTGCTATTCCAAAGGATGAAAAGAGACGAAATTGACCTATATAATTGAGGGTCGAGCACCAAACCATCATGCTATGCCAGGACAATTGGAACAGGGTTTTGTATGATATTTAATACTATACACATATTTATATGTAGGTATTGTTCTTTAGCCCCCCAGTGGCTCAGCGGTATGTCTGCGGACTTACACGTTAAAATCCGGGTTTCGATACCCGTGGTGGGCAGAGCACAGATAGCCCATTGTGTAGCTTTGTGCTTAATTCAAAACAACAAAACAACAAGTATTGTTCTCATACCTATATTGTAACTCTATGTTTACCACGTAGATGGCGCTAGGACGTAATGTTGCAATAACTACCTCTGATTATTAATTCCACTACGAATGGACCTACTACACACATGAAATGAAATGTTCATAGATATATCCAAACAAAATGAGCATACGCATGGAAACCCATGTGATTATATTGTTATTATATATTGAGGGTCTCTTTTCTTATATTTAACCAAAGTAAATTGCTGGGAAGCTCGTAGCAGAAACACTCCAATATTACTACAAGAAACGATTAAAAATACCCTTATTCTGAAAAGCAGATGTTGATATGACAACACTTAACAATAACGGAATTTTGCAGAGATTCTTATCCACTTGTGCCATAAATATAGAATTGTTCTAAATGATCGTGTGCTATGACTTAGTTTGCCTCGATCACCTCTTCGTCATTTTAGTCTATTCCTAAGAATTTTAGTCTCTTGCCATATTTGTTGGGATTTGTTTGGGTTTTACCTTTACGTGTGATTTTTCTTTGTTGGATATTATTCATATCGTTATTGTTGTTTTATTTCAATAACATCTATACTTGAATTTCCATTTTCACTAAATTAGGTGGTTGGGTTGTTTGCAAGTAAATAAAATAAATAAGAAAATAATAAAACATTAATGTCTATCGAGTTTAATTCCTAGATGTTTTATGTAGAAAGTATTTAAAGCATTTGAAGATTTTGTGGTAGAAAATCTTTTTCAGTGCTAATACATTTACTTATGAGAAATAGTAATATCAAATACATATCTTTATGGCAAGTTTCTGTACAAAATACGTTATTTATGACTGGCTAATATATTAAATACATTTTATTTATGATAGGGAGTTATATTAAATAGATGTATTTATGAAAGATAGTTGTAATAAAATTATTTATTTACAGCAAGTTTTTATATTAAATTCTGAGGTGGCGTGGTGTCAGCCTCATATTAACGTGGTCAAAGATGAAATTTTTGTGAGTATTACAAGTATTTTGTCTAATTGAAAATATGTAAATCATTAATCGGTAGCTCAAACTTCAAATATACTCAATAATCACACAAATACAAAGGCCTAAACGAAAAAGACTTACTATAAGCTAATAAGTCACCAAAAGATAAAGAATATTTTAACCAACACTAAAATTATTTTTGTGAATCATTTCTATTTTTAATATACATAAGCTAATAATTTGATATATTCATAGCAGACACTTATTTTATTACTTTTGATTTTGTATCTGATTTAGTATTATTTAGATATTTAGACATCGGTTATTAATTTTACACGAAAATTAAACTTAAATCATGTACACACAACAACAGATATTTTTACTTCGTTGATTACTAGTTTCTTTGATGATAGGACAACAAATCAGAAAGTCTTAGAGTTTTTAAGAACAAATTACCAGATTTATAATTATTGTATTAGTCATTAGCCTTACCTAGACAGTTAATTTATACTTTCTGCATTAGTCAACGTTTTGCTGTATCTAGGCAGATAGAAAAAAAATAACGTCAACAATCGTATGATCCACGAGAGGTCAATGATTATCAGCCTAACCTGTAAGTCTACTCATTCTTCACTGTCGAGGTTAATTAGTTCCTAACCCTATTGTTACAACTGACTGCTTCGAAAGATTTGTCCTTCTTTATCTAGATACTTTGCCACATCTGGCTTCAAGATACGAAACATGTTTCATCAAAAGAGCTCTTGTGTACAATCATGTCACGTATAAGAACTGCTCAATCTTCGTTAAAGAGCACGCATGAATAGTTTCCAGTAAATCAGCGAAAGTTAAGAAAAAAATATCATTGTTCAAAGTTGAGAAACAGACACAAATGTCGAACACTGAACATGTTCATTGAAATTCCACACAAATAAGATGTTATATTCTTGATGACGTTCTGTCAGATAAGTGACATTACAATATGTAAGACAAGAGACGACTAACCACTTGGGCTTTATTGTTCACCATGAGATGAATTCCACTTTGATCTGACGACACAATATATGAGCTACATAATGCAAGTATCTTGAACCAGTAGTGCTACGACTATAGATTCTTAACATTTAGAATTATTCCTATTACAATAGAAGATTGAGATGAAACTACAGTACAGACGTATTAATATTGTAATTTATATACTTGAAAAGTTTCGAAAGCAAATAACCAAGGAAATTAATACGTGATATGATGTAGGAAAAAAATATATTCAACGTGCTGGTATATTCTTTATCTGTTTCATTAAAAAAACCAAAAACTATTAATAACAATTTTAATTTATCATTAGTCGCTGATTGGTAGGTGAAAGAAAGTGAAGCAAATATTTATGAAAATTTATTTTGCAGTCAACAATAGTTATAATTCCACTTAAAAGAACAATAAACCATGTAAATGAGTTATAATGTGCACTATAATTAGGGTATTAAATATTGTTGTTATCTCATTTTCCATGTCAATAGAAGAAAATGAAAAAATTACTTTGGCAATAAAACAAAATATTCAAGTCTGATTTGTCGTTAATTTATTACAAGCAATAGTAAAGATTCTAATATATTATTTTTACATTATAAACTGTATTTTTCTTATTTTCCTAAAAACAGACATGACCTAGTGATTAAAATCTCTGGTTGCGGATCGGGGAGTCCGAGATTCGAGATACGAGGCAGCCTCATTCAAAATCAAATGTGACAGCGTTATAAACATATTTATTTGTTTTTTTTATTTCACGTCAGATGTCACTAATTGAAAAGTGTAAGACCAAAGGTAAGGCAGCTAGTCAACAGTCTTCAATCTTGGGAAATCTTATACCTAGAAACTGTGGGACTGACCGTCACATATAACGCTCCCACGGCTGAAAGGATAAGCATATTTGTCGTGACAGGGATTCAAACCTGCGGTCCTCAGATTACGAGTTGAGCGCCCTAACCATCTCGTTATGCCAGGTCGTTATAAAAATGACACACAATCCTGTTATTCGCTTCAAAGAATCAAACAAAGCCTTGATAGAGGCTTACTGCTTTCTTTCTGGTTAAAATTAGAAATTTATGGGTAAAATCTAGCCATTTACCTTATGTGCGCGTATAGCAAGTTTTAAGCTAAAATCTTCCATTTCAGGTTTTTAATGCTTTAGTCACTGTACCTATCACAGTTAACCTACTTTCATACCAACATCTCAGGCTAATCCATCTTAATCGAGATTCTAGCACTGAGCCCATCATATTTTTTACCAAAGTTCACAGCTGTGATAAAAAAATATAAAATAATTTTCTTAAACAATATATTATAGAAATCCATTGAAAAGTAATTTCATAACAAGAATACCTCCAGGATTTCAAAACCAAAGATAGATGAAGAGAAAGCTTTAGAAATGATAAGCTATTTGCAAATATTAATTTATTATTAAAATTCTCACAAATATATTAGAATTATGTATTTCCCATCTTTAAAATCGAGAAGAATCAGAAAAAAAATTATAATTTTAAATAATTTTATGTTTATTATTTTATCAGTCGCTCATTTAAACTCTGTGAATTACTTCTATCTGCAAGAATTAACCGACGCCAATGTCCTCATCTTTCGGTTACTGATAACAAAAGCCGCAGATTGTTTACATCTGTATTTTGACGGTGCACACCTGTCATTTGGCTATTGATAACAAGAGTTACAGAGAGTCCTATTTGAATTTTGGCAGTGCCACTTGCCATCTGGCTACGGAAAACAAGAAGTGAAGATTGTCCACATCTGTGCCTTGTCGGAGCCACTTGTCGTTTGGCTATTGATAATAAGAGTTACAGAGAGTCCTATTTGTATTTTGGCAGTGCCACTTGCCATCTGGCTACTGAAAACAAGAAGTGAAGATTGTCCACATCCGTGCCTTGTCGGAGCCATTTGTCGTTTGGCTATTGATAACAACAGTCGCAGAAAATTGTTGTTTTTCTTAATTTACATGAACGCTCATGTTGAATATTTTCATATTTTGTTTTACTTCATAGTTACCATTACGCGTTTGACGTAACGGATTCTTATTAAATTACACTTACTATGTCATATGACTATATATGTTTTATCATTCATTTTAATGTTTTTCGACTTTCTTTAAAAAACAAAACATGGCTTTCGACTTTTATGAAACAACTCGACCCTCAAGGAGGGTCAAGTTATAAAGTTATAATGGATTCAACATATACTTTGTAATTTATATTTCACAAAAACTATTTTGAACGTTAAGCACTTCATTGGGTTTATTTAAATAAATAATTCATTGTTTTTAGATTGCTGATACGTTGGTTTGTTTTTGTTTTTGAATTTAGCACAAAGCTACTCGAGGGCTATCTGTGTTAGCCGTCCCTAATTTAGCAGTGTAAGACTAGAGGGAAGGCAGCTAGTCATCACCGCCAACTGACAACTCTTGGGCTACTCTTTTACCAACGAATAGTGGGATTGACCATTACATTATAACCCCCCTACGGCTGAAAGGGCGAGCATGTTTGGCGCGACGGGGATGCGAACCCGCGCCCCTCAGATTACGAGTCGCACGCCTTAACACGCTTGGCCATGTCGGGCCTTGATAATACTTTAGTAATCACGACCATTTATCTTTGCTTTACAATTAAAAAGTTATTGGACGTTTTACCGGAAAACATAACCTCGGAAAATATTTTACTGTGAAATGTATGTTCGCAGTCTTAAAAAATAACCTTCAATAGCTGTTTGATTATCTACTACTTATTAATGTAACACTAGTTGTCCCAGACCTTTGACGTTGTAGAAACCTCCCTCCATTGTTTTCTTTTGAGTGAATCTTTCTACTTTATCCTTCAGCTTTTGAACTCATTTCTTATTGGCAAAAACTCATCAAAATAGTTCTTCATCAGTAAATTGTTTCTGCAATATTTCTTGTTGATTACATATGACTCAGAATATCCCAGGCCTGCAAATTTAAACTTCTTAGAGCTGTTTAGGTTTTAATAACGAATTTTTCATAATTCAACAATGTAATGATTTCTTTAGAAATAAGTAACAAACAACAAACTTACATAGATCAAATTTACAACAAATAACGAAAGAGTTTCCAATATCGTGTCCTCAGGTGAATCAGCGTTAAGTTTACGGGCTTGCAGTGCTAAAATCCAGAGTTTTATTCCTCGCGGCGGACTAAGTGCAAATGACACATTGGCAGCTTGACACTAAAAAAAACCATCACCAACAATCCAGTAACATTTCTAGCATATACTATGTATAATTAGAACTGGCAAGTAGTGCGCACAAACAACACTTTAGAACATTAGATATATATTATAAGTTTCTAATACCTTTCTTGTAGCGTACTGTTTATAACTAGAATTGACAATTAATGGGTAAACAATTCTTTTAATGTGCTGTATTGGGTAAACTTTTTTCACAAGATCTTGATATTCCGTAAAAACAGCAATTTAAATTTGTCTTTTTTCTCAAAATAATTTCCTAAAAAGCCATTCCTGGACCTAATGTAGGTAGGCTAGACGACTAGGGACAATTATGATCCGAAACATATTTTATGCTGTAAATACTTTTAAGTAATGTTGATATTTTATCACTAAATTTAGTTTTTAATGTTGTGCCAGCTTTCGACATATTAAACTGCTCCTCTTGAAATATTAACAACTTCAGTGTTTTTCTTTTTTTGTTATACGCACAAAAAAATAGTTATTTGGATCACAGCAGTATAAATGCTTTTAAAGGTCAAGTAGTTTAACAGCTGAGTTAAGTGTAAACACCGCTTTAAACAATTTGACCCATTAACCTTCATTGTTCTCACGCTAAAAAAAGCACATATGAGTTTCTAACTTTGCCTAAAGCAAATAAAGGTATGCGGCTAGAGCGTGATGAATCTAAAACACTTGAAATGGTTCAAAATTCTCTAAAATTTTACACAGGTAGCAAGAAATTATTATATTATCAACAAAAAATATTTTTCTTTATTGAAGTGAATTTTGACATACTTTTGCCACATTCAGTCATTTGTCAACACAATTCAGAGTTCAAACAAATATACCAATTTTGTCTGAAATAGTTTCCAGTTTTTCAAAAGTTGCCACTTTATACAAACAACTATATGAATATTGAGATCTCAGTTACTCCCTAAACGACGTTGGTTTTAACGTTTTGTAATATGTTAAAGTGTTAATGCTGTCTAGTGAATTTTGTGAATACTATCATATTTTATTGTAAGTTTAATTGCTCTTTTTTATTCATGTAGTTTCGGTAGTAATGTGTGTTTTAATTAATAAAATGACATGAAAACATTGAACTGTTATTAAATTGTTATTGGTGGATCTGGTACCATTTGGTATTATTTCACAGTTTACTTTTCGGAAACAACAGTAAGTTACAACACGAGGAAATGTTTCACAAAAAAAGTTTGTTTGGAATTAAGCACAAAGCTACACAATGTGATCTCTGTATTCTGCACACCACGGGTATCGAAACGTGGTTTCTTACGGTGTGAGTTCGCAGTCATACCACTGTGTTATTGGGGAGCAATTAAAAGAAAGTATAACAAGTTATTTTTGGAGCCAGTTTTGGCCCTACGATAGCGTGTTTAAATTGTAAATTCGACGATTCACTTTGGCAATGTAGATTAGTGTGTTGAATTTCGCATAAATGTACTCGAAAGCTAACCTGCGCCAACCGTTCCTAATTCTGAATTGATAGACCAGAGGAAAGGCGGCTAATCAACATCATCCACCACTAATTCTCGGTTTATCCTCTCCCAACGAATATGAATATTTACCTTCATATTATAATGTCCTACGTTCGGTAATGGGATTCGAGGTTTTTAACCTCAAGTTGAAAGAGCTGCTGTAAGAATAGCTATCAACCCCACTATTTCGTTAAAGTACCATAACAGTTAGCGGCCAATGTTTTGATTAGCCGTTTTGAATATAGTCTCTCAGATAAAAATAAGTGTTGGCTATGTGCAAACAACCTTTGTGTACCTTTGCCTGAAATAAATAAACAAAAAGAACACGACTCTGACTTTCAGAGTACGTATGTATTTAAGTGGTCATATTTCCCAAACGTTATATTGAATATCTTTGTCCTTCCACATATGGATTTTTATTTCACTTTTTATTATTATTTCTTAAAGATGTAAAGAAATAAAATATAAGAGTAACCAATGTACAACTACACTTCAATTGTGTGTGAATTAGTTTTTAAAAATTAGGATAGCAATTATTTAAATGAATTAACTAACGGAACTACAAATTGCATATCTTATATATTTTTTGCTCGTAGTACAGCTAGATCTTTTCGTGATCAAGGTTTAAATGTTCATATGAAAACAGCCAATTAGGCCTAAAATTTACTTTAATGAGATAGGTTTCTGTAAAAACAAGAATATTTCCAGCACTGGAGATACCCCATCTGTCAGATTAAACTTTTATTCGAAATCCTCAAAGTTAAATAAAATTATTAGTGAAAAATTATGGAAGTACACAACGTTCAACATATGAAACATATTTTCCGTTTTCAATCCGTTGTGGGAAGGTAATTACTCCTAATTACACATAAAAGCAGAAAGAATAAAAATACATGGATACAGCTTAGATGTGAGATAACAAAAGACAGGTAAAAAAGTTAATAATAAAAGCAATGAAAGCTTTCACGTGGATCAAACGTAGGAGAGAAAAAATAATATTTTTTTCAACTCCATGCAGGACAAACAATTTTTAAAGCTTTCAAAAGCTATTAAAATTCTATATATATTTTATTAAAGGTTTGAATTAATTTTCGATAAAAAGTTAGTGGAGAAACGCCGAATTGTTTTTCCCTGGGGAAGAACATTTCATTAAATGTGTTTACTTTAAAACGTATCAAATACTTTAGTATGAAACAGGTCGTTTCTTGATCCTGTGGATCATGAACAACGATAAAATTGAGATTTGAGCTCTGTAGCAATACATTTCCTCTTAACAGCGGGAAGATTCATCTGTCAAGACGCATACGCGGGAATAGGTTAAACTTACTACTTTAAGTGCTTCTGAATTTCCTTTCTGCTATAGAGGTACTCTGATAAGTGATTGCTGGTCTGCATGAAGTATTTGCCCTTGACATCTACGATTGTCTTCGTTCAAACAATAGTATATCCAAATCATCACTAAAGCACAACTTTCGATGTTTGTGGGTGGGGTTTAAAAAATACAAGTGCACTTTTAAAATATTTGTTTGAAAAAATCTTATCAGCTATAACAGACGCAGTTAAGTGCTATTACTCAGTCAGACAAGAAAACTCTAACTTTAAACGGTGAATGCCCTTTTCTTTAATCTATCAATTCAAATTTAGGTGTCTTCCGCTGGGACAGCGGTACGTCTTCGGATTTACAACACTATAATCAGAGTTTCGGTTCTCCTTGGTGGACACAGCAGATAACCCGTTATGGTTTTGCTCAAAGAAAAAAACAGCAACACACACACACAAATTTAGGAACAACGATAATATTAAAATAGTAGTATATATACTGTTACGTTCAACAGGACATTCGACTTTAATGAAAGATAACTCGACTCTTAATTAATCCTTCGTTAAAAAGTAATAAACAACTATATCCATTAGCTAATACGGACAAGTTTTTTCCACATAACTTATTTTACAACAATGAAGCTACTGCACGAAATCTTTGGAGAGGGAGGGTTGTAAACTCAACAATTTGAGTAGTTTAACTCTAATTTTTTTTTACTGTTGGTAATTTTCTTCGAAAATAACAAACGTTTTTCACCGATTCCGTTTTTAACCGTTCTGCTACCTAGTGGAGAGTACAATACAGACAGAACTGTGCTTTATATAACGACGATTTAATAAATATGGATTTAAAAATAGTTTACTTACAAAAGTAGGTAACATATGAACATCACGCCCAAAGCAGCTGATAACGAAACACGTAAATAAAAGTTTGAGGGTCGTTGTTGTTGTTTTGAATCAAGCACATAGCTACACAATGGACTATCTGTGTTCTGCCCACCACGGGTATCGAAACCCGGTTTCTAGCGTTGTAAGTCCGCAGACAAACCGCTGAGCCACTGGGATGAGCAAATTTAAGGGAGGAGGGAGTAAATCACTTCTAAATAACACAATGTCGGAGTGAGTGATCTCCAAATAACACCATTGTCGGAGTAAGTGACCAAAATAACACCAATGTCGGAATAAGTCACCTTCAAATAATACCATTGCCTTACAAAACGTCATACTGTTAAATACAAAAAACAAAACAAATGCTTAATGTTTAGCGTTCAGGTTTAGTTTAAATAAATGACAAGACATGAAGTTTAACTAACAAATATGGTGACTACTTGTAATGCTAATTAACGTCGAAAGAAAACTTCAATAGTCGACCATTTTTATGCATATTTTTTCTATGATGTTATTACTTTTTTCGCTGAAAATATTTAGGCTAACCTACTGGGATTTTACTAATGACAGGAGGAAATTTACGTGTTTCTGGATGGGGCTTGGCACGCTAACACGTAATAGTAAATTTGCACACAATTCGATTATCTGATTTCTTTTCTTTCAGCGCAAATTCTGCGTTCTCACGCTGCTAGAGCTGTGTACATTTTCATGCGTCATTTACATAAACTTACTGTACAACTATTCGTGAAAGTATGTACCCTGTTATATGAGCCATTATTCTCGGTATTATAATATAATTTATTGGATTTTACAATGTAGTAATTTGTTCAATGATGTATTTGTTGTTCGTCAAAATAAATCGTTAAGTCCAAGAATTAGTTATTATTAGCCTACCTTTTACTATAGTAATATCGATACTTATCATTTACCTGTATCAAGCAAACTCTTTTACTTAATATTGTACTGGCTTTGAGGTAATACAGACAGTCGCGTCACCTTGATTCGTCAATACAGCCAAGCTAGTCTCTTTAAGTTTGATGAGAACAGATACAATTACTTCTTGAAGTGGTTTACTTTTCTTACTAGCACTTTAAATACGGTGCAGTGCGATGTTAAATGTAAAGTCATACTAATCCTTCAATTACGGCGTTGTGTGATGTTGGAAATAAAGTTTCACTACCCTTAAATTACTGTGTTTGTGATGTTCAATACACAGCCATACTAACACCTGATTATGGTGTTGTGTAATGTTCAAAAGAAACCCATAACAATCCCCGAGTTACTGTACTGTATGACGTACAAAGTCGTACTCAACCTTGATTTTGGGGGTTACATAAAGTTCAACAAAAGTCATAGCCCTGAATTATGTTGATGGATCGAATTAAAAGTGGAACTCAATATAAACTGTATACTTAAGATAATGAAGAGACGTGGAGTCATCCTATATTGACCAATTTATGTGTTATTTTCTAGTGAGGTAACTAATAATTTGGTTTAAACATAAATACAGCAGTAATTAATGCCATTTATAAAATCATCTGCATCCTCTTGCTAAAGACTGCTAGAAACAGATTCAGGTTAGAATGTCTTTCCATATAGTATTTAAAACACTTAGAAGGAACAATGTTGTCAACACTCCCTGAATTTGAAGTAGATGTTTATGTTTTAGTTTGCTATGTTCATTATATTCTATTTCGTTTCCAGACTCGAATTGTACGCCACAACTGAATTTTTTTTCAAGAAATTCCTCGCATTGTTATGCTGAGGGCTATTTGCGCAAAACCGTCACTAAAAGAAGGAAAATGATCACAGAGCTTACAGCAGTAATCGGACGCGAAACGTGAATTCTTCAAGTTACCTTCCAGGCCTTCTTCATCTTCGGCTTACCAAATTTTGAAATATAATACTTATTTTCATGCAACCAAAATCATTTATTAGATGCAATTGCTGTGACTTGTGTGACAAAAATTCACAACGATATTTATCAGAAAAAAATCAGCTAGAACGGAGCTTTTTCGTATTTTAAATTGAATTAAATGTCGATTAAATAATTTTTACAAACATTGTATAAATTATAATAAAATAATGTATGAAAAAAGATAAATCACACACTAATGTCATGTCTGGCAAAAGTGGTCATGTGGAACAATAAATTATTTCAAGAGCGACCCAAATAACACAATGTGTTGCGTGATCAAACTCATCGAATTAATGGCTCAGAATGTTTGGAAGACTTTAGAGAGAGTTATAATGTCTAGATGACGTGATTTAAGCTTTAATATACATTTCTACATTTGCCTCTTTTTTATTCTTTATATTTAATTCTCATCAAATCGGATTCTTTAGACTAGATTGAAGAAAAAAATTATATTACATTTTTTCTAAATTATAAATTAGGTACAGAAAGTTTATTTAATTTTATAAGCAAAGGGTTCCACATCCAAATTACTTTAAAGCAAAACAATTCGTGGAGACTTATTGGCACTGAAACAACACATTCACCGAAACGTGTGATTGTCTAGTTCGTAATGAAAGTCGGAATAATGTTAAGGCAATGTTCTAGGTAAGTTACTTTTATGTTGAGGCAATGTTGAGGTAAAGTTACTTTTATGTTGAGGCAATGTTCAAGGTAAGCCAGTATTATGTTGAAGAAATGTTGAAAGTAAGTCAGTATTATTTTTAGGAAATGGTTTGATTGATTGTTTTGGAATTTCGCACAAAGCTAATCGAGGGCTATCTGTGCTAGCCGTTCCTAATTTAGCAGTCATCACCACCCACCGCCAACTCTTGGGCTACTCTTTTACCAACGAAAAGTGGGATTGTCCGTCACATTATAACGCCCCCACGGCTGGGAGGGCGAGCATGTTTGGCGCGACTCGGGCGCGAACCAGCGACCCTCAGATTACCAAGTGCACGCCTTAACACGCTAGGCCATGCCAGGCCTTTAGGAAATGGTGAAGATATATTAGTATTATGTTAAAGCAATGTTGAAGTGAAAAATATTTTGTTCCCACGTTCTTCACAATAATTTTATTAAGCACCTCATTATCAGGACAGAAGTATCACACCCAATTATACTGTTTATCACAAGATAATTAAATATTGGAAAATACACAAATTATTTTCGTTAATTTAGAAGTTGGAGAAAACAACTGACCAGCAGTGTAAAACCAATAGCATAGTCAGCAGACCAATAGTATTAAACCCCTTAAATATTTTGCTGACCATGATATAAAAACCTTTATATATTTTGTTGACCATGGTATTAAGGTCTTTATATATTTAGCTGACCGTGGTATAAAGGTCTTTATACATTTAGCTGACCGTGGTATTAAGTTATTTATATATTTAGCTGACCATGGTATTAAGGTCTTTATATATTTAGCTGACCATGGTATTAAACCTTTAAAATGTTTGCTCTTGTTTGACATTATTTAAATCTCGCATCATAAGTTTCAACTTAATGTAAAGTATCCACACACATACATGCCAGCCTGAGGAACGTGACAAATGTGATAGTGAGAATGACGTGGAAAGACCTGTATCATTTCTGTATAAAACCAATGGATAACAAATAAAATACACCGCTCAGTTCAGATTAGATGCTACGAAACCACTTTTAGATCTTTTGAACATATATAATTTGAGAATGGGACTGAAAAATTTTGCAGCCGTTTAAATATTACGGTGAATGCTTTTTGCAAAACGTGTGAGAAAATTTTATTAAGCGATGGGAATCCAATTCGGCAGAGTTTTTTTATATACACCGTCAACAGTTACTACGTAAATATATTTAGTACCAATACCACTGGACCAAAATACTTCGTTTTGGAGCCATATTTAAATGTCTATAGAAAATATTTTACTGACGCCTCTTTTTACACTGAAAAATACAAAAACAATTCAATTAACACATTACTTGATATGCTCCTAATGAAATACATTCATGATTTGTTGAGTAAAAGGTCAACAATTTGAAGTCTGAAATTTAGCTACCTTTACCACTCTAAAAAGGTGTATTTATAAGTTTCGGCTATTTACAAGAGGTTCCTTAGCTTTATATGATATATCGGCACAATATAACACACATTTTCGAGGCGAATGATACATAATGTATTTAAAGAAAAGCATGAATAAATACTGTTTTACGTTCGATACTGAAGTTCGTAGAATATTTAAGCAATGCGTGATATAGCTGAAATTTATATACCAGTGGCATATATAAACAGTTTACACATCTATTTGTGGCCGAAGATAAGAATAAAACTAATTAAATAGTGGGTATTTGCTAATAACGACAACAATTAATTTTATATCGCGACAACCTAAATGACAAATATAAACTAGTGGTTTTGGATTATTCTGAATTTTGCGCAAAGCTGCACAAGGGCTATCTGTGTTAGCCGTCCCTAATTTAGCAATGTAAGACTACAGAAAAAGTAAGTAGTCATCACCAGTCACCGCCAACTCCTGAGCTACTATTTCACCAATGAATAGTGGGATTAACCGTCACTTTCTTACACCCCCACAACTGAAAGGGCGAGAATGTTTGGTGTGACGAAGCTTCGAACCCATGCCCCTTGGATTGAGAGTCTAGTGCCTTAACCACCTTGCCATGCTGGGCCATAAACTAGTGTCTTCTACTGTTGACTCTTGTACAGGTATCTCGAAACCATGATACAATAACGTAAATATTTACTTGGGTTTCGGATACACGTTTTAAAACTCATTCCACAATGGCTACTAGAGCTACGTTCTGAATACCTAGAATATAATGGCAACGATGAAACTAGTCAGACAGAGGATTTAACAGATTAGAGAACATATTTTGTTAATACGAATATTTTTGATCATATTATGTAAAAAATATAGATAATCCTAAAATTCTAAACATGCAACTTTGCTTTCTGTGCAATCGTAAGTAATAAATTTATAAGTCAGATAAAAAGAACTCATACATGCCCGCTAGCAGTCACAAACTCCGTTGCCTTTGAAATGTTATACCGTATCACTTAGTTTTAATTATGTCTAATCTAAATAAGTAGTTATTCATGTTAAAAGGCCGAACACAATTCGTAACTTATGTCCTGACTTGAGATGTAATATAATAATTCATTATTCGTGTTCATTTATATTGGAGCAGTGCTGCTATACTATTTACAATAATGTTTTCCATACTTGGAATAAACCAAGCGTCCTAGTACTAGTCTTTCGCACGAAATATGTGTCCATATATGTATAAAAATGTATTTATATGCCGATTTAATAAATAATGTCTTGCTTGTTTGTTTGTTTTAAAATTTCGTACAAAGCTACACAAGGACTATCTGCGCCAGCCGTTTATAATTTATCAGTGCAAGACTAGAGGGAAGGCAGCTACTCACAACCACCCACCGCCCACTCTTGGGCTACTCTTTTACTAAGGAATAGTGGAATTGATCGTAATGTTATAACGCCCGCACGGTTGAAAGAGCGAGCATGTTTGATGTTGCGGGGATTAAAACCTGCGACATTCAGATTACGAATCGACCGCCCTAATCACTTGGCTATGTCGGGTGTTACCAGAGGAATGGCCCTCTTTGGACTTCATTGAAGATGGTTGCAGGTTTGTAGCCGAAGATCAGAATAAAACTAATTAAATAGAGGGTATTTGCTAATAATGACAACAATTAATTTTATATCGCGACAACCTAACTACTGATAATATTCCCTCAGAATTAACACGTTCTCAGCTTATGTTAAAGCTTGGTATATTTGGTCATTCAACATAAGCACTGTACAAATTTAGGATGGAATCCTGATTTCTTGTGATTATGAAAGTTACAACAAACTTCTGTCAGTGAATAATATATTAATATTACCATGTAGAACGTGTGATCTGCGAGATCTTGTTATAATAGTTGCAAGAAGCTAATATATATATCCTTATATTATACATATGTATGTGGATCGCAACTTTTGTCTTTCTATAGCATTTCTTGTATATGACTTCCTACATCAGCTACAATTAAATACATCACATTTTATCACAGGATTTAAGACAACTACGTGTCAACTCTCCAATAAGTTTGGTCTTTAGGCCTTTTTGTAAACATTTGAAAGACATGGACCGAGCTTCCAATAAGTCTTTTTATTATTTTGTGATCTGAAAGCTAGCTATTCAACAAGTATATAAAACAAACGAACCTTACTGGCTGAGAAATGTGTGAAGTATTGGTTTCAAAACTTTGGCTGCTTTGCTTTCATCACCACTAATAGAATGAAATGATAAGTGTTTTATATTTTCTTAATTACAATTTTTAACATTTTGCAAGTGTAATTTTATAATTAACAAGAGTGTATGAGAATTTAATACAGTTAGAATGTGACGCAAACCGTTCCCCAGTGGGTGATGCCTTGAGAACCAACTATTCATAACTGCTCTCTCCGGATAAGTAAAGACATTTTCTTTCTGTTCTAAATGTCACTCAGTATTCACCATGTATTAGAATTATTTTGGAGGCTTGCTATAAGAGTGTGTCATCTACTAGTGTTAAGTAAGAATATTCTAACTGTATTACTTGTTTTGGTTTGTTACTGACATAACAAAAACATTAATATTATATTCCAAATTCAGTAAATTTATTTTTGTCATTGTTCGATAACGTGGTTCTATTATCAACTACACGAAACCAGGTTTTAGTTGGCGAACAAACTCTTTCAATTCAGTATCATCAACAAAAACGAAAAGTGAAAAAAAAGGAAATGTAATACGAACCATGAAGTTCTTTCATATTACACTGAATATCCAGTATCCTGTTTCAATATTCCCATACCTTCCACTTCCAAATATTCCATAAACCTCTTAGAAATTATTTTATTTCTGTTATAAAGGTTCAAAGCTTTACAGTATGCGAATATGCAGTTGGAGTTTCATAGAGGAACGTGTATTTATTGCGTATGGCAGTAATACAAGAGTAATTTTAACTATTTAAGAAGACTTTTCCATGTATAATATAGTCACACAAACTCAGATGGTCACATTATGATATAGATTGGCTGCGGAGAGGTATGTCTCAAAATTACTTATTGTATATTGTTTGGTTCTCGTAGGTAATTTGGTGCAGCTGAAAACTGTTCGGTTTTAAGAAAGTTATTTAAAAGCTCTTACCGAAGCAAAATGTTCTTACACTAAAATTATAGGGCTATGTTTAGATCGAGACTTTGTAATTTTGAAGATGGAGACTTTCTTTATATTTAATGGCTTGGAAAACAAAGGAATATGATTCAACTTGGGTAGGACCATACAGAAAGTTTGTTTGTTTGTGTTTTAATGTTTATTCAGTTGAGAGAACGCATAGAACTGTTTACCACGGTCCCTGGATGTTTAGTGTAGGGCTTTGTTTGTTTGTTTGTTTTGGAATTTCGCACAAAGCTACTCAAGGGCTATCTGTGCTAGCCGTCCCTAATTTAGCAGTGTAAGACTAGAGAGAAGGCAGCTAGTCATCACCACCCACCGCCAACTCTTGGGCTACTCTTTTGCCAACGAATAGTGGGATTGACCGTCACATTATACACCCCCACGGCTGGGAGGGTGAACATGTTTAGCGCGACGCGGGCGCGAACCCGCGACCTTCGGATTACGAGTCACACGCCTTACGCGCTCGGCCATTCCAGACCCCATTGTGGTTGAATCCTTACATATTCTGTTCACAATTTTACTTCATTTTTAATAATATAAATATTTTAGAAATAACTGCAACACTTAAGATAGATTTCTCCTAATTTATAAAACAAACAATATTAATATATGACCAAACTAACCATAAACACTTAAATGAGTATAACTAAGAAAATATACTGTTCTCTCGTTCTCTCTTATAAATACGTGTTTCTGCTGCAATCCCAGTAAGATCTCATGAGATATGGCCAGCTTACGAGATATTTGTGCTTGTTTACGGCAAAGCTACTAACGCGCTCGGCCATGCCAGGCCTTGTGTAAGGCAGGATAGACCCATTAATATCTTTGGAGGGTTTGTTTTTAATTCCGCTCAAAGCTACTCGAGGGCTATCTGTGCTAGCCGTCCCTAATTTAGTAGTGTAAGACTAGAGGGAAGGCAGCTAGTCATCACCACCTCCCGTCAATTGTTGGGCTACTCTTTTACCAACGAATAGTGGGATTGACCATAACTTTATAATGCTTCCACGGCTGAAAGGGCGAACATGTTTGGCGCGACTCGGGCGCGAACCCGCCACCCTCAGATTACAAAGCGCACGCGTTAACGCGTTAGGTCATGCCGGGCCCCCATCCAGAAAGAGATCTATGACAAAACTAACCATGGCAAGCCAAATGCAGCATTTTGCAACAAGGTAGAACTCACAAACTCAAAAGTCAAACATGTGTCCAAGGAAATACACAGTACAATGTATGAATAATAATAATTTCCATCTGAAAAGCCACACGAGTTAAGTATACACGAGCTGCTTCCGCAACGTATATATTCATTTGTCGTATATTATCTCAAGAAGTTGCTGTATGAATGGTTATTATGTTATCTCTTTGAAAGAAATAGTGCTAAATACACCAGACAAAGTGCATTTGTGTAATTGTGCAAGATCGTACTGTTGAAATGTACGCTGGAAAACAATCTTTCGTGTAAAGCAACTGAATTATGGAAAGCATTATAGGAACAGTGATGCACTTCTGTTATAGGAACTTACAATAAAAAATTGCTATGCAAACTATTGTAATAATAAACAGCCGTCAAAAAGAGGAAGAGGATGACTTAGTTTGGCGATACAGAGTATAATAATGTGTTGAGATTACAGATTTGTTTTATTATAACGTACTCAATCTTTGTACGTTCTTACGAGCTAAGGTGATTAAACCAATAATAATTTTGTCAGTTTTAAGATTTAAGAGAAAAAACTGATTGCGCCATGCAATACCACTATCCTGCCGTACTTATATGAACATTAATTTTTTTTAATTCATTAACCACAAACGACTAAAGGACTTCAGAAACACACAGTGATACAAATGAAAAATAAGTTACTTCTCTCAAGAAATATCCGCAGAAGTGGAACTCATATGGCAATGAGAGTGTGTAAAGTGTCAATCTAAATTTATATCTAAACCTTAAAGGTTAAAACAGCTTAACAAACAAGTAAACAAATATATATGTATATATATATATATATTTGAATGCCCTATCTCACAAAGTTACACATATTAGAACGTTTCATCTATTGATGAGGAGGTTGCTCCTCAATCGTTTCTTTGAAGTGTCCAACAGTACGATAAAGTTAAGTGAAGCCGTACGAAAGTAATGATGTCAATACATTCACTTCTCTGTGTATTAACTCACATTTAGCATGTTAAACTTACCTTAATAACTAAATTTTAGGCAATTCAATTAAACCAGTAATCAAATTGTGTTAAAGTAAATTGTTTCCTGAAGCAGTAACTAAACTTCGTACTTCAGATATTATCCTTTCAGATGCAATTCTTACAAACTACGTTTCACATACACATGTGTTTAGAAAACACTTCTGTGAAGAAAATTTAGGAGAAGTGTAACACTGTGTTAACATCCGACTGACAGGCGTAATTCATTTATGTGCTGGTGTGTTATTCGAAATTCGATATCCCCAGGAAGGTAAAAAAATCCGTACTTGACAGAAGATTATTTAAGGCTTACTCTAAGATATAAAATTCTAATTTCCAGATTCATGTCGCATAGCTGTTTGGAGTTTACTCTTGCCAAGAGAGGGAATGAGATTAACTTGAGTTATATAACTGTCTGGAGTTTACTGTTGTCAAGAGAGGGAATAAGATAAACTTGCGTTATATAACTGTTTTATATCCGTTATATAATTGTTTTCAGATAGGCCATTTTTCACCATAATGAGTGTTATCGATAAATTTAATTTATATAGGGCATATCACAATAAGAATATCTATTCTTTGTAATTATTTTCCATATAGGATATATCTCGACCAGTAATATTTGCTCAGTAATGTAAGATTTTTACAGATAAGAACTAGATAAACCAAAATATATATTGTTGATAAATATATTTTCAGACTGAACATATCTAAACCAAAATATTTGTTTTCGATAAATGTTTTCTCAGATAGGGCATTTCCCAACCAGAATACCTGTCTTCTAAAAAAATATTTTCAGACAGAGCACATCTCAACAAAAATATTTTTTCTCAATAAAGTACGATATTTCCAGATAGGATATAGATAAAATAGAATATTTGTTATTGGTCAATGAATTAAAGAATTCCATAATGCAACTATACAAAGTTTAAAAACACATTTAAATTTCCTTGAAATAAGAAATGTTTATTAATTAAAAGTATTTGAAACATATCACTAGAATGTCCAACACTTTAGTGTTTCTGGCATAGTAAGAACGTGATCTTTAGGGTTATCCACATGAACTCACAAACAGTTATCAGAATGCAGTATCATGTTAGATTAAAGAGTATATGAAGAATTTTCGTTGATTTAACGATTTATTTTAGGCATATGTTGGAGTGATAGAAAAAAATTGCAACTCATAAGTAAACACAAACATAAGTCTTCTGAAGCAGCTGCTACATAATATTTTCTCTTTTCCATTCATTCTCTCTCTTTTTTATCCTTGAAGTACATTTTAGAAACCACATTAATAATTAGATGAAAACACTATACCAAATAATTTACTTACTTAAACAACACAATAATGTTGTAAATAAGATGGTAATATACTAATATTATGAATTGCATTAAAATATTGATCCATTAACAGGTTATATATATATATTTCTTTAGAAATGTGAAAGTCGAAATCTTGGAAAAGTTTAGCTTAAGTGAAGCTATTATTCTTGACTTGTTTAATGTTGTGTCTACACGTAATCTATATATGTATACTGATCCTTTGTCATTATAGAAAAGTGTAGGAATAAATATTGTATTAAAATGGAATTGCTTCACTCCCAGAGCGTACTTAATTATATTAACGTGCTCAAAAAATTAAACAATTGTATTTGTTATAAGACATTATATTAGACCTTTTTTCATTTTCATCTCTACATTCCTAATCTAGACCCGTAGAGATTTTTAAGAATTAAGAAAGTGAAAGGTAACAGTATTTCTACATCATTATCCCAACCGGTCTGAAGAGCACTTGGATTGATCAAAACGCTCCATCGGAAAGATATAGGACAAATATAGAGCAGTTAAAACACTAGACTAGCATTGTAGTGTCAAAAAATATCTTATGACTAGTATAATGAATTAAACAATGTTTTTGGGCTCTGGGCTGATGGCGTGTTGTTTCACTCCAAGACTGAGCAATAAAATGCATTGGGAAAAAATAACAACAAACAAATCAAGTTTGTACCATTAGTTGGAAAACAATTTGCTCACGTTGTCAAGAATATTTAAAACTTTATTCAAATACAAAGATCGAAATTAAAAAGATGAATTAATCAGTTACAAGAACTGGTACCTGAGGTTGAAGTTTTTGTGTGTTTTTTTCGAATCCTTGACTTCGGACATATTCTTCTTCTGAGATTATTCTATTTATTTTTGTGCACATACGGAATTATTTTATTAGGTAATTTTATACTTTTAAATAACGATCACAGAGTTTTTTAGATAGAATAGTAAAGCTTAATATGGAAAAATATTTCTAGTTATTTGGATAAATGGAGGACATTGACTTAAAATGTCGAGTTGCTCATTAATCAGTATTTCTTTTATCCAGTCCTCGTTTGGTTCGATGATTTATTATTTATGACTAAAAAATGTTTTAGGCTAAAGCATTCATAACCTTAAGAAGCTCATTCAAGCAAGTAATTGAGAATCTTATATTTAAATTAACCAGATGTCTCCAGGATGTTAAAGGACGCGTGTCAAAGCTGCTGTGTTCTTGATAATGATCAAAAAAAGGAAAGTTCTAGTTTGAGCGACATGCTGATGGTTCCAGATGGAGCACTTCTGGCAACAAATGTTACCTATGTTTAGCTATTTGCTTTCTTTCACTTATTTTGTACAATCATTCATTAATGACAGCTATGGTACAGGGATTGTGTTTTATAAAATAATTCGTGTATTTCGGTGCTTATCACTTTTGAAACTGAAATGTTTTAGCGACATCGTCATTGTACATAAAATACACAACGTCATTCAAGCAAAAATGCGAATCTTTTCGAAATCAGTGACCCAAAAAAGATAATCATTATGTCACATTTTACAGGTGAATTGAACAAGTTAGATCAAAATAATGTTTTATTTTTGTTTATATATATAAACGAAAAAACTCGTACTCTATAATTAGAAAGATTCGTCAATATCTAATGAACCAAATTTGTGTAAACATAGCGAAACACTTCAGCTACATGAGTCTGTAATTGTTTTAACTATTAGACTTATCTCTGAAAGCCTCTTCTGGCTTACCTTAAAGAACTCATGGAGCAGTAGAGGTTTTTTTCTCAACTTTTACTATCATTTCAGCCAATCTATTTATTCTTTCAAGTGAACCGCTAAGTTTTTGGATTAGAAAGTAACCAACCAGGAACAACTTGTGTCACTGGTTAGCGCTGAACACATGAAAATTATAATCTGGTTTTACCTGTCAGGAGTAAGCAAAAACATTTTCTTTGTAAATTTGTTTAAACATTAAATAACCACAATACTTTATGAGTAAAAGGAAGTTCATATTTCAGATTTACGTTATGCAAAAATGATTACAACAAATGCGATGTATAATGTATTTATGTAGCTGTTATTTTATGCATATATTTTAATTTACTGCAGCTACATTCAAAGTAATACTGTTTAAAACCCTTATACGGATAAGTTGAGAGATAAATTTTAATAACTGAGGTGCACCTTCATAGTTGTTTGGAAGTATTTAACGTTCGAATTGTCTTCAATTTCTTAACTTAATAAATAGTTCTTTCGTAGATTGGTACTAGTAAAGAATTATAAGGTTTTATATTACGCTTGGAAAAAACAGTTTGAATAAACTGGCAACTTAATTTCACCAAAAATATTTTAAAAGACAGGACCACATTCCATGGAGTATGGACGAAGGGCATCAGGAATTCATCAATGTATTTTCAAGTTAAAAATAACAATATTTATTTGAATGTACACATAATCTAATGTACGAAGCAATTTACTTGATTAAATGTATGCAAAAGAAACTTTCTTTTAAGAAAACGCCTTTCCTTTCGCAATGGAATGTTTCTGTCACGTTTACCTGTTTAAATAATTAAATTTTTCCTTTACTGTATAAACCTAGACAACTTAGTGACTGCCACCAGTTTAATTTTGTGTTACTAAGGTTACAAACCATAATAACATCAAATCAAGATCACTGAAAGTGAACACACACATCATAATTGTAATTGTTAATGAAACTGATGATACAAGTAGAGTCTCAACGGCTACTGTATATGTCGTATCCAACCCGATCTGATGTGCTCTTGTATCAGGTTTTACTCTTTTATTCTTAAACACAAAGCTACGGAAAGGGCTATGTGTTTTATACCTACCATAAGTATCGAAACTCAGTTTCAGCGTTATATGACTCAGACTTAATGTTGTGCTATTGAGGGGTTTGGTAAAGAGCGAAATACTTCATCGACACAGAATACAAAAGCTTTGGTATGATTGACATACTATTCTTTGTTGTCACTTATTCATTATCATAATTACTAATGTAACAGTTTGGCTCATTTCCAAAGAAAGAAAACTAGCTTCTAATTCACTAATTCTTAATTATAGTGAAGTTAATTAATAATAACAAAGCTGTACTATTACTTCTTACCCTAACTCTGATTTCTAAATGAGATAACTAAAATAATAAATAATTACAATTAATTTATTTAACCTAGTTCATATCATAAGAGTGGTTGTTCATAAAATGGATAGTATAAGTATGTCGTTGACTTCTACAAATGTGACATATCATTCTGACGTGATGATCCCTTGTATTGAGTAAAGGGCTTTGTAGTAAGGCGAATGCAGTACGGGTGAAATATTGATTTCACTCAAAAGTTTTTGAGCTAAGTCACCGAGTGACATCTTCTAATGTTGAGAATGCAATATTCCGTTGTTCAAAAATTTGGCATTTAAAAACATTATAAACCAAGAGTAACATGGAAATATTTCTTTCTTTGGTAATGTAAACATTGCAATGAAAACCAACATTTACATTTACTTCATACCCATTTGAGTCACACTAAAGTGATATTCAATCTATTAAATTATGTAAAAAAAAACGCTCCAACCTTCATTATGTGTCTCTCTTCACAGCTTCCATTGTAAACTTAGTAAACTTGTTTATAGAGTTCGGATTCATAAATCCTACAATGGACTTTCATGGCACTTTGGAACAGTTCAAAGGCAAACTTAAACGTTTATTAAACTAAATAAGTGGTACAGAAATCTAAGAAGGTAAATTAATTTATCACCGAAAAAGTGGTTAGAAACTTTCAACTACATCCAATTAATAACAAGTTAATTATTCTACCTAGTTACAGCTTTAATATAACATCAAAATTTAAAAGAGAGACCGTTTTTTGTTTTGGAATTTCGCATAAAGCTACGTGAGGGCTATCTGTGCTAGCCGTCCCTAATTTAGCAATGTAAGATTAGAGGAAAGGCAGCTAGCTAGTCATCACCACCCACCGACAACTCTTGGGCTACTCTTTCACCAACGAGCAGTGGGATTGACCGTCACATTATATAACTCCCCACGGATGAAAGAAAGAGCATGTTTAGTATGATAAGAATTCTACCTTGTGACTCACACATTACAAGTAGAGGATTTTAACCTACTGGCCATTAATAGAGAACTGAGTCTCATCTCTCTTTTTCTCTCTCTAGGTATTTGGGTATATATATTTGTAGCGGCCCGGCATGGCCAAGCGTGTTAAGGCGTGCGACTCGTAATCTGTGGTCGCGGGTTCGCATCCCCGTCGCGCCAAACATGGTCGCCCTCCCAGCCGTGGGGGCGTTGTAACAAAGCTTTGCACGAAATTCAAAAAGAAACTATCAACACCAATTCCAGATTTTTCATTATAAATACCATTTCCTTATTGTTAATTACCACTTTTACAAATAAAGCACTGCTTAATAGTTTTGTTTTGTCAGTAAAAATGTTAATATCTGTATCAGTCGTCCTGAAATATAAATAAGAATAATGTTGTTATTATATACTGAAAGTGGACTTTGATGAAACATTTAGTACAAAACGTTTGTTCTGAAATGTTTAGTGACTAATATTAAAGGACTAATGAACAGTCTGGAACGTTTAATGATCAATGGTTACTTTGAAACAATTAGTGGCCATTGTTTACTATAAAACGTTGAATAGCTAATCTTCACGATGAAATCTTTACTGACTAATAAATTCACTCTAATAAATGTAATGAGATAAGCTCATTCCGAAACATTAACAGCTAACTCTCATTAAAAAATTGTTTCTATTTCATGAAAGAATTTCAGGAAAATAAGAAAACCTCCTATCTTCAACTGAGTGAAATAACTCAGCACGAACGAAAAAAATCACAAAGACACAAAGATGTTTGAGGATACACTTGTTGTTATTTGTTTTATCGATTTTTCCCATTGTTTAGTAATGTCAATATTATATGCATGCATTATTTTACTATTCCTTGTTAAATAAGTTGATATAAATTGAATATATTCCATTTTTATAAAAATAACAACTGTAAAAAAGTGTTCATTTTGGTAGCAATTTTTTTGCACTTAGTAGTATAACAAGGAACAAAGATATTCAACGGAAAAATATTTCCCGCGGGTATTTATCAAAGCTGAACACTCTGTTGTGTTGGATACACTCATTGCACCGAAAATCTAAGAATCCATTGTATTAAGTTTTCTTTGCTTAAAAATAAACGTAATAAGATGTTACCAATCGAAAGAACTCTTAAAATAAAGATCTGTTTACCATACAGCCACATTGCACATGTGCTATGATCCTATGTAGTACAATGACAAAACATCTTTTAATCATTTAGTCATTGCTATTGTTAAGCAAATCACTGTTGATATTTTAAAGGGCATTTGCGGGAGAAGGGTGGCCCAAAATCTATCATTTATTGACGAGTTGGACAGCTTAAGTTAGTAATATTAGTTTTTGAAATGTATTTTCTTTTTAATAATAATGTATATTGTAACTTCCTAAGTATTAAATGTTATTATTGAAGTTTCTACACATTTATCATGCTTTCCTTCAGCTTTTAGAAAAGATTTAACTTTACTTATTACTTACTATTGCCCACTCTATGTGTGTGTTAAAAGACAGAGGTTTAAAAGAGTGGTAATGTTAGACACATCTCATGTCATGTTTAAAATACTGATTACTTTAAATTGCTTTAAACGATATTATGTTTTCATGGACAATTTACTTAATCTTCTAAGTTAGTATTTTTTTCTTTATAAACACTAGTTTTTGTTTCTTTTCACTGGACTCTACAAATTTAAAGAATGACATATTTCATAGAAAATTTGACCCATATGTCACCTACGATTTTCTAAAGTTACACTGTTGGAGTTCCTTATGTATGTATTGTTACTTTCATTGATATCAACGCTAAGATTTTTTAATGTATTTAATGTGTTCTATTTTTATTAATCTTTCACTACAGAGGTTTGTTTCACATTTTAGCTTAACTTACGTACTGATGGTACAATGTATTCAAATCTTTATAACTGATAACCTTATTATCAAATAACCAGCTTCTTTGATAGGAATTTAATAACAATTCAATTTATTTCATTTCATTTTTATAAAATTATATTAATCCACCTTCTGGCATGGGTGAATCATGTAAAGAAAATGCACGACACTGCAAACTAAAAAATAAACAATAACATTTTAATAATAAAAAAGGTATCAAAAATTAACTCATTAAAACGTTGTGTAAACCTCTTTTATTTCTATTGAATTCTCATTTTTAGGCATTTCAGTATGCTTGGATTTTCATATTTAAGTTTCTCACTGACAGGTCCGCAAATAAATAAATTACTTATTGTTAAGTTTGTCCTCATACAGACAATGAAATTAAAATATACATGTTTTAACATTTCATTACTTCACTAAAAGCTGAAATTGGTAAAATTTATGACGTTTGAAGAAGAATATTTTTATTATCATTGCGGCACAAAAATCTCATGGACAATTTACTTAATTTTCTAAGTTAGTATTTTTTCTTTATAAACACTAGTTTTTGTTTCTTTTTACTGGACTCTACAAATTTAAAGAATGACATATTTCATAGAAAATTTGACCCAGATGTCACCCTCGATTTTCTAAAGTTACACTGTTGTGTAGGGACAGCTCTAGAGGAGATGTGTGTGGCTATGGTAGTGTTCTAGAGTGGATATGTGTGTGCCTATGGTAATGTTCTAGAAAGGATATGTGTATGCCTATGGTAATGTTCTAGAGAGGATATGTGTGTACCTATGGTAATGCTTCAGAAGGGATATGTGTGTGCATGT
This sequence comes from Carcinoscorpius rotundicauda, assembly GCA_011833715.1. NCBI lineage: Eukaryota > Metazoa > Arthropoda > Merostomata > Xiphosura > Limulidae > Carcinoscorpius > Carcinoscorpius rotundicauda. The sequence goes on along the minus strand of CM022393.1, from coordinate 119,621,012 downwards.
GTGTACGCGGTAGTGTAAATATGTTTTCATAGTAGTTCTTTAGAATACATGCTTATGACAATGCTTTAGGAGGGATGTATGTCCCACAAAAGTACTTTGAAGGCGATATGTATGTGTCCAAGGTTGTGAAAGAGATAATTGTAAAACGTGTGATCAGTTTAAACAGTTCCGTGAAATATACATGAATAGATAAAGGTCGCAGTAAATTCTAGTTTATCATAACCATTTTTAAATTACTGTTAAAAAAAAGTCGGAGAACAATGAATATCTTCTTTGGTTCCAAACATCATTCCAAGAGGAAGCCGTGCTCTATTAATTACTGTATATAGGACTTTTGACAAGCACTGCTAAAGCCATGAAATATCGTTCATAGTGTATATGATACTCATACAAATATAACTATATTTATACTATAAGTCGAAGGCTAAAAGTAATAAAAGGTGCATTTAATGTGGAAATGTGGTTTCATTTGTGGAGATTACAACACAGCCTATCTGGTTACCATGTTCTACATCAGACCACAAGTCGTGCATACAACTTTGCACTCAGTATGCATTACAATTAAGTTGAACCATTTAAGACTTAGCATCGGTTGAGTTCAAAATTGTATCTAAACGAATGAAATAGGCACTAATGTCAGGACTGTATATTGTGCTAATTAAGCACATAAATTGTTCTCGTTCTGCTGACTTGTTTTATTTCTTTATAGAGTAAAAATAAAAATGATAAACTACAATTTACACTTTTCATAAATTTTGTAATTTTCATTCTGGCCTTGCTCAATAGAGTATGTGAGAACAAGTTGTCTTTACTAAATGTTGGATATGTGAGAAAAATGCCATGAAATATCAACTTTAATTAATTCGCTTATTGGTAAATATTTGGCCTGGCATGGCTGAGCGCGTTAAGGCGTGCGCTCGTAATCCAAGGTTCGCAGGTTCGCGCCCGCGTCGCGCTAAACATGCCCGCCCTCCCAGCCGTGGGGGTGTATAATGTGACGGTCAATCCCACTATTCGTTGGTAAAAGAGTAGCCCAAGAGTTGGCGGTGGGTGGTGATGACTAGCTGCCTTCTCTCTAGTCTTACACTGCAAAATTAGGGACGGCTAGCACAGATAGCCCTCGAGTAGCTTTGTGTGAAATTCAACAACAAACAAACATTGGTAAATATTTTTTTGAAGTAGTATAGACAAATTTATTTCATTTTTTTAGATGTTGAATATATTCCACTAGAGTTCCATGAAATAGCGCTAGAATTCAGTTATTGATCATTAGCAGCTAAGTAAACGTTAGAGTTTTTTTATTATTGTTTCTTTTAACTGGTTGATTCTTTTTTCTTTATCTAAGATTTTTCGGAAACATTGCTCAGGTCGTGATAAAAACAGACGCTTTGCAAAACAAGAACAATATTTTCACGAACTTGCAGAAACTTTAATGTGATAAGACTTCTGGGTTATCACATACCCCATATGGATTCTGGGTTATTGCATACCTCATATGATTTTTGAGTTATCACATATCCCATACGCTCTGTTGCTTAGCTATCATGAAAAAGAAATTATATCTTAGAGGGTTTCATTAGTTTTTGGTAAACACAAAACTACACAATCTGAGTCGTGCCCATTGCATATATTAAACCCTTATTATTAGCATTATAAGCTTTCAGACTTACTGCTGACTCATTTTTTAGAATGACTAAACTCACAAACTTTACAATGAAGAGAGATTTAAAAGTAAACAAAAACAAAAGTCAAAATAAATGTCATCGTATAAAATGAAAGGAATAATGCTGTCAAATAACAAATTAACACAAGTTAAGTTTTACAAACACTTAAACTATATTACATCTGTCGTGATTTTGTAAAAAACTATATCAAAAAGTTATACGTTCTGGTGTTTCTGTTGCAAAACGTCAACATTTACTTTCGCAGGATGCTTAAGTTTAATTCACTGTATTTATTAGAAATCTGTACTTTCTAGAAGGCTTTCGAATTTTTATTTTAATTACACTGGTATTTTTACTCTTTTTCAATGAAATATAAATGTTTTAAAAACGAAATAATACCTTACTTACGGACTCGCTTTCAATAATAGTGCATTCGTATTATTTTCCCATAAATATGTCATTCACGTAGCCCGGCATAGCCCAGCGTGTTAAGGGGTCGCGGGGTCGTGCTAAACATGCTCGCCCTTTCAACCGTGGGGGCGTTATAATATGACGGTCAATCCCACTATTTGTTGGTAAAAGAGTAGCTCAAGAGTTGGCGGTGGGTGGTGATGACTAGCTGCCTTCCCTCTAGTCTTACACTGTTAAATTAGGGACGGCTAGCACAGATAGCCCTCGAGTAGCTTTATGTGAAATTCTAAAACAAACAAACAAATCATTTACGTGGACAGCAAACAGGTACTTTCGTAATTAAAATGCTGAAGTCACGTCTCTTATCCCTCCTGGAATGGGAAAACACAAATGAAATATTTGTGTTATTTAATCCACACGTGGTTTGCCCTCGTTCATTGACTAGTAGATAAGTTGAGGCACCTGTATCAATTTGCTTCAAGTGGGCTACGAATGTCATATCACTATTCTTAAAGAATGCTCTTGAAATAAATGGTATAGAGGATTAAAATAGCGTTTTGAGCATGGTTGCAGAATAACTTAAGAAATAAATGGAATTTTTTGTGGTACAAAAGTCGTGGTGTACTAATAAATTCCCATCAAACCAAGAGAAATTAAAGCAAACCGGTGATCACTATATCTAATTAATTTTTTTTCACGTTTCTACTGAGAAAGTTCAGTGAAGCTGACATGATTTGTAAAATATTAAATTTCGTGGTCATTTACGATTGGCATAAGCAAACATTCAAGTAACTGCGTGTTGAACACACAACTTACATAAAGAAAGGGTTAACAAGTGATAAATCTGTAATCGCTACCTTTTTCTCAACTTTACGAGTTAAACTTGGTAGAGCTGCTTCACAACGATTTTGAAGCAAGTCACTAAACTGTGGTATCCTTGTTATAATAGAGTACGTCTTTCTAATCCGAGAAAAATAAAATTAAAGCACGAGCAGAAAAGCTAGAAGACGCCTTAGTTTAGTAGCCTCTTTCGAGCTAAATCTATTATTTATTATCAGTTTTTGCTGTCATCATGTCGGAAGAACAATGTGTTCCAGTGTAACGTTAACTTTGCCATGCGTCTCTGAATTACATCAAACTTGTCTTGTTTGTATAAGGGAGAGAGGGAATTTTTTTGAAACTGGTAATAAGAAAAAAGAGGGAATCCTCAATATCCGTGGCACTCGACATTCTTTCTGGAAGTATTAGGATAAATTAATCTACGGGATTTTTCTTTTCATTTTTAACTATGTTTTTTATGCACTAGCAATACCAAGCGTTAGTACACCCTCTTCAATTTTATTACTCATCAGAATCTCTACCGGTCTACTCCCAAACTAAAATTATTTTAGGCTAGATTGGAGTAAAATAATATAATCATAAAAGTCTCAGGTGTGAATAAGGATCTGGGACCAAAAAAGGAGTTTATTATTTTAAGTCGCACACCCCATACGCCCCGCAGTAGCACAGAGATATGTCTGCAGACGTACAAAGCTAGAATCCAGGTCTCCATTCCCGTTGTGGGCAAAGCATAGATATCCCATTGCGTTGCTTTTGCTTAGCTTCAAACAAACAAACAAACTCAATCCTTTTTGGCAGTATTTTCTCCCTCAACTAAGGTATTTTGTTTTATTAGATGTCATAATCTTTTGTCAATACTCATTTGACCAGCAAATCACAGCAAGTAAGAAAGTGACACTCGGTAGTAACCCATATTAGCTTTAGAATCGCAACCATATTATTCGGAACAGACCTACGCTATAGCAAACCAACCATATATTTTTAAAATGCATGTTGCTAGTATTTCGTATCCAAACAGCGTTAATAGTTTTCTTGATAGTAACACTTTAGGTTAATGGTTTCTTGTAATCATCTCGATGCACCCGGTGCATTTATATCAAACTGCATTATTTATGCTAATTAATTAAGCTCATATCACATAACGTTAAATGCTCTTTAATTAGGATAATTTCATAAAATTTAATAAATTTATACTTAGAAGTTCGGCAATGAATAATCAAGAATAACTGTTTACCCGAATGATCCTTTTAAAAACTTGAGCTGATAATCTAGCTTGCATGGCCTGATCTACATTTATGCTTTTGCACGTCCTTTTAACCTTATAGTTTGCTACTCTAAATCATCTGTCTTTAATTCGAATGACAGAAAAGTAAAAACGGTTCATTTTTGTTTTGTTTTTAGGTAATTGATTTGTTAGAATTAAGCACAAAGCTACATAATGGGCTATCTGTGCTCTGCCAACCACGAGTATGGAAACCCAGTTTCTAGTGGTGTGAGTCTGCAGACGTGTTGCTGTGCCATTGGAAGCTGTAGTAAAATGTTACACTTAACGTTACTTTATGCGCAGAATAGTTTTTGTTGAATAACTTTCACACAGGTGACCTAATTGTAAAAAATCTTTTTGCATACACTCTCGCCATCGGCTGCATTGTAGTGAAAATGAGACAGATGATCTTTATAATTTTATTTAAATTCCTGTTTGATTACGCCACTGGATCGGCATGGCTAGTTGGTTAAGGTACTCGACTCATAATCCGAGGGTCACAGGTTCGAATCCTCGTCGTATCAAACATACTCACCTTTCAGCCTCGGTGGAGTTTTAATGTGCGTCGAGTAAGCTGATTTTCATCAAAATATTTAATTTAATTATAATAGCAGCTCTAGCTAGTTTGTAGTTTGTTGAAGAAGAATTGCTAGGAATTTTGCGAGTCATGAAGTTGCTCACTATTATCTGTGTTTCGTGAAAACGTAGTTAATCAACGAGGCAGAATATAACAGTTTTGAACACAATCTGTGACTGGAGTATCGTGAGTAATACAGAAAAGTGAGTTAGATACAAAAACCGAAGTACCCCGTTGGTACTGCGGTAAGATTTGGGATTTATTAAGCTAAAATCAGCGGCTCGATTCCCCTCGGTGGGCTCACCAGATAGCCCGATGTGGTTTTACTATATGGAAACACACGAAAAGTGAAAGGAACTAATTTCAGAGTTAAAAACATCACATTACAGCGTTTACAGCGCTGTAACAGGAACGCTATGTAGAAATATTTTTTTAATTACAAGTCCACAATTATTGTGAACTGGAGTTTATTATGGTCTTTTGAGAAGAGACTTGAACTGTTTGTGAGACATGCGTATTGTTATTTGATATATTATATTAGAACAGTCTGATCATAATAATTCCTTTAAGTACGTTAAGTACACAAAAGTGAACACGAAAATTAATATTGTGTCGTCAATGCCATTGCCAGTAGCAAAGCAGATATAATGTAAATTTTATAACAGGGTGGTTGACCTTTGAAATGGACTGTTGCCAAATATGGTGACTGCAGTTAATTTAAGGGAATTTATTGGTAGGTTTGATAAACTTTTGAACGATAAGCGTTTACTTTCAGTGTTTATTTTTAATTTAACGTTTCATTTTGTGGATGGGACGACATCATTGTCCTGGAATTAATTGCATGCATATATTTGTTTAGACTATGGTTGTAACAACTCTGTGTGATTCAATTGACACACAACACTCACTTTGCTCTGCGTGATGTTCTTGACTATATTTGGTTCTCTCGGACCATGAATAATTTTTGGTTAAGGTTCACACCATGTAAATTAATTAAAACAAGCGTATATTTTGGCCTCTATTTGGATGAAATAGACCAGTTTTCTTTTACTCTAGTATTCAACACAATACGCTATGGACTTGTATTGGGATTCAGATTTTGTCTATGTAAGAGTAGTGAACATGAAAACAATATTTTGTTTTATCCTATAGTCTCTAACCACTTCAACCTTTTCTACTGTTGTTTCCGTTTCATTTAGAGCGTGCTTACTTATGTCTACGTTTAAAGACTTAAGAACCACTTGCATAACTCAGAGAATTTCTAAAATCTTTGACTTTACTTTCTCTCTTTCCCCTGAAAAAAAAACAGCATTATTCATTCAATCACTCCGAAGAGGATTTTGACAATTAATCATGTCGGCATCGGGTTTCAGATGTTATAGACTGAGAAGGTCAAGTTCATTTTGACCTCTTCCTCATCTCTAATGATATATTACTTGGAGGTTGCTGTTGCTTTACCTCATTTCCAAACGTGTCATCACTTTAACCTTATGATTTTAACGTTATTGAAGCTATGAATATTTGACGATTTTTTTTTACCGTAAAACAACAATATTTTTAGCATAGGTGTTCTCAAGGTTCTGTATCGTTGCTCACGAACAAGTTCAATTTCTTGTTGCTGCTCATTGCATTTTGCTCAAAGCGAGCCGTTCTTAATTCTAAGTAGAGGGTAAAGCAACTAGTCTACACCACTTACCATCAACTTTAATTGTATAGTAGGATTTAACCATTAAAATTATAACGCCTTCTTGTCCCCAGAGTTCGGTCCGCGATCCTTTTTTCCTTTCTGGCACGAAGAAAATTAGCGTATGGCTTTTCTGAGTGTTATCTACATGTCAGTATGTATGATATGAATTAGCTGGAGTCTGACAGTCTAATAAATGTAAAAACAATGTGTTTCATTTCCACTAAAACGTTATTTTTACTTAATTGAATAGATGATTTACTTTATTATTCTATAATATTTAAAACAGCAGAGGTTGGGGGATTAAAAAATAATTCCGATATTACTTTGACAGATTGCGCATTCAATGCTAATGAACTACTTTTCATTAAATGCGGAAAACGAAATGCATAAAGTGTGTTTTAAATGAGATGAATGAGCTTGTGAAAAAATATAAATAATTTTACGTAAATCATGTAAGTCTTTACCGAACTTCGATTAACATGAACAAGATATTAACTTAGCATCTAAGATGTTCATATACACAAACATCAGCTCAAGATTATATATTTGTTGTCCTGTGGTTCGAACATTTAAATAAACCAATACTTAAATATCCTAATTTTTATAGGTTAATTAATGAAACTCACTTGTTTAGGCAAGTGTTAATATTGTACAATTTACAGTAAGGTTCATTACTTACTCTCTACATGAACCTTCAATGTTACGTGAATTACCGGTCCACAAACATACACTAATCACTTAAACGAATCTTGAATTTGATTTAAATGACTCATTAATATTTACACATACACACACTCACATTAACCACTGAAATAAATCATTAATCCATCTTCAATAATCGATACATTTTTACGTACGCTGATGTTAAGCTGCTGAGTTAATTTTCATATCACGTGAAAAACAAAGAAAACATAATTTTATAACAAATTACTAGTTCCAATAGCTGTTGCAGTGTGTTCTTATATTTGCAATTCTTTGGGTTATTTTATAGCACAGAGACTGAGAACGTTATATTAAAATGATTTTTGGAGACTCACAACGTGGTTACAGTCCATGTCGCCACGCCTACTCATGGTGTGTTTAACTCTTATGCTCTTATCAATGGTCCTGCACTATAATTTTGGTTTGAAAGAGTTTCACTGCATGTCTGTCTCGTTTAAAGCACACCACTCTTTCCTGAATTTTTAACGAATTTACGGAGGTAATTCTAAAATTAGTAAACATTTGCTGTTTGAGTGAACTCCTCGAAGAATATACAGAGGTACAATATTGAAAACTATTTAATGAAATTAGTTTTATTACTAGACGAATTCTTTTGTTATTTTCTCGATGATTTTCATATCATAACTGAATAAGGGCTTACCAATAAAAAGGTTACAGCTTGTAAATGTACTGAAAGTTTGTAATAAAGCAAGGAACCTTCAAATAATTTATGTATAAATAAAATCCCATCACTCTTGCGCCGATACAACAGAGAACAATGTTTTTTTATTTCCAGAACAGTAATATGAAATATGAAAAACAGCGATAAATCTCCCTTCGTATACATGTAGCTCATTAAATTGAACACAGTGTAGTTTATGGATAGAATCAGCGGAGGAGCATAAACAATAGTATATTTTAACAGTTGCTTATTGTCATACAAGGAGGGAAACAATAGTATATTTTAAGAGTTGCTTATTGTCATACAAGGAGGGAAACCGGCAGGAGAATGAACACTTTCATACATCGTTTTTGTAAACCAGCAAAAAAGTGTCTGTGAAAAAATTCATTGAGTTTATTTAATTACCTACTTGAAGCATTATTGTTCGCAACTATTGTAACAGAATTTCACACTGAAACGAAATAAAAATCACTAGTATGTGAACTTTATATACGTACAGTCATGTGAAAAATTTAGGAGACCCTATGAAAGCCTGTGTATTTGTGTAACATTTTTGGATATATAAATATTTATATTGAGAGATTATAGGAATATAACTAAACAATTAAAACTGAAGAAAAGACTTTCTAAGATCTTCTGTAAATGTAATTCTTCAAAAGTGCATATTCTAACTGTGGAAAAAGTTAGGACACCCTACCATTTAATAGCTAGTGTTACCCACTTTGGCTGAAATAACTGCAGTGAAACGCTTCTTGTATCCATCTACCAGTCTCTGACATTGGTCTGAAGAAAGTGTGTCCCACTCTTCAATGCAGAATTATCTCAGTTGTGAGATGTTTGAGGGATTTCTTGCATGTATAGCCCGTTTTAAGTCACCTCACAACATCTCAATGGGATTAAGATCTGGGCTTTGACGCGGCCATTCCAGGACTCTCCATTTCTTAGTTTTCAGCCAGTCCTTGGTAGATTTATTGGTATGTTTTGGGTCATTATCATGTTGCAGGGTCCAGTCCCGCTTCAGCTTTAATTTTCGTACAAATGGTCTCACATTATCCTCAAGCACCCTTTGATAAATTGTAGAATTCATGGTAGATTTTATGATTGTGAACTGCCCAGATCTTGCTCCAGCAAAGCAAACCATGACACTTCCACCTCCATGCTTTACAGTTGGTATGAGGTTCTTTTTTCTGGAATGCTGTATTTGGTTTACGCCAAACATGTCCTCTGTTCTGGTGGCCCTTAAGTGGCTCGGCAGTATGTCTGCGGACTTACAACACTAATATATTGTCCATTTAGTAGCTTTGTACTCAATTAAAAAAAAAACTGTTCTCGTGTCCAAATAATTCAATTTTGTTCAAAGAACATTATTCCAGAAGTCCTGGTCTTTGTCCACATTCTCTTTGGCAAACTTCAATCTGGCTCTGACTTTCTCTTAGAAAGCAAATGTTTTTTCCTTGCACACCCCTAATGCAATTTAAACTTGTGCAGTCTCTTTCTGATTGTAGAGGTATGCAATTTCACATCAACAGTAGCAAGAGCCTGCTGTAGGTCCCGTGATGACATGTTAAGGTGTTTGGAGACCTCTTTTAGCATCTTACGGCCTGCTCTCAGGGTGAACTTGCTTGGACGACCAGACCTGGGCAAGTTGGCAGTTGTTTTGAAAGCCCTCCACTTGTTGAATATTTTCCGGAAAGTGGAATAGCTGATTTCAAAATTTTGGGGATCTTTTTAAATCCCTTACCAGGCTCATAAGCTGCTACAATTTTCTTTCTGAAGGCTTTAGACAGCTCTTTTGCTTTCACCATGGTGCTCACTCTCACTTTAACAGTCAGGAGCACACCAAACTTAATGTCTGAGGTTTAAATAAGGCAAGCCTCATTCACAGTGCTGATTAACGATCTTCTAATCATGTGCATCTGGTGTGATACACCTGTGTGTGGGCTGAGCCATTTTAAGTGGGAATAAATGTGAGGGGTGTCCTTACATTTTCCTCAGGTAGAATATGCATTTTGTTGAACATTTACAGAAGATCTTAAAAAAGTATTTTCTTCAGTTTAAATTATTTAGTTATATTCCTATAACCTTTTAGTATTGTTGAAATTGAGATGAAATATTTATATATCCAATAATGTTACATCAATACACAGACTTTCACAGGGTGTCCTAACTTTTTCACATGACTGTATTATGTATTTACCTATATAGACTCTCTAGATAACTTAATACTTTGATCTAAAATGGATGTCTTACGTTGTGTTTTAGTGATTTGTATATAACTAAACAACAGAAACAAATTTGTGAGGACATAAATGGTACACGTACAAGATATGCCAAACAAATATATTACATGGTTCCGGAAGTGGTGAATCAAATTGTCCAAGGTTTGATCTACGAAATACGATTTGCATTTTTAGTTGTGGAAGCGCTATAAATGAAACAGATTATGCCAATATTCGGTTAGCTGCATATTGGGTGACAGGGAAAAACAGTTGACTCCCTTTCTTTTTTTGGTATAAATTAGGGTGAACTATGCTTGACCCTTAGAGCTATTTTATGAGATTTTATACAGTTGTATATGTATTTATGTGTGCGTTTTTGTATCATTTGTTTGTTGGATTTCACGAAACTCTACATGAAGGTTATCTGCGCAAGTCATGACTAACTTTGAAGTGATATGTTGGATAGAGGGCACCTAGACAGTACTACTCATTGCCAAATCTTGAGCTACTTTTGTCAGACTGAATAGTGGTATTTGGCCTCACTTTTTAAAGTACCCGCAGTACCAAAGAGCAGAACGAGCTTTTTTTCTATTTTATTTCGTATAAACGGTTCATTAAGCACTCGACTACACTTGACCCCTAACTGTTAGAACTATTATGAAACAAATACATTGTTCTAACATAAGTTGTTTTCTCATACGGTTTTTGAAACAAATGTTTTTACTTTGGATATAATATCGGTGAACATTTACGTTCACAAATCCCATGATTCTAAAGACATTAATAGTCACGAGTAAAACTTTTCCAATTCAAGTGATTAAAAACGACTACTTAAGTGACAATGGGATTACGTGCAATTATAAATCCATGCGTAATTTGTCGATGGTATTAGCCTAGCTTCAGTGTTTTAACATGAAAACTTAGAGCTATAGAGAATTACGTTTGTTGATAAGCATCCATGAAACTAAAAGTTACTATAATTTGTTTGCCGAAATCTTGCAAAGCAATATAAATATATAAAAATTGATATTTATGATAAAATGACTTTAGCATGAAGAATTCTGCATTTTGTTACATTTCTATTTATTTGCTCAAATCTGGTCACACGTAGACGAATACGTAATAACAACAAACACATTTACATTGTATTGTTATGTTTATCATAAACATAAAGCACGCTGCCAGTCGTATTATGATCTGATACTATACCAATCAACTAAAATATTATAGCCCATAATCTTAGACTTATGCACCATATAACTAGATGCATTATGAAGATATTTCGGGCCAAACCAAATAAAACTTCATACTAAATTAACTGTGATTTAAACAAGCTATTATAATAATTAGCAGAAAGTCGAGAAAAAAATTAGGAATTCATTATACAATTGTACAATTATAATATAATAAAAGCACGAAAAGAATGTGGTCTCTCTTGCAAACCTTTTCTGTATACATGCTTTAAACTTCTATGATATAATGAAATTAACTTTCTTTAATATAATCTAAAGTTGTACATTCCAGTTATTTTCTTTACGACGTGACATTATTTTGTATAGTCTAAAGTGGTTAAATTTATATATCATATTTTTTTATATAACGTAATTAAAAAGCTCCAGTGATTTCTTATGACATAACTTCCTTTGATATAATGTGAAATTACACATTTCACTGTTTCTCTGTCGTTGGATATAATTTCCTAATCTTATTCAACTAACGGTGATATAAAGTTTAAAGAATTTTAGCCACTTTCAACGATCTATGTGCCCATCATTAGTTATTTTTCTTTCGTAAGTTACGTTATGTCATCTTAGACTGAATCCAAAGTTCTTTTTTTTCTCACTTCACAAACTATTTCGTTCTATTTGTGTTTTTGTTTTGTTAATTTGCAAATAATCCCACAGACTAAATATTAGTTTTTTTTAAGTTAATCTTTTTTTTTGAACGCATTTAGATAACAAATCGTTATTTTATTAGATATAAACTTTATTTACTAAAGTGCTTTTAGACTGGTATTTGTGTAAATGCAGCCTATTACGCCTAGCTGAACAACATAAAGTTGTACATCTCTTTTTAACTTTAACAATTCATTCTGAAATGTCCAAAATACAAGATTATTAGAAACTATTTTTAAAAGGATGAATAGGGATCTTAAAAATTAAAGAAAAAGATAGGTAGTTTTAAAACAAAAAATTTAATCGCAAAAAAAGTAAACAAACAAACTTAAGGTTTGAGACATAGTGTTGAAACTATTTTGACTTTCCTAAATATAACAGCTTTTAGACGTGGAGTCAAAATAAGGATTTGTAGCTTCATAAAGCAAAATGTCAACACTATGTCTTAAACATTAATACTGTTGTTTTTTTACTATTTTCTTTAAAACTACCTCTCCTATTTCTCTAAACGTTTGAAGATCCCTATTCGTCCCTTGTAAATTAATTGTTTTAATGATGGTGTTTATTTAGTTTTTATATTCACCATGGACATACATATATAGAATTGTATAATATTGTTTTGTTTGAAAAAAGTTTCATTTAATGAAATATATAGTGGGTGTATGATGATCTCTAGAGAAACAATGACAAACATCAGATGAGTTTCATACATTGGATAGCTATTGCTTCTGATTAACTTGCCACAATGTTATCATTGACAGTGGTATTGTGTGTGCAATCACTATAACACATTGTGACCAAAATACCATGCAATGTATATTTTTGTGTAAACATATATATATATATACACTGCTGGCCAAAGTTTTAAGGCCAATGAACATAAATAAAAAATATGCATTTTGCGTTGTTAGTACTAGCTGGTCAAAAGTTTAAAATCATACCAAATTGAAGGCCCAAACAAGGGTAGGAAATGCCCAACAAGAGGTCTCAGTAGTGAGTTGCACGGCCGTCATTAGGAATAATTTCAAACATTCCCTTTAGCATGGTCGAAGCGTTTGCAGAAGACTGGCTCGAATGTTATTTCAAGTTGTGAAGATGGCTTCACGAAAATCATGCACTGTTTGGAATTGACGTCCATTTCTCTAGACTTCCTTTGCCATCCACCCACAAACATTTTTAATAGGGTTCAGTTCGGGCGAACACACTGGACTGTCCAAAAGAATTACGTTATTCGCCATGAAAAAGTCCTTTGTCCTGCAGGCATTCTGGATTGCAGTGTTCTCCTGCTAAAAGATCCAGACATTTCCGCACAAGTTAGACCCTTCAATCAATAAGGATGCTCTCTCCAACATGTCAATGTAGCCAGCTGTTGTTTGACGCTCCGTAAAACCTGAAGCACTATTGTTCCAAGGAAAGAGAAAGCACCCCAGATCATAACGGAATATTTTCCATTGTGTAGTGTAAAAAATGTCTCCGGTGGGATATCCCTATCGTGCTAGTAATGTTGGAAGCCATCTGAACCATCCAGGTTAATTTTTTTCTCATTAGAGAACAAAACCTTCGTCCACTTTTCTACGTCCCATGTTTAGTGCTTCTCAATAAAGTTTAACTGAACTGTTTCGTGGTGTGGAAGAAGGCATGGCTTTTGAAGACGTTTACGGTTTTAAAAGCCTTTCTCTCGTAGATGCCGTCTTATTGTTCTTTAGCTGCATTCTGCGTCCGTAAGAGCTTTAATCTGGTTCGACGATTGGCTGGTGTCTTGCCGAACATTCTGTCGAATCCTCCTGCTCAACGCCGGCGAAATTTTCTTGGGCCGACCACTTAAAATTCTCGTTCTCTATCCCTCAGGTTCTTTTAAGAAATTTTTAACAGCAGTTTTACTTCGCCCAATCTCACAAGTGATGGCACGTTGAGAGAGACATTGCTTTTGCAGCTTTACAATTCTGCCACGTTCAAATTCTGTCAACTTTTTAGCCTTTTCCATGTTTTTACCCAATGTAACACAGGAAATGTTAGTGGGAAATGTTGACAACACTAATGCTTGAACATAAATGACTAAGTCTCATTGCGTGTTTATCAAATAGCGCTTCGTTTCAGTATGGTCTTAAACTTTTGACCAGCTAGTGTTTCAAATAATTTCGTAGTATTCACATTTTCTCTACTTAATGGTAAATTTTTTTATTTTAATTTTTCCTTTTCTTATTTCCATTTTTCGAAGCTCGACGTAAATAATTGGTTGAGTCTAACAATGCAAAATGCATATTTTTCTTTATGTTTATTGGCTTTAAGTTTTGGCCAGCAGTGTATATGTAGAATATTATTAATACTGAACAGTCAAATAAAATAAAATAAAATCAAAAGGAAGAAATGTGTTAAAAACAGCAAATCCAAACCTCTGACTAATTATAATCTGTTATAAACAAAAGTAAAAAATCTGTACTAATCAAAATGATCGTCAGGGTATAGGCTATAATGTTAGATATAAAATGTATCACAGGCTTTAAAAGTGAAAGCTTCCCACAACTGTCTGCATACAATTAGGGGTGATAGGAATGTGGGACGTTGTGGGCTTGAGCATTTACATTTCGATCTCCTAATTTCTGTTCCTTTGATTATTTTATTGTTCTTCCCGTGATACTAGCAAACAGAGAATAATACTAAAAATAACGGTACATCTCCACCGCAAAGCTGGTCCTACCTCTTGCAGTCATCTCAAAAATTTAGGTAATATATTGTATTCCACATTATAACCTGTACCCTAGGGTTAGTGCATAGTTTTTTATTTTTACTTGGGATTGTTTTTGTTTATAACAAATTATGCTTGTAAAATATGTATAATTACCATATTCATACCTTTTAGCTACTAGGGAGTTTGAAAACATTCGATTTAAACGAGTACTGAACTTTAATGGAATGGTACGTGAACTTGGATTTGAAGCCGCTTTATACATGAATGCACGTGTTTAACAGTTTTTTAAAGTTGTAAAGCGCTACATATATATGGGCGCTACTTCGAAAGATTGTTTTTTTAATTTTGCGCAAAGCTACACGAGGGCTATTTGCTTTAGCCGCACCTAATTTTGCTGTGTAAGGCTAGAGGGAAGGCAGCTAGTCATCACCACCCACCACCATCTCTTGGGCTACTCTTTTACAAACGAATAGTGGGATTGACCGTCACATTATAACGCCTTCACGGCTGAAATGGTGATCATATTTGGTGCAACCGGAATTCGAACCCGCGACCCTCAGATTACGAGTTGAACGCCTTAACTCACTTGGTCATGTCGGCTGTTTCAAAAAAAAAAAGTTATTATAATATTGAGGACATTTGAATGTTATTTGGTTTTATTATTTTTAGCTTTAGGAATTACAGTTGAATAACAAAAAATAGTTAGATTTAGTAAGACTGGGAACTAAAATAGTAGGTATAAGCCTTTAATTTAGATTTTAGAGGCTATTGGGATTTAATTATAGTGTCGGGTATTTATTTTATTTTACATACAATGCAGATGTTAAGACTAGTTCAGGGACTAGGCTTTCCCGTTTGTTTAGGTGCAGGAAGTGCAACGAATGGTTTTTTTTTTTGTGAACTCTGAAAGTTTGAAGTGAGGATGTGAAATTTATATGCAGAGTTTGCAGGTTGGAAGAAAAGTTGGAGGTTATCTTGAGTTAAGTTGAGAAAATAGATAAAAGAGAAGTACAAACCGTGGGAAATTACAACAGGACTTGAAGAGGAGCTTAAGATATTTATATGCAAAGGAAGCATCAGCTAAGATTAACAATGACATTCAGGAAGTTAAAAAGTAGTATTAGTGAACTTAGTTGTAAATACCATATTCTTGTGAGCAGAAAATTTTAACCCTTGGCTCATGCAGACGAGACACTATTAGAGGGAGGGAAAAACGAAAAGAATAGAGAAGGATATGAATTATGAACTTAAAACAGTTTTAAGTGATTTCTTAAGACAACGTGCACATATAATAGTCTGTGGGTCTAAACAAGGTCGAAACGTGTTAATCAACAATTATTATTTCATTATAATAGTATAATTTTCCAATCATCTATTTCCGATGGAGTTTAAGTAGTGATATTTCTACGACCGTCTTTTTGGTCGATCATGAACTATGGTGGGCCTTTGTTGCTTTATATTTTATCTGAAACTAAATATTTTTTAAATAAAGCATAGAGCTACAACATTTCTGCCTCACTTTTGCCTAGAATCATCTTAGATTTTATATTCTTCCGTTTGTACGATTCTTGTTACATTTTATTGCCTGTTTCAAGTACAATTGTTCTATTTGTTCTAATTCACAACCACGTAGTTTTGGCTATAATTTGACACTTACCATCAGCCATTATCGTTATTGTCCATCCAAAGCTCGAAAATGAGGTTGGCACTATGTTTTAAACTACGAGTTAAATATTTATGTTGTGGAAACATTTGTGTAACATAGTCAAAACTGTTAAAGCAGTGGTAAAAAACAACAACAATATGATCTTCTCATCAGCGTCCTGCCCAAAAGGAGAGGATTCCTATACATAAATAAATGGTACACGAAATCAGTACGTTGTAACGATAAGTTAATAGTCCTTATGGTAGATGTGTCATGCCTGTCATATAAGTTTTAAATTATATCCACGACCTGCACGTAGCCATATATTCGTATGCGTATAGTAGATTATGAGAGTCCATATAAACCAAAGATTACATTAAAATTATTGGATATCAACGATTATGCAGCTGCTGTTATTTCTTAGTCAGCCAAATAAACTTAAAAAACAACCCTAAATAATGCGTTTACTGGTATTGCTCAGGTTTGATTACAATATTTACAACCATTTTTGCTGTAGGCTGACGAAACAAAAATAAATAAAAAAACAACAAATGGACGATCTCACTTATGAACTACTACCGTAGATCATGAGGTTAATTATCTTCCAAGTTTTTGGGTTGCTCATAAGGCACGACCTAGCCGTTTAGGTATTACTTCTTTTTCAGTCATTGCTTGTTAAAACATCTGAAGCATACGCTATGCAACATTTCCTAAAAATACGTCAGTATCACCGTATTTTCACATAGTGGTAAAATATTATTCATAATGTGTCTGGCTTTTTCAAAATTACATTGTTACTACATTTTTAGTTTCAGAGAATTTCAACAGTAATGGAAACTATAACTAGTGTTTCTTCCAAGTTAGCCCTTTCGCCCACGAGCCAGTGGCAAACTTATTGACTTACAAAACACAATTGCAGGGTTTAATTCCTCATAGCTAACAGATCGTAATAGCCTATTAGGCTTTGAAATAAAATTATATTAGTGACAAATAACGTCATTGAAGCTTTATTATCTTAAAATTTGGATAACTTACAACTACCACTTACTTCGTATGAAATAACAGCAGTATATGATAAAATCGCGGGTATAAAGATAGAAATTTTATTGAAATAAAGTTTGAGTATTTTTGTGAAATTTTCTCTTAATATTATATCAACAAACGTGCATATTAGGGGCGATAAAACATAATTAATTATGACATTCTACTGACGCGTCATTTAAATATCATAAGTCTATTTGCCCCCTACTAATACAGCGGTATGTCTTTAGATTTGCAACGCTAAAATCAGGGGTTCGATTCCTCTCGGTGGGCTCAGCAGATAGCTCAATGTAGCTTTGCTATAAGAAAACACACATAAGCCGATTTATGGTTAAATTTCCTGTTCTTTCTTTAAATTAAATGCATATGTGTTTGTTTGTTTTATAGTAAATCCACATTGAACTATCTGCTGTGTTCTCTGAGGGGAATCTAGCTCCAGATTTTAGAGTTCTTAGTCCAAAAATCGGGAACTTAAAATCATGTATATGTTTACCCAAGACAGAACATACAAGCAAGCCGTATATATATATATATATTTTAAGATCTCCTCACTTTGATGTTGGAAATGTATTCAAACGTAATTAAAGTGGAAAGAAGGAAAAGACTCAGTACGGTAATAGCCTAGCATCTTATATTAAAAGTATGCTGCTGTTAATAAGTTGAAGCAAAACGTCCATATTGAAACATCTGTTGTTACTTTTCTAATTTTGCGTGCATCTCTTTTGTATTCAACTTTCCATTTGCTTAATATTTGGTTTATTCACAGTAGATACCATTCAACATATGCAGTATTATAAAATGGAGACGAAAAAATTCCTTTAACTTTGTTGATTTATATGATAATTAACTTCATTTCGCGCAACAGACGCTTTGGACGTTTCATATGCCCATATCTGCAGAAAAATTTGTATTAAATTATTGATTTACATTGTAATTTCTCTTTTGGCTTGTATTATTCAGAAACACCAAAATATGGTGGTTTTGGCTTTACACTTACTAGTTGAAGCAATTTCGAATTAACTACAATCCTATTTGAAAAATGTTTTATTGTACACTATTTACTGGCCTATATTACCCATGGCCAACAAAATACAGTACTTTTCAATTTTGCATTTACTATATTTATATAAAAAAACTTAAGCCTAACTCTAGGAATATATGATTTTTATCTGCTGTACTCTCTGTATTTTCCAAGCAAGCTTTTTCTATCATAACAGGACAGGAAGTAGAGACTGACCAGTAAATCCACAAAATATTTTTTGTTGTTATGGTGTATAATATTAATGATGGGCAAGTATTTCTCCAGATGGATGTATTTGTTTGTGATATATTACAACATATTACGCCTGGTAGTAATTTTATCTCACTTTTTTGTTTAATCACTGCTTCTGTAAGTGTTTTAAGCAATAAACAGTATTTCAATCACACCATGTGTTCGTTGACGTGGCTACAGACGAAAATATTCACTCGACACCAAAAGTGAATAAGTTGGCTAAGTTCACAGCACACAAAGCTACAAGCGAAACGCTATTTGTGTCAGTCACTTCTGAAACATCAAATCTTGTGGTATATAATGTCTTAAGGACTCTGGTGCTGAGTAAAAAAAAATATCGAAAGTAGCGTGTTTTGTATATGTGTAAATATTTTGTAAACGACAACATGTCGTGTTGTGTTTAAATTTTCATTTCTATTATTTATTTTTCCATATTGATATTATTGTTTCGAAGATTAAACTAATATTTTGTTATTCATTTAGGGTAACATTTTAGAATTTTCTTGAATTAAGTAGACCAATCATATGTTTGTAAATGAGTGCTGGTGACTTCGTGTCTAGACGTGTAGTCTCGTGCAAGAACGGATATGCGTGGATTGCTCTGGAGACCTGTAGAACTTTCGTGGTCTTTCGAGGATTTTAGGCCTACAATATATAAACAGACGAAGATGCAAGAGATTCAGTCATTAGTTTTATTCGAAGAAAAAGAGTGAGATTCAGACATCAGTTTTATTTCAAAAGAAGAGAGTCAGTTATTTGAGAAAGATTAAGTGTTTGCTGTGAGTATTCAACTTGAATTTGTGGCTGAAGTTAGATTTACGGAAGCTGTGATTTTATTTCGTCAATCTCTACGATACATCTGAATTACTGCTTGTGCTGAGAGACGGCGAATTTATTGAACTGTGAACTGTTTCGGAATTTCTTCGTGGGACCAAATTCACACCCTAGACTGGAATTTGAGACTTTAATTTTAGATCATTACATTAGATACAGACCAGTACCGTTTTGTATTGTGATTAATTTTGAAGTTTGAAACTAGTTTTATTTTGTTTTGTAATTAATTTCGAATGTTGTAACTTAATATCTGTCACTGTTATTATATAATTTATGTTATATCTGTTATATTTGTTAATAGTTTAGTGTAATAAATTATACAAGCTGTTATCTGCGTTTTTCTGTTGCGTTTAGTCTACAAAGAACATAAAACATTAAAAAATACGTAACATAGCAGTTCGCGAAACAGTGTTCCTTCAAGTGCTATTATATTAAATATAAAGCTATACAACTGGTTATCTGTGCTTTGCCCACCATAGTTATCAAAACCCGATTTACAGCATTGGAAGTCCAAAGACATGCCTATGTGTTATGGAAGGTGGAGTTCCAGGGGCGTATTAAAATTTATTGCAGCTCTCAACACTTAAAATTGATCTTAAGAAAAACAAACAGAATTTAAAACGAACCCTTTTATATCATAAATTACATTTCTAGTTGAAACGTAGATTGGAAGTAAATTATAAAGAATACAATTCTTGATGTTGGAGGCCATTCTACCTATAAGATTGAATAAAATAAATCATAAGATGTTAAAATGCCCTCTCTCACACTCATTTATCTCATAATAATTACTACTTTATATAAAACGAATTTAAAGCATTGAAAATGACATTTATATGGTCTTTGCAGAGGCCAGAAAGGCGTACGTCATGCAGTAAATTGCTTATGATCTAATACGTTGGCAATAATATATACTGCGGGAAATATACTGTAGTGTCGTGAGATAAAAGGTCACTCACTCATCGTGAAAATCAGATGTTTTCGCAAAACTACACAATAAGCTATCTGCGCTATGTCCATCGCAAATAATTGAGCCCAGTATTTTAACGATGAAAGGAAATAAAGTAATAAAACAAAAAATATTTGAAATCAGTTCAAGGATACTAATTTACCATCAATTCTTTGCAGTACTCAGTTGAAACTGATTCTCATATTAACCTTAGAATAAAAGAGAATTCAACAATTTACCTTTCTCGTAAATACAGACGCAGGTAAAGGAATGAGACTTTATGTAGAAGTACATGTAAATATGAGCGTTCTTGTTTGTATTGTAACTTTTATTATTGTATAGCGGTAAGTTCTACGGTAAGACTTTTACAACGCTAAAATCAAATCAATTCCCCTCGGTAGACTCAGCAGATAGCCTGATGTGACTTTGCTATAAGAAAGACACAGACTTTTATTTCTGTGATTTTTTTTCGTGGATTTATTTTAACAGTTGAAAGTCCTTCAAATACCCTCTGATCTACTAGAGAGCTACCGTAAAGAAATCGCACCCTATAAAACTTCAATGTACCTGAATAGTGTTTCATTTCATCAGTTATCTATAGTCTCCTATTGCTTGAATTTGCTGAAGTCAATTTCCTTAAAAATATCTATACAGTAACCAGAAACAATTCGCTATATTTCCCTTTCATAAAAAAATATAAAACTAGAAGTCACTGTTTAATGACTCATATTATCGTTATTTCGCCACTGTGCTTATGCTGGGAATTAGTTTCGTATAATTTCCCTTGATGGTAGCATATCATAATTGATACTGTATAGGGTTGGCTCGTAATCGAAAAGGGGAAATTTTAACGCTTTCTCAGCTCTTCTATTTAAAACCTGATATAAGACCATTAAAAATGCTTCTGATAATAGCTGGTATCAGCCACTTCTTCTGAGGCAAAATGATATACCCACCAATACCCTCGTTGGTATTGTAAACCCAGCTGATGAGATCTGGTGCTGAATGAATAGCTTCGACGACAGCGCTTTGTAAGTATACAGCTCATGATTTAAATATTATCATTTGTTTTTCTTTCGTTTTCGTTCTGTTGAGTGTTCAGCTAATTTACAGGTAGACATCATCATTTTTATGAAGACGCTACTTGCAAGTTTCACGAGTAGCAACCGTTTCGGTTTTATCTGGATTATTAACAAAATATATTTTTAATCATCTGATTTAGCTCTCTACGTATCATAATAAGCTATTTTTTTCAATATTATTTTCATTACGGTTGAAGAATTGTTTTGATTTTACTACTCGAGGGCTATCTACGCCAGCCGTCCCTAATTTAGCAGTGTAAGACTAGAGGGAAGGCAGTTGGATTTACTGTCACATTATAACGCCCCCACGGCTGGGAGGGCGAGCATGTAGCGACGCGGGCGCGAACCCGCGACCCTCGGATTACGAGTCGCACGCCTTACGCGCTTGGCCATGCCAGGCCTGGTTGAAGAAACAGAAGAGATCTTTGTGGTCTTATGAACTAGTTTTTTGTAATGAGCTTCATATATCAATGACACTGTCATCCCTTTCCTAAGTCTTTTTTTTAAAATCAGCCAATGAAATACTTTAATAAAAACACGTTGCAAAAACTTAATGGTTAAACCACTGTCGTTGTTACCTTGACAACTCGTAGGTCGGCTTATACTGGTTCCCGTGCTGCAGCTTCCCGCTAGTATAACGGTATGTCTCTGGATTACAACGCTAAAATCAGGGGTTCGATTCCCCTCGGTGGGCTGAGCGGATGACCCTTTGTGGCTTTGCTATAAGAAAAACACAAACACACTCATTGGTTTATTATTTGGCCTCGCATGGCCGAGCGCGTTAAGGCATGCGCTTGTAATCTGAGGTGTCGCGGGTTCGCATCCGAGTCGTGCTAAACATGCTCGCCCTCCCAGCCGTGGGGGCGTTATAATGTGACAGTAAATCCAATTTTTCGTTGGTAAAAGAGTAGTCCAAGAGTTGGCGGTGGGTGGTGATGACTAGCTGCCTTCCCTCTTGTCTTACACTGCTAAATAAGGGACGGCTAACACAGATAGCCCTCGAGTAATTTTGTGCGAAATTCCAAAATAAAAACCCGTGTTGTATTAATTTAATGTTTTCCTGTTTGTATGCACAAAGGCTACCAGTTCTTTACTTTAATATCTGAGACAAGGAGAAAAATAGCTAGACAACAGCACGTATCTATAGTCATTTTAATCGGGTATTGTAGGAATTAATTCTCACTGTTATAACGTGCTCAAAGCCGAAAAATATGAAGAAATATTTTGTGTAACGGGACGCTAGCCAAGAACTCTTGGTTTCACAGTTCGGCAATCACTCGGCCAACCCAAAGACTATAGTCGCTATTTACAACAACAACAAAAACAATAATAAGTTGCAACATAATTTAAAATGCAGATTATTATCAAAATAACCTTGATATTAAAATAATCAGTTTTAAAAGTTCAAAGCCCTATGCGATCTCATTGTGATACCTAGTCACACAAAACAGCTCGAAATACACAATTTTTCAAAATTTTCTCTCCCAACTATACCTACTAAAAGAAACATACTGACTAAAAATATCAAAGTTTGAAACGCAATATTGTCACTGGAGTTTACTTGGTACATATTTTAATTGATTTGTCTTGAAGCTAAGTTGACGAATTAACCAAATTTTTCATTTGGATTTTGCATATAATTTAAACAAATATTCTGTCATTGTTAGGATGACAAATATGTCATATCATGTCACAAGATATTGATTCAGCTAATATTTCTTTCATCACTAAGACTATTGATTATCGTTATCGTGTTTTTATCCCACTCTCACGCCTTATTATACAGACTATAACATATGGATATTATGAAGTTTTATTCACAATCCCACCGTTTTAAAAGAGTTTTTTTGCAAGGCATTTTGTTACAATTAATAGGTTCTTTTCTTTCACGATGACGTGGCTTAAAATTTTATTTTACCTTTTATTTGACTTATTATTAAATATTGTTTGGAGACCTTCAGGTTGTGATTTGTTTTTACCATAAGCATCTCTGTTAACCAACAGAATTTTCTTATTAATTGCAACTACTGGTTATATATGTTATGACTGATTGTTTAGGTAAACTTCCTGTTACTAGTAAATATTTTTCACATTGCTATATTATTCACGAACTACCTGGATCAAAGTACGAAATTATTTAAGCTGTGATTAGAATACTCGATTTGTTTTTCTTTAGAAGTTACTCAATATTTGCTTCGTAAATTGTCATGATAACAAATGCATAATAAGAGTACAAGTTATTTAAATACTTGTTTGTTTGTTTTGAATTATAATAATTATAATAAAGTCTTCTCTTTTAAAACAGCCCGGTGTAATGATTTCAAACTACCCCCTCTAAATGTTACCCCCCGGTAATTTGAATTCGTTTTCATATTACCGGGAGGGTAGGACAAAATTGTTTTCAGATTACCCCCGGTGGTAGTCTGAAATCGATTTAATCTTACCCCCCTTGATTTTAAACTACCCCCTTCCATATAGACTCGTTTTAACGGTATGTTAAGATGTTAGACGTTTTCATCGCACTCAGTTTGTGTAAATGAAATTAACACATTAATAATAATTTAAAAATTCAAATATTTATCATGTTCTATATCTCATACTATCAATCACTCATTTTTATTTCAGTACGCATAAGGAAATATAAAAAAATTAATATGTGTAAATTACAATATATTGAATGAAGACAGTATGTAGACCTTGTGGTCTGAAGAGGACGAGCTCTTAAAATAACTTAATTATGTTATATAAATCATCAATTTTAATAAAATAAATAATAGGCCTTTTCCCTAATATCATGCACTTAGATACGTACTCGACACGCACTACAATTATTAAAAGCAATCATTATGTTTGTCGTTAGAAGAGGGGGTAATTTGAAATCAAGAAGGGTAATTTAAAATCGATTTCAAGTTACTTCCCCGGTACTCTGAAAACGATTTGATATTACCGGGGGTAACTTAAAATCAGGGGTAATTTGAAATCGTTACACCGGCAAGTTCAGATAGGTTAGCCCCCCAATGGCTCAGCGGTATGTCTCCGGACTTACAACGCTAAAAACCGGGTTTCGATAATGGGCAGAGCACAGATAGCCCATTGTGTAGCTTTGTGCTTAATTTAAAAACAACAAAAACAGCAGATGGGTTAAAGCGTTCGACTCGCAATGTGATGGGCGCGGGTTCGAATCCCCGTAGCACCAAACATGCTCGCCTTTTCAGCTGTGGAGGCATTATAAAGTGACGGTCAGTTCTACTATTCGTTGGTAAAAGAGTAGCTCAAGAGTGAGTGGTGGGTGGTAATGACTAGCTGCCTTTCCTCTAGTCTTACACTGCTAAATTAGGAACGGCTAGCACAAATAGGCCTTGGGTAGCTTTGAGCAAAATTGAAAACAAATTTTCTTTTTTGATCGTCCCTTTTCAATGAATTTAATTGTTAACATAGGACCAAGTATTTTCTAAATTTTGGCAAGTTTTCTGCTATAGACAAGGAAATGCATTCAATGCCTGTGGAAATTATGTCATATATTAGCGCAACTCTAAACTTGGAAATTATTACGGAGAAACCTTTGATAAACAGGCTGGAAATACCAACTAAACTGTAGGTGTAAAAGCTACTAAAACTGAGCGACACCCTAACACAACCTTAAAATGTATCTGTGATTATAGGGCGCCAGTCATGCAGCAAAGAAAACGGATGACAACTGAAATCTTTAAAAAAATTTCAATATATATTTTGTGCGTTCTTTATCGCTAATCAAATAAAATCAACCAATCTATAAAATATTTTGTTTTCCTGTCTTAACAGCTAAAAATAAAAGATGCTAGGCTTGATCGGTCGATTTGAAACGCACTTCACATATTGCACGTGGAAACCACAGATGTCATGTAATGTCTGAACGTTTACAACCAAAGTTAGTTTCTTAGCAAAAAATTATCCAAAACATTTAGATCATTGTCTAGAGTTGTAGTGGCATAATTATTTTGTGAAAAGAAAAAAAAAACACTTGTCATTAAGGATTGCGGATATCAGAACCACTAGTGTAACCAACATTTCTTGGTATAAAGTTAAGTTAAACACACCCAGATCCTGAGGTTTCGGGTGGGTCCCTAGATCTGAAGATATTTGTCAAGACCTGCTGCAAGAGCATAGAATCACTAAGCTATACCAGTTTATGATTTAAAAATGTTTATTTTTACGGGGTGATTACTAACTTGTGGAACTATTTTCATCTGTCTTCTTTATTAGTTATTATTCCACTCCATCGAATCTTTTTATAAGTGTTCAAATAAAAATATTAATTCTTTCACGAATCACCAAAAACAAAACGTTGTAGGTCTTACATCAAGCATCAATTCTGTTAGCTTTGTGAATTCAAATCCTCTGGTTCTGTTTCTTTTTTGTTTTGTCTTTTGCCATTAAGTAATTCAGTGCCAGCTTTGTATTGATTGCTTAGCATATACATTTGTAAGTGACTGTTGTTGAGCACGACGTTGGCTGAATCACGAATAAAGTTTACGTTTAGAACTGAATTTTTAAGTGATTTTGTATTTAAAACCGTGTTTTCCGCTTTGAAATGTTTTGTTATTACATAAAACTCGAATAATATTTCTTGAGTAGATCGATTCACAATAAAAGGATTAAAGCAGGTTTTAACAGTGCTTAATCAATTACTGAAAGAAAAGTACCAGTGAATTTCCTAATTCAGGAAACATTAATTGGTTAAAACACAATTACAGTTTGATATACATTTAAAATTAATCAGATTCAAAGGACTTCTTGTACATTCTTCTTCTGAGAGCTTAGCAATTAAAATATCGAGACAGTCAATAATTTGTGTATTTTTTGTTGTTCATTATATAGCTACACAACGAGTTCTGCAGATATCAAAACCCTAACTTTACTTTTATAAGACTTCAGATTGACCGCTGAGCTATTGGGATGTAATTTTTGTAAAGTGTCGCAACAGACGATTACAAAAGCAATCCACCCTGTACTTACTACCTACGCGTATCACACCACACGCCCCCCGCTAGTGCAGCGGTTAGTCTACGGATTTACAACGCTAAAATCAGGGGTTTGATTCCTCTCAGTGGACTCAGAAGACAGCCCGATGTGGCTTTGCTATAAGAAAACACAACACACGCTGGTCGTCTATGATGATAGTTCCTACCCCACAATAACACGTGTACAGCATGTATTCTAACAATAACACTTAAAATTATTAATCATATTCACGAAAAATATAAAAGCAACATTTTTCTTGACGATTAAATATGTTTCTCCAAACATGTTCGCCTGTAGGATCACTTATTTTACTTGCGGCCACACATTTAGCACGTATTAGCTATGCCAAATTTCTGATTGTGTAACAAGGATATGGGTTAACAGCCGATTTTCAATCGGAGTACCGCTGACTTCCTCTAGGAGTGCAGCGAGATTTTAGCATAAATATGATTGCCAACCCTTGCCGTTAGGGTTGACGTAGGGTAGATTATGTTGAGGTGCCCCAAGTTACAAAAAAAGGGGGAGAAGAAGAAAGACTGGAGTAAGCGTATAACTCGCAGAAGATTTTACCTGTCACATAGCAAAATTATAAGAAATCTGAATTATAAATGTCTTAATTAAAATTTAGAATAATTTTATTGCACTTGCTTAATCTGCTTTACAACGTAGACGGTTGTCGTTAAAAAATTTATATATATATAATATTGTGAGATTATTACTTCGTCTGTCATTTTACGGCCGCCCTGATGAGTTCCGTTATTCAATAAAGGTCTTCATTAGCACTAGATGTAGCATATCCACTACAAGTGACAAATTATAATACACTTTTCTTAATTTTCTGTCATACATGCTTAAAATTACTAAAGTAGTTTTCTTCCGTTCACACTTGTTTCTATTTCGCCCGGAACAAGAACACTTACAGTTATTGAACTTCTAGTAAAATTAATTAAAGCAAAAAATTAAATCATTCGTGTTAAATAAGTAAAATAAATGACATCGTGTTATTAATTCTTACCCTCAAAATTTGATTTGTAAATTACTTCAACATAAATTATAAAAATTACAACTAACTTAATGGCATAGCCTGGTGTTATGGCGCTCGTAATCTGAGGGTCGCGATTTCAAATTCATGGTCATTCATCTACGAGGGCGTTATTCCCACTGTTTGTTGGTAAAAAAGTTGCTTAAGAGTTGGCAGTGGGTAATGTTGACTAGTTGTCTTCTTTCTAGTCTGTCAGTGGTAATTAGGGTGGGATAGCGCAGATAGTCGTCGTGTAGCTTTACTCGAAATTCAAAACAAACCAAATGTAATGTAGTTCACACCATAACATTTGTTATAAAGAGTGATGATATTCGTTTAACGTCTAGACTTCTTCTACGTCTATGTAGTTTTACTCCGGTCTCCCTGATGAAAACTGGTATTTGGTGAAAGACTTCGAACTAGCGATTCTCAAGTTTAACTCAATGAGATTTGCTTCATTAAAGATTCGTAGTACAATGAATGCTGGTCTTATTATTAAGAGTTACTTAATGTGACTGTTATAATGGTTTTAAAGTCTTTCTTACATATTAGGCGATTTATTTTTACTAATATCTAATTTTTAGTTCTACAGTTTTAGTTAAACAACGTTTTACAAGGCTTTAATATAAATAAAGGTCTTTCTTCAAATAAAGTCTTTTTTCATAGACAGAATTTTATAGTTTTATTTCCATTACAAGGCAGATAACTGATCATTTTAGTGGACTAGATGTTAAGAATTTCAGAACTCAGGCCTAGAGATACAATAATCCGTGATGACGAGAAAATTATATGCGTAGAAACGGGTGGCATGGGTGGAAAAAGTGCTTTTTTACCCATACCAGCCGTTTTTACACATATAATTTCTTAGAGATACACTTTATGTATCTACGCAGGCTGCTTTAAATTTTAAAATAATAGAGATCATTAACATTAATTGGCAGGAATTTGAATTTAAAATCCTACGAGGAAAACACCAGTTGACAAACCTGACACTCCCCGACCTATAAGCTCTAAAACCTGATGCTGAAGAAGAACATTGGAAGACAAAAGGAGGTGCCTTGGAAACTGATGTTTCCATTTGCCTTGCTAGAGATTATTGTATGAATAGCTGAATTTAGGATTCATTAATTTAGGTACTTGTGTTTATTCTTCGTACATGACTTGTCCTCTGATGTGACCTTCTCTTCTGATAAACGGCCGTTATAAGACTTATCACTGAAAGACTAAAGGGACTAAAGGGCTCACAAATTGCGCGTCGAGTGCCTTAACAGCTAGGACAAGCAGGTTCCTTCAAGTACATAAACAAATATGTTTTCGAGCTCTTGTCACCTGTAAAGACAGCAAAACAAAAAAAGTAACATTAATGACATGTGTCAAACTAACTGACCTGGTTAGTTTCAAACTACAGTTTTTCTAATACGTATGACCGAAGTGTTGTAGTCAAATACAAGTGATAAGCAACGTAATTTGTCAGAGAATAATGCGCGTAATATATTGATTATACTTAGAATTTTTTGGTTTCCTCGTTTCGTCATTATTCGGTTACTGCATCTGTATTATTCATTTAGCTGTTAACAAAATGTATGAAGAGCTGTGGCCTAATTCTGCATCTATAGAAGAGATTCGTCTTAGTATGAACTGTACAAATTTCCTTGATTAGTTAAGTGTATATCGATCCGTAACCAGCTTTTCAACTGAGAAATGCTTAACCTTTTCTGTAGAGTAAGTAAGAAGACAGATTAATTAAGCAACATCAGACTAAAGACAAAGATGTATAACTCATGAAAGCCTCTCATTCTTTGCGTATTAAGGTCTGACGTGAACCTCTGTAAGGAATAAATCAATAACACATTGTAAGACTTTTGTCTCACGTGGCATTCTTATAAGAATGAGTCAGTAATTGATTGCAAATTTTGTCTGAGGTGACGTCTTGGTAATTCAACAATGAATTATATTATTTTTAATTAATGTGACCTTCTGATAGAAATAACTTTATGCTAAATTTTAAGGAGTCCTGAATGGAATATCTCGACATTAGATTGAAAGGATTTGTTTTTCCGTCTGACGCTTGGGCCTGATAAGAATATATCGATAACAGATTGTAAAGTTTCTTTTCTTTATACGTTGTTTTTGTTTGGATGAGACATTAAAAGATCGTAAACATATATTTGACTGTAGAATGTTCTGAAGTCGATAATGGATTATTAATTTTTTTTTTGCCAAATAATGACCTGATTGGTGATTTTGAGTTGTTTGTTGTGGTTCTTATTGTTTTTGCAAAAGGTTATATAACGCGTTGTCTGTTCTCTCGAGAGAAATATTTTTATTTTAATACATCCCTCGGGAGCGAAGAGGTAAGTTTACACTACAGTTTGTTGAATATTAAAAGTAAACTTCCCAAACAGGGTGGTTTAAGACGTATTCTTTTGAGACAAGTTTTCATTTGTTAAATGAATACAAGTTTGTTAATTGAATACAACATCCGTAAGTCTCTGTACTGGTTGAGAGAAAATTCAGCATATATCAACTGAGTCACTTTCTCAACATCATTAATTAAACAACTGCCAACCTTTTATACTTCTGCTATCACGTTTTTATGTTTAGCTTTTAGTTTCTGATTTCTACACCTCGAATTTAGTATATATTTGTTTTATAGTGAAAAATTACAAATTTTATTACGCACGTGTAATATTTTATATATGATTGTAAATGCACTCGGATATAACAGTTATTAACGTGAATCAACTGGTGACAGAAATAACCAGTTTCCTGTATGAGATAAATACTTATCTCAAATGATGTTGAAAACCAAAATAGTTTTTTTTCCTTGATCGATAGACTTAGTTAAACATGCTTTCTTCGAATGACGGTAATGTCTGATTCGTTAAGTACAGAGGTAAATCTACGGATTTACTAGGATAAAATCACGGATTCGATTCACCTTTGTGGGCTTAGCAGATAGCCCGATGTGGCTTTGCTATAAGAAAAACAAACACTGATTCGTTAGTAAAATTTTTCACTTTATAGGCCACTTGAGTGTATATAACCCAAGATATCACAGTTCTTAGATTACAGCCCCTATACTTTAAATCGGTAGGATTTAACGTAATGCCCCCCCAGTGGTATGTCTGCGTACTTACACGCTAAAATCCGGGTTTCGATACCTGTGGTGGGCAGAGCACAGATAGCCCATTGTGTAGCTTTGTGCTTAATTCAAAACAACAACAACAACAACTTTAACGTAATAAAAATTATTTATCTTACTAAGTTAGTTTGTTTTGTTTTGAATTTTGGTGTAATGCGGATTAGAACCCGCGAACCTCGGATTGTAAGTCGAGTGCTTT
Organism: Carcinoscorpius rotundicauda; assembly: GCA_011833715.1. NCBI lineage: Eukaryota > Metazoa > Arthropoda > Merostomata > Xiphosura > Limulidae > Carcinoscorpius > Carcinoscorpius rotundicauda. The sequence continues at coordinate 119,590,192 of CM022393.1, read as the reverse complement.
AACCACCTGACCGTGCCGGGCCCCAAACTACCTTCAAAACGATTGTGGAATATTTTGTACTAGAAATAATTTTTTGGATTTAAAATAAAATTTTGCAACTAAAAAATAAGTAATTTCTCTGAGTAGTTTACATACGAGCATCGTTCATGGTGGTAACATTTCCTCTTTTTAATCTTCTGCGTGGTATGCTATTAGGAAAGTAAAGCCAATGAGTCTTCTGGATTTGAATGAATTGTCTTTGTTTTCCCTGAAATAACAGCAATATTCGTGACTATGTTTTATCTTATCACGCGAAACATCTCTATTTTCATTTTATATCTATCAACAGCCGCCTCGCTTAAATGTTTTCACACGTTCGTCAACAAATTGATATCCGCCCTCACGTGAGGATTTGGATAAACGATAACTTCATCTCCTTACACTACTGCAAAGACCATATCACCCTGTAAGGTGTGAATGTATTCGCAGACATACAGGCAACGTAGGCGATCATTTACTATGTTGCTATAGTGACGGAATTGGATCTACGTCGTACGCTCTTCTTCGTTAAATGGCTTGGCCAAACATGTGAAAAAAACACAGCAAATCTACCGTGCAGGGGACCTAATGAACAGAACAAACTGTAAACGCTACAGTTAATCAATGCTAATATGTCACGGGTAGGCCCGAGACATAAATTCGAGAGTAAAATTTGGAGGTGGGGTGGAATCTTGTGGTGAGATGCTTGCTCAATAACTTTAATGAAAGCATTATATACTTGTAAACATCTTCAAACTCTTACAATGAACAAAACGAGTAGTTAATAGAGATATTCAATAACGTGTAGAATGTTTTTTTCAACATAAAAGATTTCAATTAATAAAGAGCATTGTAAATTATATAAATTGTCTGGACTAAAAGGCAGTGTAAGCATTTTTCTTAAGTGTGGAACCATACAAACAAATTAATTTAGGACTCGTCGATACTAAAAAACAGAAGGCATAGTTTACTTTGTCAGACACGAAAAGGCCATTTATATTTGAAATTTGTACTCGACTCAGTAAGCTCGGTATCGTACACAGACTTTCACTGCACTTTAAACCTATAGTTGATCTTGTTTTTGACATTTTTCTCTCGAAACTCTTATGTTTATACTCGAACAAGCTCATATACTGAACGGTCCTATCCTCGGTACAAAAAGAAATGCCCTTAAGGGCTTATTGTTTTATTGATTGGAAACGTTCAACCTCGGACATAGATCACCGCTTGTACAAAAATGCCTGCTAATAAACGAGCCAGTCCACAAATGTATCAGCACATGCTATATAATCATTCAATCTTTAAAGCGTTACAAGAAAAACGATAAGTTGAAAACAAGACACGGAAGATATAAGCTTTTCTAATTGGTTTTTATCGAGATATAAAGCCAATATTAAGGAGCCACTTTTTCGCGCAGGTGGAAGAAATAACTTGAGAGTTTTAAATGATCAAAAGTATATATGTATATATTTTAAAATTAAACTCTGTTGTGGACAAAATGATCCACATTGTTTCTTATAATTTAAGAGCAAATTTCTATGTTAACTAAAATCTAATACTGAACACAATAAACGTATCATTGTAGAAAAATTTCGTTGAGAATGCTATGTTTCTTCTGAAAATATACAGGCAACATAAAGTAATGACATTCTAACTTAGTATAAAAACAACGTTGTTATGAAATTCGTTACCAATTATATTTATTTGCTTTAGAAAGAATTGACAGCAACAGTAACATTACTTGAGGAACCTGGGAAACAGCGTTATTTTGGAACTAATCATTTTTATTTTCTGCAGTAACGTTACTTATCGATCTTGCCTCCAGTTGCATAAAAGTAAGAATAAAACTTATATAACGCTAATGTCCGGGTTTCGATACTCGTGGTTTGCACAGTTGGGATAACTATGTGTAAAGTTTTATGTTTTAATACAAACCACAAATTTATCAATTTTAGAAAATAATATCGGTATGGTTATTAATTTTGTTTTGTTTTTCAGAATGTACTCACGAAATAAAATATAATTATATCCAATATATATATTTACATCAGTGTTTACGTGACGGTTGAAGACGAAACCCAACTCTTAAAGAAACTATTTTAAAGTAAAGAACCGATTATCAGTTTATTAAATACAATTCGTGAATGTTTTAATAACACAAACACATTTAAATAGTGAAAAAATGATAAACTACTACACCAGCTAAAAGTTGTGAATAAAATCGTATTCTGTTGTCCGCAGTATACTGACCACGTTCAGTCCCATTCAAGCTATAAGTCATTGAGGTAATCACTTTAATTTGTCCACAGTGTGTGTACTGATAATTTTTAGTCCTATTTCAGCTAGAATGTATTGAGAATTTTATGTTCTGTTGTTTACGGTGTGTCTATTGATCACGTTCATTCCCATTCAGGCTAAATGTTAAGAAGATCAGTTTATGTTGTCTTCAGAGTTACATCGAGCCTCGTTCTAGTGTGTTGTTTTTATCGCGTTGAGTCTCATTTTAGTGGTCTGGCGTAGCCAAGTGGTTAGGGCACTTGACTCACAAGCTGTTGTTTGCGGGTTCATTTCCACGTCACACCAAACATGTTTGCCCTTTGAGTCGTAGGGGTGTTATAATGTTAAACTCAATCCCACTATTCCTTGGCAAAATAGTAACCCAAGAGTTGGCGGTAAGGTAAATTGACTAGCTGCTTTCCCTCTAGTCTTTCACTGCTAAACTAGGGACAACTAGCGCAGATATAACTCATGTAGCTTTACGAGGGATTTAAAACAAACCCATTTCAGATAGAATTCGTTAAGGTGATAAAAATACAAATTTAAGTTGTCCACAGCGTATTATTTTTACCAAGTACCGTCTAAATTTAACAGGAATTTACAGAGAAAATTCATTCATGTTTTCCGCATTGTGTTCATCCTATCTTAAATTTATGGAAAATCCGCCTGTGTTACCAACAGCGTGTTTGTAGTCCGTGTTTCGTCATATTCCAGCTATAAGTCACTGAGAAAATCAATTTATGTTGTCCACAGCTGTTTGTTGATCACGTTCAGTTCCTACCTCGCTACAGGGACTAGTACGAAGAAATAACGTTTGAAACACACTATTTCAAGAAGCAGTATAATGAAATTACAACATCTGTCCTCATTTTGTTGTCAAAATTGAATTTTGTCTGAACAACAATTATTTATACCTGTGATAAGTTCTGTTGTTTCCAGTTCATATTTCATTTTCATACACATAGATCATAAATCGTGACAATGTTTTATATCATGCAAACTAAGAATATACTTTGAAATTCAAATTTTTTTTGTAAATAATTGTATTTGTAAAAAGCTTTTGTCTGACTTCACATCTGTAGATATAATCATGTTTCTTCGTTTATTGCCAGTATAAAACCGCCCCAACAAATGTCTAGTTCTAAAGTAGACTGCCTTACCAAAAATGCTTCTGGAAATAACGAAAGAAAACAACTTCAGACTACAGAATTTACTATAATACGATGTAAGACGCTTACAGTGTTCAAACTACAGTATTCACTATAAGACGATGCAAGACGTTTCCAGTGTCAATCAAATTCAATTACATGTTCAAAATTACGGAACGGTTTAATGTTCACACATACATGTTTTTAGAAATAAAGGATCCTAGCAGAAAAATATATTCGATTAAAATGCAAGTATGGTGTCAAGTACGTTAACACTCATTATTTGACATAAAATATGTCTGTGATAAAATGTGTAAAAGGAGGAATCTCTTATCAAAGGAACAACACTGAATTTATTACAAATGTATACAGATATTTAGAATGTAGACAAAGAAGCTCAGACTACCAACAATGGAAGTAACTGATTCAAAAAAGTACAATAATGTCTAGTAATAAAGAGAGAAAAAAGTAGAGACAAGTACTAAAAGTATATGTGTGTGTATGTTTGTTTGTTTGTGTGTGTGTGTTTCGATATAACTGTGATGGAGTAATTTAATTCTGAAACGTTCGACGCATTCAATCTTTTTCATCTTGATCACAATCTTTATTAAATTATTATAGCACATATGACGTATAGAAAGACTTTTTCCGAACAAAAAAAAAGTCAGAAAATTATGACATCTAAAACGTCTTATGATAGAAAAGAGTGATTTTCGTAACATAAACATTTCTCACTGTAATTCGCTCTCTTGTAGTTTAGTGGTAAGTCAGTGGGCTTCAAACTCTAAAAATCGGGTTTCATTCCCCATGGTGGCCAGAGTTCAATAGTCCATTTCGTTGGTTTGCGTTTAACAATGAAGAAACAAACCCTACAAGCAGCCCACTTTAACCCTTAAACTACGGCCGCCATCAATCGATGATGCTACCTACCTACAATATTTCCGTTGTTTAAGGGTAAACGGCTAAGATAATACAGATCTAGCTATTTTAAACAACATGTTAATGCTTATTTATAAAAATGTAAATTTGGCATAGTATCGTACATCTGCAGCGATAGGGTTAACTGAATTCTTTACAGTATTTCTATGATGTTTATATTTCTTGAAAATGACTAAAGATTAACAACACAGAATGCTGGGTGCAGATTATGAATTTAAGAAAAGCAGGTAATATAGTGTTGAACACCTCAATGTTTGTGACACTTAACTAAAGTTGTTGTTTTCTGGTTTTGTCGCAAAGCTACTGAAAGGCTACTTGCACTAACTTTTCCGAAGTTTGAATTGATACACGAGAAGGAAGCCAACTATTCAACACCTACTTACGGCGTACTCTAATAGATCATCAGCAGTTTACAGTCATTTATATAACGCATATATGAATTCAAAGGACTGAGACTGATTTCTTTATTTCAGCAGTAATGTGGCTCAAATCAGGGATTCTTGGATCCTCCGTTCGAGACGCTGATCAGTGAGTCACACTTAAGTCAGTTTGTAGAAGAGAATCTGTGTCATTAGTATTACTACATTCGTGAAATGATACAGCGTCTAAGGTGGAATGTTAAAAAATATATTCTGAATGCTTATTTTTCTACATCGATGTACGAAGATCTTGATAAATCATGTAAATTAATTAAAACATTGAATGTACAGATTAAAAAGTTGAATTAACTAAAATAGGCCTATTTTCTAGGCTAAAAATTTTGAAGAAAATTAGCTTAACTAAGTGAATAAAAATACAATGTTTGATAGAAATATCTTAAATTAATATTAAATAGTTTCACGAATTTATGTAATTGAACGTGTGAAATTTATATATTATCCCACCAACCACAAACTAATACTTAGCTCAGAACGTAATGTCGCTCAAAAACGTGATCAATTATTTATCAGTTATTAAGACCGTTGCTTCTCATACTAATGGATATTTTCATTCTTATGAAATTAGTTTATGCTTAATGGTTCTTTGCTATGTTATGGCTCGTATTGAAACCGTATTTAGTCTCAAACTATCCTTGAGTAGCTCAAAGGTAGACTAGAGGACTGATAACTCATAAGTTTGGAAGTCTGCCCCCCTCAGCTCTAAAATGGGCAAATGCTCTTAAAATATTTTGGCTTGCACTAACTATATAAGTAAATTAAAGTTTATTAAAATAATGACCACGTCAATATATATAGTCATGTGAAAAAGTTTTGACACCCTATGAAAGCCTGTGTATTTTTGTAACATTTTCGGATATACAGATATTTATTCTCAATTTTAACAATACTGAGAGATTATAGGAACAAAACAAAACAATTAAAACTGATGAAAATACTTTTTCAAGATCTTCTGTAAATATAATTCTACAAAAATGCATATTCTAACTGTTAGGACACCTTTAAAAAAGACACTTTTCATTTATGTAAGAGGGTCAACTCAAAATAATTATAAAATTGAAGTTAATGTTTGGTAATAAAGGAAAAGTCCCTGTACCAATAGCGCTATAATTGTTTAGAGATAAGAGACTAACACATATTACCTAAACTCTAGGCAAAGTTTCGCAGTTATGGAATAAGGTCCAGTGAAAATCTGTTAAAAGAACAAAAGGATACATTGCAACACTCCTAATAAAGTTGTGCAATAGAGTAGAGGCATAATTCCTAAACCATGAGGTATTCCGGTGAAGGCCCGGCATGGCCAAACGTGTAAGGCGCGCGATTCGTAATCCGAGGGTCGCGGGTTCGCACACGCGTCGCGCCAAACATGCTCGCCGTCCCAGCCGTGTGGGAATTATAATGTTACGGTCAATCCCACTTTTCGTTGGTAAAAGAATAGTCCAAGAGTTGGCGGTGGGTGATGTTGACTAGCTGCCTTCCCTCTACTCTTACACTGCTTAATTAGGGACGGCTAGCACAGATAGCCCTCGAGTAGCTTTGTGCAAAATTCCAAAAACCAAATCAACCATTCTGGTGAATGAAGCAGATATTTTGATGTAACCTATTGGTTAAATTTACGTAGGAACTGATTGTAATAAATTATACATACATATATATTGATGTTCGAATAATAGAAAAATGATAATTTAGGAATTCATGGCGAACAACCGAAAAAAGTCAGTTTGAAAATATTTTACATCCTCGTCATTATATAAAATATACTACATTCTAGTCATTCTACAAAATATTCTACATCCTTGTCATTCTACAAAATATACTACATCCTCGTCATTCTACAAAATTACGGTTATTATGCTTGTACGTTCAGACGAGGGAGCTATCACGACAATAAGGCAAAATTAAACAAATAGTAATGCAGTCCTATGATAAAATCAAGATTTGTTAAATGTCTTGGGACGTTAACAAATCTATAAAATACTGAATAAAATATAACATTTTGAACAGTTGATTGAGATTCAAAACGTTATAGAGCAGAAAACTTTTAATGATACTCTGATTTCATGTACTCTTTTCCTCTTATGTAACATTGATTACAAAGATCTGATATGAAAGCATTATAACTCAAAAGGACAATACAAATTTTGAGTAGAAATTATGTAGAACTTCATAAAGTGTCGAGAAGAAATTTAATATTTAAAATGAAAGAAAATGTAATTTACTTCCATTTTACTCCATATCAATACAAACAAATAACCGATAAACGAAAATCTAAATATAATCAATCAGGTTATTATCTGTAATCACGTGAGAGAAATAACACTGAAAATTCAAGCTTTAACTTTCTAAAAAGTATTAAAATATTATGCAGTTACTTCATACTAATTTAATATCAGCCTTTCAACAAAGAACTTTTCACGTTATACTAACCATTAACGTTATTGAAGACGTTTCTACCCGCTGACATTGTAGACTGTAATAAATCAAGGTGCAAAGAATGTCATAAATTGGAAAACAGTTTGTATGTAATGAACAAATGACGTAAGACCACATGACAATATTTGTGTCGTTAGATTGTTCAGTATTAATTCTCGTTGTGATGATCAAGGAAAAGACGAGACACAACATATAGCACGTTACTTTAAAAATATATTTATCATAAATGTAGGTAATGTATACCGGAAACAACGGTTGAAATAAAGCACAGTTATCCGCCTGTCTTCCAGTCGTTGTTGTTTTTTTTGTGAGAAATTAAGCTGAGTTAATGAATTAGCGAGTAATGAAAGCAACAATTCGAGATTGGGAGCTAATAGGCGAAGCTTACACCTAAAAACATTTGCGCTTAATGCCGCTCATAGCAGGGGATGTCTCGTTGTGTGATAATAATTCTTAAGCTCATCATTGGTGGGTTCCTTTGCAAGTTATTGATAAGGGTATTTTAGATTTATGTCAGGCAAATGTATCTAATACAAGTGTCTGTCTACGAAAAACTCTGTTAGAAGAAATGCTTGTTTTTTGTCGATAAACTCATGAGACGTGACGCAATGAAAAATAACACCGAATGTAAAACTTAGTATTATTTCCATATCAATAAAAGAATAAACAAAGAGAAAGTTATTTCTTAATTGGAACACTAGTTTGAAAGACGTTGGTGCCCAAGCACATCTCAGGTGTTTCACTTTTGGGTGATTTTGAATCAAAACACTGTAAATTTAAACAATGAATCAAACATCAACAAATGCCAAAGAAGGAAGTTTTTAACCCTAAATCAACACGTCGAGGTACCAAGATACCTTTACCGAGCTGTTAAGCAATCTCCGATCCTGTGACTTCTTTGTTCCAGGCCCGGCATAGCCAAGTGGGTAAAGCACTCGACTCGTAATCTGAGGGTTGCGGGTTCGAATCCCCGTTGCACCAAACATGTTCGCCCTTTCAGCCGTTAGGGTGTTAACAATGTAACGGACAATCCCACTATTCGTTGGTAAAAGAGTAGCCCAAGAATTAGCGGTGGGTGGTGATGACTAGCTGCCTTCCCTTTAGTATACATTGCTAAATTAGGGACGGCTAACGCAGATAGCCCTCGTGTAGCTTTGCGCTAAATTCAAAACAAACTAAATCTTTGTTTCAAATTTATATGTATATCTGTGTCTAACCAAACTGCTTTTAACTGATGATAATAAAAACATATCGATAAGTTGTACATTTGTTACTTGTAATAAAGCCTTTTTCTTTTCACAAGTAAGCCGTTCTAAACTTTATTTACTGCAATTACATACAAAAGCAAATAATTAAAAAAATACGAAAAGTTGATATTAAAACACTGCATACTTTGTTATCAAATTGACTCTAATAGTTAGCCCGCCATCTTTTGGAATCGAGGATCCAATGTTGTAGAAGCGATGTTGCTGAACACACCTCGTATTCCAAGCTGATGGTGTGTTGTAAAAGGAGATATGTAATCGCGTTATTCGGCACAAAGAAAGCCAAACAAAACTCTTATGCAAGTAAACTTTGCTGACTAGTTGACCTCCCTATGGTCATTGACTCAAAATTAGTTAGGCAATATTGCACGCTCAGTTTATAATGAAATAATAAAAAAATGCGTTTCGAAGATGTCATCAGTCTTGTGAGACAACGTCAGTGTGCACAAATCGATAAATTGTAATTAACTTGATACGGACGATTGAGCTAATGGATGAATTTTTGTTTGTTGATAGTAATGAAATTTAGAGCAGTGACTTCAGTAAGTTTTTCGTGGTGATGAGAAACCCACTTAAAGTAAAAATTCATTCTCAAGTATGGGTATTAAAATGTTGATTAAAATAAAGTATAAAGGAACGTTTAGAACTCCTTAAATCACCTTAGCCTAAAGATGACCTAAGAATGTCAAAACGTTAATCTGTACTTTATTTCATTGAAAGTTTTAATACCAACCGTCTTAAGAATTCATCAGTGAAATTCTGATACAAGGCTTTGTCTAACGGCCGAAAATTCGTTGCATTAATAAACCACTTTAAAGTAATAAAGAGAATGACAACTGAACAATAGAAGCAATGAAAAGAATGATAACTTAACAATGGAATAATAAAATAATAACTGGAGATGGAGATTGAAGCAGTGAAGAGAATAGTAACTTAACAATGAAAGTAATGGAAAGAATAACAATTGAAGAATAGAAATAATGGATAAAATGGTAGTTGAACAATAGAAGTAATAAAGCGAATGATAATTGAAAAATGGCATAATAAAATAATGACAAGTTGGCGATTAAAACTGTGAAGAAAATTGTATATGCACAACTGAAGAATAGAAGTAATGGGGAGAATGATAGCTGAAGTATAGAAATAATAGATAGAGTGATGGCTGAACAATGGAAAACATAAAAAGAATAACAACTGGACGATTAAAGTACGTATTGAAGAGAATAATTCCTGGAGAATTAAAGTAGCGAAGAGAAAAACAATTAAACGACGAAAATAGAAGAGAAATAGCAAAAAAAGGTAAATATGCTGAGCTGTAACTATGGTAAAATAAGTTGTTTATTAGGTGCTTATTTGTAATGAATAAAATATCTTGAGGCGAAACGTTGTTCTTGAATAGCTATTTGGAATTAAGGTTAATGCAGAGATTCCCTAAGCTAGCTGAATTTCGTGAAATACTATTAGGATTATGGGCAAAAATACTCTTGACAGTCAAAATTCACAATATACGGTTAAATGTAACTAGTTATTATTGATTTTAGTTTTACCAACCATAGACGCGTAGCTTTACATATTTTTTATCAGTTTTTATGCATGAAATTGTTTTTATTAATTTATTTGTTACATGAAACTTCTTTATATATATTTAATAATCTTTTGTTTTATTTTCAGAATATCTTAATATTCTTTGAAAGAAATAATTGAAATTTTACTTATAAACCGAGGTGAATATTCCTACCATTCTTTATACTTTGTTTTGGAATTTCGCACAAAGCTACTCGAGGGCTATCTGTGCTAGCCGTCCCTAATTTAGCAGTGTAAGACTAGAGGGAAGGCAGCTAGTCATCACCACCCACCGCCAACTCTTGGGCTACTCTTTTACAAACGAATAGTGGGATTGACCGTCACATTATACACCCCCACGGCTGGGAGGGCGAGCATGTTTTAGCGCGACTCGGGCGCGAACCCGCGACCCTCGGATTACGAGTGCACGCCTTAACGCGCTCGGCCATGCCAGGCCTTCTTTATACACTAGTGCAACATAACATTTTAAAGTATTTGCAGTATGTTTCTTGTACTTCGCCAATGATTCTTCAAATTATTTCAAATGCTTTATTGTGAACATCTTTTGTTTTCTGTGTCATGCAAGACATTAAATTTTGGCACATGTTACCAGAGCGTGATTATTGTACGGAAGATTTGGATTGTGATTTACATTGATTAATTCCAATCTACCTGAAAAGGAAGTTATCTCAAGCGCGTCCGTGTTATTAAATTGTCACGTGGTCTAGGTAATTTTTTTGTTACATGCGTTATGTCATACATCAGTCAAGTATTAATTACAAATTTTAAAAAAATGATTTTGAATTAATTAGAATTTTAAATTACGATATTTTGCATGCGTATTTTATGTACGTGTCATGACTTTTCGTTACTCTTTGAATCTACTTGAAATGAAACTCTGACGTTTATTGTTAGATGGAGATTGTATAGTTGCAAAACTGTAAGTCGCCATATTTGAACACTATTAAATGACGTAATAGTACCTTTTAGACTAAAGCATTCTATCCACTCAATAACAAACTTTTCTTATTTTTTGTCAAGTATATGGATTTTGTTGTATAAAATATTTTTCTTGGAGTTAGTATTGAATATATTTTATGAAGTTTTTTTTCAAATAATCGTTCATCAGCCAGCTTTTGTGAAGTGATACTTCATCAGATTTATGTTCTTCAAGAGTTAATTTATAAGGACAGTTTTCTCTAATTAATCTTTCGCATTTCATCAGATAAGTTTTATGTGAGTAGTACAGCAGGCCGATTTTTTTTCAGTCAGTCCTCTATTAGTTTTCTCCAAGTAGTCTTTCACGATTCATGTGACAAGTTTTCTTGAAATATGAATAAAGTTTGTTTTTGTTTTGTTTTTCTGCAGGTTCTGCTGTTAAACTTTCTTTTAACATAGTTGAATTATTCAATGGAAATAGAGTATCTCTAATATTAGGAAAATATTACTGTATTTATAGAACGATAGTGAAATTAGACACCACACCAATTACTTTACAAAACACAGCTCTGCTATAAAGTTTGCAATAAAGAAAGCTGAAGTGACGAAGTTCAAGAAGGCTTCCATCTTCGAGTAATAATCAGAATTATTTACATCTGGTGTTTGATGAGGATCTGTTGATGTTCAGGGCGATTAGTTGGTGGCGCAGAACTTCTTTGTTTGATTAATTAAGGGAAAGTTCTGGCTCCGGTTTGAGTGACTGTTGTGGCCCTTCATGTTTATTGATAGTGGCTGTAAACTCTAATCCTGTATTTCCGTTCAGTGAAGGTTTTAGTGCTTTATGTAGAACGCTTCATTGTTCCTTCTGTTTTCCAAAACTTTCATCTGTCAACGAACCTCTCATTTTTCGTGTTTATAGTATGTCATGTTACAAAAGCGTGTTCTGTAATAGCGGTGTTTTGTTTTGTGTTATTTTATTCTATTCTTAGCAATTCGTAAGGTCTACTCTAAAATATGGCTGAGATGTATTTTTGAGCTTAGTTGTCATCTGCATTTTCTCTTCAAACTTAAAGACAGGATTCTTGCATTAACGTTATCAAATGTAGTTTATAACTTTAGTTGTTTCGAATGGAAGCAAGACTATAATAAGAAAATAGTTTACTCGAGTGAAAGAAGATGAAAATATAGGATCTACGACTAGATCGAAAGCTCTTGATCATGGTCTAGATGAGAGAAAAATTAGTTCACTTAGATTATTTTCAAATCTCAGTAATGATGAAAAAAAGACTCCGTATAAGAGCCAGGTTAATCATACACACACTGAGACAGTGATTCTGTGTTCAGTATGTACATTACTTTTCGGTTTTTTTGCCTTTATTTAAAGGATCTGCGATTTTATTCGACTATTTCAACCTTACTTGAGAACAAAGTGAATAAAGTCCGAAAGCTTGTGCTTCAAATGGCAACAGAGGATAAAATATTAGTTTTTATATGGAATTTGTCCAGGAATAAGTGTTAACTTTTATTCTTGGAAAATATTGTTGTTTGCTGTTAACGGATTTCAGTTTTCTGCTTACAATGAATATCGAAAACAATGTTCTAGCAGTACATGTACACAGACGTACCACCATATCACTGAAGGGGGAGGTCATCTGGAAGAAGTGTTATATTTAAGTTAGGATGATATTTGAAAGTTTATTAGCTTTCACTTTTGTTTAATAGATCTAGCCTGTTTGCAGTTAGATTTATTTTAGATTGTATGATGTATATAAATGTAAGTTCTAAAGTAAGTCTCAGATGACGTATTCAGTTCATTTAGATCAATTAATTGATGAAAGTGGACTAATTTTTTTAACAAATTCTAATTTGCTTTTATAATATTTAGCAGACTGGGTTTAGTTTAAATTATATATCCAAGTTATACAAAATTATTAGGTGGAAAAATATATAGAAGAAGGCGTTACAAACAAACCTTCAACAGTAGGTAAATCTCTAGTTTAGAATATGGTTAACCAGTTCATTTAGTTTTAAAACTTATATTACATTTCAGATATCGGTTGTTTGTTGACGGCATTAAACAACGTTAAAATAAATCTGTTTTAACTGAGTTCATGAATGCTGAAAAATTATATTTGAATATTCTAAAACTAAGTTACACGCATATTTTGTAATTCAGTTCTTAAATTTGATTTTGATTATTTTAGACAATATTAATTCAAAATAAATTGATGAAGTTTGAAATTAAACCAAGAAATACTCGTTCAAGTCTTTAGTGTAACAATTATATAGAATCATTCAAGCTGTTGGAATACCAAGTAAATTGTTTAATTTTTTTGCCTTCCAAACATTTTATTGAAACATGAAATAACATTCTGGCACAAGTTCAAACAAAAACAACAATAACTGTTTAAGTTGACCACTCTAAAGTGACAGTTGGGTAAATAAATAGCTACTTACAGAACAACCTGAAATTATATTCTATTTACTTCGAGTATGTCCCGAGCTTTATTCATACACCTGAATGTATTCTTATCTCCAGAATATAAGCTATTCAAGAAAAACAATGAGTTCATGGAGTAGTTTTTGTTATTTTTGTCCTTTTTTTTTCTAATTATCACTCATTGCTTGAAAATCAGAACTAAAAAAAACATTTACGACAAACCTTCCGTGATTGAGAGCCTACGCAATATGTATTGTTTTAGATAAAATGGGTATTTACGCCGTTTTGCGTATATGTGTGTGTGTTTATAGCAAAGCCACCTCGGGCTACCTGCTGAGTCCACCGAAGGGAATCGAACCCCTGAGTTTAGCATTGTAAATCCGGAGACTTACCGTTGTACCAGCGGGGGACACATCATTTTGCAAAAAATCAGTCACGTTGCCACTGAAAATATTACACGCTCTTTAAGTTGTGTTTGTGTTATAAGTATTTGTTTGTTTTGAATTTTCGCATGAAGCTACACGAAGGTTATCTGCACTAGTTGCTCCTAATTTAGTAGTATAATACTAGAGAGAAGGCACCTAGTAATCATTACCCATCGCCAGCTCTTTGGCTACTCTTTTACCAACGAATAGTGGTATTGACCGTCAAATTTTAACGTCTACATAGAAGAAAGTGCTAGCATCTTTGGTGTAACGGGGATTCAAACCCGTGACCCTCAGATTACGAGTCGAACCCCCTAACACTTCAACGTTGTTCTTTTGCGTAATGATGAAATGCTCCGAACATGTTGAAGATTTACGCTAGGTTAAGAACAAGACAAGGAATTAAGACACAAAGAAAGTATAAATGCAAATAAAAGATGCTTTTCTAATTTCTACCACTAACGTCGTAACGTTGTTCTGTACTTTGTTTTAATACCAATACCAGCTGTCTTGAGAATATGCTTTTACATCGAGTGGGTTTCACTTCATCACGAGAAACATTACTGAAGTCACTGCTGTAAATTTCATTACTATCAACAAACAACAATTCAAAATAATAAAATATAATAGCAGTTTGACCTATGATACAGAATTCCATGACGTGTAAGCAGAACAAGATATTTATATATATATTTTTAAGGATAAGCTATGAAAACACCAAGACTACTTGTTTTGCTGTTGGACAAACAATCTTGATTTTACAGTTATTCTGTAATATCGTGCTTGAATCCTAGGTCAATAAACAAACCAATCATTCTTTTTAATCATTTAATGACAGTTTATTTAAATATTCGAATCGTGATCTAAGGAAATCAGAAAGAGAAGAGAGGGTTTTAGATCACTGTCAATGGATCAATACGTTTGAACAAGTTTGTTTGTTTGTTTTGAATTAAGCACAAAGCTACACAATGGGCTATCTGTGCTCTGCCCACCACGGGTATCAAAACCCGGATTTTAGCGTGTAAGTCCGCAGACATACCGCTGAGCCACTTGGGGGCACGTTTGAACAAGAAGCGCCAGAATAAAAGTAAAATCTGCAATACATGTGGCACATTGTAAATTACATTGTAAACACTTGAACATTAATAAGTAAGTAAACATTTGTTTATAAGCATGCTGAAAAAATTCATACAGAGTAAATTATCTACATATTTTTATAGAACATTGGTCTGTCTTTTAAAGATAATTTTGCATGAACTTTGGAAAAAATATTGTTCCTGTCTATATAAATATTTAAAAGTATAACGTTAATATCTGGCAATATCGTAACATCCTAGAGCTTAGAAGATGATTGTATCACATATACTACAGATTTTATGTCACATTCAAGAGTTTACAAGATAACTGCGTAGTGTATATTTCACACTTTACATTTAAGAGTTTACAGCGTAATTGTGCCACACGTATTGTATGTACACTGTACTTGACATTTAGGAGTTTACAGTAAGATTAAGTCACAAGGTACTGCACACTTTACACGACATTCAAAAGCTTATAATATAATTGTGCCAGATATATTGCACACTTTACACGACATTCAAGTGTTTACTACGTTAATGTTTAGTCGTATATTTCTAAAAATTTTACTTTTATTATAACGCTTCTTTCTAATCTTAAAACGGATTTAATAAAGTCGCAATTCTTGTTGATTCATTTAAAAAAAAGTTACAAACACAAAATCAAAAACAGCTTTACTAATACACAATGTTTCGGACTACCTTTCTTAAGGGTGAAATACATACCGTTGTGATACCTGTTGTTCAACTGATATATTACTGAGATGCACATAATATAATCATTCTCCCTAATTATATAAAATTTGAAAGAAAAGAGATATATGAGAGATAGAGATATAATGTGTCATTGATTAAAGTAAAGATTAATGGTTTTATAAAAAATGCAAAATAAATGACAGATACATCAAAACACATTCGTCTCAATACAAGTCAAATAAACAAATAATAACTCAAAAAGGAAATAGTTTTCCACCAGAACCAGGTTTTCAAATTATAAGGAATAAAACTTTATATACTAAAACAAAAAACAAAGTTGGTGGTTAGGGTGCTCGACTCATCTCTGTTGTAGCTGACTGAGCCAGCCATCCGGGTATAATATTTATTTGGTTACAAAAATAACAGCCAATCCTACACTAATTAATATAAGGATTTTTATAGAAGAAATAAATATCTATGTATCAGTTAATCAATATTTTTGAAGAAACAGAAGTTTCTAGAAGTTACATAACCCAACCTGTATGAGGAAACATAAAAGAAATTTAATTAAAATAGTTCCTTATCGTTTTCTATGTAGAAAATTCTTACATTTAACACTTAAAAGAAAAGGCGCAAGCCAAAACGTTGGTTACTAAAGAAATTTGTCTTCTATATTATACAACCATGATTTTTATAACGTTTCTTAATTTTCTTCGTACACTTAAATAACTATTTTTTTTATAAATACTCGTTGACGTCTTTCTATTTGTCTCTCGTTGGTAGAGTGGTAAGTTTTCGGATTTACTCTTCTATAACCAGCGGTTCGATTCCCTTCGATGAACTCAGCAGATAGACCGATGTGCCTTTGTTATAAAAAACACGCACAGATTGACTTTGTATGGTTTATTAAATTTATTTCTTTTTTGCTTTACCAGTTTATAAACTTATTCACGTTTTTAGTACAGAACTTAACGCTTTAAAATTTAACTGAGTATTTTTCATCTGAGTAGAGAATAAAAATAAAAAAAATGTTGCGGTATTTTTTATAGCGATGTTTTACAGGATTCGATTTGGTTACAATACTTTTATAGCAGTATTTAACATGATTCAACGTGGCTACGCTACTTTCGTAGCAGTATTTAACATGATTCAACGTAACATGACTATGACTCTCTTAAGGTAGCCAAATGCCTCCTCATCTAATTAGCGAGGTGCATGAATGGATTAACGAGTTTCTCACTGCTCCTATCTACTATCTAGCGAAACCACAGCCAAGGGAACTGCTTTCGTAGCAGTATTTAACATGCTTCAACGTAACTACGCTACTTTTGTAGCAGCATTTAATATGATTCAACGTAACTACGCTACTTTCGTAGCAGTATTCAACATGATTCAACGTAACTATGCTACTTTTGTAGCAGTATTTGACAGGATTTGACATTGTTTCTTTTTCATGTTGTCAGTGGGTAGTCGCAGGTTCCGTGTATCTTCATAATAAGTGATGAATGATAGCAATACTTGAAGATCTCTCCAATAACCTTTTTCTACGTAGTCTATACCTCGATAAGGTAGTTTGATTAATATTGTGTTATTGAACCTAGCTAGACAGTTTACAATTATCTTTGTAAAGATGGTTATTATAATAAAAACTTTCGATACACTAGACGCTAAAAACAACAAAGTGGTGAAAATTCTTTCAGTCAACGAGTTTTGTGCAGTTAGAAATGTTAAAGATGAATTCTGCGTACATAATCTCTCAGAATTCGTTAAATCGACGAGATAAATGTGAGATACTTCATCCTTGTAGTCTTTTAAGAAAGATCAATATACATTATATTCAATTCACATCTCATGTATTTGCGATATATTAATACACAGGATGATCTAAGATTATATTTCCTATTTTATAATTTAATAATTAACTAAGGAAATATAGCCATTAAATTTTCAACACCTTTTATCGCAGTTATCCACAGTTACAATGCCGATGGCATCAGTTATCCTGATTTGTCAAATCCGCGAGGTTTACTATAGGTGTTTCATAGGTATTATATATACTCTTTTCTTGTAGTGTCATCTTTAATTACGCTGTTTCACAGTCACTGATTTTATATCTGCAAGTCAAATGACACATTAAACCTTTTCTTACTTGGTTGCCATCTTATTGGGTAACACTGCAATAAAACATGACAATAAAAACTGTTTGAATAGGGATACAGACAGTTGAAAGCTGTGTGGTTGTTATCCAATTATTAAAGTTTAAAGTAGGAAAGATAAATTTGGACCACCTTGTATACTTATTTCGGGTATTCGCGCAAATTTACAAGTGGGTTTTCTGAAAGACTGAAGGTACACCCACTTGTTAACAGCATTCATCACCAACTTTTGATCTACGCATCCATGGCTCCAAAATGTGGAACGAGACTTTATGGCAATGGCAATGTACCAGGGATACTTCGTTCGGAACTCTCGACCCAATATATTAACATAATTTGTTGAAACACTCAGTTCACAAAACATATTTATAGCAGTTTATGTAAAGGGCCTATCTTATTTATAATAATACTAAATAAAGCAGTCTTTCTCTCAGTATTTTTATTGAATGATATGATACAACATTGAAAAGGTAGAAGCCTTCTAGTGACTTAGTAGTAACTCTGATGTCTCGCATCGCTAAAAACCGGATTTCGAACTAAAGGTAGGAAAAACACAGAAAGATAATTCTGTAATGTTGTGCTTAATAGCAAACAAACAAACAAGAAAACGTAGAAATTTTGAGATGATATCACCCTGTTGTAAGTGTATTGCAATTTGAAAATATCCTTTGAGTGTATCTTTCTATGTGTGTTTATTTGTATAGAGATTTGCCTTGCTTTACCAAACTGCATTTTCACTGATAAAAATCAAGCTATATCTAAACTTTTCTGCTTATACAAATAGATTATGTTAAACACTTTCACGAATTTCATCGGAATACGAAGAACACGGTTCACAGCTTTCCAATATTAAAGAAGCTGGCTTAGCAGCGGGTTCTAAGATGATGTGGTACAGGTGAGTTGAGATTTACTCAAAAGAGTTTTTCGTTTCCTTGATTCAAAATTAAATTCTGAGGAACAGAGCAAGGAATAAACAGAGCGGATTGCTATTGAATACTTCAAACACTTTATATACTAATAAATATAGCTCAATAGTTCCCCAAAAAGTAAGATATGAGATCTAGGTAACTAACTATATAAGGAATCCAGTGGGAAGTATTGCCACTTTGACACAAACTGTGAATAAATGAAGAAAAGTAGTGTTACGGTTATAAACGTCATATGGATGTCAAAAGAAGCAAATATGAAGGCATGGGAAGGTTAGCGAAACAACACTGAATAAGATACATTAAACACTAAAAAACAAACAAACATGTCCGTTAAAGTACCTCTAGAAGAATAAAAATGGAAGACATTTAGATCCATTGAAAAGACATTAACCTACAATTATTGAGAGAGATATACACATATATTGTTGAAGTATCATTGAAAGAGTGTGTGTTTGTGTGTCTCCCTTATAATAAAGCGACCTTGGCCTATTTGCTGTGTCCACTGAGGGGAATCGAGCCCTTGATTTTAGCGTTGTAAATCCGAAGACTTATCGCTGTCCCATCGGGTGACATCATTGAAAGAGAACAGATGAAAAAAAATAATTAGAAAATTCTATGGCGAAACAATTCAGTATCAGTTTTAATGTATCACATAACATGTCCAGTTATCTTATTGCTCAGTTTTTCTTTATTGCGCCTGCCATACCTGTACAAGTATCTGACGAACTGGAAACTCGAATTCAAGATAGAGAGAAGCTAAAGGAAAATAAAGACCTCCTACCTCTATGTTTTGCTGAAATGTCAGTATATTTAGCAAACCTATTAGAGTGTATTCACCCTTCAATCCAATCATTTGAAAGGTCTTAACTTGTACCACCTACTACTAAATAGCTCAAGTTTATTACCAATAGAAAGGTAATTTTCCCTTTACGTAATTCTGACAGTTGTTTACAAATAACTTGAAGACAAAAGAAATAATTTTGTCGAAACTGCGGATGTGTATTTAATAAGTCGTTGCCCTGAATAGGAATGGGATGTTTTCAACCCACATGTACTTTACTGAGAGACCCCACTAAATTATGGAGATTTTGAAGATACTAATACTGTACTTGATATTTTTTAGTTTTCAAAAGCTTTTCTTGAAGCGTACAAAATTTATTATCTCAACACACCCCACCTTCAAGTCTAACAAGGCTTAGGAATATACGCATGCTCGAGTGCAGAATTTCACAACACGGGAACGTACACAAAAATCAATATTTTTCAATGTATTTCTCATTTAATTTATATGTTTTAAGTAATATAATTAAAATTTAAACATTTCTTATTAAATAGTAATATGTATATACATTGTTGGACAAAATCTTAAGGCATATGAACATAAAGGAAAAAAACAACAACTTATTTTCCCTTTTCTTATTTTTATCTTTCGAGCCTCTACTCAAGTAATTGGTTGAGTGAAACAACGCAAAATACATATCTTTTCTTTATGTTTAGGGCCTGGCATGGCCGAGCGCGTTAGGGCGTGCACTCGTAATCCGAGGGTCGCGGGATCGAGCCCGCGTCGCGCTAAACATGCTCGCCCTCCCAGCCGTGGGGGTGTATAATGTGACGGTCAATCCCACTATTCGTTGGTAAAAGAGTAGCCCAAGAGTTGGTGGTGGGTGGTGATGACTAGCTGCCTTCCCTCTAGTCTTACACTGCTAAATTAGGGACGGCTAGCACAGATAGCCCTCGAGTAGCTTTGTGCGAAATTCCAAAAAAACAAACAAACAAATTCTTTATGTTCATTGGCCGTAAGATTTTGGCCAGCAGTATATGTATATTTATATACATATGTAACTTACGGAAGCCGAAAGAGTTTACTTTTGTAGGCCAATACATAGTTACGCCTACTGCATTTGTGTTATTCTAATTGTCTAAACTCAGGTAAATTTAAGACTAAATTCTAAACTTGACAACTTTGAAACAAGAGGATAGTAAATTTTATAAGCATATGCTGCGAAATTTTACAGACATCAGATGGATGAGCAGAAGAACTGAAACACCTGTGATGTAAATGGATCGTTGAGGCTTAGAACCAACAAATTTTATTAGACCAGCACAATTTTGAACCATATAATAAATGTTTTCACACATTCTAATTGCAATTTTATTACCTATGGAAGTTTCTTTTGTAAGTTTAGTAAGAAACATAAGCTACTTAGTCCAATATTGTGTTCTTGGAAGAAGGGCATATATGAATGACACTTTTCTTTTTTGCAGTGCATTCTTGTTCTCTAAAGTGTCGTATTACATGTATCGTGTGCCACGACGGTCCTTGATTTCAGCTTTATTTACAGTGGGTTTCACTTTAAATGTTGAAAGTAAAATAAACAGAAAATTTATGGTATAAGTCTAACACTTGAAACTCTCAAGGTACGTTTTTAAATTTGTTTGTTTGTGTTTTTAAATTCGCACAAAGCTACTCGAGGGCTAGCCGTCCCTAATTTAGCAGTGCAAGACTAGAGAGAAGGCAGCTGGTCATCACCACCCACCGCCAACTCTTGAGCTACTCTTTTACCAACGAAAAGTGGGATCGACTGTAACATTACAACGCCTCTACAGCTGGGAGGGCGAGCATCTTTATCGCGATTCGGGCGTGAACAAGCGACCCTCAGATTACGCGCTTGGCCATGCCGGTCCCACCAAATTTTGTGAAGATAAACTTAATACATTAGAAGTTATTAGTATGTAAACTGTAACAAGTACAAATATTTGCGAATTAGATCCAATGGGCTTGGTCAGGTGGTTAAGGCACTCAACTCATAATCCGAGAGTCTAAGATTCGAATCCCTGTCACACCAAACATGCTCGCCCTTTCAGCCGTGGGGACGTTATAATTTTTTGGTCAATCTCACTCTTCGTTGGTAAAAGAATATCCCAAGAGTTGGCAGTGGGTGGTGATGACTAGCTGATTTCCCTCTAGTATTACACTGTTAAATTAGGGTTGGTTAGAGCAGATAGCTCTCGTGTGGCTTTGGGCGAAATTCAAAACAAATTAAACAAACAGATGGGCCTAGGCAGTGCTGGTAAAGTGAAATAACACATTTGAAAAACGGCAGTAAGTCAATGGACTTACTACGCTAGAAATAGAATTTTAATGTCTGTGGTGAGCGTATCACAGATAGTTAATTGTGCAGATTTGTGCTTAACTCTAAACAAATAAAAACTGTAGAATATTTAGAAAATTCTCTGAAGAAACGGTTAAATAAATAAGAAAAACATATTGTAGAAATGTAATTGAAAGATGGCAATGGAAATTTTTTTTGCGAAACAAGTAAATACAATTGTTAAACATTTTTTCCAGTGGAGACAGGAGTCAAGCTGGTGAAAAGCTCGAGTTGTGAAATATAAAAAACGGTAAGAATTTAGGGGAACAATGATATTTTGCTATCCAAGACGAGAAGAGAGCATTAAGAATTGCATTACAATAATATATAGCACGAACTTTTACATCAATAAAATGTATTAATTAGTTCTGTAAACAGGGTGAGCTGTTGTTTGCAGCAAACAGAATTGACTGTTCATTCAAATGAACGGAATGCATTGTTGCAGTTGCTATTTTAGCGCAAACTGCCCAATGAGTTATTTGCCTTCTGTGTATCCCTTTATTTTAGCGTTGTAAGTCCATTGACCATCAAAGGAACAGTTATTGCACCATGCGATATACTACAATGTTTGAAATAAACGTAAAACACGAAATTTTGCAGTGAATAAATTGCACTGGTTATTATCTAACAGTTACTGCAGTAAACAAACTTAATAGAAGTGATATAAGTAATTTAGGTTACATTAAAGAGATTGGACGTGTTTTTGTTTTTAATAAAACAATTAATCTACTTTGTAATTCTTCGTTTTTTATCTTCCAAAAGCTTGATGTTTTTCGATGGTTAGTTTCTAATAGTGAGAAAACTACTACTAGTGAGTGTATTTGTGAGAAAAAGTAAAGAACGCTATTATGGTGGCATCTAGTGAATATAGATGAGGTCTGATAATTAAGAGTCTTCTCTTCTGGTTTTCTAGATTTTTATTTAAGGACTGTTTTACAGAGAAAGTTAAAAATATATTTATATTCGTGCTTTTCTATATTCGAAGAGTTTGGACAAGGAAAAGCATCCGTATGTATGAAAAAAAGTCAAATCACATGTTAACCGGCACGACCTCAAGGGATAGCGTGTCGGACTGTGAATCAATGAGTTCTTGGTTCGATACAGGATATCATTGAATACGATCTATACCTTTAGCTGTAGACGTTATAAAAGTAATAGTCAATTCTGTTATTCAGTTCTAAAAGCCAGAAAAGATGGAATATTTTGATTGGCTACTTTCGTATTAGTCAATAGTTAAGCTGTAATGGCTATAGTCGAACTTACCGTTTAGCCAACGTACACATAAAATGATGTTTAGGTTTAAAATTCTGTTTCTGAAAAAAAAAAGAGTTGTATCTGACTTTTGTTGTTAATTTAGTACAAAGCTACAAAATGGAACTCGAACCCCGGATTTTAGCATTCCTAACTGGTTTGGTTTGAATTTCTCGCAAAACTACAGCCCAAATCTGCGCTGGCCGTCCGTAATTTAGCAGTGTAAGACTAGAGGGAAGGCAGCTAGTCAAAATGAAGAAATTCACCAAGACCAATTGCTTACGAAATATTTATGGAACTTTCTAAAGTGGATTGCGTCTGTATTAAGTGATAATGCAGAGGTCCAGAGTTTTTTTCATCAAGTATCTCATATACAGAAATGGTACATACATTTAAGTTATTGTTCTAAAACCACAAGCGAACGTTTATAATATAAACGATATGGATGAATACGTTAGGAAATCAGCGTGGTACCAGTGGCGATTATTAAGGTTATAAAATCTAGTGCTTTAGAATTACAAAAGCTTTATAAACACGAATATATCAAATAAGGACTCTTCATGATCGGAAACATTAGATTAAAATTGGAAAGATAAGGTAATTATTTCGTGTGTTCTTGATAGGTTTAGTTGATGTGAAACCGATTTTTATTTCCAAATGCTGTATTCATTCGATAAGAATTTGTTTACATAACGAATCAGTACGTCTTCTATTACGCTCTGAAATGTAGTTTACCCTTGAAACCGATAAGCATTAATATCTTATCTGTGAATCATTATAATGAAATATATTATTAGTTTTTGCATGCTTGAAATTTCAAAGAATGTAAAGTTTCCTGCACCAACCTCTGGTTAAAGCATGCCCCTAAATATTGAACTGAATTCAAAAATAGACAAGAAAACATATTGTCCTTAAATTGCTTGATATTTGAATTATAATAAATAAGCCCAGTTTTAAAAAACAAAAAAATCAAACAAAATTCGCCCAAAGCTAGACGAAGACTATCTGTGCTAGCCATCCCTAATTTAGTAGTGTAAGACTAGAGGGAAGGCAGCTAGTCATCACCACCCACCGCCAACTCTTGGGCTACTCTTTTACCAACGAATAGTGGGATTGACCGTCACTGTATATGCCCCCACGGCTGGAAGAGCAAGCATATTTATGCGCGACGCGGGCGCGAACCCGCGACCCTCGGATTACGAGTCGCACGCCTTACGCGTTTGGCCATGCCAGGCCCACTTGAAAGAACGACTATGTTTGGTGGAACGGGGATCCTAATTTACAATCTTTAGATTGCGAGTCAAGCGCTCATCTGGACATGGTAAAGTACGAAACTATTCGAGGTATTATACACGTAAATAAATTTATTTCGATATAAGATCTAGTTTAATTTAATTTTCTAAAACTTCTATTGATACCGTTTTATGAGTTGATGAATGAATACATTACACAAGTTACTCTAGTTGGACAAATTGTGTACTATCCATAGTGATCTGACAAGATTAGTTGTTCACACTAGTTAACTTAATCTGTTCTGGATCCACATGTAATTATTCTTGTCAGAATTATGTTTATTCAAATGGACTTCTTTTTTTAGCATTTAAACGTTTCTCTGGAGACGACGTTCGTGTGATAAGGTCAAACAGGATCAAAATATTTTGAAATACAAGGATATTGCCAATTATATGGTTTGAAACAAGAATTGTAGCAACATAAACCTTCAAACTTCTAATTTTGCTACCGTTACAGAGCAAAAGGTGTCGGAGTTTATTTTTATCGAAACATAATACTATAATTGCCTTTGCGCTCAAGCAAACTTCTAGCACCACCTACAATGAGCCGAGAATTTGGCGATAAAATTAAAAATACTCATCGAAAAATAAAACTATTTATAATAAGTATTTACGTAAAACGTTGACAATATATATATATATATAAATTAGCACTTTCATCCTCCGTCTCTCCAAAAACATATTTTTTTACTTTCATCATTCGGTTCACCGGACAGTTTATAATATTATAAACTCTAAATATTAAGATTTCACCTTTTAAAAGAAGGAAACCCTAGTGTAAAAGAGTGTTCGTCACCATAATCAATTCATCGAATTGGTAACTTATCGTGTCCTTGAAAGAGAAACATCCTAATGAACCAGGTACACGAACTGCAAGATTTAACAACGTCAAGATGCTATCCAGTGCCCTTTAATAATGGTTTATGGAATTGTTTAGCCTCGTTTTTGCGTGTGACTAGAAGCTTATGGAAAAATCAACAAAATAGCAAAAACAAACAAACTGAAAACAAATTACCAGGATTCAGGACCATGAAAGGGAACGATGTAATTTTACTTCAGTTCTTCGATAAAATGTTAATTTAAAGTATATATATTTGTTAGATATCTTCTGTTGGTGTCGAGAGTAAGGCGTAGACTCCAATTATAAAGTGAATCGATGATCCGACGTCAGCGAAAGACACGTTGCATGGTCGAATTTTTATTTAATTTGCTAAAAAGGTTTGAAACGCGATAACATTTCCTCATATTTTTTCTAGTTGAGTTTCAAAAAGGATTAGAAAACTTTTTTAAGAATAAAAAATTATGTTGACAAAAAAATAAGAACTAAAGTAAGTGCTCGATTCAAATAGATATTAGACAACAACAACAAAACCAAATTCGGGTTTTATCACTTGGTGAAGAGCCTGAGTAAAATGTGCATTTTGTTAATAATCGAAATTTTTATAATAAAGTTTTAATGATATTTCTACGTAGTTATCTTTACAAAATAAATAAATAAATTAGTTTTATACGTTGAAGAAAACTGCCAAAACTCATGTTTCCTTAAATATTTAAAGTTAAACAGATCTAAAGAAAACATTCCGCTTGTAAGGTTGGCCAAAGCAATAACTAATAATAATTTTCTTTTAAACTTCAAGTATTTTGTGTATATAAGCATACATAAGAATTTATATACTTGTAAATCATTCTTGCAATTGGGATATATAAATAGCTGTGTATTGTGGTGCCATCTAAAATTACTCATGGAAACCAATATATTTTAATTGAATAACCCTAGATGGCGACAAAGTACACAAATGCTTATCATTTTTTTGTTTTACTGATGAGCTCAAAGGTACATAATAAACCAGCTGTAATAAACCCGCTGCGAATACAGAAACCTAGTTTCTAACGTAATAAACCCTCATACTTACACTTGAGCTACCAGAGAACTTATAAATTATAAAATAAAAGTACTGAATATATTATTACATATGGCGATATCTCCTCAGTACGGTCACAGTAATCATATAAAGTCGAATATTTGACAGTAATTTACACATTTCCATCTGTTGTTTTAAAATATATAATTAACAAATAAATAAGCAAAGTAGATCTAATAGTATAAATTGTACCAAATTGTTCATAGACGATAAAATTAGCACAATGGTGGAGAATTGTATAAAAACTAAAATCAAGAAGTGAAAAACAAGAATTTAAACAAATTATTAGCATCTCTACATTTTTCACAAACATGGCTAATTTGTCATACCGGAACCTAGGCTGCACACTTTTATTTCCCATTATACTCACGATTTAATTTTCCATTATTAAATAACACTTTATTTAGGTTTAAAAATCATTTTCATTGAAGGCACCATACAATTAGCCATTTATAATAAAAACTAGGATCTAACTTTTCTACCCTTGGTCTACTCATTCCAAATCACATCAATCTGTGTGTATTATTAATTAATAGGAATAGTTACTTGAACTAAAAGGTCGGTAAGAAACAGTACACCATTTATAAACAATATTCAATAGTTAAAAAGTAAAAAAAATGTTATAAACGTTGAAAAATTAAAAACAAATAAACATTAAATAAATGACGTTAGTACAAAGCAGAATGAAAATGGCAAGAAAACAAAGTATGACAAACACAAGAATATAGAAGAATTACGAAAGTGATTGTGTCACTTACCATAAGAAAAATTCAATAACATTTTATATAGGTTTTGTAACTACACCCTATACTCATGCAAAAAGCTAAAAATATAAATACTGCTGTTTGAAATTTAATAATGTAGATATCTCGCATGCAGTGTCATATATATTCAAAATATTTTATCAATGACAACGTTCAAATGCCTGGCGTTCTTGTTGTTGTTTGATCTTAGACCAATGTAGGGTAAAAGTGTGAAAGGCTAGGACGCCGTGTAGACTAGTCATTTGGAGTTTGACGTTAATCCAGTTCAAAATGGCTACTTAAATACAGATTTCAGTTATTAGAGGAGCACACATGTCACTAGCTTGAGAAATTTACAGTTAGAGTAAGGAATTGACTGAAAACTTAGATTAAAAAATAAACAACACTTTGATACAATATATTAAGATACTTGGCTACACTGAAATTGCCGAAGGTACCTTGAAAAAAATTGATTGTTAAAACTGTTAAATTAACAAATCTGATCTGTAACTGTTCTTAAATTATTTAATACTACTTAGTATGTTATTAATTAACATTTTTATTGAAATCTGCTCAGAGATATCTCAGTATCAAACATTGTAATACAAACTCGTAACCATGCTATTCGATTCTGAGAGAGACAGCCATAGTCACATGGAGCTCAAGCGAGAAGTATCTTCTAGTCTTTCAAAGGGAGACATTGGAATAACATTTCCAGTTTTGGACATAGTCGGTTTTGAAACGGTCAACACCAGGTCGATGGCCTTTCTTCAAGAAACAGTAAACATTTCAAAGGGCAAATTGACAGCAACATCAATGGCTTCCTCATACAAGCCATGAAACTGACTTCTAGTCCGAAAACATAAAACATGGATTTTTATACAGATTTTTTTTTCAAATGGTAAACATATCCAACTTGCAAGTAGGTTTGCTATTAATTCTATATATTTTTAGACTCTCGTAGTTCTCGTAGCGAAAAATAATACTATTTCATTCATTCGTCATAATCGAAGAATATAAATTGGTACCCTATTTCCATGTTTTTATCACAGTCTTTTTAGATTAAAGTTCAACTCAATGTCTCTGATTTTTTTACTAATTTCTTTTATGGACTTAATGTCCAGTCTCTAATGAAGCTAATGTAAACATAATTTTAATAGTTTTCTCTCTGCTTTGGTGGCGTCAATTTGTAGATAAGGATCACGAGTCCAGTCTCTAAGGGAGCTAATGTAAACATTCCAGTAAATTTCTCTTTGCTGCGATGGCGTCGTTTTATGGATAACATACACATGTATGTTTTACTACTGACCAGAGAGAATCTTTAGTGTATACTTGACATAGCTTCCTTTCTCTTAGTCAAACATCATTGAATAACGTTTGTATGCTTTCATTAGACATGCCCAGGTTTCTTCGTGTTGTATGCATACATTTACTATTATAATATCATATTTCTTTCTTGAAACATTGTAAAATAGTGTAAAATGCACCAAATGCTTCACAAATCTTGAAACTAACAACATTAACGTTTTTTACTCAAGACTTAATTCCGATCCAATATAGAGCGTCTAGAACAGCCGTTTAGTTTTTTTAGTAGGCTAAACTAAACAATGGACAATCTGCGTTTTGTTCACTGCAGAGAGCTAACTTCAATTTTTAGCAATGCAGACCAACATGAACATTAATTCTTTATTAATAATATAGCTGTTAATACATTTCTTGTTTAATGCACGAATTCAAAACGTTTATTAAGTCAATACATTATGAAGCACTTGCTCGCAGCTGCGACACTTTATTTTTAAAGTTTTAATTATGACATAACAATTTTCTTGTTTGCAATAAATATCGCTTTTCCATGTATGAAATGTTAGGTTTAAAAATAGTGATAACAAGTTTTTTAAAATGTTTGTTAGAAACGTTTGAGAAAGGCATTTAAATCTTCTGGTGGCTAATGAATTCCGAGCAAGAATATTACTGACGTAATTATTCATTAACTAGAGGTGATTATATTTTTAATCGTGAATTATTCATTAACTAACGAAGAATCTTGATTTTTAGGTGATAATTGTGAAATATTTTTATAAGTTTAGTGGTGTATATTTTGTAAATGTTAGAATGTTGGTTATTTGTAAAATAAAACAACGTAAATCAAACAGAGAAATCTCGATAATAATGAATATGTAACGTGAAGACAAGTCTCCTATTTGTATAAACAGTATTACAATTGAAGTAGAATGTTGTTAAAATTTTATATTTATAACATGATTACCTTTGTAATACAGCCTTAAGCATACTCTGTAGGTAATTCGCACTTGTAAACTCTATTTCATAAACACAGTTATACACAATATTGATATGTTATACCACGATGTAGTTTTTGTATAGTGGCTCGACTCATACATTTTTGTTGTTCATGAGGCTACACAATTCTGACTGGTTAGCGTTATAAACATCGATATTTAACATTGAATTACTAGTGGCATTGCTACGATAAAAAATAACAGAATAATAACCTTACGTTGTTTACTTGTCTACATTAAAAAAAACACATGGGCCTGGCATGGCCAAGTGTGTTAAGGCTTGCGACTCGTAATTTGAGGGTCGCAGGTTCGCATTTCAGTCGCGCCAAACATGCTCACCCTTTTAGCCGTGCGGGCGTTATAATGTGACGGTCAATCCCACTATTCGTCTTGGTAAAAGAGTAGCCCAAGAGTTGGCGGTGGGTGGTGATGACTAGCTGCCTTCCCTTTAGTCTTACGCTGCTAAATTAGAAACGGTTAGCACGGATAGCCCTCGAGTAGCTTTGTGCGAAATTCAAAAACAAACAAAATCACACACACCTACCTGTTAGTGTATAATAAAGAAATATACAATAAAGCATTAACAAAATTTAAATTAAAGATAACTTAGAGAAAGAAATAAGCCATGTAGCCGATATATATAAACATATAAACAGTTGAAATGCAAATATAACAAAAGTTCTTTTTTTTCACAAAATTGGAAAAGCACAAAAACAAACAAACAAAAAACGAAAAGAGAAATATACAGGTATAACGAACAGTGTGTAAAAGATTATACAATGGCCCAAGAACTGGCGATGGGTACTGTTGCCCAGTTTTTTCTTCTAATTTGCCTGTTGAAAAATATTGACAGATATGCACAATATTTTGTGTGTATGTGCGTTTATGTATATATTTAAAATTTTCAGGGAAGGAAATATTACTACAATGTATCACAAAAAATTTTCTTCCATAGGAATGTGTAGTAGAGGTTATATTGGTTAATCACTTGTATCACGGAAGTTAAAAATGTGATCTTGCTCTATAGAGAGTTACATCTGGCTGTTATACCCTGATTTTTTTGTGGATGATTTTAAAAATCTTTAAAATGTTTCCTACATACACAGCTGGCTAAAATCGTAAGGCTAATGAAAATAAAGAAAACAATATGCATTTTACGTTGTCAGACTCAACTACTTATTTGAGTAAAGCTTCGAAAGATGAAAATAAGAAAAAGGGAAAATAAAAATAAAAACTCTTTTTAGCATTTAATACGAAAAATGTGAACACTATGATATTATTCTAAATACTAGCTGGTCAAAAGTTTAAGACCATATCAAAAAAGATGTCCTAAATAGGGTAGAAATTGCCCAATAAGAGGTCTCAATAGTGAGTTTCACGGCCGCCATTGCAAATAACTTCAAACATTCGCTTTGGCATGGTCGATATGAGCGTTTGCAGAAAGCTTGCTGGAATGTTATTCCAAGTGGTGAAGATGGCTTTACGAAGATCATGCATTGTTTGGAACTGACGTCCACTTTTATAGACTTCCCTTGCCATCCACCCATAAACATTTTCAATTGGGTTAATTTCAGGCTAACACGCTGGATGGACCAATAGAATCACGTTATTCACCATGAAAAAGTACTTTGTCCTGCGGGCATTGTGGATTGCAGCGTTGTCCTGCTGAAAGATCCAGTCACTTCCAAACAAACGATGGCTTTCAGTCAATAAGGACACTCTCTCCAACATACCAATGTAGCCAGCTGCTGTTTGACACCACTGTATAACCTGAAGCTCCATTGTTCCATGGAAGGAGAAAGCACCCCAGATCATGATGGAACCTTCACCGTAGAAAGTGTCTCCGGAGGGGTATCCTCATTATGCCAGTGACGTTGAAAGCCATCTGGAATATCCAGGTTAATTTTTTTCTCATCATAGAACAAAATCTTTGTCCACTTTTCTACGTCCCATGTTTGGTGCTTCTCAGCAAAGTTTAACCGAGCTGTTTCGTGGTGTGGAAGGAGGCGTGGCATTTGAAGACGTTTAAGGTTTTTAAAGCCTTTCTCTCGTAGATGCCGTCTTATTGTATTTGAGCTGCATTCTGCGTCCATAAAGGCCTTAGTCTGGTTCGACGATCGGCTGGTTTCTGGCCAGACAACCTGTCGAATTCTCCTGCTCAACGCCAGCGAAATTTTCTTGGGTAGACCACTTGATATTCTCATTCCGTATCCCTCAGGGTCTTTCAAGAAATGTGCAACAGAAGTTTTACCACGCTCAATTTCATCAGCGATGCACATTGAGAGAGATCATGCTTTTCAAATTCTGTAAACTTTTTAACCTTTGCCATGTTTTTACCCAATGTAACACAAGTGCTGTCAGTGGGAGATGTTGACAATGCTAATGCTTGAACACAAATGACTAACTTTCGTTACGTGTTTTCTGATTAACGCTTCGTTTCAGTATGGTCTTAAACTTTTGACCTGCTAGTATTTAGGTTAATTTAATAGTGTTCACATTTTCCTTATTAAATGCTAAAAAGTTTTTTTTTTACTTTCTCTTTTCTATTTTTATTTTTCGAAGCTCTACTCGAATAAGTGCTTGAGTCTAACAACGCAAAATGTATATTTTTTCTTTATGTTCATTGGCCTCAAGATTTTGGCCAGCAGTGTATCTCATTATTAAACTGAAGAAACGTAACAAACTTTACTAAGCTCAGCTATTAGCTTGCAGAAAATAAAAAAAACAACATATCTGCATGATGGTTTGTATGTTACAAAATTTAGTGAACTTACAAAAGTTGTGTGAGTTAACTGAAACTAGAACTTAAATTGGCTTTTTCTTCGTTATTTGTTTAAGTTTGGAGCCAAATCTTTATTGAAACACAACCTGACTAAAGGAGATTCAGCACAAAAAAGACTAGAATTTAAGTTATTAGTCTTTTCTTTAAAAAATCTAGAAAAATTATGTTTACTTTTTAAAGTAGGTGAAAAATATATCGCGAATACTTTAATATCAATGTAACAGAAAAGCCCTTGGAAACTAACAATTTTTATAAGTTTTTTACGTAATTGGTTATTAGATTGATTATTAAAATAGGTTTAGTCAAATTTCTTCTGTTCATATGTGCATGACCTTAAATCATTTATTGCAGAAGGCGATTATTTTTAAAATATGGCTGGTGTTGTGAAATAAATTATGCAGCCCTTCGAAAAGCTGTACGTTCTCCTAATAGGCTTACGCTAGTCTGTCACAGATAGTAGATAAGATACGAAGAAAATGTAATGCGTTCTTAACAATATATATTTTTTACCTATGGAATATATTTTAGTGGTAAGCCTGAAGGCTTATAACACTAAAATAAGGGGTTCTATGATTGCGATGAACACATATTGCGCATATATGCGTACAAGTAATATCGTACATTAGCACTGGTACTTCCTACAGAAAAACAAATGTTTGTATAATTCTATAATTTTGGAAATATGCGAGTTGGGGGGATATGTAGCAGTGTCATAACGTCATTATTGATGTCTTACAGAAGATGTGTCACTTCCAAAACACACATGATGAAGTGTATCACGTAAAATGGAAACAGAATAACTTACTGAGTGTCAGCATGTCTGTTTCACTTTCACCTGTCACTGCTTGCTATGGTAAATTAAAGCAAAACATATTTTTTAAGGACTTCCTTCCTATTCAGGCAGTTAGCAGTCGTGGTTCTCTATATGCAAGGAAAAAAATAGAATATCCAACAAATAAATAGGTACAGCAATGTTTCAAAAACTACATGAGAGTACCGGAGTTTCTTATATTATTGTAATATAGAAAAAGAGGTGTAAAAAAGTACACAATGGATCGTGTACTTCAGAATCCCCCTGTAGTCACAGGGTTTGTGCACACCTTTCTAGATACAACAGAGAAAGATGTAAAATTTTACAGTGATAATATATATTTTAATTTCTGTCTCAAAACCGACTTCTATCTCTTGGGAAGATGACTAGTCGCAGTTTGTTCTAAAATCGAGTTAAATTACGTGGTAACGTCAGCAAGATTTTTGATTATTCTATAAAAAAATCCTTTTTATGAACACACAAAGAATCATTAAGATGTCGACAGTGTACAATTTCAGTTTCCAAGTTTAAACAATGTAAAGAACGTCACTTTGGCCGTGACAAAATAATCAGTTATAATATCTCAAAAACTTAGTTATGTATTAACACGACTTGAAGTTTTACACAGCAACTATGATCCTATGAATAACTATGAACACAGGTAAAGACATTTGTTAATTACTGATGTCGTAAGGAGCTACTTTATTGGTGGAAGTCGTCTATGAAATGTTTGTTATTTGTAACTTCAGATGTGGGTGTGTTTCTTCTTGTAGGAAAGTCACAACGGTCTATCATCTCCTGTGTCCACCGAGGGGAATCGAACGCACTGATTTTGGCAGTACAAATCCAAAGATGTCAAAACAACTGAAAATATAACCGTAAACAAAGTAAGTGGTATACACCATGGAATACTTTTAAAAAATTACAACCATTATAATTTTAAGTCATTTTAGAAAATCGCACAAATGTATATTGTTTTCTTGCAGTATATATTGTAGAGAAGAGAACGAAATGTTATGAATTTTTATTGTTTGATGAGTGTATCAAAGAAAATATTTCTTTGGATATAGCGAAGTCTCCAGGTAAGTTTACGTATTGTTTCACTTTACGAAAGAATGGGCTACCATGTATTTCAAGTTCAAAGATCTTCGAGAAACACGAGGTACTGAAAAAGATAGTTTTGTGATATGGTAATATAATGATTTATCCATACATTTAATCATTTAGATAAAAGCAGTTTTAGTGTTGAATCAAAAATGAAAACAACAAAATATCTCATTAAAAACCAGTGACACTTTACATTTTCCACAGCGGTAACAGCACGTTGAACGAGACACAGACCAGTCATAGCGGTGACAGCACGGTGAACGAGAAATATAGATTAGTTATAACCGCTTTTTTAAGATTACCTTGAGAGTAGACATTGTTTTTCTTATCAAAATTATTGTCGGAAATCATAAGCTTAAACAAACAAGTAACAAAAATGGTAAGTTTAAAAATGAATTTAATAAATTAAAATAAATATCTATCGATGTAATGCTATATATTACATGAGAACTGTTTATTGTTTGCGTTGACTAAACTAAGAATTAAAGCTACCGTGAGCTCATACTAACAAATTATGGTTTTTGTTATTAAAACTAAAAGCTATATATGGGCTATCTGCTCTCTGCGAGTTTTCGCATTGTAAACAATATGATTTACCGCTGACATTGAGAAGGAGAGGGTGGGTGGATGCCAATAAAGGTTTGTTTTTCTATTAAAATATTTAAAAAAACAAGATTTAGACGTGAGAACTTTAAGAAGGTCGCGATATTATATAAAACTATGTAACTTATTACTGTTATTGAAAGTGTTGGACTTTTTACAAAATCTGATATATGTTGTAGAAACCACGTTTTTGGAAAATGTGACTTTTGAGTTCTGTCCAGTTTATCTTGTAATGTTGAAGAAAGTCTTTTGCATATAATACTTTAATTCTTTTTCTCTTGTGAAACACAAAGCTGCACAATGGTTCATCTGTATTCCACTCGCGATACGAGTACAGAAATTCGCAGTTTAGAGTTAAAAGCCCTCAGATTTACCATTGGTTTCTCTATGCTCTATTCATCACGAGAACCAAAACCCGATATTTATGATCATTTCAAATCTTTATAATCGAAAATTAAAATATAATCTATAAATTAAGCGTTTAGTCAATAAAAGTGTATCCTTATGTTATGTCAACTGATTGCCTTTCCTCTAGTCTACCAGTTCAAAATGTAGGATAGCTAACGCAGATAACCTTTGAGTAGATTTTTACGAATTTATGAAACCTGACAAACGTTTTCATTGAAACGTACATATGAAAGTACATGGTTAATCATATTACAATTTAAATATAGGTAGTGTGGTTTCCTAGTAGAGAAAAGACATTGTTTTCGGTTGATTGGTAAATGTGTTTAACAGTGACAATAAACAATGATTTAATAATTAATATTTTTATTATATCTACAAACGTGACAAGCACAAAGCTAAATAACAGGCTATTTGAGCTATGTTACAAGATTCGAGACCTACTTCTGAGCCACCAGGAGGGGATTGGTTTGTTTAAAATTTCACCCAAAGTTGCACTATGTATATTTACGTTAGCCATCCCTACTTTAGTAGTCTAAGGCTAGAGTTGAATGGGTCATCATCACCCACCGTTAACTCTTGGGCTACTCTTTTACCAACGAATATAGTGGGATTGACCTTGTCATTATAACGCCTGCAGAGCTGAAAGAGCGGACATGTTTAGTGTAACAGTAATTCGAACCCGCGACCCTCAGGTTGCTAGTATTTATCCAAGTCTCACAAGAAACTAAAAAGTTAATTTGCGATAATTCTTGAAATAGTTCAAATTATTGGTTAAACACTATTGGATAATTTGATTAATAAAAAAGGTTGATAAAATCAAATGTTGCAATCGTTTTGGGTTTTAATGTTCAATGTTTTCTTTATTTTCAATGGGATTATCAATAATAAAAGTGAGAATGAGAGAAACTGATGTAAGAATGACAACATTTTAATTTGATATAGTAAGAAAATATAATGTTAAAATTTGAAGTCGTTAAAATTCTGCTAATATTCAGAATGGTTAAATTAGATTCATCAGCAAACGAAAGTTTTTTATGTGTAGATATAAAGAGTTTTCATTTCATCTAACACTAATTTGATAAAATTAATTTTGACTTTTAACAATGTAGCACACTTACCCCTTTCCAGACAGATATTTAGATTAAAATGAAAACAGTAGTCCTGCTTTACACAGAAAAATAACATTTACAGTGCTACACTTACATAAAATTATGAAGTATCAAGTAGCGTAATATTGAAAATTTTCTTCAAAAGTACATTCTAGAACGAAAAATAACTTGTAGTGTTCCTGTTGAGTGTAAACCATTTTTCTATGGTGAGATCTACAATTTAAATCTTCATTGGGCTTTTATACCAAAATGTCATAATCACTCTTCCGGGATTTGAGCGAGCGCAATCACCAAACAATTAATGTTATTATTATTCAAATAGTTTTAAATTTTATTTTTAAAACAAAAGTCGATGAAAATATTTGCCTTTATTAGCCACTAAATGCTTACCACTAAACTAAACTAAATATACTAATTTAACATAAATTAGCAAAATACCTAAGCAACTGAGAATAACAAACATGTAAGTACTTCCATCTGTCGGCGATGATGTTTATGAAATATTTGATGTCCATGAAGATCCCGGGAAACAAACCCAGGGTTAAAATTTCAATCAAGGATAAACGGGTAAATTGACACTGAAGTTCGATTTTCCAAATCACTCATTAAACACGGAAAAATGTGTTCATGCAATTGTTTGAAAATTTCAATGAAGGTAAAAAATTTAATCACTTGGTTGTGTATGAAAAGAGTAGTTGCTAAATACCAGCCAACACATATATAAATTATTAGGCCAGAGTATTTTGTACTTTTTCACGTGGTTATTTTATACTCAAACATAAGCCATAAAACTTTGAGGACAAGTTTTAGAGAACTGCATTCAAGCTTTTGAATTATGTGTCAGAAATTGAAAAATATATTAGAATACTTTAAAATTCACCAGATTTGTTACAACATGATTCTCCTTAGTACTCATTACACTTGTGCAGTAAGAAAGTTTACCTAAGAAAAATTACACTTTATACACTTGACAAAAACTATCCTGCCTGCGACACAGAGTTGAAAATTTCATTAAACAAGTCACTACAACTTCCCTAACAGAGAAAAAATATTAACAAAGCGTAATGTTTTCAAACACGCCCGATATTAGGTGGTATAATAATATTAAGTTTATTTATCGATTGTAATAAGTTCAGTAAAGTTTCATTCTGACAAAAATAAGGTAAACAAGAGGGAACTGTCAATACCCACGAGACTTGAAATTTGTAGGCCTTACGAGAATAAGCTATTCTATTGGATCTTTTAGTTTTCCTTTTTTATTGGCTATATTTTTGTCTACTAGCAATATTAAGCATGGAGCTCTTGTACACTTTATTTGATTTCATTACTCATTAGGATCACTACCAGCCTATTTCCAAACGGAATTTCTTTTACATAGAATTAAAGTAAATAAATCTTTTCGATCGTGCGCTTTATCAAGTACATCAGACGAAGAGGTTTTATCTTCTGGATCCAAATCTGTAATTAGATCTTAAATTGGTCAAGAAATAACTGATCTAGAAATAAAAATTTGTACTTGAAAAACTCGGTCATTCTACAAGACGATATGCCGTGGCTAAAAAGTACTCGGGTTATAGTGTTACTTTATCTCTTCATGGAATTTAAAACTAAATTAGTTAAAGTTCTACAAAGTGCGGCCTATAAACACGTGGACGTGTACATTTCTGTGTCTACGATTACAATTCGTGAGTATTATAGATATTTTTATTGAAAGAAGTAATCTTGCAACAAAGTTATTGATGGGTCTCTGCTAGTTATTATTATTTTGTTGTAACGAAACAAATAACTGAGTGAACGTTTTGTTCGCCTTTCCTAGAAGTGTTTGAAACATAAAGCGTACATTTATAGGAACTGTACACTATCGAATTTAAATGTATATCTCATTTGGATTCAAAACATCAACAATTTACAAAGCTTTATAACGTTTGTTTTGAATTTCATGCAAAGCTATGGGCTTAGGCTATCTGGGCTAACCATCCTTAATTTATAAATGTTAACCTAGAGGAAAAGCAGCTAGTCATCACCACTGAATGCTAACTCTTGAGCGACTCTTTTAACAATGAATGGTAGGATTGACCATAACATTATAACACCTCACGGCTGAAGGGGTGAGCATAGTTGGTGTGACGGGGATTCGATTCCTCTGCCCTCATATTACAAGTCAAACGTTACCTGGGAAGAACACCATCAAATTGTCCGCTGCCTTGTTCTCAGAAACTAGAAACAAACTCTCATTCATTCATTTTTTGTTTATAGCTTATAAGACGAGTTAGCACAATAAATATTTGAGCTACTTTTACTAACAAAGAGTGGGATTGATCCTTCACGGATGAAAGGGCGAGCATGTTTTGTGTGATAAGGATTTGAACCCGCAACCCGCAGATTGTGAATCCAGTGCCCTCACCACCTGGCAGTGCTTGGATACTTACTTTGTCGAAACAATTACTTTTGTTGTCTTGCTTATTACGGTATAAAAAGTTTAAAATTACGTATTTTATGAAATTAATTGCTGGCAGTGAAGTGACGTCCATTTTCTCTTGAAGTGTGTAATTCTGACATGTAATCCAAAAATAACGTTGGTTATGACATCTTTAGAAAATAGCCTAAAGGCGATGAAACTGTGAAATACGTAAAGCGATAGTAGCTGTGCCAAAGAAAACATGAGTGGCTATACTACAGAGTTTTATGGGTAAAGTTATTACCTTCACAGCAACCATGAAATGTACACGTTTTTGTTTATTACAACCAGCAATGCAACCTCGAAGAAGTGACTAAAGCATTTTGCTATGTTTATATAACAAATTGATATTTCTGACTTGAAAGTTTAGATCCCATGAACTAATTACTGTGTAACATAAAACAGGGTTCTGGTCCCGCTCAACAGCACTTATCACTACTTAAAATAAAAATAAAAAAATACACAGGCCTGCGAATACAAACTTAATAAAATTTGTTTTGGTTTTAGTAACAGATGTTCCATAACTCAGCTACGCATATTTATGTATATATATTTTTATCACGTAAGTAGTTTTTACAAATCGGGAAGAAAGAAGAAGTCTCACTTATATCATATTACAACCGATTTTTTGATTGTATCTAGAATGTTATTGACAATATCTTCGTAACTTGAGTCTTGTCGTTTTCTAAAAAAGATCTGAATAACATATTTAAAGGCGATCCTTTTCCTTATTTGGAATTTTTCATCCAAAGAAAATTTTTTAATCTTTCAGTCGTGGAGACGTTATAATGTACTAGTCAATTCCGTTCTTCATCAGCTAGAGAGTAGCATGTGAATTGACAATGGGTGGGATTGACAGTCTGTCTACCGTTGCTAAATTAGGGAGAACAAGAGCAGATACTTTTCGCATAGCTTTGCGCGAAATTTAAAACGAAACTATAACAGTTACTGTTCATTTGACACAGTGTGGCATAACGGCTTACGTCATAGATTACTTGAAATGGCATTACCCCAGGAAACTATTCGTTGACTGTCCAACTTCCTGGATAACAGAATGTGTAAAGTAAATGTAAATGAGGCTCACTCAGGGTCCTTTTCACCCGAAGCAGGAGTCCCGCAGGGAGGGGTTGTTATCCCTATATTATTTATCATGTATGTGAGTAATATGCCTCTGTCGGTCCTAAATTTAGGTTATTCATCAAATTCGCTGACGATGTATCAGTCTGGAAAAGTGCCCCCACTCCGTCGATAGTAGCAACGAACCTACAGCCAGTCCTAAATAACATCGAACAATACTGCCAGAAATATAGAATCAAAATCAATATTCCAAAAACCCAAGCCATATCATTCAGCAGACTGAATAAGCTGAAAAAAGATCCACCAAAACTATATATGAATGGGTCACTTTTACTGACTGCTACTTCTGCTAAATTTCTAGGTCTAACCTATGATTGAAAATTAACGTAGATACCACATATCAAAAATGTACTGATACGAATCTGGAAAAGAGCAAACTATGCAAGAAGTATTTCAGGTAAAATCCAAGGAACATCACCAGACAACATACTTAAAATCTACAAAACGTACATTAGACCAACAATAAAATATGCATCACCTGCCTGGATTCTCATAGATCCTACACATGTACAGAAACTTCAACGTACACAAAATTCAGTACTAACTTCAGCATATAAAGTACCACGTAGCACCTCAACCACATTCACGCACAAGTATGCAAACATAGACACAATATCTGAAAGACTCTTGCATAATTCTCTGAAATATTTCAATAAGAATTGGCATAAAAATGAATTAATGTGTGATCTCGACAGATATCACGTACATGATGTAAATAGTTCTAAATACCTCTCCCCTTTTAACATATATTTAAGAAATGTAACATAAGCTGGCCACTATGCACTAGACACTTAGTCCTTGATTATTTATTATTCAATTATTGAATAATAATTATTATTATTACTTTCTTTTTTGTGTGTGTGTGCGTGTTACTACAAGTAGTAGAAGCATTACTTCAATGAAGAAAAAGGAGAAAAATACAATATATATATATATATATATTTACGAAAATACAAAAAAATGAAGAAAAACACACAAGAGAAATAATAAAAGAAAAAAAAACTTCTTGTTCGTCCATACATGGACTGAGCCCTGAAATGGGCCTGAGTATGAAGTTACACTTTTACTCTGGCCCAAAGCTAAAAAAAACAAAAAAACCCCTAAAGACAGACGCTATAAACGTTCGGGAAGGAGGAAGAGGTCAAATGTACCTGACCCTCCTGGGTATTTAACATCAATACCCAAATACCGACACAGTGAACTCCTGTTCATTTGAGTTTATACGTAAACAACGTCTGTTCAGATATAACAACAAACATTTGTAGTATTAGTTCTAGAAAATTAACTTTTCGTAAGTCTTGAAGGTTTGTCTTCGACCATTTAATTTATTCTTTTTTTCTTTCGTAATAGTAATTCTAACAGTAAAAATAAACGGTTTTAATAATAACAGTCTTCTTATGGCTAAATGTTTTAGTTATAATTAGGAACTGTTACCAGCAACAGCATATAATCATATGAAAAAGTTAGGACATCCTATGAAAGGGCCTGGCATAG
Source organism: Carcinoscorpius rotundicauda (assembly GCA_011833715.1). NCBI lineage: Eukaryota > Metazoa > Arthropoda > Merostomata > Xiphosura > Limulidae > Carcinoscorpius > Carcinoscorpius rotundicauda. The sequence goes on along the minus strand of CM022393.1, from coordinate 119,548,885 downwards.
CCGAGCGTGTGAAAACGTGCGGCTTGTAATTCGAGGGTCGCGGGTTCGCGCCCGCGTCGCGCTGAACATGCTCACCCTCCCAGACGTGGGGGCGTTATAATGTGACGGTCAATCCCCCTTTTCGTTGATAAAATAGAAGCCCAAGAGTTGGCGGTGGGTGGTGATGACTAACTGCCTTCTCTCTAATCTTACACTGCTAAATTAGGGACGGCTAGCACAGTAGCTTTGTGCGAAATTCCAAAACAATTCTATGAAAGCCTGTGAATTTTTGTAACATTTTTCGATATATAAATATTTAATCTTAATTTTAACAATACTGAGAGGTTATGGGAATATAACTAAACAACCAAAACTGAAGAAAAGACTTGTCAAGATCTTCTGTAATGTTATTCTACAAAAATGCATATTCTAACTGTTAGGACACCCTCACTTTTATTCCTACTTACAATGGCTCAATTCACACACAGGTGTATCACACCAGGTGCACATGATTAGAAAATTGTTACTCAGCATTTTGAATGAGGCTTGCCCTATTTAAACCTCAAACATTTTGTTTGGTGTGCTCCTGACTGTTGAAGTGAGAGTAATCACCATGGTGACAGCAAAAAAGCTGTCCGAAGCTTTCAAAACAACTGTCAACATGGCCAGGTCTGGTCGTCCAACCAAGTTCACCCCAAGAACAGACTGCAAGATGTTAAAAGAGGCCTTCAAACACCCTAACATGTCATCACGGGACCTACAGCAGGCTCTGGTTACTGTTGCTTTGAAAGTACATGTATCTACAATCAGAAAGAGACTGCACAAGTGTAACTTGCATGGGAGGTTGCAAGTAAGAAACTTTTGCTCTCTAAGAGAAACATCAAGGCTAAACTTAGTTTGCCAGTGGAAGTGTCATGATTTGGGGCTATTTTGCTGCAGCAGGACCTGGACAGCTCACAATCATAGAATCCACCATGTATTCTACTGGGTATCAGAGGGTGCTTGAGAAACATGTGAGTCCATCTGTAAGAATATTAAAGCTGAAACGGAACCCGATCCTGCAACACGACAATGACCCAAAACATACCAGTAAATCTACCAAGAACTGGTTAAAAACTAAGAAATGGTGTGTCCTGGAAAGGCCGAGTCAAAGCCCAGATCTTTATCCCATTGAGATGCTGTGGGTGACTTGAAACGAGCTGTACATGCAAGAAACCCCTTCAAACATCTTACAACTGAAAGAATTTCGCATTTAGGAGTGGGACAAAATTTCTTTAGACCGATGTCAGAGACTGGTAGATGGCTACAAAAAGCGTCTCACTGCAGTTATTTCAGCTAAAGGGGTATTAGGGGGTAGGGTGTCCCAACTTTTTTCTCAGTTAGAATATGCATTTTTGTAGAATTACATTTACAGATCTTGAAAAGTCTTTTCTTAAGTTTTATTTTTTAGTTATATTCCTATGATCTCTCAGTATTGTTAAAATTGAGATTAAATATATATATATCCAAAGATGTTAGAAAAATACACAGGCTTCCATAGGTTTCCTAACTTTTTCACATGATTGTAACTGTGGATAATAGACGTAAACATTTACACAACAACATTAAGAATTGCCTAAAAGACATAAAGATAAGTAAAAGTGTTAAGTGTTTATATTTAATGTGTTGAGTGATTTACACCTGCATAGTTAAAGAGGAAATTTTTAGTTACACCTTGATTTACAAAGTCACTGGATAGACAGAGTGCAGATAGCCCATTGTGTTGCTTTGCACGGTAAAAATAAATTCAATAAACAATTGTTTGGTCACACTGTGGATATACCTGACTGATGAGTAGTTTTACTAAGGGAAGATTACCAGATAACTACTTTTCGATCAAAATCGGAACAATTTACCAAATTCTCATGTTCTTTCAATTTTCTCGCGTGTGACGTAATGAAAGTGTAAACCGTTAGAGTTCTTGAAATCTAATGCTGAAACTATTTATTCAAGTCCACAGTAAAACTCGTGAAAAATTATTTATCTGTAAGATACTCAACCTTTAACTCTACCTTCAAATTATTAAAACAACATTCTTTACAGAAGGACTTTCCTGATTAGATTACTGTGCTGTATTAAATAAATATATTTTGATTATATTTCATTTTATTCTTGATAACAAGATGTTTTTGATTTTTTTGGTGAGATATTTTTATTCCATGTCTGAATAAAATATTTTCCACTTCAAACGTTTAGGTCAGCTATATTGGTTCTAAAGAGCATTATAACACAACAATTTTCATTTTATTATGTAAATCACGAGATCCTGGTGAATACTTTTGATATAATTCTTAATATCTTGAAAAATATATTTGTGATATAAGTATTTTTGTTACTGATGACAGTAGAAACTGATTTGTACCATTCTTTTAAAAATATTTTAAAAATAAAATCCTCGCGAAATAATGTTTTGTTTCACTTATCGATTAAAACTATCGAATAAAAAACACCATAGGTGTGAAAAAATTGATAAAAGTTTTACAAAAAATATTCATTAACTACTCAGTATTCTTGTTTCACTTATCGATTAAAACTATCGAATAAAAAACACCATAGGTGTGAAAAAATTGATAAAAGTTTTACAAAAAAATATTCATTAACTACTCAGTATTCTTGTTCAATGTGGGGCACGATGGTGAGTAAAATAAAATAAATACGTTTCCTGGTTACCTAATGAATGAAAGTAATTTATTTGTTTGTTTGCTTTGAATTTTGCACAAAGCTACTTGAGGGCTACCAGTGCTAGTCGTCCCTAATTTAGCAGTGTAAGACTAGAGAGAAGAGAGCTAGTCATTACCACCCATCGCCAACTCTTGGGCTACTATTTTGCAAACGAATAGTAGGATTGATCGTCGCATTATAACGCTCCCACGGCTGAAATGGTGAGCATGTTTGACGCGACGGGGATGCGAACCCGTGACCCTCAGATTACGAGCCGCACGCCTTAACACGATTGGCCATCCGAGCCACTTCTGTAAACTTTTAGCAAGTACTACAAGTTAGCTTCCAGCATGGCCGTCAATTTTAATTTCGTTCCTTTAATTTGCACAGTAATTTCCTTTTTTTGGTTCCACCATTTTTCCACATGTAAGTTATTTTTGTTAAGATATCCTGAGTTTTTGTCAATACACACTAATAAACAATAGCAAGTAAGAAAGTGACATTCCATGGTTACCAACATTAGCTTTAAGATCGCAACCCTATTTTTCGGAACAGATCTATGCTTAATAAAACTAACTTGATTTTTTAAATGTATATTGATAGTTTTCCTCTGTAAAACATTGTTAATAACCTTCTTCATACTGACGCTATGGAATTTACATTAACAGTTTCTTGTCATTGCCGTCCTTCATTCAGTACAGCTAAAGCAAACATCATTACATATGCTAATATCACGTGACGCTAAATGCTCTTTAAAATTTAATAAAATTGTGCTGAAACGTAAGCAATTAATAATCAGTAACCGTTTACCTGTACAATTCTTTTAAATACTTAAATTAGAAATTCATAATTTAGTTGTTTATTTTTGCCTAACACAACCAATACTCAACTTTCACTTAGCATTTTCATTTACAATCAATTCACTTATCTGGATCAAAGACTCAGGCAAAGTCCTCATGACGGCTAGCCTCCGACCAGTCAAGATTACATCACATTTTAGTTGAACCTTGAGGTTCCTGAACTATTGTCACTTCTGTTTGTGATTTGCTGATCAGGTTGAAAATTCCATTTTCTGATAGAAAATTGTCTTTATTCTTGTTCATGAAAGATATATGTTTGTTCTAAAGGAAAGTTACAATGGGCTTTCTTCTGTTTCTACTGCAAGGGAATCAAACCCTGGATTTTTACGTTATAGTTCCGGAAACTTACCACTTTCCTACAAGGGTGACATGTAAAAAGGTATAAAGAAACATTGATCTTAAGCTGGACAAATATTCATGACAACGAGAAATCCACTTGAAGTAAAAATGTATCTCAAGACAGCTGGAAAAGGTATTAAAACTTTAATTAAAATAAAATAGAGGAAAACGTTTTGACCTTCTTAGGTCATTTTAGATTAGCCTTGTCCTTTGTTAACCTAAATATTACTTAAGAAGGTCGAAATGCTGTTCTCTACTTAATTTTAATAAAAGTTTTAATGCCCATACCTGCCGCCTTGAGATACACTTATAGACAAATATTTATTACAGTGTTTTCTGATACACTGGCTTTATTGCCACCCAGAACTGATAAATAACATTCAAAATGAATTTTAAAACAAAAGATCAAACAAAAAATGTTGTTTATACAAAAGTGCTAACAAATTGGTTTGTTCAAGATAAGAAAATAATCAAAAGAAGACAACGTGGTCTTCTCTAGCTCATCAAAATCCTAACTAAAACGAATGAGACGCATGAAGCAGATTCCAAATAATAATATAAATGTAAATGTTTATGGAAAACTAATTCTTTAAAGCCAGAAACTAATCTCCTTTTTTGTGAAACAGAAATTCCACGTTGTTTCAATGCTGTTCGAAGAAAGGACAAATATTATTGGTGCAATTTATCAAGAGTTATCCCCAAATAAAGCAACACCGCTTTAATATAAAGTTTTAAGGTACATAATAAATACAGCATTCAAATATCGAATTTTTGTAAAAGTCTATTAAAAGACTGAGCTATTCTTAGTATAGTGAAAATATGCATGTTTGATTGATTAATAGTAGCTATTGCTACTTTTTCATTGATGAGTTTGTCAGTGAGAAAATAATTTTTTAGTTCTTGTGTGACTGTAATTAACTATCTTGCATATGTATATATAATGAGTTAATGGAAAAGTTGTACCCAAGTTCCTATCATCATGAAGTCTTGTTACTATGTTTGTTTCCCTATATTACTTACATATATATTGCCTCTGTGTTTTGACAAGTAAATTATCCCCCTAATTAACTTAGCGTTAAACCTTCAAATTTAGGGTACACTACAATGTAAGAGGGTATCAACTTGTGACATTTCTTATGTGAATTATTGATTAAGTACCCGTAATTTGATGTAGTTTTACAACGCCCCTTTTATTATCTTCTCGGGTATAAGAACAAACTTTTTCAAATTACTTTACAACTAAAACCTCTCTTTGTATCGAAAAGTCCTCGCGCAATTTTCTTTCAAAACGTTTTGGATTAAACTGGCATTGAACAATGTCGATGACCAAAAAAGGTCGAAACATTGTTCACTCTTCCATGTAAAATATTTTCTCAATCCAAACGAGTAATTTTTGTATGCATATCAATCTTTGGCTTTCTTCGGTTTGTTCTAAAAGGGTTTAACAATCTTTTTTTGTATATGAAGAAATCAGTTTTGAACAGATGATATGAGTTGTACCTTGACACCACTTTCCATCGCTGTTTTTAAGAAGTAATAAAATTAAAAATTAAAACTTTTATATGCACATCACAAAGAAAAAGAAAATGTAGATTGTTTATTAGTGGATGTGATATTTATTTTGTATAGCATTGGAATCTAAAGAGAAAAATTACTGGTTTTATTTCTCTTGTCACTTTGGTTGATATGCAGACTTAAAACGCTAGAAACCAGGTTTCGGTATCCGTGGTGGGTAGAGCGCAGATAGCCACATGTGTAGCTTTGGGTTTAACTATAAATAAACCAACCATTCGGTTTATATTACATTATTTTGAACATCACGAATGACTTAACATCAGTTTGGTTTTTATACATTTATGCCTTACAATATAACATATTTAACAGAATTCGATTTTATGCATTAGATGGTTTTGAAGACATGATCCATGTTTTAGACATAATGTGTAATTATCTGTCGGACGCGAGTGCTTTCGTGACTTATGTATGTAATTCCTTACGATTTCTTAATATATTTGTGATGATGTTTAAATTTTTTTTAGACTAAGATATTTATGAGGTAATAACTACCTACTTTATAAGCCCAATTCGAACGATTCTTCGCAATTGAATTCTTTCTCTTAAAATTTTTCTGTGATGTTATGTTAACATTTGTGTATCATCGAAATAGTCACCTCTTGACATTTGTGATACTTCAACTTTTCCAATGATACACGAGTGAGAAAGTAAGGAACCTACGGTTGTTGTCTGAGATTTTAAGATTCATTCACGTCTTCTCTATCTTGTATGATTCTTCATCATTTAATTACTTCTAAGGAAGATAGTTTGTTATACACGCCGTCTGGTTTTAAAGTTTTACTACATTCTAAAGGACCCAATTATTATGGGAATGAGTCTGTATGACTTACCGTGCTGTTGTTGATTTTTTGAACAACTTATTACGGCTTAAACAGTCCACTAATTAAAAGTACTAAGTCCAAAGACTCATATGAAAAAAGACATATTACGACAAAACGTAGCTGCCGAGTTTTCTGACAGATGATTTGGTTCATTCAATATTGATGGTGCTTCATTTGATATCACTTAACATAGTATTAGCAGGAAATTACTAAAAACCTTATTATTATGAATATATTTGAATACACGAAACCTCAAATTAGTCGTTTCTCAATTTTTCATATTAATCAGGTATTTGAGTCACCCTAACATCTGTGCGTCTGTTCATACATCAATCACTGTCTCTGTCCTTCTCATCCTCGCTTCCGTCACTGTGTTTATATAACAGTCACAGTATCTGTCCGTCTCTCTCCACTTCCATCAATCCATCTGTCTTTCTGTCTATCTTTTTTTATACGTAAAAACGGCTCGTTTGGGTTCACAAAATATTTTAACTAGAAGAGCGAACAACGTTTCGACCTTCTTTGGTCATCGTCAGGTTCACAAAGAAAGAGGTAACTGACCGGAAGCTGACCACTCAGTTACACAACCCCTTCCAAACATGTGGTCAGCTTCCAGTCAGGTGACGTAACCGGATGTAGCGATCTTGTGCGGGCGTGGTCACACGAGGTCTGCCAGATCGTGGACGGTCACGAGTTGATCCATGTTGTTGGTGACGATTCCATAGCCTTGTGATGATGCTTTGGTGGACATTCACAGCTCTGGCAACATCTGATCGTGATTCGCCTACTTCCAACGACCAATGGCGTTGTTGCGTTGTGCTTCAGTCAGTCCTGGGGTAACTGTATTGCATGTCGGTGGCTTAACACTGGGCTATGGAAACCGAGAACCCGTCACTTTTACAGGAATTTTACACATGTTGCATTTGCAAAACATGCAGATCTCTCATACGAATTTTTGAATGCGTTTTGGCGAAATATCCGATGTTTTCCTCCGTTTTCAAAGTACACAACTTTTATTGTCATTTTGGTCTGACAATCAGTGCCTTTAAAAGTGTAACATCACATACTTTGAGCTTGTAACGTTATTACATATATTTCTCTTTAGAATAAAAAATATCCCTTTTGCGTTTCTTTTTTTGAAGAGTATATTTCTAAATTGACTGATGATTAATATTTCTGGATTCATCATTATTAATATTTCAAGGTTGATTGATGATTAATATTTTTAGATTGACCGATGATTAATATTTCTAGATTGAGTGTTGATTAATATTTCTAGATTGACTGATGATTAGCATTTCTAGATTGATTGGTTATTGATATTTCTAAATTGACTGATGATTAATGTTACCAGATTGTTCATGATTAATATTTCTAGACTGATTGATGATTAATAATTCTAGGTTGATTAATGAAAAAATATTTCTAGATTTACTGTCTTTCTTTCAATACAGTTTCAGAAATTCAAGTATTTGCTATAAATTCAATTCTGTCACAACAGTCTAGCGTCCTTTTGGATCACTAGTGCTCATTACTTATTGTATCAAAAGAGTAATATTTCCAAACGATAGAAAAAATTCTGTGAAACTCTTGAGCCTTTATGAACAGAGACGTTTTTAAATTTCAGTTCTGTACTTGAGGAAAGAACTATAGGTTCACTAAAGTAGCGAAAGTAAACCATAACTAAAGTAGTTTTGTATCACAGTGAGAAATATAACAGCAGGGATTATTATGTTGAGAGACCTTGGTTGAAAAAGTATTTAGCCTCTCGTGTTTATTGACTCGCTTCCTTTCTCGAGTCTTCTCGCTAACACAAAACAGTTTGATTTTTGTGTTTCAACTACATTTATAAAAATACGCAAAATTACTATCTAGCTTATAGTTTCGGCTTTCTATAGTCTAAAATACTTATGTCTATTTCAATCTACATCTGAGGATGTTAGATATCCATAGGGTTTCATCAGGAGCAGTTTCGACAAATTGGATTATACAGAAACAACTAATGTTTTGTAGTGCTCAGCTTGGATGAATTTTTATTTTCTTTGAAAATATCTGGGCTTGGATGATGTATATTTGTAGGATTACGTTGTTTCGAAGACTTGGAAACTATTTATTTAAGGTCACGTCAGTGTTTTATGCACATAGTGCCGAATTAACATTAATAATTACGAAAAAAAATAGAAAGCCGGAAGAGCCCAAAATCTATCGAAAATACAAGAAGTTAAAGCATATCAAAAAGTATCTAAATTTTCGTAGAAGAATAATAACATATTTGACTTAAATTTATGATCGTCTTTCTGAAAGTATTGTTAATATACTAATTTTTGTTCATTGTGCTACAGCTCATACACTTAATCTGACAAAAATAGTTAACTTTCTATTGTTGTGAGCTGAATGGTTAAAAAGCAACCATTACCTTAAAAGTTCTTGTCCAGCTAAATTGTTTGTTTTTTTTTAATTTCGCGCAAAGCTACAAGAGGGCTATCTACGCTAGCCGTCACTAATTTAGCAGTGTAAGACTAGAGGGAATGCAGTTGGTCATCACCAACCAACTCCAACTCTTGGAATACTCTTTTACCAACGAATAATGGAATTGGCCGTCACAAAATGACAGTTTCACGGCTGAAAGGAAGAGTATATTTGATACGACGAGGACTTGAACTCGCGACCTTTAGATTACGAGTCGAACGCCTTAACCCACCTGACCATACCGGGCCGGCCCAAGTGGTTAGGGCGCTTGACTCGTAATCTGAATATCAGGGGTTCAAATCCCTATCGCACAAAAACATGTTTGCTCTATTAGTTATGGTACGTTATAAAGTGCTGGTCTATCCCACTATTTGTTAGTAAAAGAGTATTCCAAGAATTGGCGGTGGATGGTAATGACTAGCTAACTACCCTCTAGTCTTACACTGCTAGATTACGGACGAGTAACGCAGATACCCCTCGCGTAGGTTTGCGCAAAATTCAAAAGCAAACAAACACTAGTTTACACTATACCTTTTACTCTTATTCACATTTTCGCCTACTGATTTATAGAAATGCCAAAGAAGGTATGAATCCCATCCGCTTCTTGATTTCATTTTTGCATTGTGTTCCTCACGAATATCGATAGCAGTAATTCAACTTTATGTTTTTAGCTACTAGGGAGCGTTTCTTGCGAGTCCATGATTGTTAGTTAGTGTTATTAATACGGTATGAGCGATGTATTAAATAGGAAAACATATACAATAACAATTGCAATTAACCCAAATATAAAAATAGCTTGTTCATTTTCACAGAGTTCGAGACGATTCCATAAGCCGTCTTTACTAGCAAAGTATATTAATTTTGAAGTGATGTTACTTGGAGATACCGAGTAAAAAGGCATAAAATACTTTGAGAAATATGTAATTTGTAAGTTTTAATGTGGTTGTAATTTTCCAATTTTTATACAACATGCCGCAGGTACAAATGATATATCAGTTGGAACAACGGAACTTTGGATAAATACATTTTGTAGGTGCTCGACTTGAAAAATACCTTAGTTTGAGTAGGTTTGTATATTGCTTCTGATAATCGTGTGAGTAACTGCATAATTTCGCTGTTGATTATTTTGGGTTTGGTGCTCAAATGATCTAAACTCTGCCAACTGTGTGAATAAATGCATAATTTAATTGTTTGGTGTTCTGGGTTTTGTGTGTATATTATTTAGTCTGTTAATTATGTTAATAACTGTATCATTTTTCGGTATTTTTTTGCTTTTTGCTCATATTATCTTCACTCTGCTAAGTGTCTGAAGTACGAAACGCCATAAATGTAGTTTGTATAGTTTTGCATTGTGTCCTGAAAGCCACAGACTAATACGCTAATTATTACATCCCACCCAGCCCTCGATTTCACGAGAGAAAGCCCTCCGCTAGTACAGCAGTACGTTACCGAATTTACAACGCTAAAATCAGGGGTTCAGTTCCCCTCGGTGGACTCAGCAGATATCCCGATGTGGCTTTGCTATAACAAAATATAAACACATCAGATAAGATAAATATTTAATAGTTATAATATATTATGTGGTTAATTATATATTATGCACTTAAGTCATTAACAATTGGTATATATTTACATGAATTTCACAAAATGTACGAGAAAAAAATCTTCCTATATTAAAATACTGAACTGTGTTTTTAAATGAGAAACGATAAGGTAACAGTTTTTTATATTTAATATTTTTCTTTATAAATTTTGAATGATTGTCTAATAAAGATAATAAAACGATGCTTCATTGTTAATCTCAAAGCTGGCCAATGTGCAGTAACAAACAACCTCAAGGATAGAAGCTAGTGTTTTATCGTCATAAGCCATGGAGCTTACCGCTAAGCCAAAGTGTCGGTATTTAAGATGGATGATGTTATGATGTGATAAATACTTTTACTTTGAAGATACTTATAGTGAATGGTGTTAAGGGTGCATCTGTTCTGAAGTAATGTTTGTTTAAAGTAAGTCATAAACGAAACAACTCGCTTAGAGACATATTTTGGATAACAGAATTAAGTGTAAAATAATTACTGCTTCACGTAAAATCTTATCTTTATTATATGCTGACGTCTATTGTTTCGAAAGTAACTGGTAAAGGAATAAGTTTATTTACTGACACACTCCTTCCGTAGAGAGTTTTATAAATATGTATTAACTCCATCTCTAACGCAGCTGTCATTCAGTTTCTTAACAAACAGTAAATTTTCAAAAAGAATATTTGTAGAATTTTTTTTTCTAACTTCCATCTTTCTGTCCATTTATATATTCATATCTGTATACTTTTAAATATAAAATAAACAAATAAATTAACAGAAATCTTTAAGAGATAACTGCATATTTATCCAAACAGAGTCTAATCACCAAAGTCGTTTATTTATATAATAAGAGTTCTACTCTAATTGTCAAAACACAAATGATACGTCATTTTGGTTTAATTAACGCTTGAGGTAATGTCAGATAACGGTTTAGTCAATAGTCCCAATTTACTGTCGTACCTACATGAATAGAGAACAAATGTGTCAATGCCATCTTTGCTGTAATGAGTTTTCAATATGAATTTATAAAGTTTTTGTTGTAATATCATATGGGATTTACTACTGCAAAAAAAAATAGTTGTACATTCTCAGTATGAAGAATAGCTTGTGGTTTCAATTTAATAGTTTGTCTACATGCGTGTTACAATATACATAAATAGCCACCAGTGGCTCAGCGGTCTGTCTTCGGACCTACAACGCTAAAATCCAGGTTTCGACACTCGTAGTGGGCAGAGCACATTTTGTAACTTTGTGTTTAATTAATAACAATCTGATATATCATAATAATCTCTACTACTATATAAAATAGTTCACATATCGGTGTGTGTTTCTTATAGCAACGTCATGTCAAGCTACCTGCTGTGTCCACTGAGAGGAATCAAACCCCTGATTTTAGCGTTGCAATTCTATAGACTTACCACTGTTCCAGCTGGGGATGGATCGTTTTACAATTATCGCCATCTTCACAACGTACGTTTTTCTTCAGAAGTTTACAACAAAATGAATTTTTTAAAGTAATATTATCGGACATTAACAGTTAAGTAGGGTACGATGAGATAGGAAGGAAGTTGTTTTAGACCCCAAACGTCCTGGTCAAGCTGTGGGACGATAACAAATGGAATTTTATTGATTTTTAGGAAGCATGTGCGAGATCGTTGTAGTCCATAAAAAGGGCGGAAATTGTGAACGATCCCTTACTGTTTGATATTGTGTTGTAAACAGTTACATCTTAGCTGCTGTTTCATGGATTTTTCTATTGTGTTTATAGTTCTCTCAGTCAGGACAAAAAAGAAAATTATGTACGACGACTACTTCTTTTGCAAGAGAACGTGATACATAAACTTTATTAATTGTAATAGGACAAAGGAGGTGTGAAAGACGTCATGACTACCGTATAGTACTGAAAACTACGCACGTCCCTCCAACGTTTATAGTTTGTCCAAATACTTAAACCAAAATAAGATTTAGATCACCATTAATAGCACTTTTTCTCAAATGATACCTACACACCCACTAGTAATAAAAATTGGTGATACATTAAATACAGTTTAAATGTTAAAGTCGTTATGAACCCGCTATTACTAAAGTAATAAAATCTTATGTTTTATTAACATTATATCGCCCCCACGGCTAAAAGGACGAATACGTTGATGGCACGAAGTTTCGAACCAGCAACATTTTGTAACATGTATTCATGTTACACTGTTGATGCTAATATCTTCTCTCAGTAATTACTCGTACAAACAGCGAATTTCATTTCTTGCAGAACGAGAGAAGAAATCCTCCGTATTAAACTTAAACTGTGGATAATGTTTGTTCCTCTAATAGCATTAACAATGTAGAACACAGTAAAATTGTTTTGTTTAAAGAACCAAGTAAAAATAATTATGGATAAGGAGGAAGGTAAAACCCTCCACAGACACTTAAACTTACACTTCCGTATGTCATCTTCAAGTGATAAACCTGAGATCTTCAGTTTTCTTATCTAATATTAATATATTAGCCGTTGCCAGCGAAAACAAATGTTAAAAATAAGAGTAATCAGAGATTGCATATCTCCGTCTCGCCACCACACCTTTTCGAAATTGCACACATGTTTGTTGGATAAGATAAAATTTAACTTTCGAAAGCTCAGAAAATATTTCTCAAATTTAGAATAATAAACCTCAATGTGGACAAGAAATTTGGTACAAGTCCGATCACACTTCGTAGAATTATTAATCCTAATAACGCCTTATTTTCCCATTATAAAAAAAAAGATATTTTAGTGATTCAAAACCGGGACTAAATTTGGGGAAAGCTGTCCTATGCCAACTTCTCATCTTGTATAAAATTTTGCCTTATATCGGTTGTTAGTCTGCATGTTTCAAAACAGACTGACAAACACACACGGATTTGATTGCAATACACTCGCTCCCCCTACACAGAACATATACACAGAAGTACGGGAATGTTTATTGTTTATTCGATGGTAAGTTTGAATTCTTGAGCGCGTGATCTAACAACGTTTTATGAACGGTATCTGAACTACTTCAGCAGCTGAAATAAAAAACAGGATTGATATATCCCTGTTTTGTCTTCGGTTGTTGCGCCATTTCTCGAAAAACACCTAAGCAATTGATATGTTCGTTTGTACACATTAGTAAATGCGCTTTCTCAGTGACAGAAACAAGATAGTTAACTCGACATTATAGAGCAGTAATTATATCGTTTTAAAACCATAAACGAAAAAAAAAAGATATATGAAAGTAAACATAGGGAAGCTCATTAAATATAAATATCTATAAATATTTCAATAGAAACATACAATGACAGACACATTTTTACAGTCTATATTATTTTGGTAGCTTATTTCAAACAAAATAAAAATTATTATTATAAAATGTGAGTGACTTCTCTTTTCAGAGTGGATTTATTAATTAGTTTGGGTTTTGTGTATTAAAACAGTTATTATAAAGGAATGTGGTTCTGAATTCACATATATTCTCCATTCATGTGTTTTACTTTTGGTTCCCAAACAACTTACCTGTACGTTTCAAATTCTCATAATAATGAAATTAGTTTAAAATAATGATATGTAATTTAACAACTAAGAGAAAAAAATATACCGCGAGCTATGACCGAAATCCAATTTTCTTCCCGTTATTTTCAACTTTTTTGTATATTAGGGTGTATATGACACCCACAAAGTAGCAGAAAAGGGTCATTAGATCAGCTAAAACCGGTGTTTAGACATCCCTTTATGTTATTTATTAATTCAAGACTTGTCTGATAATTTCCTAAACCACCTAAGCAAATGAAAAAGCCATTGGTCTCGACATGACGCAAGTAAACGTGTCTCAAGTTGCCATGGAGAACACTAAACATCTCTAGTAAGCGCAGAACTACATAAAACACAAAAAGCTGGCCCTTTGTGATAACACACAGAACGGGGCAGACATAAGACATTGAGAAGTTAACTTTTTTGTTTGCTTTTGAATTTCGCGCAAAGCTACACGAGGGCAATTTGCGCTCTCCGTCCCTAATTTAGCAGTGTGGGACTAGAGGGGAGGCAACTAGTCTTTACCACTTACCGCCAACTCTTAGGCTACTCTTTAACCAGCGAATAGTGGGATTGACCATCATATTATAACGCTCTAAAGGCTTAAAAGGCGACTATGTTTGGTGTGACGGGTATTCAAATACGCTACCCTTGAATTACAAGTCGAGCGTCTTAACCACTTGGCCAGGCCGGTCCCAAGTTATCTTGTAGCAGCTGGATAAACATTCGTAGGACCACAAAGTTGAAAGTGAAAACTAATTTTTTTTATACACGACTTTCTCTACAATACATCTCATCTTTATTTTTCAACACAGGCAATTTGGTATTTCATTAAATAAGAAACTTGATTATTTAGGGAGAAAGGACGATCGACTTTGTAGCTGACAACATGAAGATGTCAAATGTTTAGAAATATTCATTCGGTGTATATCTGATACAATAGTGTAGGTGTTTATATCGTAACTCATAGCTACACCAGGGCTATCTTCACTAGTCGTTCCTAACCTTATTTGTTTATAATTAAGTCAAACCTACACAATGAGCTAATTGTCTGTGTACTGCGCTTCACGGGTATCGAAACCCAGTTTTTAGCAGTGCGAGTCTGTTGACATACCGCTGTGCCACTGGAGGTTCCTAATCTTGAACTGACAGATGAGAAGAAAGGCAGTTAATCAACAACACGAAACTACATTCAAAATATAAATAACTTTTGATCCGATTGTTTCATTCCAACTCTTTGTTAAAACTGTCGATGGCAATTGCTGTTTTTGATTATGGTAGTTCTACTGTGTGTATGATTTCTCAGAGCAAAGTCAGATTAAGCTATCTGTTGAGTTCACTGAGGAGAATTGAACCCCTGATTTTGGCGTTGTAAATCCATAGACATACCGCTGCATTAGCGGGAAACATATTTCTACAATAAAAATTACCTAGATATCATTTTTAACCGAAATAATTACAATTTTAAGAATGCATGTTTTTCTAAAATTCAACCAGTACATTAATAACAAACTCAGCAGTGTTAGTAAGAGCTTTCACACCATTCATATTATGTATCCTACATCCGTATGGCACTGTAAAAAGGACCACTAAGGCGGTAAAAATACTAGTTTGGAAACTAATGATTCTATGGTAGTGGTGATGCTGAAACTACATTTACAAAGAGGGACGTTATAATGGGTCGTGATAACATCACTCACGTTGAAAGAAATCTGCCAGTAACACATTGATCTTGACAGCTTTCAAACAGTAAACTTAGTTAGGTAACCTGGATGAAAAACACGATTAAACTCAGTTCATAACGTGTTTTCAATGGTTTAAATGCGTCTAGTGTAATGTTACCGAACTGTGATACAACAAACAGGACCGTAATGGTATTGGTCAAACGAGGTTTGTTGAGATAATTAAACCATTGCCATTATAAAATAAATTTATGTTTAGGATATTTCCAGTACCAGTAGAAGCTAAGATATGAAGGATTTAAAACAATTTTTTCTTATTATCTTTAAGTACAGAACTTTGTTCATGTATTTATAGTGACAAATAACAGCTAGTCTATTTAATAATGAATTAGTTACATGAAATGAAAGAAAATTTTCATTTTATTTTCTAAAAATAATACATGGACGATGGTTATGGAGAAAGGACTAAATGCTTTGCGAGTCAGATCTGACTCAGAACGGATAAAATTAGACGTTCAAATAAACATTCTGAGCTATCAGAAAAAAGTTCAATGATTTTTGCATTAATTTTAGCACTCCCATTTGAAAATATATGTTTTGTTCGTATTGATGTGTAAAATAAATAAGTCAAAATTTAATTTTTATTTTTTTGATAGGATACGCTGCTAAACCACCAGGATACATATTCGTCCATAATTTTAATGCTTCAGCCCGAAGTCAGCTTGTAAAAAATCACCTCCCTCTTATAGCACACCCACAGAGCCATAGTGCAAATCGCGTTTTTGCGACAATGAGACGCAGCTTCAAAACTTTTAAAGTCAATGTTCAGGCACGCTTAGAACTTAACAGTGTTGGGTATATTGACGCAGTGATAATCTTAAGGCTCAATGTGTATCATACTTTATGATGTATATGCAGGCATAATTGAAGTAACAACTTAAAATAATATTGTAATTATAGAACCAAATGATCGCGATGAATTTACTTTAACAGCTTAAAAAGGATCTAAATATGTAGGTGAATATAGCAAGTAAGGTTTTTACCTAGTTAAGTACCTTATTTACCTAAACGCCTCTATCATTCAGAGATTGTAGCAATCTCGCATGTTATGCTCTTAAACGGACGTCATTGTTCATTAAGGAATTTTAATGTCGCACGCATTACACACATTGAAAGCTGCCCTGGGGGAGTCTGGGTTTTTCTTTAAATAGCAGAGGACGTTGCTAATAACTATTGTACTCAAAATACTGTGAATGAGAATTCATGGTTCTCTTACTACTGCTGCAGAAACGTGCTCTGCACTTTGAGGCTGTGGATGCGTTGTATGAGTGACAAAAGATAGGATTATTTTTTAAATAAAAGTAGCACACCATTTTGTTGTGATTGATGACCAGTTATGTCCCACCGTTATTTACGATAAACTACAAGTTTATCTTACTTGAAATATCTTTATTGAAAGAAATTTACGGTTAGAGTTTTTTGAATATAAATCTCAAACACATACATTATTTATTAAAACGAGTTTCATATTTGTATTACAAGAGAGAGAAAGGAAAAAGCTAAAACAATATACAGTTTTTCTTTTTGCACTTATTTTTAAATATTCCAGAACATAAGTCGTTCTTGATACGTGACTGAACATTTAAAACGATTATTTAATTTTGTCCCTCACTTTATGTAACAGAAAGTAGAACATAAAAACTTGAGTTTTAAAACTAATATTACTAGCAAATCATTATAGAACATTCGTATTGGATAAAACAAACATTGCTAAAAAAAATTCAACTAAACTTACATGATTGTTTCAAAAGCACCAATCGTTATATCCTGATTTTCACACGTATTAAAAAAATACATACAACATTTTCTTTATTTAAAAAAAAAGACCTAAGAAATTATTCTATAGCTACAGCATTTAACACTTAATTGAACCTAGGTAATCAACCGTCTGTGTCACATTTATAGGAACTACTTGTCACAATTAAGAGCTGAAGTATATATATATATATATATATAATTATTTTTCTTACAAAACCAATTTCAAAGCTTGCCGTTTTCGACAAATCTTCTCAGAAGTAACTGCTTAAATACACTAATAACAAGGAAACGTGTCTGCACCTTAATCAGACAACAAAAACAAGCAAACTGGGACACCTTCTGTTCTAATCTAAATCACAAAACTGATCCTAAATAATTCTGGACACACTTGAAAAGATTTACAAATACAGGAACAACAAACACAGTATATCCACCACTGGAACTGGATGGAGAAACAGCATACACTAACACAGAGAAAGCCGAGTTATTTAAAAAACACCTGGTCAACACGTTCAAGACACATCATGAACCACACATGAACAGGTACTTTTACAATACAGTCACAAACTTTATTGATCAAAACAGAAGCATTTTCACAACTAAATTTCCAGTCAACACAATTACACACCAAGAAAAAGCAAGAGACTGGAGCACTCATCAACTGATAAAACATATCACTGTAACAGAAGTCGTAACTGCTATTAACAACACAAAAAACAAATCCTCCTGGAGAAGATGGCATTCAAGCTATCCTCCTAAAACAAGGCACTCAGAGATTATATGAACACCTAACAGCGTTATTTAATCTCTCACTATCAGCTAGATTTATCCCCGTTTCTTGGAAGGAAGCAATAATATTAATGTTCCAAAAAGAAGGAAAGTCAGCGAATAAACCAAACAACTACCGCCCGATTAGCTTAACCAGTTGTATTGGCAAAGTATTAGAGAGGATAATTAGTAATCGTTTGTCAGTTTACTTAGAAGAAAATTCAAAATTACCAGAAATTCAAAACGGATTTCGAAAAAACCGCCAAACTACAGACCACCTGATTCGACTTACAGAATCAATTACCTTCAGCTTCAACAAAAACGAATGCACTGTAGCTTGCTTTCTCGACATTGAGAAAGCATTTGACACAGTGTGGCATAAAGGCTTACGTCATAGATTACTTGAACTGGCATTACCCCAGGAAACTATTCGCTGGCTGTCCAACTTCCTGGATAACAGAATGTGTAAAGTAAATGTAAATGGGGCCCACTCATGGTCCTTTTCACCCGAAGCAGGAGTCCTGCAGGGAGGGGTTGTTATCCCTATATTATTTATCATGTATGTGAGTAATATGCCTCTGTCGGACCTAAATTTAGGTCATGCATCACAGTTCGCTGACGATGTAGCAGTCTGGAAAAGTGCCCCCACTCCGTCGATAGCAGCAACGAACCTACAGCCAGTCCTAAATAACATCGAAGAATACTGCCAGAAATATAGAATCAAAATCAATATTCCAAAAACCCAAGTCATATCATTCAGCAGACTGAATAAGCTGAAAAAAGATCCACCAAAACTATATATGAATGGATCGCTTTTACTGACTGCTACTTCTGCTAAATTTCTAGGTCTAACCTATGATTGAAAATTAACGTAGATACCACATATCAAAAATGTACTGATACGAATCTGGAAAAGAGCAAACTATGCAAGAAGTATTTCAGGTAAAATCCAAGGAACATCACCAGACAACATACTTAAAATCTACAAAACGTACATTAGACCAACAACAGAATATGCATCACCTGCATGGATTAACATAGCACCTACACATGTACAGAAACTTCAACGTATACAAAATTCAGTACTAACTTCAGCATATAAAGTACCACGTAGCACCTCAACCACATTCATGCACAAGTATGTAAACATAGACACAATATCTGAAAGACTCTTGCATAATTCTCTGAAATATTTCAATAAGAATTGGCATAAAAATGAATTAATGTGTGATCTCGACAGATATCACGTACATGATGTAAATAGTTCTAAATACCTCTCCCCTTTTAACATATATTTAAGTAATGTAACACAAGCTGGCCACTATGCACTAGACTCTTAGTCCTTGATTATTTATTATTCAATTATTGAATAATAATAATAATTATTACTTACTTTTGTGTGTGTGTGTGCGTGTTACTACAAGTAGTAGTAGCATTATTTCAATGAAGAAAGAGGAGAAAAATACAAAAAAGAATTATATATATATATATATATGAAAATACAAAAAATGAAGGAAAAAAAACACACCCAAGAGAAATAATAATAATAAAAAAAACTTCTTGTTCGTCCATTCATGGACTGAGCCCTGAAATGGGCCTGAGTATGAATTTATACTTGTACTCTGGCCCAAAGCTAAAAAAAAAAAATAATAATAATAAAAAACTCCTAAAGACAGACGCTATAAACGTTCGGGAAGGAGGAAGAGGTCAAATGTACCTGACCCTCCTGGGTATTTAACATCAATACTCAAATGCCGACACAGTGAACTGACGAAAACAACGTATCTGGAGAAAAAAAAACACCTCGGGTGAGCACAGCGGGCATCCGAGTAAGTGGCGCACGTGCTGCGAATATGATGGATTTTGTTATTGTTATATTTATCCTATTGAGATAATTATTTTTATCTCTGTCAAACTACCTCGATAACTAGTCCGATATGGATCGTGACTGGCCGTCAACGATAACCTTATAATGCTAGAAACAGAGCGGCAAAAGAAAGAGTGATTTGATCTCCGAAAAGTATGTGAAGTAAAAGATAGATTCACGATTGTTGAGCGTTTGTAAAAATACATGGGACAAGAATTAGTTTCGTAGTTGTAAAAAAAATATCTGAAGTTTGAGCTCAGCGACACAAAATGTGATAACTTCTTTGTACAAGAGATGCTTTAAAAAGACGTTTTAGTTGTTTTCTTCCCTAAATGCAGTAACGATAAAGAAAATGAACTTACGTTGTACATTTTCTGGTGTACAAAACATCAAAGCTTAGTATTTGTATTACTTTACATTTCAATTTCATAGATTTTTAATTAACTGCCATTCCTTGTAAAACGACATGGCCAAGTGTGTTAAGTAGTTCGACTCATAATCCAACAGGCACGGGTTCGAATTCCGGTCGCGCCAAACATGCTCGCCCTCCCAGCTGTGGGGGTGTTATAATGTGATGATCAATCCGACTATTTGCTGGTAAAAGAGTAGCCCAACAGTTGGCGATGGGTAGTGAAGACTAGCTGCCTTCCCTCTAGTCTTACACTGCTAAATTAGGGACAGCTAGCACAGATAGCCCTCGAGTGGCTTTGTGCGAAATTAAGAAACAATCGTTGTAAATCTCATATTTTCAAAATCTTTAAAAATATCAGTGACGAGAGAACAATATAAAATTAACTGTTATTCTTAATCAAATTAATGATGCATTTTTGTATGAAAAAATATAAAATAAATTTTGTTGATATATACGCATATATCATTGTATATTACTGGAAATCACAATGTAAATTGCAGTTATACATTCTTCCAATACCACTTATTACTGATTATATTATTCACTCGTCTGTGTGGCTGTTATGGGAACTGGTTCTCTGGTTTATTATTATTCTTTCTCTGAAAAGTTTTACTTATTTCTCTGGAGGTTTGTTTTATTATTAATTTTTCTCTGGCTTTCTATTTCTCTCGGGACGCTCCCTAGTGGCACAAGGGAATGTCTGCGAACTCATATTGCTAGAAACCCGGTTACGCTCATGGAGGGCAGAGCGCAGGTAGCCCATTGTGTAGCTTTACACTTAGTTAGTAACAAACAAAAATCACTCGGGGCAAGTGCATTCCTAGAAACAGCTGCAGAAGGTAAGTGACAGCCTTAGTTATCAGGATATATAAATTAAAGTATCTATACCTAATAATAACATTCATATACAAAGAATACATTTACTTCTCTCATTACAGGTGATAAATACTTCATAAACCCTGAGTATATTTTTGTGTTACGCTTTTTGTTTATAGATTAGTGGTAAGAAAAAATCAATCCAACAGGAAGGAGTGATGTGGTTTTGACATAACAGTCTTTTTGGAATAGAAACTACATCGCACGATTGTTGCGACACATTATTAAACGACGTATAGAGATTCCAGAATTATTTCAATTAGATGCACTCATCCTGTAAATAAATTCAAACGATTAGGATAAATTCTTGATTTAATCAAAATTTATTTTGTAATTCATCCTCTTCTCGTACGTCTTTTTGTATGTGAGAAATATTACCCTTCTTATTTCTCAGTTACTATTTTTACCACAGCTTATTCACATGAACTTGATTACATGTGGAGTGAAATAATAGAAGTTCAAAGAACGAACTAGCCAAGGAATTATATTTTGGTAATTATATTTGAAAATGGTTGAGGTTACAAAGTATGAACTAAAGACTCTTCAACGCCACCTTGCGAAAGAGAACGTGCTTCTTTCGTAAAGGAAATATGTCATTTTGATATTAATAAATTATATTTTGTAAACGATAAATCAAAGATTAAGGTTTCACCAAGAACAATGTACACAAAGGTTAATTTAAATATTAAATAAATTGGTAAGGTGATAACGTAGTTGGAGATGCTTTTACTGTACAATTATGTCTTGGATATTTTGAAGAAATTCTTTATACAGCAAGAAACACGCATACACAGAACATTATATTAAATTGAGAATTATAAACATGGTCTAAGTGATTTAAAATCACTTTCGTTTTCTTAAAGCCTTTCCTCCAGTGGATCAGAGTTAATTAAATCTACAGACTTAACATTAAAAAATTGATTTTCAATGTCTGCTGTGTTAGCTTGTACTTAAATACAAACCATACTCTACTGGCTGTATGTGAAATGTCAGACTAATCATGTCAAGATATCTACTATGTCGAAAACAGACAAAACTATTTAAAAGTGAAAATAACTTATGTGAATGATAAAATTTAGTCAAAATTTTCCCACATATATAAGATATTTACCAAGGCATTAAGACACTTTAAGATTTTACGAAGATCCTTAAGAAATGTGAGTACTATTATGTAATGAGCTCTTTAAAACCCTGTTATATTGAGATGCGTCATTTTAAAGAATACCCAAAATTATTGAAAATCGTACTTTTTCATGTTTTCAGTGACGTTTGCTTATGAATTTCCAATTCAAATCAGTTCTTAGAGCAATTTCATCTCTATTTTACTATTCATATAATAAAGGGCTAAATAGATCGCTTGCTTGCTTGTTTATAATTAAGCACAAAGCTACACAAACAGTTATGTGTGCTCTGCCCACAACGAGTATCAAAACCAGGTTTATAACGTTGTAAGTTCATAGAAGTACTGCTACGCCACCAGGAGGTGGATAAATAAAAAGTGAAAGACTTAATTGCATCTATTTTCACTGTTTACTACAGACATTTTTAAGTTCAATTCCCTGACAACAACACAAATGATGCTGCGACTTAATGATTATTGTTTTTTACCATTAAGATGTTACTCCTTATGTAGACATGTCTGTGTGCGCACACTAATGATTGAAAGTAAATCAATAATAAATTGGATCAGATAAAAGGGTTAAGAGTTACAATTAGTGCTTAGCAGACGTGTCTCCCCCACCAGTGGACCAATGTTGAACTTAAGAGCTCATCTATGCATCAAGGTTCAATACCTGTAGTGGGTACAATTCAAATTCTACAATGTGCTGTTTAAAGTGAAAAACAATAGATACAGCAATTAAACAGAAGAATATACAAATATTAATATTTCATATAGTAGAATTTGTGAACTTAATTGCATAACATTCTATTGAGAGTTCATTGTAACGGCGGTTTATTATATTTATATCAGTCACCCATATTTATATGTTTACATTTATGAAATGCATTTACTTTCTTTAATAGATTGTTTAGATAGAGTATTTATGATTAATTTTTTTTGTAGGATCGACGGCATGAGTGTATAGGACGACGTTTCGAAGATCTTCCGACCGGCAATGGTGTTTAAAATAATATATTTAGACATATTAATCTAGTTCATTTAACTTGTATTTTATTTGCAATTATTATAACACATAAAACTCAGACAAAATCCTACAAGTAACAACAATATGCCAGATAAGTATATTCGTCACTGCCCAAAGCTTCGATGTAGCTTATAGAGAAAATGCTTTTCTTGTAGACTTTTACGCATTCGAAAACGAAATTATACAATACCTTACAATATGTGTATCTCATCTATAGTGCACGGTATGTAGTCAAATCCAAAATTTGAATTTACAAAAAAAAATAACCAGTTCAAAAGATTTGCGAAACTGGTCAAAAAAAGATTTCAAGTAAAACGCTTATGATAACTATAACGATCTTAAATTATCTCAATTTTTGCTATTTTTATTTCCAGTGTTAAAGGCCTATCTAAATCTTACTTTTTTCTTCAAAAAATTTTGATTTTTAACAGATACTGAAAACACTTTTCTGACGTTCTAACTTTTTTTTTGCATTAAACGCCAAGAAACATCAATCATAGTCAAACCCAGCCGCAGAGACTAAAAGCTATATCTGACGGAAAGTTCAAACTCTTCTGTGCTTGAAGTACATAATGAAAGAAAAAGAATGGACAAGAGAACGTTGTTAGGTGAATTGTAAACATTGTTACTGTGTTCTACTTTCACAGAGATAAAGTCCAAAGAATGGTTGGATGTTATGTTTAGTTTCTTCTCTTATGTCTATATTTGTGGCGAACCGTATTTGACCATATAGAAAATACCCTAATGGGACAATTGCAAGTTTACGGACTTACAACGATATATTATGGAGTTCGATTCTCCACCGCGGAGGATTGAATTATGATAGCCTATTTGTGCAGCTTTGCCATGAAAATAGCAACAAAATAAAATTAACATCTGAGCCTATATAGGACCAATTTATACTAATTTGTCATTCAGCGAAGGTGCATAAAACGTATAAAAAACACATTTATTAAAATAATAATAGTATTCATGAGAAGCGTCGAGGCGTTTATTTATCATTAGGAAATGCAATTTAAAGTTTGAATTTGTTATTTACTACCAGTATAATTACGAATACTGACTGTTAAGATTTGAGCTAAAAATAAAGCTCAACAATCCAGAATGAGAAACTTATTGCAAATGATAAGTGCTACTGTCTGTCATGGATTTGGCATAGCCCAGTGATTAGAGAGCTTTGTGTAGAGCTCATGTTTCACTTCCTGTAGTCGCAAAAATGCTTGCCGTATTTTGAGGTAGTGAGAGTCAAGTTTGTTTGTTTGTTTTTGAATATTGCTAGAAGACTAGAAGGAAGGCAGCTAGCTAGTCATCACTACCTACCGCCAATTCTTGGGCTACGCTTTTACCAACGAATAGTGGGACTGACCGTCAATTATAACGCTCCCCCGGCTGAAAGGGTGAGCATGTTTGGTGTAAGAGAGATTCGAACCCACGACCCTCGGATTACGAGTCGAGTGTCTTAACCACATGGATATGCCGAGCCAGTGATGATCAACTTCATCTATTCGTTTATACAAAAGTAAACGAAGAGTTTGCGGTGGGTGCTATCGCCCAGGTTACTCTTCCCTTTAATCTGAAAGTTCAAAAATAAGATCCACCTAGGCGTGAAACTCTGAAATGAACAAACAGTATTGTTGACGTGGTAGAGAACTTAAACGTTCGTTTTACCACTTTGCGACATTTAATTGATATTATTAATGTTGAATTAAATCTACTGTTTTAAGTTATCTTGTAGC
The DNA here is from genome assembly GCA_011833715.1 of Carcinoscorpius rotundicauda. Lineage (NCBI taxonomy): Eukaryota > Metazoa > Arthropoda > Merostomata > Xiphosura > Limulidae > Carcinoscorpius > Carcinoscorpius rotundicauda. The sequence goes on along the minus strand of CM022393.1, from coordinate 119,523,715 downwards.
GCCATCTAGGTTAAACTGTAGTTTGTTTCTTTTACAACCATTCTTGAATACTTGTATCACCATGCTTAGATTAAGCTACGCCCATATTATAATAATTTCGATATAGAAGGTTTAATTTTGTCTGTGTCTGTCTGTCTAAGGTCATGAGAATTTCGATAAAACTAAATGCATTAAGATGTAGGTTAAAGTAATAGTCGTATCGAAATGTAGAAAAAAAAATGTCTAAAAGATTTCCATTCTGCTATTGATAATATACACAAATTATATAGATATTTTTATTTAGAATATTTTAACTATTATTGTTAAGCAGACATCAGTTAAATTTTAGTTTCATTGGTAATTGTTTCTTAAGCACCAACCATGTAGTAACTTTTACCTCACCTCGATACTTCACGTAAACTTGAAATTAAACAGAATATAAATTTACTAAAGAAGTGGGACTCTTTCAGAATTTCTGATCACCATCTAATCAAGGCCCTCTTCAGCTAAAATTAGCTAAACAAAATTAGAACTTTCAAGTCTGTTTTGTCCCAAGTACCTGAAACTGTGGCTAATAGTGGACTTGTCAGCAGCCCATAGAAACAGCATACGAGGTGAATAATGAAATAAAAAAATTAGATGTACTTCTAACTTAACACATTTCTTAAGAGATACAGTATAAAACATTCATCAATACTGAACTGAAGTCTACGAGTAAGCCTAAAATTAACTATTAGAAATTTCAAAATCATTGATCGCTTTCTGTAATAAGTGAATTATCTCTACATTAACTTGAATTAAAGTGCACTATCATTCAGGAAAAAATATTCACTGGTTATATATAAATATTTTAAAATTTGGGAAAGTTTGATTTAAATTTCGCGCAGAGCCGTCCCTAATTTTGCAGTGCAAGACTAGAGGGAAGGCAGCTAGTCATTACTCCCACTGCCAATTCTTGGGTCACTCCTTTACCAACGGATAGTGGGATTGACCATCACGTTATAACGCCCCAACGGCTGAAAGGGCGAGGATGTTTGGTGTGACAAGAATTCGAAGCCGCAACCCTCAAATTACGAGTCTCGAGTTCCTTAGCCACCTGGCCATAGTTGCGAAAGAGCAGTTTTATTTTGTAGATTGAGAGTAAAGTACCGTTTATGAAGGAAAACAACAGAGGGAAGTGAAACATGTCCTTGTCGAATATGTTTCACAGTACAGATCTGTATAGTGTTTGTCATTATTGAATGACGTAGTTGGTAAGACCATTTGCGTATATTATTTCAGTTATTTAAGTTAGATTAACTTAGTTAATTATTACCAGCTCATTAACATAGCATAGGGTTAGCAATGATACCCTATTTTTACCATTGTTGTACGATTTACATATGGAAACGTTCAAACACAACCCATAAATGGCTCGAAATGTAAACCTGATATTTGAATGATATGTAGATAACATCATTTTGGTTTGAAAATGTGGCAATAAGACGTAAACTGAGATTGTATGTAATTTGAATAAAACCAACAATATAACTTACCTATGAACTTAAGAAAAAACAACAGTTTACCTTTTCTTAGATGTATTGGTAAGAAGAAATAAATAAGGGAATTTTGAAACATCTATTTATTGAAAACTTTTTTTTGTTCTTATGTTAACACATCAAGGATCATGTGATGTTGAAACTCAAAACTTCTGCGTTTTACACTTATGTTCACAAAACTTAAAAACATGTAGAAATCAAGAGATCTTTAAAAATTTGTTGTTACTTATAAAATATGTAGCAGTTGAAAGAGGTTTTAATTCTATTATTGTACCAGTTAAGAAATTCACTAATGGGGTAATAATACATTAAGGTATTGTCTTAAAACTGATAATTCGAAAGAAATGTTTAGCCTTACCTTATGTTCCAGACATAAACTCTAGTTTATTCAAAAGTATAAATATACAAAATATATTTCACTCTTTGTTTAAACCGATGATTCAAATTTAGATAATACGAAAGATAGTACAGTTAATGGATGAAGCTGGAATATATAAAATTGAATGTAAATGTAAAAAAATACTAAACAGGGCAGGGAAAATGTAATTTAAAATTTGGTTCAGCAGAACATAAGGGACATGCTATCCAAATAGTATTGGATAACGAACTAAATATCGATTAATTATAAAACACCGTTTCATCTCAATTAAAAAAATCACAACAAAAACAATGGCGCCGGTCACGTGCGTGCATGTAAATCAAAATTTATTTAAAGATAAATTCTTCTAATTGGCTGTTTTTGACAGTTTTTAAACTTCTAATTTAAGCTCTGCTATTTTGATACATATTTCATGTAAATTTATTTACTTGAATTACATAAAATCGTTCAGTGGATTACAAATCATTATACAAACTATGTTGACGTAAAAGGTACATAATTAAGCGAAATTATTAAGTATTGTTCAAATTGAAAGAATAAATAGATTTCGCGGTATAATAATCGTATTTTTCTTGTAAATTCCTTCTTATAAACTTTTTTTTATGGTATTATAATTGTTACAGAAACAAAAGCAAAAACATTTGTTATGGTTTGAATTTCGCGCAACGCTATACGAGGGTTATCTGCGTTATACGTCCCTAATTTAGCAGTGTATGACTAGAGGAAAGGCAGATAATCATTACCATCTACGTCAACTCTTGGGCTACTCTTTTACTAACAAAGAGTGGGTTTGACCGTCACATTATAACGCCCTCACGGCTGAAAGAGCGAGCATATTTGGTATTACGGGAATTCGAACCTGCTACCCTCTGTTTACGAGTCGAGTGCCTTAACCAGCTAGCCATGCTGTATCTCTTTTATTATGAAAATAACGTAATTATAAAGGATAAATAAAAATATAAACGCCCTAACCATGGTTAGTGTTCACTACAATTATTTTATTTTGAGTGATATGTAAGAAGACTGCAACTTCATCCATAGCCTGAAAACAGGATAAACACAAGAGTTTCTACAACGAAGGAAAATTCTTACAAAATAAAAATACGTAGATATAGGTTTTCCTTGTACTAATAACGTATTTCCTTTAAGTTATCAACTCTAAAACAATCTATTATTCTGGCGGTTGAAAACGAAGTGCCCTAACTGTGAACCTGAAGTGATAATGTTTTTTATTAATCACAAAGCTACACAAGAAGCTATCTATGGGTTGCCCATCACAAGTATCAAAACCCAGTTTATATCAATTCTTGTCCGCAGACTGTTGAAAGAGAAGAAACTTTTTTATAACTATCAATCATAAGACTACTTCCAATGTACAATGAAGTAACTTCAAGCTAACTACTTTCAAATTTTAAAACTATTCTCTACTTATAATTGTTCTTTAGCAGAAAACGTTTTCAAACACTTATCACCAAGTTTGGCGGAGATTAGACGGGAAAAAAATGGCTGCCGCATATAACGTATCGCTCAACATAATTTCAAATATCTTTTTTTCTAAAAGTCTTTTAATAAACACCTAACTTATGTTTTCGATGTTTTACAAAGCTATTGAACTTTGAACTTACCTTCAAACCACAGCTAAAGTATGAAATCGATAAGTAGTGTAGTAGCTAAGCGCTCTGTTGTTTATTCATATTCTGACGTCAGAAGTTTGAAGCTATTGGGATGATTGACATACTAAAGTTTTTTTTGTTTTTTGGTTTTTTAATTTTTTACAAAGCTACTCGAGGGCGATCTGTGCTAACCGTCCCTAATTTAGCAGTGTAAGACTAAAGGGAAGGCAGCTAGTCATTACCACCCACCGCCAACTCTTATGCTGCTCTTTTACTAATGGGCCTGGCATGGCCGAGCGCGTAAGGCGTGTGACTCGTAATCCGAGGGTCGCGGGTTCGCGCCCGCTTCGCGCTAAACATGCTCGCCCTCCCAGCCGTGGGGGTGTATAATGTTACGATCAATCCCATTATTCGTTGGTAAAAGAGTAGCCCAAGAGTTGGCGGTGGGTGGTGATGACTAGCTGCCTTCTCTCTAGTCTTACACTGCTAAATTAGGGACGGCTAGCACAGATAGCCCTTGAGTAGCTTTGTGTGAAATTCCAAAAACAAACAAACTTTTACTAATGAATAATTTGGGCAACATATTATACGTTTAAAAGTAAAATAAAAAGGCAGATGCAAGATCCTACGTAATAAAGGCATTATAAGCATTACCAAATAAAGCTCCTGCTGGAGAGGGTGACAGAACTTGATCATTTTTCCCTTGTTTGTCCACCGATTCTATCTTTGAGCATGCCAAATTTTTAAAATAATTTTATTTATCGGAAGATGTAATTAAAGAAGGATATGTTTTATGTATCTGTGGATATAACCGTGAACACGTCAACTCGTCTCGACATATTTAAATCATATACACTTAACTGAAAACATTTCAGTATATTGGAACTTAGAGTATTTCGACGTGTGTCGCAGCAAGAGATCAAATACTAACTAATATTGAACAAATCTAATTAAATTACGTTTATAGGTGTACATCTTCAAGACCCAAGTGTGTAGTTATTAATTAATACAACTAATGATGAGGTACGTCACGCTGTGCAACAGATGTATCTGTTTTCAGACTAATCAAGTTACTTGAATAAATGTTGTATTGTACTGAATGGACAATTGCTTTATCATTATCACCACTATCAGAGTAATACTATGGGACTATTCTTTCATGTATTTTCTCTAATGAGAAACATAATACCAATGTAAAACCAGTAGATATGCTATTTTAATGTCCTTCCAAGTCACCAGGAGCGTTGTTGTATTGTTAGATAATGACGCTATTTATTGTTGTGCCAGTTTTTAGCAAGTTAGTTTCCTCCAGAGCGCACTACACATTAGAGTTTTTTCTGGCATCGATACATTAAAGAGAAACGTTGCTGAATGCTGTAGCATAATGTTTTTTTTTCGTCCGTAGCAATTAGAAATATAATTCAGTGCAAGATTAATTACTACCAGAAATTATTACCAGTACTGAGTAAGTACTTGCGTTCATGCCTTTGATTCAGCAAAAAACTACTCAATGGACTGTCTGTGTTGTATTCATATCGGATATCAAAGTTCTTAGATATTTTGCTGAGTACCTGAGGCCCAGCGATTAATGCCCGGATAGTATATCAGAGGATTTATTGTTCACGTTTACCTCAAAATTGTGTTTCTCACTTTGTGAATGCGTTTTAAGAGTGACGGTCAAATGTCACTTTTTGATGGATTGGAGGAAAAGCAGCTACTGTTTAGGCTACCCTTGATACAAATTCGCTATTTATTTCTAAATACGATACTGAAGAGCTTACATGTGGTATCCAAACGTAGATAGTTTTACATACATTGTTTTTTGGTGACTAAATATCAGATTTGGTCACCACCAAAGATTAAATATTGGTTGAGTTTGGTGGTCATCCTTTACAAAACTCAAGGTATTTGCTTCTTTTTCATTGTTGTTCTTTCATATAGAGAAGACAAATATTTATCTATTTTCATCCAACTTTCCTCTAATGGAAGTTAATTAAACATTCTGTTTTTTTGGTTTTTTTGCATTATGGCTTCCTAGAAATTTCAGCGAATAATTTTAATTCTCCAATCCATTGTCTGCCTATTTTTATTTTTGTTGTCAAAGTCAAGACGGAAGTATCTTGTACATCATTTAAAGGCCTGGCATGGCCAGGTGGTTAAGACACTTGTAACGAAATCCGAGCGTCTCAGGTTCGATTCTCCGTCACACGCAACATGGTCGCCTTTAAAGCTTTTAGGACGTTATAATATGGTGGTCAATCCCACTATTCGTTGATAAAAGAGTAACCCAAGAGTTAGTGATGGGACGACTAGTTGCTTTCCCTCTAGTCTTACACTAAATTAGGGACGGCTAGCGCAGAACATCCTTGAGTAGCTTTGCGCGAAATTCAAAACAAACCAAAATATTTTACGAATTATATTGTGGATCACACAGGACCATGTGTTGCACAAGTAACATGCGATAACTTATAAAATAGTAAACTGACTTGAACCCTCCTTTTGTTTCATACGCCTTTTAGGTGACCTTAAAGATAATAACTCTAGTCTTTGAAGAGTTACATTTGAGTATTAAGAACGTCTTCAGTTTCAACGGAATCGTTCAAGTGTACCTTTCGTACTATATGACTGAGATAGATCTGCTTTACCTTAGAGCATGCCACTAAAATAATAGTATTTTATCTAAAGTTGAGACCGTTACTAGTGCCAAAACTGCTCTAAAAGTCCGTCATTATGGAAGTCCGTTATTTATTCTATGATAATAAGTTTTCATTCGTTGACGTTTAGAAATTATTCTTATGTTCTTGTGGTTGGTACTAAGAAACATAGCTAGTGCATGAAGACCATAGGAGTCATTTAGAAATTATCTTAATGTTTTAAGAGTTTGTATTAAAAAACATAGCTAGTGTTTGAAACATATAAGCGGCATTTAGAGGGTCATGGTGTTTTAATAACTGGTCTTAAGAAACGTAGTTATTGTGTGGAAGTTATAGGCGACATTTAGAGGATCCTAGTGTTCTAGTAGTTAGTATTAAGAAACATAGCTATCGTATGAAGTCTAATTGGAACGTACTTTCTTTTTTCACTAGACATGTGAACATGTTTCACTCATCAGTTAGCAGTTACATATACAATTCTCTCGTAAATCCTTTGCTATAGCTTCAGTTATTTTCAAAATCCGTCAAATGAGTATGCTCCGTAGAATATAGACTTAAAATATTTTTTGTTATCAGATATGAGACAGTATGAAAGTATATATTTATGTGTCCATACTGAAATAAGTCGTTTTTGTTTTTAAACCGAGTCTATTATAGTCGTCTTTGAAACATGTAGGTGAGAAAAATGCCAGTATATTGCAAAGAAAAAAAAACTATTGAATATAGTTATTGTTTAATGTATTCTAATTTGTGTCTGTTACTGATGGAAAATGATGTTTGCTAGTTAGCAAGAGCCTTTATGGCATTTTCACGTAAGAGCGTGAAATATAACACGACGATACTACTAATTATGAATGAATGCTAATTTTACGCATAATTCATATTTCACTTTTACTAACTGTCTCAACTATCCAAGTCTTTTGTAACAGAAGAAACGTCCAACCAAGTATTGCATCGGCCGAAAGTAATGACTGTTATCGATTATATATGCATGATGTTCGCCAGTAAATAACGCAACAGTTCATTTATTCACGTTTGTTGTAATCTGCACTAACGCAATGAGGGTCGTGAATTTTCAATAAATGCTATTTTACATTTTTTGTATTATCATGATATTTACTTCGCAATGTATAAAAGAACAATTAACCAGGCATTTTGTCAGGCGAATGCTTAATCATTATAGCATTGAGCATTTCTGCCATTTAGCTCTCTACAACAATAAACTGAGTCGTTTCATTTTTCAATTTTGATTTACGACATCTACCAAACTCAAGTAAGATTTGAAACATTGCGTGGAAATTTCAGAAATAAATAGAAGTCAAGGAACAAATCCAGAAAAAACTAAGGAACCGAACTAAATTAAGTTACCGTTAACTTCTAATATTACTTATCTTTAGGTGAATGTCAAGGTCATTTAAACTGAATCAATGGTACCTGGGTATTTTACCCTGGAGGGCCAGGTTCACTTTGACCTCTTCCTCCTTCCTGAACTTATTTTCCCTAACTGTTTGTACGTTAGGTCCTTCTCAGGGCAATGTCCATTTATAGTCTATTATTCACAGTAGGTCAAGTTAGCTGGTGGCAATTTTTATTTTTTTTTAATACATAAATATGTAAACTATAAATATAAGATTTATAGTTTATATACATACATATTTTACTTTAATTTATTTTTCTTTATGTTTAAAATATTTGTTAATTGGGGAGAGGTATTTAGGATTTTCTTCATCATGTATGAGGTACCTGTCTAGTTCGCATAATAAATCATTTTTCATCCAATTTTTGTTAAAATATGTAATTGTAATATTTAGGAGTCTATCTGATATGGTTGGTATGTTCGAGTAATTATGAATGAATTTAGATGATATTGATCTCGGGATTCTGTATGCAGTTGTGAGAAGTGTGTTTTGTATTGTTTGTAGTTTAGTTTTGATTGTTTTATTACTTACAGTTACCCATGCTGGAGCTGCATAGTCTATTACTGGTCTAATATATGTTTTGTATATTTTCAAAATATTATCTGTAGATGCTCCACTGTGTTTACCAGTTAGACTCCTTACATAGTTGGTTCTTCGCCAAATTTTATTTTTAATTTCGTTGACATGATTGATCCAAGTTAATTTTGAATCATAAGTCAGACCTAAAAATTTTGCTGATTGGGCAATCTGGGGTAGAGTGCCATTCATATATATTTCTGGCTGTCGTTTTCTGTGTTTTGTCGATTTCGTAAAGAGTACTAGCTGAGTTTTTGCTGTGTTTATTTTAATTCTATATTTTTCACAGTATTCACTAATTCTATTTAATTGTGGTTGTATGTTTGTAGCTGCTATCGTGGGTGTTGCAGCACTTTTCCAGATTGCCACATCATCTGCGAACTGTGATGAGAATCCATGATTTGGATCCTTCAATGGCATATTGTTTACATACATGATGAAGAGTATAGGGCTAACCACCCCTCCCTGTGGGACACCAGCTAGTGGAGTAAAGTATTCGGAAAAAGTTCCTTCTACGTTTACTCTACATTTTCTGTTTTCCAGAAAGTTAGATAACTGGCGAATAATTCCTCGCGGTAGTTCCATTTCATTCATTCGGAACCTTAGACCGTCGTGCCAAACGGTGTCGAATGCTTTCTCGATATCGAGGATGCAAGCGACTGTACATTCTTTTTTGTTGAAACTATCTATTATGATTTCGGTTAATCTTATTAAATGGTCTGTCGTTTGTCTAAATTTTCTGAATCCATTCTGTTCTTCTGGTAATTTTGATGTTATCTCCAAGAATGTGGAGAGTCTATTACTTATTATTCTTTCGAGAATTTTGCCAACACAGCTGGTCAGGCTGATTGGTCGGTAGCTATTTGGTTTATTCGCTGGTTTTCCTTCCTTATGGAACATTAATATATTTGCTAGCTTCCAAGAAACTGGGATATATCCTGCGGATAGCGATAAGTTAAATAGTGAATTTAGGTGGTCAAACAATTTCCTAGTGTCCTTTTTTAGAAGAATAGCTTGTATTTCATCTTCTCCTGGTGCTTTGTTTTTGGTGTTTTTTTATTGCTTCTAGTATTTCATGTAGGGATATTTCCTTTGTTAGTAATGTGCTTTCATAATCAGTGTTAGAACTTGTATTTGTATCAGTTATGTTTACTGGAAATATTGGTTCATATTGATGTTTATTGTTTGCTATGTGATTAGTGACTTTATTGTAGAAGTTTGTATTCATGTCTGGATCTGTGTGAGTTTTACATGTATTTTGGGGTTGATCCTTGAAAGCTTCGGCTATTTCTTTATTTGTGTGTGCAGTGGTGTTATTATGTTCAAGTGGAGGATATTTCTTTGTGTTTGTGTTTTCATTTGTGAATCTTTTAAGATGTGACCAGAATTTTTTCGGGTCAGTTATGTCGTTTATTACAGTAATTGTCCCATTTATTTTGTTTTTGTTGTTTTATTTGAGTTCTGATGTGATTTCTAATGTTGTTTATTTATGTTTTAGGTCATTTCCAGTTCTTGGTTTGTTTATTTTGAATTTCGCGCAAAGCTACACGAAGGCTGTCTGCGCCCGGTTCTTGGTTTAAACTTTACATGTACCTGTTACAAAATACTTCAGTCGATTAATCATGTCTTACTGCAGAAACATTGGCTTCAATAAACGATGTAGATGTGAAAAGTACAATATTCTCAAATTTCCTTATGTCAGTAATGTGAAACAGCTTTAGAAGATACTGGTGCTTCAGTTACTTGGAGATACTACCAAAAATTAACTATGGGACTTAAACAAGTTACACCGTAAAGTCACTGCTATATACATAAAACTTGTTAAGTACTAAGGGAATTTAATCTAAATAGATAGACACTATCTTTAGTTAAATAAAGCGGGTTCCTGAAACATTGAATGCTAAGTTACCGAGAGATACATAGATTCTAATTCCGAAAGGAAAACTCACAATTATTAACAACTAAATTCTTAACAGCAGATTTTTGCTAATTGAAGAAGGGTTATGACTTTGAACAAGGTATGCGAGTGATGCTAGGATAAAAAACAAAATTCTTAACCTCCATACGATTTGTTTATCACATTAATACATTATTAATTGTTATCTTACCAAAACTTTCGTACAAGCTATAATACTTCGATATGTATATATTTAAAACAAGATACACGCTGAGATTGTCAGGTACGTAGAGGGCAAAATTGTAGCGGTAACAGGTGCTATTTGTTACCAGCTTTTAACACTAATCTCTAAATATCCTTTCACACTGCTTCAAGTGATTGATCAATTACCAGTTATTGACCTCTTACGGGAGGTCACGGCTCAAAGTAGGAAGTGGGTATAACTCAAGGAACGACCGACTTTCCATATCAGCGTTATTGTAGCTCTTGTAGTGTCAGTTTCACCCGAGTGTATTTATTATTACAATAGTAGCGGCCATTTTTGTCACTGCATTTCTCTACAGAGAGTGCTAGCGCACTCCGAGAAAAGACGTTCGTATGTCCTCCCTCACAGTGTAAATGTATGCTGTGTTATAGAAACTTTAATGTGTGTTTGTGTTTTCTTACAGCAAATGCATAACAGGATATTTGTCGTATCTACAGAATAAAATAAAAGTTCGGATTCTTAGCATTGTAAATATAAAGACTTACCACTCTCCCATCAGGGTTTGGAAAATTTAGTTCACTCCACCTTTGGTGTGAGAATTTAGTGTTAACTATAAATATAGTTAACGTTAATTTGCACAAATATAATAAATTCTAAAATCATCAAAAATGGGGTTTAGGGTTTGTATACCCCTCTTATCAACACACCCATTGTCCTATACTATAATTTTACAAAGGTTAGTTTAAATTGGCCCACCGACCTAGGAGTAGTTAGATAAAGGACAAACTGACATATTTTTTGCATTATACATACATCGACGGTTTTGAGGTTAGACATTACCATGGACTCAATGTCAACTGTTGACACTTTAATAGCACGCAAGATAAATTTGACATTTTAATAGGAAACGAAACTAAAACCAAAGTTACTCATAAGAAGAAAAAACATAATGAAGCAATACGCTTGTTAATACAAAACTGAAACCAAAGTTACTCATAAGAAAAAAAAACCTAATGAAGGAACACGCTTGTTAATACGTGTTTTACGATTTACGCATGCTCGCTTTTATTTAAGTTTGATGGATCGAAACGGTTGCTTTTAGTTGTTAGCTGTCTAACATAGTAGGTAGACACTGAAAAAAATAAAACATTACTCTAGTGCTCTATGATTCATTAAGTCTACCTTGATGCGTGAAATCGTTATAAATTGTAAAGTTGGATAGAAAAATAAAATACTGGTATCGGTTTTCTAATGTATTTAGTATTTTGCCCAGAGCGTTCCATTTCACATTTATTAGTCTTGCAAACACACTGTTATTGTTAAGATAGACACGAGTTCAAGTAACGATTTCCAGAAAAAAAAAGAAAAAACTACACTGGAGGAATTAGCATTTTACTGAAGTTAACCCTTGTATTAAACCAGATCCTGGGAAGTTATCTGTTACTTTTGCTAAAAGTAAATTATATAAAGTGCACTTAATGTTCAAAGAAAGAACATGAACAAATCTTCGAATTTTGGCCACTATACTATTATTCAAAAGAGATGTTTAGCTATTTAAATAACAAAACAGCTTTTCACCAACGAAAGAATTCATTCCAAAATAGACTTAAAGTTTGTCACAAAAGAAAAAAAAACAACTTAAAATACAGATCCTGTCTAAGAAGAAAAACTCGCTGCTATACTATACACAATACTTTATTCTGTAACTTTAGATAATTTCCTACATTCCATTGTCTACACTGATTGATATTAACATTTATATCAACATATCAAGAATATCAAAAATATGTATTGATATAACTATAAGGTGAACTGTTTCATTTCTTTTTTATGGTACACTATATTATTGTATTTCCTGCCATATTAGTCTGCTTACAGGCACGTTAGTAACTTTACATTATTTTGTCAGACATTTCCGGATTCAGATAACTTATTGAGAAGAGTACAAATAGTTCATTGTGTGGCTTTGTGTTTAAGTTAAGAAAACATATTGGTAACTAGTACGTTAATAATGCTCATTATTCGTAGAGTTTAATCGTTACACTCTGTAGATAATTACCATAATATTAGTTTAATCAAAAACACCTTAAGTGTAAAAAGAAAGATTCAACTTGGCTGACATGGCGGTGGGTATAACAAAATACGAGGGCTTAGCTAACTAATGAATGGATATATGTCGTAAAATTCTTATACTATAAATGTAGTCACCAGTTTGGCCACCATTTTTTATTTCATTTCTTTAAGTTGCATACACTACATTTTTACGCACCTTATTTTCTACACCTAAAGTGTTGTTGAGTAGATTTATAACGTTTGCCAATACTCGTTCATGCCAACAAACCACGGCGAGTAAGATAGTGACACTTGGAAGTAACCCACATTAAACTTAGAATCGTCACCCTATTATTGGGAAGAGACCTTTACTTTTCAGGACCAACCTGATTTCTTAACTATTATAAAATTTTCCTTTCTTTAACAATATTAATAGCTTTTTTTATACGGGCGCAATGGAATTTGAATTAACAGTTGATCATCACATCACTCATTCAGCACAGTATTAAGTGTCATTATTTATGTTAATTACTTAAGATAATATTGCGTTACTATAAACGCTCTTGAATTAGAATACTTTCTAAAATTTGGTGTATCTGTGCTGAAAAGTTGGTAATATATAATGAATAATATCTGTCTACTCGTACGATACATTTGAAAACTAGGATTAAAAACTGAAACCAATTTTTCTTGGCCTGACCTATACTTGCGTATGTGCACGTTCTTTCATCCTACAGTTTTGCTACTCTGAAACAGCCATCTGTAATCCGGATTACAAAGCTAAAAACGGTCAAGTTTTACTTCTAGTTAAAGTTACAGTGAAATTTTTAGATCGTATGACTAAATTTGTCAAATGTAAACAATTTTTGTTGAGTAACTTTGCAAATGTGGCTTACATTTAGACTAGATTTTAAACTTAACTACAAGTAGCAAAGACCTATAAGTGTATCAGATTTAAAAATGGTATGAAAAACATAAAAGTATGTTTTTCGATTAGTTAGTTTCCATACTTTCGGTGTGAATAAAAATGGAAAGGTAAAAGGAAAAATGCAATCAAAATTAGACATATCATATATCTTAATGGATTGTCTTGAAACTTTATATGTGAAGTAATAATCTGACAGAGTACATTCAAGGGTAGTACTGAATGGTTTTGATTGATATTTTCCGAATCACTCCTGTTAAAAACAGACTGTGCCCTGCATGTTGTTTTACCAACACTACATCTATCTTTAGCAGAATACATAAGAAGACTCGATAAACATTTTCGGCCCGGCATGGCCAAGCGCGTAAGGCGTGCGACTCGTAATTCGTCGCGCTAAACATGCTTGCCCTCCCAGCCGTGGGGGCGTATAATGTGACGGTCAATCCCACTTTTCGTTGGCAAAAGAGTAGCCCAAGAGTTGGCGGTGGGTGATGATGACTAGCTGCCTTCCCTCTAGTCTTACACTGCTAAATTAGGGACGGCTAGCACAGATATCCCTCGAGTAGCTTTGTGCGAAATTCTAAAACACAAACAAACGATAAACATTTAACAAATATATCATTTTTAACAACTCCAGTTCATCTTGGTTAAATGTTATTTTCATTTTGATTTTTTCTCTAAATAAAGAAAAATGTCTGACATTTCTTTGTATAACTGATCAGCGAGGAAGTTTGTAGAAAATGTGATAAAAATATACGTACAACAATGAACTTACGAATCAGGAAATATTTTATAACTACATCCAAATAAGATCACAAGTTACTGGCACTTTCAGAATATGGCTGACCTTCAAAGGTTTAGTCTTTTGCTCCCCAGTGGCTCAGCGGTATGTCTGTGGACTTACACGCTAAAATCCGGGTTTCGATACCCGTGGTGGGCAGAGCACAGATAGCTCATTGTGTAGCTTTGTGCTTAATTCAAAACAACAACTTTGGTCTTTTATTCTTCCAACGTTGGAAGTATTAGATTTTTTTTCTTACGTTTGTTCTCAAAGTGTCAATAATCCATCCGTATCACATAATAGTTTTAAAATATAGTGAAACCAAGTAAGCACGTGTTCTCTTATAATTTCAGCATTCGAAAAATAATGAATTGTTTGTTGTATTATCATATTTCCTCAACGTATGTTCATCGATTAGCTGTTCAGTTTCGGCGTTCAATACTTCGTCATGGACAAAGCACGGGTGGTTTTGTTCTGAAACCAAGTCCCATTTCGTCATTGTTTCTACCAGCCGTACTTCGTAATTAAACCCCTAGGTGACTACTTTCTTTAGTAGCGTAGGTGTTTATTTATACATTGTGCTATAAATTCTCGAAACTCTAAAAGGTATTATTACGCACGCGGACCAGCTACAAGGATACCTTGATTACTTTTTTGATATAGATTATGATAAATAAGTGGTTTACCATCTGGTTATACTCCCATTGCTGAAATGTGTTACTTGTTTCAAAATCTGGTTTTGCTCCCATTGCTGAAATGTGTTGCTTGTGTCAAAATAGAAATTATGTTTTAGTTCAGTTACGCTCTATAGTTCCAGCTTAAAACTATTTATATACGTAATATGCCATCCATGCCCCATTTTTTGCATGTATATATACAAATTTATATACCTACATATCTGTTGAATATAAATAGCATTACAGAAGTGAACGTACATATTTTCAGAATGTGCAGTTTTAGTGAGAATTTTGAGAGGTGCATACCTCGCGAGGTCTCACCCCCCAGCTGGAAATTACGGTTATATATGATGTAGCGTACAGGCGAGTGTGTAAATGGTTTCTTTCAATAGTTTTTTTAGACTTTTCTATAAACGTTTGACACTTCATTCGAACTTATCCAGTTAAGTTTACTGTTGAACTACTTATAACAAAAACATATTAATGACCAATCTCAGTATTATTCTGGAATACAATTATTTTATTCTAATAAAAACAACAATGTAATCAACTTAGTTCTAATAAATACCAAACCAGTGAAAGTTTTATATTTGCCCAAGTGACAAACTTTTCAAATATCTCCATTAACAAGAACTGTCTGTCAAACATTCATTTTCAACCAAATCCATACAAAATTATTATTTTCTTCCAACCCAACAGCTGTTAATAATAGTATACCGCACTTGTTAAGCATTGCTATATTTGAATAACTGGTACATTAAAAAACTAAGAAAGGTTAAGTTATCAAAGTATTATAAGTTGAAAAAGAAAGAAAATAAATATTTTTAAACACATCCTTTGAATGAAAGGATGTTGCATTAATCTAATTATATTGTAATATCTATTTTAAAGTATGATGTTACGGCAGAAACTCTGCCTCCCCTATCTAGTTTAATGTAACGATCGGTTATACATTGACTATTGATTTAAGGTCCCCGAGGTGGTTACGGTCCACGGTTAGTTTTCTACATAACAAACAAGCAGTTTTAGAATTCTGTTATTCGTTATGAAGACAAATTGACTTTATAATTGAAAATATTTAATCAGAAATAAAGAAAATTAAAAAAAACGCATGAGTAAGTGTTGCTAAATGTAGATATATATATATATACACACACATTTGGTGTATATATGATGTGTGCGTATGTACGCACACACACACACACGTATATATACGGTTTCTAATTGAAGAAATCAAACGAATGCTCTTAGAAGAATGCCTTTAAAAACATGGAATTTAGCGGAGACCGTTCATAGACCAAAGAATGATCAGCTAGTCAATAATTTGTCTTCATTGAACGTGGGCAACTCATGCAAGTGTTCATTGATCGAGTTTTCTTAAACAAGCCACTGATAACCTTTTCTTCAGGGTACAAGGCAGTTTTTCAGAGTCTGCCTTGTAGGCAGATGGTGAAACTCCAGACTATTATCTAGCAGAACCTCCTACTCTAGGAGCCATTCTGGAGTCTACCTTATTTGTTTGGGAAATCTCAGCCACAACAAATCAATTCATTCGATATTCCTGCTTAATATAAACAGTTACAAGACTTATCGGTTAAGCTGCTCAACGCTAATCTAATTAGCGATTTCTGATTTCGTTAAATCGAATTGTGATTTTTTAAATTTTATTTAATCGCCTATTCGTTCTATGATTATGACATTTATCAACATATCATTTGTAAGAGCTATTGCAATTTCGATCCCCAACATTCACCAAACTGTTCAAAACCGATTGTTTTTATTGTAACAGTTTAAAAAGATTAAATTGCTACAACGTTTATTACGTTAGATTTATAATAACCCACGTAAATATTTTTATTTTACATTCACGTAAATTTTTTTACACACTCTGGTACGTATACATAATTCTCAGTTTCCAGACTTGTACATCTTTAGCTTATACTTAGCACTAGTTTATTTATATTTTTTTTAAAGAAAATTCTCCGTATTAAATTAACTGTTCAGTTCCGAGTGTAGATTTGTAATGGTCAATATTTATTTAATTTGTAATAGTTATTTTCTGCACTTCCAATAATTTGTATCTGAGAAGTGACCACAATACAAATTAACAGTTCAAAATGTTTCATAATTTCACACGCTGTGACAGTCTTCTTCTATTGAACCTATCAAGATCCTTGCAGCAAATGCAAACTAACGTGGCAAGGGTTTAGTTTTGAGAGAGAGAGGGAAAAATCAGAAGAATTCCCTCTCCAACTGGGGTGTTCAGGAACGTTGTAGTTCCTCTTTGTTCCCCTTACATGAGAATTTTTTAAAATATCCATGTAATTTACTTCTTTATAATATTTCAAAAATGGAGTGGGGTATTTGCAAGTGAGAGAAAGGACGGGAGAACTGGACGAGAGCAGCCAGACCTTGGCCCGAGGATGGAGAACCCTGGCGGCTGGCGAGTTGATTTATAAAATTTATTATGATTGGATACCCTAAGAATGGGAAAACGGCCCTTTTCAGAATGAGGCTGAGACCAACAGGTCCGATGCCAGAGAATTTGCTGTGGGGGGGAGGGGGAACGGGAGTACCCCGAGAAAACCCACTTTCACGGCCTGGGCGCCAAAAAATCTACCCAGACCGTGCCCTGAAGTAGCTGAGAAGAAAGAAAAAAAATAAAAACAGATAATTAAAAACTGATAAGTTGTGAGGGTGGTATACATGGGAACTGTTAGCTACGGTCCTGTAGATTGGGTGGTATCTTCGTCATAAACTTTTTTTCACACTTGAAGCCCATTGGTGCAAGTGAAAACGTGGTTTCGTTGGCAGAACAGCTAGCTATTCTTCGCTGGTCTGTGATGCTTTGTTTCTTCTCGAAATTTTGGTTAGAGTTTTCTGCGTGGAGGTAGTTTGTTTTTCAGTTTGTACTGTCGCGTCGATGGTTGTCTTGGTAGTGGTTTGAGTCTGGCTGGTTGTTGAATTCTGTGGATCTGGGATTGAAGTCTGGCATGAACTGTGCTTTTTCTTTCTTGAACTACTGGAACTTGGCGTATTGCTAACAGTGAGAGTTTTCGTCATCTGGGTCGAGTTGTCTGAATCCATCTTCATGTTTCTTCTAATTATATATGGACCTGGCGGTATTTTGGTAGTTTCATGGAAGATTTCTGTTGGTTGTTTGTGGTGTCTGGGCGCTTTGTTTGAACCAGTATTGAGTGGTCATCGATGTGGGCGTTCGGCTCTAAAATGAAATATATGATAATAACAGCCGTCACGTAAAAAAACTGTTCTTCGACGTTGTCACTATCTTCATGAAGTGAGTAGGATGGTTAGTGTTCTTAGTAAAAATTCGATGAACTGCATATACCTTGGCTTGGATTTGGGGGTTCTATGGTTTGTCCGATTTCTTTAATTGAATTGATGGGTCGACACCCCTGAGGAATACAGAATAAAGACCGACTGGACTTTTAGTGGGGGAACAACTTACTTTAAATTCAGTGTTCCATAGCTGGCACAGATAAATTTCGTCTGCAGTAGTGGCTGGTTGGATGAGGATTATGCCCCGACGTAAAATTCGGGTCCTGGACAGTTCGATGGTTGCCCAAGGCGTGACTCGGGCGATCAACGTGGCGACTTGGTCGGCCGTCGACGATTACCGGCAGCACTAACGGCCTGACTGGCGAAGATGAACGTTTCGTTCTAAATAACATGTTGGCAGAAACATTGGCATGTCTAACTTGCTTGAGGACTAACTCTGGACCTTCCGTGACTGTCCTTGCAGCAAATCACACACACACTTTATAAAGAACAATTACACTAGCGGGTGACCTTGAAGCACTTTGGTTTATCTATTCTGTCTTGAAACGCAACATAGTTCCTTATTTTGACAATAGGTTTTAAAATGATTCACGGTTTAGCAGTGACCGTAGAGTTTTATTAATTCTTTCCAGTACGTTGTATATTTCCTCTTTCACGTGTGGATGCTTTCTTGGCTTACTTGTTGATTATGAGATTAGACTAGTTATTGCTTTCGTTTGAAAATCTTATTTAAATATCATTTAACGTTATTTATTTCTTTTTTGATTTTTATTACTGGTGAGTTTATGAGCTTTGTATTAGTAGTATTATAATAATATTTGCATAAATTGTTTGTTATAAGACTATTGTAGTTAAAATATAACCCTGAAACATTCAGGTACATTCCAGTTTTAAACTTCCTACCATTTTTTTACGGATATTGTATCTAGGAACGGATGGTCAAGTAATTTTCTTCGTCCAGGTGGTTAGGGCACTCGACTTGTAATCTGAGGTTCGCAGGTTTGAATCCCCGTTGCAAGAAACTTACTCGCCCTTCCACCTGTTGGAGTGTTATGATGTAACGGTCAACCCCACTATTCGTTGATAAGAGTAGCCCAAGAGTTGGTGGTGGGTGGTGATGACTAGCGAGCTGCCTTCCCTCTAGTCTTACCCTGCTAAATTAGTGACGACTAACGCAGATATTCCTCGTGTAACTTTGTGTGAAATTCAAAACAAACAAACAAACAAAAACAATTTTCCACAATGAATTTACTATGTCAGTGTTGTTTATTTAAGAAACTTCTCTTCTCGTGACATTTCAAATACATTAAAATCATTATACACACTAGTTTTTACAAAAATGGTTTAATTTTTTAAATAGATTCTCTAACGATAATATAAAATATATTTAGGAAGCTGCTCCCCATTTGTATAACGGCATGTCTGTATATTTCCAATTCATTTTATGTCGTTTTATCTGAAACGACGGGATGTTGCAGGTAGACTGTTTAGTGTTTTGCGTATATACTGTGCTCTTGTAATCTAATTTTAGTTGGTCTTTTTGTTTGTCTAAAGTAATATAATTTGTAAGGGGTGTTTTAAACGCTCTCTTAAGTTCTTCAGTGTTTTGGTGTGTTCTGATGTTTTTGGTTTTTTGACTTTCTTTTCTTTACTTATCCTTTAGATGTATCAGATTTTTAACAAATGGAATAAGTCCAAGTTTTAAGCTTATTGTAACGAGTATTTCTGAAAACCATTTTTAAGGAGGGTTATAATGATGTTTCTCTCTCTCTTTATCTCTGGTATTAAAAACAAATGTTCCTTATAAAAATATGAGCTGTTTATGATGCCTGTATTTATATTGTTAGGGAGGTAGTATGTGGCCATATTATAAATGTGGTTTCAATATATCTAAAATTCCTACAGGTTTTAGTGTCTGTTTTCAGGTCAATATCTTTTGAAGTGTTTCATGTAGAAGCAACAGAATACTGATGATAGGCTGAGTCGATGACAATTTTTTTGTAGTTGTTCATATTATCTGGCTTCATGTTGGATGTAAACTGTGCTGATACAGAAAGTTGAGTGTTTTTATCGAGGAAATTGTCACTTTAGAGTTATTTTTAAAGTTCTGTAGTTTTCAAGTCAAGTTGTTAGTTGAGTATTCGTAGTGATTTTACGGTTGGTACTTTGATCAATAACTTAGCAATATCACATCTGATCATTAAGAATTGTATGAGTATTAGGTGCATTTACAATCTCTACAAAGTGGATCATAGCATCTGAGGAGGTTGTCCCTGCTAATGGTGGAATTATATCTACCAGATAGATACCTTATTAGGTTAACTATGAGACGGAAAGAGTAGTCTTAGGTTCACCTTAGGTGTATAGTGTTATTGTAGTACGCTGATAGTTTCTAAAGTATGTTAATATAATAAATGTACCTGCAACGTATCTGAGTTAAATCTGGTGTCTTATGGAAGCTGTTTTAAGGACGTTATCTTCAAAGTGTTCCATTTATCGGTAACTAAGAACTAGAGAAATGAATGATCCCATTGTCAGTCTTCCAACATTACAAGACACATGTAAATTCACTGTATTAAATTAAAGTTAACGAAACTTGCAGAGCCTGAAGAATGTCTGTTATTTAAAGGACTAAGTTTCGTCTTAAAACAAAACAAAATACTCTCACCTTAGATGTAGCTAGAATTACAAGAAAAACAACATACAGACTACAAGAAGGATGAAAGGAATATTTCAAGAGTTAAATTGATTTCATCTTTCAAAAGAATTCACGAGCTGGTAACCAACCAAACTATAATATCATCCTGAATGGAGAACTGTCGTAAAAAACATGGAGGAAAACATCATAGCTAAAAATGACAAGTACAAAGAGAAACTGATTAGATAATACCTCAAACAACACTGCCGGCATGACCAGGTGGGTTAATGCCCTTTCAGCCGTGAGGGCATTATAACGGTTAATCCCACTAATCGTTGGTGAAAGTTGAGTGATGACGACTAGCTGTCTTCCCTCTAGTCTCACACTGCAAAATTAGGGACGACTAGCGCAGATAGCCATCGTGTAGCTTTGCTCAAAATTCCAAAACAAGAAAAAAACATTCAAACATCACGTGAAAGAACTTGGAACAAAATCATTGAAGAAAAAACTGATGAACTACCTGACAGAAAACTACCTCGAAACTATTCAAATGGAATAAAACAAATTAGTCAGTAGTTAGTATTGAATGCTTAAAAAAAGTAAATGGTTAAGTAATTGGACTAAGGTGATCGCATAGGTTACTAATAGTGACAACGCTTGATACCCACTCACCCCATAAGAGTAACTATATAATTATTAATATTCATTGCTTGTTTGTTTTTTAGAATTTCGCACAAAGCTACTCTAGGGCTATCTGTGCTAGCCGTCCCTAATTTAGCAGTGTAAGACTAGAGGAAGACAGCTAATCATCACCACCCACCGCCAACTATTGGGCTTCTATTTTATCAACGAAAAGGGGGATTGACCGTCACATTATAACGCCCCCACGTCTGGGAGGGCGACGATGTTTGGTGCTACGCGGGCGCGAACTCGCGACCCTCGGATTACAAATCATGCGCCTTACGCGCCTGGCCATGCCAGGCCCATTTAAAAAGAGAACGCTATGATTACGGGAAATAATATTTAGACGTGAAATTTCACGGTGATAAAGATTAGGACGTGTTTTGTTACCGTTAAAAAAGATAACGAGCAATGGATACGAAGTTGACAAGAGTTTAAAAATTACACTTTTTCTATGTTTCACGTTCAATTTGAAATCAACAACTGGTTTCGTGTAAAAGATGGCCAAAGAAAAAGTGTAATTTTTGAACTTTTGTCAACTGCTAGATGTAGCTTCATTCAACTATTGTGCTCTTATCTATGTAAAAACGGTTGGTTTGAGTTGAGAACAACGTTTCGACCTGCTTCGGTCATCGTGAGGTTCACAAAGAAAGAAAGAGGAAACTGATCGATTGCTGACGACATGTTTGAAGGGAGTTGTGTAACTGAGCGTAGGAATGTAGAGGGCGTGCTTGTTTTATTTGTTTTTGTTTGTTTTTTTGAATTAAGCACAAAGCTACACAATGGGCTATCTGTGCTCTGCCCACCACAGGTATCGAAACCCGGATTTTAGCGTGCAAGTCCGCAGACATACCGCTGAGCCACTGGGGGGCGAGGGCGTGATTAGATGTTTGATTATATTTATTATTATAGGTATGAAGGTGTTTCTTTGTATTGGTTTATTTTGAGCTTGAGTTGTTGAATAAGTAAGGTTTCTTTAATATTGTGTTTGTTTATGTTTGTTTTTTTATTTAGTAATTGGATGTTTTCTATGGTTATGTTGTGTTTATTTGATCTGCACTGTTTGAAAACTTGTGAAGGTGACTTTTTGTGTTTTTTGAATCTGGTTTTAATTTTTCTTCTTGTTTTTCCAGTTTTGAAGTCATGACAGTTATCACATTTAATTTACAAATAATGTTGGTGTGGTGTTTGTCAATGTAGTTTTTACACAGTTTTGACCTTCGTTTTGTGACTGGTCTTTGAATAAATTTAGTATTACCTGGAATGTGACATTTTTTACCAGTTTTTGTCTAATATTGGTTATTTTTCTGCTGTTGTCGGAAATATATGGTATGCAGCAGTATATGGTTTCGTGATTTTTTTTAATTCATGAGATATATTTACTTTTGTTAGTTGATTTTGCTTTTTGTCTAGGTGTGTGAGGATAATGTTTTCTATGCTCACCAGATAAAATTAACAACGAATTAGACAAAATAAAACAATACTTCATCAACATCAATAAGTTTCCTCCACAAGCCGTATAAAACATTATACCCATAATGACCGAAAAAGGTCGAAATTTTGTCCGCTTCTCTATGTAAAATTTTTCTCAACCCAAACCAGCCGTTTTTACACATACATTTTTCTCTACAAGTGGTTTTTTTTGTCATCCCTGATTATTGTGCTCTTGGTCTGCTTTAAAATGTTCTTTAAATATGATTTCCACATAATTTTTTGGGAATTTTGCCATGTCTATAGTATTTTTGCCGAAGTTTTGGCATTAGCGCATAAACTTGTCTATCAAACTGAGCAAAACTAAGAATGTTGAAAGTAATTCCAAAGGCACTTTTTAGATCTATAACATAGTACTTGTAAACTAACATTATGCCACAGTGTACGTGTGTATACATAATTGTTGAGCTTAAATCGAGTTGATATTTGCCAAAAAAACAATAACCACCACAAAACATGAAATAACATGACCATAACTTTCTTAATGTAAACGAGTTAGTCAACTCTATCATTCTTCCTTTCTGTATTGCTTTTTCTCAGTTTTAAACTGTGAC
The DNA here is from genome assembly GCA_011833715.1 of Carcinoscorpius rotundicauda. NCBI lineage: Eukaryota > Metazoa > Arthropoda > Merostomata > Xiphosura > Limulidae > Carcinoscorpius > Carcinoscorpius rotundicauda. The sequence goes on along the minus strand of CM022393.1, from coordinate 119,500,357 downwards.
CAATTTTAGCAATGTCAAAGATTAAAGAGACATTCTTAGTAAATGTCAAGTGGTTCATTAGTTTAGTATATTTGCATTTTTTTATTTCTAACATAAAATATTTTTCGAGTTCTTCACAGGTTTACTTTTGTAAATCTCGTTCTGTGTTTTTTGTTGTATTTACTTGAATAAACTGTTTTTTATAAGGAAGGTTTACTTATTAATGCAAATTTTCTTTAATTATAACACATAGTAATAATTTCAACAATCCTAACTCTGTAATTTCTCAAATTTTCTTACCCGACTATCTTTGTTAATTATCATTCTACGAATTGATAATGAGAGTTATGGCTTAATGCATCAGACTTAACTCATTAGTTACCCTGATCAATATTTTATACGGAATAACGTAAGCCTAAAAACAAAACGAATACCAGCTAAGATTATCGAATTCTATGCATAGTGATTTTCACTATAATGTATGGTTTCATGTATTTCCATTTGAAATGCGGAGGTTTCGTGTTACGAGATCTCAGCACGTAATCATAGGGATTCATCATGGATGCTAAACACTGTTTGGGAGAAAAACAGTGTGTATTAAGGAAACGGAATTTCATGCAAAATATTAATGTTTCAAAACACATCGCAAGAGTAATTGTTATAGATTTAATGTAATTTTTTCCCATCTCGGTTATCAAAAATTTCTCATACTTTGAATTTTTCTTCAAATTGTATATTTATATATATACGTATATATATATATATATGTATATTTCTATATATGAAGAAAAAAATCAATAAAACAGTGAAAACTAAACATAGTTACTTTTTCATAAAGATTCCAACAAAGTAGACTATTTAACTTTAAAATTTAAAAGATTTATACCAAGAAATTCCAGAACTAAAACTTATCTTTACAAACTAGGGTACATTTGAAAAACCACTACCACTCGTGCAAAAAGATTTAATAGTACGTAAACTGATAGATTTGCCGCACAGATACACAATAGCAAATATATGAATATCTGTATATAAAATATTTAGCACTTATGAAATTATTACAGACAGTTATTATGTTATGTGAAATAAGGTCAAAAGGTGAGTCTTGCGTAAATGTGTAACCTTATTATAGTTTTGACTTCTGCACAATTTACCTCAATTTAAAGATAAAATGATATTTAAGCTACATTGGTACATCATATCGTTGACAATTCTCTGAATCACACAGTTCGGAACAGGTTATAGAGGCATATACTGCACATTGTGTATTGAACTCTAATTATACCAAATCTGGTTCTTTGGTTACTTTTACTTTTAAAAAGCTTTAGATCCTGTTCTGAATAAGAAATAATTTTGTATTCATGCACTATACAAAATAGTTCTCAAAGGGTTTCAACTAGATTTTTACAACAGTATACTAATAAGTAATAATTCAGTTGAATGTAGAATTCTATCTGTTTAACAAAGGAGTCGAGTTCCGCTTCACTACTAAAGTGATTCATAAAGACGAATGTTGTGAGAGGAGAAATTTATTTTTTATTTTCATCTAGAGAACACACAAAACTTTAAATTCAAGCTTTAGTTGTCTCCGACAAAAGAACGTTTAAAAAAATACGTGTTAGTGCTCCAAGCACCACGTTGTGATTCAGTGAGCTATAAAACTGAAGTCATTGTAATGCTAGAATTTCAATTCTAAACGCAGTATCTATTTAGAATAAGTTGCAATTATTTATATTATTTTCGACTGCTTTCAGCACTGATAACAGCAAAAATGTAATTAGGATTTCAAGGGCGAGATGTGTCTAGGAAAGACAACAGGTAACTAGAACTTCACTCAATCAATCGTCATTACGAAACACAGAGAACACTTGAATTATTCATACAAGTAACAAATCTATCTTCTTCATTTTAAATACGCAGTGTGTGTGCAGAAAGGACAGTTATGATAGCCTGTTCAATTTTAATCTTACATCTTTTGAGCACAAAATAGGTTACTTCCATATAATATTCTTTTTTATTTGTTTCATAATATAATAACCATGTAATATGAATATAAAGCGTAAATACACAACTATATATACACATATATAAACAAACTCCTGATGGCTTATCAGTAAATTTGGCAATTTACTTTTAAGTCACAAGCAATGTTGGACACAGTAAAGAGATGGTAACTGTGTAATCACAACCAATGTTGGACACAGTGAAGAGATGATAACTGTGTAATCACAAGCAATGTTGGATACAGTGAAGAAATGATAACTGTGTACTTTTGAACTTAAAAGCCAACAGACACTACACAAAATAAAAAATGTATTATGTTTAAAATAAGTAATTATTTGAAATTACTTTGAATACTTAAGGCACCTGTTTAAACAAAACTATTTGTTGCGTACAACATACGATGTAATCTGCCTTTTAAATATAATAGTACCAGCTTTGAAGAAGGATGTAAGCTATTGGAACGTTGAATATTTTAATAACCGTTGTTGTTTTGAATTCAGCACAAAGCTACACAATGGGCTATCTGTGCTCTGCCCAGCACGGGTATCGAAACCCGGATTTTAGCGTGTAAGTTCTCAGACATACCGCTGAGCCACTGGGGGGCTTTAATAACCGATAAAAGCAGTTATTAAAATATAGTACCAGCTCTTTTACCAAGTCAAAGCAAAATAATTTTGACCAAACATATTCGGTACACAAGTGTATTTTATCGAAAGTAATTATGGACTTGGCAGTGTGCGTGGCTATATAATTTCAGCTCTTACCACCAGTTGGCATTAGATTAAAGTAAAAATAAAAGTTTTCCATGATATTATGACAGGTATGAAATATATCTAGAAGAATATCCACACACGTCTCCGCTATTAAATTACTTGTCAATAAGTTCTTAACGTCTGTAAATTTAAATTAAAAAATATATTTTACAATAAGCAAACTCGTCAAAATTGTGCTAAAAAGAAATATATATGTACATATTCTATTTCATTAATTATAATTTTAATTTAATTGTTATTGTTTATTATCAAGCAACACAATAGACTGTTTGTGTTCTGCCCATTTGACCATGAACTAATCCTAATTCCCTTAAAACTTATGCTAGAAAAATTCTAGAGATAACTTTAGATATTTAAAAAATACGTTAAAGTATGACAACACAAATTATAATATTATTAGGTACAGATATCAGTTGTAATAAACATTTCGATAATTAATAATTTGAGCGCTATCTCTTTCAGTCTGTTTTGCCCAATAATTTTACTAAAGTTCTAAAGGTCTGTGTAGATTGGTTAATTTAGGCCATTTCTGAACCGACGTACTTAACATAAAGTAGAAAATAAAACTGAACACTTAACAAATGTAGCTAAAATAATAAAATGTCTATCCATAGCAAAGCTACTATGGCTATTCGTGACTGTACCTAATTTTGAGCTACTGACCAAACAGAAAGATCACCATTCAGCACGCTTTTCGAACCATAGTTCACCATATTGAAACAAAGATTGGTCTTGAACACACTCGCAGCTTAAAGCGCTAGGAGTATTTTGTTATATCGCACGCATTCGAGCTCGGTTTTCCAGCTCAAAAATCCTGTATTCTAATTGTTTGAGTTTTGCTCAATGCTACACGAAGTTTATTTGCAAAAGCCGTCCCTCATTTAGTAGTGAAAGACTAGAGGGAAGGCAGATAGTCATCACCATCCACCGCCAATTCTTGGATTACTTTTTTAACAACGAATAATAGAATTGACCATCACAATGTAATGATTCCGTAGCTGAAGCAACCGTGAGCATTAAACAGAAGTAAGGTTTGATTCCTGTCGGTTAACACAGCTGATAGCCCGATGTGTGTTTGTTATCAAAAACCATACACGCATTAAATAAAGTATGTGTATATTGAAACTTAAAATGAGTCTCTTAGCATGGATAATTATTCTGGTTTTGTTGTTTTATTTTGTAGGTACAGTCAGTTTGTTTGTTTTTAGTAAACAATATATTGCTCTTCAATCTTTGAAATTAATCTTACTATTTTCCTTAAGCATTGTCATAAAGAAATAATGCCTGAAAGAACTGTATATTGGGAAAAAAATCACAAGAATATCCAAAGAAAGAACTGAAGGAAATCATATTCTTAACAAAACCACATTGAAATTATCTAAGTTATTGGAGAAGAGCTGAAAATTTGAAAAACAATTGGAATATATCAAGAAACGTTTGGATCAAATAGTTTTATAAAGTTCGCAATCAAACTGGATACAAATTTATTACCAGTTTCACTAAATTCGTATTTAACTTTTCTGTATTTGATTGTGGTATCTGTAATCACATGTGCAGTTTCTTCTATGACTTTTAGAAGGTTCGCATCTGTAAATAAAAATCGTTTATCTGTAGTTAAATCCATAACTACACAATGAGATAGTTATACTCTACCACTGTGCCACTGAAGGGGCAGCATAAATCTTGAGCTGAGTGACTTAAGAACCACTGAAGATCGAAATAATCTAATAATTATCTTTCGAAAATACACTGAAATCGATTAGTGTTTGTTTCGATGACATTAATTTTAAACTATTGACTACCCAAGTAGAATAAATTAAACAAGATACCAAACGATGCAGTTTTGACTTTGATGTTATGAACCTAGTAAATATAATGAATTTTACTTTCTAATATCAGGAACAAATCTCAATCAGATGGAGTGTTGGTTTGATTCACTACATCCAATGTCGTGGATAACAGTGTAATAATGCTATCACATTGTCTTACAGCTTACGGAATTCGATTCGTTGATTGCTCAATCAGTAATGAAGACAGTTCATTCATCTGCGCAGTATTAAAGTCAGAACACACAACTTTTTCTTTAAATGCAATGCGTATAAATGTGACGATCAGAATTTATTATTCAGTAAGGCAAAATGCATTGAAGGATATTCTTTATGTATTCTTTATTCTTTAAAAATAAATTAGTAGATTCAAAGCTACATGAGGACTTTCTGGGTTAGCCGTCTCCAAGGTGACATGTCCCGCAGACTAGCTGGGTTCGATTGAGTGTATTAGTTCAAAATCAAAAACAGTTGACACAGCTAGTCTTATGGATAATATTCGAAACCAGTAAATTGATTAGTTAATTTTAGGTTCATGCACATATCGCAAAAGGTTTGTTTGTAGTTAACCGCAAAACTACAGTGGGTTATTTGTTTTTACCTCAGTACTAGCTGCTGTACATTTGAGAGTTGGAGGCTTCCTTGTGTTGGAGTAAAGTAACATTGATCTGTCGACTTCGGCGAAAATTTTAATCTCGAATTCTAGCATAGTAAGTCCGTAAACTTACCGTTGTCCCATTGACGAACGTGGCAGGATATAATAACAAAAACGAAAGAGAAGCGCATTATTTCTCTTTAGCCTAGCTTCGAATCTAATACAGAATATTATAGTTTTCGCCTATGTGAGTTTTAGAAATTAAACAACAACACATAACAAAAGTCTTTATTATTATTAAATATGTTCAGTTTATAGGTTGCCAAATATGAAAAAAACAGAAATATCATACCATCTACTTAATGATAAAATAAATAAGTGAATAAGATGAAGGACGTCTTTTCGGTGAAGTTCATATTTATTTTACAACTTCTTGTTTTGTCGACTTTTTAGTCAAAATATAGTAAATGATGGAATTTAGACACTTACAATGATAGAACACAATATATTTCATTCAAATGTAATACACCAATTAACATAAGGATTCTCACATCAAAGTGAAGAAGTTGCAATCCGTGATATTACGTAATTAATGAAGAAAATTAAATATTCTTTTAAATATAGAATTAAATAGTAGTTTATAAGATTTCAAATATTAATAAGACAGCAATATTAAAGAGTGTTTTTAACTTTCTCTTTTTTTTTGCAAAAGGGACGACGTTGTAAATATAAGGGTTAGGCTTAATTCGTGAGACTGCTGATCGAAGGAGCCAAGGGTTATTTGGAGCTCAGACTGCCATTTGCAATATATCCTTTCCTATACAGCTACATCTATTCACTGCAGGATATCCTTTCATATACAGCTATAGATATTTTCTGCAGGATGTCCTTTCATTATCCAGCTATAGATATTTTCTGCAGGATGTCCTTTCATTATGTAACTACAGATATTTTCTGCAGGATGTCCTTTCATTATATAGCTACAGATATTTTCTGCAGAATGTCCTTTCATTATATAGCTACAGATATTTTCTGCAGGATGTCCTTTCATTATATAGCTACAGATATTTTCTGCAGGATGTCCTTTCATTATGTAACTACAGATATTTTCTGCAGGATGTCCTTTCATTATATAGCTACAGATATTTTCTGCAGAATGTCCTTTCATTATATAGCTATAGATATTTTCTGCAGGATGTCCTTTCATTATGTAACTACAGATATTTTCTGCAGGATGTCCTTTCATTATATAGCTACAGATATTTTTTGCAGAATGTCCTTTCATTATATAGCTACAGATATTTTCTGCAGGATGTCCTTTCATTATACAGCTTGTGCTAACCTCTCAGTGAAGTTTCCTTGCACACTATGTTCTGTTTGATTTTTCTTGTGTAAGGTGTGTTATATGAAATTTTCCAATAAAAAATAAAATGCATGCAGTTTAAAAATACAATTAATTACGTAATATCACGGATTGCAACTTCTTTACTTTGATGTGAAAATTACTTGACGTACAGTTATATTTATTGAATTCATTGAACAGTACAAGATATAGTTTTCTGGTTAATTAAAAATCGTTAATTTTTAATTAACACGTGTTTCTTTGTTAATAAAGAAAATAATGCCATTAGTCTTTCAACCTCTGAATGTGTACTTATATCATGTAAGAATCTACATGAAAGGTATTTCCTATCCATCAAAAGAAAGGACGGTTTGCGTGCTTCAACAATAGCTATGTTATCCATAAACAACGTTTTCAATTCTTAATTCATTTGTTCATCAAATATTCAGAATAATACAGTGTAAGTATAGATTCATGTAAATATTAAAATATATTTTGACTTCTGTGTATTTTTCTCTCACTTCCTGTTCCTCTACACGAAAGCAAGACAAGATGAATAATTTTGAACTAAGTTTCAGAGACACTGAATTCCTCTGAAAACTTATTCGAAGAGAATGAACAATAAATACTTCAAGGTACTAACATATAATTACATTTGTTTTATTACGCGTCTTCTGATTTTCTACTTATTGGAATCAAAGTTGACTTAATTATAAATTCATATTTCATTAATTAATTTTACCTGAGTATGTAAGTATCGTACACACAAAAAGAAATATCAGTTTGTATATGATTTTCTTATTGCAAGATTAACTCTTGCAGCGAACTAACATAAATATTAAGTATTGCAATGGTGTACTATAGTAAAAACACTTCGACGAAGTTTCGTTATTTCACTATTAAGATAATTGCTCAAGTAACAAGCATTTCTAAGCTACTTTGTGATTTATTTCTGTGGGTGGCCCGGCATGGCCAGGTAGGTTAAGGCGTTCGATTCGTAATCTAAAGGTCGCGCGTTCGAATCCCCGTCACACCAAATATGCTCGTCCTTTCAGCCGTGGGAGCGTTATAATGTACGGTAAATCCCACTATTCGTTGGTAAACAAATAGCCCAAGAGTTGGCGATGGGTGGTGATGACTAGCTGCCTTTCATCTAGTCTTAAACTGCTAAACTAGGGACGGCTAGCGCAGATAGCCCTTGAGTAGTTTTGCGCGAAATTAAAAAAACAAAACGAAATTATTATGGTTTGTTTTTTTTTGGTCAACACTTAATATAGTTATCAAACTATAGTTTGATTGTAAATTCGAATTGTTGTTCTTCATTATCACCTGGAGTTAACAAATTATATATTTTAACCTTCGGGCAAATTGTATGACATAACCTACGAATACCAAAATTGGTGCGTGTTCCTCAAATTTGACTTTCATTATTTAAGGTTAGAAAATTTATTTTATGTATGAAGTAAGTAAAATATGAAAAATATTGCTTTTATGTGAAGCGATCCCGATGAACAAAAGCACTTATGTATATTCATTTGTTTGTACAATTAGAGTAACGAATCAATGTATCTTAAAAACTTAACGTGCTACGCGACAGTAGAACTTCACATAATTACCTCAGTATTCATCCTGATAATGCGAGAGATAATTCAACAGAACTGTTGAAGATATTAGCTAATTGTAACTGTTCTGAAAGGATTAAATACGCGAAAACGATTTTTCACTATTTATGATACCTCTGACGTGTTAAAATTAAACACTTTCCCTTTCTTTTCGGTAATATTTGAGAAATGAATTAATCATGTAAGTCTTATAAATGGAAGTAAAAAATGAAAATGCAGTTCATTTAAAGTTTAAATTCAATACAGTAAATAATATCGCAGGCATCTAATGGACTTTATGTTGTATTTTGTTCAAGCAAAGCCGAATTAGATTATCTGCCGTGCCCAATGCTGGGAATCGAATTCTGGGTATTGGTATTGTAAATCCATAAACTTACTGGTGTCTCATCGAGATACAATAGAATTAAAAAGATCAGTGGGTGGGAGGTATGTTACATGAAAAGGCTTTACAAAACGGAAGGGCGTACCTTATTTATTAGCGTGCAGAACTTTATCGTAGGTTTCAAATTCACCTCCCGATGTTGCAAGGTCGTGATCGGTATTTTTGAATCGTAGATGCGTTATTATAGTAACAAAAGAACTCCACTATTTGATTTGGATGTTCAAGGTACTGGCGGTGATTGTCCAGTCTATCAGCGCAATATTATGGACTGCTAGCTCAAATAACTCTTACGTAGTTTTGTGAGAATATCGTTATCACATTTTAACATGAATTCCAAGTTTAAAATTTTCCAAGAAACCGCTAATGGAAGTTAAATTTTTGTTTGTTTTTGTCAAAAGGGTGGAAAGTGGTAATTTATTTTAAATGAAGAATATCTCTGAACATGTTTGAAAATAAAAAACGGTTTACTCTTTCTAAGATATACAAACTGCAGAAAATATCTGTTGCAATAATATTTCCATTCCATTTGCCTGTCTGTTGGTAAACCCTACGTTTCTGTGTTTCATTTACTTATGAAACTCTGAATTTCTTTTTATCATTAACCACTTTTAGTTCCCCCCCCAAAAAACCCAAAAAAACAATGGTGATAACACGTGGTTTACATGAAATACCTAACATTTCCCGTGAGGTTCGGAAATACGTGGTATCAGTGTAAATCAGATTACTGTTTGGGAAAACATAAAAATATAACATAAATGCTACTGAACCACTATAAATTGTTTGTACAAGAGAACAAACGAGTAATGTAAAACTTCTGTTATTTCAGAGCGCAATCCAATCACATATATCTATGTGAACAAAGAGAAAGATAAGTACATGTGTGGTTCACGTTTCGGCTGCATTCCGAAACGCTGACCATATGATGGAGCCTCAAACGGATTTTAGCATGTTTTAATTATGTTACATATTTCGATTATATTCTGTTTATTACTTAAAATATTTTAACTGTTCTATTAATTTCGGTTATATGCTATTATTTAACCTCTGACGAGAAACATGTATTATTCAAATCACTAAAATTAATAATCGGAAGTTCTAATTGATGTGAAAGCTTTAAACAAATTCCGTTTTTTTGAATTCGCAGGGCGTAGTTTCGATATTAACAGCTAAACATGTTTTATTATGTAAATATATGCTGTTAATGTAACGAAATGATCAATCTATTGACACTGGTAAAGTTTCCGTGGAATTCCTTTCCTGCTAATATGTATACACACAAACATATATGGTGCGATGGTTTGCATTATCAATATTACGTTGACGAACTGTACCATAAAAGTAGGCGTTACTTAGAATTAAAGCATAATTTTTCATCATTCAATTTCGCTGTATGATAATTGAAATAAGAAAGTACTTAGCACTCTTTAACTTCTTGAATTAGAAGTACAATGCTGCACTTAGGTAGCAAAATAACAAAGATAATTCATATAACTAATACAAGAGGTTTATATAAATGCTCAACTCCTATGCTTAGTCTTAAATTTGGAAAATGATATATTAAAAAAAAAAGATTGTTTGCTTTCTTTGGTTATTATGTTATTAATCATGTAATATAAAACATGTGGTAATGATATAATTTAGGATTTACATCCTGATGTATGGTAAAAAGAGAGGAAATAATATTTCATTTTATGAACACTATAATCTGTAGAATGTAGTAATCCTTGCCTTCCAGTGGCACAGAGGTATCTCTGGAGACTCACACCAATAAATAAGTGATTTTGATATCCGTGGTTGGCAGAGCACAGATAGCCCATTGAGTAGCTTTGTGCTACAAACAAGTAAATATCAATCCTTAACAAGAAGACATAAAATGTTGCAATCCACTAGCATAAAGACATTTCATCCCATTAAACTAAGAAACGTTTCACTACACCAACACGCCACGATCTGAAAATAATTTAATCCATTAACATAAAGATCTATACAAAGTTGAAATCCATTAGTATAAGAACGCGAAAAGCGTTAAAACGACTCCATGATGACGATGAATCCTCTTGAAGTAAATATGTATTCTATCATAAATATAGCTGGTATGAGTTTTAAAACTTTAATTACAGTACAGAACAACGTTTCGACCTTAAGTCATCTTCGGGTTAACAAAGAGAATTTGCAACTGATCAATACCGGACACATGTCATAGGAACGAAAGTATAAACGGTTACGAGATTGTAGGGGCGTTGTAGTTAGATGTTAGTTTATTAATTAGTACAGGTATAAAGGTGTGCCTTTATATTGGTTTAATTTGGGTTTAAATTACTGTATATATATATATATATATATATGGCTTCTTTGATTTTGCGTTTATTTGTATTTGGTTTCCTACCTAGTATATTGGTGCTTCCTATGATTGTTTGACTTATTTAACTTGTAGTGTTTAAAAATATTCAAAGGTGTTTTATTCTTGAATCTGGTTTCCATTTTTCTGCTTATTTATTCAGCATAAAAGTCATGGTAATTTTTTATTTGTATTTTATAAATAAAGTTGGAGTTATGTTTGTCAGTGTAGTTTATATAGTATGGATTTTGATTCTGTACTTTATTTTAATTAAAGTTTTAATACCTATATTAGCCATTTTAAGAATACCTTATTTCAATCCACAAATAAGATTATCAGAATTCCTTTCAGTTCGATAATATATGGACTTGGATAGGAGAACGCACATATTAAGATATAAAGTGTGGTTTTTTCTTAGCAGAGCGTTACTTTGAACATTTTGAATACCATACATACATTTGACAGAAAATAGAACCTATACATATATATTCAGAATACAAAGCACATTAAAACAGTAATAATTCGCCTAATACTTCATCAATCATATTTTACGACAACAAAAACAAAAGATTGTTTCTGAATAATAAATATGTGTAGTATATATTATGAAATTGTTATAAACTTATGATTAACTAACAACAAATAAATGCAATATCTTTATTACTACAAATCACAAATCTGACACAAATACGGATGTAGTTTGTTTCAAAATCAATTAGTCAAAACTAACTAAAACTTTCAAAAAAAATATTGAAACAGCAAAACATGTTTGCTTGAGCAAGAAGTGGGAATTTTATGTTCGGAACTAGTGTTTGGAGACAACCATACCTTTCTTTATTACATTCATAACCTTCGTCCACGACTGTGGCGGTATGAAATAGTTATTGAAATGGTGATTAATGTAACTGGCTACGGATTTACACTTATAGCAGTGGATGTATTATAAAACCCCATAAAATAATTTTTTTTAGTTGAATTATTACCTGGAGAAAGCCATTCAGGTGGTGAACACTGCTTATTACACCTGTCATGCTCCTCGCTCCGGGTGATGATGACTTTTGAATAGCCTGGCATGGCCGAGCGCGTTAAGGCGTGCGCTTCGTAAGCTGAGGGTCGCTGGTTCGCGCCCGAGTCGCGCTAAACATGCTCGCCCTCCCAGCCGTGGTGGCGTTATAATGTGACGATCAATCCCACTTTTCGTTGGTAAAGGAGTAGCCCAAGAGTTGGCGGTGGGTGGTGATGAATAGCTGCCTTCTCTCTAGTCTTACACTGCTAAATTAGGGACGGCTAGCAAAGATAGCCCTCGAGTAGCTTTGTGCGAAATTCCAAAACAAACAAATGCTCCTCGTTGATATTTTAAAACTAGATACTTCAATTCTCGGGGTCTTTGATAGCACCAGTTAATCCAATGTGCGTATGAAAGTGTCGTTAGGTGAAAAAAAAACATCTTAAATCCTTTTTATTGAAGAATTATTATTGCTGACATCTAGCTACTTAATTATATATATATATATAGCTATCCTGTTTATCATAGAGGTATTCGAAGTTATATCATTAAAAAATATAGGCCTCTTGTATACCTTTATAATAGAGTTTACAATATCAAAATTCAAACATGTAAAATGTGTATAGTATCAAACGTACTGTTAGATATTTGTTTGGAAGTAAGATCTTTATAAAAAAACACATCAATGTTTATGAAATATGCACTTAACAATTTCTTAGTTTCACACAGAATCTTATGAATTGTATTAAACTAGCCTAATACTTTTTAAATAAATATAAATTAAAGTAAATCCAGCTTTAAAACTGTGTATAAATTGATAACATAAATAATGTGTTTACGTTAATGCATTACCGTGTGCCTGTATCTTCAAGGCGCTGTATCACTGCTACATATTTAGCGCCTTTATTCTTGATTCATGGATAATTCCTCACAATTTGAAAGACATTAGTACAGCAGAATTGTTAAACAATTTAAAGACAAGGGCCATGACTTTTTGAATAAATTAAGTCTCACTATTCTTCGTAGAAACGAAAAATTAACACAGAGAAGCATTTATTGTATCAGGCTCCGAAATCAAAACCCATATTAATTTAAAATAATGTACTTATCCGCAAATTTTAAAAAAATATGGTTATGAGAAAGAACCCTTCGACCCAAGAAAACCTGGTTATATTTATATATATCCTGGCATCATTAATTCACAAGCCACACCTTGAGTTAAGCAACTGTTTTATTATATATATAATATGACAAAGTAAACCGTAGAAACTGTTTCAATCATATATCTTCAAAGCCTCATGACTTTAGTAGACTTTAGTGTTTCTAGTCTGCTTACGAGTAGTCTTGGAAGTTGATATTTGCATCTGGAGGAGGGTCCTTGGAAAACTGGTCAAGATGATCGTGGCCTTCTCTGAAGTTTGTTGCAATGAAAACTGTGATGTTGGAGAGTAGTACATATTGATACCATCAGAATGATTACGACCGTTTTTAATTGATCGATTGGTTTATGCCTCAAACTTGTAATCGATTTTCATTAAAATTTACAAAAAGCAATTTTAAAGGAAATAAATCAGTTCAAGTGAATAAAACATTTCTTTATATCTTATGATTTGTATTCGGCTGGAAAGTGGTGATGCATTAATTAAATCATTCCAATTTGCATTTTGAAAAATTAAATGCTCGCATCACTGGAAAAAGGCAGTGGATTTTAATCTTAGTTTGCCTTTTAATTTCTCACCTCTGGTACAGCGGTAAGTATATGGATTAAAACGTTAAAACCAGGGGCTCGATTCCTCTCGGTGGATTCAGCAGATAGTCCTATGTGGCTTTGCTAAAACACGCACACACACACACACGCCTTTTAATTTACGCAGTTTATATATTTACAGAAAAACTTGCGAATAAGTTGTATTTATTCAAAATAATGTTCTAATTCTCCAGAAATATATTTAACTAAATATTCCATGACCTTTTTGACAGATTTATTGAAATATATATTTAAGACATACTAGAACTTAGTCTTAAAAATAGGAGCTTGTACAATTCTTCAAAAAAATAAATCAATTTGTGCAATACTATATTGTTACTCCATTACCTCACTCTCGGGGTCCCCCAGTGGCTCAGCGGTATGTCTGCGGACTTACACGGTAAAATCCGGGTTTCGATACCCGTGGTAGGCAGAGCACAGATAGCCCATTGTGTAGCTTTGTGCTTAATTAAAAAACAACAACAACAACACTCTCGGGGGTTGAGCAATAAGTTTAAGAACCTTTAACTATAAAAGTCACGTTTCGACATCTCACGTTTGAAACACTGATTTAGGTTTGTACTTAACAACAAAACGGATAAATTTATTTTCGAAACGAGAAAAATTAACTGTTGTATTCTATGTATTTCAAGATAAATTCACCTACCGCTCTTGTTTGTTATCAATACTTAGTTACTTTATATATGGATTGAATAAAACTTCTTTGTCCTAAAATTCAACTATTTCAATCTTGTCTACCTGTACAACTTGTTAAAATACTTCGCCATGCAGTCTAGAGAGTAAATAATTGAAGTTGAGGAATGAGTTTGCAATTTATTATTTAAAATGAACCTCATGGTAAGTCAGTGTCAATCTTAAATTAGAAATTTCATTCATGAACTAGACACAGTGCAAGGAACCCGTTATTTTTTGTGTGCTTAACCAAAGACAAATCGGCACATTAAAAGCTATTGTATCTCAAATTAGCACCTAAGTCATATCATTGACATTAAAGGTATATTATTTTATCTTTGTCGTTGAACTGACATCAGAGGTATATTATTTTACCAAAGTCACGGCATTAGCATTACAGGTTTATTGCTTTACCTAATACATGACATTGACATCACAGGATATGTCATTTTCTCCACAAATGACTGAATTTTGGTGTTTTGTATTAATTATTGTAGCTACAAACACATGTTATATTGTTTTTATCAATATTGTAATAAATCTGTATTTACACGCTACTTACACTTTTAACACCAAAGTTGCAAATTAAACGCATAAAATATGATGCTCTCAGTGGCTTAGTGAAAACGCTTACAATGCTAGAAAAACAGGTTTCGATACCCATGGTGGACACATCACAGATAGCTTTGGCTTCACAACAACAAACAAACAAGTAATATTGTGCTTCCAGGTTCTTCAGCAAATGGTATAATTTTACATCTTTGTTAAAGATAAGTTTTGTTAATCTTGACACTCTCAAACCACAATAAAATTTCCAACAAAATAACGGAATGAAACACCTAGGTGTATGTGAGACATATCATAACCAAAGATTCGTTGTATATGCGGGCGTGTGTGTGTGCTTATATAAAAAGACTGAGAGAAGATGTTAAGGAAACGTTACAACATTTACAGTGATCCTTTTACTGTATTTGGATTTGGAAGAAAGGCGGTCGCAAATTCTCCGAACACACAGCTTCAGATTCTAGTGATCCGATCGATGCAAATATTGGTTCAATGTACTTTTTGAACTTACGATAGTTCACTATCGTAGTAGTGCTCGGTTACTTACGATATCAACATACTGAAAATAAGAGAAACCAAGAAAGAAAAATGTAACCTAACTCCGTTAGTTACGGATCACCAGTTGATGGACTTTGAGCAATATTTCGCAATAAGTGAAATTGGAATACAGCAGTATTCTTAAAGTAAGTTAATTGGTGCATCTGTTTATTCGGTTACAATCTGGTATTCTTATGTTTCTTCTGTTATATTGTTTGAAAACTGCGACATAGCAATTTATTTTCATCTTTCTGATAAATCAATTTTCGACCTCTGGAAGCGAAAAATTACTATTAAAGTAATATATACAGTTATAAAGGTTTACTTCTATTTAAAGTACTCGTGGTATTGAATGCTAAATAACACTTTATTACTTTAAATATCATACACGAATTAACTAATAAAGATAACCTTAAAGTACAAGAAGTTGAACAAGATTTATAATGATGATATTCAATTGCACAAAGAAACTTTTATTGAAAGCAGATGTGTATGAAACGAGAATTATTGTATATTTTTTGTTACACTTCATGATTTGTTGCGCATACTAGAGAGATTCAAATATATTAGTAGAAAGTTTAGAAAAAACGACCTTTAAAGTCCAAGTGTATATAAAAATTGTTTTCATTTTAACCAACGTTTCGCCTTTGTGACTTCATCAAGGTTAATATACACAATTTTTTTGATATTAGAATATTTTGATGAATTTTGAGTTTTAAATTACTTCAATAAATTTTCATATTTACATATTTTTTTACAACATGGTGTTTCTATGAACTGCTACATTTACACACTTTTGTACAATCCTGTGTTTCTCTGAACTATTACATTTGCAACTTGTTACTTTGAACTCAGAATTACGTACATCGTATAAAAAATGGTATTTCGATGATTTTCTCACATTTACATTCAGTGTACAATATTAATCTTTCTGTTAACTGCCAAATTTGTGTTTGTCATATACAACTTGTTATTTTATGATATGTTACACTTTCATTCATTACGTTCACCCTAATACTTCAATAATTTATACACATTATGAACAATCCGATATTTGAATGATTGTGTCGTATTTACACACGTTATGTACAACCCGCTAGTTCGAAGAACTTACACATCTACGTACAGCATGTACAACCTGGAGTTTTGAATGAACAACTACATTGGCGTACATCGTGTACATCTCGATATTTCGGTGATTTGTCACATTTAGACACGTTTACTAATCAGATAGTTTGAAACATTTATACGTTGAAGTTAATACAAAATAACAAACTGTAAGCAATCATTTTTGTTATTCCAATACCACAGAGGAAGTTTGTTTGTTTTTGAATTTCGCACAAAGCTACTTGAGGGCTATCTGTGCTAGCCGTCCCTAATTTAGAAGTGTAAGACTAGGCAGTTAGTAATCACCACCCACCGCCAACTCTTGGGCTACTCTTTTACCAACGAATAATGGGATTGATCGTCATATTATAACGCACCCACGGCTGAAAAGGCGAGCATGTTTGGCGCGATGGGGATGCGAACCCACGACCCTCAGATTACAAGTCGCACGCTTTCACACGCTTGGTTATGCCGGCCCGCCAGAGCAAGTAACGAGGAAGTAGAAGTTATAATGAAAATAAAATATTTTTAATTACGTGTAATTCAATAGCATTTTTCGGGTACAGACATTATAAAGTGCTCATTTCGATGAATGTAAATAATTATTTATATATTATGAAATGCATTATTTCAGTAAATGTATAAATACATATATTTACATATTTGAAGAAAAAAGAAACTTATATTTGCGTGTACTTTTACATTTACATGTATTGTGAACAATCCAGTACTTTTATAAGTTATCAAATTTACTTACATCATATCTTGAAAGTGTAACTGTATATATTACATGAGGAAACTACTTGGACTTAAAAAAAATACAACATTTTAGGTCTATTCGATATTATGTTCATATATATTGCCAATATGGTATTTGTTTTTTAATTTCTCTTCAAAAAATCAAGTAGGAGTCATAGAATAACTTGAATTGCTTGTCAGAAAATGTTTTACAGCTCAAAACCAAACTTATCTTTGCCTGAGCTCAATTTAAAGCAAAAAAAAAGAGAGAGATGGATTCTTCACAAGTTTGAGCATAGTATGTATTTGTTTTCTTATAGCAAAGCCACATCGGGCTATCTGCTGAGCTCACCGAGGGGAATCGAATCCCTGGTTTTAGCGTTGTAAATCCGTAGACTTACCGCTGTACTAGCGGGTGGCTTAAGCACACTAAAAATATCTCTTTACACATACAAACAATTAAATTTTAAAGGTAAGGGTAACTTTAATGGGAAGCTTTGAATGTGTTCAAATATTAATGTATATATCAGTTTACAAGAGCAACCTGCTCTAGATCGAGATAACCTACCATTAACAGTATAAAAAGGAAGGCTTCCATTCTTCTTAAAGCGCAGGCATTACGCACGTCTGTCACAACTCACAACAAAACAAGGAATATCCTTAAGGTGTCGCCCCGACTTACCAGTGGAACAGAACGCTATTTATTTCCATACAGCGTGTTCTGCGTTAACAACAATAATTCCTACCAGAACGCATATGTAATAATCGAATTAAATAACCTAGTGCAGTGAGTAAATAAAGTCATATGAACGTAATGGGTCATCTAATCACGTTATATATCACGCAAACATGCACATAACTTTCAAAAGTTCTTTTCATATAGATCAGAAAAGGTATGACATTTATGGTATGCTCGCATAGCACACTGGTATTAACCTCAGTTGATTACTTAGATGGATTTATTCGTGTCTAAAATAAGCATTGTTCACTGTCATATGTTATATATTTTCAAATGATATTTCTAAATGTGAACCTAATCATTATCAGGTGACAAAAGGTCACTAATTTTTCAATACGGTGTTATGTGGAATGTGACTTATGTTTCAATAAGATGTTATATGGAATTAAAACTCCACAAGAAAAGTGGAAATAGCTCCCACCTTTCTAAATCTGTTATTTAAAGCAAAAACGTCTCACGTTTGTAAAGGTATTTAAAAGTGAAATATTTCCATGTTTGGAAAGCTGTTAATTTGAATTGAAAGACTTCACACGTTTGGAAAGCTGTTGTTTAAAATGAAGATTTCCTACGTTTGGAAACTTGCCATTAAAGCCGAAATATCTCTCACATTTGGAAAGCTACTATTTCTATATATTTTAGAAATGATATCAATTTTCAAGATTAGCATGTATTATAGGAGACTGAAACACCTCTAGACATAATGCTTGCATAAAGTGAAAAATAAAAATTATCCACCAGTTAAACCTCCGTCGTATTTAATGTAAATGTTAACTTCATTAAAGTGCTACACGAAGAAAGTCTTGTTAAATATGATATTCTTATAAAATTAAACAGGTTTATGGATTTACCAGTTAAACTATTAGAGTTAATTTAACAAGTATATAAACTTACACTCTAAAGAAAGAAAGCGATTTTTAATTTCTACTATAATTTATAAAAAGGATGAAAAATTACATTTTGAAGAAACAAAGGTAATTCAAATAAGTCCTAACTTAACCTTACACCTTTATTTTAATGATGTGTAAGCCCACAACTTAAAGGTATAAATTTAAAATAAATAAAAGACCTCAATAAATATATAAAGAGAAAATCAACTTATTCTTACATGTATCACAATACTACCTCTGAATTTTCGCAATCTGCACTCTTTTCACTAAAGGAAATCAAACTCTGGGTTTTAAGATTGTACACAAACGAATTTAACGTTAACCGACTTGGAAAAAAAAAAAGAGTGTAAAAATAACACTATGTAACACAAATTTTATTCTTGGATAGCACGTGTTATTTCTTAATTGCTTATATTATTAAAGTACAAAAAACGGCCCTTTTTCCCTTCAAACTTTGTTTTTGTGACCTGGATAACGTAATTTAGAAATTAAACTATTTTCTATGTTAAAACGGGCAAATTTGCACATTTTCATTTACATAAGGTCTGAATAAAACAGTATATGAATCAATATTTACATGTATTTTTTCTAAAGTTACACAAAATGAATAAAAATGTTGAGAAGTGAGTAGTTTTTCGAGACTTGCGACTGTAATGTTAATCACTTTCACTTATCAGCCCCCATATATAGTATCCCATCATGTTTTCTTTATACGCTCCCAGGTAACAAATGAAAAGTTTGAAAATAAAAATAAGTCTTTTCCAGTTACTTTAAACATAAGTAATTGAGAAATAACTGTTAATTTGAGTTGAAAGACTTTACACGTTTGGAAAGCTGTTATTTAAAATGAAGATTTCCTACGTATGGAAATTTGCCATTTAAACCCAAAATACCTCTCACATTTGGAATTGGGAAATAACACTTTCTGCTCAGGCACAAGAAAAAGTAATCATTTTGTAACATAGTGTAATATTTTTAATACGATGTGTATAAAGAAGAAATTTACTATCAGGATAATACCATTTACACTGTTTAGATTGCTCTTTTTGTCTATTCTAACACAGTGTTATTTATCATGCTTTTCAATACAATAATGTATTTTGTTTGTTTTTGAATTTCGCGTAAAGCTATACGACAGCTATCTGCGCTAGCCGTCCCTAATTTAGCAGTGTAAAACTAGAGGAAAGGCAGCTAGTCATCACCACCCATTACCATTTCTCACCAACGAATAGTCGGAGTGAATGTCACATTATAACGCCCCAACGGCTGAAAGGGAGAACATGTCTGGTGTGACACAGATTCGAACCATCGACCCTCGAATTACGAGTCGAGTACTCTAATGTATATAGTTCACTTATCAAAGCTTTTGACAAAACCTAAGTGTTGAAACGCAGTCCTAATATCCACTTTGAAACTAAAAACATATTTTGATACAATACTTCGATAATCATACACTGAATGCTTACAGTTTAAAAATATTAAATTACGCTTCTAAACTCATATTTTATTACCGAGTTTTTGTAGTGCACATATATATAATAAGCTGTCTGCACGAGTTGACAGTGGGTGCTTTTAACTAGTTGCTTTTCCTCTAGTGTATAAGTTGCAAATTTGTAACAGCTAGATCAAATAGCTCTTTTGCGCGAATACGCGAAAGAAACATTCCTTTTAGGAGTATTTTTGGATGTAGATACTTGTACGCTTCCAAACTCAATTAAAGAATGGTTATTCTCGTTTTGTTACTGTTTTAATAATTTGAAAGTTTATTTTTAAGTTTAGTTCCAGTATATTTTACTTGCTTTAGAACAAGAAATATTATGTTTCTGTAT
Source organism: Carcinoscorpius rotundicauda (assembly GCA_011833715.1). Classification (NCBI taxonomy): domain Eukaryota; kingdom Metazoa; phylum Arthropoda; class Merostomata; order Xiphosura; family Limulidae; genus Carcinoscorpius; species Carcinoscorpius rotundicauda. The sequence continues at coordinate 119,479,649 of CM022393.1, read as the reverse complement.
ATAGATATGTATAAACGGCTGGTTTGGGCTGAGAAACTTTATATGTGGAGAAGCGAACAACGTTTCGACCTCCTTTGGTTCACAGGTTCACAAAGAAAGAAAGAAGAAACTGACCGACAGCTGACCACACGTTTGAAGAGGGTTGTGTAACGTTTCCGCATGATACACAAATACTAACCACACTTATGAAGCCCAGAATAAACGAAACTGTAGAACATGCAAATCTCGAGCTAAGTGTAAAAATATATAGATATGAAAAAAGAAAGAAATATTATCACAATAACCTAAACAACAATAGAAAATTATATGTAACTTACACTACATTTTATGTTTATTTCTTTTTTCTATTGCATGCTTCTCAGATATTTTCAACGAAATACGAGGTTTAATGACGCCCAGTATTAGCTCCTAATTTTTTACTTTAATATTTATTTATCATGATACTTTTATGTTACATAAGATAAACTGCGCTCGTTATCCGTTATATAAGGGATGAAAACACTCTAATGAAATTCTAAGAAAGTAACAAAATCAGACTTTAATCGTTGGCTTCGTTACTTCTAGCTGGTCTTGTTTAGAACTATTTGTAGATAACACTGTGCCTTGTAAAGAAACCGTCTTTACTTTCACCCTAAACCTAATGAGGTCGAGAAAAAATATTTCCAGGGTTGTGAATAAGCCTACGCTCAAAATTTATTTATTACCCTTTTAAGTGCTTTAAAACAAACGAGATAAAAAATCTGAATTATAAAGCTAGTTGAAAATTTTGAAATATTTTACAAAACCCGTGGTTCAATGTGAACTGACTATTTCGCAAGATCCTTGATCCAATGAGAACTTACTGGAAGTTCTCAATACAACAGCCTGTTAAAACTTATATTATTTTTACAGCATATTTATGTTAGTACTAACTGATGTTTCGCCATGGAACTCAGTAGTTCTTAAAATGGAACGTATAGTTGGTTATTAAAGAATAAATACACATTTTCACTGCTGTAAAGATGAAATAATATTGGAATCACTTTTACACAGTTTTTCTTCCTTAAATTTTATTCTGCTAGATAGAGACTTTGAAAAAATTAACCCAGTCAATTAATAAAAAAAATCACATCACCCACAAAATTGTCAGATAATTAATCCGATAATTAATTGTAATTTCTACAAGAAGATTTGAGAAAATAAATATTCGTGATTATTTGAACGATATTCTTGCCCCCCAGTGGCACAGTGGTATGTCTACGGATTTACACACTAAAAACCGGGTTTCGATACCCGTGTTTGGCAGAGCACAGATAGCCCATTGAATAGCTTTGTGCTTAATTCTAAACAAACGATATTCTTTTTACCATCATTTAAAGATTTTGATACATTTACACTTTTAAGAAAATATCTTCATAAAATAGGTAAAGCATGATTTTATTTAAGGGGAAGCTGCCCCTTGAATCAAACTAATAATATCTAGGCTTTGCGTAGTCCTACTGCTTTAAAAGCATTGTTAACCACATTACTATTTCAATGCTTAGGGCTCACGTAGTTCTGATGTTCTGAAAGTATTGTTAATTATATAAATATTTTTTTACAACATTCATTAACTAATATACAAGTACGTTATTTGAGGAAGATCTTTCTTAGCTAATTGGCGGTATGAAGGTTTGCGTTGCTTTTCCCCTTTTTATTTATTTTCATCTTAATCACGTCATTATATTTTTACTTATTTTCTACGAGAAGTCGTTTCAACTTATCAAAAAGTTAGGTCCAAATAATTTTTTTCCGTCTTTAATCAAAACAATACGATTTAAAATATTAATTCTTGAGATATCTCCTTCACATCCAGTTCATTACGTTAAGATTCCTTAGAGTAGTTTTCCTACTTAAGCTTTTCCAATGAGAATTATGAGTGAGCTGTGAGTATAAATTTATTCATTGTTATATCTGTAATATGTACATCTTCAAGCAAAAGTACCCAATTCCAGTGAAGGAAAAGTTTAAGTTATTTTATCAGTTTAAATAAATTTTAAAAATGTTAATTGTGTTGTACTCTTGTTGCATGCAGAACCAAAGATCATTAAACCGCTCGCTGCAAAAAGTAACTGTTGAGCATTTCAGTCAAGTTAAGAGCCGTTCAGCAATACATACAGTAAATCTATATTTTGATTCTTAATATTACGCCACATTTTGAAATATGAATGATACTATGATTAATTCTTAATAGTTTAGTGTAGAATATTTCTTGTTTTGAATTTCGCACAAAGCTACTCGAGGGCTATCTGCGCTAGCTGACCCTAGACTAGACCAGAGGGAAAGCAGTAAGTAATCATTATCCAACGCCAACTCTTGGACTACTCTTTTACCAACGAATAATGGATTGATTGTTACATTGTAACGCTCCCACAGATGAAAGGGCAAGAATATTTAGTGCGATGGGGATTCGAACCCGCGACCCTCAGATTTCGAGTCGATTGCGTTATCCACCTGGTAATGCCGGGTCCAGTAAAATAGTAAAAACATGATTTGCTCCTCATTCTCCAGAAAACTAGAAGTCTGCAAAAAAAAGAATACTTTTTAAACAGGTCCAATAAACAACAAGAAGTCCGAGAAGAAACTTTAAAAATTTTTATTGACAAATTCACCACGCGATCAGATGTGTGAATATATACAGTAAAAATGCCTTGTTAACAATCCATCAAATAACTGGAAGCCCAGAAAGAACGGTAAAAACATTTTGTTGTACAAATTCATGAGACAATTAGTAGCCCCAGAAAAAAAAAAACTACAAAAATCTCCACCAGACAAGTAGAGGACCAAGAAGAATGAATTAAAAAAATGTTGGTAAATTCATCATCGGTCAGCTGTAAGCTTGAGAAAAATAAATATTATTTATTTGAGAGAAATACCAAGCATATTGAAATCTAAAGAAGGATAAAAAATGTTTTATATCAGGCTCGTCACAAACATAAAATCTGGAGACGTATAGATTCAGGTTTTTTGGATAAACTTAGTAAGCAAGTGGGCCTGGAATTGAAGAAATTAATGGATAAAATAACGTGGAATTCTTATAAACTAAGTTTCAATGATAAAGTTCCATCAATTATTTTTTTTACATTTTATCAATCTTTTTTTTATCGAAGTGATTTAAGTTTTTAAGTTGATCTTTGAATTTCACACTGAAAAAAGTTAGTACGGAGAACCTACAAGATTGAATAAGACTGAACTGTTTTTTCTTTTTCTTAATTTTAACAGTTTTTGTTTTCAGGTAATTTATGAAATCATTTTCATTAACCAAAACTGTGCGTATATGAGAATCTTGTATTCGTTATTTGCTTTTACTCTAACAAAGACCTAAGGGTTTTTTGTAGTTATTTCTTCCATTTCTAGTCCAGGTTCCTTGATAGAACCGTTTCACTACAAAAAAACAACAACAAAAAACTTTCATTTATAACTTTGAAACACAAAAACACGCTCCGACCTGCTAGAGCCAGGTAATCAATTACCTTCTTCAAAACAAACTCATAATCCAGGTCAAGGACCTGCCCATAAATCTTTCATTGCACTATGTGATGTACCATATGGCCTTGTGTTCAACGTCACGTTGCAGAACAAATTATCACTGGTTTTCGAGTCTAGTTAATTCTTAGCTTGACAGTCGCGCAATTTTTCTACCTAACAGTATACTGACATGTGGTATTCATCAAGTCCTCTTTACCTCTTGAAGCACAAAGAAAGAAAACGGTTATACGACGTTCAGGAAGGCTACTGATCTCTCTTCTTAGCTGCCTCATAATCATTTCCATTCATTCCAGAAAAGAAAAACATAGATCTCATTAATTTATAATTAACATTAAGAAGTAGAACCTCATGACCCTTTATTTTGTATTTACCTTATTCATTAAAATTAGGTGATTTGTGTTTCTAAACTCCTTTTGAAACAAACCATGTAATTTTATAGCTGTTTACGTATTTACAGAAACAAATTTAAAATATTCATAGCCGTAATCTGTATTTATGTAACTTGTTCATATAATATTCAATGAAAAAAATCATTTTATTTTGAAATGTTTTCAGGCCCAGTATTTATTTTGAAATACCTTTTTAAGTGGCGCTCCAGATTTTTGAACTGACGAGCTTAATTAGAAACTGTGCGATGTTACAAAATATTTTCTTTACGTTATGTTATAAAAGTGACGTTTAATTAATTAACGTGGATGGTTAGTGGCTGGAAGCTGATGATTGGCTGTCTTTTTTATGGTCAGTATTTCAAAATTAGGAAAGATGGAAACAACCTTAGTAGCTTTGTCGTAAATACAAACACATATTGTATATGTATGATAAAATGATATTTAAGAGTAAGCCCGCCGAATAATATCGAATGACGAATACAGCAAAATTCCACAACGTTATTCACATACCAAAATTAATTTAGGTTACTATATGATGAAGTTGTTGTTTTGAATTAAGCACAAAGCTACACAATGGGCTATCTGTGCTCTGCCCACCACGGCTATCGAAACCCGGTTTTTAGCGTGTAAGTCAACAGACATACTGTTGAGCCATTGGTGAGCATATGTTGAGGTAAAATGTTCTTAAAAACCGAAAGTACAAATTATTTGGAGGCCATAAGAACTGAAATTAATAATATTACGTAGTTCAAAATAATCTCTCTATGAATGATTGTTTTAAGTAGTGTTAATACATGAATTTTGTTTTTAATTGAAAACTTATATTGTAAAATACGTTGGAAAAAATTCAAATAGTATGAGTTAATCACTCTTTATAAGAACGATGTTCTAGGTCCTGTGCTTCGATCCAAACGGTGAGTATACAGCAGACAACACAATTTGTAGTTTTGCGAAATAAACAAAATAACCTGCTAATGATAGTACCATGTTGCTTAATTTGATTTTTGCCACACGGACACAAAATGTGCACCGTAACATTTATTTTGATATACTTTCCACTATACGTCGGCTTCAGAGATCAAGTTTAAACACACCATGAGCTTTAAGGTCCATTGGAACTTCATCGAGACTTGACATGTATGTTGTCAAATGAAACGACTGTGATTTTTTTTCGACGGTCTTTCTCATATCATGGACACAATATCTAAACTAGAAGTATGGAAGGACTCTTATAAGCTTTCATTCATTCAAATCATTATTAATAAATTATTTCGTCAACGATTCCAAAATGTAAGACAAGTTTTACTGAATGGTCTTCGCAGTCATAGTTATACTGAATTGTCTTGTTTGAAACACTCTGCTGTGCGAGTTTTTCACCTTCAAAGACGAATAATAGTTTCCTTAAAAGAATATTTTATTAGACTTACCACAAGTCATATAGAAGTTCTTCTGTAGAAAAGGACGTCTCAAGTTTTCTTGCAGTCATCTGCGATGTCATTGCATTGTCTGGAATTTATTGTAACCCAAAGTGCTGAGCATATTTCCCATTGCTCTAAGACTCACTTCCTCAGCCTGAACAACCTACATTAGCATATACAAATGTATTTCATAATATTTGTTTAATATTCTATATACGTGCTTCTTGTAATGGTAATACAGATGAGTACTTGACGCTGAAGTGTTTATGATCATTTAAATTTATAAGATACACTTTTATTGTTTTCGTCAAAACATTAGCACAGAGCAATGTAACCACACATATGCTACATTTCATTTGTGTATGTACTTATTTTCTATGAAACGAAAGTTGAAAGTTCTGGCCCCGATTTAAGAAATTAGAATCTAAAATATCGCTAATAGCAAGGGTACCCAACTGACAAGCTCCCTGCTAGTACAGCGGTAAGTTTACGGATTTACAACGCTAAAATCAGAGGTTCGATTACCCTCGGTGGGCTCAGCAGATAACTCGATGTGGATTTGCTATAAGATAAACACACACATCCAACTGACGCAGCAATGCATTCTAAACTATGTAAAACGAGTTTAAGAACAGCATACTTGCTGTAATCAATAGTTGAAATTAATAACCTAAATATCTGTTGTGTAGTGTCTAAATTATTATAGCACCAAATGAGCATTTACGATTTACGTGGATGTTTGGTTAAATTTTAAATATTCCATCGAAAACAACAAAAGTTTAAAGTCGTATATATATATATATATATATATTTATTCCTATAAATATTTTTTTCTGACAAATAAATCCCAGTTAGTAATATAACCATTTTCTTTCATACACACAAACGCACAAAATACAAGTATAACACTAACAAATACCAACCAGATTTACTGGACAGCAGGTTAAGCAAGGCGTTTTTCTTAGCCAATAAACAGAAAATTCAAACAGTATTGAGGATTGGTTTGCGGAGGAAGACTTGGTCTGATCAAGGAACATTACGTACTTGTAACAAAAACTTCAAAGTTCATAACATAAAAGATTGTCATTTCTATTCGGATTATGCAGGACACAGTCTGTTAATGTTCATCTTGCTTCACATTCTGGTGCTCTTTCAGAAATGTAAACGCTTTAACTTATGATTACAGTTGAACTTTGAATTCAGGCCAGGTGAGTCTGACAAGTTGGATAATAAAGTCTCATACGATCAACATCTTGGGTATTTTCGTCTTGTATTTATTATAAGTTCACATGACCTCATAATTCACTTTTTTCTCAGACTGAAAAAAAACGAATTTTTGGCTTTGGAACATCATCCTTTCTGGCGTGAATGAGCCAAATTACGCTAGCTTATGTCTGTTGGGCTGATCGAAAGATTTTACAAATTTACACTACATTTGAGTACTTGGTTCTCTCTTTACAATTTTGCAGGCATTAAAACTGCTAGAGAAGGCTAGTGTATGTTTGGTAGAAACAATATCACTTGATAGTGCTTTTCAGTTCAAGGGCCATACAGTCGAGGAGAGTTTGTCCACAGCTTCTTATACCCTGAGTATTTTTAATGTGGGAGTTTAAAAGAGGTTCGTATGCACAGGACTGGTGATCAGGAAATCCTCCAAGTTCTGCATATTTCGGCATAGTTTCTGTACTTCCTAAAGCGTTTCGTGCTTGAAAGTCATAGAGCAAACTCTTCGAAACTTCTTCTGCGCTACTGGAAAAGTGCAAATCTTTTGCGGACTCTTTTTCAGAGAGAAATAACACATTTTCTGTTAAATCCTGAAATAACAAAATGTACTCAATTTGTAAATATACAAATAAATAAAATGATTAAAGATACGTATCATTGATACATGGTATAAGGTAACAACAAATTAAGTTTAGAAGATTGCGTTTGCACTAAAATGTTTGCATATCTCACATAATATAGCGATACATTATTCTTTTACTGGTGGCGATTTAAACAAAACGTCATAGACAGATACTTTACTTTAAGTAATCTAATGTGAAACCGTTCAGAGGTTCTTCACCCGTTACGATTTTTTTTTTTAATTCCTCACAAAGATACTCAAGGGCTATCTGTGCCAGCCGTCCCTAATTCAGCAGCGTAAGACTAGAGGGAAGGCAGCTAGTTATCACCACCCACCGCCAACACTTGGGCTACTCTTTTACCAACGAAAAGTGTGATTGACCGTAATATTATAACACCCCCACGGCTGAAAGGGCGAGCATTTTTGGCGCAACGGGGATGCGAACCCTCAGATTTCAAGTCGCACGCCTTAACACGCTTGGCCATGCCGGGACCCCGTTACGATTTAATATAATGCTATACAGAGGTAGTTTAATCGTGTCAGTTGTGATCCATCTCATACAGGAATGCATTACTATCGACTTTTTTTTAAGTAGACACTTTAATGACATATTTTATTCGTAAATATTTTAACTAGATATTAGATATCTTACTTTGATGTGAAGTTAGTAAGAAAGTTCGACTCTATGAGTTGTTTCTGTTGTTTGTTTTGTATTAAACTACAAAACAAATATTTGAGTGGAGGCATTTGAATAAACTATACCATCATTATTAACGATGTTTTTCAAAAGGAAAAGTGATAAACCATTCGGTAACAGCGAACGTGAACTAGTCATAGTAATACATACATCTCCCCTGAAGTAGTTACTTGCTATTGAGCCTAAAGCTGTACAATGAACGGAGTTCTGCACAACGCGTGTATCGAGAACCAATTTTTAGTGTTATATTTTTTTCAAATTTACCACCAGGCTGCACTTCACAACTTATACAACAATATTATTGTTGAATTTCGCGCAAAGCTACACAGAGGCTATTTGCGCTAGCAAACTCCAACACAGCGACAAGAGAGAGAATGGTTGGGACAGGGATTTTAAAGATCCTCAGATTGCGAGTGAAACACCTTAACGACATGTATATGAAAGGTACAATATTATTACTCAATATATTAATTGTTTTTCTTTCCTATCGCTCCATTATTCCTTTTTATGTGTGCAGATTATTGTCACAATACATTGTTTCTTTAGGATTAAGTATCCGGAATGTTTAACAGTAAATAAATTCCATCGCGTAATTTTTCCCCTCACAATGGTGCCTCATAGATTTTTTTTATAGCTGACAACGAATTTATCTCACTAAAAAAAATGGGAAATTCAGTTAAAGCAAAGACAATATATGATTAAATTAAGACATCCAACCAAATGAACACTTACCAAACTCCAAATGCTAGTTATCACACAAAAAGCTGGCGTTGTTCGCGAATGTAAGCATAATGTTTAGAAATTATCCCTTAAAACCGGCACTAGAACGAATTCTTTAGATAGCACATTATATAGGAACATGGATTTTCTACAAATTTTATGGTTTAATAATACATCCCAAGCCAGTCCGTCTTTGACAGGTAGAAAGTGTGTTTAAAATAAGATACATTATTGATTTGCAATTCTCAAATTTATTTTCTTTAGATAATTATGGGTTTGACTTTAATCTCTTCATTTTATAAAAAAAAGAAAATTGCACGTTAACATAATATTATACTATTGTTACAAGACGAGTAAACTGCATTTTTCAATTCACTTATATATTTATTATTTTTGAAATTCCTTTAATTAAATAAAAATCGTGATTATCTCCTTACTTTGCAAACACGTGAATACTGCTTCAGAATATCTGGACAGTGGTCATCTTCTTTCAAACTTTCACAACTTCCCAACTTTCGTATTTGTTTGTCGCCTTTTAATGAATAAACGTATGTGAAATTATATTCTACACTCAATAACAACAGGGAAGAGACGTGTGTGAAATCCATGCATTATAAATTCAATATACCGAGAACTGACAAATCACGAACTTCCAAAATGGAAATGAAATATAAGAAAGAAAGATACAGGAAAACAATCTCTGTGCAATCACAGTGATAAATTAATCAAGATTATAGTTTCACATTCATTAATTTGGAAGACGTTTTGCCTTACTTTCATCAGAGTGAATCAAATATAATTTTTATATTTGTTTTCTTTAAGAAATCTTTTTTTTTAATATGTGAATCGTATTTAATCGATGTTTTATAAATATATTATATCATATCCAGTAAGACTGAAATACAAATAATCTTGATAAAGAGAAACAATAATCATTTAAGGATATGTCGAATCTATATCATATATATAATTCTTAAAATAAGTTGACTAGAGAAAAAGGTTGTTGTTGTTGTTGTTTTGAATTAAGCACAAAACTACACAATGGGCTATTTGTGCTCTGCCCACCACGGGTATCGAAACCAGGATTTTAGCGTTAAGTCCGCAGACATACCGCTGAGCCACTGGGGAGGCAGAGAAAAAAAGGAGCAAATAAACTGTAGAGAACGTGAGAAACGATTATTTTCAACCACTATATCACTTACCCCACTCTTCTAGTTGGGAAGTCCGTGGATTCTGGTTTTCTTCCTTTTTTGAATCCTTAGTCCACGACACTCCGTGTTCTACAAGCTAAAACAATTAATAAAGTTTTATAAATGTAAACGAACTTTTGGATATTTTGAATGAAGAAACTGTTGTTTAATGGTATATGAAACTGTCAGCTTTCGAATCAAGAACAAAAGCAGGACTTTTAACAATAGTCAACGAAGATTGATGTATTACCAAAACAGGAAAACTTCTAAAAAGATTTTGTGAGGGTTAACGCTAAGCCTCACTGGGCTATCTGCTGTGTCCACAGCAAGGAATCGAGCTCTGAATTTGGGATGTTGAATTTTGGTAGACTTACCTCTGTTCTATCAGCAGATAAGTAAAAATGGGAGTTAATGGTTTTGCTGAGATTCAATTGGCAAGCGAATGTGTGAAATGTTTTACATTATCATTTAAAAAATTGTAAGATTTTTCAGTTGATGGCCACTTCACAGATCTGGTATTTTAAAAACATAAAGTTTTGTAAGAATGAAGTGTGTTCTTGTTTACGAGTAAGTAGAATACTGTATACAGATATACAAGTTATATATATGTATTAACATAGAATATCAATTATAGATATCGAATTATATCCTTCATAACAAAATCATATATAACCAAACGTGCAATTAATATATATGTTAGAATTTGGGCTAATTTGTATTTTTATTGTGTCAACTAGACACAAACTGTTAATAATTTTATAAAATCATCAAATATTTAAAAAAATAATGACTCTAAACTATCAAGGATTGCTTGAAATTATATTTTTAAAAAATTAATAAACTACATCAGTGGACTGTTTGCACCATATACTGAATGCACGAAAACACATCATAAACTACGTGCGACAGGACATCAGCTGTTAAAAGTTATGAAACAAAATCAATTAACTTAATTTACAGCATATCGTAATATTTTCTTATATTTTTGAAACTTTATACAAAGAGTAGTTTAAAAGTATTCAGTAAGATAAAAGTACCTGAATATTATCCGAATTTTCATGCTCTTCCACGATTCTCTGCGTTGTTCTTCCCGACAGGAAGAAAGGATGACCGTCGGTGTTATCCAATGGCTTGTAGTCTTCCTCGTTTTGACTAATACGTTGAAGCTGTAAAGCAACTGCAGGAGAAAAATCGAACATATATTTTTCTTTCACAATGAAAAAAAATCCACGACAATAGAGCTTTAAGCAAATTATGCAAAACGATCAATAACAACCGTGTTGAATATTATGTTGAAAAAGTAATGTTTTCTTTCACCTTATTACACAAAAGTTAATTTCATTACACATTATTTTTAGATATTTTAATGCTGCTTAACTAAAGGACATATGATTAAGCAAAAATATCAGGATCAACCATTCACCCAAACTTCTGTGAATTGTAACATACACATACTTTACGATGTTATTTTGGATTTTTTTTTTTACAAACATTGGTATTTTGTAGCCAAATGTAATGATGTTCGTAATCTTACATTTAGTACAAACAGATGGATCACTAGAAATAACTCTTCTTCAGTTATACACTATCGCTTCTCACCTTCAGCACATCTTCTCAGCCGTTGGTGTCGCCGAATACAGCATATCACGATCAAAGCTATCAAAACAAAAACCATAGCACCACAGATAGCACAAGCCATCCACACAACCCTTGAAATCTGAGCCTTCTTGCTTTCAATTCCATTATTTACAGCTTTTGTAGAATCCACTGCTGGTGCGGCTGTAATGAACAGAACGTACTTACTGTATCTGAAAGCATCAGTGAACTGAATAAGTCATTTATTCTATTTTAGATCATATGTTCTCCTTAGATAAAAAGGGTGTTTACTTTAATTTCGTAAATACATTAATTTTTTAAGTTTGATATTGCATTAATTCTCTGGAAACACATACGCGACGTAAAGGCTAATTAAAGAGTAAACTTTTCAACGCTTATTAAATATACATTTTGCCCTGAATTAACTGAAAATAATACTTTAAAATAAGTAACAACATAACCACCTACATCATATATGACAATATATGGGGAATTACAAATGACGGAAAATTGGTTCTGGTTAGACATGCCTCTAGATTGGGTTAATATTATGAAAACATCTCCACACGTTTTCTGATTAACGTGTTTTTATATCTCATTATGTTTAATATCATCACTTGAAACAACCTGAGTACAGTTCATTTATTACATAATTTTTTTAGTATGTATCAAAAAGTAGAAACTCGTGTGGCTCTAAATATTGATGTGTTAGTGCTATACTTGTAAATAAGTTTCTTTAATCTAGTTTAAGTTGTCTGGGCCAGACATGTACTAGTACTTAGTGTGCTGGCTTGCCTATCAAAAGAATCAAAGTATTAGTTGAACATGCATTTCACTTTCAACTTTAGGTGATATAATAATGAGAAAAAAAACTCCTTCGGTGTGAAAGCAAAGATGCTTCCAAAAAAAAATTGAAATAAAAATATATTTTGATTCGCCTTCCGTCATGTCCTTCATTGAACAAGAAAACGTGATCTAGCTAAGTAATGAATAAATATTTGCTGTAAAATTATTTTCAATGCTATAAGTGTAGTTACCTGTTTGACCGCCAGTTATAACTTCATTCTTGTTACCAACAAATCCAAGCAAATAAAAAAGTAACCAACATTAGATTTAGAATTGAAAGTCTATTATTCGGAAGAGTTTGCTAACTTACAGAACGAACCAGATATTTAACATATCTCGTAGAATAATTTCTCTTTCTGAACCAGTGATAACAAATTCCTTTTAAATAATGCAATGGAATTTAGATTAACAGTTTTTTGTCATCACCCTCATACAATCGGGAAAGCTGTATAGAGCATCATTATTTATGTTATTTGCTTCAGCTAATATCAGTGACGCTAAACACTCTTTACTTAGCAGGATTTAGTAAAAAGTTAGTAAATTTCTGTTGAAAAATTGGAAATGAGTAATCACTAATAACCGTCCAGCTGTATGATTTTTTTGAAAATTTGAACTAGAAATTGATAACCTAGTTTGCTTGGCAAAACCGATACTTGTGCATCCACATGTCCTTTATTCCATAGTTTTACTTTTCTAAATCAGACATCTGTAATCCAAATAATAAAAACTAAAATGGTCAAATTTTACTCTTAGGTAAAGCTACAGGAAAAGTTTAGATCGACCGATAGCTTGCATGATTTTTTGCGAAGGAGTGTAAGTATATTTTCCTATCAAATAAAGCTTGTGTACATTTGGTGCGAAGAAAGAAAAATGTAAGAAACTCTATAGAAATTGGAGATGTTATATATCAGATATTTCTTAATGATTTACCTTGATCTTGATATGTAAAGTAAGAGTCCATTAGAGCATATCCGCTAAAAATACGCGATAATTTGGATTAACAAAGTCGAGATACTATTAATAACATATTTTTCCTACAGCAGATTGTTTTTATCCGTACTACACACAATCGTGTGTCTTGATATGTCCCACTATTCAGCTACAAGTTGTTACATCAGTTGCAGATGCTGATGACTGATACCCGCTGTGTGCTCAGTGCTTAGTTAATGATTGCTATGGCTAATACCCTAGCTTAGAAGTTAAACTTTTTCGTAATACACACAACTCTAGTTGGGATCATAATGTGTTTTTCTCTATTTGCTAAGCCTTCATATTATCATTATGTGTAGTAATCTCTAGAGAAAACAACATTTTTTAAAAGTATTTGTATTTTAATAACGATTAGTACAAGGAAATGTAAGTTTAGGTAAAAGGCAGCAAAGGCAAATATATTGACAAATTTTTCGTAGACCTTCCAATATAAGTGGGAATCTTATTCAGAAACTAAGCGTGGGCAAACTAAATTTAGAAAATAACACAAACACTGACTTTATTCTGCGTGACTCATCGAAAGATCATGCTTACATACCCGTACCTTTTGCATCTTGGCCAAAGGGAGTTTTATCTTACACAGTTTTTTAAATACGTCTTCCTGTTGGTAGCTAAATATTCTTTAAACCTAAATAGGAATGTTTTTTAAAGATGAATAAAAATTACATAAATAATTGCTTAATTTTTCTCTCTCCTTCAAACTAGTAATAATCTTACGCTTCGTATGCACTTCCAATTTTCCTTCATTTCTGTCGCTTATCCCAACTTCATTGAAAGCTACGATAAATATCTCATAATCCGTCTCCGGACGTAACTTTCGAATAAGATATTTTAAAAAGGTTGTGTTTTTAGATTTATAACGTTGTTTTTGTCCAGATTCTCTCCACTTAATGTTGAATGTCTGTGGAAGACCTCCATCGAAACCTGGCTCCCAAGAGACCATAACGGAATTATGGGTAATATTAGAGGCAGAAATCTTTCTTGGCATTTTCGGAACACCTGGTGTAGGAAAGAGAAAATTTTTATTTTGTAATATTTTAAAAATACCATTAACCTAAAGGAATTCAAGAGGGTTTATCTATTCCTGCTTATTTCAGAGCAATATTTTTCATTCTCAAGAAGTATATTACGACCTAAGAAACAGTAAAGAACAAGCTACAGTGTACACGATTTAATAAACTCTACATTTTAATATGTAGGAACCTGTATGCGGTTTACATGGATAAAAGACATTCTTAGAGATATAACTGTAAATGTTAAATGAACATTAAAATAAAGTTTTCACACCATCTTAATACGCAAACAAAAACAGAAAAAAACCAATATAACTCTTTATAAGGACTGGAAAGCAAAACGTGTATTTTAATTTGAAACTCTACTTAATAACTTCTAGATCCTGTTGAGTAACGTTTACGATAATGTTTACAACACTGAACTTTGTGCGTTTATGGAAAAAAAAATTACATTAAATATTATACAGAAGTATTGAATACACTTACGAGCTCGCACAAGCTCCAGTGTCGTGTTTGAATAACCCAAGTAATTATCTGCTCGACAAGTGTAGTTTCCAAACGTCGAAGAATGTACTTTTTTGATGTGGAGAATACTTGTCCAAACCGTCTTTTCGTTATTTTGATAATCAACCTGGTAATTGGAGTTAGATGACATCCAGCTAATTAGCTGATTACCATGATACCACGTAAATGTAACATTAGGTCTAGCATCAACGGTACATTTTATTGTAGCAGCGCCACCTATTCGCGAGGCAACTTTCTTCCAAACTACAGGTTGCAGAATTACTGGCCTGTCTATGACAGAAAAAAGCAGCTCAATGAAAGTTGAGAAACTAATGAAAAATGGTCAAAAACATAAACTCGTTTTTTATAAATTTTATGATAAAACTAATGTCTTTTTGAACTTTTATGAAAAACCGCAGAAATCATTATAAGAACACAAGCAACGATCATCAATTTCTAATAAAACCATAAGACATAAAAAGAACGTATTTCCTGAGATAAATTGGCAGATTCGCTTCATTTAATATTCAAAATGAAATAAATCTCGAAAAGGTTTGCAATTATGGTTTAACGCAGTATTTCTTAACAATTTTTCGTTTGCTACTTACAGTGTTAAAAAAACACATCTTAAGAGCTTAATCAAGGTATTTAGATAATTTTAACGAAGTTCACAATTTCTTTGGAGAAAACAACATTGAAGAACTGAAGACAAAATGAAAACAGATAAATATTTCAGACGAAAGCATAATTATCTTAAGTTTAGTGCAATAGATTTTCAATTTACGCAAACAAGAAATTTGTACCTTAAGAGTATTTACATGAAACTAAATTATGATTCAAATACAACAAGTTTGTCAGATAGAAGTACTATAGTAAATTTTTGTATTTATCAGTTAAATAATAATAGATACGTATCATTCAGTCTGTAACGTATATCCAAGTCTTAGAGGACTGCTTGTGTGGTTTTCACCTGCCAAATGTTAACCAGTAGGAAGTTATAAAATGTTCCGTGAAACAAATACAAATAAAATATATTAGTCAAACTCAACATCACTAAAATAACCACGTCATAATACGTCACACTTTTAAAATTCTTCAAAAATCAAATCGGCTAAAGTCGTCAACGTTAACAGCTTATATTTAAAAAAAATGTTAAAAAGTATTTGTGTCGTCTCAGAGGAATATGTCTGATGCTGGGGCTTATATCAGCCTCTCATTATAATAACAGAGAAAAAAATTAAAGTATTTTTAAAAGTGTTTTCCTTTCTTCCTTAGCCTCAACCCACTATATTTGTTTCTAAGCTTTAAATTTTTCATTCCATTTTGGTTCTACAAGCCATGTACAACAACGAGAGGAAATCGAGAAATATATCCACACATGGTTTTATTTACAGACATTCAATTAACTGATTGCACCCCCTCCTCAGTGGAACAGCTTTATGCCTGCAAACTTGCAACGTTAGAAGCCAGGTTTCAATACCCATGGTTGGCAGTGGGCAGAACACAGATAGCCCACTGTGTATCTTTATGCTTAACTAAAAACAAACAATTAATTGATCGTGGTAGTAATGTCAACTTAGAGTAAAAATTCCATGTTATAAACATTGCTCAAAACCTTTAGATTTATATTTTTACTTACTCTGTAATTTTATCAGCTATGTCATACGGCCTGGCATGGCCGAGCGCGTAAGGCGTGCGACTCGTAATTCGAGGGTAGGGGTTCGCGCCCGCGTCGCGCTAAACATGCTCGCCCTCTTAGCCGTGGAGGCGTTATAATGTTACGGTCAATCCCACTATTCGTTGGTAAAAGAGTAGCCCAAGAGTTGGCGGTGGGTGGTGATGACTAGCTGCCTTCCCTCTAGTCTTACACTGCTAAATTAGGGACGGCTAGCGCAGATAGCCCTCGAGTAGCTCTGTGCGAAATTCCAAAAAGCAAGCTATGTCATTTTTTAAAAAATTAAACGTACGTAATATCACTAACTTTCGTAAACTGGTTTCAACCTATCCACCCTTCAAAAGTGGTATTTTTTCCGTGATCTTTTACTTGCTGGACAAATCGATTAACGCATTTTTCAATTAAACATATTTAAATAACAGACACTGGGCTGGACGTGTCGCATTGAGTAACGGAACCTGATTGTAAATATAAATACGAAGGTTTGTGGTTCGCATCCTGCAATCGTAAAATACGCTGTGTACAGGTAAAGACTAATGTGTTTTGAATTTTTTTATTTTGGTGCGTTTGTTTCACTTTTTTTCTTTTTGCGGAAGGCTACATAAAAGTTACCTGTATATAGGTGTTTCTAATTAGCTCAAAAGGTGGTGGTAGGTTTTGTTAATATCTGTCTTTTCTCTAGCCTATCTTTACAAAATTAGAGACACTTACGTGCAGATAGCCACTGAATAGCTTTGAGCGAAAATTTTAAAACAAATAAATTAATATAAGAAAAAAGTTTGCCGTGTTTAACTGCGTAAGTAAATTTTATCCAGAGAATCAGTAAATATATTATCATCTGTAGATAGATTACATACGATACTGATACACCATACATTATAAACATTGCATCGCTTCCCTCGACCATAACAGTTATTAGTATTTTATTTCACATGAGAAATATTTAAAAAGTCATGGTTCAATAATATTTATAGAACAGGTAAAATCTTTATTAATATTATAGTGTTCAGGGATCTTTTATCATCAGCTCGACGTATTTGTACTGGCCAATAAAATGAGTCATTGTGTTAATACAACCCTATTTAATCGAATTTGACATTATTACAAGTGACTGTGTGCTTTTTTGTTTTGAATTTCGCGCAAAGCTACTGGAGGACTATCTGCGCTAGCTGTTTCTAATTACAACCTGTAATTTAATGTACAGCTGTTATGTTTCAGGCCCAGAGGAAACATTTTCAGTCCTAAAATATTACCTAACGCTGTAAAGAGCCTTATTTATCTTATTTCTTATTTGTTTCAAAGTAAAAGTTTATTTTGAACATCATGAAAATTTAAATAAATAACGTACTGCTTCAATCATTTGTTCAGTTAGAATAAAAATTAAGATTTTCAGATACACAATTTCTAATTTAACACCCTGACACTCGCTTATATCGAAATATTTTTGTTTGTTTTGGAATTTCACACAAAGGTACTCGAGGGCTATCTGTGCTAGCCTTCCCTAATTTTGCAGTGTAAGACTAGAGGGAAGGCAGCTAGTCATCACCACCCACCGCCAACTCTTGGGCTTCTCTTTTACCAACGAATAGTGGGACTGATCGTTTCATTATAACGCCCCCACGGCTGAAAGAGCGAGTATGTCTGATGTGCCCGGGATTCAAACCCTTGACCCTCGGATTACAAGTCAAACGCTTTAACGTGCTTGGCCATGCCGGGCCACAAATGATTGTAATAACAACTGCCATGATAATATCGGACATGGTTACTCACACATCACAATAACTTCGACATCCATCACATCTGTTTGACCTATTCCATTAAAGGCTTTACATTCGTATTTTCCAGCTTCTTCTCTGGTCACGTTGAATAATTCCAGAAGAGATCTGCCCCAAAGGAAAGACTTGCTTGGGAGTATCTTTGACGATCCATGTTTATACCACATTACAGTTTTGTATTCGATAGGATTGGCTTCTATCCAACATTCCAAGAAAACGTTCTCTCCTTCTGTAATCCTCTGGTTTTCGGTTAAGTTAAAAATTATAGCCGGATCTGAAAATATACAACCTGTAATTTAATGTACAGCTGTTATGTTTCAGACCCAGAGGAAACATTTTCAGTCCTAAAATATTACCTAACGGTGTAAAGAACCTTATTTATCTTATTTATTATTTGTTTCAAAGTAAAAGTTTATTTTGAACATCATGAATGTTTAAATAAATAACGTACTGCTTCAATCATTTGTTCAGTTAGAATAAAAATTAAGATTTTCAGATACACAAATTCTAATTTAACACCCTGACACTTGTTTATATCAAAATATTTTTGTTTGTTTTGGAATTTCACACAAAGGTACTTGAGGGCTATGTGTGCTAGCCTTCCCTAATTTTGCAGTGTAAGACTAGAGGGAAGGCAGCTAGTCATCACCACCCACCGCCAACTCTTGGGCTACTCTTTTACCAATGAATAGTGGGATTGACCGTCACATTATACACCCCCACGGCTGGGAGGGCGAGCATGTTTAGCGTGACGCGGGCGCGAACCCGCGACCCTCAGATTACGAGTCGCACGCCTTACGCGCTTGGCCATGCCAGGCCATATCAAAATATAGACTCCTGCTAGAGAAAAGTTCATACAACTAATTTCTGTTTTTTATTTACAGTGTAAAATTATTGTATTATCGTATTTTGAGAATCATCCAATTAAGTATTAACTATACAATTTCGAATGAACAAAATATTGAATCGTATTCAACTCCTACACAAAACATTGAACTCTACTGTGGCATTCGATGATCCTTCAGTATTCTGAGCAACACAGAAATAACTCCCGGAATCTTTCCGAGTCGTTTCTCGAATGTGAAGCACAGGGCCCTCTGCTCTCATTCGTGGAATTACAATATGACCGTTTTTTCTTGTTAAAGTCATTTCCTGCGTAGGAACGCGAACACCACCTCGAAACCAGTAGTACGTGATTGCATTTGGATTACCTATAGCTGACAAATTTACAGCAACTGACTCGCCTTCTACGATAGAAACGTGCTTTAATGGCTCCAAAAACTCTGGTTTGTCTACAAAAGAGAAAATTGAAATTTGACACTGATCAAAGCTTTGCAATATCTATACAATTAACCGGTTGGGTTATGAACATACTAACTGTATTTATAGCCCTCCTTTCATTATCATTCAGAATGTTATATAGAAGTAATCCCATGGTTAAAATAGAAAGTATATAAACATTTTAACTTTCTCATTAGTTCATAATTACACAAATTAAAAATGTTATAAGATATAATATTAAAACTACATTTACTTTCATGTTATAAATTCGATATAACATAATCCGCTATGTCTATATATCACGTGTAAAAAAAAATATTTATTGGTCAGTTTACTATTTGCTTGTTGTTTTCCTAAATCCACATTTAGATCCAGGTATATCGTCCATTGTGTGAATTGTATGATTATTTTGCTGTCATAATAAAGATCAAAGTGTTTTGTATTTTCTTTATTTGAGCACGTTTGTTTCACTTTTTTTCTCTTGCGGAAGGATACAAAAAAGTTACCTATTTACCTGAAATAGGCGTTCTTGATTTTGAAGTGATAAGCAAGAGAGTTTTTTTGTTTGTTTGTTTTTGAAATTCGCACAAAGCTACTCGAGGGCTATCTTGGGCTAGTCTTTTACCAACGAATAGTGGGGTTGACCGTAACATTATAACGCCCCCACGGCTGAGAGGGCGAGCATATTTGGTGCGAATGGGGCGCGAACCTGCGACCCTCAGATTACGAAGCGCACGCCTCAATGCGCTAAGTCATGCCGGGCCAAGTAAGAGAGAAGGTTGCTTATTCAACAGCAAACACTGTTACTCTTATTGTGTTCCAACGGTTTGCGAACCATGAATCCTTGTTTGTACAATCTGGGTTCGATTGTTTCTTTGTTCATTTTCTGAATTTCACGCAAAACTACACGAGAGCTACCTGCACGATAGTCGTCCCTAATTTAGCAATGGGCTACTCTTTTACCAACGAAAAGTGGAAATGGCCATCACAATATACCATTCCTTCCGCTGAGAGGATGAGCGTGTTTGGTGTTACAGGAATTCGAATCGGAGCCCCTCAGATTATATCTCGAATGCCCTAACTACCTGGCCATGATGGGCCTGGGTACAATAACCACTTATTCAAACCAACCTCTCTTCACCAGTTAACAAACATATTATTATCAAATAATGTTTAATTTAATAACTTTAGAAGTGTAACAGGTTAATGTCGAGAAAAACAAATGGCAAATAAGAACACAATTTTTACATGTTTATTTTTATGATATTATGGACGCTGTCTGAGAACGAAAGACAAAGGCTATTTTTGATGTGATGTAAACAAGGTATTTATTGTTGCAAAATTTTGTTTTTTTGAGAACTATGGCTCTAAAAGCAAATATACAAAACTAGTATTTAAATAAAATTTGAGAGCATATTTGAAACGCAAAGCTATGAAAGTGAACATATGTGCTGTACAGTTCACAACGGAGATAAAACCCTGAATTTTAGCGTTTTAAATGCTCATGATTAGGACTTATCGATTTTTTCTTTTTCAGATGAAGATCTTGTTAACAGTGATGATATTAAGTGAGCTTTGTGTTTCCTAGTGAAACGAAACTTTGTAATTGTGTACAGATGAGTTTTATTTCTAGTCTGTGGAATGCGCCCTTTTACGAAACAGTAACTGTATTTTGCGTCACATTCTGTAATATTGGATAAATTTATTCAACATTGCTCCTGCTACTACTCATTGTAATATTTACGTGTTCTAACATGTATAACTACTTTTTCTCCACAAACTGAAAAGCCTTATATTTGATGAAGCATACAAACGTATCTCAGAACTGCTGTTATGGGTATTAAAACTTTTATTGACAAGGAGGGCTCCTTTTTCAAAGACTCTTTCAACTTTAAATATATTCTTAATAAACGAAATAATTAAGCCTTAATAGCCAGTTTTGATGTAATCTCCCTCTTCACAGAAGTCCCAACAACTGAATCCTTCAAGATAACTTTAGAATTTTATATCCAAGATCCCAACCCATATACACATTCCCAGCAACCAGTTACCAACCCTTATAGAATTCACTACCACCAATATTAACTTTAGGTTCTATAATCAAAACTACCTACAAATAAATGGCCTAAGTATGAGGAATCACATATCACCAGTTTTAGCCAACTTTTTTATGACACAGATTGAATCACAAGTGATCACTTCAGCCTTACACCCATCACAATACTTTGTACAGGTGTGTTGATGATATATTTGCTGGATTCACATCTACAGAACACATAGTTTTTTTAATTAAGTTAACTCGATACATCCCAACATTAAGTTTACCTATGAAAAGGAAAAGAACTGACCAAATATCATTTCTTAACCTCAAACTCACAAGAACTGATACACAGTTCAAAACAGAAATCCATAGAAAAATCACCCACACTGGATTTTACATTCCTTGGGCCTCAGCAAATGAAACAAAACAAAAACTCAGAATATTAGAAACTCAAATAAACACAGCCACAAAACTATGTTCACCCGATAAAATTAACGATGAAATCAACAAAGTAAAACAACACTTCATCAACATCAACAAATTTCCTCAAAAAACCGACCGTAGAAAAAATTATACGCACACACCGAGACTAACAACAAATAAACAACAAAAAATCCCAAGATACAACAAACTACAAAATCTTACACTGCTGCATGCCATATGTTGTCGACATCAGCGAAAAAAACAACATTTGGATAAAACTTATAAGAAAACACAACATTCCAAGAAACACCAAATTTATTCAAAAATCAGGCACAAAACTAAACTCCATGCTATGTAAAAACTGCACTGACAAACACAACGCCAGCATAATTTCTAAAGTACAATGCAACAACTGCTACGATTTCTATTTGGAAAAACAAGCAGAAAATGGAAACTAGATTCAAATAACAAAAAAACACCTTCACACGTTTTTGTCACTGCAAATTATATAAACACAACATACCATAGAAAACACCCAGATATTAAGTAGAGAAACAAATCTAAACAAATTCAAAATCAAAGAAGCCCTACTTATACAGCAACTAATACCAAAATTAAACCAATATAAAGGAACACCTTTACACCTATACTAATTAATAACCTAAGACTCATCTGCAACGCCATATCCGTTTTTACACTCGTCCCTAAGACGTGTCCATCATCAACGGTCGCGTTCAAATTCTCTCTTTCTTAACCTGAAGATAACCTAGGAAGGTCGAAATGTTGTTTTCTTCTTATCAATAAAAGTGTTAATACCAATAACAGCCGTCTTGAGATACATTTTTACTGAAAGTAGGTTTCTCGTCATCAAGAAAGCGTACAAACGAATGAATAAACAACTTCCAACGTAACTTTAGGTGACTCACTGATCCCTGAAATTATACTGCCGTTCTATACTCTGCCTTTATATAATAGCACATGTAAATCGTTTGAGGTTCTAATAAGTAACCCAAATAACATGCATATCTTCAGCTCTATGTAGAGCGAATTGTTTCTTATTAGACACAAAAGTACACAATTGCTATTTAGGCTATGCCCACCGGGGGTACTAAAACACGATTCGAAGCGTTATTAGCTTTCAGACTTACTGCAAACCCATTGGAATGAGGCTTTATGTCTGTCCCCCTCCATTTACTCATATGAGAAGAAATGACACATAACAACTGGACACAATAACATAAAGGTAAACAATGGAGTTACCTTGGGCATTATTTGCCTACCTGTATCTCTCTCTATGATAGAATATGACACTTAAGAACAATTAGAGACGATTACATAACACCGGAACATGTATCTATCCACCAATCTGTATTTATCATCACAAACTATAAGATATGAGAACAATACGAAATACTAACACAGAACAGAGATAACGCATTCGTCTTCAACTACTTTCTGAGTCACTCCATTGGAGACAAAGCAGGTGAAGATAGCTCCATCATCCTCTGAAGTAACCTTCTGTTTGAGTGAGCTGGTGGTTATATACCCTCCAAAATTACCTTTTCCTACTTCTACTTGATCACTTGCAATATCTTCTTTGTTCTTTTTCCATGTGATCCGAGCTGCGGGATTACTGCTGTCAGTTGAACATCGTATCAGAATCTAATTAGTAGTAATGTAGTGTCTCAGAATCGTTGAATACGTAACAAGTATTTGCAGAGAATATTAAAAAAAATTAATGTATACCTTAACAAATCGAAGCATCATGTTACTCTTAGCGTTTATAATACATACATTAATTATAAACTTTCAGCACAATATAGATAATATTTAAGGTTTTTCCTATTGCATTAGTAACTATTCTGTTTGTTAAACAAAAAGTTATGTAATGGGTTATTTCTGTTGTGATTACAACGACAATAAAAACCCGGTTTTTAGCGTTATTAACCGTCAGACTTACAGGTTATCCATGTTAGCCATGTAACCATTATTAAACTTGAGAATTTGTGTGTTTGTGTTTTTCTTATAGCTGAGCCCAACGAGGGGAATCGAACCCCTGATTTTAGCGTTGTAATCGAACACTCATGGTATAAATGGAATGACTTTGTTACCTTAAGATTGTAATTTTATCAAATATTTGTTATTTATTTATTTATATAAATAATGTAATGAGCTCAGAAACAGCCGAAATATACAGATCTTCTGCACAAGTTATAAGTTCTATACTGAGTAAAAGATCCAATGAGTTAACACTCATTTAATCAAGCAGAGATAATTCAGAAACGGATAAGCGTGCTGTTTAACAAGTTGCCAATGATCGTACAAGATTCTAATTTAAGCTTATTCCGTTTCATATTAGTAGTTATCAATGATGTACAAATTAGTAAAATAGTCTGGAGTTTTGTATACACTGCAGTTCAGAGAAATATTTGTTAAAATAGGTGTTAGTGTTACTTTATATTTCACTTAATCTGAAAAACAATTTTTAAAATCAAAGTTCTTAAGAATATCTCTGTGATCACTAAAGTTTTCTCACTAATCAAATTTTCTCTGAAATTTCAGACAGAAAAAGAAAATGTGTTTCAGGCGAAATTCGTCAATAATGGCATTTGTTTGGTTCATCTTAACTTCAAATAAAAAATATTAACTTACTTTTAATGATCGTAAATTCTATGTAGGTTAGCTTCAAGTCGAAATATTAGTTTATAAAGTAATTGGTTTGGTGTTATTTTTAAAACGTAATATTAATTGGTTTGTAAAGTCATTGAGTTGGTGTTTTAAAATGGAATGTTAATTTCTTTGTTATGGCGGTGGTTTTACTTAGTTTAGTATCAAGCAAGAATGTTAATTATTTGCAAGAATACTAGTTCAACATTATTTAGTTTTATTCAGCGTTATTAATTAATTTAAAAGAATTTGCTTGGTGTTACTTTTTAAAGGGGATATTACTTTGTAAAAACATTGACTTTATTTAAATTCGGTCAAGTATGATTATTATTAGTCTAGATTTAGATGCAGCTTTCTGGAATTCTTAGAATTTTGAACAAAAACCTATTTCTAACTGGTTTCTACATATAGCATTTATAAAAGATATCGAATATAAAACAGATATAACAAGAAGCACAATTAATTTAATCCCTGAATTATTTGTCCTTTAGAATTGTAGTATTTTGGAAACATCTCATACGTACTGCTAGCTTAAAGAGTAGTTATGAATGGGAAATACTGATCAATGGTATATAATAATGCTAATAAATAATAAAAATTACCTCTTCTCCTGCTCGAGGTTGTGCTGGTTGGACAATAATGGACGCATTCCTAGGAGGGACTTGAGAAGCAAAAAGAAAATAATTGTTTGTTTGTTAACTACCTGTTTCAAAGTAATGTGATATTGAATACGATATCTCTTTATAAATGTTTTACCATACAAATACTTTTATTTCTTCAAGGTCTGAATGATTCGTTTTTTGACATAAGTATAACGTAAACAAAGGTAACAGAATCTAATATTACTCGAACTTACTCAACTTTATTGTCCAATGGTTAGCTCTTCTGCCTTTGATCACATTTTGTGGTGGGTTGTACATATTAGGCTTTCCTTTATGCTAAATCTTATACAAGATCAGAGCTCGTGTTTTCAAATCAAAATGTCGGTAAGGATATACTTAAAAGTTACTCGCCAAACGCACGCATATACTTAAATTCTTTAAGCTTAGTGTAAGTCTCAACATTAATTTTCTCTACTTACATCTTACAGAAAGCTTCATAAAGGCCACGAGAGGTTCAAAGGTTGCGAGATTAGTAGCCTCACATCGGTAGATGGCGTCATTGTCTTCCTGCCGCGCCTTTATTACCAAAGTATTTGATACCCCACTCCCAGTAACACGAGAAACTGTACTTATCTGTGAATAATAAAAATCAAAATCAATATATGTATAACATTCCCAGTCAAAACAGTTCATTCAAATATACTGAATAAATTGATATAATAATATAAATGTATTTTTTTCTTACATACGATTTGAAATCAAACTGATAAAAAAATTAAAATGAGATGTCAAAGGTGAGAATAAACAAAAATACTATGCTTATTGGTATACAGTTAAAACTATATTGAGACCGAAATTGCGTTCCACATCTCTTTGATGTTGATAAAATGATGTAAGTAACGACTGATATTTCAATGTTCTTACCGAAATGAAATTAAGAATTAGTTTTAGATTGACTCATTAAAAAAGTAATTAATAATCCAAATTTCACGTCCCAGCAACAAAGAAGTAATAAAATTAACGCAGAATGTCTCATAAATTATGCTCATAAATAATTATTTTTAGTTCCCATTTTCTTATTAAATGTTTAACTTTTTGCAACGCATTTTCAATACAAAGAGAGAAAAATAATGAAATGCTTCTTTTCTTTTAAATGTATTTCCGTTGTAGACAAACAATTATTGGAAATGTTGTTATTGAAAATGTTCTGTACTTGAGGCTGTTTGGAAAAAAACAACAAGCCTAATGCAAGTCTACAAATATGTTAAATGTATTACTCTATTTAATACAGATGTTGCAAACAAACACACATCGAGTGGGAGGTAAATATCCAACGGCATTGGCTTTTGATATTAAGCAAATATACAGACGTAGTGAGAAATAACTATATATTGAAAGAAGTCGAATGAAATATAAATACGTCATCGTTTTGTGTCTCATATTAAACTTACCTGTTTATTTCCGCGATACCACTGAAGGGTGGCGTGGGGGTTTCCTCCAAGTGAAACGCAATCAAAGCTCTGAATGTAATCTGCTTGCATGACCACTCCTTCAGTATAACCTACTATTGTAGGTTGACCTGGCGGGTCTACAATGGTCAGAAATATTTAAACTTTTAAATCTTAGAGGACACTGAAATGATCACAATTTAATATTATATCTTATATTATTAAAAATATCCTTTGGGAAGCTTTTTTGTATGTTCTAACGTAGATAAGACTAAATAATTCAGATTTATACACGTGTGTAATTGTGAATGGCTCGTAATGCTGCGGATCACAAAGCCCTAGGTTGTTCTCCAAGCATCTACACTTGCAGCTCTTTAAGTGCTTTATAAAAGTAACAGCCAGTCCCATTATATGGTTCAATGGACTGGGCAACGTTATAGTGCCCATGGATGTTGTTGACTAGCTGCTCAACCGATTGTCAGTAGCTCCAAACTAATTACAACTGTAACAGTGCTCTCTGACCTGCATCGCATATTGTGTGACTCGGGTTGAAAATCTCATTTGTAATTCTTACGTATTTGAAGACTGGACGTTTGCGTGTGTGTTAAAAAAATTAGTTATTGTCCACCAGAACTGATGAGGTGAAGTAAAACACAAGAAATTTAACACCACGTTGTACATTACCTAACATTCTTTTGATATTAGGTTTATAAAATGTTTACGTTCGTTTGGAGAAAGTCTGGTCTAGAATAACATAAACAATAAACTCTGGTTACTTATCAACAACTGCCAATTAATTTCTGTATATTTTAAGGCGGTTTTACTCCCTGAAACATCAGTTCCTCATTAACTCAGCGTCAAATCTGAAGGTTTATTTATAAAGCCAGAAATCAGATTTCGATAGGTCATTGTGGAGTTTTTTATTTAACAGTAAACACCAAACTATTTTATTTTTGTAATATTTGAATTTTCCAACTTTGCGAATTCCAAAACCTCCTCTGTAAAGTCTTTCTTGTTTCGTTTATTTTAGTTTCTATTACCACACTTGATATCCTCTTTCTAATCAGGTTCATAACCTGTTTAATTCTGAACGTTTTTTGTGAATTCATAAACGTTGAAGTGTTCAGAAAGGATATTGGATTAAGAGTTCACAAACTACGAAACTTCTTTGTTTATCAGGCTTATCGCTTTTTTTTTTCTTTCCCCTATATTTTTAGTATTGTAACTTGTGATGAAAGTTAGATAGTTTTTTTCAAACACTGAACGGAAAATGTGTGCGAATTCCTTATTACTCGTTACAAGAACGAAATTTTGATTAATTTTCAATTTGAGTGTTATTATTATTACTGAAATTTTAGTTCTCTGTGCTTAGGAAAAAAAATAAATCTAATGTTCGTTGCTGTTAATAATAACGTACGCTTATATCTAACAGCTACAGTAAATTATACTTTCTGCAGGTTGCGCTAAAACTCAGGGGCGAGTATAATTTTATACAACTTTTTTTCTTCTTCTAAATATAAGAATTTACCGCTTTAAAGTAAAACTCACAACAAACAGTAGACTTCGAAAGTAGTTTTAATTATAGAATTCATTGGTTTTAACAGATCGTGTTAGAGTACTATCCTAGTGCTATAAGAGTAAAGTTTCACTTATTTGGTATTGAAGTGTTAATATCATGTCTTTTACATAGGCAACACTGAGGCCGTTTTAAGAATATTTAATTCAGCAAGAGATGTCTGGAAATTACAAAATGCTGTTATTTTTATTAAATTACTTCCATTTCAGAAAGTCACGTTGTTAAATTTAATATATTGTATTTTGTTTTTGAACATTAATTGTTCTTAACTTTTTTATTTAAGCTTATTAGCCCTACATTGTCAAACTTTAATTAGCTTTGTTTAGAAATGTATACAACTTATAAAACAACTTCAAAGTTACCGTAATTTTTCCATTTTAAAAATTATCTCAAGTAGTTTCTAGTCACTATTAAAATATTTTGTATTAATAAATACTCAGCTTTTAGAGCAAATTATTGCTCGGAAACAAACAAATTTGTTTCATTTGTCTTTGTAGCAAAATTTTAATACCAACAATACAAAACTTCTAACCTTCATTGTGGAAAGATCATTTTATTTCACGTTATCTACGACCTTTAGGTGTTTAAAACATGGATACAATCATAGCTACAGGCTGAAATCATCTTCTAGAAGCTAAATTAGTCTAACCAAAGCCAATCTACATCTTTGTAATCATTAATGTTATCGACTTGATGCTTCGTAAGTTGTTAAGTATAAATGTAAATGTATTACTAAGCGTGAAATACCTATCTGAAAGGGAAATATTCTTATCAAAAATGGTGTGCAAGAATACCTTACTTTTCACATTTTTTGCCTCCTTACCTCCTCCCGTTAGACAAAATCAGTCCCCCATTTTACCGAGTCGAATAATGAATCTGATTTGTTTTATTAAGAGATTCGCATCGACAATTAAAGTTAATTTAATAATATCAAGTTTACTTCATCACACACCCAAAGAAGAGGCTAAATTTTGAATTTGTTGCAGAAAATTATTATACAAAATGAAGAAACTTGATATTAAACAGGTAAGTCCTAGCTGTTACATGGTTTATCTCTTTTATTCGTCCATTAAAGAATTAGAATTTTGGGCACTGAGTAAATTTGATGAAATTGGTGACAATTGTTATTTATGATATTAGGAAATCATGTTTAAAAATCAATCAAAGTCAAAAAGACCAAATTATATTCCCATGCACTTTGCCTCTGATAAAGAAAGGTCCATCTTTCGAAAG
The DNA here is from genome assembly GCA_011833715.1 of Carcinoscorpius rotundicauda. NCBI lineage: Eukaryota > Metazoa > Arthropoda > Merostomata > Xiphosura > Limulidae > Carcinoscorpius > Carcinoscorpius rotundicauda. The sequence continues at coordinate 119,450,212 of CM022393.1, read as the reverse complement.
CGCCTGGATTAAGATTTTATTTTTGTTTTTATTTGGGAACTATATCTGATATTGATTCTTGCTTTACTGTTCGTGAGATTACGTGATTTAAAAAATAAAAGAAGTTCAAGAAGAATACGTAATATACAGTTTTTTATGATCCAAAGATAATTTATTGAAGTAATGTGTTTAGTATATCAGATTAGATTTGTCTTACCAGTATGATTACATAGGAGTGTTGAGTGAAAAATCCAAAACTATGAATATGATTATTTAATAACTGATCATCTGGGAGAAAAAGTTTTACTCCAGGCAGATTTTTCTTGCTTGTATTTGCACTTCATTTTAAATGCTTCTACCAGTTGCTCAGCGGTTGATAAGCACTAACAATTGGTTTCAAGAATATTTAATCATAAGACTTATTGAATGAGATAATAAGTCACTAACTACTGCTTTCAATAACATTTATTTTTGAAAAATAATCAACAACAAAATAACTTGGTCACTAGTTGCTGGTTTCAAAAATATTTAATCTTGAGTATTATTCAAGAAAAGAATGAGTCACAGTCACTAATTACTAGCTTTAAGGACATATGTATAAATTTTAGGATTATTGAACAAGAGAATAAGACAAGCATTAAATGTTGGATTCAAGGATGTTTAATACTGAGGAATATTGAACAACAAAATAAATCACAGTGATTTGCTGCCGGTTTCATAAGCATTTCATTATGAAAAATGCTAAAAGAATAGTTGGAATCCACAGTTTATTTGTACCAAGAGTCCTCGTATTATACATGTTTATAGTGTCAATCACATTCATTTTTGATGAAGATATTGCTAGAAATCCAACATTTGTCAGAATTTTATCTTGATTACAGATTCAATAAAGTGCAAAAAAGAAACCAAAGTTTACGGTTATAGAACAAAATTGTTACTTTATCTATAAGCAAAACCTACTTTTGTATGCATAAGACTAACATGTTTTCGTGATGTTTGAAAGAAAGCAGTCAAAAGCAAATTCTGCCTTGGGTTTTTGTGCGTCTCAAAATAACTGCTTGAAACAACGTAAATTATTAATGCATTTTAATGTTACCGGTCTAATTCATTACTTAGCGGAATACTTTACACGTTTAATTAAAGAGTTTAGTAGAGAAACATATCACTTTGCAGAAGAGGGCTATAATTTTTTTTTCGGGAATGACTATTATAATATTTTATTATATTTACAAGCATCATGATCTTTTTTTACAGTAATGTTAGTACAGGTTTTGATATCTCACTGCATATGATTTTCCAGAGTTATTTTGCACATTTCTTGCATTTGGAGACATTCAAAATTGTAAATTTTAACACGTTTTCTTCAAGCAATATTATAACTAAAGAGATTCGTAAAAATATCCGGAGGGATTTTATATTTATTAATTAATCTACAACTTACATTTTAAACTTGGTCTTCATATACTCATGTTTGGATGATATTAATTAAAGTTATGAGGATGTAAGAACGGTTCTCTAGTGACTAAATAGTAAGTTTGAAAAATTATAATGCTAAAAATCTAAGTTTTGATACCCTGGTGGTTACAACACAGATAACCCATTGAGTAGCTCTGCTCGTAACAATAAAGAAAACAAAGAAAACCGTGCTTTAGTGTTTATTGGAATGAGGCATACAATGTCTTTGGACTATAGTTGTTAAAAATCATATAAACCAATAATAAAACATCATAATAAGACCTGTGTCTGAGTAACACATTAACCTTAATTCAGTAAATCAAATGCAATAAACAAACCAGTTTTCTGAAGTTTATTAATTCAACTCTCTAAGAACACTAAAGAAGATACAAAAGTAGGGACAGCAAAGCTCATTTTGTCTTTTATAGCTTTTCCGCAAAAATTCTAAACAAACCATGCATAAGGTAAGAGTGGTATATAAAGATGTCTGGTTCTATACCTTATTTCCATCCAGCGTTTATTGATATATATGTTATTCTGCTATTTACCTCTGACACATACATGTAGTGAAGAAAGTTGTTTATTCACTGTCTTTTTTGTTGTCTTGGTTCTTTTTCATACTCTTGACAAAACACCAAGTCAGCGTGTGGGTGTTGCACCTTCAGTGTATGAAAGTAGATATCAGTTTTCTTCCTATGTTTTAACAGGTAACATTTTGAGGCTTTAACCACTTTCATGCTAGAAACTGAACAACAGTGATATAAGTGGCGCTTGTTAACATTTTTATGACCTCTTATCAAATTTGAATTACCATATTTAAGATTACAATAGTTAGGTAAAAATGTGTATATTTTTATTCATTTTTAGATGTTTAGCCGCGGCATATCGAATCATAGAACGGCCCCGAAGGTTGTTTTTTATTCAAGTATAAATTTTTAGCTTGTAGCTCCATCATCTTTTGACCAACCTGAGATGTAATTAGCACACTGGATTCAAGAGGTCAACCCATTTCGATTGTTGAATTTGACCTCGTTCAAGATGTCATAATTTAATTCAATCGTGATTTAAAATAATTCCAATTTGAAAGTAGGCTGGTAAAGATCCAAATGAGTAATAACATTTAATGGGGTATACGTGCGCCTTATTCTTATTCTGTATAAAAGAATTTCAAGTACTGTGGCGATTGATCATTCTCTCTTGTTTAGTTCAAATGTCGTGCACTTCAGAAATCATAAGACAAGGTTTTTCGTTTCAGTAGCGAAGTTGAAAATATAATAGGAAAGTAAAAAAGCAAATCTCATAGGTTAATTTAATTCTACTTAAAATAATATGAAGTGCTGCGGCCATTGAAGATTCCCTCTCATTGTTGTTTTCGCACTCTTCATAAACAACATGGGGAGTGAAATAAAATATCCTTTTTGATATTTGAATTATAACGCCCGTAAAAGGTTGTCATGTAAGGCATGGTTGACTATTTTTTTCAATTTGAAAATTTAATACTCATCACGTAACAATACTATTAATTTGAGTCTACGTAAAATAATTTACACCAGTCTGGTTTCTGGTTCCACCACTTGCTTACAAGACTGTTAGCACTTTTAGTGGGATATATTTAATTGAGCTTTTCGGCAGCAATAACGTGATCTTCATAAGAGAAAGTTTTAGTCAGCCATTAGATTAGAGGAGGCAGAAATTTTTACATTATGTGCGCGGAAAGTTTCTAAGTTCAACGATAAGGTATACCCTATAGGTTCAAGAGGGGTTTACGTGAATCAAAATTTCCCGAGCTTAAATCCTTTAAAAGCTTCTGCATAAATCTTAGTGAAGTAGTCTCGCTTTTGAATTAAGACGTTAGTTATGAGTTTTGCTGAAATCTTGACAAAAGCATCATTAATGTTATAATCCTTCTCATTCCATTACTAAATTATTCATATAGTGTGTATACAGAACTAAGTATATAGGGTTATATCTTAATACTCAAAGCACTTTGTACAACGCATTCTGACTTTATGTTGCGCGTCGAAATAAATAAGCATTATGGATTATAAAAGTGATGCAAGAAAAAGGTTAAAAATGAGTTATTCTTTTACATCAGTTACTACAAAATGCATCTAGTTATTTTACTATTTAATATAGCATACTGATATCTCATTTCATTTATCAAAAATATTAAGTGGCTGTCCAAATTTAACTACATAAAAACTTGTGTATGTATACGTCTTATTAAGAAAGAGCCCACAGCAATTTCACTGTTCCAGGTAATAATCATAGTTTTTTTTTTTTTTACTTAGTAGTCTATATTACTTATCCGTGTTAATTTGTGTTACCTATACTGTATCATGCATTGCATCACTGATCCGTTTTAACTCGTATTCCTTATTGAGTGTCATTTATGTCATTGACCATTTCAAAGTGGGTTGCCTATATTGACTAAATATTATGTTACTAGTTCTTCTTAACGTGTTTTATCCATCGATTGTTTCTATGCCACTGATTCGTTTTAACTCGTGTTGTTTATCTGTTGTTTTCCACAATACTGTCCACTTTAACTCGTTTCCCATCCACTGTTGTCTTCGTCACTGTTTGCCAAAAGTTTTGTTATCCATCGAACGCCGTCTTCTTTACTGTTTACCAAAGCTACTATTTCGATTAATGTATTCAACCACGCCCAAGGCCTCACAGATTATTTTATTATAACCTTGCCAAAAAGAATTTCAGTTTGAGGGTAGGCTAGTTAAAGTTCCACTAATGACATACATTTTGTTGTACACAGAGCATCGTCTTCATTACTTTCAGTCATAGCTCTTGATGTTCATCAAACTTGTTTGTTAATGTATAGCTCTGTCAATTCTTTTATATTCTTGATGACGAGAAACCCACTTGGAATAAGAAAAATATCTCAGAACGGCTGGTATGGGTATTTTTACTAATAAAGCAGAGAACAACGTTTCGATCTTCCTAAACCATTTTCAGGTTAACAGAGAGGGGGTGTTTACAACTAACCGTTGCCGGACACATGTATTATGGACGAGAGGAACGTTCTTCTTTACTCTCTGCCTTAACCCTTGTTTTCCACTTACTGTAGTTCACCTCGGTGTCTTCTCTTTATTTTCATCTATATCCTTATGACTTTTCTGTCTTAATCGTACCTCATTTGTTGATATCAACAACATCATTGTAGAATTACATGATTTCGATAATTGCCCACTGTATCACAAATATATTTCGATTCTGTACGTAGCTAATGATACGAGGTTCATTAAACATAACTTCAATCATCAAAAGTCTCGATCAGAACAGACTAATAAAAGTTATACTTAATAATTTCGAATAGAGCACCAAAGCTTAATCTCAAACTACCATCTTCTTGCCTTCTCTTATCATTTATGACAGTTCAATTCGCTGGAAACGTATAAGAGTGTAGCTAAAACTGTTTCTGTTGTATCATAAATCCTATCACTGGATTAACTATCACTTCCTTTACGATCAGAAATAATGAAACTTTATAAATTTGTTATTCCATATAGGCGACGTCATCAACTAAAACCGTCACATGTAAATGTGTATTGCTAAAGTATTAATAAGTGATATGCATACTTTTCTTTAATATATTTATCATGCTGTTAGTCATTTTGTCCAGAACAACAGCACATGGATTGGATATTCACAACGCACTGTTTCTTATCAGGCGCATAAAAAAGGTACACTTTGTCATTTCAACCTGAATTGCTCCTTAAGGGGAATGAAAGATAAAACGTCAACTGGAATAATAATAGATTTAGGCAAAGCCATCTGTTATATAGAGCTGCTTAATAGATGGAAGACAACCAGACAGTGACACCTGCCGTCCTACAGGTTCGCTTTAGTCTGAAGTCAGCACGCTTGCCACTGGGCCGATATAAATCTACAAGTCTGTAATATTTGTGTCCATTGCACTGGCACAGAAATGTGATAAGTTTCACGTGCATTAACTGACCACTTAAAATCAGTTTCATTTACACAAAGTACAAAAGCTCTTGCACATCCCGTGAGAGCAATGCCAACGTTAGTGTTAAACACTACCATCAAATCAACAGAAGTGCACATCAAAATGTAATTAGCAACTCATAAATTTCATGGTTAAGTATTCAAAATCTCGTTTGTAAGGACTGCTCACTGAAATCTCCATCTGGCACCATAATTATTAGTATCCAACACAGTGAAGAACTTTTGAAGTTCTTAGCGTTCATGTTACTGGTAAATAACTGATAACCATTGCATTTAATACATGCGTACGATAAAGTAACGAGTGCAGAAGCTATTTTATTATTATGTAAGTAGCCTGAGAAGAACGCGGATAACGAGGGAATGTTAACCAGGAAAGTTAAGAGTTTACTAGGAATGAAATATCTAAGCCGACAAAAATGCGGATAACACTTGAATGACAAGTAGAAAGTTCGATAGACAAATAAGCAAAGATGAACAGTGAAGGAAAAGTAAATAGTTTAAGATATACTCTTTTATATCTTCTATTGTAATGGATCTTGGGGAAGTACAGTGTTAATGGTTGATATCACATCATTTCATTAAAATCGGCATAAATTATTGCGAACTGTTTGATAGTTCACCTCACTGAAAAATGAGGAACCCATGCTTTAAACTTGAAACTAAGATGTTTTAGATGAAAGTGATTTGCAACTTGGAACAAAAACAGAATAAAAATAACATGGCATTAAAAATCTAATTTGCATTAGAAAAATCAGTCAGACTTGATCACATCCCAATAAATTAATAGGTTAGTTACGATTTTCAATATTGTATTTTACTACTGTGAAAATCAAAAATAATTAATAGTTTTGATATATTTAACCCAAAGAAGATTTTCGGTACATTACCAATGATTTTCACCAATGATTTAATTAGTCAAGTTCATGACTTTTATACAGCTTGTTCCCCATTATAAAATGTGCTATTATAATTTTGTTAATTTTCTTATGGAATAATTGTGAACTTACCTATTATTCTTTAGGTTTAGATACCATATAATAATGCAATATGCGAAGCGAATGAAATCTACATTGGGAATTATTAATGGGTGTAAAAATGTTCATCTTTGTGCTTAGCTTTGCTTTTATATTTTTGTAAATATTTTTTCCATGTATTCTTGGCGCAGGTTTTTGGTTCATATTCAATCATGATTTTTCTTTGAAAGAACATGTCTATAAAAAAGCACATGTAATATTGATTTTCTGCTTGCTCTTTTTACGTAAAGGAATATAGAAACTCAAATGTTTCACCACAAATACTTCTATTTTGCAAATCTACCAGGAAAGGATTAGTAAAATAAAATTGTAAAAATTGTAAAAATCAACCGACATGAGAATAGTTGTTTTTGGAACATTGGAAATAGTAAAAATATAGCAATACTGGAAAAAATATTGAATGAAATCCGATGTCGATTGTAAAGTTAATGAAAAAAACACGTTTTGTTTGTTTTGAATCTCGCGTAAAGCAACAAGAAGGATATTTGCGTTAACCATCCATAATTTAATAAAGTAAGACTAGAGTGAAGGCAGCTAGTCATCACCGCCAACGAAGAGTGGGATTGACTATCACGTTAAAAGCTCACACGGCTAACAGGGCGAGTATTTTTGGTGTCACAGGTATTCGAATCCACGACCATCAGATTCTGAGTCAATGACTAAATGATAAATACACAAATTATGATTTAAAAATGCAATGAAAATTATGACCAAATAAGATGGTCGATATTTTGGAGAGAAGTGTTAAAAATATCTCATTTAAACTTAATACGTTATCTTGGTATGCAATAATAACCACTGTCATGGCACTAACATTACGGACATGTTTCATTGAGAATGAAAGCAGATAAACTGGAGTTAGTCCATACAAGTGGCTGTGCAGGTTTTATTACTTAGTGGTTCACAGATTGCGCAAAATAACATGCCTGCTTAACATATACATTATTTCCAAGAATTTACACACATGCGTTGAATTAATGTAATGAAACAACAAGAACTTAAAATCCTTGTTAGGGCCAACAATGAACAAAAACCACGTATCAAAAAAATTTAGTTTAATTAAAGCATATTCAACTTTCGTTTCACATCTAAAAATCGCGAACACTAGACTTTTTTTTATTTGTTTTTGCCCAGAATTACTAATAAAAAAAGAGTTTATTTGTGCGGTACACTTACCATATCGAAAACCAATTTCTAAATTTATAAGCCTTCAGAATGTAGCTTGATTGCACTTACTTAACATAATTGTAACACAAAATAATTTTTAAAAGTTAATATTTCATTTAGGGCGATCCATCTGCAAGTTGTGGGTCACAGGCTTGGATCACATTGCCGAATACTTTGCTCTGAAAGAGTTATGATGAATGCTATGATCAATCCATCTATTTGACTATAGCAGCCCAAAAGATGACGGTGAGTGTTATTGATCAGCTGCCTTCATTATTGTCTATCACTTCTATTAGAGACGATTAGCTTGTGCGAAATAACCAAATGCAACAACGTTATTTCAATATACAACAAATAAAAATACAGAAAGCATTGTATCAAATATAATTTGTATGTATATTCACGATACGTTATCTTAACATTAATGATGGTATATTACACTTCCGAACTTGACTGAAATTGCTTAAGATTTAACTTAAAAATTGGCACGGAAACAATAAAGATAATTAATTGTCGCAACATGAACGTTTAATAAGAAATACGTACACGTTACTTTAATTTCTTTTCGGCCTTCAGTAATTCCAATTTGAGGATTCCCAGCCTTACAGATAAAGCTTTTCGTGTCAGGATCCTAGAAAGGAATTGACTATTAGTAATAGCCGTTCCAACAAATGACTAGATATTCCCCATTATAAAATCAAGATAAGTTTAATACAGCTCTTTTAATAACTACATACAAAGACAGTCGTTAAGATAACTGTGTTCTTGTATGTGCTGAATCGATTTCGCTCATTACGTTTACACAAAGTGCTGTATCTATCTAAAACTGAGTATATATTCTCTGATTTAAGCTTAATGACCTCTTCTTGTTGTTTAGAAGAAATTGGAGTAATATTTCAACTCTTCTTAAAAGATATTATAACATGTTCCAAAATGTAAGATTTTTTTTGGACTATCTTACTCTTTTGGGCAAAGATAATGTACAGGATCGCATTAATAATCCTTTCTAGCTGCCAAAAACAGCAACAAATAACGTTAGTATTCACTTCCTAACCAGAATGTTAACTTGTGTGAGAAGGATCCGTTTAAATCCATCCTTAACGCCAACAGACCAAAATTATTTTTGGTCTAGTTGGTATTTCCAGTTTAGTAACTTACTGTGCTTAGACAGAACAAGCAAAATGTGTTTTCTGTACTTTTGATAATATAAATGCATTGTAATAGCTTACCACAAACAAAAATACTAACAACATTGACAGCAATATGTACAGTTACAACACTATTTTACCACACTCCTTGTCAAGTAACTAATTTTTCTGGTAACAGGTTCAAAATGAGTACATTTTCGGATGGAAAAAATAAAGTTCTCACAACATGTATTTCTTCCTTAGCAGCATTTGAAGAACAAATTTCAGATTACATTACGTTTCACACTTCTATAATACATAAAATTATATAGAAGTCCTAAAAATTAAGCTCCAAAATAAATAATAGTGTTTCGTTCCCGGATTTCAGAGCAATAAAACAGAGCGCTTTTTGTGAATGTGCATTTAGAATCACATTTATGAAGGAAACATTTTTTTCTTCGCTGATGAAAAGATGAAAAAAAAAAGAAATTTTCTTATGTAGCATTTGGAACTTAAAGAAGAAGACTAGAAGATTTACTAAACAAAAACATTTGTAACCAGAAAATGTCTTTACATGTGAAAAATTATTCCTCTCATATTATCACTGAAGTAATTAGTTTATCTTCTCCACTGCTTCATCACTGTCTGAACTAAGGGTCAACGAGATGTATGATGTGATACGTTTGCAGGCGAGCAGGTTAAATCTAATAAAAAGACATTAGGTGTTAAGAAAAGGTATAGTCTTTTTAAGGGCTTTGCCTTATCTTCACACATAAGGTGTTTAGGATTAAATATCACAGCTCTTTATCAATACACTCCAATAAACCACAGCAAGTAAGGAAATGATAAGGAACGATATTAGTTTTAGGACTGCAACCCTAGTATTCGAAACAGACCTATACTTTTTACATAATCTTTAAAATACATGGTGATTGTTCTTCCTCTCTAAAACATTGTCAAAAAAATCCTCCTTTAGAGTGACGCCACAGAAACTAGATTAAGAGTTTTGTTATCACCAGCGTGGTACAGCTGTATCGTCTCTATTTACGCCACTTTCTTAATCTAATATTACGTGACGCTAAATGCTCTTTAATTAGAAGAATTTCATAAAATTTAATAACTTTATGCTCAAAGTTGGCAATGAATAATTAATAATGACCGTCCAAACGACTAGTTCTGTATAAAACAGGAGCTAGTAACTAATAATATAGTTTGTTTGGCCTACTCGATACATCCACCCCATTCACCATATTTCAGAAAAATCCATAAAATTTAACTATATTTTTCTATTAAATAAAACAGGGAAACAGTCAATCAAAATTAGAAATTTTATATCTGGTGCATTTCTTCGTAAGAATGGATTCTGTTAATTCTTGAGGTGTGAAATGATAGTGTACAACAACATTTTTATTAGTTCCTGATATACGAAACTCGTGTGCACCGTAACAGTGGATTCTGTTGATTATTAGATTGTAAAAAAATAAAGTATACTGTAACTGTCAAGTTTTATGTGTGAACAGAATTCTTTACACCATGAGTCTGTGACATGATCGCAATGCATTTCAATAGCAAAAAAAAACAACAACAAAAAAACAAGACACAGTCCACATATCAGAACATATCAAACGTATATACATTGTTGGTTACAACAGTTGCATTGAAAGATTTAAATAATTTTTTTTTAAAGTATACTACACAAGTTAGTTCATTTACTTTATAACACAATTGATAAAAAAATACTTCTCTACTCTTCATACATTCTTTATGGTTAAAGTCAGAATCATGCAGTCTGTGTCTAACTATCTTATTAATTTTTCGATGTGCATTTACACCCCGATAAAAGTTTGAAACGTTCCAAACACTACTAAACATTTTGATGCAATAGTGCTCAATTAAAACAACAACAAAAGTTCGAAAGGTTCTGGAGACGTAATGCAAAAATATAAATTATAAATAAATAGCTATTGAATCACACAACGAAAAATTTGTAAGCAGTTATGTAAAACTTACGATAAACTATTGCTTCTAAAAATAAACTTACCAGTCGTATTGTATAATATACATAAGTCAAAACATTTGCATTCAACTTAAAGAGTCGTGGATATTTAACAACAACAGTGGACTCTATTAATTCTTTATGTGTGAAATGCAATTCTGTATTGGTGCTTGTTTTCTTGCACTTTGTTTGAATGTAACTAGCGGATTTTAGAACTTACTTTGTTAACAATATACCGTTTTGGTCTACACAATAACAATAAAAATATTCCTGTATTTTGAGCACATATTAACACAATTAAAAGAAATACGACTTTAACAATAAATTCACCATTCAGAAGGTTGAAGAATTTACCTGCCTGGTGAGAGTGACGGTGATATTGGACGTAGTTATCCATCCACCATTGTTGTTTCTGCTAAACTGCTCTCCATCACTGACAGGATTCCCATCCACCAACCAAGTTATTGGAACGGCTGGGTTGCTAGGCGATGTTGTACACACAACTGTTACTACATTTCCTCTTCGTGCGTAGATAGGCCCTTTTATGTATACTTTCTCGGGAGGATCTAGTTAAGAAGAAAGACAAGTCTCAAATCATTTCAGATAAGACTTACAAAACTTTACTGTAACAAGAGTCGAACACTGGTGAAACAAATGTCGAACCTATAACAGCGAAAAAAAAACATGTTAAGTAATTTTGAACATAGTTTGTCAATTTCCTCGTATAGTACAGATGAAGTGAACTTTTAGTGTGCTAACCTTTTGCCCTGAAGTCACTATAATAATACTTGAATTTTCCCTTCAGATTTAAGCAATTCTAGCATTGAAAGTCCGTAAACGTACTCCGACCCGCCGGTGGACAATAAGAAAAGTAATACTAATTAAGATCTATACATGTAGTAATATATAATCTGTTTGTTAAGGAATTTGTTTTGAAGCCTTCAATAAGCATATTGGATTTACAAATTAAACTCCAAGATTACCCTTTGTATTTAATGTAGACTAGGAGAGAATGAAGATTTATACAAGATAAGTTGCTTTAACAGTAGTTCTATTCTGTGTCTTCAATACAAGATAAGTTGTTTTAAGAGTAGTTCTATTCTGTGTCTTCAACAAATGTGTGAAGGAGATAAATTACATCATAATATAAAATACAAAATGAAATAAGCACTTTTTAGATGATAAAACAATTTAAAGACAAATGCATGTGTCTTGAAAAACTAACAAATGCCTCTCCAAAATTAGCTGGATGGTCACGTAAACAAACAGAAAAACGAGGTTTACATTGAAGTTCGATTACTCTGCGTAATCAAAAAGTAAGACAAAATGTAGACAAATAATTCAGAAACTTTATCAGTATAATTTTCCAAACCACCGATTTTAGTCAGAAGAAAATTGCCGTTCACCCTTTAAATACGATCTTTCTGTTGCCGTACGCAAATTTTCTTCTCTCCCTTCATCTTCAGGAGTACAACAGTATCTCTTATACGAGATACTACCTTGTAAACACATACAGAAGAAGGAATACAAACGTATGTAAATATTTGCGTTTATATTTAATAATTAATTTCGTTTTTAAACTTCGCATCGATTTTCATCTGTGAATAGCACGTATAAACTTCTTTCAAATAAAAAAGTCAAAGAATCGTACCTACGGTATTTTATCCGTTGTTCCAATAGTTCTAAACTTAAATGCGTTTGTAGAAAGCAGCCGAAATCTTAGAAGAAAAACTGCGCATTTTGCTGTTTATCGTGAAATTGTTTATTACTCAAAGTGAATTAAAAAATATTAAAGCAACATCCAAACTCTCTTAAACAAAGATATCTCTAGTTTATTGAAAGTGATTGCTTTTAGTGTAGCACACTTTCGTATATTTACCATTTTAAATTAGGCCTTTAAAGTGCTACTTAAAGATTTGCCGTTTGTAGAAAATATACTCTGTTGGCTTATCTGATCGTTATTTTTCTTTAAGTTCTCTAATATACGATAGACAATGTTTTCCATTGAATAATTCATATACGTCTAAGAACTGACTTAGTTATTCTATACCTGACACTTCTTTCAACCATTTAAATAAATACAGCTGACAAATTTTACATCATCTGAATTTTTAAACGGATACGGTTTGAAAAAGAAAATTAACTAATTCTATCATCATACCAACCCTCTCTGGCCGAATTCCGAGTTTCTTAGTCACTTTTATCCAACATATACTTACAGCTGATAAGTATTGATAATGATGTAAATGCAGTGCAATAATATAAATTAAAATAGCCTTAATATTTTTTTTACAGTAACATAGTTAGAAATAAGCGATGACGAATACTTCGAATGTTAGCGATCAAAGTATTTGAAAAGTATATTATTATGTTTAAATCAGCAACAATAGACTAGTTTACACGCTTTGATATTGATTATAGTTGCTGGGATAACAGCTGTGTAGCATATACATATGGGTGAATGTAATCCAGAAAAAAATAATTTGAAACTAATAGATATAAAAATTGACAATCCTAGCTTGGAATTAAAATATATGCCTTAAACAACTTTCTTGGGTCTCAATAACATGAATCACTGCTTTGTTGTTGTTTCGATATTCGATGTACTTTCCCTGTGGATTAATCATATGTTCACGTTTTCCTTTGCAAGTTTGCTTTCTATCGACCTCTGGAGAAATTATCACGGAGCTCCAATAACCTGTAGAGGTTTCTCACATATTCAGATACGACATTATCACGCGTTAATCAGAACCATAAATGTGCCATCGAAATGATCGTCCTGGGTGGTTTTAATTGCCGTTCTACCAGTTGTACTAACTGTTATGGTCACATACATCTTTTTAACATTATGTTTGCTTTTGACTAATTAACATCACATTTATTTTTTTCGGAAATATCTTACAGTTATATTGTGCTAAAAGTACACTTGAAACCTTAAATCTGTAGCTAGTTTAATTGTAAAGTAAGTTTTCAGTGTCGGTTTGAATAGTAAAAATGTGAATAATATATCCAAACATTTTATGATAAACTTATAAACGTTTTGATAATAGAGCCTCAACTGAAACCAGTTTTTCTCTTCTTTTTCTCTGTTTGTTTTTTAATTTAGCGCATAGCTTCATATTTTTAAACCATTTTCTTGTTATTTAGATTTCATAATGACTCTAGAAAAAGGGTTTAATATTTTCCCAGTGTCTTAAAGTGTTTTTCCATAAATTCCATGTTTAATAATACACGTGCTTCTGAAATAATGTAACACTTCATATACATAAAATTGCCTAAAGGGATATTTGAAATCACGTCTTTGTGTCAAATATCATTACAGCCTAATGAATTTATACTTAAACATAGTTAAGTTGACAAAAAAGGCCAATTTAACTATTTCTTCTTCACTCCAATATTTTCTTAAAATTACAATCCTGTATCTTCATAATGTTATCAAAATTGTATACGTAATTTCTTAATGTACTCAACACTATTAGCATAGAAAATATCATTCGAATTGAAGTTAAATGGCCCTTAGCACCACAAAAGTGGATTTGAGGAAGGACGATTTGTTACACAAACAATTATGTAAAGTCAGCAACTGCTAGTTACGATTCACTCTAAAGCTTTTAAAACATGCAAGTTCTTCCTACGTAATAAATTAAAATTAAAATGTATCAATGGGTCAACAGTAAATTTACGGAGTTACAACGTTAAACTCGGGGGTTCGATTCTCCGTGGTGGACATAGCACTGATAATCTATTATATAGCTATATGCTAAAATAAACAAAACTTAAGTGATGAAAATTATGTTTCTTTTTGGTATGTATTAGTGGATATGGCAGAGTTATCACGGTGCTTAAACAGAAAAACTAACAAAAAAGCAAAATAAAGGAAATTCAACCTAAAAAAGATCAAACACAAGTTTAACATGAAAGTTCAAAAGATACAAAGCAGCGGAAAATTTTGATAATTAACTATGGATTACACAATTATTAGTGGTGTTAATTCTGTATAGTTCGCTCGACTTGAAATGTTATACACGTATATGTTGACGAGGAAGACAGTTTCTCTGTGTTTTACAACAAAGCAGAACTGAGCCTTTCAGAGAGAACTGAACCTAAGATTTTAGTGTTGTACAGGGCTGAAAAGGCTAACATGTTTGATAGGACAGGAATTCAAGCCCACAACCCTCAGGTTGGAAATCAATCGCTCTAATCACCTGGTCATTTCAGGACTGATATAAAGGATAGCTTATGAGTAACAAGTGATCACTTTACACTTCAGTCGTAAAGGATAGCCTGAAGATCAAATGGCGATAATCTGAGACTAAAAGCTGTGCCAATGATGAACAAGTGATCTAAATGCTATACTGCAAGTGAACAATGACAACTACGAACATGAAGAGCAAAATAATGAAGGGTAAATGATCACTTCGGACTCAAAATTCATTCTGATTTTGAAAAAATGACCAATTCAGACCGATTTTATACTGATAAAAAAACAAGCCACCACGCCTTGACAATTCTCTTAAATTGAGCTCTTATAAATAATTGTGTAATCAAAGTATTTTGTACTAATATTTTGTTTGATTTCACATAAAAGTGTACTTATAAAGGTACTAATATGACTGTATGATAGAATGACAGAGATGTTAATGTAAGAAGATATCTTTACTGAAGCAAAGCCTTGTTTGTCCATAGAATTTGGACATTTCTATTTTACCGAGAGAAGAAAACAAGAGACTGCATCTCAGAATTGATATGGACTTACCTTACATATAACACCGATATTTACGTATGTGAATTTCCAGACATGTCTGCGGTTTCTATTCATATAAGAAGTTAGATTTTTTTTTCTTTTTTGAAGATCTGTTTTGATGTAAATTTGTTACATAACATGAAATTATATTCCAGGTTAAATCTTGAGTTTCAGAGTAACGTTTTCTTAACTTTATTATGTGTATAGTGTCTTGAAATAATTTTTACGTACAGAGAAATCGTTTATTTATGTTAGAATTTCAAGAATAAATATTTTATACATATAATATATATATATGTGTGTGTGTGTGTGTGTGAATAAGTAATTTAAACAGTTTAAGCGGCTAAATAATTCGAAATAATAGATTAATACCATTAATGCTGCGTATTCTAGAAATTATTTTAAAAATACGGAATTACTGTACGAGTAAAACAGATTTCTAAACAACATACATATAATATAATATACACTTCACTACTATATGAAGCCTAGATTTATTCTTTTGATTTACCCCTGTCCAGGAATTCTCCTAAACTGGCTAAATCAGTCACGAGTGGTAAATCGAATGACAGATTGGGTTTTATATTAATTATTAAATCAACTGAAATAATGCAATCTAAAGAATTTACTTTCTTAAGCTAAAGAGTTCGAAAGCATAAACCTAAGAATCACATAGTGTATATATACTGACAAAAATACTGTGTCTATTTAGATAAATGAGATATCTTATGGAAACCATTTTTTACTCCCTCTGGAACATGCAGTGAAGGATTGTTCGATTTTAGACATGGTGTCACAGTTAAACAAGTGTCGTGTTTGTCGAATATTGGCCACATCACTAGTTAGTGATGAGAAATTAATTAGTGACATTTAAAGTGCTTTATTGAAACATGTGAGAGGATTAGTATAACATGCTAGTTGAACTTGGCTGGAAAAACCAGTTGTTAAGCATAATTATTTTTTACACTTGACAAATATATAACCTAAATTTGCTATCCCATGAGCATGAATGTCATACGAGTCTTACTCTTAAGAAACATATAGCCTAAGTGTATTATATCATTAGCATCAGTGGCGTATAAGCCCTATTCTTGACAAACATATAGCCTAAGTTTGTTATCCAATGAGCATCAGCGGTGTACGAGTCCTACTCTTGACAAACATTTAACCAAGGTTTGTTAACCATGAGCATCACTGGGATAGTTTCAATAAGTAAAGATGGCACAGTAAAAGAAATAGCTTTTACTAGTTTTCTTATTACCACAATAGTATTCGAGTTTGAATAAGTAGACTTTCAGATACCAGTTGAGCTGTCATTGCAATTGTAAACTGGTGACGACTTATTTCTAGGGAAAGAAATGTTATTTGACAGTTAGGTAAAATCGTTTTCTGTGCTCCAAAATGTGATATAACAATATGACAATGAACCGATATTCACTGTTTTATACCTTTTATTCAAACGCTTGTACTAATTATTTTAACTGAGTTTTAATTTCATTGTCAAATAATAATTATCGTTCAGTAAATCTGAACATTTTAATAATTTTCATATTCGAGATTTGTTTTTCGAAAACAAACACAGACTTTGATTTATTTCATGCCATGGGTGTTTTTTATGCGCTGGTCAACATATGATACTTAGGTCCTCACTAAATTGGTCTTTTGTTTTAGAGTAATAGGGAAGGCTTTTAAAAAAAAAACCCAATACACATATCTGCGGTAAAGGGAGGTTTCTAACACCAATTAAATGTATTTGTTTATAATACGCATTTCACTGTATTATTTTCTCTCTTAATAACATTCCAACATGTGGGATAATTTTGTATCAATCTATCATCATGAAGAATTTTATAGTTGTTGACAAAAATAAATTTTACTCAATTATGTACAAGTAAACGTTTTATAAAACTTCTTAGTAACTTTAGACGTATTTAATTTGAGCTACCAGTCATCTAACACTTAAAACTTCTCAGTAGGTTTAGACGTATTTAACTGCATACCACGAATATTCTCCAATCGTTTTGATTAATACCGTTAATTATAACCTCATAATTTTTGCTGTTTATTCTTTAATACTATAATTTTATTCGAAGAATTATTAAATTAATGATATTTTTTGCTTTAGGACCTCTAAATCATTTTTTTGTTTCGAAATACTGCAAACCTTTACCACTGATTAGAAATAACATTCTAACTTACAGTGGACGGAGAGTGTTACAAAGGCCGACATGGTTTGGTGCATGAGACGACTGGACGCCTCACACCGGTAAACAGCTTTGTGGTCGGCAGCGGAAACTGTGAACCTCAAGATGTTGGTGGTTTGACCAGAACTTGTTGTGTAGCTGGCATCCAGCTGGTGGCCAGACCTAAACCAGATCAGTTGAGCTGGGGGATTTCCACCGTTAGATATGCAGGATAACGAAAAGGGTTGTCCCTTTACCAATACTTCACCTTCTCTATATCCTGATATGATCGGAGCGCCTGGGGGATCTGAAAAAAAAACAAGAAGTGATGAGGAAAAAGTAGAACAAACTTTCATAATGTAAGTCGATGAATGATGCTACAGGAATAGAATGGTTATTTCCAAACATTTTATGCTCAACACTTTAATTTCAACTATCACTAGTTTCTGGTTAAAAAATAAAGAACGAAACAAGAATAAACGTTTGTGCCTGTTCTCAGATTGTATTATGTTCACTGACATTCACGACTTTAAAAAAAAGTAAAAACGGTCATAAAATATTCTTTGGTAACGATATATGTAAGCTTTTAGAAGAGTGTTCCAGAAGAAAAGGGATTGTGTCTAGTTAAGTTTGATTGCATTTCAGCATTACGTCACACAACGGGCTATCTATGTTCTGTTCAGCACGGGCATCAAAACCAGACTTATGGTTCAGTAAGCTTGTAGACATACTGCTAAGCAATTGGGGGAGGGGTTTAAGAGACAACCATCATGAGTAAAAATTGACTGTTAATGTACAGAATTACCAGATTAATATTCATCTGTTGCTATTATATGCTACGTGGCTGATCAAGACTCTTAATGTTTGCCAGATAACCATTGTAAATAAGAAGTTCAGATTATCAGTGTTTTGTCATCAATACATAGCCTTGGACTAGCACTCCATGTCATTCCTGTTTCTGGACAAAACTTCGAGAAAATTGGTTCTACCCAACTGAATTGTTAGAAACATCCCTTTATCTTGTTATAATTGTATAAAAAAGCTAAAGGAAAGATAGAAATCAGTTTTATTCACCGGAGATTATGTTAAAAGGTGATTTCTGGTTGTAAAATTGCAAGTTTAGTATGATACGAATCCCATTTCTTTCCTATCATACCTCGTGTCATTAAGGCTGAGCAAGAAGATTTCTAATTCTATAAAATTTTGCTGTATAAAAAATTATGTAACAAATCAAAAAATAATTACATAGAATAATAAAAAGATGGTAAGTTTTAATTTGAATAGTACGTTTACACCCAAATCAGACTATGATGACAGTGAATAATTTGAAAACTATATCGAAAAGTTTAGTTGTCAACCATGTCAACATTATGACACTGTACTAATTTTACCTCATGTTAATAATAAAAAAATGCTATCTTTATTCTTTCTTTTCAGGCATTTAATAAAACGTTTATATTTAATGCGATGAAAAAAATTATGACGTGTGGTGAAAACTGTTGGATATTTCTTATCACGACCCGGTTAACATTTTCTGATTTAAATATTATATGTATAGTAAAAAGAATATACATGTTTGAGTTTAAGCTATATTACTAGGCTATATCAACGCAGTACCACACAACTCCAAAATTTCTCAAGATAAATATTGGTAATTTAAAATATACAAATTCATACGCATCTGTTTAAACCACAACAAATATGTAATAAAAGGATTTTCATTTCTTCACTGGCCGAACACATTGCAGAAACAAGTTACTTAATAACAATAGCATAAAACACTAATTTCAAATGAACGCAATAAAATAATTGAGTTTTGTATAAAGGTTCTGTTGAAATTTTGTGTTGTAAATGTAAATTGAATAATTTATTAATTAGAGATGAAGGGTTGACTGGCGATAGAGCTCAATTTTGAAAGAAAATATTGAATTCATATGTGCAGTATTCATGTCAACTGTGAATTAGAGTGTGTGTGTGTTCTTATAGCAAAACTACATCAGGCTATCTGTTATGTGTCAACTGAGGGGAATTAAACCCCTGATTTTAGTGTTGTAAATCCGAAGATTTACCGCCGTCCCATCAGGGGAAAATTACAGTGAGTCTGACCATTCTTAGATAAAAACCGTATGTTTATGTAGATATTTACTCATAATGATGGTAGCGAAAAGTATAAAACATGTGGAGACGACTGTAATTTTTAAGAATTTTATGAAATGTTGTTTTCCCTATATTTTTTTAAATAAATAAAGTGCTTTATACGTACGTGTAGAAAGTTAGTTCAAAATAGCAGAAACAAACTGAGAAGTCACATGTAACCTCAAATAAGCACTAAAGGTAATGAGTGGGTTTGTTTTGAATTTCGCCCCAAATTACACGAGGGCAATCCGTGCTAGCCGTCTCTAGTTTAGCAGTGTAGGACAAGCGGGACAGCAGCTAGTCATCACCACCCACCGCCAACTTTTGGGCTACTCTTTTACCGATGAATAGTGGAATTGACCGTTACATTATAGCCCCCCTACCGCTGAAATGGCAAGCATGTTTGGTATGACAGGGATTCAAACTCGCGACCCTCGAATTACGAGTCGAATGACTTAACCACCTATCCATGACGGGCCAAAAGTAAGAAGCATTTACTAAAGTTTTAGTAAAGATTTATAATTCAAATCAAATATAATTTGAAGTAAGCACTAACAGTTATTAATGATTTCATTGAGGTTTATGTTAAAAAGTAACATACAACCTCAAGTAAACACTAGAAATAAACATCAATAAATAACCTGCTCTAAAGAGTGTGAAACACCCATTCCAGGCAGTAAAACTAAACGGATAAGTCATATATTATATATGTATTAAGGAAATTAAATGAATAAATAAAATCACGAAGAAGGTCTGCGTTAAAAACAGAAAATCCCAATCTGTAATTAATTTTATATCATAATCACGTATAAAGGGATCATAGGGTACAAGCTACAAGATGGGATTATAAAATGAGGGAAATTCTATTAAAGATTACTGAAAACGTTTAGTTCAAAATAGGGCTATCTAAAAACTGGGCATTACTTTATAGAGATGTACACTTAACCCGCATATAAAAGAACGACAGTTACAGTAAATTATCACTTTGCTGATGTCGTGTTAATTAGTGCCTCTACCATATGAGGGGCGTGAATGCTAACTTCAAGAGGCAAGTTTTATCTTACTGACCCCCAAATGGTAGTACCTTATTTTCATTTTTATCTCTTTTTTTCTTTCTTTTTCATCTTTCTATATTTAACTTTAATTACTCTAACTTGGGAGAGCAGTCACCTTTTTACAACTGTCTGCAATCAGTGAAGGGTGATATACATGTGGAGCGTTGTAGGTTTGAGCACCCACATCTTGCTCTCCTAATTTCGAATTTTCTTATGCAAAACAAGCGAATTGGATGGTAAGACTGATGGACGGGATATCCCCAACATAATGTGAGTCTACTTCTGAAGTCACCTCCAAAATCTAGGATACATTTTATAATCCCACGTTGTAGCTTGCACCCTAAGATACCCTTTTTGAAACAAAAATGCAAAGCGTATTTATAAATTAAAAAAAATATTCATGTTAATGTATTTTGGTTTATGGCTTGAATATTGTATGGATATATATATCCTCAAATAAGCAGGAACAGATACTCATGCTGTCCTAAATGTTTATATTTAAGTGAATTAATTAGGAAAAATCATAACTCTTGAAGCAAAATAAATAAATCCAGTAAATTTCATAATCTATAATCCTAGTCTTTTGTTACATCTAAACGACTATGAAGTTAATCATGAATGTTTGTAAATATAAAAATACTTAATGATATACCTCGTTACCACGCGATACTTTTTCTCTTGCTTATACTGTAGAATATATGGTATTAATGTGCCGTTATTTAAATTATTAAAACTAATTAGTTCATCAGGGTAAAGTGTATATATATATACCTTATCACACAAAACTAATTTGTCAGGAACATTATTTTGCTGTCTATAAAGAGCTCTGTAAATATTTCAGAACCATACCAAAGTTTTATGATTCATCTTAATGAGCTATGAAGAAGTTAAACATGCTTCAATTAAATTCGCTAATCAGACGTAGTCATTTTAAAAATATCAGTAAAAGTATATCCCTATTACTTATCCTTGTATTAGTTGATGGCAGTGAAACCCAAGTGCAGAGTTATTATTAATCACCAATAAATTAAAATTGAAATTTCTCTTGTTTCATTTCTCATATTCCTTACAAACTTTATGTAATTAGATAATGTAAGTAAAGAAACAATAAATATACATTATACTTCAGCTCTATAAAACTGTTCTTTATATATTTATTCTTTTAATGGAGCTTTAAGACAAACATGTCTTAACGTATGTTCTATTAAATAAATATATTAGAGGTATGCCATTTCACATTTTTGGGGTACATGTTTAGTAAAGCTATGTATTATGACTGGCGGTATAGAGTGCTAATTTTATTTCATTGTTTTTATTAGAACCTCCAATGAAAGTGGAATATTAGAATAAACTTTCTGCTATTAGGCAGCTTAGTTTCGAATACGCAGCTTTGTAAGTTTCAATGAGCAATTGAAAGGTTTACAACAGTAATTTTTAACAGAAAATTCTAAAATTTATTATTTCGAATCTCTTTCAATACGACAGTATTATATATATTGTTTCAAATTCAAATCGATTTGACACTTCAACTGTTTTGAGATATAGAAAAATAATACGTTTCAGAATGAAGTTCAGAAACAAAAATATTACATACTTACAAAGGACACTTAAGGTAACAGATGATGTCCAAGGCTTAACTAGAGCTGAATGGTCAGCTTCACACATGTACGTTGCTTTATCATCATCCATTTTGGGAAACAGTGTCAAGATACTTAGCACTGTCTTAAGTTTCTCGTTTCCTTTCTGAACGAAAGTTTTAGCAGCATCTATTTAAAGTTAGGAACAAGAAATTGCTCATTAGTCTAGTTTTCTGCATAAATCAATCAATAAATTTTTGATGATATGTGAATTGAGCTGCTCAAACGTGATCATCATTCAGAGAGCACTAGAGATTTGCACAGATGTACTCTTGTTATTAAGAAATATAACATTTCTTAAAAAGAGAGAAAACTCGATTAAGTAAAAGCAAAGTGTCAAGGGCCATGTACGTGGTTCTGGGTTCGAAGAAAGTAAATGAAAAAAAGAATTAGAAAGATATTGAGGGTCAAAAGTTTCAATGTTGTTTTTAAGATAGGATATATAACATTATTACTTGGATTTCAAAACAAGAGAACAAGAGGGGCCCGGCATGGACTAGCGTGTTAGACTTGTAATCTAATGGTCGCGGGTTTGCATCCCCGTCGCACCAAATATGCTCGCCCTTTCAGCCGTGGGGGCGTTATAATGTGACGGTCAATCCCACTATTCATTGGTAAAAAAGTAGCACAAGATGGTGGGTGATGATGACTAGCTGCCTTCCCTCTAGTCTTACACTGCTAAATTAGAGACGGCTAGCTCAGATAGCCCTCTAGTAGCTTTGCGCGAATTTCAAAACAAACAAACAAACAAAACAAGAAAATATTTAAACTTACTAAAATAACCAACTTAGTTAATATATGGAAAAGAGCTTCATTCAGAGTATGATAAATTGTAGTAATAACGAGAAAAATATGGCAAGTAAAATATATTAATTGAAAATCGATGGGAATTATAACTGTATTCAAACCGTTTTTTTATAAAGTGTATAAAACTTTACATACGGCAGAGAATGTGCCTGCCTGGATTAAAAAAAAATTCTACAAACGTTCAGAAAGAACGCATAAAACAGTATTACAGTAGAATCGTTGGCACGAATACATCTAATTAGTTATATTGGACATACCGCTCGGTGCGAGCCAGAAAACGTAAGTACAAAGAGTGGTATACGTGTTTCCATCAATCTGGAATTACGGAAAACACGTTCCTTCAAATGAACAATAAAATGAAAAAAAATCCGTGACATATGTATGTTTAAAATTATACTTCCGAAAGAAATGAATTTCGAAAGCAGAACAGAACATATATATAATCACAAAACACTCACCAGGAATTACTTCCACTCTGTTTCGATACCACTTTAAACGAGATGGTGGTTTACTGTGGTGGGCGCTGCACGTTAAATTAACACGTTCCCCTTCTTTTATACGAAGTATTGCGTGCCCTGGTCTACCATTAATTGTGAGCTTATTCGGAGGAACTAGGTTGATGAAGAAATCCTATATGAGCTCAGCTTGTACAAAAACATAGAGATAAACAAACAACAAAAATAAGCCTATCTTCTTATAAGGAAGATTATCTGGTGAACGACGTATCTAAGGCATACGGATCTAATGTAAAACAAAAACGTGAATCGAATTTATGTTCAAATTGAATAAAAGTGTTGGAGTTTAAAGTAATTACTGTTTACATGCTTGATGAAAATAAAAATAATTTTATTTTTACCACCTTGTTAAGTATAATTATCACAAAACGTAATAATAACTGTAACCCTTTTTTGTTTTGTTTTTAAAGGAAAATGTAGACTTTTATAAAATTTGACCTAACCTGGCCAGTTATAATAACAGTAAGACTTGTTATTTTACTTCTGTTTTACCATAACATTGAAGAAAGGGCAATGTACTAATTTTGTCTGGTTTTGTTTGTCATTCATCGAATGATAATTGCATCAAGTACTGAGATAAAGATGGTTATGAATTATTAGAAACACATAAATGGTTTTTGTGATAAAATGTCAAGGTCGTAATAATTATATATTAATATCTATTGCTATTTGATCTACCCTTTTAGACCTAGTGTTTTAAAGTTGAATGAAGAAGCAACTTTTCATAAATATGACCACTTTTGATTGTTATATATTTTATGATTAAAATTGTTATATCTCTTAATCTTGAAATTAAGTAATGAACCAAAAATTGGATAAATATACTTCCTCAATTATGTGATATTTTTGCCTTGATAAATAATCAAAAATCCTTTTGTCTACCTACCTAGTACAGTGAGTTCTGCCCCGGCCCTTATAGGTCCTTCGTTAGGAGCAGGTCCAACCTGAAAAAAAATTTAAAAAACACGAAAACGAAAACACATCAACCGAGGTCTGGAACCATCCGTATTGGGTCTTGAACCACACCAGCTGGAATTAAAGTCTGGTTTATTTGAGTGCCGAATATATAGTTAGTGATTAATAACTCAAACTAAATTAAGACCTTTATCACAAAAATGGCCTTATAATTCTGAGATGTATATAACTCTATCACTTTATTAGGGACTTATTATAAAGCTAAAAGAAATTAACTCGTTCCTAGAACTTCTGAAAATAAAATAAACATACTCATCGTGGCAACACACATCTTACTAAGTATAAAGGAATAAAAGTAATTTATCCGTTCTTTCAAGTTCTCCTAAGAACGTACATTTTCATTCCACAACAGATTTTACACACACCCACACAAACAATATGTTCACTGCATGCTTTAAGACGGATAAAGATAAGTATCACAAAAATAAGCAAAATATTTTGTTAATACTTACATCTCAGAAAGAAAATACAAATTTATATTTTATGAACACCAAACTGAAAAACCTAAAAAGGTGGAGCAGACAGGCCACATAGTGAAGATATGTAAGTGTACATTTCAATACATAATGGCAGGACATCGGATAAAGAGACACTCTTGATATATTTGGTTGGTTCGTTTGGTGTTTCATGGCGCAAAGCAACTAGGCTATCTGCGCCAAACACCTGGTAAAGTGTTAAAATTAAAGTAAAAATATTAAAATCCATAAAAGGAGATTAAGGTAAAACAAAACAAAGTTGATTTGAATGTTTCACATAAATAGCATTAAATTCAATTTTTACATCTAGACTACAGTAGTGAGAGAAAAGCCCCCAGTAGCTCAGCGGTATGTCTGCGGACTTACACGCTAAAATCCGGGTTTCGATACCCATGGTGGGCAGAGCACAGATAGCGCATTGTGTAGCTTTGTGCTTAATTCAAAACAACAAGTAAGAGAAAAACTACAGTGACACAAGTTGTAAAGGACTTTCTGTAGTATAATTCTAATTATCATAACTAATCAAGATGACAAACAGCTAACTTGAAAAGTCAGCGTTAGTTACCTGACGTTGGCATTTCTAGTCCTGGTTTCAAGTTATTTGACATTACGGCCATTTTCTAATTTCAAATTGAACGAGTTGCACTTTGATTCTTAGTAGGGAATTACATTAAAAAAGGTATAATGTATAAATTAAAAAAACGTATATAACATTTAAGAGATTAATAGCCTTTAAAATACTAAAAACGTTTCTGAGATGGACAGAAATGTTATTGGAACATCGCCAATAACACTGTCTAACATCACGGAAAACCTTGTGACAAAACATGTTTAAAATTGTTCCGTCGTTGAGAGTCATAACGACAGCAAGACAGTAAAATGTAGCTTATTGTGACCTGAGTGTTACACAGATAACACGTTGGTGCATAAGTCCAAGATAAAAGAAAACAATGAGCTAAAAAAAACAGTGACCAATGTGTAGTCTAGTTAGAACAACTTTCTCGTTCCGATCGTTACGGAAGGAAGGTCAAAAGAGGGTTTTATTTGGAAAACTTGTTTTCACGTTGCTCTCTCCAAGTCAACTGCCAACTGGCACAGAGCCGAGCCTTGAATACAGGACCATAATCCATGTTTGGAACTGGCACAGCAGTGATAGTGCCAGAGCAGATAGATTTAGCTGCGGGGTCGGCGAGCTCGTTCCCTCGAATACCAATGTGGCCTGGTATCCAGCAAAACTGGACAAAAATAGATGTTAAAGAGAAATGAACCTGTCGGTTTTGAATATATGCGAAAACAGGGTGAGAACAACATGACGCAATTCCACGGCCAGTGTGGAACTAAGTGAGTCAATATAAATAGTGCAATTTGAGTACTGCTTAGCTTCGATGTGATCCAAGGCAAGAGAAATGGCGTACAGTTCAGCAGTGAGCACAGACTCTGTAGAGTGGATTCTGTGTGCAACCACCAAACCAAAACAAACCACGCCAGAGAGCCTACAGATTCGCCTGATTTCAAACCATCTGTATAAACAGAAATGATAGGATGGTTTGAGAGATGTTCAGCAAATAACAGACAGTATTTCTAATTGGAAGTGCCTGCTTTTCTGAGATGACTTAAATACAGGTCACATTTGGGGACTGTAATAAGCCATGGGGGGATGAGCTAACCAGTGGATACAGCAATGTTATCCAAAAACAGACCCAATTCATTCAAATGCGCCTGGAAATGAAGGCTAAATGGAGCAATGGCAGATTGTCCGTTCTGAAAAAAATCATGGCCCACCAAGGAAGGAAAACACAATCTCAGTTGGGATGCTTTGGTAAGAATGGAAGTTTCGAAACACACAGTAAAAACAGTTGCAAATAGCTGAGGTGTAGAGGAGATTCATGAGACTCTGTGTATAAGCTATGAACTGGGGAGGTGCAGAAAGCCCCAGTGCAGAGCCGAAGTCCTTGATGATGAACGGGATCTAGCATGTTAAAAGTCGAGAGCCATAGACCAGTGATCCATAGCCTACTTTCTATTGAATAAGAGCACGATATATCTCAAGCACAGAACATCGATCCTCTCCCCAAGTGATGGAAGAGAGCACACGGATGATGTTCAGTGCTCTTGTGCATTTGACTCATAACTGCTTGATTTGTGGTACAAAGGTCAACTTACGGTCAAAGATAAGCCCCAAGAACATTGTCTCAGGGACCACAGGGAGCAAAACTTCAACGATTCGGAGTTCAGAATCAGAGTGAATACCCAGTTGGCGGCAAAAATGCATGCAAACGGTTTAACAAAGAGAAATGTTGAAACCGTTTGCTGTTGTCTACGTCAGTAAATGATTGAGGGCAGTCTGCAGTTGCTGGTCATTATATCTTATGTTCAACGACTGACATAAGATTTGAAAGTCGTCGACATAGAGCCTGTTTTCAACAGTAAGAGGGAGTTATTCAATGATGGCATTAATCTTTAAACTGAAGAGTGTGACACTAAAAACACAGCCTTGAGGGACTACAAGTTCCTGTAGAAAAAAACGGAAAAGTGTGACCCACACGAATTTGGAATCACTTATCCATTAAAATTATTTTAATGTAACGCATATAAATGGAGGTCTCACAATATGCCATACCTCCCCACGTTGTATCAAAAACCTTCTCAAAGTTAAAAAATATTAATACAAGATGTCCTTTGAGAAAGGCTTCTGTAATTGATGTTTTAAGTCATATCATGTAGTCTACAGTGGAGCGCTTTCATCAACGAGTGTGTATGGGTGAGAGGAGGCTGTTTGATTCGAGAAACCAAACAAGACATGTTTGTTCCCGAGGATTAAAAAAAAAGACAGTAACTATTCAACGAGAGCATCAAGATCTGAATGATCATAGGTCTCTTTAGGAAAAGGTAGAGAAAACAGTGATAGTAAGACCCAAGGAAACACAGATGGTTATCGTCTCCATGGGTGTATCGAGTAGCAAAAACAGGGTGGGCAAGTGTCGATCAACCAACAGTACCACCCCTCCATGTACTCATCTATAACATAACCTATCATTTCTGGACAAAGAAAACTTCTGAAAAGTGACTATATTGGCAGGTTTCAGAAATATTTCCTGTAAGAAAAGATATACAGAAGGGTAAGAAGCAATCAGTGTTTTGGTCTCATTCAGATTATAATGTGAACTTCGACAGTTCTCCATTGTCCGTACCGTAAGTGGATATCGTGGTTTGCTAGAATGAACGTTAAGGACATAGGTCATAAGACTTTTCATATTATT
The DNA here is from genome assembly GCA_011833715.1 of Carcinoscorpius rotundicauda. NCBI lineage: Eukaryota > Metazoa > Arthropoda > Merostomata > Xiphosura > Limulidae > Carcinoscorpius > Carcinoscorpius rotundicauda. The sequence continues at coordinate 119,421,679 of CM022393.1, read as the reverse complement.
TGAGAATGATTCTTTTGAAGGCACAGTGAGTTCTGTCTGTACTTTCACTGTAGTAATGGAATGCAGTGCAAGAGCATACGTCTGACGTAAAGTGATGGACAGTAACTTTCGAACCTCAGGGTAAGTAATGCTTAGAATGGTTTTCAAATGCTGCATCTATTTTTCTCTCAATCACTTAGGGCAAGAACAAAAGTAGGATGGGTAAGAACCATTAAAATTAAGGCATTGAGATATTGTTTCACACTCATAGGTATCTTTGACTGACTGAACCACTGACATTGGAAACATCTCAGAGAGTTTAGAATATATGGCTGTACCTTGGAATTAAGATAACTTGCCTAGTTGGCGGCAGGTGGATACAGTGATGGAAATGTTAAAACGAGGACATCGGTCGCATCATAATTTCATCTTTGCGAGTGGAGATACACATCACTGCGTAAAATCCTTGGGTGAAGAAATTAGCAAGAATCTCTGACTCGAGGATACACTTGAAATACATCTCAAAAATAACTCGTCGTGGCGAACTCAAAGTAGCATGGGGGGTAACCTCAACAGATATATCCTCAATGACCTTTGAATGGAAGAGAATTTGACTGTTTTGGAGTGAATGTTTATTCTAAGATGTCCGAGAATGCAGCTTCTTACTGACTTAGAACAGCCAGCAAGCCCTTCTAGTCCATGCTGAATAAAATAGGGAGATATTTGTCCTAAATGTTTGTCTGAAAGAGAATATAATATAACAAAATGAAGTACAAGCATTACAGATATTGAAAATTGCTGCTCAGAATCTTCAAGACATGGTTGTTTATTTAAGTTTTTATTCTGGGGATGCACAGTACCAAAAGAATATTTTGGTGCCCATTGATCCCACCAACCATGTAGCCCTACGAGGGGAATCATTACAACTCCAAACAAGTACACTGCAGCAACGCCATGGTTTCGTGAGCACTATACCCAAACACTTGCATCAGATCAATGTCCACAACACCTATTGAGAACATCCAACACTGGTACTTGGTTGACCCTAGCCCAAATAATCCAGTTGGCTGACCCTAGGAGGCCACCCCAAGACCGCCCGTGTACAGGAATTCAAGGCCAAAGTGGTGTGTTAGGATTAGACAGCTCAACCACAGGGATCCTCTCCTTCCCCTAACGAGTCGCCATGCACAGCAAACATCTTCTGGAATCCATACCGAGGGGCTCTTGATATAGATGAAAAATATATAAATCGGAAATTAAGTGAGTGTTTCATTTGATGTGTCTTGGGCTGAGTCTAATATTTCAGGAACAACAACACTTACGAAAGATACACATTTGTCAATAAACTTGTAGTTTTACAAGATTACGTTGACGTGTACATTATAATATATAAGTAAAATTAGACTGATATATATTTAGTAAAAAAAATAGACAGAAGTCAATTATCTGATTATTTTATTCCATTATAGTATTTCTTTTGTAAGCTTACTGACCTGACACTGATATTTTCCTTCATCTTCTAGTGTCGTATTTGATATACGCAAGTTGTATATTCCCTCTCCTTTATCTACCATCATTGAATAGCGTTTAAAACCAGGAATTGCTGGATCAAAACCTAAAGGAATAATAACTTTACAGTAGAGCTTTAAACGTAATGTAGAGAAAATAAGTTTTTAAACATTAGCATGAATATTATTTTAGAATATCTTATAACTGCTTTGTTGAGGCTCATGGAAAATCAAAATTAAATGACAGCTTTTATCTATAGACAACATATGGAATTAAGATAATTTAGAAGTCTCATTACATTATAAAACTCAATCTTGCCAGCCCAGACTTAAGATGGTACAGCTTTACAATAGCTATGACGCATAGTTTTTCCATTACAAAGAACTCCACCTCAAGTCTGTTATTTCCCAAGTTCACCATTCATCCTTTTCTGTTTTCTATGTTTCAAACACTATTTTTACAACATGATCGCAAAGAAATTCAGAAGTATGGCGTACGATGACTTGACCAGTATGTTTTAAAATGGAATGCAGGAACACCACTTTCTGTATCTTGCTGTTTTAGTTAATTTAAAATGGATCTGTCGTGGAAGCAACTTACGTACTTGTACCTCATGTAACGTTTCTTAGATATCTCATCCGACTAAGCATAAGAGTTATCCTTCCATTTAGAATTCCAAACTCCAATTCGAGCACTTATGATCCGAGTACATAAATATTTAGCTTTAAAGATATTTTTTTACATATTCTTCCTGAAAGCGCTACATTCTAGATAGGGTTAGCTATTATGAAATGTTAAATACTGTAAAAATTTATTTCTAATACATTCAGTTTTACTGTAACTTTATATTTGCTGTGGACGTCACCTGACTATTTTGTTGATGTTTGCCGTTTTATGGCGCAAAGCAACTATACACTTCAAACAACTGGTAAAAAATAACAGTAAAAGTATTATAAAGTCTAAAGGGTAATTAGATTAAAACAGAAACAGTAGCCTAACGTTGAATAAAAACCGAAATATAATTAAAAAAGCCAAATGTCTTAAAAATTAAAATTAGTTGTAAGGTGGACAGTGTCCAAGGACACTGTCCAACGTGAGGGGTGAAACCACGGTAGAAACATGTTTAAAATGGTGCCGACGCTCATGGTTGTAACAACGACACGACAGAAAATGTGGGCTGTTGTGAATTGAGTATCACATAGACCAAACAATGGTGCATCAGTTTCAGATAAAAGAAAAACTACGAATTAAACACTGTAATCTATACATAGCATAGTTAGGACAACTTGATCCTTATGGAAAAAAGACGAAGTCCAGTGGAAAGTTTTATCTGGAAAAACTTCTTACCACGTTTCTCACTCAATTCGACTTCCAACTGGTGCGTAGCGGAGCCTTCAATGCAGGGCCGTAATCCATGTATGGAATAAGCACGGCAGTAATAGTATCAGAGCATACAAGATTAGCTATGGCATCAGCAAGCTCGTTCCCGTAAATATTAATGTGGTCTGGTATCTAGAAAACTGAATAAAAGTATATTATAAAAAGAAATGGGGCAATCGACTTTAAATACTGACAAGAATAGGGTGATAAATAATGTGAAGCGATTCCAGATCCAGTAGAGAGCTAAGTGAGTCAGTATAAATAGTGCAGTTCGTGTACTGCATAGCTTTTTCGAGGTCCATGAAAAGAGAAATGGCGTACAATTCAACAGTGAACACAAAAACTGTTGAAGGGATCCTGTGTGCAACCACCAAATCACAACAACCCATGACAGAGCCCACAGTCACCTAATTCGAAACCATCCATACAAATGGGAACGAGAGGATAGTTAGAAATATGTTCGTCAAATAGAACATAGCGCTTCCAATCGGGAGTATCCATATTCTTCAGATGAATGAAAGAAAAGTAACATTTGGGGATGATAATAAGCCATGATTGGATGAACTAATCTGTGGAGGCAGCAACGTCATCAAAGGACAGACCCAATTCAGCCAACTGTGACTGGTTACAAAGGCTAAAAGGAACAATAGTTACTAACTATTCTGAAAAAGCATGGTCCACTGATTACGGAAAGTAGCTGTCGTGTTGTAAACGTCAAAATCAGAAACTTAGCAGGCATGATTATTCTGTCTTTGCAAGTAAAGATTTTGTACACTGCAGAAAAGCCTTAATTGTAAAAAGCAGCAAAGATCTCTCACTCCAGAATGTTCTTCAAGCCCCTCACAGCAATAACTCTTCTTGAGGAATTCAGCATAAAAAGTAACCTCAGTGGGTATATTCCCAATGCTCTTCGAACTAGGGAAGAGTTTTGTGTATTGTGATGAAGATGTTTCCATCAAGATTTTTGCAGAGTACAGCAACCACAGTGACTTGGGGAGCTAATAAACTCTTCTAATCCATTTTGAATGTAAAAGAGAATATCTTCCATCAATATTTCTCAGAAAATGAATGCAGAAACAGAAATAGAAATGTTGAATCCAACCTTGATGGTAACTGTATAAAAGAGTTGTCCGTATGTGGTCGTTTTCTAATAATGTTTTTCTCTTTACTAACTTTTACTTTTCATACATGAAAGGGGGTATCCAAAATAGGATAAGAACATTTCAGTAACATCTGTCCTAACCCATCACGGAGCTCTACGAGGAGATGCACTGCAGTACCAAACAAGAACATTGCAGCAACGCAAGAGTTTTTCTGAACACTATAACCAAACACTAGTATCAGACACAATGTCCACAACACCTGTTGAGAATATCTAACACTGATACTTAATTGACTCTAGCAGAAGTGGACCAAGCAATTAACCCTGAAGGCCACCCTAAGGCTGCCCATCTACAGGAATAAAAGGCCAAAGTGGTGTGTTATGGTAAGACCCTTTAAACCACCTAGATCCTCTCAACTTCTTCACGGGTCACCCACTATGCACGGCAAACAAGTGTGGTGTTCTGATCCCAGTGGAGATAAAATGAAGTTACAGAATTCTCTCAGGAAGGTTCCCTCACCACGTACAGTAATCCATCTATAAGGGTGTGACATTTTTATTCAAAATCGTTTTAATATAACGTGCTTACGGATCTACGTAAAAGAAACTTCTCATTTTGTCCAGATAAATGTGTATTAACAAACCTAATATTGTAGAAATTAGTTTGCTAAAAAACCTAACTATTCAATGTAACTTTTATAAAGTAGGATTAGTTCGTGATGTTTGAAAAAATACTTTTGTGGATACGACAAGGTGTGAAAAGTATATAACTACTTTTAAAACGAAGGAAAAATAATCCTCAAAAATGATGAGTTTAATTTTAAGACTATCTATGAGCAACAAAACAAGAAGTTCAGAAAGATCAGATAGGTATTTGTAACCATATAAATTTCGTGACACTGGAAATACAGCAGATGGGTTTAATAAATATTTAGTTCGTATATACAGATGGAGCGATGCTGCCGATTAATGAATTTATTTGCTAATTATTTCAGATCATAAAATTTAAAATCTTGTTTAAATAGTACGTATGACTAGGTATTACAGAGATGACAGAGTGATTTTAAAACTTGATATCAGTCTTAAGTATTTATATCGTAAAATATTCCAAACTCGCTTGTTTTGATACTTACAGTTTTAGGTGTTATATGTTAAGACTTTATTATTATTACAGTTCAGCATAATAATATTTTCGACGGCTATGAAAACGCTGAAATAAAGTCGAAAGCAACCATCTGTTGTCAGACTACGTTGTTCTCGTCACGTCATCATAAGATAAAAGATGGTGCTTCACGTACTCACGAAACCGTACAAGTGTCGTAAAAGTTAATACTCAGTCTAAAAAGAATACCAGTCTTCCATTTAAGGACTGCTAACAGAGGCGGGTTTCGAGTGCTTTAGCGCTAAATTCAACAACAAAAAAAGCGAAAACACGTGAAATTGAAGTATAAAATTAAGTGTGTGTGTGTATTTTCTTACAGCAAAGTCACATCGGTTATCTGCTGAGTTCACCGAGGAGAATCGAATTCTACTTTAGGGTTGTGAATCCGTAAACTTACCGCTGTGCCAGGGGAAGGGGGTCATTAAGTAGTTGATGTAAATACTACTTCAAAATCTTTGTGAATAGCAACTATTAACCACGAGACACACAACACGTGTGGACCTTTTATCTAGTATTAATTGAAATATCATGCCTGTAGGTTGACTTGTGTTATGTGCTTTTTTTCTGTATAATTACTTTAGCAGTTTACATGAAAACATAATATTTATATTTCTAAATTATACAGCTTTATTGAATGAACATTTATACAGAAAAATATCGAAAATAATTCATGCATAGTAGTCTGACTCGGCCTGATGGTTAAGATATCGAAATTCAACTAGAAACGCGCTTTCCTTTTCAGTCGAGGAATCGTTATAGTGCGGATGTCAATACCAACACTTATTCGTAAAAACTAGCCAAAGCGATGGGTAATGTTGACTAGTTGCCTTTCCCATAGCTTATCACTTCAAAGTTAGGCTATTTTAGCGCAGAATGAGTAATCTGTGTAATGTTGACCAGTTGCCTTTCCCCTAACCTATCACTTCAAAATTAAAAAGGGCTAACGTAGACTGAATAACTCTGCAATACTCATCAGACAAACAAAACATTAAACATTGGTATCTGTTGTAATATAAACCTAAGAACTACAACATTCCAGGAAGTAAGTTAGCTAAAAAAACAACAACAAACGATTTCATTCTTTTAGTTGCTAACGCCCTTCTATCTTTACAACAGACAAATGAATACTGTTCACATGCAGAATTGTTTAATGCTTACAGTAAACCCATTTTCATTAAGCCTTATAGTTCTTATCGACGTGAGCTAGCGATATTCTTCGTAATCAAATTAACTAATTGATCCTTACAAACAAAGCGTCACCGCAACTTTTAATTAGCTTGATCAAATGAGTTTAAAAGAACAGCTAAAGTCTTGAGAGAAAAATGATGGAAATCATAAGGTGTGATTAGATTTAGGTAGATAAAAGTTAAATAGGTTCTACACAAGAAACTAATGAAATCGACTTATTTTTTTAATTAAACACATTATATATCACATCGTTATTGATCTTATAACATTGTTAATGTCTTCCAATAACTCACAATAAAATCCAACGATTTAGATACGCATGACCAGCAATCAATATAAATTAAAAGTTATACTGATGCCTTTATAGAGTAGACGAATTATGATGAAACAAACTTTTTACTTTGGTCTTCATGTTGATTGAGAGTCAATATGTAAAAATACTAGAATTTAGGGATTATATATCGTAATCTGCAAACCATGTGGTACAATTATCTTAAGAAACACGTCCTAGAAAATCCACTGAAGTGTAAGGCAAAACATGGGTTCTTCTCGACTTGCTGTTACACCTTGAAAATTTCTCATGCAAACAGCATATTGTCCAATCTAGTCAACGCACTGTTGATTTAGCTTGTTTTTCTCAGATTCGTCAGTTTTTCAGGAAATACGTTCATGTTATACTATCTTTAATTTGGAAAAAACTATTCACGCGATTTGTTATAATTTCATCACATCTTTTCACTTCCTCAATAATAGTGACAGTTTTTGCGGAGTTAGCAGTTCACAGGCGTAGTAAGTGGCGCTGAAATGGTAACTAAATCCCATGTGAACCAAAGCATCTCAACTGCCGCTGCACTCGCTTGTGCATTTTGTTCTCGGGAACATTTTTTTCTTCTGATGCACCATAATGAAAGAATTGTTAAGATTATGACAATAAAATGGCAACAAATGTTCTTAGTTTTATCAGGCACAAAATGCTACAAAGATAAGAATTTTCCCAGTTATCTCAGTATAGATCAAATTTGACGAACTAACAGTGACATATTATTGATCAAATCTTAAAAATGTCAAAACACCAAAACGAATGGAGCAGCTGTTTTGCAGACAGTACTAAGAAATTATTACATATATCTTTTTTTGGCCGATATAAGTATAATAAGTATATGAAATATAAGTATAATAAGTATATGAAATATAAGTATAATAATAACGTAACCATTACAGTGTTAGAGACCATTATTTCATGAGAGAGTAAAAACAAGCAATAATTAGTTTACACACAGAGATGGTTGTTTTTTAATTGTAACGAAGATAAATAGGAACGTTTATCATGCATTTTGTTCAAGAATCGATCTCTCTCTCTTTTTCCTTTATATACATATATATATAATCACAATAATGTGTTGTATTTTTATCTTTATTTATGAAAAGTGATTATTCTACAAAACACATCTTATATTTATAAAAACTCAAAACATGCAATTTCGATATAAATCTAACTTCGAACAATTTGTCGGTTGTTGTTGGGCTACACCGATAGAATGGAAGCCCACTTTTTAGCGTTGTACGTCCTTAGACTCTAGGTAGAGTTTAACTGAAGTACTTACTGTTAATCGGCCCGGCATGGCCAAGCGCGTAATGCGTGCGACCCGTAATCCAAGGTTCGCGGGTTCGCGCCCGCGTCGCGCATAAAATGCTCGCCCTCCCAGCCGTGGGGGCATAAAATGTGATGGTCAATCCCACTTTTTCGTTGGTAAAAGAAGAGTTGGCGGTGGGTGGTGATGACTAGCTGCCTTCCCTCTAGTCTTACACTGCTAAATTAGCCCCCCCCCCCAGTGGCTCAGCGGCATGTCTGCGGACTTACATGCTAAAATCCAAGTTTCGATACCCGTGGTGGGCAGAGCACAGATAGCCCATTCTGTAGCTTTGTGCTTAATTCAAAAACAACAACAGCTAAATTAGGGACGGCTAGCACAGATAGCCCTCGAGTAACTTTGTGCGAAATTCCAAAAAAACAAAAACAATACTGTTAATTAGCGAGAAATTTTCTTATTTTTTTTTATTTATAAATGATGATATATGATATTCAATTTCTGAGGTTGTAAAACTATCTGTCCCTAAGCTGCCAGTCTTGTTTTAACAAATATAAGAACATCAGTGCTTTATTTTTTGTTGAGTACAAAGCTAAATACAGAGCCATGTATGTTTCCGTCCACCATTGGTATCAAAACTAGATTTTTTAGTGTCATAAACCTTCAAATATACATTGAGTCAATGATTTGGTATGCTGTTTGTGAGAAAACTGATAATAAAAGCAGAAGTGAATATTCGGCGAGTTTTAAGTAGACGTTATCCAAATGAAAGAAACTTCTTTTCTGTTTTTTTTTCTCCGAAAGAGAGCTTAAGGCCGCCTGAAGAAGTCGCCTGTTTTAATTCCTCGTAAACATTCTACAGTCTGTTAGTCAGTCAGTCAGTCAACATCAAAATAACGTATTACAAGATTCGCTTAAATTTTGCAAATTGCATAGTTGTGATGTCATCAAAACATGCGTATTCCATGAATCACGAGAAATTAAGTGTTCTGTAGGCTACAACATAATATATGAACTTTAAAAGCGGGAAATATAAACATTTGTTACCATTAATTTTGATTTTATTTACTTTTGAAACAGAACACTTTTTGGATCCCTGCGAAAGCACTTCCAGTTATAGCAGTTTGTTTTACAAAACAGAATTTGGAACTACTTTTCAGCATATCATTAATCCATCACTATGGAACCTTGAACTAAGGCTTGTTGTGGCCTAATTTCTTGAGAGCATCTGAACAAAAAGAAAATAAAATTGTTTGAAAAACAAGCGTATCAATAGAGAAAAAATTAGTTTTCAGAGCGTACAGAAACAGATATTAATATTTAATTTGGCAAATTTTGTAAAGGCAATACATTGAATTGCACAATGAAACCCGAATAGACAAACATTAGGTTTACAGATTTCCAATGTTAAAATCCAGTTCAGTTCCCTGTTATGGACACAGCACAGTTCCATGATGCTTTGCTCTAAAACAAATAAATATATGTTGATGTTACTTATGCCATATTTCCCAGTAGGGATTAGGCTAATCCATTTTAAATTTATCTTAGCAAAAAACGTTAATTTTCTCCTGAATTTCGAATTTAAAACTCGACGGTCCAACATTATTCTCCATGTTTTGATGTTAATTAATTTCATAAACGGATATACACCGGTTTTTATCATAATTTATGAAAGTTTTATACCAAAATATTTTAAACATAACCTTAAAAGTTTTAATGATTTGAGAAGATAAAATTTTAGTTACTTATTTTAGACGTGACATATCAAACCTTCGTAACTTTCTTGAAAATAACGTTTTTCTCATGTTATTGAAGAAAATGTTAAACAAGCATTAAAGGAATTGAATACTTTTGATATTTCTTCAAGTTGATAACTCTTACCTTCTTTTATTTAAGTTGTATCTTAGGTTAGACATTATTTAGACAAATTTAGACCATAATAACAAGAATCTATTACATAAATAAAAGCTATTTATATAGATATGTGGGGTTCTACTTGTCACGTGTTTATATGGATATCTAAGGCGTTGTTTGTCAACTGTTTGTATGGATATTTGTTGCGCTGTTTGTCTCCTGTTTATATGAATATCTGGGCTTCTGTTTGTAAATAAAAGCTGTATTGGGTGCATTACAAACTATTTGTAGGTGATTTGCTTTTTCACCTGTAACCATTCACATTTTTAAGCATGCTGTAGAATGTGATATTAAATTCGAACATTTTCACATTATGTTTAATTCAACATGAGAAATAAGTTAAAGAATAAAGTTAAAAGATGCTCTAGCCATTGAGTGTTTCCAACTAGTTAATTTAATGAGAACTTCATTAGAAAATCTGCTGTCAATATTAATAACATACTTAATGTTTGTGGTTCTTCCCTTTATTTGAAAATAACTGTCCCGTAATTACCAAATATTCTATAAACAAACCGATGGACATTCAGCACACGGATTAAATTACACAGAATTTAACTAATAAGGACACAGTTGTGAATTTTTTTTCTTACCGATTTCATGAGCTAATTCAGTACGGTATTCTATTAAAGAAGTAAATAAGGTTTTTGGACGAATTCATTTTAGTTTATATTGAGCATCACAAACGACATCAGCCAAACAAGTGTGTACATCATAATTGTAAAACAGTATAATCAAACGGTAAATCGTTCAATTTTCGGAGAACATTCACTCTATACGTATATTAAATAATACCTTAAAAAAACGCTATTATCTGCTGAGAAGGGATCTTTTCATATGGGAACAGGATTTCAAAACATAAAGCCCGTTTACGAAATGCTGAACCTCACAATAGCCGTTTTTCTCTGTCTGTCTTGCATAACACACGTATACACACAAACGCAAGTTGTCATTTTCTGAACAAATATGAGGTTTATTCATCATGGAAATGTCTACGAAAATGTTTTATTCAAACATACAAGAGGCCGCCATGGCCAGATGGGTTAAGGCGTTCCACTCATAATCTGAGGGTCGCGGGTTTGAATCCCGGTCGCACCAAACATGCTTGCCTTTTCAGCCGTGGAGGCGTTACAATGTGACGGTCAATCCCACTATTCGTTGGTAAAAGAGTAGCTCAAGAGTTGGCGGTGGGTGGTGATGACTAGCTGCCTTACTTCTAGTCTTACACTGATAAATTAGGGGCGGTTAGCGCAGACAGCCCTTGTGTAGCTTTGCGCGAAATTCAAAACAAATTAAACAAAACAATAAAACATACAAATATATGGATTGTATTTTTTGTTATTGATTTATATTTACTTAAAACCTGTTCCTAAAAATTCAAAAATAAACTTTCTGAAAAACGTGTCTTTGGTATCACACTTAAAAAAAATTAAATTCAGTAAATATGTTTTGAAGTATACAGAATATGTTTGGCGTCTTTCAGACACTCTTTTTATTAACCTATGTTCAGCTAGTACAACATCAGTTCTCCGAGAGTATGGATCAATCTCTAGCATAAGGAAGCTTATAACAGATTTAAGATTAGTACTGGTTATCGAAGTTTTATTTCCATGTTCCATACTGAAAAATACTTAATGAAATTACAGTTTCAGATTATGTTTGCATATCATGTATTGGTTCTTTCATTTGTAGTTATAGTATAAGCTAGCATAATTTGAAACAAAGTGCTGCTTTCAACACGTTTATCAAGATATTCTTCCTGTGATTGGTCGGGATCATTATTTTAAATATATCGTTAACTCTTCCTTTTATTACTATAAATTCTTCCTACAATGGTAACTGCACGAAACAAGTTTACAAATAGGCGAGGACTCAAGTTTTGCATGCGATTAATTACTTAAATTTGAAAATTTGCTATTTGAGAGAAACATCAGTCAACGACATTAAACTCAGTTTCAAAAGTAATCGACTTCATTGTTCGTTAAATAATAAAAACCCTTGAATGTTTCCATTTCCATTAATGGGGACTGATAATACTTAGTAGCGTGTGTATCTAACTCAATCATTTACGTTTTATAATAACACCCAGTGTTGGTTGGAAAGTATCTTGTTTATCTAGCTCTAATAATGAAGTCCAACAAGGCCCAATGTTATTTGGAAAACACTGTGTATATTTAGTTCCATAGAACAGACGTAGATAAAAAATGGGAAAAATTAACGACGAACGATAGAACAGTCCACAGTATGTAGCGAGAAGGCCACTGGTAATACCGATGACCAAACAAGAAGTGTCGGCAGCGTTAACCCTGTAAGTGTCACGTAGCTCTAAACTCGTACGTCAGCTTTGATAAAATATACCATTTACATACGTTTCACGTGGCCTGAAAATTCAGCCATTTTTTGAATTCAATGTTGAAGAATACACTCTTTCCCCCCTAAAATATTGTAAATACCTTTCAGACCATGTGTCATGGTTGTTTTTATTCTGTAAATCAACTGTTTTTAATTATTAAGCATGTAACGTACTTTCATTACATTTTCACTACCTTAACCAAGACTCCCAAAACCTAAAGCTGTCGCTCATTGTTTTCATAGAAAAACTTTTGATCAGAAGAGTCCTTACAGTGTTTCAGCTTCTGCTCTTTACGGTGTGAATATGTTATCTATTTGCTAGATAAGATGAAAATCCTTGATATATTTCGACAATGAAAGCTCAGTTTTATCACAGTCAGTTTGGTATTTATTTCATATCATCGTCATCTAGTTCCAACAAGTTTTTTTACTATCAAACTTCAGAATAGTTGTGATCATTGGGTAGGTTTGTCAACAGAAGTGTTAGGATTGTGAATACAATGTTGACAGGATCAGATGATCTGATTTAGCATTTGGTGGTGGTTTTATAACGTATATTCTCACTGCTTAATATAACCTTACAAGCTAAGATTTCACTATACTGTAGTGTTTGTCAAGATATGTGGTCAAAAATGGTCTCGCACCGTTGGCCAAATTTGTTAAAATTAAACTATGGTACCAAATAGAAATGTGTGATCTGAATAATAGTCTGAAAATTAAGGAAAAAGTTTCAATAGAGTCGAGTGGTTGTCATGTCGTATCACTTATAAAGTACCAGACTGTTCACGAACCATTTATCTTCATAGATACTTCACTATACTTGTGGTTTAGCTTCTAAAATCAATTAAAGCAAATTAAAGCCGCATAACTGTCCATTAAGACTACATAAGGAAATTGGAATGGTGTTTGGTAAAATTAGGCTTCTATGGTTTTATTAGGTCGTTCAAAAATAAATGTCGGAATTCTCACAATGGCATTTACAAGCTGAATATTAAGTTGCTGTAATCCAACATTTGTCGCTTACAAGGTGTCTTCACTGTGTGCTGTTCCAACTCTACTCAGAGTAAATTTCACAACCTCCAAGGCAGCATGGACAAGGACTTTCGTCTGATTTTCTTTTACGATTTCAAACTTGGACGAAAAAGTACCAAATCAACATGGAACATCAACCAGGCATTCTAGCATGGATCTGTTACTGAATGTACAGGTTACGATATGGAATTAAAAGTCTTGAAAATCACGAAGGTCGAAGAAGGAAGCCATCCTTATATAAAAACATATTAAGCAAAGTAGTTAAAACAGACCTTCGTACAACATTACGTGAGTTTTAAAAAAAGCTAGGCAAAAGCAAATCATGTATTGCCAACCATTTGAGTGCGATTGAAAAGAAAAAAATGGGTAAGTGGGTTCCGCATGAGCTGACTGAAGATCAACAAAATCGGCGTTATGAGAGCTGTCAAGGTTGACTCATTGAATATTGAAGGAATTGTAAATCGAGGTTCTGCCTCATTCACCTTATTCTCCAGGCCTTTCTTCTAGAGATTTTTATTTTATCAGGCACTTTGACAAAATTTTGAATAATAAACACATTAATGCTTTCACCGAGTTTACTGACCATAGAAACTGATTTCTTCAGCAGGAGCATAAACAGCATCGTTACACGTTAGCAAAAATGTGTTGAAGCAAATGCTGCTTACTTTGATTAAAGCATGTTTTACAACACTGATTTATACTTTTACAAGCTTTGCAGTTCAAAAATGACATTTATTTCTGGACAACCTAACAGTATTTTTAGCTTTGTTCCTCCTAAAAATAGTCCTTGACTTCTAAGTGTGACAAGAACCGTGTAAATCTTCATTTACTTTACTTCCTCGTTTATTATCTTTTTAAACGAAAAACAATGGGGTGGATAACTTTGATTCATTCAGGGTTAAAGGTTTTTAAAGTGACTAGAACTTTGACTTTGAAATAGTTTTGGAACTCCTTTAGGACATATGCTTCCATGGAGTATCTTTAGACCTCCCTCATATGAAATGATGTGTTATTTAGTTCTGCATAATTTATTAATATATGTATAATTTCATGGAAATACTTTTGACATATTTCTCCAGCCATAAAAGCAAGAATGGTTGCAATTATGTATCGAATAGTCGGAAATTCCCTTTGAATCAACGAGTGCTAAACATTTTGCTCGTTTCACCGCAATTTACATCTACAGCTGCATGTATATCGTCCTGTTAAATTACATTTACTCTTGTGTACTAAGATGAAGAGCATCAATACTAAATGGTTAAGGAGGAAATTTAATGAAGGTAAAACTTAAGAAGGGTGTTTTGATCAGCATTTCTTCTGTCTTAGCGAAAAGATACAGAATAGGCTGTTTGAGCTCTGTGACCACAGGGAGTCGATCTCTAGATTTTACCTTTGTAAATTCTTAAATTTATGGTTAATTCACGAATCTACGAGTATAAATATGTTTCGTTTTTTCACAAAGTCACACAATGAGTCATCTGCACTCTAATCAGAGGGACTCAAACCCAGGATTATATTTGCAAATATCAGTAAAAGTTATGTATATGAGCTATTTCGCAATACAATGAAGTATGGCATTTTGTTTTATGTAAATAGCTTGGACGTTGAATATTTTACTAATAATGTTTCTTTTATAGCAGCTTTCTACTACAGGGTGGTCGCTAGAAAAGCGGAAAATTTGTCAAACAGCTATTTATTTTTACAAAAAATAACTTTTACAAAGTTTTTTAAAGGCATATGTTATATTACACTCATAGATGCTCAAAATTATTAAAATCATGCATTTTATTCATGATGTAAAGAAATCAAAATAGAAATGAGTTAGCACGCATTTTATTCATGATCTCATCTGACCCTCAAATTTTCCGCTTTTCTAGCGACCACCCTGTATTTTCAATTTTAAGATGTCATACAAAATCTCTGATTAGTGACATTTTCATAAATATTCCTTTCAATTTGAAAATGAATGACATTTGCTGGAACAAGCACAAATATATTTATTACACATACACATATATATGGGCGATTATTTGTTCATATAATAAAGAAAAACTTAACAGCATACAAGTTGAATTCAGTTTTGATGCATTTCTTGTAGATGACATCAAATACGAATTTGTTTTAACGTTATTAAGCCAATACTACGTTTAGGTTTACTTAAAATTATAAATGTTGTACATTTAACAACGAAGGGTAATGCTCTGTGCATAAATATATAACACGTTCACTGGTTTGTAACAAGCATGTGTGTTTTGTTACAGCAAAGCCATATCGGGCTATCTGCTGAGTTCACGAAATAGTAGCAAGTTTTATTGAAATTATTTCACTTGTTTTATTTGCGCCATATAATGACTGGTTTTATATGAAATATTCGTAACAACTTTTGTTTTGGAATTGGCTTGAGGTGATAAGTTCGGGTTTTTCTTTTATAAAGACGATTTTAAAAGAGTATGCATAATATATATTTTCAATTTGAAGATTAACTTAACTTGTCGATTTTGCTATAATTTTAACAGAAATTAGCAAACAGTTTGTTGCGTCGTAACGGAATGTCGGTTAGCGATGTCGAAAACTAGCATGTTTTATGAACCTAAGGCACAATATGAAAGGATCTTCTGAAATTATTAGACATAAAACGAACTCGAGCCTAACTGTTTCTGACACTTTCAAGTCAGATTTAATGCCACTGGATGAACTAACAAATGATTCGTTATTAGATTGCAGGCTCTAAGCACTTTTCCTTTCTGTCAGTATGACAGAAAACAATACGAAAAGAACACTGCACGTTCATTCGTTCAGCATAACATTTGATAGTTTTGTATGTTTAAGCTCATCGCCATATTCACGTTATCTATGGTCTGTTTTTTGTGTATAATCGAACAGTGAAGGTTTGGTAAAATATTTAATAATTAAAATATTTCTCGACTTAAGATTACTTTTTTCATTTACCAAGTGCTTATATACACAAACAAGAAAAATCTCTTAATAGGGTAATTTTTATTATATTCAGACTACAATCAGAAAGCGTATAACATTAAGCATTAAGCAAACAATGAAATAAGTCTCATACAATCAGATGTCAAAATATAAAGCTGAAACGCAATGTCCGACTTTATTATAACTCCAAATCTGTGACAGTAGCCTGATCGATACATTCTGTAATGTTTAATTTTTCTCACATTCTGTATTTTTCCCTGAAATAGTGTAATTCCAAAAAAAGTATGAACACGTCCAAGCTAAATTCCAAAACATAAAGTTTCTACTGAAGCTAAATCAGTTTGTACTGGACGTTAGATGTAGTGAGCAACTTTCAAACAATATATTATTGAATTGATTCAGCTATTTGCTGAAGTTTCCATAAACAACAGAAACTGTAAATTTAATACAATTGTAAGTTGTTTAAAATAAAAATATATTAAACAGAATAAAATCTTACTTTTTATATTAAAGCAACTCTAATTAATATATTTAATTATATTAACAATAAAATTAAACATACTTTTCCAAATCGTATTTGATAAACATTTCCTATTAAAAAGCTGTTATAAAACACCTATTTGACAATGCGATTCGGAAAAGTATGTTTAATTTTACTGTTAATATAATTAAATATATTAATTCGAGTTGCTTTTGCACAGGTCCAATGAAATTCTAAACAGCAGTTTGCATGCATCAATTTACGAACTTATTACGGTCCTAAATCTATGAACTCAGATCAAGTCATAAATGACAGCATAGGAGTTGTAGTTTATAGTTCAGTGAATGATATGGACAGTAGATGGTTAGAGGGAACGTAGTTTCTCAACTGCTATAAAATGTAACATTTTGATGAAATCCAAACAATGGAACATATATAATACAGAATTATAATATCCGAGAAATAGGAATGACTTACAAATGCAGAAAAGATACAAGAAAACGGTCGTGGGCTATTTGTGTTGATGTCGGTGTTAGATTGTGATTTCTAAGCCATTCCTATCAAACTTTGGATCTCAGTAATAACAATAGAAAAAATAAAAACTCGAAAGTTAAAACATTTGGCTACAACTCTATTTCAATAATTGATTTTTGTTCTTTTTCATACATAATTACACAGGTAAAATAGGGAACGTTAATACTATACATGAATAACAATTACCTACCCGTCTATGTCTTCCCGATGTGAACAATTGAGAAATTGGCCAAATCAATTTCGATGAAATTTGATGTACAGGAGCTCAAGTGGAACTCCAAAATATTCATCTTAACAGATTGAGCAAGTATGATATGACATTCAATTAAATTTTACGGATCTTAATACTATGAATGGAACTTCAAACGAGCGAGGAGGTAGACAGCAAAATACGTGATGGACGTATCTCGGTTTTTAGAGTGCCCAACTGTGAATTCATGGCTTATTTTCGTTTTCAGAAAGAAAAGTTAAAACAGTTTTATTTGTTTTAGGAATCAATAATCTGAGACTTATTTTCAAAAACCCTTAAACGTTTTAAAATTTTACTAAATTACTTAAATCAGATCTTAGAAAGCCATAAAAAAAGGAAAAGCTTTTTTAGTAGTACTAAACTTAAATCATACTTTAAAGATTAAATTTGAAAAAAGGAAAAATCGTTCAATTTTGTTTTACGCAATATTAAATTTGCAATTTAAAGAAATTATCAAAAATGTGAAGCTTTTTTCAATTTTACGAAAAGTGACAAATCATACGACAATTTGAAAAAAAAACGTATGCACGTGGCCTTACAAAAAAACGTTATAAAATGAAGATAACATGTAATGAGAAAACAGAAGAAAAGACCATAAGAGGTTAAAAAAGAACGCAAACAAGTGTTCAAAATTGGTAAAAACTTTATTATTATTCCCAACGTTTCGGAAAGAAGCCCTTCGTAACGCAGTATAAATCGTGTTACATAGAAAAAAAAGGGCTTAGAAAAAATCATTGAAATGTTAGAATATAAAATTCTAAAATACGTACTGAGTGTAGAACGTTAACAAAGAGTTATTAGAAAGAATATTGTTGAAACAGTTCTATAAACAGTTTTATGAAAGTTAAGAAAAAGTAACTTTACACTTAAAATAAATATATAGGAATACATTTTTATTCAAACCATCGTTCGACTTTGCGATTCTTCAGGGTTAGTATACGTAACAGTTATTAACGGAAATTTTAAATGTTTATCAATTGTGTACGGTGCAAGATAATTTAATTCAAGTAATTTAGATTTTTTTCATATTTAATTCAACGATTCTGTTTAAACCTTTTTTCTGTGTAACACGGTTTAAACTAGCTCACGGAGGATTCTATCAGAAACGTTGCTGATAATTAAGTTTTTCTTACAGACGTATGTTTTATCAAGTTTGAACAAATTTTTCATTTTTTGTTGTAAAAATGAACGACAGTACATGGTTCTCGTTTAAAGTATCATCACTGTTATAACAAAAGGATACTAGATAGTTCTCGTTCAAAGCATCAGCATTGTTATGACAAAGATTGACGTTAAAATTTTTCATTCAGATAATTATCGTTCTTATAATAACGAAAGAAACTGGATAACTTTTGCTTAGCGTTTCAACATTGTTATGACAGAGAGAACCAATAGATGTGTTTGTTCAGTGTAACATTGTTATATGCTTTTGCTATCTAAAAAATTGTGATTTGGATTTCGTGCAAAGTTACACGAGGGCTGTCTGAGCTAGGCTTTTCTAATGTTGTACTGAAAGACTAGTGAAGAAAGCAGCTAGTCATGTCCACCCATCTCCAACCCTTAAACTACTCTTTACCAACAATTAGTGAGTTTGATCGTTACATAATAACACCCCCAATGCTGAAAAGGCAAGCATGTTTCACAGAATAGCGATTCGAATCCGTGACCTCAGATTGCGAGAGCGTCCTCGCCACCTGGACAACGAAAATAAATCAATAATTATTTTGAAAAGATTTTGGTAATTCTGACAATCTCACAACTTATGAATCGCTTATTAGCAATGCAATAATTTGTGACTGTAATATTGATACATGTGAGATACTTTTTCGAAGATCGGCAAGATATATTTCGAAGTATATTACTAGACATATTTCAAACAAGTGCATACACGAAAAACTTTAAGGTCTGTGATAAAGTCCAATTCGTAACGTTTAAACAATTGAAGGAAAGGAATTGACGGAGTTCCCATTGATTATTTGGACAATTGTCTGACCGACTTAGTAATTGTAAAATAACTCAATGATTAGTTTCATGGATCTTCTGGCTTCTTTGGTTAACGTCTACATTAGGAACATAATGCAAGAATATCCTTTAGGAGAATTGTGGGAAATGAGCATTATCTCACCCCTTTACCAAATTTCTTTTGCTTAAAGTTTCTTAAACAATGATACCATCGTCACTTGGATAAAAATTGAATTTCCACGAGCGTATAAATACTTAGAGAGTGAAAAGAGTTTGCTTGTAAACAGCTTAATAAATTAACCTTTCCCTTCAAAAGGGCAAGTTTTTCTCTAAAGGGCGCTCCTGTGCTTCTTTTTTTAACGATCATTTTCATTCATTATTCAAATTAATTTAGATTGCATTTCGAAAACAGAATATGTAGTCTTGCTTGACAAATATAAAACAATGAACAGTTTTCACTCAACAGGGTTTTGTGTTGCTAGAAAATGGTTATCGACTTGAAAGTACACATTCTCCACGCTTGTAATGCTTTTGTTTATTTAACATTATAGCAACTATTCGAGTTTCTGATGTTTATTGCACAGATGTTTATATTAATTCCTGAAACCTGCAAAGTCTTTAGCAAATAAAGATTAATGTCTGCATAAAGTATAAAATATGGAGGTCAAATATATTCAACAATTAGATGAATTACCAAAGTATCTAGTAAAAGCAAAACTATAAATAGAAGAGTCCATGGTTTACGATCCGTTATCGTAAAATCTCTCAGCACATTGGGATTGTATATCTATTCAAATAAAATAACTTAAGAATTAGCGATGAGTACTGCCGAATAACAGCCTTTTATCTTATCTATCAGCTCCAAAATAGTGATGACAAACACAGACAAACCTTGTGATTCCAGGTATTATTTCTAATAATATAAATCTCACCCACATTTTTGAAAACACCTAATGATGCATACTAATAAATTTTCAAGCTAAACGCACTCACGATACCAACGCAAGACATTAATAGTTAAAAATTTATGTGAACCAATAACAGGTGTGCACTTTATACGTTTCAAAACTAGAGCCACCGTGATACATGAATCATTATAATTTCGTTCTATTCAATAATTTCTAAAACTTTTTTCGGAAAGACCATAATAACTAACAAAAATAAATGCCTTTTATCCGATAAACATTTCTTAAATTCATTGTGAAAGACCATAAGGACCAATAAAAGCGTCTTCGCTTTGGTAAAATTTCTGAACGTTTGCTGTGAAATGTCATATTGACCAATACCGAAATGCTTTCGTTTCATAAAACTTCCTGGAACGCTTGTGAAAGGCCATAAACCTACTAAAAGAATGTCATTATTATTTTTATTAATTTATAACACAATTTTAGCTATTTAAATTATAATATTTATCGATCATTGGTTACTTCTTGTATTAAATGACTGAAATTTATTTTTTTCCAGTGAGAATCTGAGAGTTACGGGTTCGAATCTCAGTCGCACCAAACATGCTCGCCTTTTCAGACGTGGGGGCGTTATAATGTGTCGGGCAATCCCACTATTCGTTGGTAAAAGAGTAGCCCAAGAGTTGGTGGTGGGTGGTGATGACTAGCTGGCTTTCCTCCAGTCTTACATCGCTAAATTAGGGACGGCTAGCGCAGATAGCCCTCGTGTAGCTTTGCGCAATATCCAAAAACAACAACAACAAAAAAAAAACAGTGAGTATATTAAGTTATTTGTAATAGTATTATCATAAACAAAAAAATTTAGGCATGAAAACTAAAAATTGTAAAAGGAAGTTTTCAAAGCGTTTTGATGTCTGACTTCGAAAGTAGGAAAGGAATATGAAACGGGAATACTAGGAAACACCTAACTTTTACATTGTTCTATGTAGCTATTAATGATCACAAGAATATGCCTTATTATTTCCGTGATACAATTTTTGTTACGTTACACACATTAGAGTGGAAAAGTGTTAAAACAAAATAAAAACATTACATCGCAGACTACTTTCATATATCAATGGAAGGTAAAAAACAGGTGAAATAAAATAATTCATTAATCTTCAGTGAAAATGCGAGTCTAATAAACAATATTTTGTGTTCCCCCAATTTTGCTGTCATAACTGTAGGCATTGTGTCAAGATAGTTAACCAAAGTACATTTTGGTATTTCATTCCTTATGTCTCCAATACACTTCCATAAAAGGTTCATTGGAATTATTTTTGATCTACCTAATCCCAGATTTGTTCAACTTGGTTGAGATCTGTCGGAGTCATTATGTTATTTGAATTATTGCAGCATCTTCTTTCTTAGCTGATCAATTTATGCATAGGTTGGACAAGCGTTTGGTATTATTATCTTCTTGGTAATAGAATCCTTTACCAAAAATACGCAAACCAATTAGTAGGTACACGATCACGGAACAATATTTGATGCTACTTGCATTGGTCCATAATTCCATTTATTTTGCAAATATCTCTGGTCGTCTAAACAGAAAAAAACACACACTCCCAAACCAACACATTGCCTCCCTCGTGTTTCATATCATGTGTTATGCATGAGGAAGTATATTTTACCTTTCTTCCTGACCCGACATGGCCAGGTAGGTTAAAGCGTTCGACTCGTAATCTGAGCATCGCGGGTTCGAATCCCCGTCGCACAAACATTCAGCCTTGGGAGCGTTATAAAGTGTCGGCTAATCCCACTATTTGTTGGTAAAAGAGTAGCCCAAGTGTTGGCTACTCAAAGGCTGCGTATAAATGGAGATACTTATCATCAGTATTATTGAGTTTTGGTGTTCTGCCTCCTCTTTTCCTATTTTCAAATTTATCTGGTCAAGTTTCGCAATCTAGTGTGTATTTGATATCATTTGGGGAGCATTTCAAGTCTGCAGTATTTTGTCTGAAAGTCCAAACAGTATCGCGTAATGTTTTTAGGTAACTTCTCTGCTCTACCATTCTCTACGCTTTAGGGGTCGTGAAATAACAATAAAATTTAATACATAGTGTTAAACACTTTTTTATCAAGCTTTATTTGTTGAGTGCTATTAAATTGATTTTTTTTATCATATCTATATCGGTACCATATGCTCGCTTCTTGCTGTGTAGATGAGACACTGGATGGATTAGTCCCATAAAAAGGAAATAATGGCAAATATGATATTGTCTTATCAATTTTGCACAATATCGTAGGGTATGATGATTATGGTGTGTTTTCTAACTTATACAAACATATAATTAAAAACAACATAGGGCCTATTGGTCAATCAAGACCGTACCATCCATTGAACTAAACTTTAAAATAAAACACTCAAAGCCAATCCTTATAATTAAAATATAAAGTTATTTCAAAGATAAATCACCCTATTAAAAATAAATCAGTATTGGCTAAAAATTATCCCTACTCGGCAAATGTTTATATCTTTTCCTGCTAGTCCTACTATTATCAACCATAACTACAAACAAATTATGCATTAACATTACCAATTCCAAGATACCTTTCACAAATTAATTTTCTAACGAAAAATTTCTTGATAAAATAGTAAAATAAAAATAAATGAGAACGAAATAAAGGAAACCATTCTTTAGCTCAGAAGTTTGGTTTAATAGTATTATAACCAAATCATGGGAGATTTCCTGCTGTTCAGCTTAGTGGTTTAGTGGGAGTTGTCTTCAACAGCACAAACTACTTACCCAACAAGAAACCATCCTTACTCCATTGTACAGCTCCTGCTAAGTTTCTTATTTGGCACTGGAGCATGGCAGTAAGGCCTGCAATAACCTCTGTGTCAGACGGTTTAACTTGGAAGTATTGTTGCTTAGATTCTGTTTCTGAAAAAAATAAACAAATTGTACTGTACATCAAACTAGAGTTTCAAAAACTGCATGTTTTTAACTTTCAAAAATTATTATTGAACAATTTTCCATTTTGTAATCATAAACTTCGAAAAACAGCATAGCAAAGACCTACCGATATAGACAAAAACCACGACATAGTGGATACATACTACGTCAGAAAAAGAACAACATGGTTAATGCCTAACGAAGCATAAAAACAACATGGTGAATACATGTGAAGACAGAAAAAGAAACAACTCTGTGAATATCTACCAAAACAGAAAAAAACATGGTGAATGCATCATGTGGAAAATAATATTGTATAAGCATACACGTTTTAAGATACAAAAATATGCGAAAATACATATTTCGTGAAAATGTGAATGTGTACAATTTTTTACAGTAAAGCCACAAGTGAAGGGAGAAACTAATGAAATACATTTACACATATCATAGGTAAGCTTTAATTATTTGAGCCTAGCCAGTGTAAAATAAAATAAAATAACGTGTTTATTCCCCGTATAACTGTTGAGTAGAAAGAGCTCTTAAGTTGAGAAATTGTGCTGAACTCTTTATATGTGTTATTACAGTCAATCTTTACAAGACTCCTATTGTTATTATTTACTCACATTATAAATAAAACGGTTCAAACTAAATTGGTTGACTTACAGCTGTCTCAACGATAACAAAGACAAAGAATAGGCTCAAGTTGGGAGTGGAAAAAAAACTGGATGGAATGATTGTGAACCACATTGAAGGGAATTCACTAACTGACCAACGTATATTCCCACTGAAGTGCCTACATCACTAACACGTGTGATTCTACTTATAAGCTGGGCATGGTGCAAATAGTCCGTTTTACAGTTTTGTGTTTATATAAGTATAAAACTTTGTGTAATAGGGCCGATTATTTCTAGTATTACAAAGTTATTATTAAAGAAAAAGAAAAAATGTGTTATAAACTCGTTTATTTTTGGTATCAAGGTGTTTTCTATTCACCAACAAGTACATCAGAAATTAAATATCAAACCTACTAAATCAGAAAAATAGCACAGTAAACCTACTGAAAATCGTCGTGTTTTCATTAAAACCCCGATAAACAAACATATTGGTAAAAATAGATAACATCCTAAAAAATATTTTTTGTTTTTCTTCCAATGTTTTGAAAATACTTAGCAATAACCATTGGCTTTTATACCAAACAAACAATATTTCTCACTTTTTAATGCTTCCTGAAATAATGTTCTTGGTTCGTAAATGATGTTTCTCACTACCAATTTTTACGAAGCAATTAATGTTCTATGAGTGCAGTATTTTCCAAATTAATATTGTTTATCACCTGTGTTTCAAACAAATACTGTCGTGTTATTTCATTTGATTTAATCTAAACTTTCATGCGTTTTCACTAACATACTTAGATTCATTTGGAAAGTACAAAAACATTTTTAACATTGCTTGTACTCAAAATTTGACAATTTTACAAAAGAATGAGTTTTTTGCAAGTTAAATCAGAAATTTTAAAACTGATCATTGGTCACAGAGATTAAATAATCCCCTCTTGATGGCCCCTTACGCATAGTATAATTTGTTTCCCTGAAAGCTCCTTTACCGGTTATTGTGTGATTTTCTTTAACAAAATTTTCTACAGTTCTCCTATTTAAAAATAAACTACACAAGTATTTAACAATTTACATAGTGGCACACAGTAGTCTCATTAAATAGTTCCCCCGAGGTCTGCTAATTAAAAATTTTGCTGAATTTGCGTTTCTTTGTCTACGATGCTTGATAATGGTAGTATATGGTATGGAATCTTACAGCACTGAAAGAATGAAATATTTATTTCTTTTAATTCATCTCAACATGTCCCAAGAATTAGAACAAGCTTTCTTGATGTTTGAGAACACAGACTGGAATAATTAGCAGAGTTTAGTTTTGTTTGTTAAACACCTAAGAAACATATTAGGTAAAATTTATATATATATACATAAATATATACATATATAAACAAGTAAGGCACAACTAACTGAAAGAAAATCTCATGTCGCATAATTCTTGAACAAAAGAATTAATTGTACGTTTCTATTCCTTCAACTATTAGTATGTTTAAATTACTGCCAGAATGTGCTTTTTAGTGTATGTACAACATCTATATTAACGTTAAATAAAAATTCGTTTTTTCTGTTACAGAACGGTTCTGTTTAATATAACTACCTGTAAACCTTTAAAAAAAACTGCTCTTGTAAATATGTTAATGAAAATTACTAAAGGTTATTCATGGTTTGGAGCAAAGAAACAGAATAATTTCTTTATACTATAGTCAGGACTTAAGTCAATATCACATTAAAAACAATGACATCCATTATCTCCTCCTATTCTCCTGTATCTGTGGTTCAAATATTGTTTGTTGGATTACTGTTCATACTCTATTTTATTGTATTTGTTAATATACGGGGATTATATGAGTTTTAAACTCGAGAAATTATATGTATAACATTACTAGCCTTGTTCAACATAGAGAATCTTTGTTATTTGGAAAAGTGTAAAAAAATGAGATGGTCAAAATCTCGAATTTTCTGTTTATCTTAGTTAGCTCAAACAACTAGTGATAACGAAAATTTTGCGTATATCTGAATATGATCTAGGAAGGTCGAAACGTTGTTCTCTCCTTATCAAAAAATAAGTGTAAATACCCACAACAGCCGTTCTGAAATACAGAACTAGATTGACTGTGATGTACTATTATAACTAAAATAATATGTAATAACAAAAACCGTAAATAAAACAATTGTAAACACTAGTATAGTAATGGAGACTGTCACTTGTTCCAATCCGAATAATTATAGATCCTAGTTTGATAGTATAATTACAGTAACATGGATTAATAAGACATAACACAGAACTACTATTATATATATTTAGCCAGTATATTCATACAGCTAAATAAAATGGATTAAGACGAAAATAAAAGAATAAACTAAAACCTGGTACGCTAACGTAGCTATGCAGTAATATGAATTAACATAATAAATGGAACTGGTTCTGAATTTCCTCTAATTTGAAACAACTTGCACTTGGATCACGTACGTTAATATTCTTGGTACACTTGTGAATGCTCTAAACGCCCTATTTTAAATCAAATACCCTCAAACCTTTATGTATAACATTCTAATAGTGTAAGAAATACGAGCTGTCCATTAATAATTACCTTTAAAATATTTAGCTCAAATACGGAAGTTTGTAGAAACCAATTACATCACAGACATAATCCGAATGTATCAAAGCGTAAAATGTGCCATGTGGTTCGATGACAGATTCGAAAGTTATCTCTCTTAAAATATAATATTTTTGTCATTAACCAAAATCTAATATATTTTATGTTTATTAAAAGCGTATTCGTAAGAATATTGTAATTTATATCAAGAGATGACATTTCAGTTTTCTTCTCAAAGCGTCCGTGCATGCGCATAAAACATTAGCATGACTAATCGCATGTCTGAGTAAACATATAATAATTTACTCTCATCTATCATACAACTGTTTCCTTTCACTCGTTTCTGTGCAATATCATTTTTTTTTCGAATACTCCCTGCATATGTTGCAGATGGTGATATTCCCTTTAAGAACACAAGACAGACGTACCTGGTGGACCTAGAGGAGAGCAAATAGATACTGACAAAATTTTTTTGCTACATGAAAAACACATAAATAAATTATGTTTAGTTATGACGTTTTAACCTGACACGCGGAAAATCTGGATATCTTTGTCAGCAATTAATCATCGCAGAGAAAATACAGTTCTAACTGTTAACATCCTACTTTTCTGGCTTATTTTTCATGGTTTGAAATTGAATTTATTCAGATATAAAATATTTTAAAGAGAAATACCTAATATAAACAAAATTAGAATATACAGTGAAACTTCCTACATAGCCTTTGAAACTTTGGCTTACGATTAAATGCTAGCCTTTAATTATATGCATCTCACCTTCATAACTAAAGGTATGAGGCAAAGCCAACTTTCAGAAGCATATGACAAGTTATAACTCTGATTGGGATAAAGATAACCTTCAATTGTATACGACTCAATTTTAAACTCATACTTTGGGGCAAAGCCAGCCTTCATATACACATGACAACTTTTTATAACCCTGCTAGTACAGCGGTATATCTACGGATTTGGAACGCTAAAATCAGGGGTTTGATTCTCCTCGGTGGGCTCAGCAGATAACCGCAGGTGTTTTTGCTGTAAGAAAACATACACAACTTTTTATAATCTTAAGAACATTCACCCGAAATTTTTGTATTAGTTTTATTTTTGGTTAGTATGATATCTAACAATACACAATATTAATCATTTTAAATGTTATATGTCGGTATTTTTAAAACGAGTCTCTAATCATATAAAATAAAATAGTTTGGGCTAAAAGATTTTTTGATGCTAGGTACTAAACACACAGTATTGTCACCCTAGGTGTATGTAAGGATCATGTACAGTACCTCCAGCTTCGTGTGATGAAAACGATGTTCTATTAATCTTGTCACTGAAAAAATGTAAGTGTTAGAAGCTTCTGTTAGGGCTAGTATATCTTAAAATATAATAATAAAATGTACCTTTTTTTTCAAAAATGATTGAGAATTTTTATGTCCATTTTCTTACCTGTCATCCCCAAAAATAAAATGTAAAAGTTCCGCCTCGAGGTTTGCACTCTTTCATCTTCACTTGGAAAAAAGTGAGGAAGTTGAAGCTAAATTATTGAGTTTATGATAGAATAGGAGTGGATATGACAGTTATTGTCAGTCTTGTCATGAACAACTATTTTATGGCATGGATCTCACAAATCTTTGGTGATAAGAAGGATCCTGCTCTAGTCAGACTATTCATTTTATCACCTTGAAGTTTATAACAAATAAAATAACCAAATCCTCATCCAAAGTGAATGAATGACCTTACGACCCATTTTAATTTTTTTCAAAACATGAATAATTATTAGCCGAAACTATTTTACAAAATATAAGTAGTTTAAACACCTGCCGTGCATTGTTATAATATTTTTCACGTAATAAATACTTCCCATAAGCAAATAAACAAACTTAAAATACGTTTATGTTGATAATAGAATCCAATTCTAAAGTACACACCTAATTAACTTCATGTACTGCTTTTAAGAGATGTTTGTATTGGTGTTTCCAATCATTCGTATATTTTAAGAGGGTAAAATGACATTTGATAAAGTTGTGAAACAAATATATTTGTAAAATGAAATTGATTTAGGCGGTCAAATTCGTAAGATTTATGTGTCCAATTTGGTTTGAGTTTCGCGCAAAGCTACACGAGGATCATCTACTCTATCCAACTCTAATTTAGCAGTGTAAAACTAGAGGGAAGGCAGCTAGTAATCATCACCAACTGCCAACTTTTGGGTTACTCTTTTAACAAAGAATAATAGAATTAACTATCACGTTATAACCACCCACGACTGAAAGGGGAGCATGTTTTGTGAGACGGGTATCAGGTTATGAGTTAAGTTCCTTAACCACCTGGTCACGCCAGGCTATTATGGTACCAGATACTTTGGATAAATATGTCTTCAAAATCAAATCAACTTCAACGATATTGTGCTGATTTATTTAACGTTAATTTAAACTTCTCATTTCTTAAGACTTGTTTATCCTCTGACCAACATAATAACTTATACATAACTATAATGAAGATTACTATATATATGAAAAACAGTCGGCAAAGTTTTCCCTGAAACTGAAGAGAGAATACATGAGTGTATGTCAAGATTCTAATGACTTTTTTTCATAATTTCTAAGCTCTGGGTTGTTTTATTATTAAAGCATAATGCTAAAGTTTAAAATACTATTTTTAAAACAGGTACATTGTCCTCCTGTATCTTGTAAACATGCAATTTTAATCACATGATTAAACAGTGTTTACTTAAATATACATATAATTTCGAGACAACAGAGTACCTGTTGGTCCTTTAAGGTCATCCCATCCACATTAGGATACAAAGAAATTACTCAAAGCTAGTCCTTACCATTCCAGTAATTATAAAATCTTAAATTCCTTAGGTTAAATGCATCTACGACTATAAACGAAATCGCATGCCAAAGGTCAACCACTCTGTTACAAAAATATAGTTGTTTCAGCTGGAAATGGCTTATACCCTCCAAGAATTTATATTTGTGTCCCATAGTCATACCATTATCACTATTATATACAAAAAACTACGATGTATCAATATTATTAATTCTGTGTCTGAGACTAAGATGAAACAAGGAATAGTTTGCACTATTACACTAAATGTTCACGAAATGCGTTTTGTAATGCCACGTATTTTTTAGACGTTTGAAACATTTAATAGACAAATATGAAAGCATAACAAACATTAATATATTTCATGCGAAGAAATGATGATTCTGTTATTCCATAGAATAAATACTTAGGTATTAACGAAACGCACTGAAAAGAAACTGTCATTTAGATCTACTGATGAACTCATAAACTCTTCGGTTTCTAAAAAACATTTTTATAAACTCTTCATTTACTAAATATTTTGTCACTTAGAGTCTAATATCACAAATAAGTGTAAACAAAAGGCTATCAAAACTGTAATTAAGATAATTAATTACTTCACCCGATTTGTTAGTACTTGTTACTGTTACCCCCTTCCAGTTACAAAGCGGCATGTCTGCGGACTCCCGCCGCTAGAAGTCGGGTTTTGATACACGTGGTGGACAGAGTGCAGAAGCCTATTGTGTAGCACAAAGCTAAACAAGTTACTCAGTGTTGTAACTGGAAATAAAGTGAAAAACAACAACAAAATGATACGATGTGAAGATAATATTTAAGTTTGTCACTAAACACAAAGCTACACAATGGTTATCTGTACTTTGCCCAACACACGTATCGAAACCTGGTTTCTAGCGGTATGGGTCTGAAGACATACTTATGTACCACTGAAGAGCAGAATGTGAGGAATCTGCTGATACCGAAGTATATAGTGAACAACCAAGACCGACGGAAAGTTCATCATGTCATCGGAATGTAGGTCTTTGGAGACCTGAGAGGAGCAGATGCTAGTCTGACTTCTTCCATCCTCTGTTAACACTGTTAATTATTGATCTTCTGTATGGTTGTTACGCAAGCTGGTTGGATCGATTTTACTTTGCTACCTTCCTGTGCAGTGACACTTCATTTATTTTTTTTAAGTATGAGATCAGTTAATATGGGTATTGTACTATTGTTGTGTTAGAAGAGTTACGTTTCTGCATTTACTACTAATTGTATTATAAGGGAAAATAAAAGGTGTTAAGTGTTGAATAGCGATTTTTGTGATTGATGTAATACAGTATTTTTTATTTCGAGGGTTTCGGTGTTGTCCCTATAAATTCGTTAAACACATTTGTGGCTGTTTCTGTTATTTGACTTTTATTGATACTTGTGAGTTATGTGTTCTACACTTGTTGACGTGCTTTTTGAGTTTAGGTGTGTTTACGTGTTGATCTATGTTTAATGTGCAGCTCGTTTCTGTTTATCATTTCTTGAGGTTTTGATGTTGGTAAAAGAGGCATTTCTTTTCTTTCAGTTCCATTTACACAATATTTGTATGTGCATGTATGAGATAGAAAAAAAATTGATTACCTTATTCAGGGCATTTTTGGTAATTTGTTGTATGATGCTATTGGCAGTTACAGCAATTTAACTATGTTTGTTTTAAAGCAGTCAGATCTTCTGACTGCTCTCTGTAGGAATGTTATAATGTTACAATAAATACACTAGTCTCCAGGTATCTTAGCGGCGAGACTTGAGTGCTATAACTGATAATCTGGTTTAGATCAGTACAGATTAGTCGAAGAGTTGGCTGTGAATATTGCTAATCTGTTGTTAGGAAGAGAAGCATACATTTTAGTAGCTTTGCCGTAAACAAGCACAAATATCTCGTAAGCTGGCCATATCTCATGCGATCTTACTGGGATTGCAGCAGAAACACGTCTTTATAAGAAAGAACGGGAGAACAGTATATTTTCTTAGTTATACTCATTCAAGTATTTATGGTAGGTTTGGTCATATATTAATATTGTTTGTTTTATAAATTAGGTGAAATCTATCTTAAGTGTTGCAGTTATTTCTAAAATATTTATATTATTAAAAATGAAGTAATCCGAGGGTCGCGGGTTCGCGCCCGCGTCGCGCTAAACATGCTCGCCCTCCCAGCCGTGGGGGTGTATAATGTGACGGTCAATCCCACTATTCGTTGGCAAAAAAGTAGCCCGAGAGTTGGCGGTGGGTGGTGATGACTAGCTGCCCTCCCTCTAGTCTTACACTGCTAAATAAGGGACGGCTAGCACAGATAGCCCTCGAGTAGCTTTGTGCGAAATTCCAAAAAACAAAAACAAAACAATCAACCACAATGGGCTGTAGCTTCCAATATTTATTACTGATTTTTTCACTATTATCTTAAATTGCATTAAAGGCACATAAAAACATCGGTTGAAATGTTAAAAAGATCGTGGCTAGCAGATAGCATAATCGTTCAGACACTTTCATTGGTAGGCTGCTGCGAGACATCAATAATTCAGTTGTGTCAACAATAAAAACTTTTGAATTAAATTGTAAAGGTGATAGAAAACAAGTTTGAAAAAATAAAAGCCATAAGCATAACGCTCATCTGGTTACAGGCCTCTGATGGTAAAGTAATGGTTTCAAGCATGCTTATCTGGCATACCCACTGGAGCCTTTAGAAGGCAGAATGAGTACATTTTACATCAGTAAATTTTTTATCAAGTAATATTCATTTACCTTTACGAAGATGGCTACTTTCATCCACAGTGCGCAATTGTTTGAGGATAATAATGGAAGCTTGAAACAAATCCCATGGCCACCACAGAACCAGATCTTAATCCATTTCTGTATTTTTGGAACGCACTTAGAAGACACATGCACTATCATTATCATTTGCAATCATCATTTTATGAATTGGCTTCAACATCGATAAATGAATGGGGAAAAAACATCACTCAGGACACCTTCTAGCACCTTATCGAATTTATGCCACGTCGTAACATGGTTGTTATTCTGAAACAAAATTAATAATGAATGGCCTGCTTCTAAATGTGTGTATACTTCTTTGTTTGAATATTTATGTTAAGTGAGAATTAAAAGAGTTCGTTAAAATTTCAAACAGAAACGCTGGTAAGAAAAACAAAGGTGTTTCTTATGAAATGTCCTTTTACAAAGAAAATTAAAGAATACAAATGCCAAGCAAGTGGAACATTCTGGACACGGTAAACTTTTGTCAAACTTTTTAAATATTGTTAAACAATTAATAGTAGATCTATAGTCATTGAAATATTAGATTGGATAAAAACTGAATATAAAACTGGTAACCCATATTTCTATATTAGGTGAGTTTTTCTATGTATTTCGCGACGAAAAGTTCAGTGAAGCGAGTCGTTATACTCAGTTTTTTGTACTTTTTCCCTAAAATACAGAAAGGAATGTTTTTGATTACGTATAGCTCGATCAAAAGGAAGTACATTAAAGACACTCAACCGTAAAGCCTGTATTTTTTGTCACAAATAAGTCATAATAAAGTGAACAAAGTCCCTATCAGGTTCTATCGACGGGTACAAGTTTTGTAAGAAAAAAATAGCAAAAGTGGGTTTCTTAAAGCATTTGAAGACGTGCTGTCGATGTTTGACTAGTATTTGAAACGCAAAGCATCACAAGAAATACTTACTTATAGCTGTCAAAAATTAACAGCAAATCGATAAATTAACAAATGCAATATTATTTTAATATCTTATTTATTGAATCAGAAACTTTTAACACCATTACTTCTTGCGCTAAAAACCTTGTATGTTCTTCGAGATTTCTTGTTCAAATCAGTGATGCCGAGATCCTAAAAAGATATATATTACTTTTCAAACCAACAGTCAAATTATTCTCAATTACATAAACATTTGACACAGTTTATTGAGCCTACCATCCTAAATCATATTCCAGCCAAAACCGTTGTTAACACCGAGGGCTACTTACAAAACAATCTATATAATCTTCAATCAGTGATGTCGAAAAACCCACTTGTTGAGAAATTTATGTGCAAAAACGGCTCGTTTGGGTTGAGAAAATATTTTACATAGAAGAGCGAACAATGTTTCGACCTTCTATGTAAAATCTTTTCTCAACCCAAACGAGCCGTTTTTGCACATAAATCTATATAATCTGATCTCTATAAGCACGAACATAAGAAAAAATATTTAATTAGCACACCAATTTCCAGCTTTATTGTTTTATCTTTAAATCTCTAAATTCGTACCTTAGTCTGATAATAAATTAATCTTAATTGATATCCTTAAACCGGGTATTTGGTTTTATCGTACCTTAAAACATTAAAACTTATTAGGATGTTTTGCTAATTTCCTTTATTACACTCAAAAGAATAAAATCTGATTACTACGATTTATATTTTTAATTTTAAAACATTTTTTCCATTAATCAATTATATCAGAATCGAACTCCCTAGAGTGTTTGGTCTTCTATATGTAATAGAAGCGTCCTTATTAAAGAGAGTAATTAGATTTATTTTTTATTTTTTTCAAGCTGCAACATATTTGGTACAAAAGTTCCGCAAACATGTTACTGAAAGTAAAAGCGTCAGAGTTAAATTCACTCATTGCGATAAACGTAGCTGAAAAACAAGATCGATAAATATAAATGTTTAATTTTCTAATGACGTAACCAAGTAAGGAAAACAAACATCAGTGACTGTATTAAATGTCTTTTTTTTTGCGAAAGTAAAACTGAAAATAGAATCTGTCACCTAAAGACCTAATGTATTACTTTATTCGTTACACCTTCTGTTGAAAACTGCAGTTTGGCTTATTCAAGGCTCATCAGCACAGCTTGTGTTAGCAAACAAAAGAAACGCAGTTAGGGGTCTCTTTTCGTTTAAAGTTAAGCACATAGTTGCACAATGGGTTATTTGTGCTCTAACCACCAAGGGTCTTAAACCCAATTTCTAGTGTTCTAAGTTCGCAGACAGAAAGCTATCTCTTAAGATATTCATGTGAATATAGTATTTACATATAGTACTACATTAGTTTATAAATATATAATGGAAATTAAATTACTTTAGGTGTATTAATATTATTATTATGGTATTGCGTCTAACTTAATATTCAATTCAGAACATTCACAATCGAGTTTAATTTATTGTATTGTTGTCTTTTGACATTCTAACACTATTAGATAAGAATGATAACAAATGCCTTATTATCTGGTTTACACTGTTTATGAAGGATTCATATTGGTCATCCCTACATTTACCTACTTTTATAGAAAATGTATTTACTTTCTTTTTAATGCACTTATTCAATAGATATGTCAAATTGAATTTCTAACCATGTTCTAACCATAACGAAGTTCAAAGTGTAATGCTTATTTTTTTCTATTATTAGCTATTTAGGAAACACTAAATTTATTTTAGAAAGTTAATTTCAAGGAGTAATGGTAACATCGTTTACACTAGAATTATGATTATTTTAAAATTACTGATTGTTATTGATAATAGTTACAAAATTGAAACTATCTTAAATCAGTGAAATTGGTTGATATCATTATATGTTTTTGAATTATGTAATAAAAAAGCAAATAAAAGAACAACAAATTCAAACTTTTTGCTGTAATATTTAAAAGACATTCTTAGAACTTGAGAGTTATTATATAAATATTGTTATAAAAGGAGACAATGTGTAGTAAAGTTCTGATGACTTATTGAAGAGATATTTAAAATACCATTTCAATGAACAATCCGAGCAATCTCTAAATATGCAATGCTGCCACCTGCTTAAATATGAGTATGCGATGAAAATATTCTGCATCGCTATATTTGCTGCTGTAAGAGTTTTAATTAAATATGTTAACGAAAAAATAAAACGTTTAATAAATTTGTTACTTTCACGGGTTACATGTTACACAATTATCTAGTTAGCGTCCAGAAAGTGTTGAGCGTTTTTAATATGGAAACATGAAATTCCTAAAATACTTTGCGTGCTGTTAACAAAATAATCGATTTAACACACATCTGATCTGTTAGCGCACGCTGTTAGTGATCCAGTGCGATACAGCATGCTCAATATGTTTACTTTATAAACTACTCAAAGTCAGTCCTTGGAGACTTGATTAATGTTTACCAAACACTCCATTTGTTATTGAACGATACTAAAATAATGATCACATTCTCTTCTGAGATGTTGTAAAGAAACAGAAAATGAGGCAAGCCTGTTTCCAAAAAATAAACCAAGGAAAAACAGCTATTTTTACATAATTTAGTTTCATTGGTGGCTGAACCGTCACACTAGCCTATGTATCGATAATGTCTGAATATTTACTACTAAATTTAACATTTCAAATAATTATCCAGCATCTAACATAAATATTCACTATGTATTCATTGGCAGAAAAACATTGTTTGCTTTCCTTAACGAAAAGTTAATTTTTTTGGATTTTCGTTCATTTCGTTGGTCTACACTTGTTGCTTTTTGTGGCGAGGTCAATAAAACGCCCGCATATCAAACGTTTTATTCTTAATTTTACTATGATTTATAATGCATGCACGTTAAAAGCTTTCCAATGTTATAATATTTTGACAACTTTGAAGTTACTATTTATGTAAACAACCTATTCTCTTATTTTTACAGCCTAAAGTTTATTTGTATTGGATAACCATGGGTTGATTGTAATTTGGTAAACAAAACTACAAAAGTAAACAATAAGGTTATAAAGTAATTTATGTACTCTTGCAATTTAATTTCAAATATCAAACACATTATAATATTCATTATTCTAACTGTACAGTGAAGTTACCTCCTCATTGCGAATTTTTTTGCAGTTAGTTAACAATTTAAAGTCTTTTTTTTTTAAAGTTAAAAAAAAGTGGCTAGTCCAGTTACCTGGCTGATTTTCACAACTGTTTTCGTTGAATACAGGGTATGAGTGGCTAGATGATGTATACGTTCCACTCTAAGAACTGAAGCTCGTGTACATTCAGTGTAAGAATATGTTTCAGTACACTTATAGTCTGAGTGTTGAATCATGTGCACAGGTATGCCCAATTCCGAAATTATCGAAGAATGATGGCTTGAAATATGGGAAGATATGGCCACAATATTAACAATTTCGTCGTACAGCATTCTTTTCAGCAAAAATGTTAAACTATTCTAACACCTCGGTGTATTAAGCTTGTTTAGGACTTTGAACTTCGCATTTTTCTAAAATGAACGGAACAATATGATCCTAGAAATGATCTCGGACCATTCATTTGTTCGAATGTTTCTGTAATGGTTGGTCTAGGAGCAGTACCGGAAAACTGTCACTTCTCTTGTAGATATAACCTATAATAGTGTCAGTATTGGTATCTGCAACGTTATGTTTGTTTTAGTTTGTATAATCTATTTAAAGAACCCGATAAGGAAGCAAAAACTGTACAAAAGAGTGTTAGATAATATTCCTATTATATCCTTCATTTGATATTAAATCTCTAATGACCTCATTATATACTAATTGGACGTAATTTTTAGCTAATTAAGCACTTGCGATCTAAGTTCAAAGTGTAAAGTCTACTAAAAGTGGGTGTGTTCTTATTTCATGGTATTTTAAATTCCCATTTTTGGACAAAAAATCTAAAACGAAATAGCCAAAAGGCACCACTAGACAATTTCCAATTACCTTAACAAATATTATGGTAATTGAGTCAGCCAACTGTGGGTAATAGATGCTAACACAGACCCACATGTAATCGCACACAATAAATCATTATTTTTAGTAAGATTGGGACGTAAAAGAAGATAAACTGTCTTTGAATCAGTATTCTATGATTTTGCTTAATATTACTTCAGGTAATCAGTCTTCTACAAGCGATTACAGTTCTTTTACTGTAACCAGACTAAGCCACAAAGAATCTTGATGTAATACTCCAAACGCATTTATGATGCAACATGATGGGTATTTTAATTAGAATCAGAGGTACTTGGTACGATAATCTTTGATTCAGCGAGTATTGATAGCAAACGCTTGATTAATTAAATCTTGGAAGCAGAAACTGCTGGAGGCAGCAGCCCATTACAGTAAAAGCTTTGATTTATAAGAGTATGCACAAAGAATCTACTGAAAAAAATCTTAATAAATGTTAAAGTGTTTAAACAAGTCCTTATTTCGTTTCTTATCACAACAAACTCGGTTTAATCAGTGTTGTAACCCTGCATACGTATAATTGTTTTAAATATGGCAAAAATGATATAATTATAATTATACCACTTCCTATATCCACTTTTGAAACATAAAATCACCCTTACCGACTCAACGGCAAGTCTAAGTTTATAACGCTAAAAATCGGGTATCAATACCCATGATAAACAGAACATAGAAACAATGTTGTGTACTGATGCACTTAATAACAACAAAATTGTAAAACAACTCCAATACATATTTTCTAAAAAATGAATTTTTTTATAATCCAGGTTTTAATTCAGTTGTATGAAAACTACTATTTAATCAGAGGACTGTATTGTTCTTAAGGCATTATCGTTTTATGATTTTTCAGGCCTTATAATATTTTTTAAAATTAAAATTGCATCTGGATGACAATCACATACCAGTCTTTGCATCTTTGTATTAATCCATACTTCACTTCAAACGGCTATAACTATATTAGTAAAGTTCTGATAACCTATCTTTATGACAAACAATGCTTGAGATTATAAAGATATATATAGATTTAACAGGTATTGACGAAGAAAACGATCTAATATACTTTCCTTTTTTGAAAACTACATAACGTTACTGACATTTTCGCGAAACTGTTGGGATTTAAAAATTTTATCTCAAACGTAAATTAAATATATTGTTTTAGTGTGTGTGTTTTTCGTATAGCAGAGCCACAAAGGGCTATCTGCTAAGCCCACCGAGGTAAATCGAACCTCTAATTTTAGCGTTGTAAATCCGGAGACATACCACTGTACCAGAGGAGGGCATACTGTTTCAGAGAAGTTCATATTTTGCATTTATAATGAGTGATAACCACGAATTTTATTCTCCATTATCTTCATTTTTTCTAATGTACCTCATTTGCTTAAATATGATAAAAACGTTTATAGGTGAAAAAAAGCCTTAAGTACAGTTTATATATTTACGGGTGTAGTTGTCGCAGGTGTCCAAGATACCAGCTGTTGATTGGCTGCCTCAGAGAAAGGAGATGATGACGTCATAGTTCATGAAAGCCAGAAAGCCAGAAATTGTGATGTCGAGAAAACAGTTCATGACGGAGTTTATTTGCTGTCAGGGAGAGTGTTGCTACGATACATCATATGACATCATAGTTCGATTGCTACTTAGCAGAAAGTGTTATGCTTGTAGTTCAAACACATACAAAAAGAGGGCTATCGTTAGGTTAATGATATTGATGGATTACGTATTGCTGTACTAATACGTCTATAAAAGTAAATTTCTACTTTATGTATTTTGTTTAGCAATGAATGAATTATTGACAAAATATTTCATAGGATAGTGTTACTATAAGCAGATGATGCTACTAAAGACAATATTACCATTAATGATAGAATGATCGACTAATGATTTGAATTTCATCTTATTTGCATTATATACTTTCACAACTATCTGTCTGGAAAAGGACATATTTTTCGCGTTAATAATAATATCTCTAAATATCATGCTATTCCTCTACCCATATAATTTTTTTCTTATTGTGTTAACAACAAATGAAATTTTGACAAAATATTTAATTTTACACACATTGTACAAAGCGTTACACCACTTCTAGAGACGGATATTGTTATAATTACAAGTACTTAATTAAGAATAATGCCACTTTTGGTGGGCTTATAATTAAAAACTTTGTTTACACAGTTTTGTAGGAATTTAAGACCGCTGTTTTGCTTCTTCAAGTAAAATAATTAAAGATACAACTATTATAACAAAAATTATAATTTGTATTACGTATCTTACGTGAGATGTTTATATATTAATTCATTCCTAATAAGACAAATCTTATTACATGGATGATATTTTGTATTGTATATGTTATTTAAAAAGTAACTATATATACTATCGCAATGTTTAATATATCAGCTTGTTATAACTTAAAAACAAGCTGAAACAAAATAAATTAAACAACAACAAAAAACGGTGCCCTGATAAAAAAAATCCAAGAGTACAAACTAATGTGGAATTATGAAATGTACCCTATATTATGGAGTTTACTGAGGAAATAGAACACACATTGCGATGGGGATACACCTCTATCAGTCTTTATCTCCAGTCGCCAGTCTCAGATAAGAAATAAAAGAGTAGCAAAAAAAATTGAAAATAGAAGAGCAAATTGTGAGTGTTCAAGCCCATTATGTCACCCTACACTGCCTGCAGACAGTTGTGGGGAGATGATTAATTTTTAGAAAAATTAATCGAAATTAAAATAAGAATAAGAAAATAAGGTACTATTATTTGGGGATACAAAAGTTGTAATCTTACCTCTTGAAGTTAGCATTCCAGCCCCCAGTATGGTAGGAAGACACAAACTGATAGCACAGAAGACAAACTATATTAGGATCAAATGTCCCATCCAATTATTTAAACAAACAAGTATAACTCCCAACCACCACCAATTTATTAATCCCAATGTGACTATCATGCTCTAAATAAGCCTTTATATGCGACAAAGTGTACATCTGCATAAAATAGTGCCAAGTTCTTAAATGAACTCATTCATAACTAAAAACAGTTATTAGAAATTTGACTTTAAATTTTTAATATTTTTTTTAAACTTATTTAATGCTGAATGGTTTAATTGTATTTTAAGTTTATTTATTAAATTCATTAACTATTAAGTTTTGTATCAGTATTTCAACATTACTGATAATATTGTAATTTTTTACAAATTTCTCATATCTGAATAATTGCAAAGTTATAACAGAAGTGGATGGTACATTACTATTAAATATGGCAAACTGTAAATTGAAAAATATTTACATTGATATCCTTATCAGTTATTTTAATTTCTAAATCTAAATAATGTGCTATTTGAAAATGACAACAGTTATGGTATAGTATATTGTGCATTTCAGTTTTAATCAAAAATACTTTCTTAATTTATCCATATTTTAAACAAAACAAGAATTAGAGCTAATAATTTATTTTACATACTTTTACAATTATCGAGTTGAAAATAATTATAATAATACTAATGTTTAAGATAAAATAATATTTCAGATTTCAAAATTTTGAACTGCCCTCTCGAAACAGTAGTGTTTCAAAAATACTTAAAGGATTATACATTCACAGCTCCTCAGTTACTATAAAACGTAGCCACGTATAGTTTCTTATATATATAATACACTGTTGGCCAAAATCTTAAGGCCAATGAAATAAAGAAAAAATATACATTTTGCGTTGTTAGACTCAATCACTTGGAATAGAGCTTCAAAAGATGAAAACAAAAATGGGGAAAATAAAAAGAAACTTTTTTAGCATTTTATAGGGAAAATTTAAACACTATGAAATTATCCTAAATACTAGCTGGTCAAATTTTTTAAGACCATACCAAAATGAAGTCTTAAACAGGGTAGGAAATGCCCAACAAGAGATCTCAGTAGTGAGTTACACGGCCGTCATTGCTAATAACTGCAAACATTCGCTTTGGCATGGTCGATATAAACGTTTCCAGAAGGCTGGCTGGAATGCTATTCAAAGCGGTGAAGATGGCTTCACAAAAATCATGCACTGTTTGCGAATGATGTCATTTCTGTAGACTTCCCTTGCCATCCACCAGCAAAATTTTTTAATTTGTTATCTTGAAAAATAATATTTTATATTTCAATTCTTTTCTTTGAATATATAGGGAAACAAAAGAATCACGTTCTTTGCCATAAAGAAGTCCTTTTTTCTGCGGGCATTGTGGATTGCAGCGTTGTCCCAAAAGATCCAATCATTTCCACACAAGCAAGGGTCTTCAGTCAATAAGGTTGTTCTCTTTAACATGTCAATGTAGCCAGCCGCTGTTTGACGCCCCTGTATAACCTGAAGCTCCATTGTTCCATGGAAAGAGAAAACACCAATTTCTTGATGGAACCTTCTACACTGTGTCGTGTAGATTATGTCTCCGGTGGGATATCCTTATCATGCCAGTAACGTTATAAGCCATCTGAACCATCCAGGTTAATTTTTTTCTCATCAGAGAACAAAACCTTCGTCCACTTTTCCACCTCCGATGTTTGCTGCTTTTCAGCAAAGTTTAACCGAGCTGTTTCTTGGTGTGGAAGAATGAGTGGCCATTGAAGACGCTTAAGTTTTTTAAATCCTTTCTCTTAGATGCCGTCTTATTGTTCCTGAGTTGCATTTTGCGTCAATAAGTGCCTTAATCTGACTTAATAATCAGCTGGTGTCTTATCGGACAATTTTTCTGCTCAACGCCGGTGAAATTTTTTTTGGACCACTTGAAATTCTCGTTCCGTATCCCTCAGGGTCTTTTTGGAAATTTGCAACAGTAGTATTACTTTGTCCAATCTCACCAGGGATGGCACGTTGAGAGAGACTTTGCTTTTGCAGCTAAATAATTCTGCCACGTATAAACTCTGTCAACCTTTTAGCTTTTGCCATGTTTTAATCCAATGTAACACAGAAGATGTCAGTGGGAGATGTTGACAACACTAATGCTTGAACACAAATGACTAAATTTCGTTACGTGTTCACCGAATAACGCTTCGTTTCAGTACAGTATTAAACTTTTGACCAGCTATTACTTGGGCTAATTTTATAGTGTTGACATTTTCCCTATTAAATCCTGAAAAAAATTATATTTCTATTTTCCTTTTTTGTATTTTCATCTTTTGAAGCTCTACTCAAATAAGTGGTTGAGTCTAACAATGTAAAATGCATATTTTTCTTTATGCTCATTTACCTTATGATTTTGGCCAGTAGTATGTTAAAAGATTAGTACATAAAATGGTTTTAATTACTTTGATGAAAAACTTTAAATACTTGAAATTATTTTACAGTAACTGTAAATTTGAAAATTGTAGTTTAAAAAAATCGTAATATGAACAATAAATTAATTGCAGAAGAAATAATTGGCATTATGTATTGTGGTATTTCCTATCTTACATAGGTAGATTAATGATCTGCCACTGCATAGATTCCCTTAGAATCATTGAAGATCTGGATTGGCAGGATGAAAACACATCTTAGGATTTGTGCTCCGTTTTTTGGTGTTTGTTCTGTGACTGCGCTTTTTCTCTCTCTCTAGAAATAAAGTTTAACTTTCATCTTATATTTGAATATGTTGTGACCTGTAACGTGTTTAATAAAATGTTTTGTAGGTATCTTATATAACATGTTTCACTAGTTATAATGTGTGACTTGAAACATATTTTTATCCTAGTTCACTATGTATATAATTTTGGTTTCATTCGTATCATTCATTTTAACAGATTCTACAACTAAATATGATAAATAAATAACTTGCTGTTGAAATAATCACTTTACAACTATACACATTATTTGAAGTAGCAAATATATCATTATAGGATTTTCTGTGCTTTAATTGTATGATATGTTTTGTACTTAAAGTTTCTAAACCTTTGTGGTTTTAGGGTGCAGCTTGTAAACAAATTTTCTTTATGCATAAATCTAAACATTTGCAATGATTAGATTATCTTTGACAATATTAGTGTGAATTAGAAATATGTGTACGAGATCCAATTAAACTGGCATTGAGAAAAACTTTGTTACGAAATATAAATGTTCATTGACAAAAGAAGATATCATGTGGCCAAATAATCAATCTTACCTTAAAACTTGATAAAAGGGCAATAGTATTGGAAGGTTTGGAATCGGAAAATTTTGTAATACAGGCATAATACTTTTTGGTAAAATATGTTATTTTAGCTCATAATAATACGTGCAAGACTAAAATCATGTCACTATACGGTGATTTAAAAGTGTATGTATTAAATATTTGTAGACAAATAAGAAATTCTACTAAAATGCAGTATTTTATCTTATTAGTTCCCTGAAACGTCTAATACATTTTTCACAAATAAAAATAGCTTATAACCGAAAATAAAAAGACTGAACAGTCATAATCTTCAAAGTACCTTTAATTATAAATCAAGTGATTATCCTTGCCATTCTTTATAAATCCAACATATTTATCGTATATCATTGCAGAATATATTTTACAACATTAATGTAAATAAAGTTACGGATTTCACAAGTCAGCTAAAACAGTTATTAACAAAACTTCAAGAAAGAACTATTATACTTCAAACATCTTAGGTTATGAAATTTCAGATCATTTTTTAAAATTTTGTGTACATTATGTCCACATTATTATGTCAGTTAAATCATACATTTGTCACTTGTGTGACAACAAGTGAAAAACAAACACTGAAATTATCTCAAGACATTTTAATACACCGTACTAAAAATATTTCACAACATAAATTAGCGAATAAAGAATGCGAACATCAGCATTATATAGCTAAACAATTATTTCGCGACACCAACAACATTATTTCTTCACGCTATACATTCAATGTTCGCAAAATTTTAATTTGTAATATCGGAAAAAGTATTTTCTATTTTAATTTTTTTTCTTTGAATATATAGTGAAACAATGATTCAGTAGCATATATTATCTTTTCATTTAAAAATCATACAAATGGTCAGTTACTAATTAGTTTAGACTAAAAAATCAAGTTTCATGCAATTATATATCCAGTTTAGTATTTTACAATGAATTACATCCCACGAATATATGTTTGAATATATAGTCCAAGTCTCCATTCTATTTATCTTATATAAAACTTATTTTGCATTATAGCTCAGTATGCTATCATCAATACATCTAAGTAAAATCACAGACTTGACTATCGCACATTTTGAAGTATTTATTAACAAAACTTCGAGATATACTAATGCAATGTTTACGAAATCTTATTTACAAGCTCAGTGGAATAATTAATACTTGCAGCATATATTTGTTTGAGCGCGAGTCAAATAGACTACACCACGGCAAACTGAATAATGGAAATCCTGGAAAATAATTCGAGCCAATATGATCACAGTAAGTTTCTTGATATAGAATTTCTACAAATTATGTCAGGCACTTTAAATACACATCTACTTTGACTGTCGTTAACCTTCACTTTATCCCTCCTGCATTGTTTGAAACTGACGTGCTTTACTATAGCCTAATATGCTTTCATCAATACATGTACAAATAAAACAAAAATCACAGATTTGACAAGTATCACATATGCTAAGTCATTTTTAGTAA
Organism: Carcinoscorpius rotundicauda; assembly: GCA_011833715.1. Taxonomy (NCBI): domain Eukaryota; kingdom Metazoa; phylum Arthropoda; class Merostomata; order Xiphosura; family Limulidae; genus Carcinoscorpius; species Carcinoscorpius rotundicauda. The sequence goes on along the minus strand of CM022393.1, from coordinate 119,377,114 downwards.
AAAACAAGACTCATCAAACAAAACCAACGTGTATACAAACAATTTTATACATATATAAAGCATAAAAAGTGTGTCTGTCTGTTTGTCCATTATCTAGCTACTTCATTGTGCTGGGCCAATCTCAATATAAATTTATGCGATCAGTCTGGAACAGTATTAATTTGAGGTTCAACAACCTTTTCGCTCCCAATTATTGCTGTTATAAAGAGTTATTATCTTTGACGCAAGTTAACGTTAATTATATTTATAGATGGTACCACCTTCTTACACAAAATAGTTTACTCAATTTTTTTTTACACAGTATACACAATGGGGAGGAAGGTACACAAACGTCTCATATCTCAGAGAGTGCATTAATGCACCGTATATAGGAATGTAATAAATATGGCCGCAGCTACAGCGATAACTGACAAAATCAGGTGAAGTTTTTAATCCTAACAGCCACCACAAGACTGAGATGAAGAGGGTTTTTCTTTATGAATTATAACAGTAAACTTCTTACTTTAACCAATGACCTTTTACCTTTAGTTCGTAAGACTCTTCTGCACACAATGACCGTCTTTTAATTAATAATGTGAAACGCTGTAGAAGTACATTTGAAGCTACTGCGTTGTAAGAGGGTAACATAAAACATCTCTATCGTCATTAACATATTTTAATTATATGCATAATAAGTTTAATACAGCTCATGTAAAACTTTGGGTAAGGTAGTAATGAATACTTTAATAATATGTGATATTATAAATAAGTTGTGTGAAAGTTAGGAATTTTGTGTTACTCATTATAACATCCACCCAACAATTTTTGAAGTCTTTAGACTTAACAAAAATAAGTACCTTATCTTGTTTATGAACACAAATTGAAACATTCATGAATTATAAAATACTGGATTGATAAGACTAAATTAACTTTCATGCAAGTTTTTTTTTAATTTCGCGCAAAACTACTCGAGGGCTATCTGTGCTAGCCGTCCCTAATTTCGCAGTGTAAGATTAGAGGGAAGAAAGCTAGTCATCACCATCCACCGTCAACTGTTGGACTACTATTTTACAAACAAATAGTGGGATTGACTGTAACATTATAACGTCTCTACGGCTGAAAAAGCGAGCATGTTTGGTGTGTTGTTGTTGTTTTGAATTAAGCACAAAGCTACACAATGGGCTATCTGTGCTCTGCCCACCACGGATATCAAAACCCGGATTTTAGCGTGTAAGTCCGCAGACATACCGCTGAGCCACTGGGGGGCATGTTTGGTGCGATAGGTGTTCAAACTCGCGACCCTCGAATTACGAGTTGAATGCCTTAACCACCTGGCCATGCCTGGTCGTTCATACATGTCTAGTACGTTTCAGTTTGCATACAATTCTTCTGTACTTTTTGCTTAGTTACTCTCTAATTGGCATATGTTCATTAGTCATATGGCAGTCAACTTGTTCTATTATCACGCATTATTTAAACATGATGAAAACAAGAAATAAAATAATTCATCACAGTACAAAACACTCTAGTTGTAAAAATTAGACCATTATCGCATAGATTCTGAGAATCAGTAAACATTATAATATTTAAAGAAATAAGATATTTACTGTGGTAACAGGAAGGTTATTAATACAATGCATTATCATTTATTTAAATTATCTTAATCCCTAGTTGTTTTAGTGATAAATAAAAGTATGATGTGTTCAATTTTTTTAACAATGTATAGTTAACAATATCAGGTTTTTGTACGGGATAAGGACTGGAGAATGTATTAAATGCTGGAATGATCACAACTATTATTTAAGAAATAAGTAACGTGAATACTATAGCAGATGCATTCAGTGTGGTGATATGCTTCTGAGTTCTTTTATCTAACTACAAAAAGATGTGGTCTAAAATAATACACATCTATACTTTTGCATGAATTAACTTTATAAAGAGCATTGCTATAAATTCACAGAACTTAGAAGTGAAAATATAAAAGCTACTCAAACATTTTTTTTCAAAATCTATTGGAAGAGAATAATTACAATATACTTATATATATATACATAATTATGTGTAATTACATTATCATGAAACATCTTTTTTTTTAGAAATATACGTTGACGGTGTACTGAATCATAAACAAAAATTGGTTATATAATGATTGTTATGTATATGTGTAAATATTTTGTTAATGACAACATGTCGTGTTGTGTTTAAATTTTCATTTCTATTATTCATTTTTCCATATTGATATTATTGTTTCGAAGTTTAAACTAATATTTTGTTATTCATTTAGGGTAACATTTAGAATTTTCTTGAATTAAGTAAACCAATCATATGTTTGTAAATGAGTGCTGGTGACTTCGTGTCTAGACGTGTAGTTTCGTGCAAGAACGGACACGCGCGGATTGCTCTGGAGTTGTATGGAAATTGCAAGATTGTTCGAGAAGTAGGCCTACCGGTATAAAAGACGGTGACGCGAGAAGAAGTCATCATCAGTTTTTATTCGAAGAAAAAGAGAGAGATTCAGTCATCAGTTTTTATTCGAAAAAAGAAGATAGAGTCAGTCATTAGTTTTATTCGAAGAAAAAGAGTGAGATTCAGACATCAGTTTTATTTCAAAAGAAGAGAGTTAGTTATTTGAGAAAGATTAAGTGTTTGCTGTGAATATTCAACTTGGATTTGTGATTGAAGTTAGATCTACGGAAGCTGTGATTTTATTTCGTCAATCCCTACGATACATCTGAATTACTGCTTCTGCTGAGAGACGGCGAATTTATTGAACTGTGAACTGCTTCGGAATTTCTTCGTGGGACCAAATTCACACCCTAGACTGGAATTTGAGACTTTCATTTTAGATCATTATATTAGATACAGGCCAGTACCGTTTTGTATTGTGATTAATGTTGAAGTTTGAAACTAGTATTATTTTGTTTTGTAATTAATTTCGAATGTCGTAACTTAATATCTGTGTTATTATATAATTTATGTTATATCTGTTATATTTGTTAATAGTTTAGTGTAATAAATTATACAAGCTGTTATCTGCGTTTTTCTGTTGCGTTTAGTCTACGAAGAACATAAAACATTAAAAAATACGTAACAATGATAATGTTAATATCAATTTCAATGCTTAGAAAACTGAAATATTCGGTATAATAATATCCTAGCAGGATAGATAATTGTGAAATATGTCAAGTAAATTATTTGCTATAATATTTGCCTCGTAATAATTGACAAATTAAGAAAGAATCTACGACAAAACTGAAATAGGTAATTAATCATACTATACTAGTTTTCTGTTTAAAAATAATGGTTATATTTATGAATTGAGATAATATGTACATTAAAATTTGTTCACATGGCATATGTAATACTAATTATTATGTTACGTTTCATTGAAACAATGGATTTGTTTGTGCAGATGTGTTAAACTTTTGCGAACAGAACTGAAGAAATACTGTCCACAGCCACAAGTCTGCTTGAAGTAGCACATCCTTGGTAAGACCATATAATAATAACACCTTTCACTCACAAAAACACTCCTATCCTTTGTAAAATATACGCAACAAATAAATGAAAACCACAAAGTAACCGTCAACGTGACGTGAAATGAAATATTTGGCAAGAACCCATTTACTGTAATTCCCAACAAATTCAGAAAAGGAATAGCATAAGAATACGTTAAATTCATAAGGACAGACTAACAGTTTTAATGTCAAACAACAAAGATTATATGTTAAATTATTGCATAACATTTTGAGATGTTATCACGAATAATGTTTTTTCAATACATATCTGAAAAAGTATATGTAAACAAGGTAAAATACTATTGATTAATTGATCATACTGCTAATAACGGTAATATTGTCAGCATTAACCGCCTATAGTAGATAGGTGAATAAAATTAAAAAAAATAAAAAATTTTAAACCTGAAAATGATTGTGTCCTCTCTTCCCTAGATGAACAATGACGGGTATTAAAATTCACCAAATTAAAACTTGCAGGCATTCTTGAAAGTTTTCATATTTATATTTTGAAATAGCGAGTTTCCTTTTTTGTATATTTCTATTGTACAAACAAACGTTTTTCCTTAAGTACAAATCATACTATTAAATTCTTAAAAGGCTTTGTTCACGGGATTATGCGATACTTTAATATATTTTATCTGATGAGAAGTAATGGTAAAAACAGAAATAAAAAAACATTGAACACATTTTGTTAGTTATGTAGCCAATAATATAGTTTGCAGTGTTACAAAATACAATATATTTTTCTTATAAATATGAGCTATAAAATATGCCATACATTCATTATAGTAATATATCATAACTTTAAACTTTATAAGTAGACACACACATTCCATATTTTCCGGAGTACTGGTGCAAACTTACGTTGATGGCCGGGTCACTGATAAGTCAGTAAGTTAGGTCAAGGTTGTCAACGCTACGTATTTCTTGTTTCATTCCAAAAAAATTGCACAATCTCATTAGGTTTATTCACTTCTCTTAAAAGCATAAACGAAGAAAACATGGAAATGAAGTCGAATCTGTTCAAAAATGTAAGTTGACCATTTGACCTTGATTAAAATATTTTTATAACAATCGCAAACACGCAGGTTTGCAATCTTCCGGTAGAGATGAAACGTCCTAAATAATTCGATTTTGTCTTTTCTCGGTTACTTTGCTTATTTATTGTATACGCTCGTTTTTGTTGGGAAAAATATTGTAATACAAAGAAAAGCGCACACTTTACAATCTAACTGATGAAAAAAATTGCTTTATAATAGTATCGTAAATCCTCTTGACTGCGTTAATTAATAGAATATATTCGTTTGTTTTCAATCTGTCCTATACACTTAACCTACAACTACCGAGAGAAAAAAACAAATACGTTACATTATTTCCTTAAACATGTACTCTATAACCTCTTTGTACGAAGAAAATACCAAAGTTCGGTGTTTTTTGTATGTTTTTACAGCGATAATCATCATGCGAGAGCTATAAAAAAGAACCATACAGTTCATTTAGGTTTTAATTATTTTGATACAAGAAACGACAAAATGTGCAAAACTAAAATAATAATAATACACTAGATCTCAAGCTCAGCTTTGGATTTTTTCTCTTAAATGGAACATTTATCTCGCTAATGAAGTAAATCATTAGTGGAAGTTACCAAATCTCCGGACGTGTTTTCATTTCTAAATGAACTGTTACCAAATAATGATTACACTAGATGGAAGATAGAATAAGAATTTTGTTTGTTGGCTATGATATCTTTTAGTGTAAAATATTAATTTTTTGTATGTGTGTTCATTATTGGATTTAAAAATTCGACTGGATTACAAAAAACTATGGTATTAATACATATATGCTAAAAAGTAAGTAACTTGTTGGATAATGTTTCGTAAATTAATCTAGTCATGTCTAAAAGAATTTCATTTTCAGGATAGGTTGTCAGAAATACAGAGAGGTAATAACATCGAATCGGATATACGTGCGCCTTATTTTAATATTGCCTAAAATATTTCAAGTGCCGAGGCTATTGAGAATTCTCTCGTTTATTTCATTGGTCGTGCTTTTCAAATATTATAAGACAAGATTTTTAGTTCAGTTGCAAAGCTAAAAAAGTAACGAGTTTAAGAAAACGTTTGTAATAAGAATAAGATAACCCCATTTCATTTATTTCAATATAGTCATATTAATAAACCATAAGAGTAACATACCTTTTCTCGGTTCACATGTTACTCTACCAAATCGAAAAAATCAGTGTCTTGAAACATCATAAAAACTTATTATAGTTTTATTATATACTTCATAGCCAGCTGTTCAGTAGTTTCGTAATAGGATCAACAAAGGTTGGTTTGCTGGAATTGGTTAAACAATTACTTAATAAAGTACAGCGTCAAAATGGATGACAGTTTTATGTAACAACTAGGTAAGGTGTCCAATTTCGTCTACAACAGCTGGTTCAAAGCAGTTTAAAGTGATGTAAACGCAGTGTATGATGCAAACTATGTGATGTATCAGGTTGGTATTATTGTGTTAAAATAAGTTTATAAAACACGAAGACCCATAACTCCTTTGTACTTGAAGTCACAGGATAGTGCTGGATCTTCGATTCCCGCGCTATTCTTTTATCATCAGTTACTACCATATAATATCACGATAACACATCAGCCATGAAGAAAAAATTCTAATTAGAAAGTTAATATGTTTTTTCCCATTTAATAAGAACGTTTCTCGCAGAAGCATTCCCAGTATTCTTATCTTAATTCTCTCTAAATGTTTTGCTGTTTTTTTATTGACTTTTAGTACTCGTGTTCAAGTGTACAGGACTTGCACTTTCAACATAAAAAATGTGATATCAAGTTCTAACACCTTAAACGACTGTATCTCTTCAAAGTTAGATACGGTGTCCAGTTCTTTGGGTAACATTTTAAAGTATGAAACCAGTAGAACTTTTTTGCTTTCTTATCTAAAATTCTTCTACTAAAGTACACCATTTTGATATTTTGTATTATCTTTAAATTAATTTATGTATTAACAATTTGTTACCAATTAGGATCCAGTACGATTTACGAAGATATCACATGTGAAATTAAATCACAATTCTGTTAGAGCTTCATTCACGTGTTTGAAGAAGGCGCACTATTAAATCGACAATGTAACTATGATTCTGACGTACGGTTCTCTTGCAGTGTGTATATTATCATAATGCTCATATCCTGGAATAAACACCATCTATCACCATAGCATTTCTAAATGACCATGAATAAGCATCTATATATATAAATTTAAGTTTTTTTTTTGGTTTTATGATTTAAGTTATAGAGAGTAAACATATATACACTTATGTAAATGTTCATGGTCAATTAAAGATTTCCTGCTCCAAGAAACTGTCTATTGAAGGAGAGTAACAATCAGGATTAATGGTTTCTTTGAGTTCGGTATAAGGTATTTATGTTATGAGGTTATTTGCTTCCTTTACATAAGATATTTATAGTTTCCTTCAGTTTTAAGCGTAAAAGGTCAGATGTTTAATATAAAAACTACATACATTGGAGGAGCGCGAAATGCGTTGGTTTTGTTTATAATAGAAACAAAAATGCAATAACTTTTTTTCAAATCAGAACATGCAACGTGTTCAGTTGGATAAGCTGTACAACAGCTATAGATAGAAGCAAAACAAAAGAAACAAAGGAAGAAAAAGAATAAAAGATGAATGTGATGAGAAAGCCGTTAGTAATTATTGTCCTAATTTATTAGTTCAGTCATTTCTTGAAGGTGATCGATATTGCCTGATCAGATAAAAAGTTAAAAGCAACTCAATGGAAAAAAGGAAACAAAGACAGAGATCAAGATATTAGTAAAGAATGTTAGGTTTTGTTTAAAGTTAAGAGCAAAGCTGCACAGTGGAATATGTGTTCTGCCAACCACGGGAATCGAAATCCGATTTCTAGCGCTGTAAATCTGCAGGCCATGAAAAATGTAAGAGGAAAAAGTTCCATCTTAAATTTAAAAAACGAAGGTTTTTATCATTTCCGTACACATATTAGGCAAGTTTTTGTTGTTTTTTTTTGCATATTTACAAATGCAACCGCCCTCCAGTGATGTAACGGTATGATTGTGAACTTAAAACGCCAGAGATGGTGTTTCGACATTTGTGATAAGCATAGCAGAAATAAGCTATTGTGTAGCTTAACTTCAAACAAATAAGTAATACAAATGCAATCAATATGGTGCATTGTTATGTGTTTATTTTTTATTGAATTTTGCGCAGAGCTACTTGAGGGCTATTCTCGTTATCCCTCCCTAATTTGAAGTGATATACTGGAGGCAAGACAGTTAGTAAACAGCACACAGCAGTTCTTGGATTACTCTTTATGGACGAATAGTGGAATTGACAACTAATATTAGAGCATGCTTCCATTGACGGAATTTGATCCAGGAATCCGAGATCGTGAGATGAGGTCGTTAATTACTAGGACCTAAATGTTTAAGACACTTCTAAAGATTTACTCTGTATGTGGTTAAGTCGTCTTTCTCTATTCATCTTCCGTTGTTCATCTTTTCATATACTGTTAGTTTCAGATCCAAAGCCACACACGATCTAACTGCGCATATACGTAATAATTTTGAACTTGTAAGGCCAGAAGAAGACAGATAATGAAAAGGAACCACGCTAAGCCTTGGAATATTCTTGCCTGATCGAAAAATCGGGCTTGTCTGTTACTATCATAAAACACCCACCACCTCAAAACGTTGAGCACGTTTTGGTGATATTAGTCCGACCATGTTAACTCTAGGTCTACAATGCTTGTGTTCCTGACATAAGGGTTTGTTCTTAAGAGCATTTATGTTAACTGACATAGACTATTTTTTACTCCTACTTATTGATACTATTAACTTTTTATAGTTTTTCCACTTTATATTGAAACGTGCACAGGTGTTGCTAGTTCGATGTACTATCCTGTATATTGAAATGTAAAGAATAAATAAATAATGCTCTGTTCTTGATGCATACATTTAAATCTGACGGTTTTAATACTTGCTATTATACAAGATATTAAGCAACTTTCTGTTTTGCCATACAAGTGAAATTATTGGCAGAATTGTTGAGATTAAGGTTTTATATTTCTATGATTTTGAAAAAAATGCAATGTTTGATGGTCGCTTAACTTTGTGATGATCTTGAGATTCTGCGCGCGCGCGCACTCACACATGATCGATACAGATGCGAGGTGCGCGGGTTCTTAATATTCTCAGTTTCCTGTTGCTATTGCTTTTCATACAAGTTCCCATGGAAACTATTGTGATGCGAGATGGTTTCCCAAAGTTTAACCTCGTCACAAACTAGCATTTTTCTTTAACAGTTTATTGTTTACAGAATGATGAAAACCTCGTATGCAGTTTATGCAATTCAAACATTACATTTAAATAAGAATTATCGCAAAAGATGTTCAAATGGATTTCGCAGCAGTTTACTTATGTACTTTTACAGAATAAAACGAATACTGGATACTACTTCAAGATTAATATTTGTCCTTTACTTCGATTTAGTAGTGCTAGGGAAATAAACTATTAATATTTATATTGATAATACATTACTAAAATTATTAACACAGTAAAAGTTTACATACAAAATTACCCAAAATTAGTTTTTATAAAACAGCTTTATAATTATTCCTTAGTCTACAGTTAATACTATTTTATTGGGTAGTTCTTAAACAGTCTGTTTTATTAACGAACCAACCACAAACGGGTGAACAACCATATGATACTTTCTCAGTTTCAAGAAATCTTTAAAGTTTGTTATTTCTAATTTTTAAATATAGTAAATTATTTTAAAAATAGGCAGCAAATCGTTTCCCATTTCCCACATTCCATTTATGTATTGCTATAGTTCTCTAACACTAAAAATAGGTCCGGCATGGCCAAGCGTGTTAAGGCGTGCGACTCGTAATCTGATCGCGGATTCGTATCCAGGTCGCGCCAAACATGCTCGCCTTTTTAGCCGTGGGGGCGTTATAATGTAACGATCAATCCCACTATTCGTTGGTAAAAGAGTAGCCCAAGATTTGGCGGTGGGTGGCGATGACTAGGTGCCTTCCCTCTAGTTTTACACTGCTAAATTAGGGACGGCTAGCACAGATAGCCCTCGAGTAGCTTTGTGCGAAATTCAAAAACAAACAAACAAACACCAAAAATATGCCTCCCTCCCCACTAATTCAGCGTTAAGTCTGATGGCTTAAACTACACAGATACTACAATGAGTAATTCTTCGTATGAGTAAGAAACTAATAATATCGCGAAAGAATATTTGTTGCAGTTTACTGTATCAGTGCCAATGAATTGTTTCAAGAAGGCATATTTTGGCTAATTTTTTGGGTTTCGGCATATAATTGAGATATTTTACTCAGTGTTAAGCATGCCGAATGACTTTAAATTTCACTCTTCACTTTGTGTAACTTCACTAGTCAATCATTTCACTTTGAATTTCATTAAAATACACATTATTAAAACAAACTTCTACCAGGGAATAAACAGTATCCAAATATACGTGGAAGAGTTTGTAATAATAATAATAAACGCCTTTAAATCAAATCATTTATTAGTTTATTTTATTTACTCAAATTACTGAACTTTAATATGCTGTCATCTTTACTTTACTCCGGATACCTGGATTACGGAGCTGGCGAGTCTAACTGAAATCCTTGAAATAACCTTGATTATCCCCGTACTGTAAGGTGCGGGTGTGATGCAAGACTTACCTCTAATCTGTAATTGTGACTGTTAAGTGGTAGGATGCGCTTCTGACTTTAATGGGTTTTCCATATATACAAGCAATTTACAATTAATCAATTTCACAGATGATGACTGATTAAAAAAAAATGTTTCTTTGTTTGTTTTTTAATAGAAAACAAAAATCGACAAACACAGCTGACGTTATTTATTTGCTCCATGCATTCAATTGCTAACAAAATTTAAACAAACTGTTATTATTTCATATTAATATGAAAATTAGCATTCCAAACACAAGAATTTTAAATTGTTAAATTTATTATTCACGTTTTAATCCACTTACAAGTTATAAAAAATATGAACTTTTAGAGAGTTTAGATCCGAGCACAAAAGTCAGCACTATGCGAATAACAGTGTGAAAACCATGCGAAAGGGACATCTCACACTGAGAAACTTTTATATAACTGAAGAGAGACTCAGAGAAACAGTCACACAGGTATTCAATCAAGACTTTCTTTCTTACAGTGTTGTTTGTTTTTGAATTTCGCACAAAGCTACAAGAAGACTATTTGCGCTAGTCGTCCCTAATTTAGTAGTGTAAGACTAGAATGAAGGCAGCTAGTTATCACCACCCACTGCCAACTCTTGGGCTACTCTTTTACCAACGAATAATGGGATTAATCTCCTCATTATGACGCCCCCATGGCTTAAAGAGCGAGCATGTTTGGTATAACATGGATTCGTACCCGCGACTATCAGATTATGAGGTGAGCGCCTTAACCACCTGGCTATGCTGAGCTTCTTATAGTAATAACTTACGTCAGGAACCAATCTAAACCTAACCAAACTACCTGAAAGGATAGTTTAAACTGATAATGATTCAGTGACGCTCCTAGCTTCGTTTAATTTTAACTTGTATCTATTTATTAAGATTTTCTTTTACCATCGCCTTATGTGCGCACCTATAATATTTACACTGCTTCAAACACAGTTCTTGTATAATAGACAATTCTTAATTTCTGGTTTTAAAATTTTCACGTTAATACAATACAGTTCCGGGTGCAAAAGTTCTTACGTTTGACAATATCGAATTATAGTTTACTTAGAAAAGCCATAAAATTAACAGTAGGTTATTTTAATTGAACCATGAAACTTCGTAATATCGTACTAAAGTGTACATTATGCGAACAATGAAACGTGACAGGTTAGTATGAAGTCCCCAATAAAACTAAGTAATATCGAGCTACCGTCTACATTACGTGAATTACAAAAAGGATTAAAACTCAGTAATATTGAGCTACGGTCCACCTAAAATGAATTACAAGTTATTTCGAACTATGATCTACATAAAGTGAATAAAAAAAAAATAATTACAATAATTTCAAGTCACCATTGGTTCTTCGCAATTTTGATTTACATGCTACATAAACAGAATCACAAAAGATAGTAGACTAATAATAATAAAGTCACCATTAAAACTTGGTTATAAGTAGCTACGTTCTACACAAAGAGAATCATAAAAGTACCAGGCTAGTTTCATGACACTATTAAATTTGAGTAACACCGAGATACTCTCTGTATAAAATGAATCCAAAAAACGAAGTAGGCGAGTTTCAAGGTCCCATTAAAACGTTGTAATTTAAAGGTACGGTCCACATGAATTGAATCACAAAATTAGTAGGCTAGTTTAAAAGCACCATTACAACTTATTAACAACAAGCTATGGTCAACATAATGTAAATTACGAAACTTAGCAGGCTAGTTTTAAGGCGCCATTAAAATTGAGTAATATAGCACTACTTTCTATATAAATATAATCGCAAAAGGTAGAAGATTAGCTTCATGGGACCATTAAACTTAGGCAACATCCAGCAAATTTCTATATAAAGTGAATTACAAAAGACAGTAGAGTTGTTTCAAGGCACCGTTAAAAGTTGTAATTTCGAGCTAAAGTCCACATAAATTGAATCACAAAAAGTAGTTTGCTTGTTTAAAAGTACTATTTAAAGATTGTAATATCGAGCTATTGTCTATAAAATTCGAATCACACACACAACAGAAATAGCAGGCTAGGTTCATAGCACCATTAAAATTTAATAAAATCGAGCTACCTCCTATGTAAAGTAAATATCAAACTTTACTTTATTTTAATTAATGTTTTAATACCCATACCAGCAACCTTAAGAGTGAATTTTTATTTCAAATGAATTTCTCGTCATCACGAGCTAAGGTTTACATAAAGTGAATCACAAAAGAATTAGGCTAGTTTGCCAGTATCATGAAACGCCTGCATTGATCATTGAGAAACTTAAAAATATGACGACTCAGAGGATCATTGAACACCTAGATCAAGTAAGTTTCTAAACATTTTAGCAGTTAACATTCAGGGCGACTTAAGTCACAAAAAATATGAATTATTTAAATTATGTAAAAATAAAAAAATAAAACATATATTTAATAATCATTAGCAAAACACTTCTAAATGATAATAGTAATTTTGGCCTACCAGGCTATCACTGTATCAATAAACTTAAAGGTCCCAGCCGTAGAGGTACTGCCATGCTCCACATAAAACAACTCAGTGTATCATTTCCTGACACCCACATCAATTCAACTAATGAATACATTCTAGCTACAATAAATCTATCGAACCAAATAAAATGGCAATTCTAACAACTTATACTTCTTCTACTACTCCGGACACTAACTTACTTTTTCAAGTAGTCAACAGCTTCCCGCATACAATTATCCTAGGCGACCTTAATTCCAAACATCGCAATTTCAACAAACAACCGAAATGGCCTCATTCTTGATAACTTTATTTTGCAGCATAATCTCATATTAGGTAACAACAATACCCCAACTCACACTTACCATGATGGGACCCAAGACATCCTTGACCTTGCTCGATACACGACAAACATATCCCCCTATATACAAGACTTCAAAGTGCACAATGATATTGGCAGCGACCATTACCCCACATCTATAACTATAAATAGTGCCTGCCCTCAAACCTCAGCTACCCAACAAAGCATTTTTTTTTATTACTCTGCAACTAACTGGGACTCTTTTTGATAATTATTGATAGAACTTTATCACAAGTTATTACTCAGGCAAATAACCCTAAATCTATTGATGATTATCTGTTGCTCATCACCAATACGACAACTAATGCAATGAACACATTAATTTCCAAGCGTCGTGTCAACAATCAACCAAATTCATGGAAACTCACTAGAGCAGTGCATTCACTTATCACCAAAACACGTAAGCTCAGACGACAAATTATTATCTCCCGAGACCCTGAGATTAAAACCCAAATAAACAGAGTAGCCAACCTCATGAGGTGCCGAATCAACGAACAAAAAGATCAAAATTGATCCGAAGTTTGTGCGTCATTAGACAATTCATATAAAAATCCGGCTACATTCTGTAAAAAGTTCAAAAGCATATGTAATGATAACTCAATCAACAGAATTCCCAATTTAAAACACAATAGCAGCTTAGTAACTGGTGACCTCGTAAAAGCCAACTTAGCCGATTATTACCAACAGGTTTTCACTACTCAAAACTCGCTGCACTTTGATCACAATCATTTTTGTACAATTCAGAATTTTATAAAAGATAATATAACATTATTTAGTACGCATTTCCCGTGCTATTTATCCCACATTAGCAGTGTCCACATTACCGACCTTCAAAAACTCAGCAGACCAATAACTCAGGTTGAAATAAAACTAGCAACCAAAACACTAAAAAATAGTGCCCCAGATGAGGATAGTAGACGTAATATTATTTTCAAAAAAGCATCTACCTCATTTTTAAGCCATCAAGCAGCCTTATTCAACCTTTCTTTTTACTCAGGGTACTACCCGACTTAGTGCAAGTCAGCCCTAATCAAAGTAATACCTAAAACGAACCCTGCATCAAACAATTCAAAAGACCATAGACCTATCACCTTAATTAATAGTATTGGTAAATTATTACACACAAAATACTAGCCCCTTGCATTACATGGTATTTGGAAAGTAATATACTACTTTCTGAAATACAAAATGCCTCCCGAAGAAAAAGACAGACGGCCGATCATTTAGTTCGATTAACTGAATCCGTTATTCAAGCTCTTAATAGAAATCACACCACTGTCGGTTTATTTTTTGACGTTAAACAAGCCTTTGATTCTGTCTGGCACCAGGGGCGTAAATTTAAACTCCTTCAATTTAACTTCCCGTCCACTCTAACAAGATGGATAGCCAGTCTTCTTGATAACAAGATAACTAAAGTAAAAATTAACAACGCTACATCCCACACTGTTCATCTCTCAGCAGGCGTTCCCCAAGGTTCACTGCTTAGCCCTTTGTTGTATTTTCTGTATGTTAATGACATCCTCTTTCCCAAGTTCAAATATACCTATGCGTCACAATATGCTGACGACATAGCGGTATGGAGTATGTCACGTGAACCCTTCCTCGCCGCTAAAGTCCAATCCACGCTAAATAGCATTACCACCTGGTGTAACACCTGGCGGGTAGCGCTTAATGGCACTAAAACAAAGGCGATAATATTCAAACGTAATATCACGAGGAAAAACAAATATATCTCTAAAGCTAAACTTAATATGATGGACATTGAACTTAAATTTTCGTCGACTGTAAAATTCCTTGGCATTACGTTTAACAAGCAGCTCACCTGTGGACAAATCACTTTAAAGCCATTCTCTCAAAAGTCTATAAACGAATCTACTACCTCAGAAGAATTAGTAGTATCGTCAGAGGATGTAGAACAAACGATTCTCGCCATACACAGAATTTACATTCGACCGATCATTGAATTTGACAACATGGTCACAGCAAACGCACCCCCGTCCCATCTTAAGAAATTACAACAGGCCCAGGATCTCGCCATTCGACTCCTCAGGTACACACCGATAGCTTACCTCGAAAAAGCAAGCGCCATCCCGTCTCCCCAAAAAAGACTTACCTATCTTGCAACTAAATACTACAGAAACGCAAACAACCGTACGCAATTATCAAGACAATTTCCACAACTAGCAGCCACCCCACGATCTTGGCAGCGATACCTCTTGCCATATAATTACATATAAGCTCTGAATGCAAACTCAAATGACAGAACCGGCAGAACCGCTTCTTAGCTTTTCCCGACGCCCTTTAATCAATTACACCAATCTGTCAACTTCTCGGTCATTAGTGACCATCGTTTTGGATAAATAACTAACATGCCACTCCAATTAATTTAAATACCTCCGTGATAAGTTGACAAATTTATTCTTGCCTTGTGTGGGGTGAAGAGGAACAATAGTTTCTGACCGCCTCTGGTTATTTTTCGTTCGACATTTGGAGAACGAAATGATAAATTAACCTAAATACCTACCAAGTATTTCTATTCATTTTGACTTGTTCCTCTATTCTCCTCTACAATATATTCTGAATAAGTAATTTTTTACTGTTGTTTATACAAGTCCCAAACCATATTGTAGACTGACTTCGCAGTCTTCACTGTTATTTCTTAAAGTCCTATTTATGTTATAGAATGACTTCTCAGTCTTCACTGTTGTTTCAAAAAGCGTCTATATTCATTACATTATAATAATTAATTATCAAACGTCTCCATAATAAATTTACTAAACTAAGAAGACGAAACAATTACACTTCATCACAGTTTTCACTGTGAGAGAAGGCGCGGTAAAAATCGTCCAGCAAATCATTGAAGTGTTACGGTTGGTATGGGTGGAACCTGCCACCTAGAAAGATAAAAGTTAGTTATGATATTTGTATTTTTTCTTTTGGTTACTTTGACATTTTATTTATGCCTGTCATGCCTTTTTTCGAAAGAGTGACATGTGCATGGCATCTTTACACAGTGAGCCTCCGCTAAACTCTAGACCAAATTCAGACGATTTAAAAACTGTGAAAAGACATTTGGAAATCCCTCTTGTTGCTGATAATATTTCAATGTTTCGAACAAAGAAAAACGAATTACAAATTTAATATTAACTCGTGACTAATTTATATTTGCATTTTTTAATTAATTCTCATGTTCAAAACTAATTGCATCTAAGTTACACTGTTGTTTCTATTAAAGTAAAAAACTGGTATTTTAAAATATCGGAATGATAAAAAAATAACTCAATGAAAGTATTTTATGCGATATGTCGCTCACAAATATGTTAAAATCTATAATTAAGCCGATAACATTGTTTTTTAGTCCCAGTGCAGTATATTTTCGTTTCCTTTGCAGTTCTAGTTTTTAAAGTACAATATCAAAAACGTGATTTCATAACTGCCACACTTGAATAACAGTCCACTTGAAAAACTCGCTCCCTTATTCTATATAACCGCCATAAAATACAGAAAAGATGAAATTTCACTACTTATTTTAAGCACAGTATTTGTAGAATGTAAGGGGTCACATGCGACGACAGCATCACTATGAGACACGCGATATTCAGCGATCATATCAATTACTAGCAATAAAAAATAATAGTAATATTTCAAACCTTTCTTTGAAAAAGTGTGTGTATCGCGTAAAGATTCAACTGATGTTTTAACTTTTATTCACTTGAATATGACTACTAAAATAGATTATTATTCAGAGACGAAATAATATTCGCCACAAACTAAAACTACTTGGTGGCTATTATTTGTAGAACATATATTACAGTTAACTTACTTGACCTGTTCACAGTCTCATTTATACTCTCAACATCTCCTTCCAACAAATTAAATAACCAAATCACATTTATTGAGCTCGATATAGAGAGGAAGACGAAGTGTATCTATTCAAAGGTAGGTAGTGAACACGACCCACCGCCAGCTGCTGTGCTACTTTTTACCACAGAACGGTGATATCGACAAGAACATAATAATGCTCTTTAGTTTAGGGGCTTTCAGACTGCCAATCTGACAGGCCTTCAAAAAAGGAAAATCTGTTGTTAATGATATTTTTGCGCGCTCAGTTGAGCCGTAATTCCTGTAATATTTTACGAAGATTATTCGGCTGAACTGATATTCTCAATGTGTGTTAGCGGGCTTCTTTATTTTCAGCAGTGGCTAAAGTAGAAGAGAATAAGAAAAGTTGTGTATGTACACGAATTAAGATACAAGATTTTTCTGTTTTAAATAAACATATTTTTGTGTTCTTAAAATACGTTTTTCCCATTTAAGTCGTGCTTTTATTTATTAAAAAATAATTTCCATTTAAAGAACGTTGGCTGTAAAACTTGGATAGTTTAAAATTAAGTACTGTACCTCACTCCGGGAATAATATCCTGGTATATGACTGACTGGCCAAGTACAATTTTGAGGCATAACTCTTTTCATACTCCTGACAACTTTTTTCACAAAAAAATTGTCTATAGTAGAACTACTATAAACATAATTCAAAGAAAGCACTTGTTGGGTTTGTTTGTATACACTTAAGTCTCTCGTTCAATCTTCCTTGACAAGGAATAACGACTTATCGATTTAATTGCCTCAGTGTATAATTTACAAAGGAATATTTATTTTCTATATTAGCAATCAACCCCCTTTCCTCTCATGGTCTTATTCTTAATGTACTTAGCTGGGGATTAGGTGGTTCAAATGGTTGAGAGGTGATACCATTAGAATTTTAGTGTTGGAGATTTTGTAATTGTGACAACCAAATGAGTATTTGGTGAAAAAGCTTGCAACACTCCGTTAAACACAATAAATGACATATTGAAAATGGAATGACTTACTATTTTAGATAAAAGAATCACATGAAACGTTTATAAACATCGTGTGTTTGTTGAACATTTTCTTTTATCTGTACTTTTAGCATGTTATGATAATTCTTTCAAGTCTAGCTTGAAACAATATAGTGGACACGATGTTGATATGACTTTACAGACCAAACAATAAAAAAACGACCATTTTATACATTATTTTAACATTTGCGTTTGTTTCAGATTCATGCATACGACACATTGTTAAATGTGTATTGCGTAAGTCCAACTACTTCTCTAAATTTGTAGAATATTCTTGAGAATAAGAATCAACAACGTATAATGCTTGTATGTAAAATACTAGTGATTACCAGTATATATTGTTGCCAACTAAACTTTTTAGAATCTCGAATAAAGGTTTATAAATGGACACGCCAAGAGACAGAAGCAGAATAGTATTGGCCAGCTATAGTCAGAATCTAACTGGGATTAGCACTTACTAATCGGAAAAATACGGAACTTCACAAGAATCGTTTGTAGATTTCGAACATTATAAACTGTTTAAATTCAGCAAATTAATTGCAGACGTCAGAACTTCTAGGAGAACATTAAATATCTATCTTTCTCTGTGAAAAGTAAGCTTGTAAACGGTGTGATGCCAAAAGAAGAGTAGAGCTAACTGGCATACCTGTCAAGTGTATCAACATTAAGATAACTTGGGCCTAGTAAAAATGAATTCACAAAACATTCCGTTCCAGACCACGTACAATTTTTGTAATAACAGTTATTATAAATCGTATTGTTTGAATATTTAAACATTAGTATTAAGAAAGAAAAACGTGTGTATCAATCTCGTTAGCATATATAAATTTAATACACACTAACATTTAATTTACTTCTAAATTCAAATTTCCGACCATTTAAAATCTTATTACGTAGTGTAGATAACATAATAAATCAGAGATCATCTGGAATAATTTATAATGCATAGCAAAAGGTACATAAACAGATGAAGAACAGCAAGAACAAAAAACAAAATAACAAGAGACGAGAAGAAAATAAAGGTCATTTAAAAAACGCCGAAGAAATTAATTGGTGTGAAGTCCATTTATTTTCGATATAGTGATATATGGATTGAGTCAGATCTGTTGAATGGTCAGAGTTAGTAGGTTGGTCAGTTTGGTCTTTTATGGCACAAAGCAACAAGGCTATCTCTTCCACACATCCGGTAAAAGTTAAAATTAAAGTAAAATTATTCAACTTCATAAAAGAAAATTAAGGTAAAACAAAACAAAGTGTATTTTTTAAATAAAATTATAAATAGCATTAAATCAAATTTTACATCTAGTATACAGCGTAAGAGAAAAGTTATAGTGATACGAGTATTAAAGGACTTCTGTAACATAACTGTAATTATCATAACTCGCCAGAATGAGTAACGAGTATGATAAAAAAAAACCGTTAGTCTCCCTAAATTGGGCTTTCTATTCCTGGTTTCGATTTATTTGACGCTTCAGCCATTTTCTAATTTCAAATCGGACTACATGTACTTTGATTCTTAAAAGGGAACCACATTAGCTTTCACTTAGATCATTGGCGATTCTCCGAGTGTCACCTACTTCTTGGTCATCAAAAAGCAAGAGCGAGAGGAGAACAGAGTTATGTTGCCCTCTTTCCTTTCGAATCTTGTCCCATATGACCAGGTTCTGTGAGAGCAGTGAAAAAGGTCTAGTTTGCTTGATCCAGTTTCCATCGGAACGCGCGGGTCGGGTGGCATAAAACATGGCCATTCTCTCTCAAAATTATAGGAATAGTATCATTGCCTCGTGGGTTATTTATTGCCAACCGTCCGTGAAAAGTAGGAAAATAGTAAAGGAGAGCAAACTGACAGTTCAATAGCAGCAAAAGGTTGACTAGATGCATGAAAACAAGTGTAAGAACCAGTATTCAAAAGAAGAATGATGTGATCAGAGAGCATACGTTCTACAGAGTGGCCTCTTCTATCAATATCAGTGCTTTCCTAGAGGGAATGGTATCCATTAAAGACCTCCAGGATTAAAAAGAGAGACGGCAATTGTTGAATGAAAGCATCAAGGTTTGATTTATCATAGGTCTCTCCAGGTGACAGGTAGATAGAACAAATAGTGATGGTACGACCCAAGGAAACACGGATTGCTACGGCCTTCAAGCATATGTCAAGGGGCAAATTCAGGGTGGGCATATGCTGATCAACCAACAGTGCCAACCCCTCCTTACACTCGTTCATCACACATCCTGTAACATCTGTATAAAGAAAACAGACTGTACACCAAGAAAGTGACTGTATCAGCAGGTTTCAGAAATGTTTCATATAAAGAAAGACGTACAGGATGGTAGAAAGCAGTCAGTATTTTTATGTCATCCAGATTATAACGTAAACCTCGACAGTTCCATTGTCTCAAGATAGCCATTTTTATTTATGTAGAGGCGAATTGGGTGGAAAGCCCTTTTGTTTAGAACCACGCCTTTTTTCATCATTGTCTTTATTCTAGGGACATCTATAGACTTTCATGGATGCCGCCATGGGTTGATTCGGCAGGTCTTTCTGTTGGAAGAGGATTCCAGCGACTGAGGACGTGACGTGAACGAATGATAATGTTGGATCTTGAGGTGGAAAAAATGTAGCCGATGAAATGCCCATACCCGGAACCTAAGGGTTGGCTGTTGACGTTGATTTATAAACTTTAACGATGGACGTCCAAAGGCTTTTCTCTTCGTTTGAGAAAGATTCTTTATTTGGCACAGAAAGATCCGTTTGCCCTCCCACTGTAGTAGCAGAACAAAGTGCAGAAGCACACGTCCGAGATGGATTGGTGGAAAGCAACGTTTGAGCTTTAGGGTAAGTAATATTCTGAATCGTCTTCAAATGTTGCACCTCTTTCTTCAAACCATTTAGTGCAAAAACGAAAGTAGGACGGGTGAGAGCCACTGCAATTGACGCAAAGAGAGTTGGTTTCACACTCAAAGGCATCGTGGTCTTTTTTACCACAACGAACACACACCCCAAGGAATCATATCATAATGTATTCGATTGACCAAACATCTGACACTGAAAACATATGAGAGGGTTTGGAATACATGGTCGTATCCTTGCAGTCAAGATAAACTGCCTTTATGGTGGCAGGTGGACGTGGTGATGTAAATGTCAAAATGATGACATTGGTTTGCATCATAATTCCATTTTTATGAGTAGAGATACCGCTCACTGCAGAAACTCCTTGGATGGAGAAACCAACAAAAATTTCAGACTCGTGGATGTTTTCAAATCCCTCCCAACAATAACTAAATGTGATGAACACAAAAAAAGCATGAGATGTAACCCAACTGCCTTTGAATGCAAAAGGAGTCCACCTTTTTGAGATGTAGACCTTTCCACCAATATGTCTCCAGAGCGAAGTTTCTTTACTGACTTTGGAGAGCCAGTAAGTCTCTTTCGTCTCTTCTGAATGAAAAAGGGAGACATCTGCCCTAAAGGTTTGTAGTAAGAGAATGTAGTATGAGAAAATGAGGTACAACTGGTGTTACAGATGTTGCAGACTGCTGCTCAGAATAATGAAAACGTGGTCGTTTATCTTTGGACTGTTTTTTCTGTATACAAGTTTTTATTTGCAGGATCCATAATAAAGAAGAGAAAATTTTGGTTCCCACTGACCCCACCCATCATACTGACCTACGAGGGGACGCACTGCAATGTCAAACAAGGACACTGCAGTAACGCCAGGGTTTCGTGAGCACTATACTCAAACACAAGCATCAGATACAATGTACACAAAACTTGTTGAGAACATATGAGTAGACTAGCCAATTGACCCTAAGGGGCCATCTCAAGGCCGCCCATCTACAGGAATTCAAAGCAAAAGAGGTGTGTTAGGGTTGGCCCCTTAACCACTAGAATCCTCGCCTTCTCTTTACTGGTCACCACGCACGGCAAACACGTGGGTAGATTTCAGATCCCAGAGGAGGCAAGCTGAAAGAACAGAACTTCCCCTTGGAGGTTCTCTCACCACGTAAGGAATCCACACCGAAGGGGTGTTAAGGAAGGAAAATACGTATAGAAAAACTACCAAATGTTCTAGAAAAAGAGAATGCCCGAATTTAGAGCCGAAATACTCTTTGAACAACTGCTCAGAGTAGGTGTCAAACACAATTGTTACTATGAATAAGAAAGTTTCACGGGTCAAAGAAGAGTTGTTGAAAGTGGATTAAAATCACTCACAAAAAGTGGTCGTAAGTTCTGAATCTCGACATGCTGGCATAAAAGATGTTATGAAGTATGAATTGGCGGCCTTCCCCATGACCAATTAAAGGCATGGTAAGAAAAAACAGGGTAGCATTACCTAATAAGTTTGACAAATTAACCTTACCTATAAAAGGTATTATTGAATTTTCAGTGTTTCAAAGAGTGTCTAATCAGGTCGTACAAAGCCTTAAAATATCAGATAACATTCATACAAACCTGCAAGAATTCACGTTCAGCTTGTTGAGTGTCAAAGAAGATAAAAAAAGTGATACAATTACAATAAATCATATTTCTTCTATAGGGAGGGGAATCAATTCCTTTCAATTTCCCTGAAATGGCCACAGTCTACACCAGCACATAGTGCACGAAATGTAAAGCATTCATCTAGAGATCATGCTTCCTCCCTATGCCAAATATTTCGTCTCTCCAGAATTAAATGTTAAAAATGCAACAGGTATCCAATGATTTTTCTTCTCTAGTAGTCTTCCAAAATATTTCCAGTTACGAATGTATTTAACAATTTTTAAAACAATTCGTAAACAAAAACAAACAAATCAGGATGATATCTTTAACTTTTAAGTACCACAAATGATTGTTTGGTTGTGAACACAAAAATATACGAATGGAAATTATTTACTTTCACAACAAAACACGTGGCGTGCAATCGGCGATTAATTCAATAAATGAGGACGTATTACTTGACTCTGTTTTCGAAATACTTTCACGTACGTGTTTACGATAATGGATTCCAGCTAATTGCAGTTTTGCAATGAAGAATATATGTGTATTGTTATTATGTTCAAGTGTCGTAAGTATTAGGATGACGATGTTAGTTTAGTACAGATGTTAATAGAGATGATTGTGAAAATGAACTTGATTGCGTTGTGTACTGAAAAATTGTATGTAACATTTTAGTTCACTTCCTTTAAGATGTTATTGACGGCCTTATCTGGCCCAAAGGCTCCAATAGTTGTTTCATTGCTTGATAAGCATAGATATTACGTTTATATTTACAAAGTTTAAATGAGGAAAATATTCCAATAACCTCAATTATACTCTTAAAAGTTTTTAAATGATATAAATACTTCAATTTGTCTTAGTTCTGCGATTTAGTTATCGAGGTATTTGTGTGTTAAATTAGGATTTTGAGGAAACTTGTGTCGTAAATGCCATTTATACCAACGAAACGGATCTGCTAAATCAACATCCATGAAGCCGCTGTTGTTTCTTACAATATTAACATTTTTGGTTTCCTTTCATACATACCGTCATATAAACTAATAAATATTCGTGTACTTGTATTTGTTGAACGTTGTGTGTGATTGACAATTCGAAGTACAAGATTTTCTTAGATTTTTATCTGAGTTTAAATAAAATGTCGTTCACATTTACACGTTTCTTTATGTCTTAAACAAAAATGACGTTTATAGAGAAATTGCAATATATGTTAATCAATATAATGGTTCACAACAGGGATCGTACACCATTTTAAAGCACGAAAAAAAAAGAGGTCACAACAAAAGCGTTTAATTAGTTGAGAAAATCGACGAGGCTGAAATCATGTTCCCTCTTGTAAATTACATATGTTCCAGGATATTACGAAAATGACTTCGCTCTGTGTGTCGGTATCTTAATACCAAGCATGCATTAACAAGTATTTCCTTGGATAATATTCAATCTATCTCCTGAGAGAACACTTAACAGAAGGATGATGTAGATTTTCAGTGAAAAGTTTTCACATTAGTTGTCTTTTTCTCAAAGAGGCTGACATTAGCAGGAAGACAATTTGAAACGTGAAGGGAGAGTTCTTGTTTGCTATATTACCAAGAGTTGTTTTAAAACAAGTATATAAATGGAGAAGTTATTATCCGTACAACGCAAAATGTTGATAGATTATAACACAGGAGTGAATGAGAACGCGTATCAAATTGTTAAAATTTAAATGATGCAAAGCAACGGGAATGAAAATAAAAAGCGAGGAGAACACTAACCTTGCTGCAACATGCATTTCATAGTGACGAGCTTACTACATTATATCAGTTATAATATCGATATTTAAGTGAAATTTATAAGTGTATATAACTTATACTGTTAAATTTGTATTGCAAAATTACCATATATTCACTAAAACTGGACAAGATTCTCAAGTGTAAGAAAAAACAATGTGTGTGTAAACAAATATTCGTCTGTATTGTTGCCCGTACTGAAGTTTCGAGAAACCTTTCTTTCACACTTCTAAATATAATCAATGTGCCACGCCAAAAGACAGTACACATTTTTGGTTTCATACAGTCGGTGTACAATACGCATCGAAAGCTATAGCTGTAATTAACAATCATTAACCAGGAATTTCAGATATTTAACCAAGAAGGTTCACAGATTTCGAACATTACAAACCATTTAACTTTAGCGGATTCACATTGGACATTAGTATTTATAGGAATATACAGGGTGGTCGCCAGAAAAGCGGAAAATTTGTCAAACAGCTATTTATTTTTACAAAAAATAACTTTTACAAAGTTTTTTAAAGGCAAATGTTATATTACATTCATAGATGCTCAAAATTATTAAAATCATGCATTTTATTCATGATATAAAGAAATCAAAATAGAAATGAGTAAGCACGCATTTTATTCATGATCTCATCTGACCCTCAAATTTTCCGCTTTTCTAGTGACCACCATGTATTATACAACTTCAACAGTGAAAATCTCGACGTGTGATCAGCAATGAGCTCGATAACTCCCTGATAGGCCCGGAATGGCCAAGCGTGTTAAGACGTGCGACTCGTAATCTGAGGGTCGCGAGTTCGCATCCCCGTCGCGCCAAACATGCTCGCTCTTTCAGCCATGGAGGCGTTATAATGTGACGGTCAATCCCACTATTCGTTGGTAAAAGAGTAGCCCAAAAGTTGGCAGTGAGTAGTGATGATTAGCTGCCTTCCCTCTAGTCTTACACTGCTAAATTAGGGACGGCTAGCACAGATAGCCCTCGTGTAGCTTTGCGAAACTCAAAAACAAACAAACAAGCTCCTGATAATTAAATTATACCTATATCAACTCGAAATTAGCTCATTCATTATGAATAAAAAATAAGACATCAAGAAAATTCTAGATCAGAAAAAGACTTGATATTGTTTACATGTTTGTAAATCTTTTGCATATAGATCATTATTTATAATTACTGAAAATTATTTTTTCATTGTATATCGAAATATTTACATCAAAGAAACTGCGTGAATTTATCTTGTTAGCAAGTTTCATAAATTGGATACATATTGATATTTATTTAACTTCTATGATTATCATTTAACTCGGTTTCAATACATTCAAAATTGTAATGCGCTACGTAATAAACTGGAGGATCAGCTGAGTTAAATTGTAATGCGTTACGTTATTAAAAACCATGAGAAAACTAACGACTCTGTAATGTAAATCCGGTTAATTAAAATCAATGTGAAGATTAACATCATGTAATGTATACAGAAAAGGTTGTTTTTTTTCTGTTCTCGCGCATTATCTGAAATAGTTCGCACACTGGACTGTGCATCAAACGTTCCGTAGTTTGCGCCCCGTTATTTCAACTGAAAGAAACATTTATTTCCTCTCTTTGTGGCTGTAGGAACGTTATAAGAGTGACAATCAAATTGCTTTGTTATTATTAGAGTAATCATGGAATTGAACGCCGATGATATTGCCTAATGTCTTTACCTCTAATTCATCACTTCAAGTTAGCGTAGAAAGGCTTGGGTAGTTCGTGTCATTCAACAAACAACCAAGCATTCGGTAAAAGGTAAAGCTTATACGATTTTTGTGTCCTTCTGAATGAACATACTTCTCTCATCTTGATAAAACTTCGAGGCAACGATATTAAACTTTTCTAAATAACTATTGAATTTGTTTATAAAGAAACCCAGCAATAGATTGTAATTGGTAGTTTATTTTAAGCCTAAAGAACTACTATTGTTTTGTTTCTAAGAACAAATAAAGTATTAAGGCAAGACCTCTGTACTAATAATAGCAAGGTGTTATTCGTTTTCAATCTGACAATAACGTTTGAAATTCCCGCCATTTTTCTCAGCATTATACAAACGGAAAATTTCCCTTGGCAGTGCTTTCACTGCGTTTATTTATTTTACTTTAAAATGATTTCTTGCACGTGATGCATGTCATGTGTTCTCAAAGATTCTTAGCACAAAGTAACTTAGAATATTCCGCATCCTGAATGAGACCTCCACCCTATATAGTGTATTTATAAATATTAAATGTCTTAAAAGTAATGTGTATTTGCCAATGCTTTCATCCCTGCAGCCCTAGTTTACCTACCTCTATTCCATGGTTTGGAATAAAGTGCAAGACAAATTATGTTTGTCGATCTCCATCTAGCGGTAGCCCAGTTCAGCTTCTATTTATTACTTACCAAAAGAATGGCGCGATTGAAAGTTCACTTTAAAAGCACTTTAGTGGACACATTCATACGCTTTATAATAATCTGTATTACTCAAAGCAAATTTTTTTACGTTCCCCATTCAAAACAACGATTTTATGAAACGTTCAAGCTTTGGTTAACGATGTTCAATAAAAAACAAAGGATAATCCATTTTCAAATTCAACCTATATGGAACAATATAATTTCTGTTTTGCCCATTTTAATTTTAATTTTTGGATTGGTTGCTTGATTGACTTGATATTTTATGGCCTAAAGTAACTAGGCTATTTGTGCCAAACATCAGATAAAAGTTAAATTTAAGGTAAAATTAATCAAATTCGTAAAAGGAAATTAAGGTAAAAAATAACAGTGTAAATTTCTGAATTAAAATCATAAATAACATAAAATCAAAAGTTTACATCTAGTCTACACCATAAGAGATAAACTACAGTGATACAAGTTGTAAAGTACTTTATGTAGCATAAGTGTAATTACCATAACTCGCCAGGAAGACTAACAACTAAGTTCAAAAACCACCGTTAGTCACCTGAAGTTGGTCTTTCCAGCCCTGATATCGAGTTATTTGACATTACGGTCTTTTTCTAATTTTAAATCAAACAAAATGTACTTGAATTCTTAAAACGGGATCATCTTTAAAAAATGTCTAATTTATAAAATAAAAACTTAAATAGCATTAAAAAGATTAATGGTTTCCAAAAAATCTAAAATCATTTCCAAGGTGGATAGTGTCACCATCACCAATAATACTGTCTAAAGTGATGGACAAATCTGGGAGCAGGATATGGTTATAATTACGCCGTCGTTATGACTCTTAACTATTGGAGTTTGGCCGTTTTGCTTCTGTAAGGATCGGAAAGAGGAAGTTGTTATAACTAGACTATACATTGGTGCATCAGTTCCAGATAAAAGAAATTATGAGTTAAAAACTGTGATTAATTCGTAGTCTACTTAGAACAACTTCCTCTTTCCGATCCTTACAGAAGCAAAATGGCTATACTCCAATGGAGGATTTTATTTAGAAAAGCTTGTTTTCAAATTTCTCACTTCAAGTCGACTGCCAACTGGCATGGAGCCAAGCCTTGAATACAGGACCATAATCCATGTATGGAAGAGGGACAGCAGTGAGTGTCAGAGCAGATAGAGTTAGCTATAGTGTGGGAGAACACGTTCCCGTGAATACCAACGTGGCCTGGCATCCAAAAGAACTGGACAGAAGCAGATGTTAAAAAGAAATCAGTAACCTAGTTTTGAATATCGCGAAAACAGGGTGTGGACTAAAGTGAAGCGATTCCAGGGCCAGAAGAGAATTAAGCGAGTCAGTACAAATAGTGCAATTTGGGTACTGCTTAGTTTCTATATGATCCAGGGCAAGAGAAATGGTGCACAGTTCTGCAGTAAATACAGAAGCTGTAAAGTAGATTTTGTGTTCAGCCAACAAACCACGCCAGAGAGCCTACAGAATCACCTGATTTCGAACCATCTGTATAAATAGGAATGATAGGATGGTTTGAAAGATGTTCAGCAAATAACAGACAGTATACCCAATCGGAAGTGTTGCTTTTCTCAGATGACCTAGAAATAGGTCACATTTTGGGAATGTAAAATTCGATATTATCCAGTAACAAACCCAATTAATCCAACTGCACCTAGATACGAAGGCCAAAAGGAGCAACAGCAGATCTGTTCTGAAAAGTCTGGCCCACCGAGAAAGGAAAACAGAACCCCATGCGGGACATTTTGGTGAGGGATGAAGTTTTGAAGCTTGTAGTAAATACAGTTGCAATTGGCAGAAGCACAAAGAGAGTTCATGAGATTCTGTGAATAAGCTCTGAACTGAGGAAGGGCAGAAAGCCCCAGTGCAGAGCCGAAGTTCTTGATGATGAACGGGGGATCTAGCATGCTTAAGGTCGAGATCCTCGCAGAGCCATAGACCAATGATCTACAGTCTACTTTTTATTGAATAAGAGCACGATATACCTTTAGCATAGAACATCGATCCGCTCCCCAAGTGATGGAAGAAAGCACATGGAGGATGTTCAGTGCTCTTGTGCATTTGACTCATAACTGCTTGATTTGTGGTACAAATGTCATCTTACAGTCAATGATAAGCCTCCACGAGCATTGTCTCAAGGACCACAGGGAGCAAAACTTCAACGATTCGGGGTTCAGAATCAGAGTGAATACCCAGTTAACGGTAAATGTGCATGCAAACGGTTTTAGATAGAGAAAAGTTAAAGCCGTTTGCTGTAGTCCACACTTCAGTAGAAGATTCAATGCAGTCTCTAGCTGCCGCTCTCTATATCTCATGTTCGACGACTGACATGAGTTGTGAAAGTCGTCGACATATAGCCCGTTTGTAGCAGTAAGAGGGAGTTGTTCAGTGATGGCATTAATCTTTACGCTAAAAAGTGTGACACTCAAAACACAACCCTCAAGGACTCAAAGTTTCTTTAGAAGAATTGAATCATACAAACTTCGAATCGTCTGCTCATTAAAAAGATTAATAAAAATTGGCAAATGGCCACGTAATCCATGTATATGGAGGTTTCGCAATATGTCATACCTCTATGTTATATCATAAGCATTTTCAATGTCAAAGAATATTGAGAGAAGTTTCATATAAGAAAGGGTTCTCTGATTGACCTTTGAAATCGAATCACGTGGTCCCATGGTAGAGAGCTGTCATCAGAACCCACACTAAGTGGGTGAAAGGAGGTTGTTTAATTCGAGGAACTAAACAAGCGAAGATTTAACCATCCTATATAAGGTCCTACAGAGACAGCTCATCAAAGCAATTGGACGGTAGTTTAAAGGAATGATGGGATCCTTCCCAGAATAAGAGAAAGTAGGATATAGCCTGGTGCCAAGAATCGGGAAAAACATTTTCCTGCCAGAGCCGGTTAAAAACAACAAAAAGAATAGCACAAAAAGCAAAAAATTGATGGTGCAGCGTTTTATAGTGTACATCATCAGGTCCAACCATGTACTGCCAGACCGATGAAGGGCCAGTTTGAATTTCACCACGGTAAAGGGGCGATTATAGCATTAGAGACAATCAGTTCGAAAGGAAGGAGGTAATAGCTAAAAAGGTGGAGGAAGAAACAGAAGTGCTAAATAACTGGCAAATGCTTTCACAGAGTATCGGTGATGCTCCGGGTATCAGACACTTCCTGGCCATCAGATAGTACGATCGAGAGGGAACGGAATTATATTGATCTCTTAACTTTTGAATCTTGTCCCAAATGATTTTGGAACTGGTTGTGGAGGATATGGTGGTTGTGAACTTAATCCAAGAGTTCTTCTGGCTTTGACGTCTTACTCACAGAGCATGTGTACAGGCCTGCAGGAAAGCAATGCAGTGAGAGCAGTCTGAGATACCTACGAAAAGTACCCCAGGCCTGTTTCTGAGACCTCCTTGCCATGTGGCAGGTGGCATTCCACCAAGGACGAGAATTTCAGTGAAAAAATATCGATGTTTTAGGAAAAAATTGAGCAGATGCCTGAATAATACAATCAGTTACTGTTGCCACACAGTGGTCTATTGATGGTTTACAAACAATGGCAGGAACAACTTCTGCGAGAGCAGTGAAAAATGTCCAGTTTGCTTGATTCACCTTCCATCCGAGCGGCATCAACCACGGCCAGTCTCTCTTAAAATTATAGGAAAATGATCACTGCTTCGTGAATCATGAAAAAAGGGAGAATAGTGCAGGGAAGCAAATTCAGACATCGATAGTAGCAAAAGATTGACTAAGTACCTGAAAAAAGTATAAGAACAAGTACTGAAAAAAGAAATGTTGTGATCAGATAGTATATTCTTCACGGAGCGACTTCTCTCATCAATATCAGCACTTCCCCAAGAGTGATGATGTCCATTAAAATTCCCTAGAATTAAAAATGGAAGCGGCAACTCTCTAATGAGAACATCAATGTCTGATTGATCATATGTCTCTCCAGGCGACAGATAGAGAGAACAAAGAGTGATGGTACCACCCAAGGAAACACGGATAGGTACGGCATCCAAGAGTGTGTCGAGTGGCAAAGACAGGGTGGACACCTGCTGATCAACCAACAGTGCCACCCTTCCATGCACTCGTCAATCACATGGCCTATCATTTCTGTATAAAAACAACCGACTGTATACAAAGAAAGTGACTGTATCAGCAAGTTTTAGAAATATTTTCTATAAAGAAAGACGTACAGTATGGAAGGAAGCAATCAGTGTTTTTATGCCATCCTGATTAGAACGTAAACCTCGAAAATTCCAGTTTATCAAGGTGACCATTTTTATTTATGTGCAGGCCAGTTTAGTGGATAACCTATCAGTTTATGAAGATGTCTTTTTTCTTTGCTGTCTTTATTCGAGGAAGGTCTATCGACCTCCATAGATCCTGTCCTGACTCGATAGAGAAGGTCTTTGCTGTTGGATGATGATTACAGTAAATGAGGACGTGAACGAATGATTGATTTGCATCTTGAGGTGGGAGAAGAAGATGTATTCGAGGAAATGCTTGTACCTGGAACTAAAGGAAGTAGATCTTGGAATTTGTTGGAATGTATGTAAAAGACCGAGATAGGTGTTGAAGTTGATTCAACTTTGTGCGAAATTCCAAAAACCAAAACCAAGTTTCCACCAATATGTGACTAAAAAAAAGCTTCTTCAGTGATTCGAGAGAGCCAAAAAGTCTCTCTTGTTGCTTCCGAAAGAAAAAGGGAGACATCTGCCCCAAACTTTTGTTTGAAGGAGAATGTATTACATGTATAAGAAAATGAGGTACATGTATTGAAGATGAATATTGCTGCTCAGAATCTTGAAGACATGGTCGTTTACCTCTGGAGTGTTTTTCTCATTATTTTAAGTTTTTATTTGGAGGATCCATGATAAAAAATATTTAATTCCCACTAATCTGACCCACCATGGTGCCGTAGAATGGGACGTACTATTATGTCAAGCAAAGACACTGTAGCAACGCAAGGATTTCGTGAGAACTATACCCAAACACCAACAGTAAACACAATGTACACAATACCTGTTGAGAACATCCAACACTGGTACTTGGTTGACCCAAGCTCAAGTAGACCAGCTGATTGACCCTAGGGGCCACCCCAAGGGCGCCCATCTTCAGGAATTCAAGGCCAAAGTAGTGTTTGGGTTGGATCCCTCAACCACCAGAATCCTCTACCACCCTTCACGAGTCGCCACGCACGGTAAACACGTGGGTGGATGTTTAAATCCCAGCAGAGGTAATCTGAGAAAACAGAACTTTCGCTGAGAGCTCCCCTCATCAGTGCAGGAATCCACACCGAGGGGTTAATTTATGGAACCCAACCTACATGAAACAATGAAACTTCATTATTCCATCTATTTAGGCATGCCTTATTTTCACAAACAATTTTTATTTTTCATTTACAGTAGCCATCTTAGATGACATAAGAGAAATGTTTAGTCTGAGCTTGTTTAATGAGAAAACTTAAGATTTAGATTGCGTGTATGGTATGTTCATACTTAAATTTCACTCTATGTAACAACCATGCTTTGAAAAGTCGAGAAACAGGAGAAGCTGGCTCTTTGTGAGACAGATGTCTCGTGTAAACCCAAATAAACTCCAGAATATTTACTAAAAGGCGTAATTATGATTTTTAAAGGTAAACTATTATATGATTCTCTTTGGTTACTGAAAAGATAGAGAAACTCTTAAACTGTGTATGACATTTAGGCTAATCCCACAGCTAAATTCTGGCAGTAATTAAGGTAGAAATATCTGTAGTTAACAGTTTATGTTTATGCCACGCTATGTATCGTGAAGAGTGTAAATAGTATTTTTACAGCTGGAGCGGTGTTAACCATCTTCGACTGCAGGGGTGAGCAACTCCATGGCCAGTGACCACGTGTCCAGCTCGAGTTTAAGAATTAACTTTTTCAATCATTTATTTTTTGTCGCAAATTGTTAATCAGCAACTGCACTGCCTTATGTCATCGCTAATGTTGCGCGCTTCATTACTGCTACAAACTCCGCCCATTTTGTAATGTCAGTCTGGTTGAGATGTTAGTTATCGAGTATGCGTTGTTTTGCATGAGCTTGCAAACATATTTTTATTGTGCAACTTAATTGTTTAAATATATTTTGTTTTTAACCTCATAATATTGATAAATGGATAACGAAAAATTCCAGATGATGGTGAAAACTCAGAAACTAAAGACAATTTAATTGGTTCTGGCATTACTGCTGAAAATAAAATGGCACATGACTGGGAAAACATGAAACGAGAATTTAATGAAAGTTGGGAATTGAAATTTGTTGTGATTGAAGCAAATCAGTCAGTTTGTCTTCTGTGTAACAAACAAGAAATTTTTCAAAATGTCAAAAACAATATTCAATCTGGTCTTTAAAAACTGATTTCTGTCAAAACAGACAATGCTCCCACCAGGACTTAGGCGAAATTAGAATTTGCTTCTCTTTTAAACCAGCATTTAATTGAAAACAATGTGAAGTCCACGCTGCCATCTTTCTATTGATTTTGCGTCAGGAAAATGTATGTGCTCAGGTGTCTAAAAGTAATGAATTAAAAAATCTGATAGACGTTGTTGCAAAAATTGTGAATTATATTAGAAGTGGAAACTCTCTCATCTATCGACAGTTTATCGAGTCTTTGAAGAAAAGCAGTAACTGTACTTTTAATGAACACACTGATTTTACAAATGTAAGATGGTTAAGTAAAGGAAAAGTCTTGGAATGACTTACTTTGTTATTTCCTCAAATAAAGAGTATTTTGTTGAAAAAGGTAAGATTGAAAATTTCCCTAAAATTGAAACTTTGTCACGGCAGTGTTATTTGCACTTTCTGTGCATGAGGGTTTACTTGAATAATTTGAAATACGAAGCTTCAGGGAAGAAGCAAAATAATAAGCGAGCAATAACAGTTTATTCATGAATTTCTATTATAGCTTAACCTCCTTTCAGACCAATAAGAAAACAACGATTTCATCCATTTTGGAAAGTTGAATAGTTTTCTAGAAAATAATAAAGACAATGATTTCTCTGATGCTAAAGATAATCTCTATGTAAACTGGATCAAAAATCTATCTCAAAAATTTGAATCACGTTTTCCCGAATTTAAAAAATTTGAAATTGATATTTGAATTTTTGCATGATCCATTTCAATTTGACTTATAAAATTTCAGTAACGAAATAACATCATTTTTGTCTTTGGATAAGTGTGGATTTGAAGACAAGATGCTTAACCTGCAAAGTGTAGAAAGCATCAAAGATAAAAGAAATGCTTTATCAGAGAGATGTATCTCATCATTTTGATAAATGAGAGTCTTCAAAATTTAAAGATAATTTCAAAATTATTGCCTATGTTTAGATACACATGGGTGTGCGAGTCAAAATTTTAATGCTAGGTTTTCTTAAGTCTAGATACAGATCTCGGCTTACTGATAAATTTAGAGGCAGAGCTAAGATGTTCATTGGGGATAGATAGTAAGCCAAATTTTACCGAACTTTTTGATGAAAATCCCATCAATTTTTACATTAAAGGTTAGTTGAAAGGCAATTATTTTGATTAAACTAACATCTTTCATTCTTTTGAAAGTGTGACCAACGTTGCTTTCATTAGACACGGTTGTGACATATATGAAAAATAAGTTGCTCACCTCTGATTTATTAGCTTCGTTTGTTTACAGAATCAGCACATGTTTCTAACATAATAATTATTTGTTTATAAAACTTTTTTCCAAGAGAATATAACAGGAAAAAAAAGCGTTTAAAAGGCTTATTATCCTCATTTCACTGATATCATCATGGAATATGCTTAAAGCCATCCTCGTACATAGCTTTCGTACCTGTACAACTTGTAGAGTACTTTTAGTTACTATTAATAATGGTCATGTGTGTTCATGCGCTATTTTTGAATATTCTTGTATCTGATGTTTCATAAAAAAATCACGTTAAGTGGATACACAGTTAAAAATAGCAGTAGAAAAAACGTCAGATGACGTTTCTATTTAAAAGGTATTTGACATTAATCACAGTCATATTAAGAGGTACGATTGTTTGTTTGTTTGTTTTTGAATTTCACACAAAGCTACTCAAGAGCTATTTGTGCTATCCGTCCCTAATTTAGCAGTGTAAGACTAGCGGGAAGGCAGCTAGTCATCAACACCCACCGCCAACTCTTGGGCTACTCTTTTAGCAACGAATAATGTGATTTACCGTAACATTATAACGCTTCCACGGCTGAAACGGTGAGCATTTTTGGTGTGACGGGGATTCGAACACGCGACCCTCAGCTTACAAATCGAGTGTCTTACCCACCTTATCATGGCGGGCCTGTTAGATACATATACCCTAATCAAAAATGAGTGATATTGAGAAAAAAAGAAAGACATAATGCCGATATTTTTACAAATGTATATTGAAATCTCTATTTTTTTATATATATATTAAATACTTGAAGTTTTGCGTATTTTACAAATAAAATGTTTGAGTTCGTTATGTGCTTTATATATGCCCCCCGCTAGTACAGCGGTAAGTCTCCGGATTTACAACGTTAAAATCAGGGGTTCGATTCCCCTCGGTGGGTTGAGCAGATAGCCCTTTGTGGCTTTGCTACAAGAAAAAACACAAACACAGCTTTATATATAAAACCAGTAATTTCATCCTGTTATAAAGTTCTTCATACTGAATGTTGTAATAATAATATAGATGTAGCAATATGATGTAATGTGTAGAACCTACCTGTATGTTTAGACACATGTTAATGCTAACTTAACACTGTTTCAAAACTGACTTTTAAATGATACTTTTTATAATGGAATTGCGAGAAGACTTAAGGACTGTTTGATAATTTTGACTGATGGTAAAGATAGTTTGTACTGTTTATTATTTCATATCATATTAAACAACATGATTGGTAACATTGCATCTTCTTAGGTAGGAAGTACAAACAGGTAGTCATTTACAAAACTGTCACAGTTTCAAACAGTTGTACATAATTTTTTTAGATTTTCTCACGGAATCATGTTCATGTGATACTTAGCTACAGATAAGCATCAAAATCGTGCATACAGAACTATCTCAGTGAAGAATAAATCGAACACGAATGGTAGGGTAAAGCTGTTGTTGTTGCTGTTTTGAATTAAGCACAAAGCTACACAATGAGCTATCTGTGCTCTGCCCCCCACAGGTATCGAAACCCGGATTTTAGCGTGTAAGCCCGCAGACATACCGCTGAGCCACTGGGGGCAGGGTAAAGCAAATAAACCAAAGTTTAATTTAAAACAATAAAGTTGTTTATTCAACACTAACACAGTATTCTGTTACCTAGGTGTTCAACTCACGAACTACTACTGATTGTGGGTTTGAATCCCACCACCAAACATGCTCGAACTTTTAGCCGAGGAAACGTTTTAATGTGACGATCAATTTTACTTTTCTTGTTAGCGGTGGGTAACGTTAACTAAATTCTTTTCTATGCATTTATCTGAAGCTTATGTATTTCCTGTTTGAATAGGCTCTATTCCAAGACATTATAGCAGAAGGACTAACTCACGTTTACGGACAACAAAAACATTTCGTTAACTCCGTGGACAATTAAATTAAAAATTTGTGGATATACCTGAATACATTCATGATGTTAAGAAAACATAAATAAATAAAATAAAAAGTAAAAATTTGAAGCCCTTTAGCCTAAATTATTTCAAAAGGTGGAATTTTGTTCATCAGGGATCTTCGAATAAAGATATATTCGAATAAACTGGAAGCAGTTTGATATAGTAACGAATAAAACTTTATTATAAATGCACACCATTTCAACCTGATTATTTTATTATCAGGTACAAGTAGTCTACAGTGACACAGTAATGCACACACTAAAAAATAAAGAGGTCACATGACTGGATATTGCTACATAACATGCTATAGGTATCTATGTACACTGGGTGTTGGTTTTGGGCGGGGTTGTTTTGTTCAATTAAGATAGTTTCCTTCACTCTTTGTTTATCGTTATTTGGTTATTTGTTTAAAATTACGCTATTTTTGCGGATGTACTGTGGATTTTTGAGATACAATGGTGGAAAACATGGGAGCGTTTTTCATTACGTTCAGTGAATTGATTTATAATTTTTTTCGATTTCTCTGATGTAAAATTCTGGATAGGTTTGGTTTGTTTTGGGTTTCGCTCAAAGCTACACGAACGTTCTCTGCGCTAGCCGTCCCTAATTTTGCAGTTTTTGACCAGAGAAAAGACAGCTAGCCATCACCACCCACCGCCAACTCTCGAGAAACTTTTTTACCAACGGATAGTGGGACTGACCGCACATTATAACGTCTCCACGGCTGAAAGGGCAAGCATGTATGGCACGACGGGGATGCAAAC
Organism: Carcinoscorpius rotundicauda; assembly: GCA_011833715.1. Classification (NCBI taxonomy): domain Eukaryota; kingdom Metazoa; phylum Arthropoda; class Merostomata; order Xiphosura; family Limulidae; genus Carcinoscorpius; species Carcinoscorpius rotundicauda. Next base: position 119,340,088 of record CM022393.1, on the reverse strand, counting down.
CCGCGCCCCACAGATTAAGAATCGCACGCCTTAACACGCTTGGCTATGCTGGGCCAAGAAATACGATCATTAACCTCAAGATGCTTGTTTTCGTAGTTAGAAACAACAACTGTTAATAATAGAAACAACTGAATGAGTGGGCGAGGAAAAGATTCTTTAAAAAGTTGCTAAATGTAAGTCATAGTCAATATAATGGTCTTTGCTTATTTATTCATACATTTTTTTTCTGACAATTTTCATACGCGGTACCAACAGGAAAATTACTGTATTGAATTTTTAATGATTATGCAATAAAATTCAAACAAATTATCTTGTTTTAATGTTTTTAGGGCATAACTGTGTGTGAAAAAAGTTTTAAATCTACATTAAATATTTAATTTATGCTGCATCAATACTATAAGATACGAATGTTTGGGTACCGCCAACCAAACTCACAAAATCAAAATTAGGGCATAACTGTGTGTGAAAAAAGTTTTAAATCTACATTAAATATTTAATTCATGCTGCATCAATACTATAAGATACGAATGTTTGGGTACCGCCAACCAAACTCACAAAATCAAAATTAGGGCATAACTGTGTGTGAAAAAAGTTTTAAATCTACATTAAATATTTAATTTATGCTGCATCAATACTATAAGATACGAATGTTTGGGTACCGCCAACCAAACTCACAAAATCAAAATGGTATTATAGTATAAAATGGAACATAAAAGACTTGGTTTTGAACGAATATTTTGAAGATTTGATGTGTATATTTATTTATTTTTTATACATAGAAACACACACACACATACCACACAGTAAGGGACGTAGCCTACACACACAAATACACGTATGCATGCTTACATACGTTGCTGGCCAAACCTTTAAGGCCAATGAATAATGAAAAAATATGCATTTTCGTGGTCAAACGAAACCGCTTATTTGAGTAAAATTTCAAAAGATGAAAATAAGAAGAGGGAAAATGAAAATAAACTTCTGTGAACACTATGAAATTAGCCCAAATACTTGCTGGTTAAAAGTTTAAAACCATACCAAAAAGAAGTCCTAAACAGGGTAGGAAATGCCCAACAAAAGATCTTAGTAGTGAGTTGCACAGCCGTCATTGCGAATAACTACAAACATTTTCTTTGGCATAGTCGATACAAACGTTTGCAGAAGGATAGCTGGAATGTTATTCCAAGTGGTGAAGATGGCTTCACGAAGATCATGAACTGTTTGAAATTGACATCCATTTCTATAGATTCCCATTGCTTTCCATCCCCAAACACGTTCAATGGGATTCAGTTCGGGCGAACACGCTGGATGGTCCACAAGAATCATGTCATTCGCTATAACAAAGTCCTTTGTTCTGCGGGCATTGTGAATAGCAACGTTGTCCTGCTGAAAAATCAATAAAAATGCTCTCTCCAGCATGCCAATGAAGCCAGCTGCTGTTTGACGCCCCTGTATAATCAATGTTGCATGGAAGGAGAAAGCACTGCAGTTCGTGATGGAACTTTTTTTATTGTGTCGTGTAGAAAACATCCCTGGTGAGATATCCTTATCGTGCCAGTAACGTTGGAAGCCAACTGGACCATCCAGGTTAAATTCATTCTCATCAGAGAGCAAAACCTTCCTCCACTTTTCTACGTCCCGTGTTTGGTGCTTCTCAGCAAAGTTTAACCGAGCTGTTTTGTGGTGTTGAAGAAGGCGTGGCCTTGGAAGACTTTTAATATTTTTAAAGCCTTTCTCTTGTAGATGCCCTAATTTAACAGTGAAAGAACTAGACAAAAGGAAGCTAGTCATTACAATCCACTGTCAACTTTTGAGCTACATTTTCACCAAAAAATAGTGAAATTTATTGTTGCCTCATGAGATTCCTACGGTTAAAAAAGAAAGCACGTTTGGTGGAACGGAAGTTAGAACCTTGTAATCCTTATATGCTAGTCAAGTGCTCTAACCACCTGGCCATGCTTGGTTGGAAACATAGAACGCTCGGACAGACAACACGACTCGCAGTATACATAAAGATATTATTGGTCTTGTAAAATTATTGAAACCATAAACATAAGAGTTCCGTGAATGAACTACAGCAATGATGTTCATCATTTGTTTCGATACACTCGTCTAGAAAATCCCTTTCATACTTTGTTAAAAATTAGTTGAAATAGTGAACTCTTTATTCACTTTATAAACTCGTATATACAAGGAATTTAAATGTATTTTTAAAGTGAACGTTGTTTTTAATGCTATCATTTTATCTCATCACGATCCCTACTGTTAAGTGCTACCGTATACAACTGATACACTTTGCAAATGCTTTAAAGTCCTGAAGGAGCTATGTTAACAGTATTGTGCTTAGAAATGTAATAAGCCTAATATTAGCAACGTATAACAAATACAAATAAAAGTAAAGCATTATTAAAAAATAACAACAATGGTCATTTGTAAAAGTTCTTCTCACAAAACCACTTCTCTTGTTAAAATAATCTTTTAAATGTTTTTATTTTAACAAACAAACAACATCTATTGATATTTCTTTTAAGAAATAACTGGCGAATTTTCAAATGTTAAAGTCGCTATTGAACAGTGACCATGTGTTTGCAACGCATTTTGCTGAGACAAACCAATATGATATATTATTGAAGAAATATGTGTGAGATTTATTAATAGTTTCTGAGATATTACAATGTAATTAATTATATTTTACAAATTATGAGGTTAATATGTTTTTAATGCGACAGTACAGGAGAAGTTGATGTTGTTTATTGTGGTAAAGATTTCCTTCTGTGGGTACCGACAAATGAGTATATTTATACACTGTTTGCCAAAATCTTATGGCCAATGAGCATAAAGAAAAAAATATGCATTTTGCGTTGTTAGACTCAACCAATTATTTGAATAGAGCTTAGAAAGATGAAAATAAGAAAAGGAAAAAATATTTTTTTTTTTAGCATTAAATAGGGAAAATGTGAACACTATGAAATTAGCCCAAATACTAGCTGGTCAAAAGTTTAAAACCATACTAAAACGAAGCGTTAATCGGTAAACAGGTAACGAAATTTAGTCATTTGTGTTCAAGCATTAGCGTTGTCAATGTATCCCATTGGTATCTCCTGTGTTACATTGGGTAAAAATATGGTAAAGGCTAAAAAGTTGACAGAGTTTGAACGTGGAAGAATTGTCCAGCTTCAAAAGCAATGTCTCTCTCAACGTGCATCGATGGTGAGATTGGGCGTAGTAAAACTCCTGTTGCAAATTTCCGAAAAGACCCTGAGAGATACGGACCGAGAATTTCAAGTGGTCTGCTTAAGAAAATTTTGCCGGCGTTGAGCAGGAAAATTCGACGGGTTGTCCGGTGAGATACCAGCCGATCGTCGAACCAGATTAAGGCCCTTACGGACGCAGAATGCATCTCAAGAACAATAAGACAGTATCTACGAGAGAAAGGCTTTAAAAACCGTAAACGTCTTCAACGGTCACGCCTCCTTCCACACCACGAAACAGCTCAGTTAAACTTTGCTGAGAGGCATCAAACATGGGAACGTGGACGAAAGTTTTTGTTTTCTGTTGAGAAACAACTTAACCTGGATAATACAGATGGCTTCCAACATTACTGGTACGATAAGGATATCCTACCTAAGACATAATCTACACGACACAGTGGAGGAGGTTGCATCATGATTTGGGGTGCTTTCTTCTTTCCTGGAACTATGGAAGTTAAGGTTATACAGGGGCGTCAAACAGCAGCTGGCTACATTGGCATGTTGAAGAGAGCATCTTTATTTACTGAAGGCCATCGCTTTTGTGGAAATGACTGGAACTTTAGCAGGACAACGCTGCAATTCACAATGCCCTCAGGACTTTTTCATGGCGAATAACGCGATTCTTTTGGACCATCTAGCGTTCGCCCGAACTGAACCCCATCAAAAATGTTTGGGGTGGATAGCAAGGGAAGTCTATAGAAATGGACGTCAGTTCCAAACAGTGCATGATATTCGTGAAGCTAACTTCACGACTTGGCATAACATTCCAGCCAACCTTCTGCAAACACTTATATCGACCATGCTAAAGAGAATGTTTGCAGTTATTTGCAATGATGGGCCTGGCATGGCCTAGCGCGTTAAGGCGCGCTTCGTAATCTCAGAGTCGCGGGTTCGCGCCCGAGTCGCGCCAAACATGCTCGCCCTCCCAGCCGTAAGGGTGTATAATGTGACGATCAATCCCACTATTCGTTGGTAAAAGAGTATTCCTAGTCTTACACTGCTAAATTAGGAACGGCTAGCACAGATAGCCCTCGAGTAGCTTTGTGCGAAATTCCAAAAACAAACAAACAAACATTCGCAATAACGGCCGTGCAACTCACCACTGAGGTCTCTTGTTAGACATTTCCTACCCTGTTTAGGACTTCTTTTTGGTATGGTCTTAAACTTTTAACCAGCTAGTATTTAGGCTAATTTCATAGTGTTAACATTTTCTTTATTAAATGTTAAAAAGTTTGTTAGTTTTATGTTCATCTTTCGAAGCACTACTTAAATAAGTGGTTGAGTCTAACAATGAAAAATGCATATATTTCTTGATGTTCATTGGCCTTAGATGTTGGCCAGCAGTATATATTACTATATGTGCAACAATTTCGTGAGCGCCATCGCTTTACGGAGAAAACAAACGCAAGTTTATTGGATATTTCTTCAAGCATTTTAAAGCGAAGTTTGAACGCATAGTAAATGTTGATTGTAATACTTAACTTAAAATCATGGTGCATTGAAAATCGAAATTATCCAAGATTTGTTGCTATGAAAATGATTTTTATTTTAAGTATGTAATGATACAAGAGTGTGCGTTTTCACACAAATACAATAACTTTATCAGTATAATTATTACTTTATATTTACAGAATATACTTCACGTAAAAATATTTTTGGTCATGATTATAAAATTATTAACTAGTTTAAAACTGCAAATCATTATATTACGCTTTTAACTCTTTTTTACTTTAGACTTGATGTAGTGATGTAGTAAATTATAAATGGCTGGTCTCACATACCGCTAAAGACAATTAAGGTTTTGTAAGATATCGTTTAAGGGTTTTAAATTTCAAATGTTGTTAAAACTTTACAGAGCCTTTTCCAATTACCTAAGAGTTTACGTGGTTGTTAAAAAGAATTAATGAGGGATTCTCTTTAATTTCATTTCATAAAAGTTGAAAAAAGAAAAATATATTTTATTGGATTGTATTATTTATTTAGTGTAGGCGATGATATAATGCATTGATTATCAGAAAAGCAACAGGACCCGTGGGGCGTCGCATGGCTCGTTTGTTGCGAAATTTTAGAATCTTCTTCAAATTTTCTGATTAAGGCATTTTGAATTTGACTATCGGTTGTTAAATCAACAAGTATCTACTTAGTCATATCAATGACTGAATGTACAAATTGTCGATTACAGAACATTCTGAACGTAATCTAAATGGTTCATTTAACTTGAGAAGTATGAAGGTTATTTCAAATATAAACCTTACAAAAATTGCGTTTGCGATACATTTTGGTGTAGAAATTGGTTGAGGGTAAATAAACGAATTAGATGTGCTATTTATTAACTGTTATTCAGGAGCTGAATAAACTTGCATAGTATTATTTAGTTCCTTATTGCGCCCTAGTGGCACAGTGAAATGTCTGCAGATTCACACTGCTAGGCACCGGATTTCGATACCCATGGTGGCCGAAGCACAGGTAGTCCATCGCATAGCTTTGTGCTTAGTTTCAAACAAAGCAAGCTATATGTTGAGATAATTTTGTGACATAAATATTAAGAAAGAAAGAACCTGTGATTCAATGAAGAAATTATTCATATTTATGAATCGTTTCATTGCATTAAATGCACATAAACATTACACTTGGGCTTTAAAAGTTAAATTTCAATATATGGTTAGGGAAAAAGAAACTTGAGTGTCATAAATGTAGAATCAATAAGGTTGTGTAGAATCATACGATTAAATAAAACACGAAGTATTACTTGTTATCACTGATACGAATTGGGCTACAAACACAAACATATTTAATGAATTCCTTAAAGTGTTTAAGAACCATTAGTTAACTCCTTAAATTATATATTCACAGCAATAGAAAAATGTTAGAGAAAAAAGTCTATCCTTTCAGTGTGTAAATGATTTTAGAAAAATAAAATCCGGGTTTAATTTTCATGACTGGCACAGCGCACACAGGTCATCGTGTAACTTTAAGTTAGAAATAAACAATAATTGTGATTTTTATTTGCTTTTCTTTTTAATTTCGCGCAAAGCTACTCAAGGACTACCTGTGCTAGCCATTCCTAATTTAACAGTATAAGGCTAGAGGGAAGGCAGCTAGTCATCACCACCTACCACCAATTTTTGGGCTACTCTTACCAAAAATAATTGAATTGACCTTCACATTATAACGCCCTTACGACAGAAAAGGCAAGCATGTTGGGTGCCACCGGGATTCAAACCCGTGACCCTCGGATTACGAGTTGAATGGTTTAACCCAGCTGGTCATGCCAGGTCGTGTGATTTTTATTACTCGTATAAATCACATTAAGTTTTAAAATTAAAGATAACGACGAACTAATCGAAAACAGTACACACTTAAAACAAAATTAATAAATTAATAATTACGATACAAAAGAGATTAAAAGTTGTTGTTTTGAATTAAGCACAAAGCTACACAATGGGCTATCTGTGCTCTGCCCACTACGGGTATCGAAACCCGGATTTTAGCATGTAAGTCCGCAGACATACCGCTGAGCCACTGGGGGGCGAGATTAAAAGACATAAAATGGAAGGTAAATAAATTTGAACCTTACACTACGATATAAAAATTATAGATTCTCCTGAGAAAACTAAGGAATAAAGTGTAGGTAAAACAGTTCACAAAAATAGCAAATGTTCCGAATTCGATTAAAATTATAATGAACAAATAGTTTACAGATTACTAGTTTGTAATGAAAACAAAGCAAGACGGACTAATATACATTTTGAATCGAAAAAAACAAAATAACAGTGGATACAGAGCTTGAAAACAAAAAAACAACAACAAGTGAAACAAATATCGAGGAGATATATCCAGGTTGAAAAGTATGCGATTTTGGACCCTCGCCAAGTCGTTACAGTCCATGTAACTAGTCCGATCGTGGTCTGTATGTCAGCCATTTATCTTGACAATAGCTCTGAAGCGTAGTTTCCACTACAAAAAGACTCCTTCAAGAAACGCACCACTACACTGTAAACTTTGTATTAGGCATTAAGTGGATGAAAACGACTGTTTCGTAGTACTCGTTTCAAAAGTCCGATCACACAGAAATTTCTAAACGCTGTGTCTGGCACATTCATCGATATGTTTTCATATAGGATAGCATGGACACTCGGTTGCATTCCCCACTGCTTGAGTTAGGCAGTTGTTGAACAAATATGTCGAGGCAGCAACTTGTGTACACATGTCTATTTTGCTTTATCAGACGGAGATCCTTCTTACCGCTTTTGTCACTAACCCTCGAGTTCATGAGACCTCATCTGTTACAAACATTTCGCACTATGTTTACCACGGCTACAATATAGTTTGGTTTGAATTTCGCGAAAAGCTACACGAAGGTCATCTGCGCTAGCCATCCCTAATTTGACAGTGTAAGACTAGTCATCACTTTTAACCATCAACTCATGATCTACTCTTTACCAATGAATAGTGGGATTGATTGAAATATTATGAACGTTCCCACGGATAAAAGGTAGAGCACGTTTGGCAAGATGAAGATTCGTACCCACGAACCCCTGATTGCCCTAACAACCTGGCTAAGCTGGATCCCACGGTTGGGGAATAAATTGTCACAGGTATTTTTTTTGGACGATTGTTGTTCTAAAGTTTATGTACCTTTGTTTTATAATGGCATTTTAATGAAATAAACATCACTATTGATCTTCTTGCCCTCCTTCTGAACACATCATTATGGTTTGAATGTATAAATACTTTGAGTCTCTGAAAATCATCATTTACATATCTTCAACGTGCAATGTTAATCACTGTCAAAATATAATTCTGATACTTGCCGTTTCACCGCGATTACATAGTGGATGTTATTGTCATATGACTTGTATCAAATGTTTTTTAAAAAAGTCATATTAATTTTGAAATTGATATGTTTAAGTTAAGTAAATAACTTTAAGATAACAGCAAACATATGCTGGAAAGAAACAGTTACAATTACTGTCAATATAAATTCTACCTTTCCAAACTTAACTGATTTTAAGTTTAATGCAATAATCCTAAAGTGGGAAACACATCCAGAGAGATGAAAGAGAATAACAACGTGTTTAAGTATATAAAATAAAAGTTCATATGTTGAGAAAAAATGGTACAATTATTTATAGAGAATGCTATCGTGATAATGAATAATTTAATAAATTTTAAAATAAAAAATTATAGTAATTAGATTCCTGACATGAGATTACTAAACCCGATTTCAATGAAAAACTGGCTAACATATTATAATATGTACATAATAAAGGCAATTTAAATATCCATATTATAATCATGCTAATGGTTATCTAAAGGACTATTTTCACATAACCTAAATTGGTGACAAGAAGAATATGGAAAACGTATTTGCAAAATTTATTTATAAGAACATCATTGCGTAAAAGGAGGGATCATGAGGAAATAAATTTACGGCCATAAAGATCGTTAAAAGAATAAATTGGTTATTATTATAGCAATACATTTAAAAATTACAAATAACATTGAAAAAAAGAATTGAAAACCAAAAGTTAAAATGTTTGATCAATGGAAATAATTTCCCGAAAGAAATTTTTGATATGAATTTTATATACTTGATATAGAACGATGTAACAGAATTTGAATATAAATTCAATTACTACTGTATGTTAATAGTTGAAACCTGATGGTTTGACGAGTAAGAAATACAATTCATCTGAAAAGGTGAACCTTAAAAGTTTATATATACAAATATTTAAGTGAAAACAAACGCGACATGAAAAAGCATTTAGACTCTGAAAGTGTCCTGGGTCAGAATAAATACCAATATTTATTTTTTTTTAAATGTCTATTAACAAACAAAGAAAATTACTTTTAAAAAATCGCCACCTCGGGAAGTCATTTATCTAAAAAAAAACTACCTGTAGTAATTTACGCGTATAAAGTAGTTGATACTGAAATATTAGCCCCTCTCCTATGGTTCATAAAAATTAAAATCCAAAGTTGAATTACCCGTGGTGGAAAAGTGCAGATAACTCATTCTTTACGTTTGAGCTACGAAAAAGAAAGTTTCATATTATAAAATTAATTTATTTGCTGTTGATAATCATTTCAAAAATATAGATTGATACATATTTTTGTTTACTAATTTTAGTTTCAAATAAACCTGTGGAAACACAATATCAGAGTAAACTTATAAATTTCAAAAACGTTTAATGATAAAGGTGAAATATTACTAGGGATAAACACTTGCTGCTTTCTAAATTAAATTAGAACGTATAAAGCAATTAATTTCAAATTATCTATGGTGTGATATTAGGCATTTCTATAGGCCTTGTTTCAGTTTCGGGATTTATAAATTACATTATGTAACAACATTTTTACTTTTTCTTGTTTCTGGACAAAAATGCCACCCGCTAGTTCAGCGATATGTCTCCGGATTTACAACGCTAAAATCAGGGATTCGATTCCCCTCGGTGGGCTGAGCAGATAGCCCTTTGTAGCTTTGCTATACGAAAAACAAACAAACTGGACAAAAAGTGTTATTTTCCAGTTGCTTAAGATTAAATCAAATGACAAAGACCTAGTTTTTAAACTTTGTTTTGTGACCAGGTTAAAGAAATTTCCAGTTAGATTCAGTGCTGAGTAGCTGATAGAGAATGTTCTCAAACTTTCAAAAACTTTCCATAGTAATATATATTGTTATATACATCCAGTTCTAGTGAACACAGACCTATCTGATTTTATCAGACATGGTATCAAGAAGCTGCAAGCATTTTCCAGACGCATTCTGCTATGTATGTGGCCAATTTATCAACACAAGAGCGTAAAAGTACTCTGTGAGGACATCTGCTAAAATGTGTGAAGCCTACAAGGCATATTTCGGCATGCCTGTTGGAGATCAAAACAAACCTGCGATCATTTTACCTGCGAACACTGCAAAAAAAATCTAGAATGTAATACTTACAGTTTTTGCTTGCTTGGATAGCATGATTTTATATTATACACATTTTAGTCTTTTAAAATTTAAATATCTAGAGAAACTCCAGAAGGTGTTCCTACCAATGCACATAAAATTGGGTCTTATGAAATAATTTGTCACAGCTCTTGATAACGAGTCAGCAACCCTCAAGTACCTTCGACACTTCTTCCCTAAGCTGTCTGAAGCAAAAATCAAAGCTGATGTCTTCGTTGGATTACAAATAAAGAAGATCCTGGAGTGCACAGAATTCCTCAAGAAGCTCAGTAGGAAGGAAAAAAAAGCTTGGGACAGTTTTGTCGCAATCGTTTGGCGCTTTTCGGGCAATCATAAGGCCAAATATTATGTGGAACTGGTTGAGGCTCTGGTGGAGAACTACAGGTAAACGGGCTGCAGAATGTCCCTGAAATTCCACATCTTTGACGCTCATCTTGATAAATTCAAGGATAACGTGGGAGCAAGGCGAGAGCTTCCATCAAGATATACTGGACTTTGAACGCCGCTACCAAGAAGCGTATGACGAAAACATGATGGGAGACTATATTTAGGTACTGATACGTCAAAGTGATTTACATTACAGTCGCAAATCTCGAAAAACTACTCACTTCTAAACATTTTTGTATAACCTAAGTATAAATACATGATTCATATGTTGTTCCCCCTTTTTTATAGAAAATACGTTAATTTCTAAATTTCGTTATTCAGGTCACAAATTCAAAGTTTGAAGAAAATAATGACCATTTTCTGTACTTTTACAACGTAAGCAATTAAGAAATAACATACTAACAAAATTTGTGATGCACAGTGTTATTCGTGTAATTTAAAAACTAGTGAAAAAAACAAAATTTTTAATCATTCAGAGATTTAATAAAAAATAGAAATTGGTTTAGAAATAATTATTTAGTTTTAAAGGCTGAGGGAAAAGAAATATTTTAAAAGACTTTTTAAAATGCGGGAATTTATTATTTTCGACTTGAAAATAAATAAAAAATACACGTAATAAAAATGTATTATCATTCCTGTTAACGTAATGATGTATTATTGTGAAGTTACTGAAGGAGTCGAGTATTTTCGAGATTTAGGAGTTGATATTGATAGGAAGGTAATCCAAACACCCGATTTCAAATGCTATCATAAAAAATATTATTTATTAAAATTTATTACATTAAAAATTGTATTGTTTTATTTATCTGAAAAAAAAACTTATGACACTGGGATAAAATCCTATTCAACTTACAAACTTTTGTTATGAAAAAACTTTTGCATTTTTCACAATTTCACCGCTTCGATGACGTTTGCCTAACCAGAAAAATTAATAAAAAACAATAGGTCATTTCAAAATCTTCACACTAGGCATATTTCATAATTTATATATGTCCTGCACTCTTTCCTTTCATTACTAAATAGGCATGAAGTTATTAGGAGAGTTATTCGCAGGAAATTTAAAGAGATAATAAAGTGATGAACAAAATTTGATTAGATCTTCGCATTCCAAAGCAAATGATTTATTTACCTGTCACAAAATGAAAAACAATTCACAGAAACCTTCCCTTCATTCACGAAGTTTTGAAACTGGTGCAAGAGTCATGAATATTTTACTTATCAAAAGAACTTTTAGTTTGGTTGTTGTTAAGCACAAAACTTATCTGTGCTACCCAACAGGGGTATTAAAACCCGATTTTTAGTGTCGCGAGCTTGTAATGTTATCGCTCAGACCTTACGGAGTCTAATATGAGTATTTGATTTGTTTCATTTTTTAAAGTTGATCTCAGTTTGTGCTACGTTATCACTCACAAAAAGAAATATAGGTACGTTGTAACATAAACGATGAAATTCAATTATTCTGATTGCGTATCTCACAAGTTGAGAGTGGGCGCTGTTGACTAAGTTAAGTGTCTTCGCTGAAGTCAATCACTTCAAAACTAGAAAAGGATAACACGAGTAGCTCTGTGTAAAATTGAACGAACAACAACGAAGCATCCAATAGTAATGAACCAGAATAGCCTGTACAGACATTCTGTACACACCAAGTTTGCTTTCTTTCGTTCAGCACAAAACTGACAAATAGGCTATCTGTCTGTGCTGTGACCACTACAGGTATCGAAATCCGAATTTTAACGTTGTAGGTCTCCATACTCAACTTTGAGCCACTCGGAGCTCACATAAATAGAAAACGGAATAAAAAAATGACACTATTTTATAAAACGTGTGTTATTCTTTATAGGAGAGAAAGCAGGTTATGCTTTACTCTTCGTCTTTACTTTTTACAGTGTTACGTTTTTCTATGTATGTTGACTGTAGACTGAACGCAACAGAAAGATACAGATAACAGCTTGTATAATTTATTACAATAAGCTATTATATACATGACAGATATAACATAAATTATATAATAACAATGATATTAAGTTTAAACCTTCAAAATTAATTACAACACAAAATGGTACCGGCCTGTATCTAATATAATGATCTCGAATGAAAGTCCGAAAGTCCAGATCAAAAATCCAAAATTCCGGTCCAGAGTGTGAATTTGGTCCCACGAAGAAATACCGAAGTTTGAATGGAGAATGACGAAGTTCTTTTTACGGTGCTTCTTGATGAACGTCTCAAACTCGCCGCCTTCCAATTTTCCCAGTCTCCCCTAAATATTCCGTACGTACCGACTCTCAGCACAACCAGTAATTCGAATGAATCGCAAAGATTCACGAGACAAAATCACAGCTTCTGCAGATCTAGCTTCAGTCACAAATCCAAGTTGAATAAAATCACAGCAAACACTTAAACTTTCTCAAACGAATGACTGACTCTTCTTTTCTTCGAATAAAAACTAATGACTCTTCCTATTTCTCGCGTCTCCGTCTGTTTATATATTAGTAGGCCTCTTCTCGAACAATCGCGTAAATTCTACAGAACTCCAGAGCAATCCGCGCATGTCCGTTCTTGCACGAGACTCAACGTCTAGACACTAGGCCACCATACATTTCTGTTTATAGTCATATATTTGATCTACCTAATTCTAGAAATTTCTAAATGTTATTTTAAATGAATAACAACATATTTTATTGGTTTAAGCTTTGAAACAATAATATAAATATGGAAATGTAAATAATAGATATGGAACTTTAAAAACAACACGACATGTTGTCGTTTACAAAACATTTACATGGCATTTACATAACATACAGTTTTACGTCTTACAATTTGACCTTAACTATTTGAAGTTCAAGTTACAAAATAATAAGTGAATTACAAACTAAGAAATGGTGTTTAATTGGTTAATAGATATTTTTATCATTATGAAGTTGAATGGATTTCAAGAAATTATTGTAGCTAGAAATTATGAAATCCAGTGGAATATATGCCTTTAGGTATTTGCCGTGCTCAACAATTGTAAATATTATTCTGACAGGACATTGTTGGCGTTTTCTGTGAACATATAATCAGTTCAGACAAAATTCTGTTTTGAATTTTTTGAACGCATACGTGAATGTGCTGAGAATTTGCTAAAATATTTAACGTAGCATTTTCATCTTCGAACGCGGAATAAAGAGTTGTCAGTTATTTTGAAAAAAAGCATACTTTTCTAACGTATAGTTCATTGCACACTGGTACGTAAACTCATAACGTTAGAAACCGAGCTTTGATAGCTAATTACGTAGCTTTGTGCTTTACTTCGAGACAAACTTTCATCGTAAACTCTTGACGTGTGTTTTATCTTTCTTAAAATGTTGAGATTTAAAATGTATTTAACTGACATGATGTGACCGGTGTAGCTGAATCGTAACTCGTAAGGAATATGGATCAGAATTCGTGGTTCTCAATCCGTTTCAGATTAAAGTACTCAAATTTTATAACCGTGAGCACACTAAGCAAAACGATCTAAGACAAGTAACTATATCATTGTTTGTGGGATTTTGTTCACCATTAATCCCCTCTAATCTGTCAGTTCAGAATTATGGACAACTATAGTTGTACCATCTTTCAAAATAAACATATAGTTAATTTTGTTTTGCAACATGAATAAATTAATTCCTTACTGAATAACATTTTTGAGCTAAAAAAAGTTATAATGGTATGTGTAGAAAAATATATTTAAAAATAATGTTTAGTCACTGTTGTTACGTATTTTTTAGTGTTTTAAGTTCTTCGTAGATTAAACGCAACAGAAAAACACAGATAACAGCTTGTATAATTTATTACACTAAACTATTAACAAATATAACAGATATAACATAAATTATATAATAATAGTGACAGATATTAAGTTACAACATTCGAAATTAATTACAAAACAAAATAATATTAGTTTCAAACTTCAAAATAAATCACAATACAAAACGGTACTGGCCTGTATCTAATGTAATGATCTAAAATTAAAGTCTCAAATTCCAGTCTAGGGTGTGAATTTGGTCCCACGAAGAGATTCCGAAACAGTTCACAGTTCAATGAAATCGCCGTCTCTCAGCACAAGCGGTAATTCAGAAGTATCGTAGAGATTGACGAAATAAAATCACGGCTTCCGTAGATCTAATTTAAATCACAAATCCAAGTTGAATATTCACAGCAAACACTTAATCTTTCTCAAATAACTAACTTTCTTCTTTTGAAATGAAACTGGTGTCTGAATCTCACTCTTGGTCTTCGAATAAAACTAATGACTGAATCTCTCTCCCTCGAATAAAACTGATGACTGATGATTCTATATCTCTCTCGTCACCGTCTTTTTTATACCGATAGGCCTATTTCTCGAACAATCTTGCAATTTCCATACAACTCCAGAGCTATCCACGCATATCCGTTCTTGCACGAGACTACACTTCTAGACAGGAAGTCACCAGCACTCATTTACAAACATGTGATTGGTCTACTTAATTCGAGAAAGTTCTAAAATGTTACCCTAAATAAATAACATATTTTAGTTTAAACTTCGAAACAATAATATCAATATGGAAAAATGAATAATACAAATGAAAATTCAAACACAACACGACATGTTGTTGTTTACAAAATATATACACATATACATAACACTGTTTACGAGACACCATCAGATAATGGTGTTGCAATAACAGTGAACAAACGTTGCTTTTAAATTATATATTTTTCTATTCCCTTTCAGTTGTTTTTTGAATGTTAAAGTTGTGGAGTGTGGGATACCTACAACGCTTTTCAGATTTAACATTTATAAACACGTTTCCTTCATTTTTTCCTTACAAGAAAATATTTACTGTTTCATAGAGCAAAGGACAAGAACTCAAACTTACTCAAAAACCAGTTATATAGCGAAGGCAGTAAGTTTATCTCACAACATAAACAAGTGTAATCGGACAAAACATTCGTTCTAGTAATATATGTCTCACAAAACATAGAACAAAAAGAACGCTCGTGACTAACAAATTCTTCAGCTTGTATTATTTAGAACCAATCACAACAAATGACATTTCTGTATAATTAAAATTTGAATAAGTATTTCATTATTTGTTAATAATAATGGTTTTCGTTTCCAATATGCTGACCTAATACAAAGCCAAAGAACCTGTACCAATGTTTAAAAAGAGAGAAAAAAATCTTTGTATAATATTAAGTTTTCATTTCAAAGGCAAGTTAATTTGTCTCTTTAAATACTTTAAATACTTCCAGAATTCATGATCACAATCAAATCGGTTTCTGACTCTGCAAAACAGTCGTTTAGAAAGCCTTTCTGCTTTTATTGAAACTGCACTTTTAAATTCAATTATATTCTTTCTCATAGCGGAACTTTATACATACTGTAAACCTGATTACTTCATGAAAAGTTAGCGTTTTTATCGCCTTTCTTTTCTTGCTCTTTTGCGCTATGATTTTCAAAGACTGGATTTTTCGTTCATTAAGTACTGTAAATTGAGATTAGTTATTATGTGACAAAATTAGAAGAAACTGGAAATACACAAGTTAGGCTCAGAAACCACAACTGTTCACTGAATGAAAGCAAACAAAAAGACCGCAATGTGTTGTTTTTTTTATTAAGAACTGAAACGACGTAAACTTCTTTTGCTGGTTTAAATTGATTACAACGCTTCATCATCTTCCAAAACCCGAAATATTTTAAGAGTAATTTCATAATCAATCTCAAGATGGCAGTGAAAGAAGCAGTATATTTTGCTAAACTCCAAATGGCAGAAAAGATCGCTTTATCAACGTACTAAAATATAATATACAGTCGAGCGTTTTATTGTCTTAGTCCATATCAATTTGACAAACAGAATATTTCTTTAGTGACGATTCAATATTCTGATATGCTGAGTATTTCTTATGATTTGATATGTAATGATCACTGAAATACATGTACCGTCTATTTTCGTTGCATATTTTATTACATTTCTTACCATAACACATTACAAGAGCCATGCAACTGTCAGTATTCGTTGCGGATGAAAAGAAACAGCCGTAAGCCAACATTTTGTTTTATTCTGTACTACTACGAATATACAAAAAACGTGTTTATTGTTTATTATATGTTTCAAGACAGCGAAAAAACAACAACAGACAAATCGTTCATTTCCCTTTCACACCCCTTTAACAACTGACAAGTTGCAGTCACGAGTGGTTTATATACATTTATGTTCTAAGACATTTTATTGCGCTCTATTCAAAATTCTGCATTAATTAAATTAATTATACATCGCGAAAGAAATAATTATAACTTTCCAGTTACAATATTTTTTGTGCTGAGATAGAGATAAAGCATTCATATAAATATCTGTTGACAACTAACACATCCAAGGAATAGCACCTTCACGAGTAGTTTAAATGCGATACTTCTTTCGATACGGTAAATATTGCTAAACAATATTATTAATAACAAAGAAGGGTATGTATTTCGTAATGAGATTCTTAAATTTAACTTTTCTTTTCTTTGATAATTTTTCTGAAGTATTTTCTCCCAGGAGACTCAGTAGTAAGCTTAAAAGATAAAAACTCTATAATTCGAAGTTCTATACCAAGGATTGGCACAGCACATGCATTTAATATACAAAAATGTGACTAGTTGAATCATATACATACAAATATTATTTCACTGTCGTTTTCATTTCTCCGGTTTTTACGATATTCGTACAAGTCTTTCACTTCTATTGGATAGTTTTATTTACAAGTTAGCAATAAAAACGACATATAAAAATAATTTTAAAATAGCTGTTCATTATCCAAGAAATCTAAATGCGCCAAATCTACGCTGTTTTCCTTTTGATTCGTGGGCATTGCATAGTTTAACGACTTACTACCGATTTCGTTGAAATTTGTTCTGTTATCCCTTATTATTTTTTGTTAATATTTGTCCCACGAACTGAAAATGATAAAATATGGAATTTGATTCTTTGCAATGACAAAAACATAGATAATCTAGAGTACAGTTTTGCGCTACAATAAATATATAATACAGAGTGCAAATATCGGAATATATTTAGGAAAATTCTCTAGAAATGTTGAATCAATAATGAGCTCCAAAAATTGCATCAATAATATTGCATGGCTGATATTAAACTTGTATAACGATATCAGTTTGTTTGACACAGGAAACATGGAAATAGTTTTCACTGATTTATTGCACTACTGACTGTGAATATTTTGACTATGCAATAAAATTTTACTTAGCTTTTCAAATACATCAGTGTCGCACGCAAATTGTTTGTTTTTGGATTTCGAGCAAAGCTGCACGAGGGTTATCTGCGCAATCCGTCCCAAATTTTAAAGTGTAAGACAAGAGGGAAGGCAATTAGTCATCACCGCCAACTTTTGAACTACTCTTTTACTAAAAAATAGTGGGATTGACCGTCGCATTATAACGCGAGCCAATGGCTGAAAGGGTGAGCATTTTTGGTGGTAGGGATTCGAACCCGCGACCCTCAGATTACGAGTCACACGCCTTAACCCATCTGGCCATGCCGGGTCTATAGCACGTCGAACATGTACCTTTCTTCATATCACTCTTAGTGTTTCTACTAACTTTAATATTTTTGTCTGATTGGTATGGTATGTATTAATAATATTCGTAAACACATATCAAGTTCATGCAACATAAATTATGCCATGTTCCACCATGTAAACTAAATAACTAATTCTTCCATCTAACGAATAAAGCTACATACATTAGCTTGATAGTTCTTTATTTTTTGCTTTTTTTAAAAAAATATTATTGGCACTTCATTGAGTTCTCCTCGTGAATACTCAATATATTTCAGAAGCTAGCTAATGCACCAAAAATAGTCTAAAACAGAAATATATCCACATTTCAACCACTTCCGCTAATTCTAATGAATATAACGTTCAAGCTGTAAACATTTATTGTTGTACATACGCGAGTGACGTAAAAAAATCTTTCTTTTAATATCTTAGGCTGAACTGAAGTCACAGTACGTGAGAGGAACACTTCTAGATCCTTCTCAACACCATCACCCTTATTTAGATGAAACTGTGATCTGCTCACTACCCATTTTAGGTTCGGCAACAACTTTTTCCTCAGTCAAATCGTTTTCCAACAATATTGATACAGCCTTAGTTGGCAGAGTAGGTCTTACTCTAGCCATAACTGGTTCCAAAACTAGGTCTAATGTTAAATGTTATGAAGAGGAATATTAACAAAGCCACCCTCAATACACTGAGCAACAACAGACTTGTCAGTGATAAAACTCAAACCAAGTCGCCCCGATATCACGTAAAGTACGCATGGATACGGGATTACGGTATAATTTGTCAAAAACATAGAAACATACACAAAAGGTCTAAATTCCTTCCTAAGTACATCATTCTTTTTATCAGCGTCTGAATCAACAATCCCGGGTGAGCTAGTGAAACAATATCCATGCGTAGACTTGTTGTTGTTTTGAATTAAACACAAAGCTACACAATGGGCTATTTGTGCTCTGCACACCACGGGTATCGAAACCCGGATTTTAGCGTGTAAGTCCGCAGACATACCGCTGAGCCACTGGGGGGCCCATACGTAGACAAACGCTTTGGATTTTACCTCCTTTTCTTTGTTAGATTTCAAACCTCACCAATCGAATATAATACGACCAAATTTGTTTATTTTTTTACATGAATGGTAGAGAGGCTTTGATGAAGTTTTATCCTGATTGTCTGAAGATTTCGAACAAGAGATATTGGAATTTTTAGAACATTCCTAAACTTTAGTGGATCGAACAGGTACAGATTTGTTTGAACTGGTAGGAATATCTTTATATGAAAAGTTATTTTGTATGATTAGCAAGAACAGCTGCTTGCTGTAGTGTTAACTTTAGTTTCATTTAAGCAAGTTTCGAGATCGTTAGTTGCACAACGTTTAAATTACTCAATTAGATATAAGTGTCTTAAGTTGTCGAAATTATTACCAATATGCATAGAATTACATCAATCAAAATAGGACTCTTTTTCATGGGTGAATTTCTTTTAAATTTGACCATCTTGTTTTCGACAACCCGTAAACTTTTAGCGATAAGCTGCGGCAATAACTCTTATGCTTTGAAAGCAGATGTTTTAACCTGATGATAATCTTATAAAAAAGAGCAGTACAATCTCCTTAAGCTGTACCAGTCACAACACTGTAATGATACTGACAAGTCTTCGGTACACTCTGTAATGATACTGACTTTGTCTCAGTAACCTTCTCAAAATGCTGGAAATATTTATCAGTTTCATTTGTCGTTAAACGGTGATACTTTAATACACCAACTAAGTTCAAAGTTGTCATTTTGCATTGGTCGATCAGAGTTGAATCTTTTTCCATTTATTTCAGCTTAATTTCTTTCTCGGATTCGATACGGGTTTGTTCGGTCTCAAAACGTTTACTTTTTCTTTGAGCTTCGATGCAAGTTTCTTCATGCTCTACTTTCTAGTTGTTTCAGAAGAAAACCTTAATAATCATGCATGATCAAATCTTGTTATCATTGAAAAATAAATTGAGTTAAGATTTGACTTTTATAACAATTTTGTCTGCGATTCAGATACCAGATGAGCACCAAATTTATTATGTTGCGTGTTGTAAATTATATCCGATTTATCATGTTATGTATGTCGCATATTATGATTTCAAATAGCTGAAAATTAATTTTAATTTGGAAGTTAAATTTAATACATAAACATTTAAATTGTGATATTTGTTAAAAAGATTGATACATATAATTTTCTTTGTTAACACTAATATATTTTAATATACAAACAGCAATATAATTTACAATAAAAGTTGTCAGAAATAGTTATGGAAAATATTGGTTTGTATAGTTTCAGAAACACGAACATCAGGGAGTTAATGCACTGAAGTCGAACGGTTTGTAATGTTCGAAATCCATAAACGTTCTTAATCAAATATTTGTTGTATTCCTATAAATGAGCGTTTATCACAATCATAGCTTTCGAAGCTTATAGTACACTGACTGCAGCGACCAAACTATTACTCTCCCCGTGTGTTGGGATGGCTCGCTCTTATATTCGTAAGAGGGGATAGTCCAAAGTTCAATAATACGTTAGTGTTTTCGTAAAGTATGTATTATTGGTTCTGTCACTCGCAAGTTTACAGATTTGAAAGAACAGGCGGGAGTTCGGCGATTCACATTTATACGTTACATGCATTTCCAAACATACATCAAACATATATCAAAATAATTATATCTGTTACACAACTTTCTCAAGTGGTTTCGTACTCTGCAGTTGGCTTGTTTACTATTCAACAGTGTGCGTATAAAATGTTTATAAAGTTGTTTATATGCTGCCTACAGTGTGTTTGGATTTTTAATTTGCATTACATATACACTAGCTAATTTCTACTACAAATACTACCATACTTATGATTATCTCTGAATCTACATTTAACAACAGTATCAGCATTATTTATGGATAAGGAAAAGTGTATAATACGCTTCTTGTTAGAATATTTCAATTGTAACGACTACATTCAGTTTTGCTGTTTACGATTCA
Organism: Carcinoscorpius rotundicauda; assembly: GCA_011833715.1. Classification (NCBI taxonomy): domain Eukaryota; kingdom Metazoa; phylum Arthropoda; class Merostomata; order Xiphosura; family Limulidae; genus Carcinoscorpius; species Carcinoscorpius rotundicauda. The sequence goes on along the minus strand of CM022393.1, from coordinate 119,318,929 downwards.
AATTTACCGGATTTTGTTTTCTTTCTCTAAGTCTTGTTCCCAATGAAAGTTTTATGATAAAGATGGCATACTTTCCTCCTCACCACAAATATCTGTAGATGTGCGAGTCTAAGAAGAGACATTGAATAATTTATATTTCGGTGACCAAACCATTAGTTAACCCATGTGTATCTATAGTTAAATATCTGCTACCAAGCCACTAATGATTGGCATCATTCTATATCATTAGTTGTGACAGCTCTAAGCAGTTCACACTTATTTGCAGGAAATGAATTACTGTGTGATTATTTTTCCAAATACTAGGCGAGAAACACTTACATGAATATACAATAAGACACTCGATTGATTAGCTGTCTAGCACAGTATTTGAATGTTTAAGTACTAATTTCACATGATAGTTTTATTATTTGAGCTTTTCTGTAATCGAGACTATACAGACTTTGGAGAATTTTAAAAGATAATTATTACGTGGGAAGTTTAAACTAACTAGGCTAATCACAAATATTTTCTGTTGAAAATAACCAGATGAAAAATATGATGACAATCTACCAATGATTTGAAAAAGTTTGTATTTCTTCATCCAGCTGTAGTTTCGATACGTGCTTTTAAGCAATTGATTCACAAAAAAATTCCTCTCTCTGTTTGTACCATCGCTTTTTTTTTCATTGTTCATTTGACGATCTGAGAAATACGGTTCTGCTCCTGTGTAATAAGCATGGTATTGATATTTGAAACTTTCTAATGAGCATTTCATTTACAAATGCTAGTAAATTCGAAACTTTATTTATTCCACATTAACTGTAGTTACTTAGTTTCATAACTTATACAGTAAAGTTTTAAATATGTAAATTCGAATAAAAAGGCGAGTAATTTTATTTAAAAACTACATAAAATAGATAAACGAATCGGACGTGACCTAATGTCTTGCATGTCAGAAAGTGAATCTGATGATCCATGGTTTGCGTTCCGTTATTACAGAAACTATAAGCGAATGATCAGGTCTCAATATTCGGTTAGATAATAGTAGTTTAAGAGTTGGTGAATACTGTTGACTAACTGTTCTCTTAAGCCTAGCAATTAAAATTTAGCTAACGAGCTATAAACTATGGTCCTTTTTGCAGCTTTGCGAGAACATTATGAAAACACACAAAACATGTATATAATATTAATGTCCTTTCTAATAGAACTCTAATTGACATAGTAATTAGTTATCCTAAAATGTTGAATACTGAATAAGAATCCTAGTTAACTTGTATTTAATTGAAGTAAATGATTAAATGGTTTAATAACGAATGTTTATACCATATTATCATGGTATTTGTGTACCCAGATCACTTTTTTTAATCGAATCCTAAGAAATAAAGAGTTTAGTTGTCTTACAAACTTATTTTATTTTCAATTAGCATAAATTGTTTACTCTTCACTGCAGGTTTCTAAGGTCCCTTCATGATTCACAGAGGTCTCATAGTTCCAGTAAAGCTCTATTATTATAGTTACTTCTATAGCAACTCAAGTGCGTTAGTTCTTTAACTGATTCGTCTCTTGCAATTTTCCCAATTTAATTTAACTCTTTAAAAGCAAGTAGTTTCAAGTTAGCTTCTCAGATTCTTTTCTTTTATCCCTGTGTTGCTCTTCATTTTCATCCTCCAATATTCCCTGATTAATATTTTTCATCCTGTTTTCTATTGTCGTTTCCAAAACTTTGTTCAATTAAAACTTTAAATTCTAACACTTGTATTTGTTTTCCCATGTTTGTGTTATAAAAACAGTATTTGGTAGTAAACCTACATGTGTTGTTCATTCAGTAAGTGAGAATTAGAAAAAAAGATACTTTTCCATACACCATACAAAACAAATTTTGGGGCTTAAAGGCTACTAGGAAAAATTATAGAATCAAAATAGGGCCAAATATCTGAAATCAAATTTAAGAAATAAAACAACCAGGTGCGCACTGTCGAAATTCTCTTAGTATGTATACAAAGTTTCAGTTCTTTTCGCTTGGAATTATGACAGTCACACTTAAACATAGGTTAATTTATTATTAAAGACTGTATCTCTGTTAATTTTATTATTTGTCTCTGTTAAATTTCGTGTGAAACTATTCGAGCGTTATCTAATTCAGAAATGACAAACTTGAAAAAAGGCATTTAGTTAACACCACCCACTGCCAGTTCTTGGGTTACTATTTATTAAGGAAATGTAGGACTCAACATCACATTAACTACTACACGGCTGAAAGGACGAGTATGTTTAGTAGTGATTTGTTTGAAATCGCGACCCACAGATTACAAGTCGAGCATTCTAACCAGCATGATATTTTTTTTAGTTTTACCAATTATCTGCTTGAAAGGCGCTTAAATGCAAATATTTTATTTTGTTGAAAAAAATGATTGCTTTTTTAAAAGCAGTTCCGTAACAAAACAATCAAAATTTAGATTTTTTCTCGTTTAACACACGTAGATTAAGAACTGTATGTAAATACAGTGTAATAAAGTTTACAAAATTCCAAGAAATGATTAAAATAACTGAAAAATAAAATAATTTTGTCAACTTTTCGACTGATGAAGATCGTTTGGTTAAAATATTAGTCAAATAATTTTTTTCTCCAAGCAGCGTTTGTCATTGTTTTGCGTTTTGAGATAAGAGTGCTTAGCACTTGTACATAAAAACTGCACGAACGTCCGTATTAAAACAATGCAAAAGTCATCTGGATTTCCTTTTGAACAAATCGTCAAACTGGATGTGAAGAAGTAAATAGATATTCACTCTATCTCCAGTGCATTCGCCGTTTTTCAGCTATCCAAAACGTTTAAAGTTTAAAAACGGTGTATGACCCAAAACTAAGAATTCTCATTTTCGTTCATCATCATTTTCCTTCCATAGGCCTAGCGCCTACCAAGTCCTAGCAGTAACTACACTTTTATCATTATTTTATACAGTTTAGCGTGTTTTAAGATCTTTCTCTGGATATTTTATTACCATTATTATTTGAAAAATGTTTAAAAATTAAAGATACTCAATTCAAATATACAAAACAATTACCCCTTGAGGTTAGCTTTCCTTACACAAGAAGTGTTCCTTTAAAGAACCTAAGTAATGAGACAGGCATTACCAGCCAATAATAGATGAACAATACCATAACACATAGAATGTTCAATGCTTTCTATACTACATCATACAATTAGTGTCTTTAGTGTGCGAACCTTTTTATTATATATGAAGTGAAGGAAAAAAAACGAATAAAAAAATCGATACACATACAGGTTATTACAAAGGATGTGAAAAGCTACCTGGAGTAGTAACTCTATCTCGGATGTATGTCTACTTTCAGCCATCTAATGAATCTTAAAGCAGAAAACCGGCGAGTAAGCAACCAAAATAGAGATTTCTTATTTTCGTTCGTAATTACCTTTCTTCAACAGGCCTTATGAGTACCTAATTCTCTCAGTAACTACAATTTTATCACTATGTTATACAGCAAAACGGTCTTTTACTGCTCAATATTATTATTATGTTAACTTTATAAATTTTTAGAATATACGCTATAGCATCGATCTCACATATATTATCACATGAAAGTGTACACAAATATTAGAAAAAAACTAAATACACCTTTCACCAAATAAAGAGTTATTTACGGCTGGCTACTGAACATAAAGAAAGAAACAAAAAATGATGAAAGTAAGCATATTACTTGATTCGGTTAATCATCACATAGTAGACCAAGTCGTCTCGACTTTCACATGGAGAATTAGATGTCTGTCTATGTTACTGACTACTTTGCTGGCAAAACCAAAATTTCCAATCGTAAAATATTCCTCTATTTCAAAATAGTCGAATAAACAATATTCTAAAGTTAACTAAAGGAAAGGCATAATGATGAAGACTGAGATTCTGTTTTAAAACACTAAACCAGTTCTACAAAGCTTTTAGCGATATTTTAAGAACTGTAATAATAGAAATTAATTTTCACGCTAAAGGTTTATATATATAAAACATTTCAAACGACATTTTCAAAATGTATTTAACTACTCAAGTTAGATTCAACAGTAATAGAATAGTAAGAAAAATAGCATTAAAGAAAAGTTTCGTAACTAAATTTGATAAATACTCTCACATTCAGATACATTCCACATTTATTTTTGTTGGTTATTTTTCTAAAGTGATCACCATAATTGATTATTTGATGAAGCTGATTGAAATGCAAGAACCTCTAATCATGCTGTCATCCAGGAATCTTTCAAATACAAGGTTGGGAATGAAGAAAGGATTAAGCGCTTAAATTAATCCTTCTTAAAATATTTATTTAGCCAGTTTTAATGCTGAATCATTATATATTGTTTCAATTACTTCTAAAGTTTTTATACGTTTTTGTTTAACTCAATTTCTAGATAACAGTGATAACTGAAAGAGTTGTCCACTTTCAAATATATGGAATAAAAGTTGTAAATATGACAGAAATATTTCCACACATCCAAGATTATAATTGTATTTTACGCACTCAAACTGTACAGAATTACTGGTTTTAAGAGTATGTTCTGATACGTTTATTTAGAGTCGTCAAGCTAAGGAAAGTATAAACACATTTTTTCAACATGCTTTCAGGCCTTCAAAATCTTCTAAAACTAGAAATTATAATCAGGCTATCACAAAGTTTGAGCTGAACAAGTTCTACGTAAAAATTACAAGACCTCGTGCGATGGATATCTACTTCAGTTGCAGACTTCGCAAAGAAAAACATTTTGCATACAAAATTAAAGGTACATAATTAAATACGTATATCGCGCCATCTGTATTTTTCATTTAACATATTTAGTAAATTGTTTTGTGTCTCATAATGTGCAATCTCAATATTTTTAAGTACGACAATGTTTGATGTTCAAATGATTTTGCTCGAGTACCACAAAGATATTTACTTCAAATCTATGATTAAAAAAATTACAAATAAATAACATACAAAATAAAATTAATATAGCTAATAGTTATTAAAAAGTTTTGTTTTCATAGAATAGCGTTCGTAATAGCATTAAAAACACTTAAAATTGCCTTGTTAGACTATGGGCCTTGAAACGTGTCAATGAAAATGCATTTATTTTCCTCTACATGTAAAAATTAAGGAACGTCTTATAAGTTTTATTTGCGATATAAATATAACCAAACATTATTAGAATTATCCAAATTATTTTAATGCAATCTCTCTTTAAAGTGTTTCCGTGATTTATAACATGAAATAAATACAACTGTAGCGTATTTATCGCGCCATAACACAACATCCCTACCCCTAAATTTGAATGTGGCGAGTAGCTCAGTTTAATTTGATACTATAATATTTAACATGTAATCAATGTTCTATAGAAATATTAACACTCAAAAGAGATGCAAACATGGTAATGGTTCATAAAAACTTGTTAATTCTTACCTAAAAGAAGAGCAAGTACTGTAATAATTCCACCCAATAGCCACATGGTATTTGGTTACATCTTTCTTCCCAATCTTGTGCTATGGATTCCAGCAAAGCGAGACGTTCCTTTGAAATATATTTGTCTATCTCTGTTCCTGTGAAAAACAGCTTATTTAAAAGCAGTATAAGAAGTCAGGGAAAAATCTGAAGCGTTAAGCCTAATCTAATTGTAACATCCAGTAACATTTCACTTCATTACTTCAATATTCTTTCACAAAAAGTGCTAATAATTAATAATGAGCACAAACTTTCAATATCATAATATTTTCTTCACACATAAAATATAAAAACTAGATTTAGCTGAATTTATTAAAATTACATTTCTAAGTGCAGACGTGCTTCTTTTTGAACATATATAACATTGTAATCAGGTTCGAAAGTTAGCTTCATTTTTACTTTACGCGACTCGCAAGCACACTGTCTCTTCACTTGCCGTCTGAAACACGTTACACAACGAGTCTGCTAGATCAACCGCTACTATTATTGCACTGTTAACCATCGATCACTTTTCCAGCGTTTACATCGAATGCGCAGACGTCAAGACACGAAGAAAAGCTGTTTCTACAATCCTGAAAAGAACAAAATAAAGTTTTTCATGCGCAGATAAATTACTGGCTCAACGATTGGCAGAAAAAAAATCAATTCATGGAATTTTCTTTTGATAACGCTTTCAGAAATCGAATATTTTAGTGAATATGCAATTTTAGACGGAATTTGGTCAACAAGCGATACATATCTCAAGGAACTTCTTCAAGTAAAAATCTTAAACTTAGTTTCTTATCTTCATAACTTGTTTCAGGAGATATTCATCATGTAATGAAAAGTACACTAAAGGATTGTTTACCTTGACCTTGCAGTTCAGATCTTGTACTCTACAGTTTCAGTTTCAACTTAATATTAAAAGTCTATGACGAATACAGGTAAAAATAAAATGTATTTGAAATCTCACTATGATAATAGCAATAAATAGCACCATCATATAGGTCTATAACACCTTAATAACAAGAATAAAAATTTAGTAAAAGTACGTACGTGTGAATATTTTATAATATGGCGCTGCGATGTGACTTAATAATCAATATACAATAAACTGTAATAGTGATGAATGGTAGTTAATGTATTGACTTTGGTTAACTTCTGTAAAATCCGCTCACTGTAGATGCTGTGGGTGCTCTGTAACTAACGTGCTGCTGCCGGGGCTGCATCAAACTAAGCATCAGTGTATGCTTTAGCAGATTTATAAATGTGTTTTACTGTGCTAAATCATTGCCTTAAGCATGTTTGTTCACTGATAGTCCTTATTACATTATGTTTCCTTTACATAAAATCCAAACATAATCATAACAATTACTAATGTCAATAGCGATTCAGAGATCTGCATGGCGTTGAATGTTTTTAAGGGATTTTTTTATAACGAATATTACAGATATACATCGGTGTGTACTTGAAAGTACCTGGATTAGGAAAAAATGGTTTGTTTTTTGCTAGTGTTGATATTTACATCCATGAAAATCAACAGGTTATTAAACCAACTTTATCACATTTTTCTTTCTTAGTTTTGAAATTATTGATATGAAAAAAAAAACTAGTGAATTTATTTTTTCTTTTCTTTCTTCGTATTTTCTGCAAATTCTGAAGTACATTGTGGATAAATGATAATCTAGAAATTACAAAGAATCTCTTTCATACAAAGACAGGTTTGGTTTAGCCTAATAGCTGGCGTACCGAGTTGCTCATCCATAAGTCTAGGCTTCTTTGTTTGTTTGAAATTTCGCATAAAGCTACTCGAGGGCTATCTGTGCTAGCCGTCCATAATTTAGCAGTGTAAGACTAGAGGGAAGGCAGCTAGTCATCACCACCCACCGCCAACTTTAGGGCTACTCTTTTACCAACGAATAGTGGGATTGACCATCTCATAATAACGCCCCCACGGCTAGGAGGGCAAGCATGTTTAGCGCGTCTCGGATGCGAACCCGCGACCCTTAGATTACGAGCTTATGCCTTAACGTGCTCGGCCATGTCAGGCCGTCTAAGCTTCAAGACATGATACCGCTGATCATATTCCACACGTTCAGCCATGGATATAAAATAAAAAATAATATTCCCGTTATCTGGATCAAAGAATAGAAAAAAAAAATCCTTTGTTGCAGTTGATGTTGCTCCCCTTTGGTCACGAAATCAGTACATTTGACTGAATCCAAGGGATTCTCTGTTGTAATCGCTTCGTTTTCATACTCGTAAAATGCCATTCAGAAAGAAAACTCCAGTTTATCCAAGAAATATAAATAATCTCTGGAACAATGAAGACCTTTACCAAGAATGTATGATAGAAATATCAGTTTACAAAATGGATTACAAAACAATAAACATAAGTATACACATTTAGCCTCAATCAGATAGGAGAATTGAAACTAAAATTTTAAGTTGACATACTGCTGGCTGTTATGTATATGTGTAAATATTTTGTAAACGACAACATGTCGTATCGTGTTTGAATTTTCATTTGTATTATTCATTTTTCCATATTGATATTATTGTTTCGAAGTTTAAACTAATATTTCGTTATTCATTCAGGGTAACATTTTAGAACTTTCTCGAATTAAGTAGGCCAATAATATGTTTGTAAATGAGTGCTGGTGACTTCCTGTCTAGACGTGTAGTCTCGTGCAAGAACGGATATGCGTGGATAGCTCTGGAGTTGTATGGAAATTGCAAGATTTTTCGAGAAATAGGCCTATCGGTATAAAAGATGGTGACAAGAGAGAGATTGAGTCATTAGTTTTATTCGAGGGAGAGGGATTCAGTGATTAGTTTAATTCGGAGACAAAGAGTGAGAATGAGACACCAGTTTCATTTCAAAAGAAGAGAGTTAGTTATTTGAGAAAGATTAAGTGTTTGCTGTGAATATTCAACTTGGATTTGTGATTGAAATTAGATCTACGGAAGCTGTGACTTTATTTCGTCAATCTCTACGATACATCTGAATTACTGCTTGAGCTGAGAGACGGCGATTTCATTGAACTGTGAACTGTTTCGGAATTTCTTCGTGGGACCAAATTCACACCCTAGACTGGAATTTGAGACTTTAATTTTAGATCATTACATTAGATACAGGCCAGTACCGTTTTGTATTGTGATTTATTTTGAAGTTTGAAACTAATATTATTTTGTTTTGTAATTAATTTCGAATGTTGTAACTTAATATCTGTCACTATTATTATATAATTCATGTTATATCTGTTATATTTGTTAATAGTTTAGTGTAATAAATTATACAAGCTGTTATCTGCGTTATTCTGTTGCGTTTGGTCTACGAAGAACTTAAAACATCAAAAAATATGTAACACTGGCCAAAAACTTAAGGCCAATGAACATAAAAAATAAATATACATTTTGCGTTGTTAGACACAACCACTTATTTGAGTAGAAATTTGAAAAATGACAATAAGAAATGAGAAAATAAAAATAAAAAACTTTTTTGGCATTTAATAGGGAAAATGTGAACATTATGAAATGAGCCTCAATACTAATTGATCAAAAGTTTAAAACCATACCTGAAAGAAGTCCAAAACAGGGAAGTGAGTTGCACGGCCGTCATTGCGAATAATTGCAAACATAAGCACCAAACATAAGACGTACAAAAGTGGAGGAAGGTATTGTTATCTGTTGAGAAAAGAATTTAACCTGGATGCTCCAGATGGCTTCCAACGTTACTGGTACGATAAGGATATTTCCCTGCAGACATTTTCTATACGACACAGTGAAAGAAATTCCATCATAACTTGGAGTGCTTTCACTTTCCAGGGAACAATGGAGCTACAGGTTGTACAGGGGCGTAAACCAGCAGCTGGCTACATTGGCATTTTTGAGAGAGCATCCTTATGTACTGAGGGCTATCGCTTGTGTGGAAATGATTGGATCTTTCAGCAGGACAATGCCCGTAGGACAAAGGACTTTTTCATGGCGAATAATGCGATTATTGTGGACCATCCAGCGTGTTCACCCGAACTGAATCCAACTGAAAATGTTTGGGGATGGATAGCAATGAAAGTGTATAGAAGTAGACGTCAATTCGAATCAGTGCATGATCTTCGTGAAGCCATCTTCACCACTTGGAGTAACATTCCAGCCAGCCTTCTGCAAACACTTATATCGACCATGCTAAAGCGAATGTTTGTAGTTATTAGCAATGACGGCCGTGCAACTCACTACTGAGACCTCTTGTTGAGAATTTCCTACTTTGTTTAGGACTTCTTTTTGATATGGTCTTAAATTTTTGACCAGCTAGTATTTAGGCTAATTTTATTGTGTTCTCATTTTCCATATTAAATACAAATAATTTTTTTTTAATTTCCCTATTTTTATTGTCATCTTTCGAAGTTCTACTCAAATAAGTGGTTGAGTTTAGCAACGCAAAATGCATATTATTTCTTTATGTTTATTGGCCTTGAGGTTTTGGCCAGCAGTGTACTTTTGAAATGAAAGGAATACTCGCATGAATAATGTTGATGACAAATGTTATTTCGCAAACAGGATATACTTGACTAAATTGTTAGGAATTAATCACAAGTTCATGCACATTTCAAAATGTGAAGCAACTTACAGAATTAAAATGTAGATTTATTTTACGTTAGTGCTAAGTGGTGGGCAGCATAAGCAGATCAGAGCTTTGGCTTTGGATGAAATCAAGATTACAAAACAATTTAAGTTATTAAAGTCGAAGAAATAAATTAAACTGATAGATTAACATACATTTTTAATAGTCACTGGGCTTGAGTTCTTTTGCTAGTATATGTATATACCAATAAAACAGATAATGCACCGCTTTAGACATATTATTACATTTTAGGATGGTGAGAAGTAATTTTAATAAGTAATAAATCGAATCGGATATAGGCGTACAAAAATACACTGAATTTAAATGAAAGAAACAAGTTTCTTTTTTATTTCATAAAGACTGTTTTCGTATTTCCACTCTTATTTTTACTGTTTTCTAGATGTGTCAATATAGAGTTTAATAGAAAACTGAAAAATAGTATTCAGTCTTCTTAACTAAGTCAGCCCACATTTTATATGCTACAAGTACAATAAAAAGTACTTTCATAAACACAAGTATTTATCAAGTGTTTCTCAAGACGAGAAACCCACTTGAAATAAAAATGTATCTCAGAACGGCTGGTATGGGTATTAACATTTTTATTGATCTCATTTTCAATAAAAGTATTAATACCTATACCAGCTGTTCTGAAATACAAAAGTATTGATCGATATATGCTTAATATAACTAGCTATAGTAATATAGAAACTTTTAATGCTATAAACAGTATTGAAACAAGAAAGTCAAAACTATAATAATGTTATCACTACTTTGGCTCAGATTAATACAACTACAGTAATTCACAAAAGTATATATATTTTTTTTAATTTTAATTAACTCAGTTTTGTAATAACATAATTCTTATTTTACTTTACTTATATCCATTGCCTCTTCCCCACTGGTAGAGTGGTGGGTCTACTGATTTACAATGCTGAAACCAAGGGCTCGTTTTCTTTTGGTGGACACAGTAAATAGCTTAATGTGGTTTTACTATAAGAGAAAAACACAAACATATCCATTGCCGAAACACGCGATTCGTTCAACCCAGAGATGTTCGGGCTGGCTGGAATAGAAAAAACACAATAGTGATCATCACACTATTTATGTAAGTGTTTAACTTTAATAATCCATTCTTTACTGGATTTTTTGAGGCTACTAGTTTGAAAGTTGCTTCCACATACAGTGAACAGTGTTTTCTGATAAACATTGCAGTGTAAAAGAGTTTATTGTTGTTGTTGTTGTTTCGAATTAAGCACAAAGCTACACAAAGGGCTATCTGTGCTCTCCCCACCACGGGTATCGAAACCCGGATTTTAGCGTGTAAGTCCGCAGACATACCGCTGAGCCACTGGGGGGCAAAATAGTTTATAATTTCAATAATCTTTTATTCGCAAGCTTTTTTAGGTCATTGGTCTGACAAATATTTCCAGTTAAAGAGGTTATTCTTTGCTGAAAAAAACATTGTCAAACACCAGAGCTCAGGTTTTTCCCAATCGCATAAATTTTTCTTGCTTTATCAAAGCGCCACAAACTGAATTTTACTTACTTGTGACGAGTCATACTATAAAATCTAACATAATTTTACATGTTTCATGTTAGTCTGTTTGAAAATAGCCAAAATATGGTTTGTTTTTCTAAAAACTCCAAAATAACAAATGATTCGCTTAATGTCAATATATATGAGCCTAAACATTGCCAGATTATATATTATTAGGTAATTATTGTACCAAAACAAACAACAAAATAACCCACACCTGAAGTGATGTTTGAAGATGGATTGGATTTGCATTTTTACATCACGGTTTCAATCAGCATGTAATAAGATTACAACGTATTTGAATCTTTTAAATTTGCAGTTTATTATTATATCACTTGCAGATGAAGAATATAGAAGTTTACTGAGGTTGCATGGGTAAGCTAAGAAGACATTTTTTCTTGCCTAGTAGAATTGAAAAAAAATATATACATATAGATAGTTTAGGGATAAAAAAAAACATTTAAATTATGTTATCTACTGCTATTAAATTTTGAGCATGTGATCAAAATTATGTTTTTTGATACACTTAAATTTTATCTATAAATACACTAAATGGCCAAAAGTATGTGGAGACCCTTTCTAATTAGTGGGCTTGGCTATTTCAGCCACACCCATTTCTAAAAAGCATAAAATAAAGCATAAAGCCATGAAGACTCCATAGACAAAACATTGGTAGTAGAATTATTGGTCATACTGAGAACTCAGTGACTTTCAACGTAGCACTGTCATAGGATGCTACCTTTACAACAAGTCAGCTCGTCAAATTTCTGCCCTGCTAGAGCTGCTCCGATAAACTGTAAGTGCTGTTATTTGTGAAATGGTAACATCTAGGAGCAATAACAACTCAGTCACGAAGCGGTAGGCCACACAAACTTACAAAACGACACCCTCAAGAGCTGTAGTGCGGAAACATCGTCTGTACGCAGTTAAAACACTTGGTACAGAGTTTTAAACTGCATCTGGAAGCAACGTCAGAACAAGAACTGTACGTTGGGAATTTCATGAAATGAATTTTTATGGCCGAGCAGTCGCACACAAGTCTAAGATCACTATGCACAATGCCAAGAGTCGGCTGGATGATGTAAAGCATACCGTATTGGACTCTGGAGTAGTGGAGACGCGTTCCTTGGAGTGATGAATCACACTTCACTATCTGCCAGTCTGACGGACAAATCTGAGTTAGGTTGATGTCAGGTGAAAGCTGCCTTCGTGAATGCATAGTGCCAACTGTAAAGTTTTAAGGAGGAGTAATAATGGTTTGGAGCTTTATTTCATGGCTTAGACTAGGCTAATTCGGTAAATCCTAATGCTACAGCATACAATGACATTCTAGAGAATTGTGTGTTTCCAAATTTGTGGCAACTGTTTGGGGAAGACCCTGTTTTGTTTCCATTTGACAATACCCCCGTGCACAAAGCGAGATCCATAAATACATGGTTTGCCGAGATTGGTGTGGAAGAACTTTACTGGTCTGCACAGATGAATTGTAACGTCGACTGCGAGCCATGCCTTCTCGCCCCACATCAGTGCCCGACCTCACTAATGCTCTCGTGGCTGAACAGCAGCAAATTCCTTAAACCATATTTCAAAATCAAGAGAAAAGCTTTCCCAGATGAGTGAAGGCTGTTGTAGAAGAAAAAGAGAGGGACCATCTCCATATTAATCCTCACGGTTTTGGAATAAGATGTTCAATAAGCATATATGGGTATGATGGTCGGGTGTCTACATACTTTTGGCCATGTTGTCTAAATGTCATTCACTGCCTGTTTCGCTTGAGGGGGAATTTCAGGATAAGAAGTAGGATTTAAGAGTGAAATAGTATAAGTTAGAAGTAACTTCAAAGAATCTCAAAAATTACTTGTAGCGAGTTCTGTCCTCCTTCTGATCAGCAGTTCAAAAATAACAATGATTATATGTTAATCACACATGTACAAAACTAGTTTTCGATAGTTTTACAAACCGATATTTTTAAACGTACTATGTTAAGTTTTAAAACTTAGACGTTTGGTAATAGAAACGTATTCATTTAAAAGTATATGTGACAAGTTTCATGTCTGCTATAAGAAGTAAACTTTGTTTCTTTTTATTCAGTAACTGAGTAATATACATCTGTTAATCTGTCAGGATAAAATTATAATCCTGAGATCTAGAGCGCAAAAAGATAAACAAAATTAGATTATCTTATAAGAAAGTTGTAAAAGAATAAGAAAGAGCTGTTAGATAGTTGTAGGACAGCATGAAGAGAAAATAGATGAGATGCTGAAAAAAATTACCAAACTTCGTATTGTGACTTTATAAAAACACACTTACCAGTATTGAGGTTTGGATTACGTCTTTATAGAGCAATCTGATAAATTTATCTAAATTAAAAGACACACTGAAAATGAAAACTGAACTAACTATGAAAGCACAATTCAAAGTTTTATCTTTTAAATGTATGAAAAGTAAGCATATATTACAAGTGCTTACGTAGATTAACGTAATAACGTGCGTTTATTAATAATCAATTACAGGATTGGAATTTCTAAGCTAGGCTTTATATTTTAGAAGAAATACGGACTCTCATATTCAAACAGTTTTGTACAGACGATTTTAACTGCCCTCTTGGTGGACTAGCAATAACCCTGAAGGAATAAATGTGCTAAAATTCAGAGCTCGATACCTACAATAGGCACAACGTAAACACCTCGTTCTGCAGCTTTCCTTTTAACTACGAACAAACAAGATTACACTTAAATTTGTAATATAAATTGTTGTTTAAAATCTTATTTACCTTGTCTATTAATTTCACAACTCCTGAATGTCTTAATTTCCTATAGGTTTATCAATTTCAGAACCAGATGGTTAAGGCACTCGACTCGTAATCTAAAGGTGGCGAGTTTGAATACCTGTCACAATAAATACGATCGCACTTTCGGCAGCGGGAGCATTATAATGTTACGGTCAATCCAACTATTCGTTGGTAAAAGAGCAGCCTAAGAGTTGGCGGTGTGTAGTGGTGACAAACTGTCTTCCTTCTAATCTTTAACTGCTAAATTATGGACGGCTAGTGTTGATAGCTCTCGTGTAATTTTACGGATTGCTTGTCCAAACCTTTTAACATCTATGAAAATTAAATTTTAATTGAAACCTATGTTTTTATCCCTTTCTGAAGTGCAGTCAAGCTACGAACTTTTTGTAGAAGAATGACAAACAGTCGAACATAACTATCATCTTCTGTCGTAATTACCGAATGTTTCTACTATTCAATCATTAATCACAAAAATATAGTTAAATAGGAATATATATATATATATTAAGCATTTAAGAGGTATTTGGTACGTCATAAATTAATTTATCATTTGTATTGTGATTCAATTAATTTTTGTTGAGACAACCATAAAATACATTTTGAGTCCTAAACAATTGCTTTTCATCAGCAAAGTTAGTTGGTAAAATTGACACGTGAAATAATACAGCACTTATTGGTCCATAATATAATAATATTATAAATAAGCATAAAAATAAACGGTTTCATCTTTGAACCCTATGTCATTCTTCACACTTTTCTTTTATTTAACAATAATAATATACATACATTACAGCTACAATGGATATTATACAAAATTTCCTCTTCGTATTTCCTGGAATATTCTTATTAAAACCATTTCTACAACAATTAGGTTTAGTATATTATGTTTATTGGATTTAAACACAAACTGCAGAATAACATAACCGCTTTGACCAGTGAAAAATATTTGAGTGTTATAAGTCCCTTTTTTACTGCTTAATTACCATCAGACCACTGTATAATGATCATAAGCTATTATATATTTTATTTACTTTGATTTCTTTTGAGCAGATGGTGAGAATGAAACATTCAAATAATTCTAAACGTAATTAGAAAAAATTAAAACAAATTCTATACAATATATAGTCATTGAATTTTTAATAATAATCAATCAACTCGTCATAAAAGAAATACTACACTTTCAAAAAAAAATGCTCGAATGATTGGTTACATATGTTTTACCACTATAATAGCAGTGTTCAGTATAGTATCGACATAAAACCAAAGACGGTCAGATATATTGTATGCTACTATGGGTAAAAGTTATTCTGGAAATGTTCTTATTTAAAGCATTTACATAGCAAATCTGCATTAACCGTGGTGTATTTGCGCCAGGGCTCCAAGGGGTGAGGAGAACCTACTGACGATCCAGACAGTCGGTTTAACTCTTTCTTTTCGATAAATAATCATATTTTATCTGTTATTTGTTCTATTCTTACTCAGTACAGGCTAGATCATTTTGACCGACCTCATAACCACGATTAAAATACAAAATAAATCATAATTACCTTTATTCTTTTTAGGATTATTCCACATTGTAACAGGAAATATTTCGTAACACTAAATAGTTGAAAACTTCTTAACCATTTACAACTGTTTTTGTTTTATTACCTTTCGGACTATGATTTTTAAACTTTCTCTCATAAGAAGATTCAAAATATGCAGTATCATGGAACAAGTGTTACCAACCAAATTACATAAAGCTTGTGCTACTCGTGACTCTTAGTTCTGGTGACTGTATTTTGTAGAAAATTATTATTATCGCTGTAGTTGTTTATATTACCTTATTTAACCTTAACTAGCATAAATGTTTTTTAATTTTAAAATTCTTAATAGCTTTTGTTATAATAAATAAAAATCAGGTAATAAAAACAATAAATATATCATATATGTAAAAATCGGCTCGTTTGGGTTGAGAAAATAATTTACGATGAGAAGCGAACAGCGTTTCGACCTCCTTCGATCATCGTCAGGTTCACCAAGTTACATATAGGATTTCTAGAGTAATTCAAAAAAATATTATCGCAGACACACAAATCATTTGTTCATTTGTTTTAGCCTAACATTAATTAAGCATTATTAAGTAAGGCCTGTTTGTATTCGATAAAGTAAATTAATTGTGTAACTGTTGAAGGTTTTTGTTTTCTAGAATTTTTAAAGTAATTAAAAAAAATTACAATCGCAGACACAGAAATCTATAAGTTCACTTGTTTTAGCCTAACGTGAGTTAAGCCTTATAAAGTAAGGCCTGTTTGTATTCGATAAAGAAGTAAATGAATAGTGTAACTGTTGAACGTTTTTGTGTTTTTTTTCTTTAGTTTAGTTAGAGGTAAACTTCATACTTTCTGCAGATAAACATATGCTTATATTATGACCTAACGTTAAAATGTTTTATAATATTTGTTGACTTTTTAATATTATGTTGTACAAAATGTCTACTAAAATATATTTACTTCTACATTTTAAACACATCCGTTGAAATGAAACTTTATTTTAATGGATGAGGTTCTGAGAGAATAAAAAAATTATCTAAACATCTTACGCAGTTTCTTACCCATTAGAGTCAAACAGTAGTTGAGAACTTGTTAAATATATCATTAACCGGAAAGCCGTTTAAGAATAATTTGTCTACATAATGCAAATAACCCATTAATATTTCGATGTAAAATACAAGTATATCTCGATATGTTTGTCAGATATTTTGTAATATATATTCTCGTAAAGTCTATGAAATTCTGACTCATTGGACAGAGTGTACGAAAGTCTCGAGTTCGACACTTGGTTGTATCAAACAATTCAATTTATGATGCGTTTCAGGAGTAGCATTCAATTCAACTATCAGTTAAGAGTATCGGCTTTGAAGGTCCAGTTCCTTCTACTAAGCTATTTAAAATTAAGTATGGCTTTACTTGAACCATAAGAGTATCTGACATGGTCATTTAGTGAAACGCAAACACATAGACCTAATAGCCCTCCATACTAATTTTCGTGAAAATCTATCCACACCCTATTTGTATGGACGGTATTATAATTTTTTCTTTGTTTGAAGCTAAGAATAAAGCTACACAATGTGCTATCTGTGCTAGGTCCACTCAGGATATCGAAATTCGGTTTCTAGCGTTGTAAGTACGCAGACATGCTTCTGTGTCGCTATGGGTCCAGTACTGTTATATTTATATGTAGTAATAATTCTATAATTGACCAATAAATGTTTTGTATGCCTCTGTATGAGTATTTCAAATTATTACTAGATAATACATCCATGTTTGTTTATCAATGTTTTTCTTAATTTATTTAAACATCGATGGTGATTGGTTAGCTTATTCAATATTTCAATCTTTCACGAATCTTTTTAAACGATAACAGTTTGTTCTGTTGAATTTTTCGCAAACCTACTGGAAGACTATTTGCACCATTTATCTTTATTTGATAGATTAGAGGGAAGGAAGCTAGTCCAAACCATCTTATCCTGACTCATGACATAGTTTCTAACAACAAAAAGGGAGATTGAGCGACACTTTATAACTCGTCCTCAGCAGAAAGAGCAAACATGCTCTGTGACGAGATTCGAAGTCGCAGATTACGATCCGAGGACCCTAAACACCAGGCCTTAAACGGTAACAGAATGAACGAAGATTTTTCTTAAATAACAAATGTAATTAGCAGCATTAAAATAAATTAGATTTAGTATAGGTGAGGTTCCTGTAAACACTAAATGTACAACATAGACAATCTTCAGAAACTAGGCTTTTAACAAGTTCTTATCTAACCAGCTAAAAACAAATTCTAAAAAATAATTTGGAAAATAAAACCCTGAGGCTTAAGCAAATCCATTTGGCACCAAAAAGTACTTTACAAGGTCTTAATTTTGGTTAAACTGAAATTTCTAGAATTACATGAACAAATTGAAGCAATTACTCATATATCAGGTTTCAAGTTTTCTGCTATTGTAACTAAGTCAATGTATTTTTACTAATGAGCGTATTTCATCATCACATGTAGAGATGAAAGCATAGAAAAACATGAGTCAGTATAACGTTTGAGTAAGTTTTAACCCTAGTTACCGATGAAGGTATAAAATGCCCATTATATTATGAAACACTATTATCTTAACTGTTAAAGCATCAACTTGTGTGTAGGTCTAGTATGACTATGTCGGTTACAGAGACCGAAATAATCCATCACTCATTAAAACATGTATCAATAAAACTACCATCATATTGTAAATTGGTTAACTAATTACTATCTATTTTATATGAACAATATTATCCACTTTTTGTAGTTCTTTACTATGAGAAATATAACAGACAAAAATGAAATTTCTCAATATAATACAACATGTGGATACACCACCATGAACGGTAAAAACTAGTTGGAAATATGAGAGTCACAACGAAAAAAAACACAACTACAATGGGATATAAAAATCACATGAAAGTCAATCAATCCAAGATACATAACAAGGAGAAAAAAAATGCCACTGAATAGTCACTTAGATCTACCGTAATAAAAAGTGTAGTTTTACAAGCAAAACATAATTATCTTATATACATAACGGACATTTCAATATATTCTTAAAATCTGTAAACTACAACCAATATTGAGAGGAAATTAAATCTGAAATTAATTCTTTCAGTAAACACGTTTTCACATTTTCCACATTTGCCAATTGATGTTATTTATATATTTTGTAATTTTAAAATGTTTTCCTGAACCCGACATGTTAAGGCGTGCGACTCGTAATCTGAGGGTCGCGGTTTCGCATCTCTGTCGTGCCAAACATGCTCACCCTCCCAGCCGTGGGGGCGTTTTAAGTGACGGTCAATCCCACTATTCGCTGGTAAAAGAGTAGCCCAAGAGTTGGCGGTGGGTAGTGATGACTAGCTGCTTTCCCTCTAGTCTTACACTGCTAAATTAGGGACGGCTAGCACAAATAGTTCTCGAGTAGCTTTGTGCGAAATTCCAAAACAAAACAAACCTTATTTATCATTTTAATAGATAAAAACAATAACAAAAACGTACAAATATACACACACATGTATATAATTTGTTACAAACAAAAACTGTTGTTAACGCAATCCTTCATTTTGATTTTACTTTATTTTACTTAACACTTCAATATTTATATTCTCTCTTTACACATACATACATATACATGTATGTGTGTGCGTTTGTGTATGTATGTACAAATATATGATGCTATTACAGTTAAAATAACCTTTCTATCTTTCATATCATGAGTGAAGGAAGTGAAATTTATGAGGAGAGAATTTTTCTCGGAAGAATGAAAGATTCTCTCTTTGTCAGACACTTTCTTAATAAGAAAAGATTAAACCTGATTGCATTCCAGTGTAAAAAGTGGTTTTCTCCTCTGAGGAGTCCGAGCACTAATTACAGCACACGCTGCTTTCGTAATGGTCATATCCAATTTTCCAGTAAACTCAGGATTGTGAGGTCTTTTTGTTCAAAATATGGACCTTAGGATTGGCAGAGTCTTGCTAGACCCAGTTCACGTATTCGTTTGATGAGAGGAAGTAAAAAAAAATGTTTTATTGCATTATCATTGACATTGATCGGTCTGCACGTTAATACATAAAATGCTTCGCTTTGCAAATTTAACTTTAACTATTATATTAACAAGCCATCAAACTGAAGATTGCGGTTAACATAAGCTGTATATATTGCTTTAATTAATAAATATCCGATACGCAAAGAGTCATTTAAAGGTTAATTTTCAAGTAATTGCTGTAAGAAACTGAACAATATGTAGCTAAATCTACTGAAACAAACAAAACTTAATGCAAAACTTTAGACGAAATTGCAAATACGGATTAAGTAAATTTATAAATAATTACGACTATGATGGACATTGATCAACATCAAATTCATAAAATAGATCATTTAATTCTTATTCGCAAACAAGTTGCATATGCTCTCATATACATACACTGCTGGTCAAAATCTTAAGGCTAATGAACATAAAGAAAAAAATATGCATTTTGCGTTTTTAGACACAACCACTTATTTGAGTAGACCTTCGAAAGATGAAAATAAGGGAAGGGAAAATAAATAAAAAACTTTTTTAGCATTTAATAATTTTTAAATAATTTTTTTTTATTTTTTTTCCATTTCCTTACTTTCATCTTTCGAAGCTCTACTCAAATAAGTGGTTGTGTCTAACAACGCAAAATGCATATTTTTTCTTTATGTTCATTAACCTTAAGATTTTGGCCACCAGTGTATTTTTGTGTTATATAAAATTAAACAATAATAGAATGTACAAGGAAAATAAGATTTTGGTAAATCATTTCAGGGTCCTGATAAAGACATGTTGATATTTTCATATGCAGGGAGGATCAGTTCGACTAGTGATTGTTCTATAATAACTACATATCTCGTGAGGTGTAGTTTGCTTTTTGACAACTAATACAGGTGGTTATAGACACTGAAGAAGGTAAACCATTCTTTTCAAATCCACAAAATGACATCTATTTGATAATATTAACCATATGAAATTATCAGATCAAGTTTCCTAACTGAGTAAACAGTTAAGAGCAAAAGTTGGAGTGTGTGTCAACAATCTGTTGCTAAGAAACAGACTTTGTAGAATTTTCTGGATCAAATTCATACCCATTTTCACAGAGGAAAGACACACATATGATGAAAGTAGCATAATGGTGTTAGAAGAGATCACTATTAGTATTCATACTGGTGTTTACGTACGATGAAATATAACTATGAATGCAAGAAGATGCAGTCTTGCAACGGTTAATATTGACATATGTCAGTATATTTGGGTATAAGTTACTCATAAAAAATGAAAATGTGTATCCGTACCGTTCTTAACTGGATGGCAGAAATAGGCTGACATGGAATAGATTGACCTATCCTAACGGAGTTGAATAAAATTGATCGTGGGAGTTCTTTGGTTTATTTTGCTCTTATACGCAAACTGCACAGCATTTAATCGGTCCATCGTAGTATCGAACAATGGTTATTAGCACTTTAAAACTTCAATTTAAACAATGAACCATTGGAGAGGAGAGGCAGAAAATTGTTTTCTAGAAAAGAAAATTCAAATCTATTTAATTAGATGTCCTAGTGAGCTCAGAGATGAGCCAGAGAGTTTATATCGCCAAAATTCGGGGTTTGAGCGTGTGTGTAAAATGTCAGTATATTTGTATAAGTAATTTTAGCACATGCGTCGATCGCTTAGCATAATACCCTGTAAATGATACGTAAAGTTTACATTACCAACTTTTGATACATCGACTACAATCGTTAGATACGTTATTCTTTGTCGCATTCACGTTTTTATTCAAAATGCCAGGACAGAAAGAAATATGAATATTGGCATCGTTTAATAACATGCGCAAATGATATATCTTTCTTAGATAAATGACTGAAAGTGTGTTCCAAGTAAACAGATCTTACATTTATGTTTTAGACAAACATGTTGATATGGAAATATTCGTATTCATGGTTTGTTTCATATATAATTTAAATCTATTTAAATTCTCAAAACATTTACAAATACAAAACGTTAAATCTAAAACTACTTATTAATGTTAACGGTCTTGTTCTCCTGACTGTGAAACATAGATTTACACAGAATTAAAATTGATGTTTACAACATCATGTTCAAATCGCTTCCAAAACTCTGAACCATTTCTATGTTTGTTATTAACAAAGACAGGTACATATTTCCACTTGTTTTAGCAGTGAAATTGTGATTCATTTTGAACAATCATCGCCAGTATAACAAATTCTTTCAAATGTTTGAAAACCACGTATTAAACACTATGACACATAAACACAAGAAATGAACGAACTTACAAACAAACAGTGAAATGTTTTGCAGCTTCTTAAGTTTCTGTTTGTTTTCGTGAACAACCTCGAAAAATTTCATAAGAACATCATTTTGGTGGTACAAGGTCGTTTATTTGTGGTATCAACATGTTTTCTATATACCAACATGCAGTACAGAAATTAAACAATGATAGATTGTATATACCACTTATGATTTAACATTAGATTATAGTAAACTATAATAACAGTGAAATACCTCATTAAGAATGATCAGTCACAAAAGAAGATACCCAAATGGGTTTTTGTTTAAACTTCATGCAAAGCTACACGAGGATAATTTGTGCTAGCCGTCCATAATTTAACACTTTAATACTAGGGAGAAGAAAGCTATTCATCGCCACCCACCGCCAACACTTGAGCTACTCTTCTACAAACGTATAGTAGGATTGACGATCATATTATAACTCTCCATGGTTGAAAGAACGTGCATGATTGGTATGACGGGAATTCGAATCACGAGTCGAGCGATCTAACAACAGGCCATGTCGCGTCATGAGTGGTTGATAAAGCTATGTTATAAGTTACTGTTTTTCTATTTCAAGCACCATAAGATTGTTCCTTAACTTTTACTCTAATTAGCCACTGTTAAACATCAATGTATAGAAATTCAAAAGTTAGAAATATACTTCAACTGTTTACTAATAACTTTCCAACGCGAATTTATTAGTTTATTTTGTAGAGTTTTATATTATTTCTGTACTTAAAAAAAATTAAAAACCAGATATAAACAGCAAAATAGTGAATAAGCTCATAATAACTTTATTTTTTGTATTCATTTCGGTGAAAGAATAAACGACAAAAAGACTTGCTAACAAATTATATTGATTTGTTTTATTCAATGTTGATTTTCACGTCAATAGCTGTTGTTGTTTTTTACTACGTAAACGGCATGTGTTTATAACTTACTTTATCCTACTCCAGTAATAACCGGATGATGTCAAAATGACTCTTAACTTACTACGTACAAATAAAACGTTCGAGTGAATGTCAATCGAAAACATACTTTGCTACAGGTGACTACAGTGTGTGAAATTAATTTCATGAGCGGTTAAGCATCTATAAGCGCACTTGCCATAATTGCCAAAACACACCTTTTTAAGTTACATGGTTTAAATCACATTTGTAACATCATATTTATTTGAAAATATATTTACAATGTCGTCCATTTATCACGGAAATCTCTTTCAACGTTATTTTTTATTGGAACTTCCTAGGATCGTTTTTTTGATGTGTTGTATGTATGTTATATGATCTGCTTTTATTCACTGAAGTGTAATGTTTATAATATTTTTCTTATACTTTTACTGCATGAAAGTTTCTTTAGTTGATGAAAAATAATTTAATTTTTAATTCGTAAGAAAGTCAAAAATAACGTCTATTTCAAGCTATAGTTAGGTACAACTGTTTATAAGTGTCTGCTTGTTAGTGTGTCGGATTGTGGATCCTCAGTGAGAGTCCATGGTTTGCATCCTATTACTGAAAAATTACGGTCTATTCTCTTAGATTCCTGGTGCTTTGTAAGAGTGACCATCAGACCCCACTATCAAATATCATAATGAGATTTATTTTCAATTTAACCAAAGATAAATTTTAAAAGACAATCTGTGACGTAGAGGCCCAATGTTTTTTTTGATAGGCCTTATTATTTGCTGTGGACTGTAGTATATGCTAGCAAATCAAAGAAATGCAGTTAAACCTCTTATATGATGTTTGAGTGATGTTAAAGCTTTGGTGAAGTTGAAAAGAAATGCAACATATATATGTAATCATAAAATACTTGGTCCATTATATAATACCGACTAATAACTTAAGTACGAGATCTAACATAATTCAAATACCAAAATTCATTTAGGTCACATTTACTAGCGATGAAAGAAGTAAAACTCGGTTAGTATTTGTATCTTTGTATAAAGTTGTTTGTTGTTTTGTTTTTGAATTTCACGTACAGCTACACGAGTACTATCTACGCTAGTTGTCCCTAATTTAGCAGTGAAAGATTATAGAAAAAACAGATAGTCATCACTATACACCGCTAGCTCTTGGGCTGTTCTTTTACCAACGAATGGTGAGATTGACCGTCAGATAATTACGGCTGAAAGAGCAAGCATGTTTGGTGTAATGGGGATTCGAATTTTCCACTCTCATATTACAATTCGAACATTCTCACCTGATAGACACATCGGGCCTAGAAAGCTGCTGTTAGTATTCTAGCCTCAGAATGTAAATTTTAGATAAATTGTTTAGATAAGAAAATCATGTTATCCATACGCTTATGTAATATTGTACTGCATTATATATACATAATTTAAGTAAATAACGATATAATATGAGAAGTCGTAAATAACGGGTAAGACAAGAAGTTTCCTTAATTATGATTGCTCGATTATTTGGAGTTAAGCACAAAGCTATACAATGGATTATTTGTGTTCAGCCCATCACAGGTAGAAAAATCCAGTTCCTAGCGGTGTGAGTCTGCAGACATTCCATCATAGTGCCATTGGAGGTATCTCTGCTTAGTATTGTTCTCTTCCATGTAATTTGAAATTATATCACTTTTAGATAACTGACCTTTTCGTTGGCAAACAATGCATGATGTGATAAAAGTAAAACGTTTCAGTAGGAACTACTTCTTAATCTGGTTCTAAAAGTTACTGTGGCAACCGAAACAATGTATGTGAATCATTTGAAAACCTCTTTATTTGGAAGAGTTTCAGTAGGTAACCATGGAAACTTATCAAGGAACGTCAATGTTTTGTTCTATATCCTACGTACTTGAAATAGCGACATTTGTATCTCAGATCAATGAATTCGTTTTTAATTTAGAAATTACATACAGTCTCAATTATACAAATTATGGAAAGCTTGTTTGTATTTAAAAAAATCGTGATTTTTAGATAGTTATAATGTGCTTTTTTTCTTGTTCCTTTACAGCAAAAAATATTTAAATTGTTTCTGTCTCATTTTTTTATCTTCATTGTTCTACTGTTAAAATATAATAGTGAAAGTTCTGATATTAAAAAATATATATCCATCACACTCGTACTTGTTGGATGTTCAAGGTTTTCTTCTAGACAATAAGAAAAAGATAAGCGTTAATTTTCATAAACTTTAAAGTACAAGCAACGAACCTTGAACAAAGTCGAGTGCTAAAGAAATGGCTCCATGATACAAATGCAGTAATAGCTGAGACTAATTTGGTATGTTCGTTTAATGTTTAAAAATATAATAATAGTTACGATAAATGTTATACTATTTAATAGCCATTCATTTTTATGGCAGTTTTGAAAAGGATTATTTTTAGTAAATAGATACCACTTACTGAAACATTTCAACAGAATGCAGATAAATACGGTGTTGTTAAACACAAGGTGAAACAGTAATGTGTTATTGTGTTGTTTTTGATGTGCTAACTGTAAGGTATGTTTCGAAATTTTAGTGTTATAAGCTATAGAGCTCATGTATGAGCTACCGACTAGCACCCATAATAATTAGAAATGTTATGCTATCTATCTTTTTATTCTATGATTTAATTTTCATCAATGTCTTATGAATGTTTTTATGAGATATATTTAACCCCACAAGCGAGTGAAGTTTTGTAAATCAAATATTTCCAGGCTATAATGTTGTGGCGGATATATTCACGTACAGACACTAAGATAAAAAAAGATGAAAAAAAAACAGAACTTAATCGATGAGAGCGAGATTAAACCGCCGCAAGCTATATCAGTAAAAATATAACCGCTTATGCAATTTCCTTCGGTGGAGTGCGCCTTACGTGATCAATGTAACAAAATTCTTCAAGCTTAAACTTTAAAACTCTAAGCAAACGTTAAATATCACAAAGGTAACATTAACGTGTCATGTTTTGCCACATTTTAAATATCCTAATATTACATTTCCATTATTAAAAAATGTAAAATGTCAGGTGTATTTTTCTGAACTTATAGTTTAGATATGTGCGTGCTGATCAGACATTTTGCAAATTGCTTTAAAACTATTTACTAGATTTAATAAAATAACTCACTTTTCATAAGCGTAATTTCACCATCGTTTCATTTAATGATTCTGAATTTAGGTAATAGAAGACCGAGCAAAACACGATGTTGAGGGCTGCTAGACACACACCATGCAGATTCCAGCTTCGGCTATCAGCCGTGGAGCTATTATAAAATGTTGGTCAATTCCACTTTTGTTTTGCTCAGTAGTAACGAGAGAGTTTGCGATGAAGAAAGGGGTGTGGACTAGTTATCTTTCCTTTAGTTTATCTCTTCTAAATTAAGGACGACGAGAGCGGATACCCTCAAAGTAGTTTTGCGCGGATTTCGACGATAGAGTTCGAAATTGAGAACGATAAATTTTGTTTTTAAAGAAGTGATATTTTTGAGTTGCATTCAATATAACAATAGACTAGCTTACAAAAATAAGAAAATCTTGTTAAACAAAATCACTTGTTCGTAAAACTAATTTAAAACTCCTGTAAAATTTCTCTCTGTATTCTTAAAAATTATTGTTTTATTCAACAAGTTGAGCTCTTAATGATATCGTAATGTCAAATACACATGCACTTTCTCTACCATACATATTTATATTTATTGTTTTTTTCTTTCTTTTTTCAAATGAAAACAAATAATTTGTGTATAATAATACACTAAGTCTAATATGACTGGTAAACTTTTAAATAGTATACATGTATAATTAATTCTAAATACAAACTTAATACACATGTATTATCTATCCAGTTTCTGAGCTCTAAGCATCTACTCTGATTTCTCTTAATTAGATATATGTGTTTTATCGTTAAACTCCTTTTCAATACATCATATATTTTTATTTAAATTATGTTATTCGTTTTTATCAAAAATAGAGAATGGTTGGCGTTTATTAGCGCAAAACAACCGGGCTATCTGCGACAAACAAACGGTAGGAAAAAAAGACACGTAAACGTAAAGTTGTTGCGAAATATAGAAGTGAATCAATATAAGAATAAAGAGACTTCAAAAAGCAGTTAAAAATTTAAACAAAATTTAAAACGTTAGATGCCAGAAAATTTTTAAAAAGCACATTTTAGGTTGACAGTGTCACTATCGCCAATAACAACGTCCAGTGTCAGGGGTAATCCCATATAAAGAACATGTCCAAAATATTTCAGAGTCGTAATAACGGCACGACAGTAACCCGTGGCCTATTGTGCCTTGAGTGTCACAAAGGCTACACATTGGTGCATCAGTTTTAGATAAAGAAAACGATGAGTTATAAAATGCTGTGACTAATGCGCAGTTTAGCCAGAACAACGATTTACTCCTTTCGATATTTATGGAAGCAAGATGGCGAAAGAGCAAAAAAATGTTTGATACAGAAAATTTTGTTATTACGTTGCTCATTCGAAGTCGACTGCTAACTGATGTGGATCCGAACCTTGGATATAGGACCACTGTCCATGTGTGGAAGATGCACGCCAGAGCAGACAAACTATGCTGTAGTGTCCCTCAGATCATTCCCTCTAATACCATTGTGGCCTGGTATTCAGGAAAAAAAAAACTAGATAGGTTGTTTGTTTGGTTTGCTTTGAATTTTGCGCAAAGCTACTCGAGGGCTGTCTATCTGCGCTAGCCGTCCCTAATTTAGCAGTGTATGACAAGTGGGAAAGCAGTTAGTCATCACCATCCATCGCCAACACTTGGGTTACTCTTTTACCAACGAATAGTGGGATTGACAGTCATATTATAACTTCCCCAGAGCTTAAATGGCGAGCATGTTTGCTTAACCGAGATTGGAACCTGAAACTCTCAGATTACGAATCGAGTGCCTTAATCACCTGGCCATGCCAAGCCAAACTGAAGAAAAGTATATGATAAAGAGAAATGGGTCAGTCAGTTTTTGAATATCAGAGATAATAGAGTGAGAGCTTACGTGAAGTGATTCCAGGGCCAGTAGAGAGCTAAATGTGTCGATATCAATTGTATAGTTTGTATACTGCATAGCTTCTACGTTATCCACGGGAATGAACAGAAATGGCGTACATTTTATCATTGAACACTGAACCTGTAGAAAGGATCCTGTTTGCAACCTCTGAACCATGACATACCATGGCATAGTCCACAGATTTGCCTGATATTTATAGAAATGGGAATGGAAGGATGGTTCGAAATATGCTCAGCAAATACAAAACGATGCTTCTAATTGGAAGTTACTGCACTGTTTAGATGACTCAAATAAATGTCAGATTTGTGGATGGTAATAAGCCAAGGTGGGATGGGCTGACCAGTGAAGAAGGTAATATCATCCAAAAAAAGACTCAATTCAGCTAACTGCACCTGGATACGAAGGCCAAAAAAAGAAACAACAGCAGGCCGTCTATTCTGAAAAATCATGGCCCACTGTCCATAGGAAAGGAAAATACAATCCCAGGTGGGATACTGTGGTAAGAATCGAAGTTATGGAATATGCAGTAAAGGCAGTTGCAAACAGTGGAGATGTAAAGGAGGTTCACGAAACTCAGTGGACAAACTGTGAACTGGAAAGTGTGGAAACTCCTTTTGCAAAGCAAAAGCCCCATATAGGGAATGTGATTCATCATCTTCAAGACCAAGATTCTGGCATCGCCATAGACCATTTACACATACTCCAGTTTCGATCAAATGAGGGTACAATATATCTTTATCATAGAATATCGATCCACTCCTCAAGAGATGGAAGAAAGGACACGAGGATGTTCAGTGCCCTTCAACATTTTATGTATGTGATGAAAGTCAGCTTATGGTCATATATAAGTTCAAGAATTTTGTCTTAGAAACCACTGGAAATAAAATATCACTGAGACGGAGCTTGGGATTGGAGTGGCTACCTCGTTGGCAGCAAAAGTGCATGAAAAAGATTTAAAAGAAAGGAAAAAGCAAAACCATTTGTTGTGGTCTTCTTCAGCAAAGGTTTGAGGGTGGTCTTAAGCAGCCAACTCAATAAACCTCATGTTCAATGACTGATACAAAACGTAGAAGTGATCAATATAGAAATTATTTCTAATGATAGGATGATATTGTGCAGTGATAGCATTAATCTTTACACTGAAAGATGTGACACTAAAGAAATAACCCTGAAGGAATTCAAGTTCTTGTGCAAAAGAATGAAAAACCTCGTATCCACACGGACGTGGAATCACCAACACATTAAAAGTTTTGTATAAAAGTGGGTAAATGTCAATGCAACTCGTACAAATGGAGATCTTCGAAAAGATCGTACCATTATATAGTATTGTAAGTCTTCTAAAGGTAAAAGATTATGGAAAAATGTCATTTGAGAAAGTTTCTCTAAACATTTTATGCCAAATCAGGTTGTTCATGGTGGATTACTGTCATTTGAACCCACACTGTGTGACCGAGAGAAGGTTGTTGTATTTGTGGAACCAAAGAAGACAAACATAAAGAATCTATTGTAAGACCTTACAGAGACAGTTCGTTAAAGTAATTGGGCAACAGTTTGAATGAAGTTTGGTACTTTTATCAGGCTTAGATAAAGGGAGGACGATAGCCTAGAACCAACCACTAGTGAAAATGTTCTCCTTCTAAATGTGGTTGAAAATAACCAGAAAATAACTATTTCCAATAATAGGATGATGTTGTGCAGTGATAGCATTAATCTTTACACTGAAAGATGTGACACTAAAGAAATAACCCTGAAGAACTTCAAGTTCTTGTACAAAAGAATGGAAAACATCGTGTTCACACGGACGTGGAATCACCAACACGAAGTTGAGGCAAAAAGAGCTGGTGCAACATCTTGTAAAGCATGTAATCAGGTCTGACTGATATACTACCAAACTGATAAAGAACAAGCTTGAGTTGCACCAGGTAAAAGGACGATTATAAACAAGAGGCTGATCGGTATGAAAAATAAGAGGCAATCACTTAGATGGCCATAAAGGTAAGAGTTGAAACAGAAGTGCTAGATGCACAATAAAGCTTTCGCCCTCAAAATATTAATGATGATCTGAGCATAAACAGCCTTGGAAAAAGTGGTAAAAGAAATTCTGGCTGTGAACTTAATCTCAAATTCCTTCTGGCTTTGACGTCTTACCTGTCGAGTATGGTCAGGGACTTGCTAAAAATCAATGTAATTTGAAAGTTTGGGGTATCTACGAAAGGTATACCAGGCCCGTTTTTGAGCTCTTCATGCCATTTGACAGATCGTTATCCACCAAAAACAATAATACCAAGCAAACGATGTCGAGGTTTCAGAAATACATTGAGCAGCCATCTGGATAATACAGTCAGTCACTGCTGACAAACAGCTCGCTGTCAATGTTATACAGATGACAACAGGATCAGGTTCAGAGAGAGCAGTGAAAGAGGGCCAGTTGACCTGATCTAATTTCCATCAAGGCACGTGGATAGGGTGGCATCGATTACGGCCAGCATTCTTCAAAATGTAAGAAAAATGATCAATCGTAGGTCGCTGTCTACCTTACAAAAGTAAAGGGGAGCACACAGAGAGATCAATAACAGTAAAATACTGATAATGTGTATGAACCAGTATGAAAGAGAGAAATTTTGTAATCAAAGAGCATACACCCTATGGAACGACTCTTACACCAATATTAGCACCAAAACAGAGGAAATTAGTGTCTGTTAATGTTCCTCAGAATTACAAAAGGAAAAAGCAACTGTTCAATGAAAGTAAAAAGGTCTGTACTGGGTGTAAACGCGTGGGTGGATGTTTAGATCCCATAGAAGGTAAAATGAAAGTACAGAATCTTCTCTGGGATGTCCTCTCACCACGCACAAGAATCCACTTCAAGATACTTCTTGTAAATATCAATAAATAATGTGCTTAGTGGATTATGGGACATGTAGGCGATTTCACTGATAATGACAAAGGAGCGATTTAGTTTTCATTCTCTGAAAACATTTTCTTTTTATATGCATATGTTTGTCGCTTTTTACTTTTTCTTCTACATAATACCACTGTATATTTCCTACACCTTGCCCCCTAGCGGCTCAGCGGTATGTCTGCAGACTTACACGCTAAAATCCGGGTTTAGATACCCGTGGTGGGCAGAGCACAGACAGCCCATTGTGTAGCTTTGTGCATAATTCAAAACAACAAGAAATCCGACACCTTATGCTTTGGGTGCTTTATAAAAATGACCATCAATCGTACAGCATGAATTGCTGGACGTAGAGTGGTGCTCATTTAGTTAAAATTAGATAGTGTTACCCTATACACAAAATAATAATAAATTTCTTGCTGTCATGTATCATTCTAAAGCAACATCATTTCTGCCATATTAATCTAGGACATGGAAAGTAAAACATTGTTAATCAGACTAAAGATGGAGGGTTGTTTGATACAATGACTTTTATCATGAGGTGGCTTCCGTTGGGTGTCTTTTACAATATTATTTTTATTCTCGTTCTTCATTTTTATGCTTTACATTATCGTAGATTTACTCAAAACTTCTGGTTTTTAAGAATGTGTTTGTTAGACAGTTTATTATAATTTAAAGTTTTAATGATTTGGGTAATATGGTTATAAAACGATAGTTAAATTATAAAGTCTTAGATTGTCTAAGCTTCTTTCTTTTCACCTAATAAAATCTTTAACCACCAAGAACCACCTCTAAAGACTACATTTTCCCATGAATATAGAATGTTCAAACCAGTAAAATTAAAATTTCAAACTTGCCATAACTCTTTTAATGGTCAGTCTTAATATCCTTATTATGTGCAACATAGAATACATTTTTGTAAGATATTAGTTACCACAGATACTATTTTCTGTAAAAATATATATGGTGCAGAATACATTAATAATGTTTTAATCTTCTAAACTGCGCGAATATGGGTAACTATTTCATCATAACGTGAATTATATTCAATTTGATTGAAAGACCTGTTATGTTATCTGGACATTGGGAACCCGGAAAGATTCACATGGTTGAAATTGTGATTTGTATAAAGGATTATGGGTATATTTTTCAAACACTACTACTTCTCCAAATCAAGAGTAAACTTAAAAGAATGTTTTTCATCAGGTATACAAATAGTATATGCCACATATATCTCAACCTTTTGATACCCTTCTTATCCACTAAATGTAAGTAATGACAATAATGTGTATTTTTCCAAGTCTTAAATTTGGTACTGATTAGTCACATTCCTAAAATACTAGTTACCTTGAAATCTCTAATCTACTAAGAATATTTAATACTATCTGACAAAAGGGGCAGTAGACCCTATCCGGTCTTATAAATCCGAAGACATACCGCTGTATTAGCAGGGGCAATAATATTGTTATTAAAGAGAGTGGATCTTGTAAGCTTAGATAGACGTTTGTAATAAACATAAATCTGCCATTCTCAAATTGGGGTATCATTTATGTCCAGAAGCTCATGATGTCAAAATGACTCTTAACTTACTACGTACAAATAAAACGTTCGAGTGAATGTCAATCGAAAACATACTTTGCTACAGGTGACTACAGTGTGTGAAATTAATTTCATGAGCGGTTAAGCATCTATAAGCGCACTTGCCATAATTGCCAAAACACACCTTTTTAAGTTACATGGTTTAAATCACATTTGTAACATCATATTTATTTGAAAATATATTTACAATGTCGTCCATTTATCATGGAAATCTCTTTCAACGTTACTTTTTATTGAAACTTCCTAGGATCGTTTTTTTGATGTGTTGTATGTATGTTATATGATCTGCTTTTATTCACTGAAGTGTAATGTTTATAATATTTTTCTTATACTTTTACTGCATGAAAGTTTCTTTAGTTGATGAAAAATAATTTAATTTTTAATTCGTAAGAAAGTCAAAAATAACGTCTATTTCAAGCTATAGTTAGGTACAACTGTTTATAAGTGTCTGCTTGTTAGTGTGTCGGATTGTGGATCCTCAGTGAGAGTCCATGGTTTGCATCCTATTACTGAAAAATTACGGTCTATTCTCTTAGATTCCTGGTGCTTTGTAAGAGTGACCATCAGACCCCACTATCAAATATCATAATGAGATTTATTTTCAATTTAACCAAAGATAAATTTTAAAAGACAATCTGTGACGTATTAAATCTGTTTAATTTTTGTTTATATATATTGTTTTTATTAAAATGCAGCAAAAACATAAAAAAATTAACTGCATTTTTATACGACCATTGTAAGTTATGCCCATAGTTTTTGTGTCAACTATGTTACTTTGAGGAAAGATGCCTAAACATAGATTACGGGAATAAGTGAACGGTCCCCATCTTGGCAGAACCCTCAATTGACAGCCAAGTTCATTCAAAGAATTATGCAAGTATTCACTTTGAAGTTGATATATTTCATAAATTCAAGTCAACATTCTTACCACCGTGATGTGTTGAAAGAATAGAGCTTGTAAATAAAAATTTCAATAACTGGTTTTGTTAAAGATTCTGATAAACTCGTACATATGGTTGAGCGACAATAGGAATGGCGCGAATATGTGTAGTCATGTTAACAATAAATATGTCAATACTGTTATGGTCAGCTATGTTACCTTAAATAGTCACAGTGTTTATACATTTAGTAACATTGTTGACAAAATTTA
This sequence comes from Carcinoscorpius rotundicauda, assembly GCA_011833715.1. Lineage (NCBI taxonomy): Eukaryota > Metazoa > Arthropoda > Merostomata > Xiphosura > Limulidae > Carcinoscorpius > Carcinoscorpius rotundicauda. The sequence goes on along the minus strand of CM022393.1, from coordinate 119,285,065 downwards.
ATGTATTATCTTAGTGTTAATTGTATCATGGCGCAAAAATAAAAATGTGTCAATAAGAAGCAAGAATGGTGCTTGTGCATTATATAAGAATAAAAAATTAAGCAACAAAATGTACTACTAATGAAATCTATTGTACGAACAGACAGTGTAACAGCGTTGACATATACGTATATACATTTTATGAATAATGTATTCAGGGAACTCATCAGTATTTAATTTAATATATGCAAACTAGGAGTACTTGCATTTGGTTAACTTGTATACATGTGCTAGAAATAAATATTAGTAAATAAGGTGGGGAAAAATTCGCCTTCAAATGTAACATTGTTGACCAATAAAATAACTTAGTTGATGTCTTAAGCACTAACTGACTTGCATTTCATTCTATTTATATATATGTGTGTGTAAATAGAATGAACTACACATATATAAGTCACTAAAGTATTAAAGGTAAAACACACAGACATTCTTTCCAAATATATTTATTTTTTTAAAATATGAAAAGAATAGATTTTAATAAATATTTGAACATGACATATAAATATAACCGACTTGATAGCTAATGCCATATAAATTCATTGTAACTTTGTTTATTTGCACATTAGATCTTATTTCACTCAATTTAGCATGACTGGTTTATCATGAATAAGTTTTGCATCTATAAAATACAAATTCCGCTGTATTTTACCGACTTATGAAGGCATTGAATAGTAACATTGGTTTACAGAATATTTAATAGTTGCATTTGCAGTTCCATAGGGCAGAATTATCCCCCTCCTCAGATATTACTAGTAACTTGAGATACTGGGGTACCTAAGTTTGGCATCCTAAGTTGAAATTTTTGGCATCCTGGAAATGTGTAAAAGTAGAGACATTGGAAATGGAGTGAGAATTTTAGCCACCCCTACGTCTCCTCTAAATTTTGGATCAGCCACTGAATAAAGTACAACGATAAATAAGTTATTATTAAAAATAACATGTGAAGCTACAATTGAAAACAAAATTATTGGTTTTAATGTAAATTCCTATTTATTACACATTTCCTTTACAGAATGTCCCTAACAGCAGCTGAAAAGCAGCGCTGTTATCGGCAAAATCGGGACAGATGCTCGATTAGAAGAGAAGAATACTTCCAGAAAAAAAAGAAAAAAATGACAAGAAATGGTGGCTGTCGGGAAGGTGAAACCTACTTCAAAGCTGAATGAACGAGAAAAAAGACACAGAAGAAGAACCTGGAAAATGTAACAGTGAAACTACAGGAAGAAACATAAGTCAAAAGCGCATGCTATTTCTTTGACTCGTCCAACCTTTCCTGTATCAGACATGCCTGGTCCTCTACTGCCCAAAACAAACCTGCAGAGTCCTGCCTCAAGAAAAGCAAAGTGCTAAGGAGATGTAAAAAAATTATAAAAGGAACTCATGAAATCAAAACGAGCTATTGAAAAGTATAAGAAGAGATGGGTGTGTGAAAGGAACAAGGAAATGTGGATTCTTCACGTCGTTTAACACGATGTATAGTGGGAAAGAAAGTGTGAGTGTAAATTGCTCCTTCATCATCGCTCCCCGCTAGTACAGAGGTAAGTCTTCGGATTTACAACGCTGAAACCAGGAGTTCGATTCCTCTCGGTGTGCTCAGCAGAAGCTCTATGTGACTTTGCTATAAAAAAACACACACTCCTTTACCAAGCACTAGCTGAAGAAATCCGAAAGAGGTACAAAGAATCTATTAAAGAGAAAACCAAACAATGTTATGCAAAACTATGCACCGGTAACATCTTGAGAAAGCACAGTCGTAAAGAACTGGCACAAAAGTATTTGAGATTTTCAAAGAAACGCTGGAATCCTAAGCTACAAATTTTATGTTGAGAAGAAAAGAGTACAGCTCTGAGTCAACATGAAACAGAAAACTTTTCATCAACTTTTACACACGAGATGACGTGAGCAGAATGACAGCAGGACCAAAGAAAGAGTTACATTTGGAAAGCGGAAAGAACATAAATGCGCCTGAATGACAGCATGGACAACCTCCATACAAAGTTTCCTTCATAAAATCATAGCATACGTATTTGTAAATTACTCGCCAATATGTAACTTCTTGCAACGAAACAAAAATCATCAAGTTTGATAACAACTGAAAATCTAGACGAACAAGTGGTTTCTGATGTTAACAAGAAATATTGCATGTAAAATGAATGAGACATGCAAAGTCTAAAAATAGATATCATTCCAGATTACAACAATGTAATACTGAAGTGGAACCAATAGAAGAGCAGTGTGGAGAAGAAAGAAGTGAATAGCAATGGGCAGCTAGGAACGAAAACCAAGCAAAACAGGGAAAGAGCTACATTGGAATGAAGATGTCAGCTGAGTGCAAATGAGATGTCAGAGGAAAATCAGTCTAGAGGAAATATGTTAAAATTAATCTCAGAGCCATGCAGTGTGAAAACAAGAGAAGAGATAAGAAAATCAGAATGTACAAATTTAAAATTGCACTTTAAAAACCCGGAAAAATAAACATCTGAGAAATATGGCCAGTATGGAAAAAGAAAAGCATATTTTGTAAGAGTACTGCGGAATATGAAATGCACCTCATATAATCAGCTAAAGGAAAATGCTTACAATACAATAAAGATATTCCACATATCTTGTTGAATAACTTTAACCAAAACCAACAATACCCAGAACAACCAGTAGATACTGAAACAGTGAAAAATGTCTCAAAAAATTATCCAAATCTGTAGACGTTAATTGCGTTTGGAATATCAGCTTATAGGGATTATCTTACCCACATGGGTAGTGTTTTTTGCTTTTGGGTATGAAGAATCAGCTGTGGAGATCCGGATATGAATCATTCTTAACTTGTTCAGATCCAAGAGCTGTATCTAGATCCATGTTATTTAAGGAATGGGATAGACATCACAGATAAAGATTATTGTTTTGCTGTTTTGAATTAAGCACAAAGCTACACAATGGGCTATCTGTGCTCTGCCCACCATGGGTATCGAAACCCGGATTTTAGCGTGTAAGTCCGCAGACATACCGCTGAGCCACTGGAGGGCCACAGATAATGAAGCAAAATATTTGCCACTGAACTATTCTGTGTATCGGACCATTTCATGCAACCTAGCCAAGGACATTTGACTCCCAATGACAAAAAATATTTATGAGACAGGGCTTTAAATATCACAAAGAGTTATTCTTTCATGAGAATATGGCAATTGTTTGAACTAGCATCTGTCCTGAAAAGGCCGATCTTTAGTGTGTATCCAAAAAAGGGGTAACCAAAATGTGAGGTAAAACCTTCACAAACTAATTCATCCTAGGAGCGCCATTTCACATGATCCAGTCTATGTTATGTGGACACCCAATAATTTTGTACCCATTGTTAAACTAAATGAGCAGAAGGAAGAGTCAGAATCTGAAAGAGCCAATGGCTCACACAAACCAAAGAGAACATACCTAGACAGACCAGATGCAGCAGTGAATGCAGATGACGGCACAGAGACAGAGCAGGCAGATGATAGCCCGTAGACAGAGAAGGCAGATGAAGGCTCAGAGACAAAGAAGAAAGATAATGGACCACAGACAGACAAGACATAAGATGGATCAGATACAGACAAGGCAGAAAATGGGCCACAGACAGAGAAGTCAAAAGAAATAACAGAGATAGACAAGGCAGAGGATGGACCACAGACAGAGATGGCAGAAGATAGATTGGTAAAAGCATAGAAGATAGAAGACAGACCAGCGACACAAGACAAACCAACAACAGAAGAGAAGACAGCAAACAGACCAGCAACACAAGAGAAGGCAGGAAACAAACCAGAAGCAGCAGAAGAGACATAGCAGAGACTAGCAACAATAAAAAAGACAGGTAAAGAAACAGAGACAGTTGGAGAAGGGACATGCAGAATCCTTACTTTAAAATGGAATACTGGAAGAGGAAGTGGACAGAGAAACATTGTTGGGTAAACATGTTATTGTGTCATATGATGGTGTGCCCTACTAGGGAATAGTTATAGATTTTGATGACCGAGATGTGTCCGTTAAATATACGTACAAAATTAGACGCAACAGATTTTACTGGCCCAGGCCTGTTTAGAATATGTTCTGGTAGGCATACAAAAATGTTCTTCCCATAATTCCCGAGTCACGGTGTGTGGAAATTCGCCATTGTGAAGTTGATCTGAAAATATGAAAAGATTTACTAAAGCATATGTCAAAATACTACACTTTTAAAGACATTTAAAATTTGATATGAATAATCAAGGTTACACTTTAATGTTATGAAGGCCAAGATGGTATTTAATTTAAATGTTTAATTTTAAACTGATGAGAGGTTTTGTCAGTTGTGTTACATTTCTGTACACAATAAAGATAATATGATATTTTATACTTTTGCATGCTTGACCTGTTCAAAATTGGACAAAAGAAACTTGTATTAATTTGATTACATGAAAGGTATTTGATAGAGATAAAGTAAGATAAAGAAATATTACAATGATATGACTGTGGAAACATTATTGTCAACTATTTGATATACAGTACACTGTATTATTTTGTTTTTGATTGTTTAGATTTTTTTATGATCTTTCAAAATCCAATTATATGTTGCATCACTTTTTCATACTTGGTTAGTTTTGAAGACATTATTTCCTATTTATGTCAACAAATAATGACTTTTTTAACTAAACTGTCAACTACATTAAATTATTGTCAATTATGTTACTGATGTTGTCAGTGCTGTTATCTCTATTGATTTGACTATTTTTATTAGCCAATTTGTGCAAACTCTACCGTATTATTTAGATAATAATAAGTTACATATGCAGTAAATGTTTAAATTTAAAATTATCTTATCTTATACCAGCAATAGAATTGTTTTAAAAATCAAAATTACTATCATGTAAGTCCACTCTTGTATGACTTGTTACTGTGTTAGTACAGATTTCCTCATGTATAAATTTATGTCTGAAAATGAGTTGCTGTAATTCTTGTTTAAATTAAAGAAAACAATCAATTTCTATAAAAATAAAGAAGTAGACAGATTATTAAATTTAAACTTGGTAACCGAGTTGACAAATACTTTGGACCCCAATCAATAATTGTCTCTTCAACAGATACTTCTACGTTGAAAAGTGATGTCCTCTGACATATTTGTAATTCCCAATGATGATATTATTTTTTATATAATAAATCTTTTTATTACAATAGGTTTTTATTTTGTTGATGTTTTTCATGTAATTTTACTCCAATCTGAGAATGACCGAAGTGCTATGTCAGCCATTTTAATGTTTTATTTCGCATTACAATAAAGTGTATGATACTATCAAAATGACACAAAAATGGAGCTATGCATCTAAATAAACTACGAAGATCTGTTAACGATTTGATTTTTAAACTTACATATATCGACTCTCTAAACTTAAATATGTTTAACTTTGTTACTATCAGTGATATTGCTTATCGGTCCAGCAATACCTAAACACGCTCCATAAAATCCAGATACTTTAAATCATAATCTGCGTATTTTGATAAATAATTAATTAATTTTATTCTGACAAAAATACACTTAATTGATAAAATATATTTCTGTGTGTATAAGTATGTTTTTTTTATAGCACAACCACATCCAGCTACTGCTGTATCCACTTAGAAGAATCTAACCCTTGTAAATTCATAGACCTACCACTGTCCCAGCGGCGGATGTATATTTTTGAAGATTCTCAAATATTGTAGATAAGGGTAGAACGTAATACTGTTTGTTTTTTGTTTTGGAATTTCCCAACAAAGTCATCACCACACACCGCCAACACTTGGGGTACTCTTTTACCAACGAATAGTGGATTGACCGTCATATTATAAAGCCCCCTCGGTTGGGAGGGCGAGCATGTTTAGCGCGACTCGAGCGCGAACCCGCGACCCTCAGATTACGAAGCGCACGCCTTAACGCGCTAGGTCATGCCAGGTTACGTAATACTGAGCGATAATTTCTTAATTTAGAAAAAAAAGAAAATTAGCCCAGGTAATTATTGCTTTCTTGGATTCTCATAAGGATTCTCAAAAAAAAATCAGGATACTGTAATAATTTCATTAATAATAAGGATACTGTAAAAATTTTATTAAAAATTAGGATATTATTATAACTTCATTAACGTTAGAATATCATAATATCTTTATAACTTCAAATATTTAAGTAGCAGATACTTTTATTTTTGCCTAAACAAATACAAATATAAAATAGTGCTTTTAAAGGATGTTTTTGTTTGCTATTTTCGTTTTTGCTTGTCTAATGAGAGACTTTAACCAATGCAGGTTTTCCTGTTTTATAAAAATAGCTTATGAAAATAAATGAATTCCACATAAAAAATGCTCTATTAAATTTTAATTTATTTATTGAGCTAAAACATAAACATTGTTACTACTTTTTCTAAATAGGGGCCGCTGTTGACCAGTTATTTTCCCTCTAGACATTGACTTTACCAAGAATTCTTGGTAAGATTTAGAAAAGTATAATATTCGTGTTCAAGTGGCACAGTGGTATGTCTGCGGACTTACACACTAAAAACGGGGTTTCCATACCCGTGGTGGGCAGAGCACAGATAGCCCATTGTGTAGCTTTGTGCTTAATTCTAAACAAACAAACAAACAGTAGCTGCACCTGTTGAGTCAAATGCTTAATTTCTTACTGAGTTTATCATTGTTAAATTTTAATCCGTTAGTAAAAATATTACGGTCTACCAGCTTAAAACCGAGGTTCTGAAAATTATTTAAAGAAAAACGACAAATTTACCAAGAAACAAATAGGAAAGGGTAAGAATATTTTAACGTTATATGTGTTACTGGCCCACTAATAAACATAGAATGCTTTCACTGATAGATATAGAATGCACTTTTCTTCAAGATTTGTTCTTTGTTATAGTGCATTTTAACATTATATACATTTTCTTTCTTGTTTTATCAAAGAAAGGTAAACTATTTCTTTACTTCCTTTCAATCTTTGTAAAATCAAAGGTAATTAATACATCTCAATACTTAATTATACCATTAAGATAAAACAGACCAGTGTCAGTACTTAACTGTTAGTGATAACATTACAACTGTTGACATCTCGTTATTAAAACAAAAAAGTCAGCGTCACAGGCTGTACAATTGATCTTTCGTACTACATATTCCGGGCCTGTCAGCGAACGGTTGCCATATTGTTACTTATAACAAACACTGATCCACAGCAAAGATGACTGACACAAGAGAAATATAAAAATAAAAACAATTTTCTGAACGTATGCTAATAATTTCATATTAAAAAAAAAATCTAATATGAAAGACTTCTTGTTTCTTACAAGGTAACTTAATATATCGCCGATGTCAGACTTTTATGTCAAAAATCTTTCTGTGTTAATCTTGCAGTTTCTTGGGTAGGCATATTACGGTAAAGTGTTTCTTCACTCAAACGAAGAAGAGAATTGTTTCAAATATGCGTCCTGACAGTTCTTTTATTAAATATGTTATTGAACACTACATTCTAACAATATCATGTTTGGGTGTAAATATAGCTTATTAGTATTGAATAATGACAAGAGATATTATTGAATACTCGTTTTTTATCTTATTTTAAAAGATATCTTCGTAGATGAAAACACGGGTGGGTAAGTCTTTCATAATTTCCGAAAACTTCAACTTTTTGTGATATAATTGTAGTTACAATTACAATAAGACACGCCTAGTGTGGATTACTAATCCTAAACCCTTATCGTTGAATCGCCGGAGGTCTGTTGGATGACTAGTAAATAAATTCTAGAAAATATTCAACACTTATAAAAGGCTTAATTTATTCAATATTTAAACTTTACACAGTTAATTAATTATATTATTTAGATATGCTTTGCATAACACAAACAAAGATTTTCATTAAACCATCGGGTGTATTGGGTTATCAAAAACGACTAAACACTCTTTCATTAATATATTTAATTATCTTTAATCAAGAAAGTTACGTTACATGAAATGAGTAAAGATATTCATGAAAGTACGTTAACGTGGGTGAATGGCAAGAAATGGCTAATAAACTTTTTAGCAGTTGCTGCGACACTTTTAATTAATTAAACCTGCTTTTTCAAAATTCAGAATATATGCAAAGTAAAGTAGTTGTGTACATACTTTTTCAATACATTGTGTAATAGTTTCTGTATGAACTGCACTATTGACAAGAATATTTCTCCTTCTGTCTCGGTGAATGTGTGTGTAACTTGTATTTTGTCAGGCACCCTATTCCTCATATGCCCCATGGAAGATCATGTGGAAAAAATTCAAGTTCAAACTCCAGCTAAATTTATATATTACTGCTATTGTGGCGGAAATTTTAAAAAAATCCATTTCTCCATAGAAAGTAACAGCGCATTCTTTCAGATATGTTAAGCATTTCTGTGCCCTTTCTAAAACTGTGTGTGCATGTTATGTTATAGAAAATTTAAAAACTTTTTGGTAAGGACGTAATGCTGTCTAGCAATATACAGGGTGGTCGCTAGAAAAGCGGAAAATTTGAGGGTCAGATGAGATCATGAATAAAATGCGTGCTTACTCATTTCTTTTTTGATTTCTTTACATCATGAATAAAATGCATGATTTTAATATCATAAAATGCATTTTGAGCATCTATGAGTGTAATATAACATATGCCTTTAAAAATTTTGTAAAAGTTATTCTTTGTAAAAATAAATAGCTATTTGACAAATTTTCCGCTTTTCTAGCGACCACCCTGTAGTTAGCGTTAAGTAATTTCAAAAATAATAAAGGCCCAATAATATTAATAATGGAGGCAAATGGATTGTGAATCTACAATTTATTTTGCTTTTATTTTATATTACCATCCCACAAAGATTAGTTAAGAATGATCCACATACCTAGAAGTAGTTAGATAATTTACAGACAAACACACGTAGTTTTGCTTTATATACACATATACTGATAAAGATGTTAAAGATTCTTTAGCATTTCCTTGAAGGAGTACATTAAAAGGTGGTTTTCTCAAAAATTTCAATTAAACATTTTCATTATTAGAAAAAAGTATTGGCTTTTTATTGAATTACCTTCTTGCCCTGAGAAAATCTCGTTCTAAATATATCTCTTTCGAACATCATATGTAGACTCTGCTTCACAATCATAAGTTGTTTTGAAATACATCCTCATTCAGCAGCAGCAGCAACCCTGCTTTCAGCTTGATATTCTCTATCCTGTTCTTCTCCAGCAGAATTTTTTACAAATGATTAATCCTCTCTTCTTCTTCTCATTATACCACAATTTTCTTCTTGTGTGGCAGCAGATCCATCAGCTTCTCTTGTGCTCTTCTTTAGCCATCCTTTTCCTATCTTCAGCTTTCCTTTTAGTAGTTTCTTTTGCAGTCTCTTGCGGTTTCCTTTCTTTCATCCTATGGACTATTATCAACTTCCGTGGGTGCAATGTATATGTATACATATATACTTTTGTTCACATTACCTTCACGTGATTAAGTAACTGACTGTGATTGACAGTGTTATAAAAATATATTTTATTTATTTGTTTTAAAGTATTGGCGCCATCTATGAATATAGTTAACGTTAACTTATGTTAAAGATAATGAAGGCTGAATAACAATAATAACAGGAATTGAGATGTTATGAACCGCCATTAACATGTCCTTTGTTCCAATCTATAATCCTATAAAGTTTCATCTAGATTGGTCCAGCGAACTACGTGTAGTTATTTTGCGGACAAACAGACACTTAACATAAATTTTGGTGCTTTATATATGTAATACATTATACATTACTTTGATGGGTGAATGGTAAGATTACGAATTTAAAACGCTAAAATTCAGGGCTCAGTTGCACTAAAGATCAACAATAAACAGTATTATACAAAAATTACAACTAATCTGCTGGGACACCATATTATTTGCTATTTCATCATGTTTTCGAACTGAACATACAACTTACTGTTAAAGCTTATAAATGGAATTCACCTGCATTCTTGACAAAACTTCACATAAGCAATAACACCAGCTTACAATTCTAATGTAATTATTCATTTTTGCACTTATACCTGAAAAACAAAAACTTTATAAATACACGGGTTTAATCCTTTATGGTTGTATATTGTAAAGAATAAATAGCTATTTAAAATATATGAAGATCACCAAACTTCTGTTTACAACTTCAACAGTGACTTAAAGGTAAAAACGTCTAACGTTCTAATAATAATTACATGTGTTGTTACCACAAAGTAGAAGAAAGGAAGGAATTGTAAAATTTATCTCAAAGTACTTGTTGCAACTATTTACAATTTATGACACAAAGACACTTGAAGCATAAAAGTATGTTAGAATGTTTGAAACTTGAGTTTTTCATTGAGTTTTTTTAAATAGGAAAGTTTATGATCTATTACTAAAATGAGGCAATAACGTTTTAAAATAATGATTTTGAAACTGTAATCACTAGCTTTGTTAATACACTGTACGTCTAGAGGTTTTAGGCTATATTATTACTACAAAAGACCAATCAATATTATCAATGAATAGTATTTTAAATTTTTCGTTGATGATGTTTTTTAAAGTAGTCTGTTCGTATGGGTCGTAATAATAATGCTATCAGTGCTGTATCTCTGCTGTGTAGGAAAAGCTTTTAAAAATTCCTAGTTGCTCCAGAGCCAATAATTTTTAAAAAAGTATTATTAATTTAGGAATATTTTAAATTTGTGTCTTTAAAAATGAATAAATAATACACCATGTACATTACATTACACTCTAGCTAAATGAGTAGGACATATCACTGAAGATGTCTGACATTTCAAAATGACTTCAGTTGTAGTTAAAATGGTATAACTGTGTGGTAGCTAATATTGGAAATAAAGATGAAAACTCTCATTTCGAACAAAATATAATATCTGCATGACATTAAAAACATGAAAAATATTAATGTTAATACTATTGCTTTATTTGAAAATAACATTAATTTTGGTGACACTTTTTCTCTTCACATTTTGGTTAAATTTCTGAACTATTTATGGATAATAAGCATTCCTCGTTTAGCGGTTAGCAGATGGTAAGTCACATCAAACATGCTCGTCCTTCCAATCTTGGGGGCGTTATAATGAGACGGTCGATCTCACTATTCGTTGGCAAAAGAGTATCCCAAGAGTAGACGGTGGGTGGTGATGACAAGTTTCCTTCCATCTAGTCTTAAACTGCTAAATTATAGATAATCCTCCTGTAGGTTTGCGCAAAGTTAAAAAAACAAACATATGGTACGTATATATCAAAAAACATTCTCTGGAGAACTGAAGATATCAGATGCAATTTTCATGAACCATGCTAGAAGGAAACTTTAAATCCATTAAGATCAAGTACAAATATCATTCTAGGTTTGTAGTCTCTTCGGTGGATGTCATTCTGAAAATTATGCATTGTTATCTTGTGCTTGCGTTATATTAAAATGCCTATGCATTTGTCCCATTGAATTTTACCTCAAAGTCTCCCATTGGGGTAGAAGACTGTCTTCCTGAGATACGTGCTGTACCAGTCAAACTATGTAGCTATTACTGCTATGTAGACTACGTTTTTGATCATTGAGCTTCGTCAACTTTCTGAGTTTCGTAGTCTCCCCAGCTCCAGGAAACAAATCGTTTTCTGTTAACCAGCTTTATCTATGAGTGTGTTCGCTCATCTTTAAGTGTTTCTGTTTTTGTCAAGTTTTTTGCATCATTTACTTTGGACCCTACTGATATTTGTTTCAGTTTCTTCCATTATAATGGATTACAAGCCGTGATATTTAATTAAAATAATTAGTTGTTTAATATACCTTTTACGTAGTATCCTGTTTCTCAATGTCACGACACGTTTCACACCTACTTTTAATAATTTAAAGATAGAGAGAATCCCTCTTATCTGTAAGCTCCAACGCCTATTATTTTATTATTCTCTGTCTCTTTTATCATCTGAACTTATATTTTCAAATAGCTATAGCTAAGCTTCAGTGTTTGTTTCTTATCATATCGAGAGTAGCTTAATCGTTAGTAAGCCTGAGCTTTGAATCTGAAAAAACGAAGAAGACATTTCATATATTGGAGTTATTATTGCGCTATAAATGTAACAGTGACATCGTATTATTTGAACAAATAAAAGCTGTCCATAGGTTGATAAAAGGTGTTAATGGATTGTGACCTCCATTCTAATCTACCATTTCACAGCTATGGAAGGCCATGCATCAATAACCCTTTGTGTGACGCTACGAGAAAACAAATATCCTCTGACGTTTCTTTCTTTGGAAAATATTTCAATATTTTTGATAGATTTGTTGAAAATTGAGGCAAGGATTGATTCTGTATGAAAAATTGCAATACGATAAAATATTCTTCGTAATTTATGGTGTGTGTGCATTATAACAGCAACACTGAATATTTTAGCGTTTATTGTGTGTGATATGATGCAACTGATAGGATCCAGTTGACCAGTAGTTAGTTATTAGACACAGCTGGAGTTAGCCTTAACAGCTTTGCCATAAATACAGGGTAATTTGCTCTACAAAGGGATTTATTTTTTATTTTGTCGGCAGAAAATGTGCATTGTCACTTATGAAATTTGTGCATGCCTGCAGTTTACGTATACGTGTATATTAAAAGGCTACCTGAATAGGTTTTGTACCTTTCTACTTTGTAATTCATTTAATTTTTATATCAGAAAATACATAGTTTTAACTTAAAGTTGCACGTTTGTTTGAAGTCAAGCAAGCACAAAGTTACACAATGGACTATCTGTGCTCTGCACAAGACGGGTACCAAAACCCGGTTTCTAGCGTTGTAGCTACGTGAGTGCAAGAAACTCTTTTATGAAAAACCTCATGAACTATAGCTATTGACCAAAGCCGTTGTTTTAGAAGTAAGGTATGCAACTTTTAGTGAATTGTTAGGAAACAAAACTGAAATGTCCTCCAATAAGCTGGCGATGTAGATTTTTTTACGTATATTAATTAATATTTGTGTTGTTTCGAAAATTTAACCTTATAAGTTAAGAGCTTTTGAAACCCACTCTTTTAACTACAGGAATATACAAAGTTTTGTTATGAAAGATGAGAAACATGTCTTTTAACACAATCAATGCTATTTTTTTTAATGTAGAGTAGGGTGCCACTTTTTCGGTGTGTTTCAACGAATAAAATACTTCATTTTCCCAGTCAGTGGCAACTCTGAAGGCTTATAACGTTAACACTTTGTGTAAGGATACCGTGCTCTCCAGTAACGAAGCGATAAGACAATAAAAATCAAGTTTAGATACCCGCACTAGGCACAACACAAATATCCCATTTTTTGTAGTTCTGTGCTCAACACCAAACAAACAAACTTTTGAAAATGGAAGTGAAAATAAAATGAGTTCGCTTAAACACTTTCACTAGCATAAAATGTTTTTGACGAATGACAACGGATAATTAATTCACAAGTATTTATTTGATGCCTGTGAGTGTGTCACTCACTTGGATTAAGTTACTTCAGTAATGTCAAAAATAAACGTAATCTCAAAAACCATAACTGAAACTGGTTTTATAAGATTAAATATAAATACAAAACTCAGTTTATGAGCATTTTTGTAATTTTGTAATTTAATTAATATATAATTAAACGCTCTGTTTTTCTTATTGAAATATTTAACAAAAGAACTGCACCTAGATGATGTTTAAAAACAAACAAATGGTGTCAACATAGTAATCAGATTATTACAGTGACACAAAAACTAAATTATTCAAACAAATTAATTAGTTCATAGACCTAATTTTTTATTATTAAGAATAGTTTAAAAGTAATGTAAACAAGAAAGGTAGCTAATTTAAGTTAAAGAAAGATTGGGAAATGAAGATTATATATCAAAATTGCAAAATTAAATAAATTGTTGATTTTTGTTATTAAGTATAAAGCTACACTGAAGGTTATGTATGTTTTGCCCATCACGGGTATCGAAACTCGTATCTAGCGGTATGAGCCCGTAGATTTACTGCTGTGCTAACGGGAGGAGCACGGCCAACAATAATGTGTTTCGATGGAATTAAATTGAACAACAGAAACATTTGCTCTGGAGAAAACTCAAATGATTCAGAATAGTTTGATGGCGCTGACTTCAAAAATGTTGTTTGAATTTATCCACCGCCTTTAAATTTTGTGTTATTGTAATATCTCAGTATTGTAACAATCTTATGTAAGCTACCACTCGATTAACTCAATACAATATATTTAGGCACTGAAATTAAGTTTACATGGACAACTTAATGGGCAGAAGTCGTGTATTTTCGATAACTACAAACACTGACTTCAGTGTATTGGTGTAAAATTCCAAATGTATTGTTCACATGTGGTATTTGTCTCGGTATAAATGTTACGAATTGTACTATTTCTGTTTCATTCCCAGGATCACCGACACAATGAAATGTTAACGGATCCAGCTATCGAGAACATTAGAAAACTCCTTCGATCAAATATAAAATGAGTGAAGTCAGACACTTCTCTTTATCATTTACTTATCATTCATTCAGATGGTCAGTTCGTCTCACTCAACATACAGTTAAAACAATGTTCTTCCTCGCATAATAACCGCGATATAATGAAATTTTACAGAGCTATGTTTCTTAAAGTATTTTAATATTTAGTTCTGTAGACATAAATTATTTTATATTTTTAGTAAATCATTCGAAATGCTAGCTGCCTTCAGCTCAAGTAAAGTCAGAAAATCTAAAAATCACCCAATCAATTTTTGCTACATTTGTGTAAAATATATAAAAATTTCATGAAGGAAGAACATCAAAAACGAGATAAAGGTAACTTAGTATCACTATTTTGGGGGTAAATTAGTGAACAAGATAAATATTGAGATTTGCCTGTGAGTTGTACAGTTTACACATGTGACTTAACATAGCGGCTGTATAACTAAAAAGTAAGTATGCCACTTGCAGTTTCCATGATATGGTGTGAGTCAACAGACCAATATTCAGGTAAATATAAACAGTAAATTAAATATTCAGATATTGTATCTGTAATGAAACCGGCACCTTATAGGGATTGTCTTCCTGTGCCACACCACCAGTGAATTAAGAAACAGAAAAAATTATCTTATGAAGAAGAGAATGAATCACCTCTATCCTCTTCATTTAGTAATTCTATTCTTGTGGTTTCGAAACATAAAGTGCCTCATCTGATCACATAAGAAGAGTTAAATGATCTTATTTATGATTTGTCTATCAAAGCAGCATGAGAAACTAACTTCCTGGTTTTCGTTTACAACCAAGGAATTTATTACACATCAAAAACCTTCTTCTCAATACAGCTTGTGAGATTTTCTGTTTGTATACAAATGTTGATGCACTATTAGGTAAGAAATATCATCCTCAAGAATGGAGACTTTTTGCACAATGGGAACAGTAATTTTATCGATGTCTGTTTCTTATGCTGTGAACATGAAAGAAACTTTTCTAACTTTGGAGATTATTTCTTAAAAGTCATTTTTAATTAATGAATAAAGTTATTAATGAAAAAATATTCTTATTATATACAAGAATAATTTGAATAAATCTAACATATTCAAAGTTTAAGAAAGATCAAAATTTTCAACATGATTTTTTTTTAAATTAACATCATCAAATTTTTCAGAAACGGTAATTTTTTGTTCTATTGCCCACGATTAGCATACATGACATTCTCAAAAGTTGTGAAATCATAATGTAAGATGTTTCATGTAAACGAGTAAATAAAATAAATAACCTTAGAGATGATAGTCCCAAGGGTCCAAGCTACAGGTGTAATGTGTATCTTGAATAAAATATACAGAGTACATTAGCGGAAACCAATAAAACTAATATTTTCACAGGTAGGGTAATAATTCGTTATATGAAATAAAATACTTCGAAGTTTAATTACTTTGCATGAAAGTTTATTCTCCTGACCAATATTTTTTTTTTTTTTTTGCTAAGAAGAACTATCATTGCTTTTTACCGTGTTTAGAAACGATAAACTTATCAAAATACTGACGTGCTTTTAAAGAATCAGAATCAGGTTTAGGCTTAGTATGGGGGATTTTTGGTAGAGTTATGTTCATGAAGAATGTCTAGGTAAGAATTAGCTGTTCACTTAGGTTCTAATATTTGGAAAAGTTATTTCAGTTATGTCTCAAGAGGGTTTTTCTTTAGTTGTTAAATTATTTTTTGTTTGTTAAGAGAGTGGAAAAAACCAACTAGGTTAAGCTTAGAAGATTGAATAACCAATGATAAACTTTGGTCTAGAGCAGTTTAATTACGTTGTGTAACCGATATTTGGACATATTTATGATGATGTTATTACGAGTAAGAACAACACTACCTTAGTGATTAGTTTTGTAGAAACAGTGTGTTTTCTTTGGTTGTTTCATAGAGATGGATGAAAGGATTATATCATTGGAAGTTTCGTTAATGAAGATCAACCACCTGGAATAGTCCCTAAACTCATCCAATCAGTGACAAAGGTAATTAAACAGTTTTATGTTGGCTAGCGGCTTCAGACTGGTATTAAGAGAACTGTGTTCTTTGATAAATTTCGATTTTATTAAAGCAGTTGTTAGCAAGTGTGAAACATTTTGCTGCTGTAAAAACGTTTTGATGTCTTTCGTTATGAGAAAAAAACAAAACTTACTTAAACTGTTTATATCATGTCGGTTTTAACTGAATCAGTAAGAGATACATTTATTTTTTTCACCACAGGATTTGTTTGTTTCAGTGCAAAGCTACACTATAGATTTTATAGCTTTATCCATCGCGAGGAATTGAACCTCAGATTTTAGCCTTGTAAATTTGTAAATTTACGTCTGAAACACGAAAAAACACTTTCTTGGTTTAAGACAAAAATTATGTAATTTCAAATAAATCATATATTTAGTGTCGCTAAAAATATTACCAAAAAGAAATTCATTATTATTAATTTTGATTGTTGTTGAGTACAAAGCGACATATTGTATTAGTTTAGCGTTATAAGCCTTATTAATAGCGAGTAAAGCAATATTACTCCAAAGATTAAGACATTCAGTACAAGAGAGCACTTTCGTTCACATTCAGAAATTTAGCACGAGTGTGGTGTTTCATTGCTATATAACTTCAACTTGTTCATACCAAAACGCTTTTGAATACAAAATTCAAACATTTTAAACCAAAGTCCATTTAGGAAATCAACTAGTTTTAGAAAATAATTAAGTACAAATGATAAATTAGGATTAGTATAAGGCAAACATATTTGTTAAATGAATTATGATTAATTCAAGACAAAAAAATGCTGCTGCTAAACTTAGACGTCCAGCTTGCCTGTCACTACCCTGGCTAAAATAAGAGGCATATGAAATTAGGTTCAGCATGTCCTCAATGATGCTGCAGTGACTTTTATAAAAATAAAATTCGAATTTCGATTTGAACCCGCTATCCTCAGATAACGAGTAGAGTACCTTAACCACCTGGCCATGCCGCGCCCACATAATAACATTATGTAACAAAAATTTTACTTTTTCTTGTTCCTGGGCAGAAAGTGTTATTTCTCAATTGCTTATGCCTAAAGTAAATGGAAAAGACCTATTTTTCTTTTCAAACTTTGCTTTTGTGACCTGGGAGCGTATAACGAAAACATGATGAGAGACTACATTTGGGGGTTGGTACGTGAAAGTTATTTACATTACAGTCGCAAATCTTCAAAACTACTCACTTCTAAAATTTTTGTTTATTTTTATATAACTTTAGTAAAAAACATGTAAATCTTAATTCATATCTTGTTTTGTTCAGACCTCATGTAAATGAAATCGTGCAAATTTGCCCGTTTTTACATAGAAAATAGATTAATTTCTAAATTTCATCATCCAAGTCACAAAAGCAAAGTTTAAAGGACATAATGGCCATTTTCTGTACCTTTACAACATAAGCAATTAAGAAATAACACATACCATCCAGGAACACAAAACTGATAGTAAAATCATTAAATAAAACTAGTTTATTATAGAAGCTTTCAGATGCCCAGATTGAGGTCCGCATGACCTTAAGTATCCTTTATGAAGGTCTCCACTCGACCGGTTGCAGCGGCTCAGCGGTATGTCTGCAGACTTACAACACTAAAAACTGGGTTTCGATACCCGAAGTGCGGAGAACAGATAACCCATTGTGTAGCTTTGTGCATAATTCCAAAAGAACAACAATAACAACCGAGTTGTTGAATAAATTTTATAAATAATAAACATTTTTATTTTATTTCATATTATAAAAAAATAAACATAAAATATTTGTGTGTAAATATATAATATTTTGGATGTAAATATTAAGTACATCTTTGGGTATCGGAAAATAAAATTTTGGATGCGAATATTGGTTCGTCTGATGATGAGAATATTTCTACAATGCTGAGACATTTTATCCAAAGTTTGAGTCGCAGATCAAAGTAACAACCACTGATTTGGTTTACACTTAAATATGCTCATAAGAAGACGTTGTGTCTCATCTTAACTCATACGCTTATAAGCAGGCATTGTGGGTGATCTTAATTCATACACTCATAAGAAAGTAGTATCGTTCATCTTAATTCATACACTAATAAAAAGACATTGTTTGTGTCACGCTAAAAACAGATAGAAATTGTATTTATGGTTCATCTTTACTCACCTATTTATAAGTAGATGTTGTATGTGTTCATCTTAACCCACATATTCATAAGCAGACATTGTGGTTCATCTCAATTCATACACTCATAATAAAATACTGTGGTTCGTTTTAATTCATATACTTATAAGTAGACGTTGTTTGTGTTCATTTTAACTTCTATACGCATTAGCAGACAATTTATAGTTCATATTTACTCATAAACAATGTCTATTGTTTCTGTTCGTCGTACGGTGTTAAAGCCAATGATTTCGAGAACAGTGTTTTTTATTATTTTTTCTCATTACATTAGATGCTTCTTCTTACCAAACTGTCTCTTATTTATTTGTAAAAAGAAAGTTTTTACTTGCATAATATTTATTTTATACCTTATACAGAAGATGTACGAAAAAAACTACCTTTTTACCGTGCATATGTATAATCACAATACTTTATATAAGAAAACTGGTTAATAACGCATAATATTTCTTTCTAAACTTTAGAAAACATCTACTGTTAAAAATAACCGTTTTTGTTGGGTTTTTTTAGATATATGCACAAAGCTACAGAAGGTTGTTTGTGTTAGCCATCCCTAATTATAAATTCATATACTAGAGGGAAGGCAGTTGATTAACAACAACTAGAATCGACTAAAGCTACGGTTAAACTACCTGCCATTTAGCATTTTCCTTTGAAAGGTTGTAAGAAACTTTTCATTCCACAGTGATTTACACAAGCAACCAATTACAATTAAAGAGTTGATAAGATGTGAGAAACTTACACATTTATGGATGTCAGGAACTGAACTGTTGTATAAAAGTATAATCACATCATCCATAAGTTTATATTAGCCTTACATCCTTAGTGTTATGAATCAAACATCTTAAACTAATGTGAGCGTTGAATTGTCGTTGTAGCTATTCACAGTCAATTAAATAGACGGTCAGCGTACACGCATTCATTATTTAAGCTAAGTGACCACTCAATTGTCCCTATGCTATTTTTGACCTTCGAACATGTGAGAACTCTTGTGGCTCAGCATTAAGTCTGATATCATGCTAAAACTGGTTTTCGATGCCCAGTGTAGTCAGATCAAACTTCAGGGTTATCTGCTTAGTTCATAATGGGAAATAGAACCATATATTCTAGCGTGTTGAGTCTGTAAGACTACCGGAGTTTGACGGAAGGAACCTTCAGACAGTTGAAGCTTCATTCTTCTAAGAATACGTAGTAGCATGCATACAAACTATCTCTTTGATTATAATATAAACCTGTACACATATTAGTGTTAAAATACCCCTCTCCCATTTCAAACCTTTTCTTCTTAACTTAAATTTTATGCTTAACGAAAATGTTAATTTCAGGTTTTGTGCAGGTATTTTAAGTCTTCGTCCTCAAAATACATCTTCATCGTCTCAGGTCTCAATTTTGAAGTAACTCTTGTTTGTGGATATAATAAACTTAATATTCATTATGCAAAAAAAAGAAACAATAAAGCAAACTGCTTAACATCAATGTTTATTTTATAAATCAAATGAAAAAAAAAGTTTGCATTACTTTATCATTATGGAAGTTTTATATTAAGGCTTGAGCGTTAAAACATGATTATCATTTACCTTTAATTTTTCCTTTTTTACATTTTAATGCAAAATGACGTCTAACTCAGATGCTGATAAGGGTAAAGTTAAAATGAATTAAAACAAATATTGCATCGCTACTTTGCTGTTGTTTTTATAATTTGTTAAAGTAATTTTAATTTTAAGTTGTTTAAAATGATTCGGACCTTCGAAGGTATACTATCAAATGTGTATGTATGTGGGTCTTGGTTGTTTGTAATTAAGCACAAAGCTACATAATGGACTAACTGTGGTCAGCCAGCCACGGATATTGAAAACCGGTTTTTGGCATTGCAAATCCTCAAACTTCCCTTTACGCTAGTGAGAACGTTGTGTATGTTTGTCACATGCATTCTGCTATAACATCCTTAATGTGATCATGGTGTTATAAAATATTCACGAAAAGCGACATAAAGCTATCTCAATAGATAGCATCTAATTTTTAACTAATAAATTATAAACAAATGACATCTACTTAACAACACCCACAGCCAATTTTGGACTATTCTTGTTTGATCGAATAATGTAACTTGTCAAACATTCTTATATCACAGCCACTGCCCCAAAATGGGGAGCGCGTTTTTGCATATCACTTATTAGAGCATGCTATCAGTTTAACTTACAAGATGCATGTGTGATAACGGTCGAAAATTAACTAGTTAAGAACGAATCTAATTCGGCCCAGAGATAGTCAATGGCAGACCTGAGACAAAGCGAATAGTTTCTCTTATTATGATAAAGTTTGCAGTTTATCTAGGAATATTGCACGAAAAAAATGATTTTCTTATTTATATAGAAAAAGCGTAATATAAATAAAATGTAAAGCAGTGAAGATGCAGATACGCAAAACCAAGAGAGCACTCTTTTTTTAAAAAAAAGTCTACTTTGAATTTTGCACAAAACTACAAAAGAGCCGTCTATAATTTAGCAGTGAATGACTAGAGGGAAAGCAGTTGGTCATCAATACACACCGCCAACTCTTGGGTTACTCTTTTATTAACGAATAGTGGGATTGATCGTCACATAACGACACACACAAAGCTGAAAGGGCGAGCATATTTAGTGGGACTGGAATTTGAACCCGCAACTATCAAATTAGGAGTCAAGCCCCATAACCACCAACTAATCATGCCAAATATTTTAGACAAAAAAGTTAAAAATTTATAATTGGAACGATTTAAGAATTTTTTTTTGTGTATGGAAAACAAATGAAACGACCAACGGTACAATTCCTGCTACGTTGTCTGAGAAACCAAAGGAACTCGATCTTCTTATTACCAATACAGTTCAAAAAAGAAGATAAAACATAAGAGGTACTGGCTTTAAGTGATCTAATTATTGATGGGTAGTGCAGCACAGATGTAAGCCTTTGAATTTTAGTTTCTCAGAGGTTACTGGGAATATAAATTATTATGTCATTACATATTATTACGTATCAATGCATGGAGAAGAAATACGGGTTTAGTATTTGTTTTATAAGTTTCAATGTGTTTTTGCTAAGAGATTTTTAACACAGCTAACTTTTTATCATTATCTAAGTGAATAAAATATTGGAAAAATGGTCAGTACTTTTACGCTGACATATTCTCAACATAAACTCCTCTGGAAGAATTTCAATTGCGGAAAATTTTATAATCTCGGCTTTGAATGAACCAATAACTTCTCACTGGAAATCTATATCTGTTTAACTCTCCTTTCACGGCTTGTGTACACCTGCCTACCGTTCCATGGTCGCAGATTCGCGATTTTTTTTCTTGCAGCGTGCCCCTTAAATATTATGCATAATGATTACATCATATGTTAACCACAGTCGCCTAAGCCAACATGGTAACATTTCATCCAGAGTTAAAGAGTTAAACAAAAGCTAGGGCATTGGTAAACCATATTTAAAATTTTGGTTTGTGGAAGCCTTGATAACTTCCTAACATTTTTAATGTATGTTTCCTTATTTTTTATATATTTGATTATTTTTATCTTATTAGGAGAACAAAATACCTTAGAAGAACTAATCACATATATTTAAGTAATTTACCTGAAGATGGGCTTCAAGAATGAGCTGATTCAGTTAGTTACTTCCAGTAAGATTCAAATTGACGGCTTGACTGCTAGAAGAGACGTAAAAGATTACTCCGTTATCACGACTGTACTCCATGTATTATATACACAAAATACATGGTAGTACTCAGTTGTCACAACTGTACTCTACGTATTACACACACAAAATACATGGTAATGATTATTCAGATTGTCACAGCTACTGAAGATTAATATTACTATAGCACTTTCACAGATTTTTCCCTCTCAAAGACCTAGTGCCAAAGTATTTAAAGTTTTTTCTGAGCAGCTTTAAAGGAATAATTTACACAAAAGGAAGTGAGAAGTTTTTGTTATCGTTCTCTGACTTGAAAAAATTCTTTGGGAAGAATTGTTACACCATGTTTCCCAGTTACCACTGTATCCATTAAAATGTATTGATACTGATTATACCTTGATACCAGTTACGAGAGGTCTACGACTGTTCAATAAACCACCATCAAAAGAGTTAATGGAACAAACTCATTCCAAAAGATAGCAATTCCTGTCAAGGCTGTGGCTTTCAAATATTTAGTTGGTCGTGCGATATGGCAAGATATGTGTTTTTAAGATAACTATTGAGAGCAAACAGTTACAAAATAGTATTGACAACGATAAAACAATGTTTCCTTCATACACTTAAACTAATGAAGCTTTTACAAAGACATTGGAGAAGCCAAGGTAGCTTGCAGACAAAATGGAAATTAGTGAAATTGTTTATTTGCAAAGATTACAAATTATCTGATGAAAAATGCAGTCTTCATACAACAGATGTGATGAACCTATCCTTCATTCACCTCAAGCCAATTTCTTTAACAAAACTGTCGACACAGTCGTTTAAACTGTGGAAGAGAGGTTTTAGAAACAATATTAACATATATCATGATTTAGCTGTATTTTTGTATTGTAAAATATTAGAAAATTGGCACAAAATACTCACACTCAGTTGTAGTTTTTATATGATTTACTGAGACAACGTTGTACCGATAAAGGTTTTATCAAAGCTTTCAGAATGGAGATTCATACAAGAATATAAACTTCGTTAGGAAACCCTCCGTTTGTACCTAAGCATGTGTGTCACGTTTGATCCAACTAGCTTTTGAGAGGATTTTGATCAGTTTCAAACATAGGGTCTCAAGGAACCACAAAGAGGGCAGGAACACAAAACTCTCCCGGGTGACCTGTTGGGCGAATTTTAGGATACTTACAAGATTGGCCACGCCATATAGATAGATACAACATCAAATGACATTTTGCAACAAAAATATTGGGTTTCTTAATCAGTTTATTAGATGGCGTTAAGAAACCGATGTTAGTATTAGCTACTTTGAAAATCATGTTGAAAAATATATTTTTAAACGTAGATTAGCACAGTCATTTCTTAATGCAGTAACACACTTGAAACTATACTGACTTTGCTCATCACCACTGTTGGTAAATATAGATTTTTTTTCTAATTGATTACTACCTAGATAAGATCAACCAAGACACAAACTGAATACGACTGGCCTGGAAATTCTTTATACTCTAAGAAAGTCCTATGTGTTGTTGCCTCAATATAAATACAAAACTGATATTTCCATTCTATTACTGTAAAATAGTGATTTAATATTATTGTCACATGTTAATGTTATCGTAAAATTTCCTAAGGATTTGATAAATAATTATGTATTTGTATTCATTTGTAGTTTTATAGTTCTGTTTTAGAAAAAATAGTAAATTTAGAGTGGAGAGAGGTGTGTTTGTTTTGAATTTCGCGCAACGCTACTTGAGGGTTATCTGCGCTCGCCGTCCCTAATTTAGCGGTGTAAGATTAGAGGGAAGGAGTTAGCCATCATCACCCACCGCCAACTGTTGGGCTACTCTTTTACCAACGAATAGTGAGATTTACCGTCACATTATAACGCCGCCGCGTCTAAAAGAGCGAGAATGTCCGGTGTGATGGAGATTACGAGTCGAGCGCCTTAACAATCTGGCCATGCCGGGCCGAGGAAGAAAGGAACATTGTAAACGTATCTTGGACAATGAAATAGTTAGTTTGTTGGGCATATGATAAAAAAAACATATTTGTTTAGTTCTGAATGTGTCTTTTAAACTATTTTTATCATGCTTAGACATTCCTAAAAGTGAAATGAATATTCAACAAATAGCTTTAAAAGGTAACCTTGTTTAATTCTATCAGATTATTGAATATTACATTGTAAATGTCGGAATTTTAGAGAAAAATATGAAACAAGTACATCTTTCGGTTTTTGTTTTATTTAATCAAAATAAGGTCCTTTATACACAATATACTCTTGCAAACGAGGTGTAAGTTTACAAATGCTATCTTTAAAGAATTAGACGTCCTTTGATGCAATGAAGAATTCTAAAGCACTTTTAATTGACCTTTGATTTATAAACTGTTACGTTTTTTATGTTTTATGTTTTTCGTGGACTAAACGCAACAGAAAGACACAGATAACAGCTTGTATAATTTGTTACACTAAACTATTATATATGTAAAAGATATAACATAATTTACATAACAACAATGATAGATATTAAGTTTAAACCTTCAAAATTAATTACAATACAAAATGGTACTGGCCTGTATCTAATAATATGATCCAGAATGAAAGTCCAAAAGTTCAGAAAAGAAATCCAAAATTCCGGTCCAGAGTGTGAATTTGGTCCCACGAAGAAATACCAAAGTTTGAATGGAGAATGACGAAGTTCTTTTTACGGTGCTTCTTGATGAACGTCTCAAACTTGCCGCCTTCCAATTTTCCCAGTCTCCCCTAAATAATCCGTACGTGCCGACTCTCAGCACAACCAGTAATTCGAATGAATCGCAAAGATTGACGAGACAAAATTACAACTTCTGTAGATCTAGCTTCAGTCACAAATCCAAGTTGAATAAACTCACAGCAAACACTTAAACTTTCTCAAACGAATGACTGACTCTTCTTTTCTTCGAATAAAAACTGACTCTTCCTTTCTCGCATCTTCGTCTGTTTATATATTTGTAGGCCTATACCTCTCGAACCATCGCGTAACTTCCCAACATTCCAGAGAAATCCGCGCATGTCCATTCTTGCACGAGACTTGTCGTCTAGACACTAGGCCGCCACATTCCATTCATAGTCAATTGATTGATCTACCTAATTCTAGAAATTTCTAAATGTTATTTTAAATGAATAACAACATATTTTTAATTGGTTTAAACTTTGAAACAATAATATAAATATGAAAATATAAATAATAGAATGAAAATTTAAACACAACACGACATGTTGTCGTTTACAAAACAGTTACATGACATTTACATAATAAAACATATTTTTTTCCTTTCAAATATCCAAATGTTTAAAAAACTGATAATCTGTAAGGGAAAAAAGTGATGTATATAGTGGATGAGGTAAAGTTTCATTCAGAAGATCGTTCAGTTTTTGGACATTAACGCGTGAGACATGAGGTCGAGCATTGTCATGAAGCAATATGGATCCACTGCTATTGGCTATTTCTGAATGTTTTCTTGACAAATTTTAATCATTATTTCAAGTTCACAACAACATTTCAAGCTGTGATTGTTTCTTTTAGGTTTAAGAATGAATAATGGATCATACTGACCACAGGGTTCTTCGGGTAAAGATAAAGTTTCGGTGCTTCTTTATAGTCAAACCACTGTCCAAATCGTTGTACAAAAATCAATTTTGTTTTTATCACAGATGATACTTCTATGGAGAAACGGTTCGTTTTTGCTGCGAATAAGGAGTGAGGAACAAATTTCAACTCGTCTTGTTTGATGGTTTTCAGTCACTTCGTGAGGTACCATTTTAGTAAGCTTTTTCACCATACTAATTTTTCAAGATGTCAAGAACTATAAATAATGAACATTAAGTTTGTTGGTAATTTCTTTCACCGTTTGACATACATCTTATTCAATCAAGGCCTTTATTTCTTCCTCATTAATATTACATTGTCCTCATCTGAGGACACCCTCGAGATTCATTTTGAAGGCTTGTGTCACCAGACCCATTGTTTTTTGTTTTGTTTTTCTTTTAAATTAAGTGCAAAGCTTCTCTATGTGCTATTTGTGCTCTACCTACTACGGGTATCTAAACCAGGTTTCTAGTGGTGTGAGTCCGCTAGAATATATCACTATGTCACAGTGGAACACACCAGAACGAAATCTCTTAGCTAACGTTGTGCTGTGCGCTAATTAACTGTCATCACTAAATGCATGATTGATATTACGAGCTGCTGTCGCTGCATTGTGGTCAAGATTGAACTCGTACAAGAGAGTTACACGAATATTAATTTTATCCGTTGTAATGAAAAGTGAATTTGAAACGAATCAGACAATATACAATATTATTCTGAGAAACTTACAATAATTATTCTCTTTCAGCCCCTAAAAATTCAGTTTCGGGTTTTCATGTGTAATTTTAAAACTCAGTTGTTAAGGGCTGAAAGAAAAGAATTATTGTAAATTTGTCAGAAAATGACAGTTGACGTGATATCTAGGTACCCAATTAGTTTCTTTGTAGTTACGCCCAAAGCTACGCAACAGGTTACCTGTGCTGTACTCCGTGCGGGTATCGACACCTGGTTTCTATTGTTATAAGTCACTGGGCTTGTCGCTGGGAGCTTTCTATCAATTATTTTATTCTGTGTAGATATAAGACATAATGAGGGATACGACAAATGCAATATAATAATAAATGAATGCTAGGAAATATATTAATAAGAAGTATAAAAAAATATGCGAGAGTATGTGTGTTTGTATTTATAGCAAAGTTACTTGGAGCTATCTTCTGGTTTTAGTATTGTGACTTTGTAACTTCACCGCTTTTCCACCAGGGTACAAATACGCCCGAAATGTACTGGCATGAAAATTAGTCTCAAGAATAAATAGACTAAGCTAAAATGATATTGGCTTGTTTTCAGTGTGAAAACATAGATAACTTTAGGTAAGAAAAAAGAAATATTCAATTGAATTTGAAGTACTTTTCTTCTTAAATACAGCACCTAACATAATACTAGGAAATACACTTGTAGGTACGTGAATGATGTAATGCCTCGGGCTCGTATCACGCTTCTTAGTGCCATTTATTAAAAGATAAATTGTTAGGGTTTTGTAGGTGATGTGCATTACTGAAAGACATTCGTATAGAATAGAAGATTGAGAAGTCCCACATCTATACTATAATACACAAAGTTGGTAATTCGACTCAAAGATGGATGTTATGCTCTAGCCTGTCTGTATCTCCATTAGGAGGACCTGCTTCATATTGTATGGTTGAGAAACAGTTATAGCTCTTTTGTACTGTTTATATGGTGATAAATGAGCATTACTTTCCTCTAAACTATACATAATTCACTTTTTGACCTACGGATACGAGATAACTTAAATCAGCACATTGAAGTTCACATTCTCTCGGTCTTTATCTATATAAAAAAGAAAGCCAGAAAATATCTCCCAAGGGTCTGTTACACGTGCATAACTATAAACTGTTAATTATATGGTTCCATTTGACTTTATTTAACTGATCATGAGATGTCACTATATAAAACAGTGTGTGATATGTATTCCCCACACATATTAGGGACATTGATCTAATTATTATGCATATATTCCTCTTTTTCTTTCTAAATGAGCTGTGATTAATTTTGTTTAAAGTTCGGATGTAGCTGGTGGTGTATCATCATATATACCATGTATAAAGATAATTTTCATATACTTAACCATAATAATATCCCATGTTGAAAGAAAAATTCGTAAAGAGATTGAACTGTACAGATAAATTCATACACATTTTACTCTTCTTTGTAGCTCATTAATTGATTGACATCTTTATAGATTAGTAATTATGTGTAGTGTATGAATAATTTTGGAATCAACAAAAGTACGATGGTAAATTACAGTCTTTTAATAACAATGTTTTAGGTTCCTTTGAAACTGTTCCCTCATTCACAATTGAAATAACTTCAAATTTTACACTTTAATAAGTAATTTAATGTATATGTATATACACATGTATAAGTAATAAGACAAGCTCTCGTAATGTTTATACATTTTTATGCACGAATTTCATATGTGCTAATGACATCTTTGTAAACCTGATCCCCAGGCATCGTAATGGCGTACTTTTTATGATCTTACTTAAGTAAAGTTTGCCTATTACAATGATTATCCGATAGAAGCTTTGAAAGCTTTTACGTGTTTGATTCTATTTCTGTACCCACTTCCTGAACTGTGGCAAATTCATCTAATTGTTTGACTGTTACGTTTTTCATGTGGACTGAACGCAACAGAAAGACACAGATAACAGCTTATATAATTTATCACAATAAACTATTATATATGTGACAGATATAAAATAAATTACGTAACAACAATGACAGATTTTCAGTTTCAACCTTAAAAATTAATTACAATACAAAATGGTACTGGCCTGTGTCCAATATAATGATCCAAAATGAAAGTCCAAAAGTCCAGATCAGAAATCCAAAATTCCAGTCTAGGGGTAAATTTGGTCCCACGAAGAAATTCCGAAGTTTGAATGGAGAAGTCCAGAAACAATTCTCAGTCCAATAAATTTGACGAAGTTCTTTTTACGATATCGTTGATGAATGTCTCAAATTTCTCGTTTTCTAACTTGTCTCAGTCTCCCCTAAACAGTCCTGTACGTGTTGACCTTCAGTATAACCAGTAATTCGAATGAATCGTAAAGATTAACGAAATAAAATCACAGCTTTTGTAGATCTAGCTCCAGTCACAAATCCAAGTTGAATAAACACACAGTAAACGTTTAAATTTTTTTAAACGAAGACACATCTCTTGAATCGAATAAAAACGAATGACTGACTCCCTGACTCTCCTCACATCGCCGTCTGTTTATATATTAGTAGGCATACTGTGTTCTCGAACAATCGCGTAACTTCCACAGAATTCCAGAGTAATCTGCGCATGTCTGTTTTTGCACGAGACTCGTCTAGACACCAGGCCGACATACATTCTATTTATAGACAAATGATCGATCTACCTAATTCTAGAAATTTCTACATGAATAACAACATATTTTATTGGTTTGAATTTCGAAACAATAATATAAACAACACGACATGGCATTCCAAACGCTTTATATGTAACATTGACACAAATACTTCTACAATGAACTAGAATGGAGGTTCTAGCATGTGTATGTCATTTAGAAACGTTGTTGGCCTACATAACCTAATAAATATGAGGTATTGCACCATTAACTATTATTGGTCTAATCATTTTCCGGTGTGGACATGTTTAGGAAGGAGGTTTTATTCAAATACTCCAATAACGAGTTTAAATTTTAGTGGATACAGAATTCGTCGGTAATCAAACACACAAATCTGTTAATGAATAATTATTTTATTTGATCACCTGTGTAACTGTGCTACCTTTACAAACGGCGCTCGTTTTATTACTCTGCCTAACATTTAGTGATACTGATTTTGTGATATTGGTATTTCTGAATACCATAGTATCGTCTATTATATTTATTCTGGTAGCAATGAACACAAAAAACTATTAGTTGAAACCGCGTTTATTATTTTAATATGCCGCTGCAAAATACTGCAAGTTAAGTCTTAGAATGTACAACTTGACCAATGCTGTACAAACTCTCCGTTATGCGTGGTTATCAGTTACGTGGATGTCACATTTCAAGACCGCTTTTAAGTATATCAAAAGAACAAACGGAAGCAGTTGTATTGGTAATTGAATAGGCATGCGATTCAAAGGAATTGCTACAAATTTACTTTATTTAGTCATTTCTATTTCATAAGATCAACTGTTCATTTCTAAATTGGACTCGAAGCTGATGACAGTTTGTGAGAATTCGTCAATTTCATAACTTCTTTACAATATGTTGTTATTGGTAACATTAGGTGTGCACAACATCATCAATTGCTATGTTTATTAGGCATTATTCTGTAGTACCTGAGTTAAGGGGTATGGATCCAACGTTCCTTACTGCTCTAAACGTTTTGTTGTGCCAGTAATTCGGCTTCCAGTGACAACGTTGAATGCTCCTCTATTTAAATTCCTGTGTGCTTATCTCTACATTTTCTGAGCATCTTGTTGTGTCAATATTTATACTCACAGAGAGTTATCATACACACTAATAACAAATCTAATCTAAATGTATTGTACTCTCACATTTGTCTTTGGAATTTGCTAGGAAGACACGAACTTATATTAGTATATGAATATCGCTCTTGTAACGTGAGATTAATAACCTTTATAAACAACGGTTGGATTTGAAAATTGTTTAATGGTCTTTTTTTAAACATGAGGGGGACCTATAATAAAATTAAACATATCTTCTTAAACAGCTGTCTCCACTGATTCAACAGAAGGAAGAACATCAATATAGTAACTTTAGTATACTTAAACATTTTAAAGCAGTTTTGTATTCAAAGTTAAAAATGTGATTCAAAATGCGCCATATTGGATATTTTTAACACTATTATAAGTTTCTAATTAGTATTAGAGCTCGAATCATACAACATTCTTAATTTGAAACAAATACACCTGTTTTATAAATAGAGAAACACTTTACAAACATTGAAGCCTAGGTGATGACCTGTGATTAAACTGTAATGTGATATGTACAAGAAAAATTTTCAGTTTCATATTAGGAAAAAAATCATAAAAAAAGATTGTGTTCTCTAGCAAACTTATATCCAGTGTCGACAGTATAATATTAAATTCACCAGCTTTAGCACAATGTTTTTTTTTACACTTAGTTAAAATTTGAAGTTAAGAAAAATTTAACTAAAATGTTAGTTTTATATGGAAACTAGCACATAAAAGCTTAGTTTTCCTCCGCCTTCAAATAATGTTTTAGCATATCGTTCCCCTGGTAGCCCACAGATAAGCGTGAAAGCATATAACGCTAAACATTCGATTTCCATAACCTTGGTGTGCAGCATACAGATTACCCACTGTGTAGCTTTGTGTTAAGAAACAAAGAAATAAGAGTACCTTGTCTTATGTATATATTATTCTAAAGCAAAAAATTTGAGCGATTACATGGAATGAAACGAAAAAAATAAGAATAATCACGTGTACGATCTAAGTTAGTTTGGACTGTATGACATCTACTGGAAGACTAAATTTCTAGAGGTTAGGCATGGATTAAAAGGTCGGAAAATGCAGCTATTAGAGATGTGGAGCGTGGAATACGTACGTTCACTCTGTTATAGGAATCGAGAACTAGAATAAATCTTACATGATATAATATTATAAAAAGTAGCTTTTGTGGTGAGATTTAACATCATTATTTACAGTTATATCTCATATTCTAATCATTTTGTTATTCTAGTGTGGAAGAGTATATAGTTAATAAAAACGTTTTAATGCATTTTGTATGTAAATGAGAGTTTGTCAGAATGATCTAACGTTTTCCTTGTTTTTTGTACCGTACACCAACAAAAGTTTGTTGGTATATAAATTTTAGTGCTGAAATGTCAAATAAGAATATAACTTTCTCTAATACTTGTAAAATCTTTCGTCTGATTCAACTACTATTTCTATACAACAATTTTTCTAAAGTTTGATAATTGTACTGTAGAATGTGAGGTGAACCATCGTTATACGCTTCAATTTACATTTTTGTACTTCCTTCTTGCACTTTATTTCTACCTATTTTGCAGTGTAAAAGCGAATCTGTAACAACACAATTGAAACATATTAAGTACGTTTTAGTACAGAGAAATATGTGACATAAATTAAGTGTACAAAGAGATACATGATTTCAACTACTGCCTGCAGAGTAGTTTTCGTTGAAGTGAAAATATATTAATTCAAATATCAGTTTTTCACTAGAGGGAATTAAAAACAATGCTTGCGTCAGGACAACTGATACAACTAGATTTAGGAACTGTTTACATTATCTAAACTCAAATGTTATTAAGAACTCAGAGAGTAGGAAGTCCATACGAGTTTTGTATGTAATTATCCACGCATTACCTTTAAATCTTATACTGCATAATAGGAGAAAGAGTTAATACTGCAGAAACGGCAAATCCTTTATAACTTTCAGTTAAGAAAATGAGATAGGCTAATAATTACTAATACAAATGTAAACCTTTGAGTACGGTTAGTTTTCGCGCCCTGGTTTCACAAGAGAATCATGTTAATGATTACCGAAACATTATTTTATACGTTAAAGTTGGCTTTATCTAAACAAGCCTTTCTGATGATGACATTATATCCATGATACAGGTTTAAAATGTGTTTATAATTTTTTACTTTACTGTTAAAGAAACTTAAGGAATTTTATAATCTGTGTATCCATTATACATCAGCTAATCTAAGTAACATGCTTTACTCAAAGTATATCCGATTTGAATTTGTTTAGTTGCCTATTAGGTCATGAAGTCTTAATCTGAAAACTCGAAAAAAAAATAACACAACAAACTGTAATATTCGACAGGGAGGCACAACGTACCATCAGATCGCCTAAAATTATTGTAGCAATTTAATTATTAATTTATTGATTAGAAGAGTGTAGAAAATCGAATATTTGCATCTTACATACAGGGTCAGAAATCAAATGAAATATTTCTGCCTGAATGAGTTAGAAATACACATCACCATGCAAATGAATAAAGTATGCTTTTCCTTCGAGGATTCTTACGAAAATCTGGGCTTTAATCATCTTAAGGCAAATAATAAAACTTTTAAACAGATAAAAGTTTAGCAAATCTGGTCTAGTCATCAATAAACTAAGATAGTAATTTTTGAGTTGTGTTCTATTTAGTAATAAATATCTTCCAATAGACTTCAGTTTCATTTCCATGGGACATCGGGTTCAGTTTCATTTCCATGGGACATCAGGTTCAGTTTATCTTTCCTGGATTTTAAAACAACATTTTTTCCCCTGATTCTCGATATGGTAACAAAGCATAACTTACAAACAGCAAGGGGAGATTTGATCCTACAAGAATCTCCTTGCATACCCAACCTTGCGAAAAGTAAAAAATTCAAATCCTTCCTTTACATCGATTTTCCTCTTAAACTACTGAAACATAGTGACTGGAATGTCTCTTGATGGAAAAGTAAGATAGTATATGTAGAATGAGAAAATTATATTGTATAATTGACGTTATATTTTCAGACTGCTGTTTGTGAAAAACCTGAAAGCGTATATATATGTATTCTCAAACTGTGAGCACTCTTCAGATATAGCAACTTAAGAATTAAAAATAACAATATGCATTAGTTATAACTAAAAATATGTAAATGTGTGTTATTTTAATACATATTTCTGTGTTTTTAAAGAATAAAGCCGCACAATAAGCTATTTGTTCTCTGCCCGCGGTGGTATCAAAACCGGAGTTTTAGTATATGAGCCCTACGGCTCATTGCTCAGCCTCTGGTAATTACATCAACTCTAACAAAAACAATTTCAACTCTCTTTTAGAAGATACATTTACAAATACAGATCATATTATCATGGTTTTCATAATATGGACATCAGTGTATATAATTCCACTCCTTTCTTAGTAATAAAACATGACAGTAAAGTTCACTTGTTGCCTTACTACATTACAAAGGTAACCAATTATATATATTTCAAGATATACATAGAGAAGAAGATACTTTGGAATAATTTATATCATTCTTTTTCTCATTACCTTTACTCATTATTTTAGTGTTCTAAGCTCAACCATAAAACTTGGAAGAAAGACAAGTAACTACGTGCAATCAAACCCTTCACTTATCCGAATAGCAATCTTCAAAGGTGTAAGATAAGAACCTGAAAAAGAACGTAAATGGACTCCAACAGAAATCGATCAATGTAGGAATCCCTCTAGTGACAGAGAACCTTCTTTCACACGATGGTACAATGTCGAGCACCACAAAATATGTTTAGTTGAAACACAAATACAACTGTAATTACTTTCTGTTTTTCATCAAATAGATGTTGTTTTTTTTCAGTCTCTTACATGGACACAGACTATCTACCGAAATTGGAACCATTTATCTTTAGTGTTTATTTTTCCCATGACAGAAACCTTGGTATATTGTGCGTAACTTTTACTACGGTATCCAGTGAACACACATAATTACCTCAACGACACCTTTTTTAACTAAAATAAAGGTTACAATTATATCAAGCGAAAAACACATCCTGTTCGTCACTATATATTCAGCGGAATTTTATCATTCAATCTTATAATTTCAAGTACAGTTTTAAAATGTATAAAAATATTATTATTGGTCTCACGAAAAAGTACAAACAATTTATTATAAGAAACGGTGAAAGCAACTTTTGCTTCGATTAAACGGTATTGGCTGCATAAAATTACTATTAAACATTATTGGCTGTATAAAATTAATATTAAACGGCATCAGCTGTATAGAATTACTGTTAAACGTGACTTGCTCTATAAAATTATTATCAAACGTTATTGTCTGTATAAAATCACTATTAAATATTATTGTCTCAATAGAAATACTATTAAACGTTATTGGGTCTATAGAATCACTATTAAACGTTATTAGCTGTATAAACTTACTATTAAGCATTGCTGGCTATATAAAATTACTGTTAAGCGTTATTGGCTATATAAACTTATTATTAAATGTTATTGGCTGTATAAATTTATTAGTAACATATTGTTATCACATTGGCGTCTTGATATCTTCCCAAATAATTGTTACAATATTGAGATATGTGCCGTTGAGTAAAGCTTGTGTATTATTAATCCTGATATCTCGATTTTAACATCTGCAGATTGCTACTACAGTAGTAAGGTTTGAAAAACGTTCGGTTTTGTTTGAATTTCGCGAAAAGCTACATGAGGGATATCTGCGCTAGCCGTCCCTATGTTAGCAGTGTAAGACTAGAGGGAAGGCAGCTAGTCATCACAAGCCACCGCCAACTCTTCGGCTACTCTTTTACCAACAAATAGTGGGATTGACCGTCACATTATAACGCTCCCATTGGAGGGCAAGCATGTTTGATGCAACCGGGGCGAGAATTTGATATAACAAATATAAAGAGAACGGAAAATAATAGACCCAGATTTATCTTTTCATTTACTCGGGATACTAATGAAGGAATTCCATGAAATTTCTGCCGATTCAGTGAAACGGGTCAATCGACCAGAAGAGACAAGATATTTCTTTACTTAAATGCACGATGTGTGTAAGAAAAAAATGTCAATATAAAACAATGAATTTGCTGAAGTTTCCGAGGTAGTAGAAAGAAATTTCAAGAAGTTTCGCGATTCTCTTAATAACACATGAAGAAGTTTCCTTTTGATTAGAAATGAGCAATATATATTTTTAAAGTTGAGATAATTACCATTATTCGTCTGAAAGCTTATAAACACTGAAATAATGTATTAATACAAATAAAACCTGCTTTTATCACTATCATATATAAATCCAAGATTTTCAGACGTATGTTTAGTGTAGTTTGTGATATATTGTCATATTTACACTTAAATTTAGATACGTCTACGTACTTAATGGATAAAAATATCATATTAATCAATTAGACCCTTAGAATTTGTGACTAAAACATTGCTGAAAATGTTATTGCTGCTAATAATAAATATATTAATAGCTTGTTAATTTCTCACTTTATCGTTTTCAGCCATGTCATTCAGACAACGAATTTGATTTCTCAACTGGAGATTAAGTTCTTGTCATCGTAAAATAGTGCGAGATCTGGAACCTAGAACTTCATTCTGTGAAAAGATAATACTTAATTTTTATGAGCATAGCTATACTTTACTCAGTTAAAAACACTTATCTGTTTTCAAAATAACAATGTGCCTTAACAATAAACCCTCAAAAACTGAGTCTCCGCTTTCGATATTCAATATTATTTGAATTACTGTAATTACCGAAGCAGGATGTAATTATATGATAAACAAAGATCTTTCAACAATGTTATGTGCGTCATTAGTTCTTCAAAGTTCAGATTGTTAGTTTTGGATAAGTTCTTCTTATCAATTTATATTACATAGTTTAAAAAAGTAGTAGATATGTAAATAGTTGTCTAATTGGAAAATTGAGTGTGCTTATACTAATATTACCATGCTAAGGAAATTTGATTGCATTTTTGTCTTCATTCTATAAAATACAGATTCAAAGTAATATATATGATATAAGCATTAAGTTATACAATAATTATGATTGCAGTTGAAAAGATTGAAAAGGATTCCTTATCAACATGGGATATTAGAAAGAAAAATGTAATCATTCATTCATGAAGTGCTAAAGATAGGGCTGAAGGGTCAAAGTGATTCTTTTTTAAGATGTTAACACTAGAATAAGGAACACAGAAGCATTAATTTATAGAATAATAGAAAAAAATCGAAGCAGTTGGAGGGGTATCCTTGTTGATATAAAATACCAGAAAGAAAACGTGAAGGGTTTGCTTATAGAAAAAGACAATATATTCAAGGAATGCAGATAAATAAAGATGTTTTGAATAAATTATTTTCTTATTATTTGGTCTCAGATATTTTTGATAGTTATGGTTTGACAGATTCGATTTTTAGTGCTTTTTTGCATACGGCCCCATGTTAGAACAGTGGTAAGTTTCTGGATTTACAACGCTAAAATCAGGGGTTCGATTTTCACTCGGTTAGCTCAACAGATAGTCCAATGTGGCTTTGCTATAAGAAAAATACACGCATGGTTTCATCAACTCATTAGATTCAAAGACCCAAATGCTTTTTATATTTTTTCTACATTTTTTTATTGTTAGCATATAAACAAACAGAATGAAAAGTATATTAACGTGAGTAGTGTATGTAATTCAAACAGGTTATTCAATTAATTTTAACTTCAATGTTCTGGCAATAGAAACAAATATTCAGAGAACCATTTTCCCATATGCTTTTAAAATATTCAGGGTCAGGAGAAATTGTTTCTTTATTTGTGTTTAATAATTTTTTCATCTCAGTGACAAATATCCTCGCTATTTTTGAACGTTTTAATTTATAAAGAAATTTCAGCTTTATATTGGTTTGTTTGTACCAACAAATAGCAGGATTGACCGTCACATTATAACGCCCCTACGTGTGGGAGGGCGAGCGTGTTTTGGCGCTACTCGGGTGCGAACCCGCGACCCTCCGATTACGAAGCGCACGCCTTAACGCACTTTGCGATGCCGGGCCGTTTACACTGGAGTATGGATAGTGGTGATATTTTTCTATTTTCCCCAAATGGGGAAAACGTATATTGTACTCACAATGTTTCTTTCGTTTTCTTTTCAGTAATTTTAACTGTACACCACTTTCCTTCTTTCTTTCTTGGCAGATGGTTTTAAAATTCGATGAAGTATACTTTGGTTTTATACGTGAGAATTTTTTTTTTCTAAATTCATTTTATTTAAGCTACAATTTTTAAATTAGTTGTTGCAGCTCAAACTTTATAAAACATATTGTGGTGCGCAGTTCCTACATTTTCCCACCAATCCTTGTGCAACTTTGCACAAAGATGTCTTACCCGAAATTTTAAACACTGAAACAGAACAACATGCTCTTTTCTTGGAATTTTAAAAACATTCATGGGTCAAAACATTTCTCTTACTTAGAGCTTTTGGCTTGCCGTTCATCTACATTTTGACCACTGTTGATAAAACTTTGTACAAAGATAACTTACGACAACTCCCACACAATAAAGCAAAAAATGTTTGAGATTTCTATTTTTATTTTTATTTTTATTTTACGGGTATAAAAGTTAAGAAAATATCACAATGTATGAAATAGAAAGCTCAGAACTTAGATATAGTGTTTTGATCAACACAGTGTATGATATTAAATATACCATTCCAAAATGAACAGGTGTTATTTACTCAGGAATTGCTATTAAAGCTATTTGTCATTGTGTGTAAATTTATTGCCTTGGAAACTTACAACGTTATGTATTTAATTTATTATTATTCAACAGATGTTGCTTTCTTCTCTCTGGCCAGGTGGTTAAAGCGCTAGACTCAAAATCTGAGGTTCGTAGGTTGGAATCCCTGTCACAACAAACATCTTCACACTTTCAGTCATGATGGCGTTATAGTGCGACGTTCAATTTCACTATTTAGGTGAAAGAGTGGCCCAGCAATTGGCGGTGGGTGGTGATAACTAATTTACACTGCTTAATTAGGGACGACTAATGCAGATAGCCTTCGTGTAGCTTTGCGCGAAATTCCAAAAATAACTCTTATTTGTGTATAATTTCTGGAAATATATTCCAATTCTCTTAGATTATTTATATAGGTTATTTTAATTGAGTTTTATGTGCTTAAAATGTTGTTTTCATTTATTTTAATTATTGTTTGTTATAATTTCTGAATGTTTAAGCTGGTGAACTCTTATTCAAAAACGAAACTAACATAACTGTCTAATATATATATCAAGACAAAGTATATTTTCATTCTACTGGGGTTGTCACGTGAAACACAAAAGTCTAGAAATTAAAAATATTATTTGCAATTGTAAACATTTTTTCATCTTCAAAAAGGTACCACAATCTGTTCCCCGCTGGGGCAGCAGTAAGTCACTGAAGTTACCACGCTATAATCAGCGGTTCGATTCCCCGCGGTAGATATGACAGACAGTCTCCGATGTGACTGTGCTATAAGAAAATACCTGCACATTATACCTGTATATTTATTTCATCTATATGTGCGTATCTATGGTTTTAGTTGCGAAGCTGGTAAGAAATAAAAATTCAAATAAGTGTTTATACTTTTGATATTTATTTCATGTATAAATAGATTAATGTTTAATATACCCTTATCAATGATATTATGTAAAAAAACAAATCAACAGAAAAAGGCTTAGATTAATGAAATATTTACATTTAGTTAATACAAGTTAGAATAATGAAAAGTATTCATACGTATAACATCAAGAAAAAAAAGTAACTGACCAGTTGTATTTTATATCTGTGCTCTGTTCACCACAACTATCGAAAATCGCTTTCTTGCACTGCAAGTCCAATATTGCAAAATTGTAAACAAAATAATCTGCGTATAGACGTATTATAGTGATCCACACATGGCCCTTTGGTTAGCGTTCAACGTTATTTAGGAAACACAACTAGACTCTATCTTAAATGTAATGTTAGGCTCTTATTGTGGAATTATTCCCATGTTAAGAAACTGTTAGATATTTTTTCCTTTAATTTCTACAACAATGGCTCAGAGGTGGTGTATTTGTTTTCTTATAGCAAAGTCATATCGGGCTATATGCTAAGACCCCTGATGGGAATCGAATCCCTGACTTTAGGGTTGTAAATCCGAAGAAATATCCCTGTCCCAGCGTGTACCGCTCAGAGGTAAGGCTTACACCTTATAAGTTCAAAATTGGTGGTCGATACCGATATCCTAAGATAAAGGTTTACTTCTAAACACAAGCATAAGTATTTCTGCAGGCCTTCAGGTATCTTTCTTAAACCTTCAGCCTAAGAGATCTTAATGGAAGAAATAAAATAAAATTATTAAGGTTTAAACGTCAAAAGTTAGGGAAGCATTGAAAACCAATAGGCCTAAAAATTTATGACGAAAATCGCGTTAACTGTTAATGTTTTTATTTTTTATTTATTTTTTCATTACTTGTTATTCGTTCACTGGGAAACAAAAGAAACAGACCGTAAAAATAACATTTCATATTTTTCCCCCATACGTCGCAGATCTTAGCTTGAAATTCACTCTCTAAATTCCTGTAAGGCATTATTATATCATATAATCTCTTCCACAACTCATAGTTTAGAAATTCAACTGATTTATTAACCTTTGTCACTTTTCTGTAACGTTTTATGGTTTTATTTTATTTCTGAATGCTTAAAATTTTTCCCACAGTTATTCAGCGTTGAAACTGTGAGCTTATATGCTAAAACAACGGGTTTTGATACCCATGGTTAAAACAACCAAGATGGCTCAAACAACAAACCTAAAACTTGGCTGCTAAATATTATAATATGATGTATTCTTTGTTGAAAAGTACTGTATTTAATTTTTAAATATCTTTGAACATTTACATATCATTTATAAATAAGAAATGTTTAATGCCTAATTTCCAAAAGCTAAATTGTAATGAAAGCTTTTACTCACAATATTTTGATTTTATAGTTATGAAATTTGCCAGACAATGTAAAATCATTCAAGAATGATTTAGTGAAGGAACATTCAGTTCAATTTCCTCATGACTGAGCCCAAATTCTAGAATTCAGTGTATC
This sequence comes from Carcinoscorpius rotundicauda, assembly GCA_011833715.1. Taxonomy (NCBI): domain Eukaryota; kingdom Metazoa; phylum Arthropoda; class Merostomata; order Xiphosura; family Limulidae; genus Carcinoscorpius; species Carcinoscorpius rotundicauda. The sequence continues at coordinate 119,244,497 of CM022393.1, read as the reverse complement.
TTTTATCGTTTGTTTTTTCGTTCTAGTTTTTTAAGTAAATTAAAAACAGAGATGTTGAACGTGTACTAGAATTTAAGTTGTGTTGTTTGACTTCATTGACATCCTTTTATATATGTATTTTAAAAATCCCTCAAAATATCCCTGCTTTTGGGATAACTGTTCTTTCTTTGAACTGTTTTTATAATGGCCAAGGATCCAGAAGGGAGAAGTCAAGATCAAAACAATAAGCTGATGCTCACACACAAAAAAATATTTTTCAATCCAGTGCCATCATGCTAACAAGAAAAATCAATCGATCACAGTTTATATTGAACTCACTTGGGGCTTTTGTAATGTAGTTGAAAAACTAGCAATTCAGATGTCTTTCTTAGAATGTTTGGCCTTTTTTTTCTTATAATTCTGGTTAAATTCAGAGCCAAGGTTAAAAACATTTTCACTGAGTCTGGAGCCAAAAGTAAAATGTGTTCTGTGCTTTGGACACGAAAGTAAAATTGCATAAGCAAATAATGTTTTCCAGCAACGACAGTTATCTGAAAAACGTTTTCATCATATGAGTAAATAAAGTCGTATTTCCAACATGTCTGAACGAACAATATCCTTTTCACTGTGAGACTAAATACACTAAGGTATTCAAATAGTTTGTTAAAAGTAACCTTTAAATGTGGCAAGCCAATTTAAAGAATCACAGAAAAGTTATAGATTATTCTTAAACACTTCTTAAATTAGTTTATTTTTTCCTTTAATGTTCACAGTGTGACTGTTTTACTCATTATATAGGTTTTTTTGTTAATCATATAACCTCCACATTCACCGTGTTTTTTTGTTGTTTTACCATATCTTTTCTCACTAAGTTGCTACTTTGCACATGATGTGTTTTGTTTGCTCACTGTGAGGCTTTTTTATTTATTCTTTTCACCAGTGTAAGTACATGAATACTGTAACTGTCCTCATCTAATTATTAGTAGCTATAATCATGTGAAACATGAGCAGTTTATGTATATAAGAACTAAGTAATTAATAATCATTTTGCTTATTTATTATACTATTTAATGATTCTAAATAATTTTGGTTCCTTTTAAAAATGTAAAACAATTTGATAAATAGAATTGTACACTCGAAATTTTTATCAAAACTGACAAATTATAATTTATTTTATGAAAATTAATTTTGCAATTTTGTCTTAGTAATTGAATGAGGGCTTAAACCCAGATGTTATAAGTTGTCCGAACCATGTGAGATGTTATTCAGTTATAATGAGATTATAGCAGGAAATTTCGATAATACCTTTCATATAAAATTTTTGATGGGATCTACAAAAATAATAAATTCTAAATTTTTAAAATGAAACTATAATTCAAACTTCTACGTGTTCAAAATAATTATTTATTTATTATATCTAGTTAATTGGTGTACTACCAAATTGCCTTCTTTTGCATAAATTTTAATTGTTTCTTTAGCACTCATCACAGTGGTGGGCTTCAATTAACTTCCAATTCTTTGGTTTCAACTGTCGAAGGAAAATAATAGTTGTCTTTATCACTTACCTACGTTATCATAACTCTCCATAGTTTCATACTATGCTGTAGTCTTCCACCAGTCATGGCCAAGCGTGTTAACATCCTTCGTGTAACTTTGCGCGAAATTCAAAATAAACGAACACAGTTTAGTGTTTCATATAAATAAAAGACTCAAGCAGGCAGGTTAATGTTATTTTATTAAGATACGTGTAATATACAATATAAAGTTTCAAAGATAGACATTGAGCTTAATATATAATATGTTTAGATTTTGTCATTGGCGTGTAATTTGTGTGTAAGTGTTTGTTTACTGAAAGTATGAACTATTTATTAAAAGTGTAACATCATTAAGGACTTTAGAATAATTTGGAAACAATTCGTGATGACGAGAAACCCACTTGAAGTTACAATGTCAAGATGGCTATCATGGGTATTAAAACTTTTATTAAAATCAAGTACAGAACAACGTTTCGATCTTCTTAGGTCATCTTCAGGTTAACAAAGAGAGTTTGTAACTGACCTGAAACGGTATTCTCTACTTTATTTTAATGAACGTTTTAACACCCGGTCTTGCCATCTTGCGATACAATTTGGAAATAAAGTTAAGTAGGCCTGGAGTTAGAGAGCTTGATTCATGGGTTCGAATAACGTCACTGAACAAGCTCACCCTTTCATTTGTGGAGAACGTTAAAACGCGAGAGTAAATCCCACTTTAAGTTGGTAAAGAGTAGCCCATAGATTGGCGTCTAGTATACCATTTCTAAATTAAAGACAGCTAGCGTAGACGGCCCTCAGGCAGCATCGCGTGAAATCAACCATTGTCAGGTTGTGAAAATCGTGTATTGTATTTCTTTGTCTCATTGCAGAGAAAATAATGCTAAAATAAAATCAACTAGTGGATCAGCGGTAGGATTATGGACTTGTAACGCTAACATGTAGCATGCAATTCTCAACAGTAAATACAGAAAAAAATAGCCTATTAAGTAGCTTTGCACATACAAACAATCCAAATATATTATAACGATATTAAAATAGCATTATCTCGAAATCAATTATGTCTTTTAACCGTAGAAGACAACGAATATAAATGATACTGGATTTTTAATCATACAACAAAATGATTTGTAGTGACAATGTGGTTACTTTCAGTGGTTAATAATCAGCAAATAACTTGATAGCAATATCTAGTAAAGAGTAGTTGGGTTTAATATGTTTTTGAGCGTTTTATTAATATGTTGTGATTCTGATTGATTTTAGACTGGAGAAAATTTTTGTTTATTTTAATTTTACATGAAGATTCTCGATGTTTATAGGCACTAGTAGTTCGTAATTCAATAGTGATAGGCTAGAGGGCAGGCAGCTAGTTAAAACCATACACCATCAACTCTGGAACTAGTGAATATTTTACTGATGAATTGTGTGATTGACTATAAAATTATAACGCCCAACAGTTGAAAAAAATGCAAGCAATTTAAAAATAACATGAATTCAAACCCTCGACTCTCCTATTGCGTTTCTTCAAACCAGCGGGTCAGGCCATAACCTCACTCCTTAATCCTTATAGTTTCATTTTAAAAATTTAGAATTTATTATTTGTGTAGATCCCATCAAAAATTTTATATGAAAGGTATTATCGAAATTTCCTGCTATAATCTCATTATAACTGAATAACATCTCACATGGTTCGGACAACTTATAACATCTGGGTTTAAGCCCTCATTCAATTACTAAGACAAAATTGCAAAATTAATTTTCATAAAATAAATTATAATTTGTCAGTTTTGATAAAAATTTCGAGTGTACAATTCTATTTATCAAATTGTTTTACATTTTTAAAAGGAACCAAAATTATTTAGAATCATTAAATAGTATAATAAATAAGCAAAATGATTATTAATTACTTAGTTCTTATATACATAAACTGCTCATGTTTCACATGATTATAGCTACTAATAATTAGATGAGGACAGTTACAGTATTCATGTACATAACACTGACAACTGTTATGTTCAGTTGTGGTGTAAAAGTATTGTTTTAAAAATATATTTTCCACTTACTTTTTTAACGTCCGTTTATTTATGATTTCTGTCCATATTTTGTACGTCGAAAACCCCCCCAGTGGCTCAGCGGTATGTCTGCGGACTTCACGCTAAAATCCGGGTTTCGATACCCGTGGTGAGCAGAGCACAGATAGCCCATTGTGTAGCTTTGTGCTTAATTCAAAACAACAACAACAGTACGTCAAAAAAATTGTTTTTCACTGTAAAATGTACAGACATTTTAATATGTCCTCTATTTCATACTTCACAAACGTGTAATAACTTTCAGAAAATGAATCAATGATATGCATTAGTTCATTTGCGCTTAAAATGAGATTATATTTCTTTCACAAACTTATAGTAAATAACTTTGTTCTAACGACTAACAACGCGGCGAATAAGTTCGTGTGTGTTGCTTAACCAAGGTGAGGTCTGTTCCTACCTTTGTGTGTCACTTATAGAAGGTAAGGTCTGTTCTTACCTTTGTATGTCGCTTATGGAAGATAAATTCTGTGCTTACCGTTTTTGTTACTTATAGAAAGTAAGATCTGTTCCTATTTTTTTCTACAGCATACATATGATAAGTTTTAGATGGAAATTAACATATTAATATTTTCAAAAGGTAAAGATGATAATTTAATGTACTGTCCACTGGTTGATTAGCGGTAAGTTAAAATCTGGAGTTGAGTTCTTCACGGTGCACACAGCACATAGGCCAATGTGGCTTGCTCTAAAAACAAACAAACACAAATCTTATGTCATTCGGTATTTCACATTTGGTTTCTTAAGTATTCACTGACATCTCTTGAGATTTCTGGTGTGGTGATTATTGATGTGAAACAGTGGTATTACAATGCAATTAAAATTAATTAACCATTTATAATTACCGACTTTCCTTGTTGCTATTTTCAGCAGTGTGATTCTTGAATAGTTTCTTGTCTCTCGTACCGGTAAAAAGTCAAAATAAGTTTACGTACAAAGTTCACCCATTATTGTGCATTATACACAAAGCAGTTAAAACATGAATTTAAAATATCACCATAACAGTACAATATACGATACATCAAGTCCCAGTTTGTGTCTTGTAAGTTCAATTATTGCATTATTATACTGATCTTGTGATTAGTTTAATATTTTACGTATAATATTTTGTGTCATCTGTAGGATTTTATGATTATGCAATTTTAAAGTAATATTTTATACCATGCAAATTATTTTTCTTCTGTAAACAGAAAGTGTAGGTTTCCAAGTAAAAATTGCATAAAACAATTAAAAATCGTAAATCATAAGATAATTTTATAGAAATAAAACACGTTTGTTTGTTTTGGAATTTCATAGAATGTACTCTAGTTTTATCTATTTTTTATCTAATAAAAATATTTTATTGGATTTATATTACAAATGATTGTCAACTACATGCATACTGTATTTGTTAGAAAAAGGTAAAATGCCTTAAAATGTTTTCTTGAATCAACTTATACGATATACGAGAATAACCAACTCGAATATCAAAAGATAAGTGCTAAGTCTCAATCGTTGGTAATGCATTATTGATTTAATACTCCCACATTGACTGTAAGGGTAAAACAAGCATTAATCTAGGCCTGGCATGGCCTAGCGCGTTAAGGCGTGCGCTTCGTAATCTGAGGGTCGCGGGTTCGCGCCCGAGTCGCGCCAATCATGCTCGCCCTCCCAGGCGTGGGGTCGTTACAATGTTACAATCAATCCCGTAAGTGGTAAAAGAGTAGCCCAAGAGTTGGTGGTAGGTGATGATGACTAGCTGCCTTCCCTGTGTTACACTGCTAAATTAGGGACGGCTAGCACAGGCAGCCCTCGAGTAGCTTTATGCGAAATTCAAAAACAAACAATGTTTTAATGTATATTCATTCTTACGTGAAAATTTAACCTCGGGTATTTCATCTAAAATTTACGTATTTTTTTAGATAACCTTGTATATATATATAAGTTGATTCTGCGTTAGTATCGATTAGATTATTGTCTTAACATTGTGGTTAATTTGCTGTGGGGATGAAAACAAAAGCAACTTGTTGAAAATTACTAACATGATATTTAGAATACTAATGTTTGTCAAAAGGAACGATCTAAGGCAGTCTAATTATATGAGCCTGAAAGTGTGACTTGGATTATTTGAATACAACGAAAGAAATGCTGGCGTCGGTCCCACTTTCCTCAGACCATCAACCTTTCATGACATTCTTTCTTTATTTTTTCCAAAGTTAAAAGCAAAGTCTTGTTGGGCTACTGAATGTACAGTTTCTCTGTCTTTAAAGATATTTTTATTCTTCAGGAATATTTACTGAACTCCTATCAGAGTGACTTATACTGCTTGCTATATGTTTATTTGAAATTGATCATTTGAGAATGTTTTGCCGTGTTTTTTTTAATGTCGTTTTCTAAGGTGTGTGTTTTCATTTATGGTAGTCAAACTGTTATATATCATCGCTCTGTTTAATACCACTCACTTTTAGGTCAACAAGTCAGTTTGCGATTAATAAAAAATAAATAGTAGTTTTTATACTCTTATTTATGCAACTCATTAGATGATATTTTATTTTTCTCATATTCTTTTTTATATACTTCAGAGGTTAATGCATAATAAGTATTTTATTTTTTACCTACTTGATAAGTAAAATACATCAAATACATTTCCACCTAGTATTAACTTACTTTACCCTGATAAGCAGATTTTCCTAATGACGATTGATATTAATTACTAGAGCCTCGCATCTAAGACTTTATGTTGTTTGAATGGAGATTATATTCAGTAAGTGATAGATGGATCGACGATACCAGTGTCTTTTACTACTGATAGATTATTTTAAAACTGTTTTTATCTATCATTATAGTTTGGTACAAAAACAAACTTATCTTCAACTCGGTATCAAATTTTTGTAGTAGTTTTCTAGATTAATAATAAATAAAGAAAAAAATCTTGGAAAATCATTTGCCTTCCTGAATGGTTAATATATTTGATATTTTCAACCTTAAATACGTCTTATGCAATATGTTGACCAAACAGCCAGATCAGAAACCACAAAAAAACATAACTGTTCCTAATTTTGAACTCAGTACTTGCTTGTTTGTTTTGGAATTTCGCACAAAGCAACTCGAGAGCTATCTGTGCTAGCCGTCCCTAATTTAGCAGTGTAAGACTAGAGGGAAGGCAACTAGTCATCACCACCTACCGCCAACTCTTGGGCTACTCTTTTACCAACGAAAAGTGGGTTTACCGTCACATTATACACCCCCACGGCTGGAAGGGCGAGCATGTTTGGCGCGACTCGGGCGCGAACCCGCCTCCCTCAGATCACAAAGCGCACCCCTCAGTGCTTGCTGTGAAATTATATGACACTCTTAATCAAGTAGCAAAATCAAGTTTTATTATCTGCTCCAAACTAAAGTTTTGGAACGTGCTCACTGGCATATCGAGGAGTTTGGACATTGTGATCATAGTCTTGCACGTTAACCCGTAGACCATTCCGTAGGGTAGCAAATGAAACCTGTATTACACAGTTCTATCACTTCAACGTTTTATAGATAAATTACATTAATCTCAATAAATTATGTGTAATACCAAGGGATTTAACTTCTTAGTCCATATCTTTGTGATTAGGGTTCTCGACTCAGAAGGGTAAGGTAACAGGTTCCAATCGAAAATACTCGACCTTTCAGCCGTGAGAGCGTTATAATGTGACAGTAAATTTCACTATTAGTGGTTGAAACAGCATCCAAAAAGATGGGAGTGGGTAATGTTAATTAGCTGTTCTTACTCTAGGCTGTCGCTGATAAATTAGGAATGCTTACCGCAGACATCTATCTTGAATCTCTGCTCGAAATTTGAAACAAATCAAACTTATTTCACTGAAGTTAAAACCGTTATTATCACTACAGTGTCTCTTAACTCCCAGAAACACAATAAAGCTAAAAGTTATGCTTTCCATGATCTCTGATAGCGATGTACCATTTATCCCTAACATCGCTTAAAGATTTCAAAAAGTATATTCAGTCATTACTCTTCACGTCAGGTCTCATAGGGGACTTACCCAACCATCTTAGCGCTAGCTGGTGAAAGTGGGTTTTCTCGGGGTCCTCTCGTTTCTTTCCACATCCAATTTCTGGCATAGCATCTATACATGCCCCACTACCCTGAATGACCCTATGACCCATATCGGCTGTTTATTTTAGCGCCTTTGATTGCTTACTTCAAGTTAATCTTAACATTATTGCAGTTGTCAATTTAATTTATTCTAATTCTTATTCTTTTGTTTTGTCAAAATTAATCATTTTTTGCTAAATTTTAATATTTTTCCCATCATGTAGTTTTTAATATTCGAAATTACGTGCGCGATGAAGAGGAAAAAACATTTATGAGCGCCTCCGGTTATATTTTCCTTCATACTCGTGCTTGGAGAAAGATAGGGTGAATTGGTAACTCCTGCTACAAGTTAAACTGAATTTAGTACACACAACAACTCTGATCTTATGAATAAAGTTGTCATTTATATTCAATATATGTATTGAGCAAATGACTGATGTGAATAACTCTGTGTTTTATAAGTTAAAACGTAATATTTTATTAATTAAAAATAACTACATGCGTGAAAAGAATTTGACAGTTAGTTTAGCGTATGGAGTCAGGACTATTTTAAACCTCCCAAGGTGGAGAGATACGCTTTTCATGACTTAATGCAAAGCCCATTCATACATAAAAAGATTTAGTTGCCTCCTATATCAGTTTATGATATTATGAATCTATAATCAATTGGTTAGGTAAGAGTTGCTACATTAGTGCTCAAGCCACTTTTAATTTCTATTCTGATGTATAGATTTGCTTACTTTTTGAAGAAATGTGCATAATAATTGTGTAATGAAAGGGTGAATTAAATTAAAAACCGTATCGAGACTATATTTGTTATAAAAATTAACGAAATGACTTTTACTATTGGTGTTTCATAGTATTATATATACTGGTATCAAAATTAAACTATTGGAGCTACTTTTTTTTCAATTCATTAAGTCAGTATTTCTTATGGTACCATTCCTATACAATGAAAACGTCTATTTCAACGTAAGAGGGCACCTAATCGTAATATGCCGAACGTGGGATCAAAATATGCTTTCACTTTAGTCGTAGGGTAGTTGTATGTGTTCTTCTTATAGCAAAGCCGCATTGAGCTATTTGCTAAGCCCACCGAGGAGAATCGAACCCCTGATTTTAGCGTTGTAAATTCGTAGGCTTAACTTACCGCTGTACAAGCATGGGGTGTAGGGTAGTTCTAATGTTTTACACATTCTCACTATTTGTTAATAAACGAATACCGCCAGCCGGTTACCTTCTCTTTGATTGTAGTTCAAGATTATTGACTGAGGTAAGTTAGAAGCTTTGTTAAGAGCAAAATAAACAAACAAAAATCCGAAATCGCCAGATTGCTGGCGATCTTTTACGGCAATACACAATTAAAAAAAAAACTAGAATAAAAATACTTATTATTATTTCGTTATTTGAAACTTTATATCGCTTTCTAGAAATTAACTGAGAATTATGATCCATGTTTTCAGGAAGAAAACGTTAATTCGCGCTTTCAAAAATACATATTTTTGACAACAAACAAACCGAAAACAAGATTTTGAGATGTATCAATATTGCTGTCTTAAAATAAAAACATTATACGTTTCGCTTTCTATTGTAAACTTCTTGAAAGCTAAAGAACTTTAAAATTTGAATTATCAGTGGATTTACCAATAACTGACACCAAGAGAACTATTATGATCTAATGGTTGACGTATGGAGCTGTGGGACCAAATTTCCGAGGTTCAAAAAATGGTGCCATTGCATTCGTTCTGCACTAACTGAATGTGTTAGATTGATCCAGTTATTGATTTTTCATAGAATCGGATATTTAAGATAAATATTTATTAATATGACTTACTGTTTAAAATCTGAGTTAGTTGCACTATTCTAACACGTAAAACAATAAATGAACACGTCAAAGTTTGTTTTATAATAAAAAATATATTCTGACAAACATCATCATCCCGTATGTTACGTTTTTTATGTTTTATGTTTTTCGTACACTAAACGCAACAGAAAGACACAGATAACAGCTTGTATAATTTATTACAACAAACTATTATATATATGACAGACATAACATAAATTATATAATAACAATGACAGATATTAAGTATAAATCATCAAAATTAATTACAACACAAAATGGTACTGGCCTGTATCTAATATAATGATGTAGAATGAAAGTTCAAAAGTCCAGATTAGAAATCCAAAATTCCGGTCTAGGGTGTGAATTTGGTCCCACGATGAAATACCGAAGTTTGAATGGAGAATGACGAAGTTCTTTTCACGATGTTTTCTACGAATGTCTCAAATTTGTTGTTTTTCCAATTTGCTCAGTCTCTCTTAACAGTCCGCACGTGTTGACCTTCAGTATAACTAGTAATTCGAACGAATCGTATAGAATGACGAAATAAAATCACAGCTTCTGTAGATCTAGCTTAAGTCACAAATTCAAGTTGAATAAACACACATCAAACGTTGAAAACTTCTCGAACAAAGACACTGTTTCTTGAATTTAATATAAACTAATGACTGACTCTTCTCTTCTTTGAATAAAAACTAATGACTCTCTCTTCTCTTCTTCAAATAAAAACTAATGACTCTTTCCTTTCTCGCATCTTTGTCTGTTTATATATTTGTAGGCCTAGACTTCTCGAACCATCGCGTAACTTCCCAACATTCCAGAGAAATCCGCGCATGTCCGTTCTTGCACGAGACTTGTCGTCTAGACACTAGGCCGCCACATTCCATTTATAGTCAATTGATTGATCTACCTAATTCTAGAAATTTCTAAATGTTATTTTAAATGAATAACAACATAGTTTTTAATTGGTTTAAACTTTGAAACAATAATATAAATATGGAAATATAAATAATAGAAATGAAAATTTAAATACAACATGACATGTTGTCGTTTACAAAACATTTACACAACATTTACATAACACCATATATTATCATGTGGTGTATGGGAACTTTATTCAAGACTTTACAGTTTAATATATGTGAACATATGCACATGGTAAACACAGCGGTTCATTTCTGTATAAATATATGTGAACATATGAGTATGATAAATACAATGGCTGATTTCTGTTTAGATGTATGAACACATGTACATGGTAAACACAACGGTTAATTTTTGTTTAAATACGTGAGCACATGAGTATGGTTCACACAACAATGATTTCTGTTTTAGTATACGAACACCTGTGCATGGTAAACAAAAAGGTTGATTCTATTTCTGTTTCATATGTGTATAATTTTACACAAGATCATACTTGTTATTTAATTTACGAACATCTCTGTTTATTTTTTATGAGCTTAACTATACAGCTTGTATTTGCGTATTTGTGAAAAATTGTAATTGTAATTACTGCAAGATTCTGTTTTATGATATTGAAGAACACATTTTATTTTCTTACAAACACTTGATCTTAACACTGATGGATGGTCCATAAAGTTATGTATATGCTGAATACGTGCTCTGTTCATTTTGTTATTAACTACAAAATATTACCGGAGTAGATTTTTCTGAAATGTAATTCTGAAAAATCTTCGTCACGTTTTTCCTCTGCCTTACGATATTACAATACAAAAGATATCTTTACCCCAGGTGAAGATGTTAGCTGCTCTGTTTTCAAACTGCTAATTGGATAAAAGTAGCGACATTATATTTAACGAATTGTTTGAAACTTGTTAGGTGTCATGATTCAACTATAAAGGTGTTTCATATTTTAGAATGAAATCGGTCACAGTAAAGATACCAAATTATTCTACAATGCTTCAAAGGTTACGGTAAGACAAATATACCAGTTTTACTGTCAAGAAACTTTCATTCGGAGTACATTAAAGTATAAAAAGATTTAGAACAAACCATTAACTTAGCGCAACAAAACAAAACCGGCAGAACTACAGTTTAGAAACGTATTGACTTGTTTGAACATTTCGATGCCGAAAATACAACTTGTGATCCAACAGAGTTTTATATATCTTTAAAAGAATATCCCCCCTCCAGTGGCTCAGCGGTATGTCTGCGGACTTACATGCTAAAATCCGGGTTTGGATACCCGTGATGGGCAGAGCACAGACAGCCTATTGTGTAGCTTTGTGCTTAATTCAAAACAACAATTAAAAGGACAAGAAACCAAGCATAGCCTGGTGGTTAGGGTTCTCAACTCGCAATATGCGTGTTATGGCCTCTAATTTCCGTTAGCGGATGTGTTTTCCTTTTAGCCCTGGGGATGTTATAATACAGCAGTCGGCTTCATTATTAGTTAATAATAATGATAGTAGTAAAACACTAGAGTCCAAGAATTGGTGGTGGGTGGCGTTGATGAAGTGCCTTCTCTCCAGTCTTTCTTCACTAGATCGGGGACGGCTACGTGGAGAGGAGATTGGCATCACTAGGTAAATAAGCAGGAGAAAAACCGATGATGCATCAGCGTGTGAAGCGCTCCAACATCGTTAGTGGCTTCCTCAAGACCTATAAAAAAATAGCGAGCATGATAGCTAAAAGCAAATTTTAACGATATTAATATAATATTATCCCGAAATGTAAATATTGTAGTTATATATATAGTTATGTCCTGTAACTGTACAAGGCAACGAATACATGATAAATGAATATAGGTTATTATTTTTTCAAGTATGCAATAAGGTGGTTTATTTTCATTATGTGGGCACTTTCAGTGGTTAATCATGAGCAAATAATTTGATAACAAGATCTATTACGGAGTAATGGATTTCTATTGCATAGAGCTAGTTTTGTGAAATACACCAAAAATAATTTGAATTTTTATGTGATTTGTTTATATTTCTAGAATATAATTTTGTCGCGAAAATTGTTTTCTACTTGTAAGTCTGATAAACATGGTTGTTCCTCACTATCCAAATCCAGGTCAGTGAGATCAATGGACAGATGTGAAATACCAAAGTGTTTCAAATTTTAATTATCTTTTTATCAATTACTTAGTTTAAATAATATTGTGGTTAAATTAGTTATGTTACCCTTTGACTGAGAACGTGCTTAAAATGCTTTTAATAATTTATTGCTATGTATATTGTGAGCACTGTATTATTTGTTACCATAATTACAGTTACCGTAATTGTTATGATAATTTCATAGAGCAAAACAATCTTCGAGAACTTTGACTACGCTATTTATTATTATTCTACACAAAATGTATAAAACTTTCGAGTGCACTTATTAAAGTAGTAATCCACGTACGTCACCTTATAAAAGAATAAACAAATAAGTGTAAGGAAAAAATTATTGCTAAATATAAACTTGCAATGATTTGAAAATTCTTCCAATCATGTTGAAGTGAAGCATATGTGTTCTATTGTCCATATTTAATATCGTCTTATGCTTGTTAATTTTCTAAAAATAAAGCATATACTGCTTCTCTGTAATCTTTGTTTTCTCTGTTACTCTAACGAAAAGAGTAAAAACTATTCGCATGCTTTTTTTCACTGGTGCCAGTCTTTTGGAAAAGCTGATATATACTTACGGACTTAGCTAGTGCGAAAGTAGTACAAATTGTTGCATAATTAAGGTCTTTTGATTTGTTCTAATAATCTCCTGTAATAAAAAGTAATAGCTGTAGTAACAATAGGATGTGGTTGATTATAGAAGTCAAGTTTTGCTTACGTTCATTTCTGAATGTAAACATTACCAGATATCAATTATTTTGTAACATCTGTATTGTTATAGTAGTTATTATCTTTTTTATCTTCATAATTAGCACATAACATTTTTATTTATCCAGTAATATCTTTAAAATAACTCTTTTATATTACATTTCATACATAAAAATAAATTACTGTTCATTAAAAACTATGGCTATAATATTTCTTTCCGAATGAAATTTTTTTAGCGCAACTGAGAATAATAATTGGTTAGCTTAATTTTTTATTGTGAGTATAATGAATTCATAGGTCCTGTTCATGTTATTTACAGGCACTTGATGATTCTTTGCAGGATGAGGAATGGTACTTATAGCTTTAGTTTCGTTCTCAGCCATTAAAATTTCAAAATTGTAGAGCATATTGGAGGACATGAACTCATAGTTGCTCTAGAAATTTCTTGTAGTAATAAGTTGTTATACTCTTGTATTTGTTTCATTTATAGTTTGTTTGGTTTGTTTTGAATTTCGAGCAAAGCTGCTGGAGAGCTATCTGCGCTATTCAATTATTGTCAAATCTTTTTTTTATACAGATTTCTTCCTAAAATTGTCTGATAAGAGCATACATTAAGAACTATTTTCAAAAGAATAATTTCGTCATAGCTGTATCAACCTTCTTAAGGTTTTTTGTGTTATTATTATTCAAAGATCTACTAGCAGGTTGAAACATTTTTAAATAATCTCTTGGATGACGATTTTAAGTTCGTAAACAGATGTGGTCTATGAATTTCGTGTTTCATTTTATTCCTTTTTGAGAATTAGTTGTTTTATTGAGAACGAAAAGACAATGAGCAAAGACAATCAGAAAAATAAAACCAAACATTATAGACTCAAAAAAGATTTAGTGAATCTTTGTAGCGTACCGAATTGATAAGTAGTGTTACTGGTTCTAGTTGAAATTTAAATCACTGCCAAACCGATTGGTTCTTCGTTTTAGAATTTTGCGCAAAGCTACTGGAGGTGATATCTACGCTAATCGTCTCTAACTTAAAATTGTAATACAAGAGAGAAAGAAGCTAATCATCATCACAACTCTTTTTACCAACGAATAGGGAGACTGACCGTAAATTATAACACTTCCATGGCTGAAAGTGAGAACATGTTTGGTATGAGAGGGATTCGAACACGCGACTATCAGCTAGGGAGTCAAGCGCCCTAACCCCCTGGCCATGCCGGGCCGTAAACCTACTTAACAAACTATTACTTCAAAGCTGCTGTATAAATGATCCCAAATTACGTTGTATTTTGTCAAGTCTGTAAAATATCTTCTAACTAGCTTATTGACATTTAACAACAATCTGGGATCCAGTTTCTCGCAACAAATATTTTCTTGTAAGACATACCAGCGCATGAATGTTTAGAATTCAATTAATTCGCATGAGAAGCTAGAATCTAGAGAGTCAGTTTGCTAAATATCTCCAAGTTTTTTTATCGTGTGATGTCATAGTGTTAACTACACGTTGCTTCTTAATTGGAACTGTTAAGATACTAATCAAGCAACAAAATATTAGCCTACGTTTGGTGTTCGAGAAACTAGTTTGTGACATTCTTTTTGTGATTTTATTTCATTACATCATGAGATGTAGAGAAACTTTACATCTTCAGATGTTTTACCTTAAAATTCCAGTTAACTTTTAGTAGACAAAAGCGGTTAAGTAGTTGTAATGTTAACTTTTGAGTGTTGGAAAGTGTTTTCAATTTATTTTCTAGATATGTGCGATTATACAACCATATATTCACAGAAAATTCAGCTGTTAATCTAATTTAAATATTTTTCACGTCATATCATTTAGACCAGACAACACCATAATGGGGCACAGATGTTAGCTTAAATTTTTATAATAGTAATTTACTAATTAATTATATTTCTCATGAAAACTTAAAATTATTTTGTGTATTTTAACGCAACTCTTTAAAGATCTGTCGTGTAATAAACTGGTTAAAGCAAATATATTTTTTAACTAACCTGTCTGTTTGCCTTTACATTTCGTAAGCACTCTTATATCATTATTGTTTGTTTGTTTTGGAATTTCGCACAAAGTTACTTTTGCAGATAAATAAGCCATTAATAATATCGACGTATTAACGTGAGAAGTAAACTCATTAATTCATACCAGGTATATTCTTTTGTTTGCTTGTTTCCACACAAAGCTACTCGAGGGCTATCTGTGCTAGCCGTCCCTAATTTAGCAGTGTAAGACCAGATGGAAGGTAGCTGGTCATCACCACCCACCGACAACTCTTGGGCTATTCTTTTACCAACGAATAGTGGGATTGACCATAACATTATAACGCCCCCACGGCTGGGAGGGCGAGCATGTTTGGCGCAACTCGAGCGCGAACCCGAGACCCTCAGATTACGAAGCGCACGCCATAACGCGCCAGGCCATGCCAGGTTATATCATTATTATTATTGACATTATAATGAAATATAAATAAAATCAGTGTTTTAAGTCTTTCAGTTTATCGGATTTTTAAATTGTGAAATTATTATCAATATTTTAAATTACTTGTAGATCTTTGTAATTAATTCATGTCATAATTATAGAAAAACTAATAGAAACAACAATGATAAAAATAGTTCAATAATCATTTGAGCTTAAAGAAGTTAACTTCTGTGTTTCCTTTAGAAATAAGATATAGTCTCTGTTCCATTTTTCGTGTTTCTAAATTAAAGCTTAAAAGGGGTTCAGGCACTTTGCTCATATATCAACGCATTTACCCTTATTTTAAAAATTTCAAATGCCAAAAATCAATTCGGTATTGGCTCATACTACTAAAATACTATAGCTGTATTGAATGTTGAAATTGCAGTCATAACAGAGTGTTAGCTGAAAACCACTTCAAACAATGGTACTTGTTCAAATATTTAACAAAGTGCTTCAATCAGAATTGTACCTTCAAGAAATTACGTGAAGCAATAGCAAAGTCACATGAACAAACACAGAACATTGTCTACTGTGTTATCTCGGAACTTATATCGTATCACCCAAGTTCTTGAAACTTAACTGGAAAAATAAAAAATAATACCCCAAGACTGAAATTTATAAATATGATTTTTTGAAGGGGAATTTCGCACAAAACTATTAGAGAACTATTTCTGTTAGCCTTCGCTAGCTCGTACATTATATATCAGATGTAAGGCAGCTAATCAACACAACTCACAACCACTTCTTGAGCTAGTTATTTGCCAGTGAAAAGTGGGATTAAACACCTTATTATACTGCCTCACGACTAAAAGGGCGAACATTTTCTGTGATGGGATTGCAATTCAAGTCCCCTAGTCTCTGAGCCATGTCATGCCATAAGTGAGAAACACCTGTGCGTTGTACTTGGATACTCGCGAGAACTGAAACCAATGATTAACTAAGCAACTTGATTTTCCTTTGTAAACTTAAAATTGCAACACATAATAAATATCAACTAGGTATAATTGTGACATTTATTTGTTTGAATTCCGCGCAAAAATACTCGAGAGCTATCTTTACTTATCGTTCCTCATATAGCAACGAAAGACAAGGCAAACAGTCATCACTACCCACCACCAACCATTGAACTACTCTTTTATCATAGAATAGTGGGATTGGTTGTCATAATATAAATCCCCGCGACCCATTGGTTGCAAGTCAAACACCCTAAACACCAGACTATGTTAAGTTTAGTTTAACAACCTGGCCATGCCGGTCCAAGTGTGACGTATCTTATCCGTTAATATTCCTTTTACTTATCTTGCAAAATAAGATTAATTTTATTATTGAACCAATATGTTGTGCTGTAGACAAAATGTACTGGTTTGGAAGGACTGTGTTTATTTTAACTTAGGCAGTTTTAGCAAGTTCAAGTGAAGATCTAAAGAAGTAGCCAATTAAAGTAAAATGTATATTATGAAAAAACGCCGCAATAAAACTAACAGGTCATCTGACAAGTAATGTACGAAATTTTAATACAGAAAGTGCATCATCATTTTTGTCATTGTAGAAGATTTTAATGAATAAAATATGTAGCAGGACATGCATAAAAATGTTCAGAAAAATAAAAAACTAACCCAACTACACTTTTTCAGATCATTAATCAAATAACCCTTTATGAAGATGGATGTGTCTGAGGAACACATTGGGCACATAATGCTTTATGAGTTTAAAAACGGAAGTAGTGCAGCAGAAAATACACGAAACATTAAAGATGTTTATTATGCGGAGTCTCTTAATGAAAAAAAATGTGAAGATGGTTTCAAAAGTTCGGATCAGGTGACTACAGCTTGAGTGATGCGCCACTTTTAGATGAGTTCAATAATGACTCGCTGCTGGCTGCACTTGATAAAGATTGTGCTGTAACAGTTGTAGAATAGCACTGAAGTTTAATTCAACCTATTCAACAGTTCATCGTCATCTGCAAAGGCTTAGAAAGGAATCAAAATTTGGAAAATGAATCTACCATAATTTGATAGAAGCCAACCATAGAGCAAGAGTAGACATTTGCACTTCTCTTCACTCTTGTGAGCGTAACTCCCCTTTTTTTTACTGTTTAGTGACTGGAGATGAAAAATGGATATTTCATAAAAATGTTAATTGCTGCAGAAAAAGGCTCACTGCAGATAAACAATGGATCTCTACCCTAGGAAAGTCTTGTTAAGCATTTGGTGGTATATTGTTGATGTGATCCACTTTGAATTGCTGTCACTCAGTGTAAAGATTGCATCAGACTACTATTTTCAACCGTTAGAGCGCTTTAATGTTGCACTAAAAGGTAGAAGCCTGCTTTGATTAATCGTAAAGCTGTATTGTTACACCAGGATAATGCATAGCCCCATACAGCAAAGATCACATTTGCAAAGATTGAAGAGCTAGACTGGGAAAACTTTCACGTCCTCCTTATTCTCCAGATCTTGCCCCATCTGATTATTATTCATTCTAAAGTTTGCAGAATTATCTTGATGGAAAACAGTTTGGTACATATGAAGATGTCAAAATTACCTACTCTCCATTTTTTTTCTCCTCCAAACCCCATGATTTCTATAGGAGTGACATTCAGAAGCTTGTGAATCATTGGAAAAAAGTAATTAATGATAAAAGGATATACAATATTGATTAAATACCATTACAAGCCTTGAAATGCTTTTTCTTTTTCTGAACGTAGAGTAAAATGGGATATTACTTAAGGGATGACCTGATAGTTGGCATAAAAGTGATCCGTGTGGTAGACGATTGTAATAGTATTCTAAGAAGTATGTTTTGTTGGCTTTTCCAAGTGAAAACGTTTAGTAACTGATTAAGGAGAAAACACTCGCAATGACTAGATAAACAATTTACTGAAGAATAGCCGTCAAAATTAAGCAATCTGAACAAATAATATTGGTGTTTAACGTGTTGCTCTGAAACAACAGCTGACTGGACAATTTATATTGATGTTTAAGGTGTTGTTAATATCTATACCTTTATACAATTTAATTTTATTGTTGGTTTTTATTTATATTAAATTTACTTAAATTTAGGCATTCTTATTAAGCATGTTATGAAAATCTTCCCGGATTTCATCATTGTTTCTTTCTCAGATATTGCATTCGTAAGGAAAGCTCTCTCTGCTGGTGACATAGCGACAAATCAGGGGTCTTATAATGCTAAAAAATTATGTTTTGATGCTAGCAGTAATCAAAATAAATAGTGTTCATTGTGTAACTTCATACTTAGCAGCAAAGATATCGTAAGTAAATTATTATAGCTTTAGTGGCTACTGCATTATTAACAGTAAAACACTTAATTTTGTAGCTTTGCATTTATCAACAGACATGTCGTAAATAAATGTTATAACTATAGTAACTACATTGTTAGCAGCTAAACATTCAATTTCTAGTTAGATTTTCAGTATTGAAAGTTATGGAGTTTAATTTTAATCTTCATTATACAGCACGATGTTTCTAAGTCCAACCTCTTCTTATGGGATCCGTAGATGTTTGGAATAACAGTTTTACATTTGCGCAAACCTCGAACCAGATAATTTGTTTGGAACCATTTATAACTTGGTGAGTCCAGCAGTTTAGAGAGAAGGAATTTTCAGGAAATTCTCGAGTTCTTCAAGAGATGGGATGAAAATGTTGACATATTTGCAAACTTTGGAACCGAGACGAATTGTTTGGCGCCATTTGGAAGTCAGTGTGACTAGTCTCAAGTACGCTGTAAGTTTGTAGTGAAACAACACCAGGAAGAAGAAAATAGGTCTACAGAACCTCACCAGTTAAGACGTGGCTACTATATGGGTTTATATGGATACTAGGAAGACCGAAACAACTACTAAACAATTTAGCTGAAATAATGAAATTGATGCGTAATATTTGGGACTAATTTCACAATCATACTTGATAGATTCATCATACCATAAAATGAGGTTAATTTCCTCTTTAAAACAAATATAAAATACTGGTGCAGAGTAAATTTTTACTTCTTATACATTATCTGTAAAGTTATATATTTGTGATGGAGTGAACATTTAATTGCATTTTGAGACTTCTCTGTACATCACGTGTGCATTTCCATAACTATTTCGAAAAGTATATTAACAGTTGTTGAGGAAGTAACTGGATTCTTACTGTTTCATTTTCAAACTAAACTTTATCACAACTGTTTAATCCTGACGTAACTGATAACAGTTTAGTTTCTATACTTCGTTACAACGACTTTCTTTCTTTCTGTTATTTTGTTCTTTCACACATTTTGTTTTCTATAAATGTGTATATGAAAAGTTTCATTTGATGTATACATTCGTTTTTACTTTCGCATCAAACAGATATTTTTAAACTTGGGACTATATGATCATAAATTTATTAAAATAAAAAGTGTATTAAGTGTGTAAGCATACTTTTTATCACTTTCTAATAATTTGTAATTTTGTTTTGAAATATCCAAATCTATAAATGTAAACCATGCTATCATGATAGAAAGTAATACTACCGTACTCTCACATTTAGGTTTTGACTTTAGTTTGTGGTTCTGAAAGTTTCACAGCTAGAATTATAATTGACCAGTATTTATTAACCACTATCGTAGGTTTAAATTACAATTGATTCTGCTAAAAATGCCGTTAATAATATGCACATTTTAAAACTACAATCGTTTTATTAGTTATGTATAGAATGCCATGGATAACGGACTATAAATTTCCTTTAGTAGTCCTTCCGACTAATTGACAGTCATGGACCCTTGAAAACGTATTGACTTTTTGTTGTTGCTTTTCCAGTCCATTCATTACATTTAAATTATTGATCTAGTCATTAATGCATTTGTTATCCTTTTTATTCCAGAAATTTATTGATTTTTCACGCATTATATAAATGTATTTTTACAGTACAATATATGGATCTATTTAAATGTGATAACGAGAAAATCAATGGATTACTAGAATTCTCACGTCTTAAGTTGTTTTGTGACTTTATTTCCCAGCCTCTAGGCTGTATGTGCTCCGAATGGAAATAACCATATGCAGTCCATACATTGTAAATTTTGAATCACCTATTGTTTACAGACAAGTGTGATGGAGTATTGGCTGCCTTTCAAAGACTCTAGTCGTCGTTTATGTGAACAAATTCTAGTTAAGCATGACACGAACGTGAGATTGTATCTACGGACTGTTGTCACTTACTTACCTATCAAACAGAAATTAGTGCATGGAAAGAATGAGAAGATTGCAACAGAAAGCAAAAGAGTTCTCCACAACAAATATATTCTATCATATGGGGATACCACATGCAAGCCATCCCATACCTGAGAAACGGAATAACATCAAATTATTTTTAATAACTTGATGAGGAATGGTGACCTATTCAAAAACTTTCGAATTTTAGGTCTCGTTTGAAAGTTATTACATAAATATTCTTCCTAATGTGAACATAGGAATACATCATCAATACAATATTCATTATCAGTGCCCCCAGTGGCCTAGTGGTATGTTTGCGGATTTATGTCGCTAGAAACTGGGTTTTGATATCCTTGGTGGGCAAAACACAGATATCCCTTTGTGTAGCTTTATGCTTAATAATAAACTAATGATCGGTATAAATTTTTCACATTATGAAGGTACGGAATACAATAAAGTTGGTGTTATCGTTATGAAAACAACGAATACCTAGGAAGATACCACATCATTATCCTCTCTATTGTGAAGTTTGGGAACACAACAACGTTGTTTTCATTATGATGCCAGAAAATACTGTAACATATATTTTCAACAGTTCTCACCATATATAGAGGAAAGGTTCCAAACTGTTAATCTATGTCATAATAGAGATAGGAGTTACCTAAAATGAATGCCCAAGTTTAAGATTTTAGTTTTCATGGAAAAATATTTACAGTATTAATCAGTCCTAATAAAATTCTCGGAACGTCACTCTGTAAAAGTATCGATACTTCTCAGAGTTCTGTCTCTAGTTGTTTTATGATTTTGTAAGTAATCTACGAACAATGACATTTGTAACATTGGTTGCACTTTTAATGTAGAAAAAGCAAATCAAGGTTTATCACTTTAAGATATCTTACGTTTAATTCACATAATTAATAAAATAAGAATGATCATATAGTTTCTCTAGGCTAACCTGATTAAACGGAAAAACTTAGAATAACCGCGTGCTTTTTAACCGCCTATTCCAAATTAAACTGATGTAATGGCTTAAACCAGAGT
Source organism: Carcinoscorpius rotundicauda (assembly GCA_011833715.1). Taxonomy (NCBI): domain Eukaryota; kingdom Metazoa; phylum Arthropoda; class Merostomata; order Xiphosura; family Limulidae; genus Carcinoscorpius; species Carcinoscorpius rotundicauda. The sequence goes on along the minus strand of CM022393.1, from coordinate 119,222,491 downwards.
TACCATGTGCTTTCTATGTGATCACCTCAGGTTAAACTGGCATAATTTGGCGCTTAATTTACCTTTCTACACTAATTTCGTAGATTATGTATTTACTTTGCTTTTCCTAAAATAGAAATATTGATGCCTCTTATTTTTTGCTTTCTAATACATTTGAAATACGAAGAAGAATTTCTTCTTAAAAGCAATTAATGAATTTATGAGATAACTCTTCATAATTCTTGGACGCATTTGCTCTTAAAAGGAACCAAATAAACAAAAGAAATAAATTATATTTAAGGCATACTATCATAGAGGAAATGACATCTTGAGGAAATCTGAATGGAGTGCAATTTGTACTAAATACAAAAGCCACATCGAACTATCTGCTGAGTTCACCGAGGGAATTGAACCCCTGATTTTAGCTTTGTAAATCCGTAGACTTACTGCTGTATCAGCAGGGAAAAAGGATACAAGTAAAAATAATAAGAAACGATAGCTCTGGTAACCAAAAACGTACATAAAATCACTGGCTCTGTGTTCAATTTTCTGTTCTCACTCATAAAATTTATAATGATAAATTTAAATACTATTCTTAAGACAGTTAAAACAGGACACAAGTGGCCTCAAACATAACTTCTTTACTACGTGTGTAAAACCTGTTTAGTAGAAGATCCACAAGTTAGTATTCAACTCGTAAAAATAGCTTTTTCTTTCTTCACACACACAAATGTATATATATAATTCGCCAGTAAAAGTTTCAAGTTCACAATTTAAAATCGGCACAACATTTACTTCGAATCTCCTGAACTTCCATATAAAATCGCAAACTGTAAATCGAAAAAAAAAAACATTTTGAAAGCTAAAGTTAATTAGATTTTAATATTCCTGCGTATTGAAAGAACGAAACTACGCTATTCACCGCCAGCTGCAAGCTTTTTAACTCGTTTTGATGTACGATTTTTAACCTTTCAGATGACTCACTTTACACATTCTTACACTCAAGTTTTATATGCTGCTGACGAAAGTTCTCTCTTTTGCCCTGCAGAATTACATTAAGGTGCAGTTCGGTAGACTAACGTTATCCGGAAAAATGTATTTTTGCTCTAAATATAAAAAAGGGAAAACAAAAAGTGATGAAGTATATATTTTAAGAAAAAAGGAAGTTTAGTAAATGTGAATATGACAAAGTACTTCACGTAGTTAGCACGTTTATTATAAATAGTTGAGTATTCAAAATAAACCTTCAAACACCAATTTTATGATGACAGGAAAAGGAACTGTTTTATATTTCCGGGAAATTACAAAGTATTGTAATAAGAGGCGGATTATGGAGATTACGCTTCTTACCTTTTCAACTACAAGTCCAATTTGTATATGGGATATGAGCACAACATATCAACATAATTCTGATAAATAGATAAATAATCCATCACTACACCACACACGTTGTCTCTCAGTTTGATACATTACTATATCAGCCAATGAGATTAGGATATTATGAAAATGTTGCGATATGGATGACTTACCGAATATGTGAATCGTTCGCGTTATTTACGAAGGTTAATTATTCTCAGCGGTCTTTAGTCAAGTGCATCATAGTGCTAAGCATGAAGGATTCCTAAAGTTAATGTCACGTTACAAAGTAACAGTCAAATCCTTCATTCGGTTCAAAGAAGCGGAAAAAAAATAACAGCTAGTGGTGATGTATGTCCTTCCTCTAGTAAGTCATTCAAAAATAGTAGCTAAAGCTAAATGCTATATTTTTCTGATCCGGTCCTGATTATAGGTAAATTTTATGGGTTTTGGACCTAGCCATTCAGAACCTATCCGTATAAGATGCCATTCTGGTTCAAAATTGTTCATTCATTGTAATGATTAAAGTGAATAACCATTAATTCACGTTTGATACTTCTTTTCTTGTGTTTTCATAGAAAGCAAAAATTAAACAGATCGTTATTAAGTTTTATATGTTATAACAGTAAAAGGAATCTTGTGAAGAAAGGTATTAATGATTTACTTGGTAAATCTCTCTTACACACCAGATAACGTATAGAATGAATTATTCGCTTAGATTTAACAGTGCACTGTTTAAACGATATTGATTATTTTTCACACATTAAATTTCTTAATTATTACTTTAATCTATCAACTGTTGGCAGTGGATGAAATGTTCACATCAGAAAACATCGCAGCGAGATATCTTGTTTTATAAAAATGTTTTACACGAAGATGTATTTTTTATATTCTAATTACAACGAAATTTTACACCTATTTACTTGAAAATGTACTAATTTGTGATGTGTATGTATTTACACATACATACATATATGCGTATAAAACTTAAAAGTGTTTTTGTATTCTTCAAGTAAGATATTTAACCAAAAGGCAAAATCATTATTTGTTGTCTCAGCACTCGATACTAGGGTCAGTGATAAGGTTACGGGTTGAAAACAGTAAAACCTGGAGCTCGATTCTTCACGGTTAACAGAGCACACGTAGCTCATTATGTTAGTAAAAAAAAAACTACTTGTCTGATATATGTAAGTCAAGACTGAAAGCCTCAGTTGAGTTAAAATAAGTTATTCTATTGCATGAATACTTATTTTTTATTTAACATTTAATATGATCCTAAAATATTTGGAGAGTTTTATTTAAATAAATGGATTACGGCAATCTTCCAGATAAGGTCCTTGTTGCAAAATGGGTCCCATGAACATTTATCTTGAATTTTACAAATCGAACATTAAAAATATTTAGTAGGCACTATAACAGATGATCAATCTTAATATGTAAGAATGTGTTAGAAATTCAACTCTAAGACTTTAAAGCTAATTAATCGTACTTTGTTGAGCACTGGAAATGACATAATTTTCAGTGGGTATATATTTCTTAATTATTATAATCGACGTATTAATTATACATAAAAGGATTTGGAGTAATTTTCTTTGGAGACAAGCTTTCAGAAGAAAGCTACTTTAATATATAGCTGACAAAATATTAATATTTTCTTTCTCATAACAACTACCTATTAGAGTCACTAGAGACGAGTAGTACAATACATGACTACTAAAACTAGGTACAAAAATTAATGAAATATAAAGAATTTGTACGAGTTTCAGAGCAACGACGTGGATGGTTGAAATGAAATTTATAATATCCTTAAAAAGAAACATTACTAAATGCGATATTTCAGCTATAGCAGCCTCACTTCAGATGCAAATCAAGCTCAAAATAATATACCTGGATTGTCGAATGCCACTTAACATAAATACGATTAAAATTGCGAATAAGCAATAAAAGCCGAAGTTCACCATGCTCATGCACTGTGTCAGTCTATCAGCTGTATTTTACCAGAATTATGTTTCCTTATTCTTTGTTACTTTTAATTTTATAACTCATTGTAAAAGAAATAGCAATGTCTTAGATATTAAGGCACATACTATATTTCTTTTTTTTAAAGTAAAAGATCTGTAATAGGGAACTATTATCTTCCTCAAGTTTCATTTAAGTCAAGTATATTTCTATTTCATTTTATCTTTTGAATAAAATAAAAAGTTAAAAAGACGATTTTTAAAGTAATCTTTCTTAATATTATCTGCCACTTGGTGAGTGGAAAATTTAAGGATTTAAAAATGCTGTAATCCATGGCTCGATTTCCGACGAAAGCTAAAGTGCTAAAAAAGTAACAATACAATTCTTTTACAATTAATTATCTGAAATAAAAAATTGCTTAAATAATAAGTTGTAAATAATAAGTAATGATCAACTATAGCTGATGTAAGCAACTTTATTTACGAATAATGAACATTCGCAAAATTCTGAAAACGAAAAGTATTTGCTAATTGTTATGTAAATGTGTAAATATTTTGTAAACGACAACATGTCGTGTTGTGTTTGGATTTTCATTTCTATTATCTATGTTTCCATATTTATATTATTGTTTCGAAGTTTAAACTGATATTTTGTTATTTATTTAGGGTAACATTTAGAATTTTCTTGAATTAAGTAGACCAATCATATGTTTGTAAACGAGTGCTGGTGACTTCGTGTCTAAACGTGTAGTCTCGTGCAAGAACGGACACGCGCGGATTGCTCTGGAGTTGTATGGAAATTGCAAGATTGTTCGAGAAATAGGCCTACCGGTATAAAAGACGGTGACGTGAGAGATATTCAGTCATCAGTTTTTTATTCGAAGGAGAGAGATTCAGTCATTAGTTTCATTCGAAGAAAAAGAGTAAGATTCAGACATCAGTTTTATTTCAAAAGAAGAGAGTTAGTTATTTGAGAAAGATTAAGTGTTTGCTGTTAATATTCAACTTGGATTTGTGATTGAAGTTAGATCTACGGAAGCTGTGAATTTATTTCGTCAATCTCTACGATACATCTGAATTACTGCTTGTGCTGAGAGACGGCGAATTTATTGAACTGTGAACTGCTTCGGAATTTCTTCGTGGGACCAAATTCACACCCTAGACTGGAATTTGAGACTTTCATTTTAGATCATTATATTAGATACAGGTCAGTACCGTTTTGTATTGTGATTAATTTTGAAGTTTGAAACTAGTATTATTTGGTTTTGTAATTAATTTTGAATGTTATAACTTAATATCTGTCTCTGTTATCATATAATTTTCTGTTATCTGTGTTTTTCTGTTGCGTTTAATCTACGAAGAACTTAAAACATTAAAAAATACGTAACACTAATCACATATTGTGTTTAACAAAGTATTTAAAGTTCTAATTATAAGTTTAAGTACAAAAAATTAAATTAATAGAATTTACCAAAGAAATTATTAACCAAACATTTCATAGATATTAAATATTTTTTCCTTCTTGTTTATAACATGTTATGTTTCAAATAATTTAATTTATGGAAGTTTTTAAAAAAAACATTACGAGGAATTCCGATAACAATGCGATATTTGCGTGTATTTCACTATGTTGTATGTCGCGTTTAAGAGGTTTACACTTGATTACCTAAACGTCACTGTATTTTGTTAAACACATTTTATATTTTCAATGTTTAAACATAGAGTCAGTTTTGCTATTCAGACACGAGTTCATTTGTTGGCGGTGCATGTTGTTAATAGTTTGTTCTCCCTTTAGTCAGTAGTTCTAAATGTCGACTACACTTGTATATTTAGATCTTTGGACATGTGTCACATAATGTGCGCTTTATGTTGGTAACAATGAAGAAAACCTACCAGTAACGACTAGTAAAGCATTAGAGCAATGTGAAAGTTCGTCACCTGCAAGTGATGTACAATTAGTTTGAGAGAATTTCGTCACATTTTATCTTGTTAACGTCTTTGTAGCGACTTCATCAGAACTTCTACTAACATTTTCATGCTACTCTCAATTCGCTGACAAGGTTAACGACCATGAAACGTCTCAGTCAGATAACCAACATGTGTCTTCCTCAATTCGTTGCTATTAGGCGGAACATAAACTATTTCAAATTGCCTACGCTACTGATCAGTCACAAGAAACACTAATTGCCGTGATTTCTTTCGTTTCAGTTATTTTCCCCATCAGATGAAATACGGGAAGTATACTCACTGACCCAAACTGATCCAAATCACTGAAACAAATAATAGTGGACATAATCCGCCAGCTGAGAAACGCTAACCGAAATATCAGAAAGTATAAATATAGAAAAATACAAGATAAGACATCAAATAGCTTCACTCTACAATAATATAATTCAAAATTAGAATCGTTCTTCCATAATCTTATTCCTGTACCTTATTTAATGATTGGTCTTCCGTGTTTTGTTAACAATTATAGCGATAAATTCTGTGCTTCGTTTCATTTGATTTAACAAGTACTAGTCAAGAATGGCTAAAACAGCTGACAGCAATGTTTAAAACAATTGAAAGTAACAGTAAGTGAGTTTACTTTCTATTACCACCAACTCTGTTATCCAGCCAATCTGGCCAACATGTGTTAAGAATAAATCAAGTGTTTTACTTTGTTTGGAAGTAGGGCCCGGCATGGCCTAGCGCGTCAGGGCGTGCGCTTCGTAATCTGAGGGTCGCGCTAAACATGCTAGCCCTCCCATCCGTGGGGGCGTTAGAATGTGACGCTCAATCCCACTATTCGTTGGTAAAAGAGTAGCCAAAGAGTTGGTGATGGGTGGTGATGACTAGCTGCTTTCCCTCTAGTCTTACACTGCTAAATTAGGGACGGCTAGCACAGATAGCCCTCGAGTAGCTTTGTGCGAAATTCCAAAACAAACAAACAAACTTGTTTGGAAGTATCACATATATGTTTGATATCAAAGTTTACAAACAAGCGTCTACTATAAAAATTTTAATTTAAATTACAATAATAAACCAAGAGAAATATTAAAGGTTGAAAAAATATCAGCATATCTGAAGGAGCAACAACAAAAATCAACTGTTTATTTCTACTGAATAATCTGTTTAAAATACTGCATGTAAGTATTAATTATCTACACAAAGGAGCCATGGAGGGATCAGTTTTTACTGTGTCCGGACAGCGAATTTGAAAATTCCTGTTTCCTTTGCCGTTAAAAGCTGCGTCCTGCAATTATGTAGCACAGTTGTTGTTTATATATGCATATATATAAATATATAACTAACGGTCAAATCTCACAATTAAATCAAAGCAGAAAAGCATGTCCCAAAACGTTGGGGTAGATGATGTTGACTAGCTGCCTTTCCATTTAGTCTATCAGTTCAAAATCAAATGCGGCTATACAAATAGTTGTTCTTGTTGTCGGTTTCTTTTTTGTAGTATTGTGCAATAATTAGAAAACAGAACTTCTTCATAAAGCCAACTAAATAACTGTCTTTGTTAAATCACTTTTCATACAAAATGAATGATGGCCCGGCATGGCCAGGTTGATTAAGGCGTTCGAATCCTATTCTATGGCTCGTAGGTTTGAATCCCTGTTGCACCAGACATGCTCGCCCTTTCAGTTGTGAGGGCACTATAGTGTAACGATCAATCCCACTATTTTTTGATAAAACAGTAACCCAAGAGTTGACGATGGGTGGTGATGACTAGCTGCCTTCCTTTTAGTCTTACACTGCTGTTACGTTTTTTATGTTGACTGTAGACTGAACGCAACAGAAAGACACAGATGACAGCTTGTATAATTTATTACAATAAACTATTATATATGTAACAGATATAACATAAATTATATAATAACAATGACAGATATTCAGTTTCAACCTTCAAAATTAATTACAATACAAAATGGTACTGGCCTGTGTCCAATATAATGATCTAGAATGAAAGTCCAAAAGTCCAGATCAGAAATCCAAAATTCTAGTCTAGTGTGTGAATTTGGTCCCACGAAGAAATTCCGAAGTTTGAATGGAGAAGTCCAGAAATAATTCACAGTTCAATAAATTTGATGAAGCTCTTTTTACGATGTTTTTGATGAATGTTTCAACTTGCCGTTTTCGCTCCGGTCTTCCCTAAACAGTTCTGTAGGTGTTGACTTTCAGTATAACCAGTAATTCGAATGAATTGTAAAGATTGACGAAATAAAAACACAGCTTCTGTAGATCTAAATCTATTCATAAATCCAAGTTGAATAAACACACAGCAAACGTTTAAAATTTCTCGAACAAAGACAATATCTCTTGAATCGAAAAAAAACGAATGACTGACTTCTCTCGCATCGCCGTCTGTTTATATACTAGTAGGCTTACTGTGTTCTCCAATAATCGCGTAACTTCTACATAATTCCAAAGTAATCTGCGCATGTCTGTTTTTGCACGAGACTCGTCGTCTAGACACCAGGCCAATACAAATGATCGATCTATCATATTCTAGAAATTTTTACATGAATAATTACGTATATACATAACGCTTTATACATAACACAGAGTAATCTCGATTAGTCTCGTAAAGACACCAAGCCATTACAAATAATCGATCTACCTAGTTCCAAAAATTTCTACATGAATAACAACGTATATACATAAGGCTTTATACACAACACTCTCCCCCTTAAAAGCAAAAAAAAAGTTTGAACTTGTGAAAACTTTTTTAAGCCAACTCAAAAGAGTTAAATCCAGTAGATTCTTGAATAACCTCACGAACTGCAAACAACAACAAGGGAACACCCTCATCCCAGTTCTTTGAGTGTTCGTGGTAGTAATTTGTTGGAAACGATCAAGAACACCTTATGACTCAGGATGGTATGCATTGGATGAAATTTGATTGATGTTTAGTTTATGCATGGCTTGTTGAAATAGCTTGGACATAAAATTTGAGCCTTGATCTTATTGCACAACTTTTGGAATCCCGAACATGGTAAAGAATTTGACAAGAGCCTTGACAATGTTGGGAGCAGTGATTTTTCTCAAAGGGAGAGCCTCAGAGAAACGTGTAGAAGCACAGATGATTCCTAAGAGGTATTCGTTTCCTGCTTTGCTTTTTGGCATTGGGCCAACACAGTCGATAATGACCCTTGAGAACGGTTCTTCAAAGGCAAGAATAGGCTGCAGTGGTGCTTTGGGAATCCCCTGATTTGGTTTTCCAGTCATTTGGCAAGAATGGCATGTCTTACAATAGTCAACAACATCTTGGCGCATCTTTGGCCAATAGAAATGTCTTCGGATACGATCTAGGGTCTTTCTTACACCTAAGTGTCCTGACAACACATGACCATAAGCAAGACTAAGAATATCATTCCGATAGCATTTTGGAATGACGATTTGGTGAATAACATTCCACTCTTCATCAGCAGCAACGTCAGGAGGTCTGTATTTTCTCATTAACACACCTGACTTCTGGTAGTAACAAATAGGGACAGTTGCTATTTCATTTTCAATAACGGCCAGTTGTAGGAGGGAACTAGTTTCAGGATCATTGTCCTGTTCCTCAACAAGTTTGTTTCGATGAAGAGAGTTGAAAAATGACTTGGAGTCATCAGTATAACTCAAAGTTGAGTCAGAAATCTCATCGATGTGAGACATGAACGTATCAGATAAAGGGAAATCCTCTTTGGACCCCTAAGAACGAGTAACAGCACAGGCGGGAAAAACATCAGAAAACTCTTCAACGAGTTGCTCTGTACTGGGACTAACAACAGGTGCTTCAACAACACAAACCTCTGGTACCACCTTACTACCAGCCAAATCATTTCCCAAAAGCATAGACACACCCTCAACAGATAATGAAGATTTAATACCCACAGTCACTGGGCCCGAAACTAAGTCCGAATGTAAATCAAATCTATGAAGAGGGATAGAAACGATGCCACCTTCTACACCAGAAATGAGCACACTGGCCCCAACGGATGACTTTTCAGAAAACGGAAGTACACTTTCTAAAATCAAACTGAAAAGCTCCAGTATCCCGCAGGATTTTAATTGGTTGTAGATGTGAATCGCCAACAAAAGAAACAAAACCTTCAGTGATGAAAGGCTTAAATGTGTCCTCAACAAGATCTTCAGGTACATCAAAAATATTGGACTTGGAATCCACAGTGGACTGGACAGGGTCAAAATCATTGGGAACCAATAATGTATCCAACGAGGGCGAAATTAAACTATGGGGTGATGGCTTGTTTTTGATCTTATAGCACTCAGAAATCAGATGGCCAGGTTTCTTACAATAATCCATGTTTTGGATGAGAAAGACACGTTTTTGGTAGATGATGAGCTATGAAAATAAGATGAAGTCTTGTTTAAGAATTAGAAGTTTGCTCTTTTTTGTCTTTGTCGAAATTTGCATAATGTTTGAATGAGTCATTGGGTTTCTTTGCCGTGTGATTTGTTTTGCTTTTGTATGACAAATCTTTGTAAATCAAAGCATACTCGTCTGCCAAGACAGCAGCATTATGAATTTTGGAAGCTTTTTGTTCATCAATGTACGTTTTGAGCTCTATGGGAATAAATCTTTTAAACTCTTCAACTAACATGAGTTCTCTGAATTTTGTGTAATCATCTTTAATTTCTTTAGAATCACACCACCTGTCAAACAGAGTTTCTTTTTCACGAGCAAATTCGACATAAGTTTGGCTGTAAAACTTTTTGTAACCACGAAATTTTTGACTGTATGCCTCTGGCACCAATTCATAAGCATTCAAAATGCTTGACGTGTTCGTAATCATAACTCTGCTCGGCTGTGAGTTTAGAAAATACTTCCTGAGCTTTACCTTTGAGAACACTCTGAAGTAATATTGTCTAATATTCTGTGAGCCATTTTAGCCTAAGGGCCAATTTTTCAAATTGCTCAAAATATTTATCTATAGCCTTTTCATTGAATGGAGACACTAAACGAATTTGTTTGGAAGCATCAAAATTATCCAACCGCATTTGGACAACCTTTTCATCTGTCTGTGCCTTTCTCATACTGATTTCTTTATCCGCTTTAATGCGTTTTTTTTTGTATTTCGGCATCAAGGCGTTTGTTTTCCTGTTCTGCCTTAGTACGTTTTTGTTCTGTCTCAAGTCGTTTGGTTTCTATTTCTAAACGAAATTTCATTTTCATTTCCATTCTTTTTAATTCAAAATCTGGGGCAAAATGAGCGGCAGGCAATTGTTGTACAACTTTTTGAGGTAAAACGTTTTGGCTGACCAAATGTTCAACAACAATTCGCTTAATATATCTGCTTTCTTCATTGCTTGCTTCACTTGCAAATTAAAATGTTTTCCAACATCAAGCAATTCAGATTTTCTTAATTCACTGATCAATTCGAAAGAGGGATTCTGATTGAATTTGTCTATAAAATCTTCGAGTTGGAAAGCTATTTTGAATATCCAAGCTGTTGATCTGTTAAGAATATAAATCTAATTTTCGAATAGAATTAAATTGTTTGACCTATCGCGGCTGAGCCCCAATTTTCTGTTACGTTTTTTTTGTTGACTGTCGACTGAACGCAACAGAAAGACACAGATGACAGCTTGTATAATTTATTACAATAAACTATTATATATATGTAACAGATATAATATAAATTATATAATAACAATGGCAGATATTCAGTTTCAACCTTCAAAATTAATTACAATACAAAATGGTATTGGCCTGTGTCCAATATAATGATCTAGAATGAAAGTCCAAAAGTCCAGATCAGAAATCCAAAATTCTAGTCTAGGGTGTGAATTTGGTCCCACGAAAAAATTCCGAAGTTTGAATGGAGAAGTCCAGAAATAATTCACAGTTCAATAAATTTAACGAAACTCTTTTTACGATGTTTTTGATGAATGTTTCAACTTCTCGTTTTCCGCTCCAGTCTCCTCTAAACAGTCCTGTACGTGTTGACTTTCAGTATAACCAGTAATTCGAATGAATCGTAAAGATTGACGAAATAAAATCACAGCTTCTGTAGATCTAACTCTATTCACAAATCCAAGTTGAACAAACACACAGAAACGTTTAAAATTTCTCGAACAAAAACAATATCTCTTGAATCGAAAAAAAACGAATGACTGACTTCCCTCGCATCGCCGTCTGTTTATATACTAGTAGGCTTACTGTGATCTCCAACAATCGCGTAACTTCTACATAATTCCAAAGTAATCTGCGCATGTCTGTTTTTGCACGAGACTCGTCGTCTAGACACCAGGCCAATACAAATGATCGATCTATCTAATTCTAGAAATTTCTACATAACGCTTTATACACAACACAGAGTAATTTCGATTAGTCTCGTAAAGACACCAGGCCATTACAAATAATCGATCTACCTAGTTCCAAAAATTTCTACATGAATAACAACGTATATACATGAGGTTTTATACATAACACTGCTAAACTAGAGGACGGCTAGTGCAGATAGCCCCGGAATAGCTCTGCGCAAAATTCAAAACAAACAAACAAATCTTCATACCGAATGAATGTAAAAGAAAAATATTTTACAGATCACTTGAATTGAACTTTTACACTCCTGCGAATTTAAACTTCGTAAAAGTTGTTTTGGTTTTAATCACAATTTCCCATTATTCAGCTACGCAGATTTTGAAAATAATATATTTTTCTGTTACGTAAGGAATTTTTACAAATCGGGAAGGAAACAATGAATAAAAGTCTTACTTAGATCAAATTCTTCTTTACTTTACCACCATATTTTTTTATTATTATGTTTTTACTTTCAGACTCTTATGTCGCGATTTATCTACAGAAATCTATAGCAAGCGGTTATTAAAATTTATGCATAACAAAATGTAACTATATTTCAATGAAAATGATTTACTCATGTAAAAGTACATGTGACGTTTTGTGAAAAGTGTGTGTACGTGATAGAAAATAATGGATATCATTTTCGGATTCAGAGCATGCTGCGGAACATATAAACATTTCAAAATAATATAATCATTGCAGGCCTGCGTTATTGAGATATGGGCGTATATAATTTTTCATCTTTAAAAATATACATATTAATTAGAAGTTAGTTTGATGTTTTTCTGAAAAAAATCTTCCTTTTTATGAGCAATCTCACTAAGAAGTTAAAATATTTGAATTTCTCAATGCAAAACCCGTAAGAAAAGGTAAAACATGTAAGACACATTAGTTATTAATTTTTAATTATGACTTGTTTCATATACTTGAATCCTATTTAGTTATGAGCTTTTATTACTGAAGTTAAACTGTGTTCATTTATAACTTTATGAATGTAAGATTTCTTTTGAACTGATAACAAACGCTTTATAAGCTTCATCTGTCTTGTATATACACCTCTTAGCTATCTAATTTCTACCTACTAATTTTTAAATATTTTAATTTTTTTAACCATTTTTCTCGTTTAATTGATGTATCTATGATCCAAAGGTGTTCATAAACCTTTTGAAAGGAAGACTCTCACGAACCAGTCAGGGCCTGGGCTAATGGTTATTACTCTGAAATGTGAATATCAGGGTCTACGGTTCGCAAATTGCTGCAAAATTTCTTTCGCAGCACTTTGAAACCATGGATGTATTATAAGTGTATACTTGTGTTTTTCTTATAGCAAAGTCACACCGGGCTATCTGCTGATTCCGTCGAAGGGAATATAAGAGTGAGAGTAAATTCCGTTATTCAGTTAGAGTAATGCAAGATTTGGTGATTAGCACTATTGATTATCCGATTTATTTTTAGCTTAACAGTTCAAAATTAAAACGTAAGTTTGTGCGACAACCTGAAAACAAATAGACATACCTACAAATCAATGTACAAAACCTTAAGACGTTATGTCTGAAAAACGTGTAATTTATAAGCATTTTCAATTATTCGTTACTCATTTGCATCAATATGTGGACCTAAAACTGCCTATTTTTGTGAGTTTCTACAGTTTCCAGATCTATATTTAAATTTATTACAAATTATACAATATGATAATATTGCAGAACACTCTAGAACCTTTAACAGTGTTTAGAACCTAACCAAATATTGAAACTTCTTATCGTCATTCTATTTACGCAGATATTTTGTGCTCATACCATTTATCGGTAGCAATATGCGATGTTTTGGAAATCGTAAATTTACTAATGTAATTTTCAAGCCCTGACTGATTGGAATGTTTACTAGTAACGGTGGATTCGCTTACGAGATGGTACAAATAAATTGGTTTCATATGTAGAACATTTAAATGTGTATAATTTGTCATCAATATCTCTGACAGACAACATTAGTATAAAAATTTTATTATTTTGATAAACTAATACGCTGGTTTGGTATGTAGAATATTTAAAAGTGTCTAGTTCGTGACCAAGAGCGCTGACAGATACTATTGACACATATATTTTATTGTTTAGAGTCACTCATATACTGGCTTTGAATTTAGTAAATTGAAATGTGATTCAGACTTGATCATAAGCCCGCTTCTGACAAATATGATTCCATAACATCAGACTCGAGTAAAAACTTCTGAAAATTATTACCACAAGAAATATTATGTTGGGATGCTGGAAAAAAAACACATTAGAACAATGTTCTCCAATTATCAAACAATACCAAAGGTTTTATGTGCGTTAGCAAATTTCACATACTGGTAGATTCCCCACAAAATGTTTCAAAACTGACGACATACTACTTTATATTTTAGCACTGTAATGCTCGATTCCTTGCATTTTTCAGAGCACAGATAGTTCCTTGAATACCTGGCTCTTGGTTGAAAAGAACGAGTGAAACATAAGCTCTTGTATATTTAAAGTACGGACAAAATAGTGTTATCTAAATAAAATTTTGACTACTATCATGCATTTTTCAGTCGATATATTTATATAGAATCAGAAGGTACAAAATATTTTTCCTGGACATCTAGAGTCTGCACATCAAACTAGTAAGCTAATGAATTTTAACTTTAAATTTCAATTTTTATCTTATCTAACTTACCTGACTGTAATAGAAGAGGTTTAGTTTAGTTTGTTTCAAATTTCGCTCAAAGCTACATGAGTTATCTGTGCTAGCCTTCCCTAATTTAACGGTGAAAGACGTGAGACAAGGATGCTAGTTATTACCACCCATCCCCAACTTTTGGGCTATTTTTTTACCGACCAAGAGTGGGATTAATCGTGGCTTTATAACGCACTCACAGCTGAAAAGGTAAGCAATTTTGGTAGGACGGAAATTCGAATCCGCGACCCTCAGATTCCGAGTCATGCACCCTCACAGCATGGCTGACAGAAAAAGGGATTACATATCTATGTAGGTTTAGATAACTATTTTTAAGAAAAATTGTTTTTGTACCTTCAACATATAAAACACATATACATTTAAAATGTTGTGATCGTATTAAAGTATAAAATTAACCAAATTACGTATCATTTAGTTTTGGGGAAGGCGATATTTTTTTCTTCCTCGCTTTTCTTGAACATAAATGTATGAGTGGAATCGCGTAAAACATTACAAATCTGCAATACTACCTTTCGTGGATAAAGCAGAAACGTTCATGAAACCATCTGAAACATATCGTAACGTTTAGTTTTAAGAAACAGTGAATTGAGGACTTTGCACAAACTTTCTTCTTTTGAACAAAAAACAGGTGATGCCGATTTCCACCTGTCAGTATTGTTATCCATTTGCATCAATCATATTTTGTTTATTATATTTAACAAGAACTTTTTGAGATTGTAAATAAATAAGTTCCGCTTGTAGGAATAGAAGTAGTTTTGTTGTGATTTTCTTTTTTTCTTATACAAACATAATTTCTTCAGTGATCCAATTATAGCTTTGGATAATTTATCATGGCAAAGATTGGACGTAAAACCTGTATCCCAGTAAAATAAGCATTTTAATGTGCTTTATATATTACAAATGCAGCTGTGTACTTCCCTTCTATAACTAGCCCGAAATTTCGGTTATGTTGAGAGTTGTATTGGGTAATATATAACATACATTCCTGATGACATATAAACAAAAAACATAATTTTTAAATCAATAACAGCGAAAACGTAGTGCGACTACTTTTAAAGTAATATTTTGTTGAATGTTACTTCTTAAAGTACAGTATCAGATACTAAACACAAATAATCTGGCTTAATTCACATAAGATATATAAATTAACGTATTTTTATGCCTCTGCTTTAAATTTAAAATAATTTCTTCAAATATTAAAATGCATTTTATGTTTCAATTACAAAAAAGGTTACTGATTTTTACGTATTCCTATTTTTTTTTATTTAAACAACAGAAAAATGCCCAGAGTTTGTAAATCGTTGGTAGTTTTGGATAAACCAGACTTGACCTTGTTCCTACTAGCATGCCGGACTTTATACCCAAGGTTTCAAGCATCAAACTCTGTACTTTTTGACATTTTGAAGTGAGCGAGACCTCAATCCTCTATTTGATTGGATTATCTCAAGAACTGACTACGAGCTGATGACTAGTTGCCTTCTCTCTAATATATGTTGGAAATTAAGGACGACCAGTGCCGATATTTTCTGGGTAGTTACTTGAGCGTTAATGAAACATAGAAGTAAACAAAGTTTGGATGATTTTAGCTTATAACTCTAAGATTGTAGTTTAAATCCTTCAGGTGGGAACATAACAGATATCCCATTTATATGTGCGAAAGAACTTTTTGTGTGAATATAAGAAATTTATAAAAAAAACATCGATTTTTTAGTACAGAGTAAGGTACTTTTATTGTCTTGAATTGATTGTTTTTATGAACTTTATCAAAATGTTAATGTTCACGAAAAACCTAAGAGAGATTTCTTATATTCTCTAAAGGTAAACTGTTCTTTCATAATTTACCAATATCTTTACAAGTGATGCTTTCTAATGAGTAAAACTGCTATCCTAAAACAAGTACCAACTGCTTATTAACCATTAATATTTGAGAGAGTAGATTCTTTTTCTTGTTGTCGAATTACACGCAAAGCTACTCAAGTGCCGCCCCTAATCGACAACAATCACCGGTAACTATTGGGCTCTTCTAACAGAATAGTAAGATTGATC
The DNA here is from genome assembly GCA_011833715.1 of Carcinoscorpius rotundicauda. NCBI lineage: Eukaryota > Metazoa > Arthropoda > Merostomata > Xiphosura > Limulidae > Carcinoscorpius > Carcinoscorpius rotundicauda. The sequence continues at coordinate 119,206,141 of CM022393.1, read as the reverse complement.
GTTACATTACACTTTCGTGTCTGCAATCTGCACGTTGCCAGTTATTCCCCGTAATCACCAGGATAAAATACTCAATAGGTTACCCCACAGATGCTCTGACAGCAACAAAAATCTAATCCAGAATTTGCCCCCCAGTAGCACACTAAAAACCGGGTTTTGATACCCGTGGTAGGCAGAGCACAGATAGCCCATTGAGTAGCTTTGTGCTTAATTCTAAACAAACAAAACAAAAATCCAGAATTTTAGTTTCTAACTTTGTAGAATTACTTCTGATGTACTGGGGGACTTTTTGGAAAAGAACAATCTTTTATCACAAATATGAGATTTATAAGTATATTTATATTCATAATTCTCGTTCATAATTAACTCTTCCAAGCAGGATCCTGCATACGGAAAGGACTTCATTGCTACTTCATTATATGGTGAAAGAGTCCTTTGAAACCTTAAAGGACAAGTTCATAAAATCACATATGCCACGTATCATAAAAACACGACTGATCACAGTATGTCTACTAATGCAGAATCAAAAACAGAAAAATAACGCTGTCTTAGAGGTATAACGCTTAATGCCTTAAGATAAGAATTCACCCCAAGTTTTGGGCGCTAAGTTGTAATTCTTACCAGTTATGGGAGTCATGTCTTAAAATAACATTTTTATTTTATATTCAAAAGTTTCTTCTTACCCCGCATTTGAAAAGGTGTTCTATTTTTCATTTCTTATTCTTAATTACATTTGGTGAATTTTGTAAAATTTGGTGTAATTTGGTAAAATGTCCAAGTCCAGTTTTTGAAACACACACACACACACACATATATACACTGAAATATATAAAATTCACATTAAACTGAATAAAACAAGACAAGCAAGTATTGTTGACCTTAATGGGGCTTAGTAGAGGTTGTCAAAAAATATAGTATGTTTGTTTTGAATTACGCTCAGAGCTGCACGTGGGCGAGCTGCTCAAGTCATCTCTAATTTAGCAGTGTAAGACAAGAAAAAAGGCAACTAGTTATCACCACACACGCCAACTCATAGGCTACTCTTTTAACAACGAATAGTAGGATTGACCGTCGGAATATAACGCCCTCACGGCTGAATGGGCGAGTATGTTTGGTATGAAGAGGATTTGAGCTCACAACCCTAAGATTAAGAGTCAAGTATCCTAATCACCTAGCCGTGTCGTGCAGCAAAAATTTCATAAACAAATCTATTCAAAATATAGAGATTATATTTTCAAATCTACAAAAAAATTGAGGCTTTAATTTCTCATTCAATTTATCAATTTTAGTTAAACTAATATAGGGATTTGTAATTTAACAAAATAACGTAGACACTATTCCAGGCTTTTTTTTACTTCGTTTTAAGAGCCCCCTAGTTGTAGACTTGAGAATATACTTTTTTGCAATTCCACTCAACTTGTTTCTGTCTCTTTTTACAATTCTTCGCCATTTTAAAGCTAATATTTTTGCTCATATTATTTATTTTTCGGATTTTATATCCATCGATGGAGAAAAAAATATGTTACACATGTGTATTTGCGTTCAACTGAATGTTACATGTTTCTCAACAGTTTAGTGCTGCATTATCTTTTTCTACCATCCAATCACCACACTGAGCTTTTTCAAAAAAAAATGACAAATGTAGAATAAATACACGTTCTGGTGTGCAACTATAACATCTACGACAAACAAAATCCAAAGTTATTCTCAAAGGACCCTCTTGAAGGTAAATAGCGGGCATCCATCGGTTACAGTGTAATGTAAGAAAAGATGAGCAGCAACAAAGCCATTTCATCAGAACAAAATGGGCTCGGCATAGCCAAGTGAGTAAAGGAGTTTGACTCGTATTCCGTGGTCGCAGTTTTGAATCCCTGTCACACCACATATGTTCGCTCTTTCAGCCGTGGAGGTGTTATATGTGACGCTTAATCCCTCTATTTTTTGGTAAAATAGTAGCCCAAGATTTAGAAATTGGTGGTGGTAACTAGTTGCTTTCCCTCTTGTATTCCATTGATAAATTATGAACAACTGGCTGAGATAGCCCTCGAGTAGTTTTGCGCAGAATTTAAACGAATAAATGTCACAATTATACCTGGTTGATATTTATTATGTATTGCAATTTTACGTTTACAAAGAAAAATCACAAAGCTACTCAGTTAGTCGTTGGTTCCATCTTTCGCGAGTATCCAAGTACAACGCACAGATGTTTTTCACTTATGGCATGACAAAGTTCAGAGGCTAGGGCACTTGAATTTCAATCCCATCACAAAAAATGTTCCCCCTTTCAATCTTGAGGCAGTATAATGAGGTGTTTAATCCCACATTGCGCGAAATTCAAAACAAACTAAAATTTCTTCTTAGATAATGCATCACAGATAAATGAAATTTAAAGAGAAAGACTAATGTACTTAACTTGTTAGACTTACATGACTTATATTTATATTTTTCAACAGCCTTGCTTTGCACAAGTGTTTGCTAGAATAAGACGACACAAATAATATATGGAAGATTGACAACAGTGGCATACCAAACGCAACTTACCAACTACTGACATTTACAACAACTACCTTAACAACTACTAGTTGAAAATGACTGTATTAAATAGTGCTAATTTCATTAGCAAGAAATACTGAATACACTCTCTCGATTTCAGTTAACTCTAAGAAACATTATTAAAATCTTGCTGAAATATAATCGCGAAAATCCATGTAAAGACAGTAAACTCGAGTAACGATTAACAATAGCGATATGAACCAGCAAGAAATAGAATCTTTTACCCTGGAGATTTTGAATTAATGCGCTAGGAGATGCATGGAATGGTGCTTGGATTTTTTGTTTGTTTTTGAGTTTCGCCAGAAGCTACACGATTGCTATCTGTGCTAGCCATCTCTAATTTAGCAGTGTAAGACTAAAGGGAAGGCAGTTATTCTACTCTTATACCAACAAATAGTGGAATTGACCGTCTCATTATAACGCCCCAACGGCTGAAAGGGCGATCATAATTATCGTGACGGGGATTTAAACCCGCGACCCTCAGATTACAAGTCCAATGCCTTAACCCACATGACCATGTCGGGCCTTGTTGTGTGGACTAAGAAAATTTTGCAGTAAGACAAAACTAAAAGTTGAAATTAAGTTCAAAATTACTCTCTTAGTTTGTGCAATAATTTGTGCGATCCCACAGTACAGTAGATATCTCTTACAATTATTTTATAGTGGACTCATAATAGATACTACTGGATTGTCAGCAGTGTATCTTCAGCATTGTTTGCTTATTTTATTTGCAATCTCTTTGCAAATTCAAAATTCTTAATTTTTAAGTTGCTTCTTCGTTGGCTTTTGAAAACACTGTTATACGCACATATATACCTAGAATAAGACACAACCCTTCCTCACTAAAAGCATATAAAATTTTAACCAGTAGAATAGTAGCCTTTTCGAGTAAAGCGAATACATCTGTAACATCTCTCTATTTGTGTCTTTTGAAGTAATTATTTACTAAGTCATGTGGTTTGCTTGTAGTTAAGCGCAGAGATCCACAATAAGCCAGCTTTGCTCTGCCCCACATGGGTATCGAATCCCGATTTATACTAGTATAAGCTAGAACACATACCACTGGGTCACTGGAAGGTGAGTCAGGTTGCTTTGTGCTTGAAGTTTTGTGTAAACGCTTTTGACAAAAAAGCAGCTGTTCAGAGCAACTACGTATCTTTATAACCATGTAAATGAGCTTCAACTTATAATATCAATCAACTTTCAAATAGATCAGGAACGTCCCATGGCTTTGTATATGCAACTAATTTACCACATTTATTATAATACCCATCCTTGTTTCTGTATAATTAGTTAACTGTGTATTTTACAAGTTTAGCCTGTCCTCAAAAATTGAAGAATGTTCATGCGCGTAAAAATAAAAAATAATGTCTAAATTTTTACAAACTCGTATAATTCTTATAAAACGCGGCTAGGCGAGAGACGGAAAAGAATATTATTGGACAGCTATAGTCAATGTGATATAGGTCTAGGAAGCTATAACTGTGATTAACGTCTGTTTATTGGAAACTACAGAGTTTGGCCAGAAACATTATAGATTTCGAACATTACAAACCTTTTAACTTCACTGAATTACTATGAGCGTTATTTTTTCTACGAGGACATTAAATATTATTTTCTGTAAGAAATGAGCTTTTAAGTGGTGTGAGGCTAACAAGAAAGGCGTCATTAGTTTGTAAAACTGTCGTATATAAATCATCATATGTAGTAACTATTAGTAGTAACTGTCATCATAAATTTATTGTTTTTATATTAAAATTAATTTGTTTAGAAAAGAAAACTGTGTGTATCAATCGTGTTGACAAATAGCATAAATTTGGTACACCATTAACATTTAATTAATTACTAAGCTCAAATTAATATTCCGGTTATTTGAAATAACAGTACGTAACGTGCGTAACATAATAAACCGGATACTTGTTCGAAATAAGCTATAATACGTGACATACAGCATATATCTTTAGGTTTTGGTCCAAAATATCCAACCAGTTTTGCCTAGGTTTTTGAAACAACAATATGAATAATAGAATTTTGATTTTGCCTAACAATCATGAATTCACTTATATTGCTTATTATCAATGCTTAGATGATCTTAAATATTGAAAAGGAAGGCTTTTAATGTTATTCCAAATTAAGTCTGCCTTTTAAGGAGATTTATGTCCAAATTTTATATTAGAGTTGTTATCAAATTCATGTGGAATCTTTATTATAAATTACCATTGTCGTTCACGATAACACATAAATTGGTAGAGATCAACGTTCTAAGGCTTATAGTATTTACCGGCTTATTATGTTAAATTATTTTGATACAATTTACTGACTTTCCTTGTTTTTCGTTTTTTTTTGTTTTTTTTATCTCATAGACAACGTTCTTCCAATTTTAATATTTTTATCAAACATCCCCATACAATAACTTTGTGGAAAAAATCGATGGTGAAAAATTTTGACCTAAAAATCTTTTATCTAGATAGCTGATAAAAAGTTCTAGAAGCAAACTTTCTGCCTAATAATTGGCGTTTCAGGAAGTACACTGTATGACCAACAATGAACGTTAAAATACTGTTGTAACTGTAATATAATTGTATTCCTCTCATAGCACTGTGACTTTTGAAACACTTAGATATCCGACAAGAGAAATTTTTATGTGACATTTTTACAAAATTGGCATCTGCGGTTGTTTTACAACATAAAAAACGAAACTTCCGAAAGTATATTAACACTGACATTGAGATTACTTCTCAAGTAAATTAAACTTCCTTGAATCCCAAAATAAACAGTCTACCAAAACACTGAAACATCTGATGTTTTGTCTTACAGTTGTAGGGAAGCTGCATGAACAGAATTAACTAACTAGTGTTTGTCATCTTCAAATTCAACATTACCCTACGCGACACTTCTACTAAACGACGATATCAGAAAATCCTCAGGATCAAGCATAACGATCAGCAGTGATTATCTGAAGAGGAACAATCAGTCAATAGAACCTTCCACCTATGTAGCTCAGCACGAAAACCACTTTGTTTTCCAATTAACAGTGAACTGAAAAAATATTATACGTGCCTACATTGGAACCCGCCACCATCGGATTGCGAGTCGAGTGCCTTATCCACCTAAACGATGCCGTTCCGGATTTTTTAGAATTTATTAGAATCGTAACTATTTGTCATGAGCATAGTGTGTCTGGTCGTCTTATGACGAATATCGTTTGTCAAATAGCGAAATGATAATTTATTATAGTTTATTTCAGTATCTCGTGTAACCAGTTTTAAACCAAGAACCACAAACTGAAAGATCTCTTCCTTCATCAGGATTTTAAAGTAAAGCTACACAGAAGTTGTCCAATGTCGAACTAATGAAACTTGGGGAAAGACTGCAAATCAGCAGCGCCCAACGCCATATCTTGGGCTACTCCAAACGAAAAATAAGATTTTGAACTTAACGTTTAATGCACCTGATATTCCAAAGTATTTTAATAAATGCACAAACATTATCCAAAATTTACAGAAAAACTACTTAAAGCCATGTTGAACACAAAATACAAAGAACTACATGACTTACAAAAACAAAAAATGAACCTAGACCATCAACTGGCATGCTGCATTAAACCAGAAATTTACGGACTAAAACAACGAAACATAAACCAAATCAATATTAAGAACGACAGAGACAAAAAGATCTGCCACAACAAAAAAAAACTAGAAAAACTAAGATGTAAACAACAGAAAAGACACCAAAACGACAAACCGTTGACTAACCTCATAATTAACAGATCCGACCGACAATTAAACACAGACGAGATGCATCGACTTAACAAGGGACTCAATTTCGCAATAGCACCAAGGTACATTCCAACCATAGAAATCAAAACATGATTAAAAGACCTAGCCAGGAGACTTGTGATACTCTCTACAGAAAACAAAAACAAAGAAAGAAACCAAAAACAACCAACAGAAAGAAGACAACTTAGATAATTTTATTGACATCCAACAGCCAAACTTCCCAGGTAAAATTACGAATTTATATTTTCCAGAAACACCTAAAAACAACATCTTAAACGATTTTTTCAAAGACTTTTCTTACAAAACCATCAACATAATTTCACAAAACAGTAAACCAAAAAACAACCTTACAAAAAGAGACATTAATTCCATTAAAAACCTAAAACAAGACAGAAACATAAAAATTCTAAAAGCAGATAAAGGTAACGCTATAGTAATAATGAACACGAATGAATGCATACAAAAAATAAATAACATCCTATCAGACACGAACAAATTTAAACCAATACACACAAATCCAACAAAGATACACGAGACGCAACTGAACAAAATACTACTACAAATGAAAAAAGCCAACACAATTTCACAAACACTTTATTCATACCTACGTAAAACCGACTAATGCACACCGCAAATATACGGCACCCCCAACCCTCATAAACCAGATTGTCCATTACGACCAATAATGTCAACATATGAATCGTTTAATTACAATTTTGGTAAATACATAGCATGGGCATTCTCCAAATATGTAACATCAGCCAACTCATTGATTAAAGACTCTTTTAATTTCAAGTCTAATCTAAATCAACTTAATCATAAAGCCTTAATGGCCAGTTTCGATGTTATATCCCTCTTTACAGAAGTTCCAACAACTGAAGCCTACAAGATAGCCTTAGAACTCTATATCCGAGACCCTAATCCAACTATAGACATTCCCAGTAACCAGTTAGCAACCCTCATAGAATTCACCACAATAAAGACAAACTTCATGTTCAACAACCAAAACTGTATACAAACAAATGGCCTAAGCATGGGCAACCCAGTATCACCAATTCTAGCCAATATTTTTATGACACAAGTTGAAACACAAGCAATTAATACAGCATTACATCCACCACTATACTGGTACAGATATGTAGATGACACGGTTGCGGGATTCAAATCTACAGAACACATACTTAATTTTTTTCAATAACATTAATTCTATACATCCCAACATTAACTTTACATGTGAACAGGAAGAAAGCAATCAAATATCATTTCTTAACCTCAAAATTATAAGAACCGACACACAATTCAAAACAGAAATCCACCAAAAAATCACCCATACTGAACTATACATTCCTTGAGACTCAGCGCATGAAACAAATCAAAAACTCAACATACTAAGAAACCAGATAAACACAGCCATAAAACTATGCTCACCAGATAAAATTAACGATGAATTAGACAAAATAAAACAATACTTCATCAACATCAATAAGTTTCCTCCACAACCGTAGAAAACATTATACGCACACACCTAGACAGAAAGCAAAATAAACCAACAAAAGTAAACATATCTCACGAATCAGAAAATCACGAAACCATATACTGCTGTATACCATATATTCCTGACATCAGCAAACAAATAACCAACATTTGGCAAAAACTAGTGACGAAGTATAACATTCCAGTTAATACTAAAGCTATTCAAAAACCGGGCACAAAACTGAGGTCTCTACTATGTAAGAACTACACTGACAAACACCACACCAACATTATTTATAAAATACAATGTGATAACTGCCGCAACTTCTATATTAGAGAAACAAGTAGAAAAATGGAAACCAAATTCAAAGAACATAAAAAGTCACCTTCACACGTTTTCGAACACTGTAAGTCAAATAAACACAACATAACCATAGAAAACACTCAAATACTAAATAAAGAAACAAACATATACAAACGCAAAATTAAAGAAGCCTTACTTATACAACAACTTAAACCCAAAATAAACCAATATAAAGGAACGCCATTATACCTATATTAATATTATAGATAAAATTATATATTCAAACATCTAACCCCGCCCTCTACATTGCGACACTCAGTTACACAACCCCTTCCCAACATGTGGTCAGGTTCCGGTCAGTTACCTCTTTCTTTGTGAAGCTGACGATGGCCGAAGAAGGTCGAAACGTTGTTCGCTCTTCTATGTAAAATATTTTATCAACCCAAACGAGCCGTTTTTGCGTATAAAATTCTCAACAAGTGGGTTTCTCAACATCACTGAAAGTATGAAACGTTTCCGATACACATCCTACACACTCTTACAACGTACCCGCAGAATATTTTTCAAATTATTCTGTGTGAACTACAATTGAGGAATCGGTTTTAAACTTAAGGCAGTTTTTCTGTTTAACTAACGTAATTTTCTATTCACATTTTCAGTAATTTCACATCATACATAATTGTCTATGATTATAAATTAAACGTGAGTTAAATGTAGTCGGAGGTTATGAAATATTTTAGATAGAGATACAAGAAAAGATCTGAATTATATTGACATTAAACACAATATTGAAGTATTTTTTTTTGCGTCTAGGATAAACATACGTCTTCACATAATTCTGGAACTCTAACATTTTCGTATTTCCTCTCTGTGGACTCAGCATATAGCCTCATGTGGCTTTACAATAAGACAACCACACACACACACAATCTTCTTGTACATATTTTTATGTCATTATTACTGCCCTTATAAATGTGTTTTAACATTAGAAGTAAAAATAAACATGTTATCTGTGTTGAGTTATAAGCAAATAAAAAATAAAAGTAACTTAGAAACAAAAAAAAATTGCTATTTTATATCAAATTTATATAATTTTTTTTGAAAATAATTTATTTTCTTTGTATGGTATTACAAGTTGATTGTATAATTTGAAACAACTTGGCTTTATATGCAAATAGCCAATAAAAAGAAATGCTGAAATCAAAATATTTGATTAAACTCTTTCACACAATAATGCTTTGCCTAATTATGATAGGAGTGTTATTGACAAACCATATACATATTAAGTGACAAGAATGAGGTTGTTTTAAAGTTATTTGGCCTATTCTATCGTTCACCGCTCGGAAGATAATCAATTAGTATCCAATAGATGAACTACTGAAACTCATACCAAACTATTTTTATAACGTTGCGCTGAGCATGAAATTTCAACAACCAGTTTTGCAATACTGGTTGTTGAAATTTATGTTCTGTATTTATGTGGCCCGGCATGACCAAGCGCGTAAGACGATGCGACTCATAATCAGAGCTCGCGGGTTCGCGCCGGCGTCGCGCTAAACATGCTCGCCCTCCCAGCCGTGGGGGCGTTATTATGATACGGTCAATCCCAATATTCGTTGGTAAAAGAGTAGTCCAAGAGTTGGCGGTGAGTGGTGATGACTAGCTGCCTTCCCTCAAGTCTTACACTGCTAAATTATGGACGGCTAGCACAGATAACCCTCGAGTAGCTTTGTGCGAAATTCCAAAAAACAAACAAACTTACCACTACTTAAAGCCATGTTGAACACAAAATACAAAGAACTACATGACTTACAAAAACAAAAAATGAGCCTAGACCATCAACTGGCATGCTGCATTAAACCAGAAATTTACGGACTTATACAACGCATATTATGTATGCATTCATGAAAGAAATATGCTGTTCGATTTAATACAGGCGTATTTGTTAGTGCATTTTATCTTTTAGGTTTGAGAAGGAATGCTTCAATAGCTATAAATCATAAGATGAATCATCAACATATGAGCATTGATCAGTCTTTCATGAAAAGTATAAGACACGAATTGGAAACCCATTTTGAATTTCTAAATCCCCAAAACATGTACCAGTAACGCATTAATAATCTATATATGAGGTAATGTAGGACCTTATTGTACCAAAACTCCTCTTATCTGAAGTAATCCAATGATATCTTATACCAGTGACGTTTTGACAATTTGTTTAGTTTGAAGTGCAGTGCCATATTGAACGAACATTCTTCTTACCTCAAGTAAACTAATGATATCACGTATCACCAACGTTTAACAGTTAGTGCAGCATACGATGTAGCACCATCTTGTATCAAAAACCCCTCATTACGGTAGTGCGTTAATGACATGATGTACCCAAATAAGTCAGTGTTTCTCACCATTCAGAAAGCATTGGCTTGTTTCATTCTGATTGTATACGGTCTCTAGTGTACTAAATTGAAGATTAATATCCTATATAAACAAATACTTTGAATATTTTGCATAAAATTCGTCTTTCTCCTCGTCTTATTTCTATGATTTTTAACTTTGGAATAAGAAAGTCAGAACAGGTCATTTATCCCTATGTTAACGCTCTGTGGATAATCAGTAGTTTAATACGAAAATCTGACATTTATATTTAGTAAACTATGAAACGTTAATAAGGTTAAATTTTAGATCATGCTTTGAAAATAAAGGTTCAAATTTTTATGGTGTTTTAGCCTATGTTTATGAAAAAATAGTATGTTTTAAACCGTACACCAACAACTATAAAAAATACAGTACAGCGTAAACCCATTTTTGTTCAGGTTTTATCAAGTTAAAAATAAATTAAAATGAAGTCAAATTTACACTGAATAAGATGGTTAAAAACAATGACATGTAAAGAACGAAGTGTAAGTGTCAAAAACCGTTTTCTTCTAGTAAGTTAATCCAGAAAACCCTGGATATTATGGTTAGAATATGTTAATTTGTAATAACACATATAAAGTAAGATGTTTAGAAGTGACAGCATTAGACTGTTTCTCAGTTTATATGTAAAATTTTCAAGCTGCTCCTAATTCTGTTCAAAGAAGGACATTTTCAGGTTGCTGTTTTCCTACTATTACACGCTGTTAACATAAAGTGGTCAAACACAATACTTACCTTTAATATTATCATTGCTAAGTGATCAGCCCAGGTACTAACCTTTAATGTTACCTCTATTATCGTGAAGTGGTCAGCCACTGTACTTACTTTTTGTATTAGAACTGTTAACATAAAGTGATTAACCACTACACTGACTTTTAATGTTATTGATATTAACATAAAATGATCAGCCAGGTTACTGACCTTTCAGGAAATTCAAGTAATTTAATCGTTCATTTTTTTAGTTTAATCAGAGGTACGTTGCACGAAATTTCTTTGTAACGTCTTATATAATCCTTGCACTTTTTGTTGCTATGACAACTTCATCCTAGAAGTTACAAGATGTAGTACGTGTAGCATCGATCGTTTCGTCTTTAGATTGTTATCTAAAAAGTTGTTCTGTTAACACTTACAGATTTTAATAAATGTGTGTGAAGCTGGTTGATAGAACATTCTAATCAACTATACCTGAAAAAAGAGAGAAAAGTAAACTATTTATTATGCGTATACAAAAATTAATAAGAAGTGAAAGTTATTTTTGTTGTTGTTTTTATTTTCTTCTGGAAACAGAAAATCTTTGCAGCATTATTGCGTTATGCGTTTATTGTTTTATGTCGGTCACCGGCGCAATATATTTTGCAAAGTCACTGTCTTAAATGAACACGCAAACACTAAAGTAAGAAAAAAACAACAACAACCTTCAATTCTGTTTGAAACAATATACAATAATATTTAGTGAAAAAAACAAAAACATATTCAAAGCATGACGTTATGGTCTCAATAAGAAAGGTGTGATAAAAATGAAGTTCGACTATTACAATGATTTTAGAAATCAGCAACTAACTTGCGTTATATTGTTTAATCAAGTATGTTTTATGTAACATAAATAGTTTGTTTTAGAATTTCGCGCAAAGCCATAGGAGGGCTTTCTTCTCTAGTCGTTTTAATTTAGCACAGTTCTAATCTGTTGGTTCAAAAATAACATTGGATAGTACAAAGAACTATTGTGTAGTGAACAATCAACCAACCTTTAAAAATACGATAATAACAGCCAACCAACCAACATGCTTTTCATGTTTGATGTAAAAACGAACATTCGTAATGAGCGCAGTAAGAACCAGAACTTCTTTTCTATCTAGGAGAGATATTGCTGTATAATGAACACGATTTTTCGTACATTCCTTATTACACTCTGTGAACTGTGAAATATCAATTATCATATGCGGAAAATATTTACATCCCAACAGCATAGCTTTGATCTCTGAAAGAAAATTTTATTTTTCTAAATAAAAAGTAATGAAACTATCTTCTGGGTTTATAGCTAACTAATTAACCATGCTACTGATTAATTTCAAACTCATTCGGTTAAATAAATATCTTTTGATGTGAAAGATGATCGATCATGCTTTATAAAATTAATTAAACTTATAGTTTGTTGAAACGTTCATATCGTTCTAAGGAAAGTAATTTTCTCATTATTTTGCTTTACAAATTTTCATTCGCGTGAAACCTTCAAAAGAATTACAAAGCATAAAATTTCAACTGTCAGAACTCTGTCAAATCAAAATTCTTATCATGTTTGAGTCTAAGTCATCAGGCAATTGTAATATTAATCAATAACAAACCAATTATTTAGCTCTCATGTCCAGAGTACCTTGTTCATAATTAATGGACATCAGATCCGTTATATTAGCATTGTTCCAAACCTACAAGCTGAATTATACTAAACAGAATAAAATACGCATCTAAGAGTTGCTAATGAGCTATGTATTGTTTTACATTTGAGTACAGTTTTTTTTTCAGAAGATCCCCTAAATTTACTGAAGCGAAAAGAGGTATTTAGCTCCAGCTCTTAAACCAACATACATTAAACGAAATGTTGTGATTTCTTTTTATTATCCTATTGTTTATTTAACTAAGACACTTATCCTCAAAAACACTTGAAAAGAACATTAAAATTATATTTTTATGCAAAGCGACGCAGAGTCACGTAATAAATTTGATATAGGCTATTTTATTGAAACATAAGGCAAGCTGTCTCTAAAGTGTAGGAAGTAAAATCATTTTGTACTTGTTTGTAATGAATATAACATGTAGTATGAGATAAGTTCCAAATTCATCACTATTAATGGCATTTATTTGTTTTCGGCCCATGATTTCCTGATTCAGTTCATCAGTACAAGAAAAAGTTTGTAAATAATCCATCTAATTAAATAAATAGACAGTTAAGCATCATAATTACATCAAACTTGAAAGAAGTTTGAGTCTTAATAAATAATAGGGATTTTTAAATGAATATTTTATTCATAAACACTTGGCAATAATGTTGAATGGTTGCAATAAATTCATTCGACTGAATTTATGTGTACATTTTTTGATGTGGATAAGAGTAGATGTCTTATTATGTAGCTTTGCGCTGCAACAGCATTGACTAACTTTGTATATTGAGCTTACAGAGAGAGCCTTAGTATTGAAAAAAATGCAAACTACTAAAATAGGTTGTGATTAAGCCGTATAGGCAAAACGTTTATTAAAATAAAAAAAAATCATACATTTTTTTCCTAACGTTTTATTACAACTAATGAGACCACATGATCATTTCACTCGTATAAATATGTATGTATAAAGCCAAGTGTCTCTTGGAAAAACTCGATTTATTCAAATCCCTGAATTAATGGAGCAGCATGACCAGGTAGTTATGGAACTCAACTCGCAATATGAAGGTCGAAGGTTTGAACTCCCATAAGACCAAACATGCTCAACTTTTCAGCTGTGGGAGGTTTATAATGTAACGGATAATCCCATTATCGTTGGTAAAACAACAGCCTAAGAGTTGGTTGTGGTTCTCTAGTCCTACACTGCTAAATTAAAGACGGATAGGGCAGATAGTCCTCATGTAGCTTTGCGCTATAAACAAACTCTGAGTTACCTGACTCCAATTCCACATTTATTTTTCCTATAATGTCCATACTTCCTTTTCTATTACTCGTTTCAATTGTAGTTAAATTTAATCGCTTAAGTAGACGTAATTATCTCCTAAATTTCGGCACTTTTTGCTACATAAAATCCTGTAAAGGAGAGTTTCCAGGACTAGATTTAGCATGGCGATCCTACATTATCCACATCATTACGATGTCAAGCTATATAGGATTCGAAGAGAAAAGCCGAAAAGATCCCTGTAATAGGAAACTTAAAAGTGACTTTACTCCTTGTCAACGGATGTGGAAAATAAGTTAAAAATTAGCCTCTGTTATTGCTAAAAAGTTTATGTCACAACACACTTCTTAAGATACCACTCACCTGTAGGGAAGAGAGCGACTTTTCTTCATAAGAACATGCGTACATGCAATCACATATGGTCAAGGAGGCTTTAATCTTTCATCCAAAGGCACCAATATGTTGCATAGTTTTATGGTAGTTGGTTAATGATTCACGTTTGTGTTATACTTTAACAATAAAATAGTTTTAAAAAAACTATCAATCACATCAAATTTTCCTAAGCCTGCACAAAAAAATTCAATAATTTTGAAGTTAAATTATTTGAATTAAAGAAAAAATACATGCTTGTCAACACGAAATAAGATAGCAAGAAATGATAATGCACTAATTATATATTAACCTAGTTTCTGCATCTTTTGGCAAAGGCTAACAAGAGAACTTTCAAAAGATATCAGTTATAACTCAAAATATTTCAGTTTTTTATGAAAATGATGATAAATGAACTTTTGTGTTTTTGGCCTAATTGTAAACGGTTTAATGCTGACAACACCATCCTTAAGAAACGTTTATTAAACTCCTGTGTTGTACACCTGTAAATTACAGCGATGAAATTAATGGAAGTAGTTCTTAAAACATTCTAAAACTGGGAATAATTACGCATATACATATATATATTTGTATTGTGAATAAATATATTATTCATAAAGGAAATGTGTCACATATATAAAGGGTAAATAAACACAACGAGGATAAAAACTGCATGAATGGTAAGATGTATTCTAGTTTTCCAGATTCCCCTATTTTTAAGGTAAATTTTATTATTGACACTCAATATGGTTTGAGGCAGTCTTTGTGTGCAATGTTGTTTTTTGCATTTAATATAAATAGTTGTTCAAAGAATGACACTTTATTTTTTTTAAATATGTTAAATTAATACAACTGGTATGTTTAGTATTATAATTACTTTCTGTAAATCAGTGATGTCGAGAAACCTACTTGTTGAGAATTGTAATTCTAAACTTTTTGGATTTTTTCTAATTCATCAATATTTCCGTTCTCCAGCTGACACAAACCTTGTTTGCCACGACTCACAGCTATGATAGCAGTAAAACTGTTATCGTTTTCTTGCTAGCGAAGATGCATCAAGTTTTCAGGACTTTCCAAATCTGTATCGTGCACAGATAAGAGTCACGAGCGAATAAAATTGGCTAAAATTCATAATTTCTTAGCTATATTAAACTGACTGACAATAAGTACCTGCCCATCACTGGTACAGCGGTAAGTTTACGGATTTACAAAGCTAAAATCAGGGGCTCGATTCCTCTCCGTGGACTTAGCAGGTAACCCAAAGTAGCTTTGCTGTAAGAAAAACAGACAGACACACACAATAAATACCTGAACACGTATGCAGTTTTATTGATTTGTCTTGTTACTCTGTCCTTAGGAACTTTGGTAGGAGAGATAAGAGATAAATGATTAAAAGTGGTGAGCTTTATGATTTCTGTTTGCGGACATAAGTTACTTTGTGCCTAGCTTTTGATTAATATTTCATGTAAAAATGTTTATATATATATATGAGTAAAATATAACATATATACATATAATTCTTAATGTAGCTGTTACTACAGTTTAACTTCTTATAGCTAAAGTTAAAAGTAAGCGTGAGAAATATTTTACAGCTAACGTAACAACGAATGTTTCACTTCGCATTTCACAGTAAACGTTCTTTACATTTTGTTTCCCAAAACTGCTGGACGCTATTTAAAACGCTTAACATTACTGTGCATATTTTGACCTAAAACGTATTTTTGTTTGTTTCTTCAAACTGTCTTTATTGCCATTGGTATCTGTTAAACTTCTGCT
This sequence comes from Carcinoscorpius rotundicauda, assembly GCA_011833715.1. Classification (NCBI taxonomy): domain Eukaryota; kingdom Metazoa; phylum Arthropoda; class Merostomata; order Xiphosura; family Limulidae; genus Carcinoscorpius; species Carcinoscorpius rotundicauda. Next base: position 119,189,818 of record CM022393.1, on the reverse strand, counting down.
AATAATCGCCTCCCATTAAATAAAAGTGTTTCCATCAAGAAATTTAGCAAGAAAATTGTTTTTGTACTCAAAATATTGTATCTTTACAATTCTACTCCAAACCTTAGCTGGAACTAAATATTTTATGTCTAAAATATTTTCAAAATTATTTCTTCAGACATCTTCCTGTTTGCCATCTCTCTCTGCAGTTTTCATTGGTGGTAAGTAACTCTAACTTGATGTACTATCTCAGTTCGTCTTACTTTTCTTAAGTGTGTGTGTTTTTCGTATAACAAAGCCACAAAGGGCTATCTGCTCAGTCCACCGAAGGGAATCGAACCCCTGATTTTAGCGTCGTAAATCCGGAGATATATCGCTGTACTAGCGGGGGACCTTTTCTTAAGAAAAAAAGTTATTCAAATCCTCTGTCGTTTGGTTTATAAAGATATTGATTAGTTAAAAGTTTTATCATTTCTCTTTTTCTTTCTCGGTTATCTGTGAACATGTCCAACTAGTTTTTCATCCTCTTCGTTACACGTTCACAGTTTTTCGATGCCACTGAGTTTGAAAGGACAAAGAATGTATTAACAATGTTTCTGGGTTTTGAGACAGATAACTTTATACGTATGAATAAACCAGAAACATCTCAAAATATTAGTATAATATTTAATGTCAGAAAAACTAAAACTACTATGGGACCTCGTATAGTAATGATTTTCTTCTATGCAAAGGAAACAGATAATTCAAGTAATACTGTATTCGATTATAGTTTGTATCGATATGTTTTTACGGCTTGCATAGCAGTTCATATTGAATTAAAAACTTCAAAGAATAACTGACTGAACAGTTGTTACGGGCAATATCAACCCTCACTATTCAGTTATACAATATGCCACCTTGAATTATAACATGTTTGAAATATACATATACACATATTACTCTTTAAAGTAGGTTATTGTTTACGATTTTATACTTTTGCAGATAAATAAGCCATTAAAATTATCGACGTATTAGCGTGATGAGTAAACTCATTAATTCATACCAGGTATATTTTTTTGTTTGCTTGTTTTGTTTGTTTGTTTTGGAATTTCACACAAAGCTACTCGAGGGCTATCTGTGCTAGCCGTCCCTAATTTAGCAGTGTAAGACTAGAGGAAAGGCAGCTTGTCTTCACCACCCACCGCCAACTCTTGGACTACTCTTTTACCAACGAATAGTGGGATTGACTGTTACATTATAACGCCCCCACGGCTGAAAGGGCGAGCATGTTTGGCGCGACCGGGATACGAACCAGCGACCCTCAGATTACGAGTCGCACGCCTTAACACGCTTGGCCATACCAGGCCTATATTCTTTTTTAAATAACTTTTTTATGCAGAATGAAACTTTGTTTTGAAATTGGAAGTGTCATATTTAGTTGGCAATTTAACAATAAGTTCTTACTTTAAAGGTCTAGTTTTATAAAAATAAATTATAGTTCGTAAATTATCATATAAAAAGATAATAAAAGTACTTTTCTGAATCGACATTTTTCAACATTATTTTTGAACTAATTCGCATAAGTTTGTTAGTTTCTTATTTTCGCTCAAACCTACACTTGGGCTATCTGCTCTAGCCGTCCCTAATTTAGTCATGTAAGACTAGAGCGAAGAAGCTAGTCATCACCACCCACCGTCAACTTTGGGATACTATTTTACCACGGAATAAATTTAACTGTCTTATTATAACGCACCCACAGCTGAAAGGACTAGCACGTTTGGTGTGACGGGGATTAGAACCCACGACCCTAAGATTTCCCTAATCACTTGGCCATGCCGGCCCATTCATATAAGAGATACAGTTGACGAGTATCTATTTTTGTAGTAAATCTGAAGGAAAAGTTCTTGTACCTTTGTCATAGGATGTTACAATGATCGTATGTCAAATAGTAGAAGAAGTGAACAAAGCGATTTAAAGAGAAAAGTACTTCAGCCAGCTGCCGAGCCTCAAAAGTGAAAACTAAACAATACATTTTTCGTAATAAATACAAGAACAACGTAATCAGTGTATTATGATATAAACGATCGGCTGTCTTTTCAAATATTGAAAGAATGTTTGAGTTTGGTTTGAATTTCATGCGATAGCCATCCTTAATTTAGCAGTAAAAGACGAGAAGGAAGGTTTGGGATACTCTTCTACCAATTAATAGTGGGATTGGTAGTCATATTACAACGTTCCCACGCCTGAAAGGGAGAATATGTTTTGTGGAACAAGGAATGGAACTTGCAACCTTCAAATTATAAGACGAGCGCCCTAACCATTTGCTCATGCCGAGCCTGTTGTTTGGGAAACATTTTATAAGGTCAATAGTGTATTTTATTGTAAAAATATTTTTAAAAAATGCTTAAAAACTAATGATGTTGTATGGCTTACAGAAAAAAAACTGCTATTTACATGCATCTATAAAATTATTCTAAACACAATTTTTCAGATAAAATTCGGAAATTTTGTGAAATTTTTCTGATGAAAGAAAAATCATTTTAAAAGAAGTTAAAAGAAGGATATCACTGGATGCATTTGTGAAAGTCCTATGTAGTTAATAAATATATAAACTAGAAATAATATAATAAAATTGAAATTCAAAACTGTGGCTCGGTTATCATTCCTTATTGCTAATTTTAAGCTATAATTCATATATATGAGAGATTTAAAAAGAAATAAAGCGAATGACAAGGACATCTCTAATTTATACGGATTTAAAATATTATTTCTTGTCTTCAATTCGTGATAGCCTAAGAACAGATAATTATTATTATTATTAAGCCTTTCTCCACACACTGGTGTTCTTTTTTGTTTTTGTTTTAATTTTGAATGATATTTATTTCCTTTCTGTTTTTTCGTAATTTTCTTCAAAAGGAAGAAATATATATTTCCTTTTACAACATACGTACACATGTTTATATATACCATCAATGAACTTAAATAGCTTAGACTGGTTTAATTAATTTAAGTAGAAGGTTACGAAAAAATTGTCTCTTTTTCTCCCTCATCGCTGGACGTTAACATTCATGAATCTGTAAACTAATATTGCTACTTTCTTGGTGTAATGCTCAAGCATTATAATGACAAAATGTTACCTCCAAATTACAAAAACGTTGGTTGACCGGACACATTTGTAAGTTTGTGTCTACGATTACTGATCAATGTGGCATTTCGTTTTAGTCACATTCACCACATTACATATTATCACACAAGTTGCTCATTCCAATAGCAACAGTCAGATTTGTGTCACCTGTTTCATGTTTGTTATTTTGGGCTTAAAATTTTCAAAACATAAAAAAGAGATTTATACCTGTCCAAATTTGTGGATAAGTTAAAGTGTAATTGTATGAGCTATTTACAGATTTGGTATGCTGTATCATATTCCGCGAGAAAAATAAACTATGTGTAGTTACAAAGATAGGCAAAAGAAATCTAATTTTTTTACTCCTATGATACTTACTTACTCCAGCCATTCATGTTTTAAGATGCATTTCATGTAGAGTGCGCTCGTCAACAGCGTGCCACAAGCTTGCATAACTACAACATCGAAAGATATGCCGTCCGAACAATGCAAGAAACTGTACCGTATCGTCAATTTCATCTAACACCAATCCTTGCCTTGCATTTTTATGATCCACGTGCGTCTTGAATCACCACGTAGGATCTCCTAAAGTTTTATGATTGCTCCTCTCACTCTCTTTCTCGAAGAAATATTGATTTCCTTCAATATCTCTAAGAATTGTTTTTACTCATTAACTTTATTTTAATTTTTTATTTAGCTTATTTGATAAGAGTCTGTAATTATTTAAATAAGTATTCTGTTTCATAGAGATTACCAGAATGTAACAATAACAACAGTTTATGAGTGAAATAATTACTTTACTATAAGAAAAAACAACTCTTATTGCAGTAGTAGGAACAAAACTAAACCTGCCGAGAGCTGTAGTCAATGTATTCAAAGATTTTGATGGAACTATGGTATGTGGAGTCATTTGTTCTAATAAAATAAATATGATAGATTAATCTAATGGATCACTCACGGTGAACCAATGATTAATTTTTTTGTTTTCCAGTGAAAACATAACAATTTAATTAACATTTACTAATCAATGCTATTGTGAATTATGCTACAGTTATATGTTTACAATGCCAAAGAAAGGTTTGTTAAAATATACTTATTCAAAAGATTTTATTTTATATTGTAAATGTATTGTACGCTTTATTAGAAACTAATTATGGATCTTTCAATTTTTCAAAATTACGGTTTGAAAATAATAGCAACAACGCTATTTAGTTGTAATATTTCAGTCTAAGCTTATTTTTTTACTTATAATTTTATTTACTATGAGCACACAAATAATACCAAGTAACACAAACTCCTAGTAGAATACGAAATTTTTTTTTGAATTTGAGTAGCACAAAGCTACTCAAGGTCAATCTGTGCTAGCCGTCACTAATTTAGCAGTGTAAGACAGTGAAAGGCAGCTAACCATCATCACCCACCGCCAACTCTTGGGCTACTCTTTTACCAACGAATAGTGGGATTGACCGTCATTTTATAACGCCCCCACGGCTGGGAGGGCGAGCATGTTTCGCGCGACTCGGGCGTGAACCCGCGACCCTCAGATTACGATCGCATGCCTTAACGTGCTCGGCCATGCCGGGCCAGAATAGGTAAAGGGCAAGAGTGATAATTAACGGTAATATTAGGCCTAGAACTTTACAGAATTATGTATTAAATCTGTCACCAGTCTAGTTCCATATTTTGATATTCATAAGGGTTTCTTTTTCCCTTTGCTCAAACGTATACGCCAAAATAAGTAATTTTTAATTTGTCATACGATAACATTTGTCCAATTTCTAACACTGAATTTTAAATAAGTCTCTTAAAAGAATGTACAATAACAGTGTTCCAGTCACACTCTTTACGGTATCCATTTCACTTCCGTTGATGCGTTTCGTTTAGTCCAGAACTCATTAGCCCGGCTGAAATCCATCTAAGCTGGTAAAGTATGGCTATAGCTAATTTACTTATAATTAAACATCATAATTAGGCCTATTCTAAATTTCACCAAAATGTTTCAGTCATGCACACAAATGTTCACAGACTTAATGAAGAACTTTACTAACGAATTGGGTAAATTCAATTCTCCTGATCACCTATCAGTCTGGCCATTCTTCTGTGTGCTTTTTCATTGGTAAGGTTGTTGTGCAGAACATACTATATAAAGGCAGACATAAAAAAGTATCTCAAGATGACCTAAGAAGGTCGAAACGTTCTTTTCTAGTTTATTTTAATAAAAGTTTTAATATTCGTACTAGCCGTCTTGAGATACATTTTTACTTCAAATGAGTTTCTCGTCATCACAAAAGGCGAACATAGATATTGTCTATGAACGGCTCTGTTGGTGCAGTTAGTGCATGCTCTTTTACAAGAATGTTCAACATACTGTACTTGAGCTTGTATTCTAAAGACAGCCTGTACTGGTATTAAAACTATTTAATGCCCATACCAGCCGTCTTTATAATACATTTTTTTTCAAGTGGTTTTCTCGTCATCATGAGGTGATGAGCCTTTCAAGATAAATCTATTATGTGTACGCTTGATAGTTTTTGGTAATGGCAGGAAATCATACAAGCAGAAGTATTCTAGCTAACGGCATCTTTGACATCTAAATTTAAAACGATATTACTTTCAGTTGGCATAAAAACTATGTCTACTACATTCAGATTATTGTATTTCTTTCAAAGAAACCTCTTGATGTAAACCACCATCAGTTCTACCTATCACAAAAGAAGTCTCATCATAAATGTATTGGAAAATGATTGAAGTTTCTCTTAAACAGGAGAAATTTGAACTCTCTAACTGTTACTAGTTAATGCATGCGCCTATTTTGTCGCAAGACTGGTCTGTGGTAAAAATAATGGAAACTACTGCACAATCGAACTTAAATTTTTATAGGTTTTAGAAACTATGGAAATGTAAACGCAATGAGAAATTTTGAACAAAACTGGTATTGGTATTATAGCGTAAACATAATTTTTCCATCTTAACATTAAAGTAATAATGTCAGGGAAAGAATTATATACAGAAAGTAAGAAAGTATAGAATTTTGACGAATATTTACTTTTTCGTTAATAAGAGGGTAGTTAATTATTTATTTTTATAAATTATTTTTTGAAAAGCAATTAATCTTTTACGTGCAAATGCAAGCGTAGAATGGAATATGTATATTTTTAAATGTCATTGGTATTCAGTATCAGCTGCTTTTTTAAGTAAATATAATAATATCTGAAAGTAGAAACCTGAAAATTTTATTATTGCTACTATGGATGTTCTCACAAAAATACACAATGATTTTTTTGCGTTATCCTTCACTATCTTTGAATCGATAGTGGCCATCGCCAATTTTTAGGCTACCGTAATTAAATAGTGACTATTGCTGTTATATAGCTCTCTCGACCCCAACGTATAGAGTAACTTTATTTGTGTGTGTGGCGATAGGATTCAGATTCCAATACGACATTTAAAAGACCATGCCCAGCTCACCTCAAACACAATATTTAGCATCCATATTTTACTTTGTTTTATATGTAAATACAGGTCGCTGATAAGAAAATGTATTTTATGAAAAAAATTGTTGGGTGGATGTACAATATTTTAAATTATTCTGCTTTTATAGCACTATTTTAGTTTGAAAACTAAACATATCGAAACATAAAACACGAACATTATTTAAGTACTTTCTCGAGTGACAGCTCAAGTCACACAATAAGCTGTCTGTGCTCAGTACGCCCCAAGAAACCAAACACCATATTTTAACGTTGTAGGTTCGGAAAATTGAGGATGATCCACTGAAAGAAAAATATGTAAAAAAGAACATTCGTGACAAATATGGGGTTAAATCGAGGTGTTAAACTTGTATGTTATATAGGCTTATACATTCTTAGATGCTATATTTTCTCTGCCCTAATAACCGCTCTGTTTATTTTAATTAACTAATAAAACGTTTTTGCTTTCTTGTTTATCACTGGGTTTCTAAAAATAGAGAGTTTTAAATGAGGAGAAACATAATTGTTAACACATATCTAAGAGCTGGAAGCTTGTCAGTCCAAGTTCCATCCAGGAAATGATGACAACACAAAACCATTGTTTCTATTGCACTATAGAACAAATAATTTTTCATTACGTGATTCAATGAGTGAAATTATTTAAATTTCACGAAATTTAATGCTTAAGGCACTTAGGAGACAGACAACATTTCCTAAATTTAAGCTTCAACAATGTGATTACTATTATTCAATCGTGTGTATGTGTGTTTTTATCTTATAGCAAAACCACATTACACTATCTTCTGAGCTCACCGAGGATAATCGAACCCCTGATTTTAGTGTTGTAAATCCGTAGACTTAGCGCTTCACTGTTGTGGTCAATTAAATAATGCATTTACTGTTATTAAATTGTTTGTTTTTATTGAAACACAAAGCCCTAAACTGGGCTATCTTTATCCAAACTCGTTTTTTAGCGGTATTGTATTTCAATATTGTATTTCAATTTGGGGTGGCACATATAAGACTTTTTTAATTCCTATTTACAAGTTGCAAAAAACTGTTTTCTCTCTTATTTTTACCCATAGGCTTGATACCGATTCCCGTAAATTTAATTCCCCTCTTTCATATGATAAACTTTATTTATATTTTTTAGCTTTATCTACATTGCATGCCTCTTTTAATAGGCCTCTTAAAGTCACTTCATATTTTACACGACTTCAATCTTTTTTTCCAATTAATGTACCCACACCACGTAAAACAGTTACACTTCACCAATATTTTTATTTGGCACCTCGTATTCATAATTTTATTCCTTATAGTATAAGATCTTCTATTAATCGTGTTAATCAAAAGAAATACTTAATACAATGGATCTTAAATACTGATGATAATATTCTGGGCATTTCATCCTGATTTTGTAAATTTTTGATTTAGCATGTGTTTTTTGTGTATAATTTGAACTAGTACTTTTAATTTAATTTTATTTACTTTATTTTATGTTTAACCATCACAGGACGAGTTAACTCATTGTTGATGGTTTTATTTTGTTATTTGATTTTTTGTGTTTAATTTATTGCTTAATAAACTTATTTATTTATTTATTTATTTATTATTAGTTCGAAAACATACTGCTGTGTCACTGGGGGTAGATATATTAAATAGTACGAATGTCATTCCTGAGTTCATTATTACGACAAAAAAGTTACAGGATTTCTTATGTGATCTATTACGCATATTTTATTATGTTTTAACTAACAATGTGAATAACGAGAAGGTGTACTAACAGATCCAAACTGATACCGAAATTTGTAGATGGTACACTCAGGTGAAAAATTTAGGACACCCCATGAAAGCCTGTGTATTTTTGTAACATTTTTGGATATACACATATTTAATCTCAATTTTAACAATATTGAGATATTATAGGAATATAACTAAACAATTCAACCTGAAAAAAAGACTTTTCAAGATCTTTTGCACATGTAATTCTACAAAAATGCATATTCTAACTAAAGAAAGAGTTAGGACACCCTACCCCCTAATAGCTTATGTTAACGCCTTTGGCTGAAATAACTGCAGTGAGACGCTTCTTGTAGCCATCTACCAGTCTCTGACATCGGCCTGAAGAATGTTTGGCCCACTCTTTAATGCAGAATTATTTCAGCTGTGAGATGTTTGAGGGGTTTATTGCATGTACAGCCCGTTCGAGAAGTCTCTATTTCTTAGTTTTCAGCCAGTCTTTGGTGGATATACTGGTATATTTTGGGTCATTGTCGTGTTGCAAGGTCCAGTTCCGCTGCAGCTTTAATTTTCTTACAGATGGTGTCACATGATCCTCGACCACCCTCTCATACACAGAAGAATTCATGGTGGATTCTACGATTATGAGTTGTCCAGGTCCCGCTGCAGCAAAACAGCCCCAAACCATGACACTTCCACCTCAATGCTTCACAGTTGGTATAAGCTTCTTTTCTTAAAATGCTGTATTTGGTTTACGTCAAATATATCCTTTGCTTTGGTATTCAAGTAATTCAAATTTGTACTCATCTGTCCAAAGCACATTATTCCAGAAGTCCTGGTATTTGTCTATATTCTCTCTGGCAAACGTTAGTCTGGCCTTGATGTTTCTCTCAGAGAGCAAAGGTTTTTTCCTTGCACACCTCCCATGCAAGTTAAACTTGTGCAGTCTCTTTCTGATTCTAGAAGCATGCACTTTCATATCAACAGTAGCCAGAGCCTTTTGTAGGTCACGTGATGACATATTAGGGTGTTTGGAGACCTCTTTTAGCATCTTGTGGTCTGGGGTGAACTCGCTTGGACGACCAGACCTGGGCATGTTGGCAGTTGTTTTGAAAGCCCTCCACTTGTTGACTCTTTTCGGACAGTAAAATGGCTGATTTCAAACCTTTTTGGAATCTTTTTTAAATCCCTTACTAGACTCATAAGTTGCTACAATTTTCTTTCTAAACGCTTCACACAGCTCTTTAGCTCTCACCATGGTGCTCATTCTCTCTTCAATAGTCAGGAGCACACAAAACTAAATGTCTGAGGTTTGAATAGAGCAAGCCTCATTCAAAATACTGAGTAACGATCTTCTAATCATGTGCACCTGGTGTGATACACCTGTGTGTGAGTTAAGCCACTTTTAGTTAAAATATGCATTTCTGTAGAATTACATTTTCTTCAGTTTTACTTGTTTAGTTATATTCCTATAATCTCTCAGTATTGTCAAAATTGAGATTAAATATCTGAATATCCAAAAGTGTTACAAAATACACAGGCATTCATAGGATGTCCTAACTTTTTCACATGACTCTACATAGAAACCGATCAAAAACTAAAAACTGCTTCTAAGTGATGAAAAGTTTTGCATACTGTGGTTAGCAGAGTGTGGATTCGTTTTCACGTCACCAGTACATTTAACAGAATTATTGGACGGGGTAGAACGTTGAAGAAACCACTCGAAACGACCACTGGTTGACAACATGAGGTCGATACGATATTTCAAAATGAATCAACAGTTCAGAGCAGTAAATAGACGACAAGACATTATGTTCGTTTGCTGGGTTTTGAATTTCGCGCAAAGCTGCTCAAGTGCTATCTGCGCTAACCGTCTCTAATTTAGCAGTGAAAGACTAGAGGGAAGGTGGTTAGTCATCACCACCCACCGTCAACTCTTTTACCAACGAATAGTAGGATTGACCGTCACATTATAGCGCCCCAACAGTTAAAAGGGACAAACATGATTGGTGCGATGTGGATTCAAACCCGTGACCCTCAGGTGACAAGACGAACACCTTAACCTACCTGGCCATGACGGGCCAATGCATTATGTAACAGGAACGCAATCGGCTTCAAAATGTGTTTCCCTTTTGGAAACAGACCCATTTATTGAGCTCCAAATTCAGCATGAGGATTTGTAGACACGAACCCCAATAGTAGACGTTTGTGTATCAGGTCTCATCGCTAATAATGTGGAACTAGTTTGGCATAAACAGTAGCTTAGGAATATCATTATAATAACAGTAACTGTACTTTATGAACAAAACTCTGTTAAATCTTTAATTGTTTTGAGTAGAGCATTTACAATCAGGAAGTTTAAATATCTAATTTATTTGATTACTGTTTGTTTTTTAGTACTGGTAGTCCTTCAATCTAAGCTTTTCGTTGCGTAATTCAGTTGGTCTAATTTCAACTTACTCTATATTTTGCGTGCCTGGCATGGCCGAGCGCGTTAAGGCGTGCGCTCGTAATCCGAGGGTCACGTGTTCGCGCCCGCGTCGCGCTAAACATGCTCGCCCTCTCATCCGTGGGGGTGTATAATGTGACGGTCAATCCCACTATTCGTTGGTAAAAGAGTAACACAAGAGTTGGCGGTGGGTGGTGATGACTAGCTGCCTTCCCTCTAATTTTACCTACTGCTAAAGTAGGGACGGCTAGCACAGATAGCCCTCGAGTAGCTTTGTGCGAAATTCCAAAACAAGCAAACTATATTTTGCGCCCTCTAAAAAAGCCCCGGTTTCGATACTCTTAGTGGGTACATAATTAACAATAGGTCAAATTAGACGTTATCATTTTAGAGGGATTAAATTGAGCTGAACTTCGTAAGTTTCAAATCAATGACGTAATGACTGTTTTAAAACAGCGTGTAGGGCAAACAGAAAATCTTAAAAAATAATATTCCAAGCGCTTTCGGAAAGTTTACTTTCTTTCATTACGGGTAATCGTAATGTCAAGTATTCACTTGTCGTTTACCAGGAATGAAAAATAGTTCACTTTATGAAACCGTTCTGATTCTTGGGTTTCTTTAATAAGTTGAGATTATTGATGACCAAGTAAGCCTCCCTCCCCCAGCACTCATGCGAAATGCAAAGCATTAGAGTTTTATTCAGTGAGCGTGCGTTTTAGAACTTAAACCTTACAAGCGACGCAGCTATTAAATACTATTATATTTCACTCATTAAATCACACAAATTGATATTTTACTCTCATGAACACAAACAATAACAATTAAAAATTAGTATGAACTTTGAAGTGACGAAACTCGAAACTCCTAACAATGAAACTTTATACCAGAGCACAAATAAAAAAACAACGCCCTGTGAACATTTATGGGGTTACTAAAGCTCAAATTGAAAACAATACTTGTAAACCTTCAGAAAAACGAATATCTGTGGGTCAGGTGGGTATCACTTGGCTCAGTCGATTTTGTTTTTAGGAGCTGTTCTACCTAGCTCTATCCAGAATGAGTTTATTCCATCGATTAAAAATATATGACCCTGAAGATACAAATATTGAAAGTGTGTGTAATTTCTTATAGTAAAGCTACATCGAACTATCTGCTGAGTCTACCGAGGAAAACTTTGGTTACAAGAAAGTTTTGTAAACAGCTTTTCCAATGTCAATTAACTTTATAGTTAGCTTGAAATACCTCAACTTTACTTATTTTATCTGATTTCGAAACGTTATACTAGATAACATAATATAGGAAAGCGTATTCCGTCCATTTAATATAAATATAAAGAAGATAAAAAGAAATACATAAAAAATAATTATATGTGTACGTGCGATTCCTACTAAGACTGATTGATACATAATAATAAATGTTAATTTCTATGCATGTGTGCGTATGTTGTTAAAAATTTAACATAAACCACTTTCCTGTTGCAAAAGTTATAAATTACAAGATTCATGCAATCCTGTAGGATCAAAGTTACTTTGAGAAGCCACTTTTTGAAAATTGCCTAGCATGGCCAAGTCGATAAGGCACTTGACTCGTAATGTGAAGGTCACGAGTTCGAATCCACGTCACACCAAACGTGTTCGCCCTTTCAGCCGTAAGCACGTTATAATATGACGGCCAATCCCACTATTCGTTACTAAAAGAGTATCCCAAGAGTTGGCGATGGATGGTGATGAATAGTTGCATTCCCTCTAGTCTTACACTGCTAAATTAGGAACGGCTACAGCAGGTAGACCTCGTGAAGGTTTGAGTGAAATTTAAGCGAAACTTTTCGAAAATAAGCCAATAAAATTGTTAATTTTCATACTTTAAAGCCCCTTTTTAGTACAGCGTTAAGTCTACGGATTTACAACGCTAAAATCTGGGGTTCGATTTCCTTCGGTAGGCTCAGCAGATAAGCCAGATGTGACTTTGCTATAATAAACACATACTTTTAAAAATGTTCAAATAGAAAGCACGTTTTAAAGTAATTTGTCTAATTTGAGTTTCGAATAGGTTCTAAATTTTTTTACTGTTTTTGGTGTTTTTAGTACTGAGAAATCTGTTAACAAAAATGGACAAGTAATTTAAATTTTAGAATAAGGGATATTATAAAGTCGTTCTGCTGTTAACAAATGCGTGAATAGGTTCGACTAATTAAACAACTGAGATTTTTAGGTTTAATTTTAAAAACGAAATCAATTAGAAATATTGTATCTTAGTGGCCAAATATTTTATTTCCTCTCGTTAAATAGCAATGCAAATTGAATGGAATACCACAACCCTGTATGTTTCGTCGAATTTCGACACGTTTAACTAGTAACATATTTCACGTTTTGAAAATTAATTTATTTTATGCAAATAGAACAAGAAGTGATGCATCTTCGAACACAAGATACATAAATGATTTTGTAACACAATCTCCATTCAAAGGTTTTGTCGTCATTCGTTTCTTCCTTGGTAGTTAACTTGTATATTCGAATTCAAAATATAGCACTTAATTAAATCATTATTAAATTACTTTGAAAGATAAAGTGCATAAGGACGTATTTTTAAAAGGATTAAGGAATGTAAGTCAAATGTTAAATCCCATTAACAGCACTTAATCACTTCGTAACTTATAAATTTCAATAGCAAATATATAATGTGGGTTTGTTATTTAATGTGTCTCACATAAAGGGTTTATTGAACAGATGGATATGTTGGCTGAGTCGAGAGTTGAAACAAACATCATTTGTGCAGATCAGAATAAAATACATATTTAAAACAAGTCTTCAAAAGACACACAAAAAAACGAATTATTATATTTTCATCTCGAACAATGGAGGAGGGGGCATAAAGTTAAACATCCTCGTACTCATATATAAAACAACAACATAAATCTCATTCTGAAAGTTATACAAGCATTTATGTAATATTCTTTTTGAGAATTTTGCTGAATTATGAAATGCAAGATCCTAATTAATTCAGTGTTTAATAACCTTGGGGTCTGGCATGACCAAGGGATTAAGGCGTTCGACTCGTAATCCGAGAGTCGCGAGTTCGAATTCCCGTCACACTAAACATGATCACCCTTTCATCCATGAAGATATTATCATTTCACGGTCAATCCCACTATTCGCTGGCAGTGGTGGGTGGTAATGACTAGTTGCCTTAACTCTAGTCTTACACTGTTAAATTAGGGGCGCCTAGTGCACATAACTCTCTTGTATCTTTGTGCGAAATTCAAAACAAAATAAACCATTCACGTCAGTATCGAAGCTCGATTTTCAGCATTATACGCCCCAATAATTACCACTGAGCCACTGGAAAGAAGAAGGCAAATTGTGAATATTTGAATAATATTATTCAAATGTAAATGGCCTAGCATGGCCAGGTGGTTGAGGCATACGACTCGTAATCTAAGGGTCGCGGGTTCGAATCCCTGTCACGCCAAAACATGCTCACCCTTTCAGCCGTGGGGGCGTTATAATGTGACGGTTAATCTCACTATTCGTTGGTAAAAAAAAGTAACCCAAGAGTTGATGGTGGTTAGTGATGACTAACTGTCTTTCTTTTAGTCTTAAACTGTTAAATTAGGGATGGTTAGCACAGGAGCTCTCGAGTAGCTTTGCGCGAAATTCAAAACAAACCAAAAATAAACATATCAAATGTAAAAATTGGCGGTACTTTTAATAATGCAAATGTAGATTTACTGTTAATGTAAAGCAGTTTTTAGCATGACTGAAATGTTCAAAAACTGCTTTATGCGGTTGATGGTATAAGTAGCTCAGAGCTTTGGCTTGTGAAAGAAACCAATAATGAAACACAACTAACCCTTTTAAAACACACGAACTACTTAAACTTCTAGATTAACTTAAAATCTTCCAGTTACTGAGGACGGGTACTTTCGCTTGTCCAATATAATGTATATATGAATTTTGCGAAAAGCTAATCGAGGTCTGACTATCTACACTAGCCGTCCCTAACTTAGAAGTGACACACTAGATGGAAGCTACTCATCACCATCCACCGTTAACTTTTAGGTTACTCTAATCTAATAGCAGACCACCTCCCTCCCTGGCTGAATGGGCGAACGTGTTGGTGATGGAATTCGAACCAGCAAGCTACTTATTGCTAGCGGTGCGCCCTTAAAGACTGAGAATGCCAGATATTCCTTTAATGTTTATGTTTCAATAAAATTCATCTAAATATAAAAGTTAAAAAATAAACTTTAAGTTAGGTTGAGACATCTAAAGATTAAAATGTCATGTTATTATAAAACTATGATATTTTTATTATTAGTTTTAATTCGGAATTGACATAGAGTTAAACAGAATAACAACAGCGAGAACATTTCATCAGGACATTTATTGACATAAGCTCTCCACCGCAAGAATTTCATATCAGGAAGTTTATAATCTAAAATAAACTTTATCATGTGCAAATAATTCTGCAAGTGTCTATGAAGTGAATCTCAGAGCTTTGTGATTTTTCAAAGCTCTTTTTCATGTGAAGATATTCTATTAAGGTGTATGCATTTTATCTCAAATTTAAAAAATAATTTTTATAACCTAATACAAGCTCTCCACCATTAAAAATACTCCTTTGAAGATTCGTGCAGTAGATCTCAGAAGTTGTTTGTTTGAAGTCAAGCAGAAAGCTTAACACTGAGATATCTGTACACTGTCCAACACGGGTATCGAAACCCGGTTTCGAGCGTTATAAGTCCCCAGACATATCACTGTACCACTAGGAGAGTTAAGGAGCTTATGAACTAATAGGCTCTTTAGCTTTTGAAAACAAGAGTGTGTAGTTGATCTTAGAATTCATCAGCAAGGAAGTTGAATACAATGTATTCCCAACGTGTAGAGAGAGACGTATGTAAAGTCAACAATACTTGTTTGTCGTACAGTAGTTGGTGCTGTAAAATGTGAATTAATAGCTTTTAAAGGATGTTAAGATCCATTTAACTTTGCTAGTGTACAAGAAGTACCTGGCATATAAAATATACATTATAATTTCACCAAAAGAGAGTCGTATTTGAAAATTACTTCTTTACTCTCTTAAGGTGTGTCCTTATTTGTGATCACGAACATCAGTAAGTTCAAGTGTGATGTTTGTTTGCGAATCTAGAAGCTTAAAACATGGAACTGAGGATGATTAGAGCGCATAAATATTGCCTTGAAAAGCCATTATTTCAGTGTACAAACAGCATAGGAATTGACACTGAATTGTAATGATGCTAGATCAGTTAGTTGTTATATTCTTTTAATAATCCTAAAGCCGAAACAATATATTTGTATAGAAGCTAAAAAAGAAATAAAAAGTATTAAGCTGTCTATAACTTTATTTCTGTCGATTTGGACAGCCCATAAGAAGATATCTTAACTACATTACACAGAGATATATATTACCACTTCAGACAAATTTGCCTGTTTATCATAAAAAGAATGTAGTAAATCCAACATCTATTTCAAGGATGTTTAATTGCATTGCAATGCTAAAAGTTCGAATATCGTTATATTCACATGTTGAAATGTACAGGATTATTATTATTATTAATATAAATCAGATTTATTGACGCTCTGCTCTTACTAAATCTTGTGTATCACGTTTAAAGCGAACAGTTTTAGCAATATTTCCTTGAACTACAACTTCTTCGTGGGTAACTAACTAATTGTGAACGAATTAATCTGGTGTACTTAAACATTACTGTATTTAAACGTTACTTCTGGAAATTAGTAGAACCTTTTTTTGACATTTGACTTTTAAAAGTAACACATTTTACTTGTTCTTTTGTATGTAGAAAAAAAAGCTAAAGTCCACGTTACACTATAAAACAAACAAATGTAAGGCAGTTCTGGTTGCGTTTAGAGTATCTCGCCGACACCTGGAGGACTTATTTCAGGAATGAATGTTGTATTGATAAAATTATTGGCAATACTTTCCTTATCCCAAAATATTAAACAGAAATATCACTGTAAAATATAACTTTTTCATCAACATAAAAACAAACTTCATTGCTGTTAGCATTAATTTTTTTTTTAAATTAAACCTTTTTAAAAGGTCATTGAGAATAGCAATATTGGATCGAGTTCAATATCAAAGACACTTAATAGAACTCCAGTGATACGTTAAACGTGTCTAGCTTATAGATAATTTCCTCTCCCAGAATTCAAATCCAGATCATCTTTTTCTTTAGAATAAGGTCATCAAAATGTTCGGAACAATGAAATCTATTGAATGTCCTCCTCTTTCTATTGGCTTTTCTTTTTGAAATAATATGAATCAGACGCCTTAGAAGATATCCAAATATTCAAAGGACACAGATAAAACTTCTGAAGTTATTTTTGCTGTTTAATGATGTTAGATTATACACCATCTAACAAAATCCGTATAGCGTTTATTTAAAGAAAAATGAAACATTTCTGAATTATGGGATAATTATAGCTACGTATAGAAACTGTGTCATCGTTAAATTTGATAAGGACGAACCTATATTTTGGAGAAAAAACGTTTAGATATAACTTTACTTGGTAATGAAGAAAACTCTATTACAGACATAAACGTTTCAACACGATTATTTCATCCTTCTCTACATACGACTCTAAATGTTTGTATTATTGATAGTTTTAAAAATACCAGCGAAAGTATTTTATCTGTTTACCCTAATCATCGATGAAGACCTATCCACCTATTGAAAGTATTAAGATCTTATCAGCTTTGTCTATTTCATGCGAGTGTTCTAAGTTTAAATCTCTTCAATGATTCAATTATTTGGTGATTTTTTAATATTGAATTCTAGGGACTTAATTACTAACTCTCCGAGTTTTTACTTTGCGTTTTGTAATAAGAAAGTTTTAATTTTTGTTTGTTTGTTTTGGAATTTCGCACAAAGCTACTCGAGGGCTATCTGTGCTAGCCGTCCCTAATTTAGCAGTGTAAGACTAGAGGGAAAGCAGCTAGTCATCACCACCCACCGCCAACTCTTGGGCTACTCTTTTACCAACGAATACTGGGATTGGCCGTTACATTATTTACCCCCACGGCTGGGAGGATGAGCATGTTTAACGCGACGCGGGCGTGAACCCGCGACCCTCGGATTACGAGTCACACGCCTTACGCGCTCGGCCATGCCAGGCCGAAAGTTTTAATAATGTTAACTCTTCTTTTACTGTTCTTCGTTAGGCCTTAATTGCATCTAGGTTTCGGGTGAGCCACCCGCGTATTTTGTATTAGCCAAGAATGTTTACACTGGTATTGCTGGCCTCGACAGGAACCCTAAAGCATGTCCGGTGACGGAATTTAGATTCCGGGACTCGCCTGTTTTGATTTTAGTGCCCTAACCATCAGGCCATGCTAGACCTAATTGAAAAAAAATTAAAGTATTTAACTATCAGACAATTTTATCAATTTATGTAGTGGTAAGATTTTAACAAAGTTACCTATTAAAGGATTTAACTAGTATAAACTATGTAGTTGGGAAATTTTAATAATGTTAATTATAAGACAAACTTACAGTTTATGTTATGCAATGCGAGCTTTATTTCTTAATCTATACATTTAATAAACTGTATAGTTACAGACTCTGTCACTTCTACTTATGATTTGAGATATTTATTTTTCTTCGCCCAGGCTCCTTTTATAAGACGAAACTGCTTAAGTGTAGTTTATTTTTCACGGGCTTTATAACACTAGGCTAAGATAAACTAATGGCAGTTTGTAACGGTTTTTATATAAATCAATGGCAATTTTTTTTAGTATTCTCTGATGGTTGCAGAAACTAGTTACTTGTTGTTAACCGCAAAACTACACAATGGGCTGCCTATGCTATGCCCACCACGAGTATCAAAATAATTTTTAACAGTAGACATTTTACTTTACAAGCCATAACACAAACTAAACATTTAATACCTGCAAAAGAATTTATGGAACATCAAAAAAGTAGATTTGGATTTCTGAATAATATATATTTTTCTCTTTCAAAACTAAAACGAATATTCTTGGTATATTTAAAAAGACGGTTGATTTTTTCACAATAAAGTTATTCTTGAACACTTCATAACTGCTAAACTATATTATAATTAAAGGACAAAAGAAGATTTTTTATCATACACAGACAAAGTAATTAAAGATAATTATCAAGTTTAAATGAATTATAGCTTCAATTGTCACCTTGGTTCGTTAGTGGTAAATTTGTGCGGTCTTGTTCAAAAAATATCAGTGAGCGTACCCATAAAACAATTAAGTAACTTTACATACTCAAAAAAAGACAATAGTTTAATACAATGACATACCAGTTAAAACATATTGCTAAAAATGGACTAACGAAAAGTGAGTTTTAATTGTAAGTTCCGCTTCTTCACCAGGAGCTATTTGTGCATTTAAATATTCAGTGATAAAAAACACATTATTTCTTTATTTTGCACTGGAAAAAAATTATAAAATTTTACGGTATGTTTTATGATTCGGACGTTTTTCAAAGTAAGACAAACACCTGGAATTATCAAATCACCTTTACAACTAATTGTCTTATACATAAGCCTAACTATGCGATTGTAAGATGTGAAGAGAAATTTCCCATACCCTTGCCTGGGAGAAATATTCGATTCAGTTGTCTTCTACTTGAGGTTTATAGGTATCATATTGTTCATAATAGCTTTTCGCTATGATTACATTTAATCCAGTTAGAAAAGAGTGTATGAGTAATAGTTTACAGCCAACAGTCGTACGCGAGCTTTACGATCAAAATGTACAACGATCCAAAAACTGGCAAAAGATATCGAAAACCTTTACTTCACATTTTCATGACATTTTTAGACACGTATTTTTAAGCAGTCTTTCATATGTAAGTTATGACGTTACCACGTAGGAACTTCATTTCAGTTTGAGCGGGAGATAGGATAAAGCACAGATACTTTGCTAAGTATAAATACAAGATTTATTTTTAAAGGAAGATAAGATGAAAAAAAATTAGGCTTCTACAATTTAATAGCAGTTCCAGATATATTGTTATAGCTGTAACTTAAATATTGAATCATGAATGTCTATATTTGAATTACATAAGATTGTAGAGGTGGATAAGTAAGTTTTTTAGAAGAGTGACTGAATAAAATGAATGATAATAATGATGTTAATATTACAGAAATATTATGTTTAGTACACATTACTGTAACTTGCGTACATACATCTAACATAAACACATATGTAACACAGGATTTAGTGTAATGACGTACTCTCTCGCTGTATAGACGAGCTATATGCATTCTAGTTCAAACTACTTGTCGAAATGGCTCGTGATGTTTTATTTTCGCCGTAAGGCAACTGTTACCATTTTATCTCACAACCCTATACAGACAGACAGCTTTGAGTCAGTAGATAGTAACTAGTGGAATGATCTTACAAATACAAAACGAGCATGAGTTGGAGAAGTTAAGAAATAAAGTAAAACCTTATCTTTCTCTGACTTATATACCGGAAACTGTTTATGTAACAGGTTTTTTGACTTGATTGCATTTTGGATATCTATCGAGAAAATTAGATATAGCATAGTTGATAAAACGTGTTTGAATGCAAGTTGTAGAATCGAAGGAAAATAGTTAATTTTCCTTTAATATTAAAAATGCCACCAAGTGTCTAACACCAGATGTTTATACAACAGGAGAGCTGGCATGAGTTGATTGGTGGATAAGGTAAACGACGCCCAAACTGCGAATCGTGGGATCGAAACCCGTTATCATAAGTGCTCCCTGTGTTAGCTATCAGAAGTATATTATAATATATTGCTTAATCCCGCTTTTCGTTAGTAAGAGAGATTACGTCGTTTTTTTCTTTCTGTAGTCATTTATGAATTCTAAATCATAGACGGCTGTAGCAAATAACCCTTTACCACACACACGTAAATACTTTAGTACGGTCAGCAGAAGAAATAAGGAAAAATGCTGCATATATATATATACAGTTTCATAACCAGATTGTTTAAGAACAACACAAAGGTTTATCAAAAAAATAAATAAATTGAGGTTTAAAATTGTCATAAAAGAAAAATTAGTAATTTTTTCGTGAATTTAAGATAATATTAACAAAAAACAAACAAAACTTTTTAAAGTAATTTAGAAATTGACATTGTCGCAACATTTTTGCACAGTATTGTAATTAATTTATGCATGAACTGTGTAATGTGATCCTGCAATTGGTAGGTATATGTCTTTAATTTAGATAGATATTTAGTGGGAAAGCGGTATTTATATTTGTTATAGATGTTATTATAATAAAACTATTCGAGTTTTAATCACTTCCAACTCTAATAAAATAAAATATATATCTGAATCATATTTGATGGCCATTTTAATTATCATAAGGTAGTATTATTTAATTTTATTAGAAGTGAAACTATTAAAAAGATGAATAGTTTTAATGAAAACTTTGCATGTGAACAATTATTATTTAAGTTTAAGAATGGAAACCTGATCTAAATAAGAATATTCTGATGGATAAAAAAATATCATTTAAAAACCTGAAAGAACTTGTAACATTCGTGATATTTCTCCATAATAATATGTAGGAACCATGCATCTTCGAAACAACTTTTGTGAAAAATATTGCAAGATAAAAGATAACTGAGTCTATGTATTTTGCTGAGTTTGTGTATTTAATTACACAAAATAAGCGTACACATATATAAGAACAGGTGATATATGACACACCCACGCATAAATAAATAACTCAAAATATTGATCACATTAATTGTTCATAGGCGATTAAATCTGCATTACAAAACAATAATGAACTGAATATTACATTACCATTTTCGGGCTAGATTGCCAGCTTATTGTTCTAAAGAATAATGAATGTGGAAATAACACTTAAATGCGTTCAGGGATATCTTATCTATCAGACAAAATCCAAACGCTGATGTCAAACTAAACAGCCGCCAACAATAATCAAGTAAAGACACGAAGCCGAATGTTTCCATTCACAACGTTTTAGCTTCTACTGACCTCCACTGTCTAATGTTCGTTGTTTGGTGTATACTGACACAAAGTAACTAGGCTGTCAAACACCAGTACAAGGCAGACCAACATGTTTATAAAAGGGTAATTCTTTCTTGATTTTTTGAGTGAAACAATTTCCGTAAAAAACGAAAAATTAAGGAAATGTAAAAGGTAAAGCAAAACCCAATTTACAATAGAATATAGGATACAAATTAAAAACGAAAAATGTTAAAATATGAAGTTTCGTGTTTTGGTTTGTTTATTTTGAAATCTCAAAGAAAGATAAAACCTAATTAGAAGATAAAAGGGCGATAGTCTGTAAAAAGTTAAAACACATTTAATATGAATAATGTTACCCGTTATCAATAACACTGCCCAAAGTCAGTGGTTTTGTTTTGTTTGTTTTGAATTTCGCACAAAGCTACTCGAGGACTATCTGTGCTAGCCGTCCCTAATTTAGCAGTGTAAGGCTAGAGGGAAGGCAGCTGGTCATCACTACCCACCGCCAACTCTTGGGCTACTCTTTTACCAACGAATAGTGGGATTGATCGTAACTTTATAGCGCCCCAACAGTTAAAAGGGCAAGCATGTTTGGCGAGAAGGAGATGCGAACCCGCGATCCTCAAATTACGAGTCGTACGCCTCAACACGCTTGGTCATGCCGGGCCCCCAAAGTCAGTGGGAAATTATAATGATATAAAGTGACGAAAACGGCGCCAACGCTCACGGTCGTAACGACTGTTCAATAGTAAAGTTTGGGCTGTTGTGACCTGAGTTGAAGAAAACGATGGGTTAAATAACTTTGACTAGTGCGAAATATTGGCATTACAACTAACTCCGTATGATCATAGTTGAAACTAGACAATCAAAGTGCAAAAGTAGATTTAATTTGGAAAAGCTTCTTTGAAAGTTCTTATTCCAAAATGGCTGCTAACTGGCGCAAAGTTGAGCCTTGAACATAGTATTTTAGTTTATGTATACAATAAACCTGGTTGTAATGGAATCAAAGGAGACACACAATACTGTCAGGTATTTGAAGGAAAACTTCTGTAAGACTAGAATACTGTTTTCCGAGTTTCATAAAAAATTAATTTAATTTTTCGAATAAAATATTTAACGGCAATAAAGTGTTAAAATTGGATTGGAATTACTTTGTGCTCAAATACCACTGATTAGACCATATTTAAAGTGTGCTTAGCAATCAGTAAAGCCATATCTCGACCATCAAACAAACCAATAGAAGAAAAACGTCCGAAGGATAATGGCATTGGTAGGATTGAGGAAGATTTTTTGTAACTAGAGATACTGTTGATGGTACTAACCAATAAGAGCCTTAAGGGCATCCAAATTGGGACATAAATCACGTCGGTTCCAAATCATCAGTGTGACTAATGTTTATTAGTGGAGGATGAGGGTGGAGTGCCTTTTGGTTTCCCTTCACTCAGTTTGCTTTTAGAAGACAGATGTCTGTTGACCACTACAGATTCTACGAGGGGTCGAATAGGCAAATCTCTGACTGATGAAGAGGGACACGAGCAACCAGCAGAAATATTATCCATAAAAATGTATATTTATTATTGTTGTTTTTTATTTCGCGCAAAGCAGCTCGAGGGCAATCTGCGTCAGGCGTCTCCAATTTAGCAGTGTAAGACTAGAGAAAAGGCAGCTAGTCATCACTATAATGTATAAGACAAGTTACATACAGTTGTGATAAAGATATTACATTTGAAATTCAATTATCACGATGCTTTGAAAATCAGTAGCAACCTAATTCTATTTGTACATGTCTAGTCAGATATAAATTAATATGCAGTTTAAAACCAAAACTTTTATTTCATCAGTCTTTGTTTTTAAAAAAGTAGTTGATCATATTAATTTAAAAACCCATCACATATGATAGTTATCTTTTAAGCAAGGCCAAAAGTTGACTCAACTTATGCATCACCTACAAAGACAATAAAAGTTCAGTTACACAAAACTCTCAGTCGTGACATTGTAAATAAGAGATTCTTAATGTTTTTCATATATTCTCAATATTTTAAGCCCCCTGGTGGTAAAGCGGCATGTCTGTTGACTCGCACCGCTGAAAACTAGGTTTTGATATCCCTGGTAAGCAGAGCATAGATAGTCCACTATGTAGCTTTGTGCTTCGTTCTAAATAAACAAAGTGATATATTAAACGGAGAAAAACTGGGCCTGAAGATCAACACAGAGACTTATGTGGATATTTTCCAGTTGTTCCTTACTGTCTTCTACTGTAACATTAATACAAGTGTTTGAATAGCAAGAAGTAATCCTGCTAGAGTTACTTATTCAGAGCTTATAAAACACAAACTAACTAAATTTACATGCCTGCTTTTCTCACTGAATGAATTTTGTTATCCCATCAAAAGATATTTCTACATTTTGATTGACATTTAAGCATACAACAATATTTCAACAAGATTGCTTCAAGGAAACAGACCATGGATTTCACTTATATATTCGACTTCCGTTAGTACAGCGGTATGTCTTCGGATTTACAACACTACAATCAACGCTTCGATTCCTCTCCGTAGGCTCGGCAAAAAGACCGGATGTGGCTTTACGATAATAAAACAGACACACACATTTGTATATCTTTTTAAAAAATGTATCTGAACAAATTTCATCTCCATAACAATACTTTAAAAAGAATACAAAGCCATTAAAACTTGTCACGTGGCAGTGAGTTTTGTGTGCATTAATGTTTAAGCGAGTAACAGTGAAGTAATAAACTTGACTTTGTTAAGTGGTACCCCATAACTTTCTGCAGATTAAAGAAAAGTACGTGACTGGAAAAGTGGAGTAAGATTATTTTCTGAAAAGAACTTAAAGAAGAAGCGAAATTAAGATACTATTTGTTTCCGAGTATGATATGGTATAAAGCACGCACAGAAAATCTGAAAATAAATTAAAAACTGCTTTCAAAGATTTCAATTTCCGAAAGGGGAAAACATATTCGGAATCAATATAATGCTGTCACTCTCTTGGATATTGATACTGGTAGAATTCATTTTGTGAGTTTCTCTGAGTCGCATTTTTACAGTTCCCTTATTTACTTGTCTGGCATGTGAGTTCTCCTCAAGAACCATTTTCGTTTTCTGTAATATCTTGATACTTTTCTGACAGGTTTGTGATCTATTTTTTTCCATTGTTTCATTTGTGTATGTTTAGGGAGGGAAATGTTAAATGGGAAAGTGATATGATGTACGGTATTTTAGCGGAGTGTTAATTCCGATCATAAAACTGTTTTATTGCATTTTAAAGAAAGAATTAGTGCAAATGAAAGCTTAAAATCATTAACAAGCAGCCACACTATTAGACTATGTAATAAAATTTTTACTTTTTCTTGTTCCTGGGCAGAAATTGTTATTTCCAATTGCTTGTGCCTAAAGTAAATAGAAAAGATCTATTTTCTCTTCAAATTTGGCTTTTGTGACCTGGGTAATAAAAATTTGAAATTTATTCATTTTCCAGAACATTCCAGAGATATTGGATCTAACCAAGTCGAATATCGAGCTTTTGACATCCAGGGAGTGGGGACTTGTCAGATGAAAATGTGCAATTCGCAAGTCAGAGGAAGGTGGGCTCTGCTCTGCTACAATGTATCCGGTTTGTGCGAGGCAACTGGAATTGCCTGAAACCCGAACAAGTGGCGCCTCTTCATTAATAGCTCATCCAGAAGCCTCAAAGCTATGCTGCTCCATAACGGGAATAAATATTCGTCTCTTCCACTGACTCGATCGGTGCACCTCAAAGAGGAATACAACAGTGTCAGTACCTTACTGGAAGCCTTGAGGTATGATGATTATGATTGTGAGATTATCGGATACTTCAAAATGATGCCATTCTAAATGGGTTTTCAAGGAGGCTTCACAAAGTTTCCCTGTTATCTTTACCTTTTGGACATCATGGACACCGCAGCGCACTACAACAGGAAGCACTGGACATAACAGACTGAGTTCTCTGTGAGGAGGCAAAATGTTAAGTGTGAGCCACGAGTGGACCTCCAGAAGGTGTTGTTCTCACCATTGCAAATAAAATTGGGTCTAATAAAACAAATTGTGACAGATCGTGATAAAGAGTCTGTAGCCTTCAAGTACCTTTTGAGACGTCTTCTCTAAGCTGTTTGAGACAAAGGTTAAAACTGATGTCTTCATTGGACTAAAAATAAAGAAGACCCTGGAATGCACAGAATTCCCAAAAAAAAACTCAGTAGGAAGGGAAAAAAAGCTTGAGGCAGCTTTATCGCAGTGGTTTGGGGCTTCTTGAGCAATGAAAAGGCAGAAAATTATGTGGAACTGGTTGAGGCTCTGGTGAAGAACTACGGCAAAACGGGCTGCAGGATATCCCTTAAAGTCTATATCCTTGACACTCTTCTTGATAAATTGAGGGAAAACATGGGATCATACTCAAAGGAACAAGGCGAGCGCTTTCACCAAGTTATACTGGACTTTGAACGCCGCTACCAAGAAACGAATAATGAGAACATGATGAGAGGCTACATTTCGGAGCTGATGCGTGAAAGTGATTTACATTAAAGTCACAAATTTCGAAAAAATACTCACTTCTAAACATTTTTGTATAACTTTGCTATAAATACATGTAAATCATGATTCATGTTGTTTTATTCAGACCCTATGTAAATAAAAATGTGCAAAATTAACCGTTAAAAGAGTTTCATAAAACTATAAGTGAAATAATTGCAAAATGAGCATAATTTGTTTTTCAATAGCAACATAAACCATTACAACGTTCAATACTAACTAATATTAGATAAGTCTGAGAAATTAACTAGTAATATACACTCATTAAAAATACATTGGTTTACTCAGAAATGGTCTGTTTAAGAAACAAACGTCTGCTCATTTAACCTACTCACTATAATTATATTTTGAGAATAGCTCATTTCATTTATTTTTATAATCATGAAATCCGTACATTACTTAATAAAGAATTAAAATTCCTTACACCTGTAAAGAAAGATAAGCCAGTGAAGTCTTTTCACAAATCGTAAGATATTCTACACTTTCTGAGATTAATGGAAACCTAGTCAAACAAAATTCAGCTAATTAGTAAATTAGCTTAGTGCGTGTTTTCTTATAGCAAAACAACATCGGACTGTCTGCTGTGTCTCTAGTTTTAGCGTTGCAAATACACAGGATAACCCCTATTCCCACGAAAGAGACATTACCTTAGATCACACCAAAATGGTTTTGTTCTGTCTAAGGTTGACCTTAGATCGAGCTTGCGATGTAGAAGTCCAAAACTGAGAGCTCGCAAACTACCGCAAGGAACATTAACAATAATAACTGGGTAATATTTTTATTACTATGCAGTATTTTTATCAAATCCCTGACTTCTAGCGTTGTAAATCCGTAGACTGACCGCTGTACAAGATGGCAATCGTTTTTTCTCTGTGAAAATTTTATGATTGCTGTAACAGAAAAGCAATGGGTACGTTCATTGATAATTGTGTGAACAAGCAAATACTTCAATAAAATCCACTCTGCGATGTAATTATGTGATGGTAGTTCATTTTTAAATTAAAAGCTCAATACTTTTTTTCCTAATCCATGGTAAACATTAGTAAGTGTCAAGAATAAATACATAGTTGTATGAGTGTTAGACAAGTAAAGGCCATAGGCTGAATAGCCTTCCGCAGGAACTAGAAGTTGTACTTACCCAGAGGGTGAGTGTTTCTACTAGGTCTGATAATACTGAGAGAGGACTTTAAAATACATTATTTTTATATGTTTCTCCATCTCTTATTACAAAAAAAATAGTTACGAAAATAGTTAAATATTTTGAAACAGTACTGAAATTTTGACAGGGTTGGTTCAGCTTAACCACAAAAACCATTGCATTTAGAAGAAGAAGAATTCTATATGTATTATTTAATTGTTTAATCGTGTCTAACATACACCGAGTAAGATTATTTGGTGCGCAAAGGAAATTCTGGTAAAATAATAAATAGTTGTTATATTTGCAACTTTGATTTTACGCAAATTAACTGTGGGTGAGAGTGTCGTTTTACACCAACAACCTGTAAAACTTACAAATCTTAAGGCATTCTCTTAGAATACTAACATTGTCTACAAGCATTGCATTTCACTTCTGTAAAGCACAGTAGAGTCTTTATCAAGTAATAATGATAATAAACGTAAGTAGAAAATAATCTTCATATCACACTTCGATTTAAAGAGAAAGAGTGAAAAGATGGCAAAAGATAATAAAGAGGGATTAAAAGACTGTTTTCATGCACAGTTAATTGAGGTTTATCTGCGTTAGCAGTCCCTACTTCAGTAGTGATTGATATACTAGAATGGGTTTGAGTTTGTTTTGGAATTTCGCACAAAGCTACTCGAGGGCTATCTGTGCTAGCCGTCCCTAATTTAGCACTGTAAGACTAGAGGGAAGGCAGTTAGTTATCACCACCCACCGCCAACTCTTGGGCTACTCTTTTACCAACGAATAGTGGGATTGAGCGTCACATTATAACGCCCCCACGGCTGGGAGGGCGAGCATGTTTAGCGCGACCCTCGGATTACGAGTCGCACGCCTTACGCGCTTGGCCATGCCAGGCCATCTGCGCTAGCCGTCCCTAATTTAGCAGCATAAGACTAGAGGGAAGGCAGGTAGTTATCACCACCTCTCACCAACTCTTGGGCTACTCTTTTAGCAATGAATAGTGGTATTGACCGTCACATTATAAAGCTCCCACGGCTGAAAGGGCGAGTATGTTTGGTGCGATGGTCGATTCGAACCCGCGACCCTCAGATTACGAGCGCATGCCTTAACGCGCTCAGCCATGCCAATCCTTTTTAATAAGTCTAGCACTAAGAGTCTTTACTTTTACAGCTGTTATATTACTATCTATAAAGCCACTTACCCTAATTTCATAAATCTCAAATAAAATATATTTCAATAAATATGAGCTATCTTACTGTCATCAGTACTATATATATCCATAACAACTGGAGAATAAGAAAAATTAGCAGAATTTCTAAACATGGCAGAGTTTAGTGGTTTTGACAAGTTAACACCATTACATTTAATTTTAAGTGTACTACTTATTGTTAATTGACATGAAAGAAAATTACGGATATAGAAGTTAAAAATTTATCACGTTTCAGTCGATAATAATTACTGATCCCTGAAAATTTAAAGTAGACAAATTTAATGTTATATCACAAACACGTGGAGTTTACTGTTATAAAAATTCTAAAAATGCTTTAATTTTAAACTTAAACAACTGATTGCATATTTGTTGTTTTAGATTGTTTAATGAAATTTTAATAAAACATTTACAATTTTCACATATTTTTTATTAAAATGATTTTGTAACCTTTTGACAGTGGTTCTGCAGCGTTACTTTCTTTCCATAGTGATACATCTTAAGTTAAAAGTATAGCTATTTCCTTATGGTTTTGCTTACGTTTGCTAAAGTGCAAGGATAACAGTTTTCCAGTGCTTGTTTCATCAATGCAATAGAACAGAAGTTCATAGTTGCTGCCTCTGGAGACTTGGCCGGTGTATTCTTTCGCATGTGACAGCTAGCATAAAATACAATTTCTTTCTATACCCGCTAAAGGTATGTGAAGATTGAACAGATGTATCTCGGGATCAGCTTGTTTACACGTGACACGTTGTTGCTTTTCATAAGGAGATCTTTCGTTATTATGTTGTGCACTATTATCTTGGGCAGATGATTAATTTTTGCAATAGTTCACGATGTTCAAGAAGTCTCACCTGTTGCAAGACATTGCACTTTATTTACCACGCCTGATGTATTATCTGTTGCAGAATTCTTTCTAGAAAGTCATAATTCCGCAAGCTGATCATATTCCTGTGTGTTTCTATTCTATTAAGTATAAGGGATATCCCTATTTTAGAAATTCCATGTCTCAAATCTGAAGACATCTTTATGATCTTAGTTTACAAATAATTTGTATCAGAAAAAGCTGTGGAAATCAATCCTAAAAGTGATCAATGTTAAATGTATTTTGTAAACTACGAAATAATCTCAAAGTGTAGTTCTGTTACATTTCATTACCGCGACTTTGTATCTGCTGTTGTTATCACGTGAAATGCCAATGTGTATACTCGAAATAGTTTTAAAATAACTTACTCAACGATTTGTGTTTTCTGGTGATATAAGTTTTAATTTATTTTAAATATTCCAAATTCACCTCAAGCATAATAATCTCCGTATTTACCTAAAAAAATTAAGGATTCAGAAAACAGAGTAACATTGATATAGCAGCAGGGATTTGTTGAAGCATAGATGTGGATTTTTAACCTCATTATTGAATTAAAATGCAGGAAACTCTCACAATTAAAAGATAGAATTAAAGTAATTTTATGTCCAATGTGTTAAACAATTGAAATGTATACATAATAAGTTCAAATATCACACTTTAAATGAACTAACTCATAAACTCATTAATTTCATTAATGTTTATGGTTACTTAACCCTGGCTACTTTATTATGAACTTCATTAATAGTTTTCAACCTACCTATAGGATACAAGCGAATCTTTGTGCTAAAACTAAACTCTAGAAATAAATGCAGATGATCATGATTTAAAACTTGATACAAAACTAAAACAATAACTGCACAGAACATTGTTTTTACACGCCTTTGATTTTAAATGCAAAATTCTGTGATTAATTTTTAGAAAAAGGAATGTATATATATATATTCATGTATGGGAAGACTAAATAAGGAGAACTATTATGCAAAAGGAGGACAAAAAACATAAGAAATCGAGTATTAGAATAACACACAAGAGACCTGGGACATCATGTCAAAGACTTCTTTAAGACCTAGCTGATTCCACAGATGGGGTATTGGAAGACATGGCATAATCCGGGGTAAGAAAAAAAGGCTAACAAAATCTTTATTACACTGTGCAGGCATAACATGTTCTTGGGGAAAGGGGAGAAGTTCAGGAAAAGGTAATTGACCCATATGATAATAGTGGAAAATAATCACAGATACATCCGTTGGATGACACTACCTGCTACCAATGAAAAAGTGTTTTATGAGAGGTGTAATACTGAAAGTGGTAACATTAGCATGGAAATTAGTGTTAAACAATAAATCGAACAAATTGATTATAAGATAAAACAAACGTGCGAGGGAAAGAAAAAAGAAGTGCAAAACAATAAAGATTGGATAGTGAGTGTAAAATAAACCCGTCAGATGCCTAATTAAAAACGATTAATAAAAAGGTTATTTCGGAAGTTAAACTATTTAAGTTACAATAGTGAGCGCACTAAAGAAAAATTTCAAACGTTTAAACAAGAGTCTTTCCTAAAATAAACGATCATGCTGTATAGCTGAATATGAATCATTTGCGTAACAAGAATATGTGGCATTCTTTTTAGAGGATTTTCGTATGATAATTTATATGAGACTTGTTGCAATGAATTATTTCCCATAAAACGGAGGCCTGGTATAGCCAGGTACTTAAGGCTCTCGACACGTAATCCGAGGGTCGCGAGATTGAATTCCCGTCACACCAAACATGTTCGCCCTTTCAGCCAAGGGGGCGTTATAATGTAGCTGTCATCTCTATTATTCGTTGGTAAAATAGTAGCCCAAAAGTTGGCAATGGGTGATGATGACTAGATGCCTTTCCTCTTGTATTACATCGCTAAGTTAGGACGGCTAGCGTAGATAACCCTCGTGTACCTTTATGCGAAATACAAAACAAACCAATGAAACGGTGGTAGGAGGCTTGTGGTACGCGTAAAAACATTTTTACATGTAGAGGGCTGCACGAAAGGTTATTAGCTCTTCATGTGAAAAGAAGTCATGTAGCGGATGAAATAAGTCATTATATTGAATAAAACATGTATACATTTGCAATTTGTAATAATTAAGTCATTATGCTGATCAAATAAATAAAGTGGTACTTTGGGCTATTAACATGTTTACAACTCTGGTAATTTATTTTCTTCTTCAGAAAGATTGGTTGGTTGTTTAGAATTAAGCACAAAGCTACACAATGGGCTATCTGTGCTCTGCCCACCACGGGTATCGAAACCAGGATTTTAGCGTGTAAGTCCGCAGACATACCGCTGAGCCACTGGGGGGCTCTACAGAAGGAGGAAGTGAAATATTAACAAACTTGGAAGTATTATGCAGAGAGTATCAAGACATGTTGCTTCTCATTTCTGTAGCAAATGTATGACAGATATTTAGTCTTTGTTTGAAAATTTAAACTTAGTTTCCCGTTGCATAAAGGTATTTGAAAGAGAAAGAAAGAAACTAAGATTTAAAATTTACAAAATTGAGACTGACAGATGGTATATCCTCACCCGCAATGTTAGTCTTACATTCTTAGTCACCTCGAAAACCTAGGATACACTTCGTAATCCCACGTTGTGACTTGTACCCTATGATCCTCTTTTTTTAAAAATAAAAAAATACGTGCAGCGTATATATTTTAAATATATATTTTTTTAAATTTCATGATAATGTGTTTTGGTTTATGGCTTCAATATTTTATTATTTTGTATGTATATAGATATATTAATAGCTTTTTTTCATTTTCTACTTCATAAGTCTTATTGCTTTATACCAGCACTTCGATCCTCTCAAATTACACCAAAAGCCGTTTTATTACAAGTGACTTGTCTGTTTCTTTATTTTGTTGTTGGACTCTTTTTGCTCTTTCTTACTTTAGTATGAAAAACCATACTACAAATTACTATTTTGACTCAATTTCTAATATTTAAAAGTATCAAAATGAATACTTGTACTTTGCAGAAATAATGTTAATGCAATGTATTAAAGATTAAGCTTGTTTGCTTATTCATTTTTTGCTATTGTTTTTTAACGTTACACTACCTGTTTTATTCCTGCAATTTTTGAAAATCCTTATTTGATCTTCCTTTATGGGAAGTAAATATTGATTTTATTCTGACAAATATCAATTGCCTAGACTTTAGAAGAGAAGTTTGTTTAGATTCCACGTACTACAGAATTTGTTAGTCAGTTGTACTTTTGAAATAGGCGAGCTAATGTTCTTTAGAAAATATATCCAATTCTTCCCAGATCGAGTCAAAGAAACAGAGTAATGTTCGAGTACATGTATAAAAGAGAGTTAAGTTTCCTCTGTATATTCAAGCAGTGTTCCATGGTTTAATACTGGCAAGTTTAGCTAGATGAGTAAAGCAGGCTAGCACCCATTTTACTTTTAGAGTGGGTTGTTTGAATTCTGCATTATGTAATTAGATCTATGTAATGAATTGCTGCTTTTTACTAGCATACGGAGCTTATACTCAAAAGAGTGCAATATAGGAAATGTCTGGTCTAATTTAATAATGTTTTGGTGTTCAGTCTCACTTTTGAGTAAGGATTTAAGGTAGCATACTTTAATGGATGTTCAAACACTGATCTATCATTCAAAGTTGTGTTATCTCTCTAGCAAGAATATAACTTTTAATTGCATATGCTTATTGCTCCCGAAGACAGACAGTCAGTGATGAAAAAAGTTCATTGTCTTCAAAAATTGGAAATACTTCAATCACAGGAAGTTTATTGAAGTGGTTAATAATCAGTGATGTCGAGAAACCCACTTGTTGAAAATTTTATATGCAAAAACGGCTCGTTTGGGTTGAGAAAATATTTCAAATAGTTCGCTCTTTTATTTGAAATATTTTCTCAACCCAAACGAGCCGTTTTTGCATATAAAAGAAGTGGTTAATAAACTTTAAAAATCTAGAAGAAATAATAACACTTTGAATATAAATGTTGCATGAAAATGAATTTGTGTTATCATCATAGAATAAAAGAGCCGATGTTACAATGTAATTGTTTGTTTGTTTTTCTTATAGCAAATCCACATTGAGTTATCTGCTCAGCCAACCTACAGGAAACGAACCCCTGATTTTAGTGTTGTAGATCCGAAGACATACCGCTGTACGAGCGGGGGGGCCCCGATGTAATGATTGACAATGGTTCTAGTACCTGCCTGAAGCATGAAAACAATATTGATGGAGCTGTATTGGTGCACTGCTGGCCAAAATCTTAAGGCCAATGAACGTAAAGAAAAATATGTATTTTGCGTTGTTAGACTCAACAACTTATTTGAGTAGAGCTTCGAAAAATGAAAATAAAAAAGGAAAATAAAAATAAAAAACGTTTTAGCATTTAATAGAAAAAATTCAAATTAGCCTAAATATTAGCTTGTCAAAAGGTTAAGAGCACACCAGAAAGAAGTTCTAAACAGGATATAAAATACGCAACAAGAGGTCTCAGTAGTGAGTTGCACGGCCGTCATTGCAAATAACTGCAAAAATTGGCTTTGGCATGATTGATATAAGCGTTTGCAGAAGGCTGGCTGGAATGTTATTTCAAGTGGTAAAGATGGCTTCACGATAATCGTGCACTGTAGGAATTGACGCTCGTTTCTATAGTCTTCCCTTGCCATCCAACCCCAAACATTTTCAATGGGGTTCAGTTCGAGCGAACACACTGGATGGTCCAAAAAAATTACGTTATTCGCCATGAAAACGTCCTTTGTCCTGCAAGCATTGAGATTGCAGCGTTGTCCTGCTGAAAGATCCAGTCATTTTCACACAAGCGAGGGTCTTCAGTCAATAAGAGTGCTCTTTCCAACATGCCAATGTAGCCAGCTGCTGTTTTACGCCATTGTATAACCTGAAGCTCCATTGTTCCATGGAAAGAGAAAGCACCCAGGTTCATGATGGAACTCCACTACTGTGTCATGTAGAAAATGTCTCCAGCGAGATATCCTTATCGTGTCAGTAACGTTGGAAACCATCTGAACTATCCAGGTTAATTTTTTTTCTTATCAGAGAACAATACCTTCGTCACTTTTCTTCGTCTCATTTTTGGTGCTTCTCAGCAAAGTTTAAGCGAGCTGTTTCGTGTTGTGGAAGGAAGCGTGGCATTTAAAAACGTTTACGGTTTTCAAAGTCTTTCTCTCGTAGATGCCGTCTTATTGTTCTTGAACTGCATTCTGCATCCGGAAGGGCCTTAATCTGCTTCGACGATCGGGTGATGTCTTACCGGACAACCCGTTCAATCCTCCTTCTCAACGCCGGCGAAATTTTCTTGGGCCGACCACTTGAAATTCTCGTTTTGTATCCCTCAGGGTCTTTTCAGAAATTTGCAACAGCAGTTTTACTACGCCCAGTCTCACCAGGGATGGCACGTTTTAAGAGATCTTGCTTTTGCAACTTGACAATTCTTCCACGTTCAAACTCTGTCAACTTTCTAGCCTTTGCCATGTTTTTACAGAATGTAACACGGGAAATATTAGTGAGAAATGTTGACAACGCTAATCTAATGCTTGAACACAAATGACTAAATTTCTTTACATTGTTACCGATTAACGCTTCGTTTCAGTATGGTCTTAAACGTGTGACCAGCTAGTATTTACGTTAATTTGATAATGTTCACATTTTTCTTATTAAATGCTATAAACGTTTTTTTATTTTTATTTTCATCTTTCGAAGCTCTACTCAAATAAGTTGTTGAATCTAAAAATGCAAAATGTTCAATGGCCTTACGATTTTGGCCAGCAGTATATGTATCATACAACGTTAACACTGTAATGCATGAGCTACTCAGATCCAATGTAATGTATGTATAATACATTAATTAAATGTGTCCATACATCTCCGACAAACCCTTGTTCAGAAAAGAAGAGAACATTGTTTCTAATTGTTTCATCCTGCATGAGAATAATAAAAGAAACTGTACATGTACAGAAAATTTAAAGATTAAAAAGAGAAAACATCCAAAAAAGAACAGCATCAATCTTACCCAGCATATCCAAACTTTAGATAATATACAATTAAATACCAAGTTATCAGAAACGAAGAAATCGCAGACAGAACAACGCAACTATCTAGTCCAAGGCACACATCATGAAGTGGATTGGCGAGTAATTTGGCCTGGTGTTTAGAGTTATTGAGAAAAGTGAAAATGAAATGTCTTTAGAGGGTACACCGTCTAACTTGTTTTACCTCCAGTTCGCCAGCCTCACTTGATTAAGATAAAAATTGAGCAGATAAGGATGATACAGCTTTTAACATACCAAATCTTTATCCCCTTTTTCTGTCTGCATCCAGAAGTTAAAAGATGGTTGCTAACAAAAACCGAATCAATAAAATAAAACAAACAAACACAAAATAAATTAAAAATAAACAAAACATTAAAACACTTTACAATGCGAGTGACAGCACAACTGTCCTTGAAGTTGGCATTCCGGCTTTTGATACGATATTTGGAAATAAATAACTAGATATTAGGGTATTACCATTCTAAACCCTACCGTAGCAGGTCTTGTATAAAATTAAAAATAAAACAAAATGATATTGTATATATGCATAATAACTTGTCTGTGAAACTATATATACAAGATTTTCCCTTACGAGATACATAAATTACAAAAAAACCTTTTTCATTACACCATACACGTGTTTTTTATGAGTGAGATACATAAATTATAAAGTAACCTAACACCGGGAACACACATAGATATAACAATAACATTATTTTTCTGTTAAATACCTTGTTTGTAACACTCCTTGAGATTCCACCTTATAAAATACAGAAGGTAGAGAAAAAGTGCCTCTCTCTGAAATGTTAATTTGTTGTATCTTTCATTAGAAAATAAAAAAACTTGTAAAACTACATATTTTTCAGAATACACTTCATAAGATCTGTTGAAATATGATTTAAAATCCCAATTTCAACATCATTCAAGGTGAACTCCTGAATACCAGTGGGTGAACAGGATTCATAAACAAACCTGAATTATCTTTTGCAGGTATTTTACTCTTTCCAAACTCGTTAATTTCCAATAGGCTTGTGCCCATGCCCAGCTTGTCAAACTTCAAAGCTAGAAGAAATCGTGGAATGTAGTTACTACTAACATTTGTTCTACCATCACTTCAAAGCCGTCAAGCACAGTATTTGGAATGTTAGTAGTAATTATGTTTCCTCTCCCTTTTCAATTTTGCTCCCCATTGGTTATAAAATGATATTGTTTATGGCGTCACTAACACTTTTTCGTACCCTGCCCTCCTGGCCATTAAGCAGCGGTTTGACCCTTTGACCTTTTCTTTTGAAGGAGCAGATCATTCCTATGACTGTTATCACCCATTCACGCTGGTGGAACTGACAGCGTAATTATGAGATGCTTCTAATTACCATCATCTAGCTTTGAATAACTCACTGTCTTTGTGCAGATTTAGGGAGGGAAGTGGGTTCATGTCTGTCTTGTTGGATGCTTGAATTAAATAACGTCTTCTCGTTTACCTAATATGGATTTTATCAACAACACTCCTTATGTTTTTGTCTTGACCATCACAGTTTTCAGTATTACAATAAATGTTATCCCTAAACAATTTGCTGCTATTGTTACTAACACATTATATGATGACGACTTTCACATTTATTGAGCATCAGCTTCAGGTTGTCCCCCTTTCTTCTTGAGGTGGATCAGAGAAAACAGTTTCCACTTATCTTTGTTTAAAGTATTTCATTACGTGTTTGCTGCTAATAGGGTTGTTTTCTTATCTACAGCTGCTTCATGTTGGTGATGCTATTCAATGGTAGTTGAGACTAAGATTCTGTTGCTTACCTTGACTGAGTATTTACATTTATTCCTTGCATTAAACAAGTTCCTATCAAGTGCTCATT
The DNA here is from genome assembly GCA_011833715.1 of Carcinoscorpius rotundicauda. Classification (NCBI taxonomy): domain Eukaryota; kingdom Metazoa; phylum Arthropoda; class Merostomata; order Xiphosura; family Limulidae; genus Carcinoscorpius; species Carcinoscorpius rotundicauda. The sequence goes on along the minus strand of CM022393.1, from coordinate 119,152,356 downwards.
GGTGCTCAATATCCTCCATGTTCTCTTTTCCACCTCTTGGGGAGTGGGTTGATATTCCATGTTCAAGATCTATCGTACCCTCGTGTCAGTAAAACTGGATAATGTGTATAGTCTGTGGCTTAGCTCGTGTATCTCTCTTTTAATAGTGCATACATACGTTTTACTTTTCATTCAATACTATAAAAAGAATTGATTTTTCAGAAGGGTTGCGCCCTCTGGTTACGTTTCTGCTGTTAATGGACTTTCTAACTCTTATTTAAAATATGTGCTTAAGCTCTCGACTGAAGACTCTCTACACCTCTTTAATAACACTATACGAACAGATAGATGGCGTTGGTATGGGTTTTAAACTTGGCAACATTTTCCTCTGTCACTGTTATGTAAATGTCATGTAAATGTTTTGTAAACGACAACATGTCGTGTTGTGTTTAAATTTCCATATCTATTATTTACATTTCCATATTTATATTATTGTTTCAAAGCTTAAACCAATAAAATATGTTGTTATTCATTTAAAATAACATTTAGAAATTTTTGGAATTAGGTAGATCAAATATATGACTATAAACGGAAATGTATGGCGGCCTAGTGTCTAGACGATGAGTCTCGTTCAAGATCGGACATGCGCGGATTGCTCTGGAGTTCTGTAGAAGTTACGGGATTGTTCGAGTAGAGGCCTACTAATATATAAACAGACGGAGACGCGAGAAATAGGAAGAGTCATTAGTGTTTATTCGAAGAAAAGAATAAGAAGAGTCAGTCAAGTGTTTGCTGTGAGTTTATTCAACTTGGATTTGTGACTGAAGCTAGATCTACAGAAGCTGTGATTTTGTCTCGTCAATCTTTGCGATTCATTCGAATTACTGGTTGTGCTGAGAGTCGGCACGTACGAACTGTTTAAGGGAGACTGGGAAAATTGGAAGGCGGCAAGTTTGAGACGTTCATCAAGAAGCACCGTAAATGTTTTGTTTTTTTTTAAAATTAAGCACAAAGCTACACAATGGGCTATCTGTGCTCTGCCCACCACGGGTATCGAAACCCGGATTTTAGCGTGCAAGTCCGCAGACATACCGCTGAGCCACTGGGGGGCAAGAAGCACCGTAAAAAGAACTTCGTCATTCTCCATTCAAACTTCGGTATTTCTTCGTGGGACCAAATTCACACCCTAGACCGGAATTTTGGATTTCTGATCTGAACTTTTGGACTTTCATTCTAGATCATTATATTAGATACAGGCCAGTATCATTTTGTGTTGTAATTAATTTTGAAGGTTTAAACTTAATATCTGTCATTGTTATTATATAATTTATGTCATATCTGTCATATATATAATAGCTTATTGTAATAAATTATACAAGCTGTTATCTGTGTCTTTCTGTTGCGTTTAGTTTACGAAAAACATAAAACATAAAAAAACGTAACAGTCACCAAGAGCACAAATGGGTTGACAATTGCCATTTAAGCTTCAAACGTGTTCTTTACAGAAGGTATATTGATAATATGTTTTTATTTCTTACCATGAATATCATATCCAACAATTTCGTGTGTGTCTTACTTCACAATACTCCTCTATACAATTAACCACGAAACTGTTTATAGCAAACAAGAGATCACTTTTTAAGGTTCTCCCCCAACAGAGAATGTCTTTATATAACACTTCAAAAGAGATGCTCTTACTACATTAATCCACAAAAGTGTACATTTTCACAAATTATCAATTTCTCTTCTTAATGTTTACGAATGGACGATAAAATGCGATTAGTTACCTACCATCACGCCCTGCACACCTTTATGACGTTAAACCAGTCAGTGTCATGTGTCTGTAAGAACTGTTCTTGTGCAATTGAATTTCAGCTATACAGCATTCTTCAATTAGGAACATTAAATCTCCAAAATACTAATTTACATAATACCAAAATTTGTTTCCGACATCTACAGAGAATTTGTAGAATGTTTAAAATCCCAAACTAAAAGAGAAGCTAAAAGCGACAACGTAAGATGGAATAAGCAAATTTTATACATAGCTATGGTGTTTATGTTGAATGATCAATAGTCATACTGATTTACTAGAAGAATTTATTTTTATTCTTTAATGTTTATAACTTCAGTGAAATAACAGCAAAATATGAAGATGTGGTTTATGTTATTTGAAGTATTTTGTGTAGAACTGATATGTCTTGGAAAATACCAATTACACTATTGCAAACTGTTATATTTCTTTTTATTTGGAGATTTTGGGCGCTATTACCACAAGCATTGTCCGTTATAAAAATAAAATGATAACTTGAACCAAAAATGGCAATATAATATTTAATTCATCATTGTTTTCTACAGTTAATTTAATCACCAAATATGAACAGAATAATGTGATTTAAAACAAATTAATTTCCCCTCTAATTCATTCAATTTTTGTTATAACATAGTACATTATATAACGTAATTACACGTATACATATAAATAATGGAATTTAATAGCCCACGCACATTAATAAAAATAAAACAAACCAGCAAATTTTTACTTCATCAATGTTTAACATGCCAGTGCTTACAATATATATGATTACAACTCATAGAATCTAAAAAATAAAGATGAACAAAAATGAATATTTGTTTGACAACAGTGTTCTTTCCTTTTATTCAGTTTGTTCGTATTTCTCTCAACAAACTTAATTATAAAAAATGTTCATTGTTGTAAAGCTGAACTGGCAAATCTTGGTGCACATGAGAAGCAGAATAAGAAACAAAAATTTGTTCCATTGCACTTGAAAGGTATTACAAATTTTCAGCAAAATATAAAATATATGCTATTGCAGTTTTGTTTATGGTGATATAACATGTCAACAATACATTAAATGTTTATTTCCGTTTGTTAGCTTACTGTGTGCCCAATATACTATAATCTGTTAGTCTTCTTTTCGCTCAGTGATATTGATTTTTATAAACTTCTTCTTGCAACTCATTTCAACTTGTATATAAGAATATTTGGTTTTTGAGTTACTAATGACTTCTAACAATATATTTGTTAGTCACTTATAGTAAGTTGTAAATTTCACTATCGTTTTGTGGTTCTATGAAAGAATACGGAGTGAAAAATAAAAAAAAACATTTGTTTAAAAAAGTACTAATTTTACATCATAAACATGTTGTTAAAACGGTCCCTGTATGCAGACAACGCTGTGCACAAGTGCTAGAACAAAACATATTTTGTCATTCTTTCCACTTCACGAATGTAATTCTCCATGTGATTATTGATTGTAAATTTCAACACTGTGGTAATGCTTCACTGATTCCTCTTGACAACTGAATGAGCCAGGGTAAGATTAATCAAAATTCTTTAGAAGGTCTGCTTGATTGAATATACTAACGAAATATAGGGCTTGAAATAACTGTCAGTCATAAAATCATGTGCAGGTCTTAACAGAGAACTTAGCATACAGAACATTTATATGCTGGAAAGAATAAATTTAATAGCAATCCACAAATAAAGCTTGATAAAAACAGTATTAAACAATAAGTTTTGTTGTCATACCACAGCCCCTAAAGCATGAACGATTCTCAACATATCACAAGCTTTATGTAATGCCAGTTGGATTCTCCGACAAATTACTGCAAACATGAACGGTTCTCCAATCACTGTTAAGTCCACCATATATCTTCAGGCCAAGACAAGTAAATTTGAACATGAAAAAGAAAGATGCAGAACACTTAAGCTTACTGATACTGAAGTTAAGTAGTTTTGTTTACGAAGCATTCGGTACAAAGGGAAGACTACTACTGATCTCAAACATGAGGTAAATGAACATATATTAAACGACAGAAAATCGTCCTGATCTATAGAATCAAGAAAATTCAACGATAATGGAATATTGGGTTGTGTAGCAGTTAATAAAAAATTTGTAAGAGATTTACATTCATTAGAAAATACAAAAACTGGACTGCTGATAATTGGAAAGAGGTGTTATTGATGGATGAGTCCTAGTTTCAAGTATTTGGGTCAAAGTGTAGATAGTATGTCTGGTGGAAGATAACCAATAGATAATTATCTCTATGTATAGAACCTGCCATGAAACATGAGAAAAATAGTGTGTGAATTTGTGGATGCTTTTCTGCTGAGGTGGTAGAACATATCTACAAATAAATGGAATAACAAACCAGTACAATTACCGTCAGATATTTATCCATCAAGGTATACCCAGTTGCTTGCACATTATTGGTAAATATTTTTATTTCCAAGGTGATAATGACTTCAAACACTCATACAACCTATGCAAAAATTACTTTGTTAAACTAAGAAGCTGTTGGAATCATTCGCATGATGCATCGGCACATATAGAGCCCAATCTCAATCCAATTGAGCAGAATTGACAGATCAAAAAATTGAGAGATCAAAAGTTACTTCTAAAGATGTTTTATATGCTTGTATTAGGCACACTTGGAGTAAAATATCAAAGGATACTTTGTTTAAATATCTTGCAGTAGAATCAGAAAGACGTTCTGTAGTCATTAAAGCAAAAGAGATACTTACAAAGTGTTAACTGTTTCCTGAACTCAGTCACTCTCGTTAAGTTTCTATAGTACTAAGCTATGATAATAATATTAATACAATTTGATGTTTTCTTGATATTTACCTTCCATTGTTCTTTTGAAGTATTTTGAAATATATTTTGAGCTTTATCCTAACACTTTTGCACAGTTCTGTATGACAAGTTTAATATCTTTTACACGGCACAGTAGAGTAAAAGATATTCTGACAAAGAAAAGTATATATACATCCATATGTTAAGCTACAACTCTCTACCAACATGACTTGTATGAACAAAAACAAAACAAGTGTAGTGTAAATCCAACTGGCATTGTAGAAGACTCTATAACAATTAATATTTAACCATTTATCTCTAAACAAATGTTTTCAAGTTTTGATTTTTTACTGATAAAATTGTTAGAAAAACTTTATCATAAAATGCGTCAGTAAAAGATGTTTTACTGTTTAACTGTTTACTGTTTAACCATACCAATAGGTTAATCACTACTCATTAGCAATCCTACATGAGTCTTTCTATAATTTCTTGAAGAATTCCCAATGTTATGGTAATATCAAAACGTGAGCAAAAAATTGTCAATGTAAAAATATTTACACAACAGATGGTGAGGGATGTAAGAATTGTAACATTTTTGTCAGCAGTAAAATATGATATTGTATGGGATTGATGGATATTAGAAAATAAAACTGATAAATTATGCAGTGATGTTTTAAGTTAATGTACTTAAACTGTAAAATGAACAAAAACTAATTCCTCGACTTAATGCTATTACTTTTCATTAGCATAATAGGTTAAAAGCAAAAGAAAATAACATAGTAAAGTAACAGTAAATCATGCCATATCTTTCAGGGGTCAGATGCTGTGTACCGTTTCTGCTCACCTACTTCCAAACACTTGTCTAAAATATCTTGTAAGAGCAGAGACATATTTTATATTTTTTTAAAATCAGGCTTCCAATCTGTGGCTATAAGATGAAATATCTGAAAAAAGAATGGGACTTCATGACTTTGTCTTTTTTATTAGAGTTGCTGGAAGACATTTTAACCAAATCATATACTTGTGTTTTCAAGTAAAAAATATAACTTTTATGAAGTTGGATATTGTGAAACAATGATAATTTTTATGAGTAATATTATTACAGAAACATTTGTCTTTAACTAAAGCAAGCATTAATTCATCCAAAAATTCTTAAAAGATCTTGAAATTGATTATAAAATACTTTAATTTTATCCAGAGGAAGACTCTCACAGATTTATTCAACCATAATTTTCTTCAATCATCTCATCAAAGTATTTACACACAAAGAAGGAGAAAAGAGAAGACATTCAAATAAGAATAAAGTTGAAATTCAATCTACTCTTTCTCCATAGCTGTATGGTCTTGTTGAAAACACTTACCATAAGATAATCTTCATTAAAATAAGGAGGTTCACCATCAATCATCTCAATTGTCATAATTCCAAATGTCAAGATGTCAACTTCAGTTTCATATTTTTTTTCTCTTTTTACCATTTCTAGAGCCATCCAGCAAGGAGTTCAGGCCATTATTGTTCATTTACTTTGTTGTGGTGTTGTTACGGAACATAATCCAAAGTCAGGCACACGATGAAAAGAACCAAGATTAAGATTTTCATTTGAGAGAAAATGAAGACAGAAATTATTTGGAATGAATTTCAAGTTAGCCTTACAAAATAAATTTACAGTATATTAGTAATTCTTACAGTTTTGTAATCAGTTTGTTAGGATGAACTTGGGTAGTAAAAATTTAACTGTTAAAACGACTTTATCCAGCCAGTTGAGAGCACAAGACAACATTAAGTTAACATTCTTTCCACCCATTCTCCTCTTATTAAATCACCTATGTAAACAAAACTATCTTTTCAATAATCAAACATATAATTTATCATAAAATAAAGTTATATTGTCATTTGTTACAGATAAATTAACAACAGAAATATTAAAATAGTTAGTTCTAATTTTGATTCGTGTTGCTTCTAATTGCAAATTTTGATAGAAAAATAGAAATAATTAATCATCCATATGGACAAATAAAACTTGTTAACGCACAAAAAATTGCTACAAATCTGTTATTTTTACATATGTTTGTTGCTCATTTTCAGAACAAATAATTTTTAATAAAATGTGTTTTGAAGATGCTTGTATTTAGAAAATGTAATATCCAATCAAATACACAATGATTTTATAATTTCCAAATATCTTAAGCCAACAGTTACAAACAGAATATAAAAGTAAACTTATGTTCTTTTTTGAATTCTATTTGCCATTGAACTTCTTTGCTTCTTCATATGATTTGTTTGTTTGTTTTAAAATTTCGCACAAAGCTACTCGAGGGTTATCTGTGCTAGGCGTCCCTAATTTAGCAGTGTAAGACTAGAGGAAAGGCAGCTGGTCATCACCACCCACCGCTAACTCTTGGGCTACTCTTTTACCAACAAAAAATGGAATTGACGGACACTTTATAACGCCCCCACGGCTTGGATTATTCATATGGATTGTACATTTCTAAACTTTTAGTTATTAAATCATAAACCTTACTTACACACTTCCAAGTAATCTATGGCAATTTATTTTAACAAAGAAGGCTAGGAAATTATTTGGTACACACGTGTATTAGTGTTGGTAAGTATATGGAAAACCTGGCTTTTATATCTAATTATAGACCCATTGAGCAACAGAATAATTCATAGCGACGTCATGTAATTGATTTTATTTCTTTATAAATTGTAACTTCATCAAAAGAATGAATTAAGATTAGAAAATATTCCATACTTCACATAATTATAATGAGTATTTTTGGTAATTAATTATTTTTCAGTAATACCTAAAAATGTGACATTAAAATAAAAATGAAGAAATAAGTTACCATAGCATACAATAAAAATACAAAATATAATTTTGTGTGTTTTTCTTATAGCAAAGCCACATCAGGTTATCTCGTCAGCCCAGCGCGAGGCATCGCCCCCCTGATTTTAGCGTTGTAAATCCGGAGACATACAGCTGTACTAAAGTGGAGCCCAATTATACCAGAAACTATTTAAGATGAATAAAAGAACACTTGAAGATATTCTCTTAGAAATAAATTATGGAGATGTATCAAATTATAAAATGTATAAATATTGTACTGAACACGAGAACTGGAAACACAAATTCTTATATGTAAATATTTCATATTTCTGTGCAAGATTTCAATATCTTCCTAATATATATGTTTCTTTTCACTTAAGAATAAAAATAATGACTCCAATAACAAAAAGCATTGCATAAACCCTGAATGCTAGCATAATATTGAAAACCAACTAGTTTCAAAATTCAAATAAAATAAACTAAGTGCAGATGGTCTTTTGTTTTTTCTTTTACATTATTCTCAGCTTGTCCATTGTGGTTCAAAACAAGAGGTGTGTTAGAAACACCATTTAAATCTATCATTTGTCTCCTACACGTCAGAACCAAAAAAGATTTTATTCAATATCAGTTTGTTTCGGAATTTCGCACAAAGCTACTCGAGGGTTATCTGTGCTAGCCGTCCCTAATTTAGCAGTGCAAGACTAGAGGGAAGGCAGCTAGTCATCACCACCCACCGCCAACTCTTGGGCTACTATTTTACCAACGAAAAGTGGGATTGACCGTTACATTATACACCCCCCACGGCTGGGAGGGCGAGCATGTTTGGCGCGGCTCGGGCGCGAACCCGCGACCCTCAGATCACAAAGCGCACGCCTTAACGCGCTAGGTCATGCCAGGCCCAGAAGCTACACAATGGGCTATCTGTGCTCTGCCCACCACGGGTATCGAAACCAGGATTTTAGCGTGTAAGTCCGCAGACATATCGCTTAGCCACTGAGGGGCCCTTCAATATCAGAACTCGTCAGTTTTGCTGGATGGTGAGAGACAAAAGCTTCTATGAAACTATCAATGCATGTTGTATAAAACTTATTAAATATTTCAACCTAAATACTGTAAATTCCTAACATATGTATAAGCTAAAAATTATTGTAAAAGAAGTTAATTCTTAATTTCTACACTTTAGCTACAAATTAGAGGTGTATAAAAGATAGACCTGAAGGGTTTTAGATACCCCTGATTTTTAATAACAATGGACAAATTATGAGGAATCTGGAAAAAGAAAACATCTGCAGTTACCTTATTTTTTTAATAACCAAACTTGACATTATATGTCTTAAAATTTACTTAGTTTTATGCTCCAATCCATTCCAACTAATGTATTCTAACTTTTGATATCACTATGTATTGCATTATTGACGTGTAGAAATTCTGTTCCCTGAAGAACCTAAATGAGATGTAAATTTATTTCAAAGATAAATATTTTTTTAATATCAGTGTAATTTTAATTCAGTGTTCTTGTTGTTTTCAAGATTTTAAATATGAATATATATATATATATATTGTTATTTAAAGACATTAATACAAACATCAAATAGAAAAAGAAATATTAAAGTTTGTCCATATTTATAACCAGAAGAAGTACCCAGCTTTGATTAAGTTGATACGTTAATTGTTTTACCATCTGTTGCTGTCAAGATAAAAACGTTCTTACTGACACTGGAGCACCCAACATAAAACTGGCTATGAAAAAAGCGTGCGCTTTTTAGGTTGAGACCAACTACCTCAAGTAATTGTCCCTGTGTAATTTTAACCTCAAATCATTTCCGAATTAAGGTATTTTCTGTTATATCACCAACTATAAAACATTCTTTAATCAGTAGAAACTCTCAATTGAAAAAAATAAACAAATGCAGGATGTTTGGAAAGTCACTGTGCACTTATATATTTATTAACAGACATGTTTCAAAACAGAATACAGGTGGTAAATATAAATGACAATTATAAACAATGTTGAAAGTGACCCCCGTTCGCATCAATACAGGCTTGGAACCTTCTTATTTTGTTTCTAAACACCACCATCAGTTGCTGGCTTGAAATAGACTGAATAAATATGATTACAAAACTGCACAGTAACTTTCTGAACACCCTGTAGTTTCCGGTTTTGTTATTTAGATGTTTCATTTTATATTTTCAGTACACAGACTAACAGCAATATTAAAATACACTTCTGTAGCTAAGTGACATGACATAAAAGCTATTGCTACAAAGGAATGTTAGTAAATCACATTGGTTATTCTATACATTTAGTGTCGTTTTATAAATGAAACTATCCAACTGTACTCAGGTTATGTATTGTTATATTCCAAGTGACAGACGTGAACTAACCATGTGTCACGGCACATGGTTACTCCTCGTTAGAAACGCTTTAGTCATTGCTTGTCTACACGACTGTCATTACTGTTGGCATGGTATGGGAACCAACTCATAGTGAAATGGCATGGCCCTCAAAAATGGCTCAATTTATCCACCTCTACTGTACACTTATGTTATGATGAAAATTCAGAAACGATTTTAGCATAAAAGTATAATTTTTGCCTTGACTTTTCTATATACTAAAATTTATTACAGAGATGCCAACTATTTCAAATGACTGAGCGTAATGATTGTAGACAGAGCCCTTTATCGTTTGCGGCGACTAGGCCTGACCAATGTCACTAAGCTGTTTATCATTATATTATTATTATAACTATTATTATTCATCACTGCTATAGATTAGTCATTTGTAACTGTGTTTTGTGTATTTAATAAATAAATTAAAAAAAATTGAAATTATTTTTCATATTCTGAATTTTTACTCATAAATGTCGTTGTTTGCATCGTTTTTGTCTTCGCCACAGACTTTTGTTGGTTAGATGCCTCTTTTTCTCTCTCTCTCTTTCGGTGTTTGGTTGTTGTTGTTGTTTTGAATTAAGCACAAAGCTACACAATGGGCTATCTGTGCTCTGCCCACCACGGGTATCGAAACCCGGATTTTAGCATGTAAGTCCGCAGACATACCGCTGAGCCACCGGGGGCTCGGTGTTTGGATAAAAAATGTTCGTACCCTGGAGGATCAGATTCTCTATGACCTCTTTCTTCTCCCCGTACTTATAGTCTTGCCGTATTTGGATTTGTAATTGTTGAACTATGTATTATTCTGATCCTTTTCTGGGCAATGTCCATGTATTGTGACACATATATAGTTGTTATTTTGCTCTATCAGCAAAATGTCAAGTTTGTTGGTGGCACTTTTTAAATTAATATTTATTATGTATTTCATGCCCGCTCCACCATTGGTATGAAATTCAGTTTTTAGCTAGAAAATCTGTTATTTTTAAAATATTATAATATTTAGAACTATCAAAATAAATACTTCTAGCTTGCAGGAATAAAATTAATTATATGTATTAAAGATTAAGCATATTTGCTTATTTATTTTTTGCTCTTGTATTTTCACGTTACACTACCTGTCTTGTTTCTGTAATGTTTTTTGAAAATCCCTATTTTATTTTTTCGTTATGTGAAGTGAATATTGATTTCATTCTGACAAATATAGATTGCCTAGCCTTTAGAAGAGAGGTGAATATTCAGCTCAGTTTGGTTGGTTTCCACGTACTAAGAATTTCTTAATCAGTTGTACTTTCGAAATAGTGAGCTCTTTTATAGAAAATATATCCAGTTATTCCCAAATCGAGTCCTAGAAACAATGGAATGTCTGAGAACATGTATAGAAAAGAGTTAAGGTTCCTCTGTCTATTCAAAGAGTGTTCCATAGTTCATACTGGCAAGGTAAGCTGGATGAGTAAAGCAAGGCGAAGACTCTTTTTACTTTTAAAGATGGGCTGTATGAATTTTGGATTATGTAATTGGGTTTATGTAATGCATCAACTACTTTTGGCTTATACCCAAAAGAATGCAATCTAGGCATTTAATTCAATAATGTTTTGGTGTTTAGCCTCGCTTTTCAGTAAGAATCTGAGAACCTGAAGATATTCCTTCAGTGCATATTACAGATAAATTTAAAAATGAAACTACGAAAATGTCACTCCTGCAATTAGATGTGAGTTATACTGCATGAAGAGATGTCATATTGATTAATTTGAATTTGCTAGAGACAAAGAAGAAGTGCACAGTTTTCTTGTTGTCTTATTCCTAATAATTTATGGAATTATTCTCTGAGAGAGCATGCTTTAATGGATGTTCAAATACTTGTCTATCCCTCTCAGGACAATTAATTTTTCCTAAACATTGATGCCAATGACAATAACGAAAAAGTAGTGTTATCTCTCGTGCAAGATGAAATAAAATGTTTAATTATATATGCTCATGGCTCCTGAACACAAATACTGTAATGACGAAAGTTTGTGTCTTCATAAAATACAACCGTTCTATCACAGGAACTTCACTGAAATGGTTTGTAATTTTTAAAATTCTGAAATGGATGATAGTATGCTAAATATTAATGTTGCAGGAAAATTACTTTGTGTAGGATCATAGAATGAAAATCAAATGTCCACTCATGGTGACTGAGAATGGTTGTAGTACATGCTACCAGCATGAAAAAAATGTGGATCAGGCTTAACTGGTATGTACCATACACTGACAAATTTTACCCTGTAATCTATGGGCTACACAGACGCAGTGCAATGTGTGTATAAAACAATACATTTAAAGTGCATTATATCGTAATTAGCCCTAGTGTTTAGAGGTGCTGAGGAAAGCAAGACCCAGACTGCGTTGGAGGTACACTGTCTATCCAGCATAACCTCAATTTCGCCATCTTCGCAAGACATTGAGCAGATGAGTATGTACTAGCCTACAACATTCCACATCATTCATTATCTACAGCTAGATGTTAGAAAGTGGCTGCTACAAAAAACAAACAATTAAATTTAAAAACACTAAAATTTAATTTAAAAGAAGCAAAAGTAATAGACCCCCTTACATCGATGGGGAAATCAGCAAAAATGTCATTGAAATTAACATTACAGCTCTCAATACGATGTTTGGATACAAATAACAAGATATTATGGTATTACTATACCAAGCCCAGCCTATATTATAAATATAGTTCTCTTCTTACACCTTTTCCACGTTACCATTTCGATATTAAATGGTTCTAAAGAGACCCATATTGTAGCAAGTATTATATAAAGTTAGCAAACAAAGCAAGCAATAAATGTTTGTGTGAATAATAATAATAACTTGTGCGTCATACTATGTGAAATTCTCCACTGTAAAATACATAAGTTTAAAAACAATCTCCTATAGTACACCATGTACATATTATTAAGTTTCATTTTGTGATAAGAGAGATATATAAATTACTAGGTAACCTCCCATCAGGAAAACATATAGAGTTAAAAAAAAATTCTGCGCTAAATATCTTGTTCATAAAACTACTTAAGATTCCACCTTATGAGAAACAGGGGTGGACTTATAAAAGTGGTCCCCCTGTAAATGTTGTTAATTTGTTATATCTTTCTTTAGATAACAAAAATATGTAAAACTATATGTTTTAAAACGCACTCGATGAGATGAGATATATTCAAATATATTCTTAAATCTTATTCTAAACATAGTTCAGGGAGGTCTTCTGAATACCAGAAAGCGCAAACCTGGGTTATCTTTTGCGGGTATTTTACTCTTTCCAAACTCATTAATTTCGAAATGGCTCGTGTCAGTGCCTAACTTCTATGATGTCAAACCTAAAAGGGTTTGTTTGTTTGTTTTTGAATTTCGCACAAAGCTACTCGAGGGCTATCTGTGTAAGCCGTCCCTAATTTAGCAGTGTAAGACTAGAGGGAAGGCAGCTAGTCATCACCACCCACCGCCAACTCTTGGGCTACTCTTTTACCAACGAATAGTGCGATTGACCGTCACATTATACACCCCCACAGCTGGGAGGGCGAGCATGTTTAGCGCGACGTGGGCGCGAACCCGCCACCCTCGGATTACGAGGCCTTACGCGCTTGGCCATGCTAGGCCCACCTAGAAGGGATCGTGGATAAAATTTACTATCAGCATTTCTTCTACTGCTACTTCAAGGTCATTTGGGACAGGATTTGGAAGGTTTGTAGAAAATATGCTTTCTATCCCTTTTTTATTCTGGTTTTTGATGGCCAGGAAGCTACTGTAATGTTCATGATATCCCTAACACCTTTGCGAATTGATTTTTTCATCCTTCCAGTACTTTTTTTCTTACCTCGCCTTCTTAGCCATTAAGTGGCGGGTTGAGCAACTGCCACTTTTTTTCAGGCAAATTATCCATGTGTCTATAATCTTCTCTTTATGGTGATGAAAAATAAATTTGCTCTTCACAGATCTGACATTGCTTCAATTGGACCAAACAGTATTAATTATAAGATACTTCTAAATATCATCCTCTATCGTTCAATCTCTGTTTTTGCGTTGTTCTAGAGAAGGTGGATAATGTCTGTTTTGTTTGGATCATGAAATTAAATAACATCCTCTCGATTACTAAATGTGGGTTTTTTACGACAGTACTCTACAACTGACCACCTAATTCATCTTGAAACCTCAACTAAGGAAGCTTTCCTCAAGAGAAAGCATTTTGTGTTCATTTCCTTTTATCTTGAGAAGGATTGTAACAATATTTGGAGGTGTGACAGTTTATGGGACCTCCATACCTACCAATTGCATTACCATTTACCCACTCGTACTTGCAGCTTTCTACTTGACAGAATTTTATAGGTCTATGTGGATTCAACCCTGTCTCATTTCTTTTCATAGGAGCTTGGAAGCTCCGGACTATGTTTTGAGTATCACACTTTTCAGTATTAAAATCAATACTATCTCTGAATAATTTGTTCGCAATGTTACCAACAGCCTATATGTCGAAGACATTCACATTACTTGTTGGTCTTTCTCTAACACCATTTCCATACACTTTTACGGCTAGTAAAGTTTGCTTCCTGATCCAGAGATTCTTCTTGATGGTGATGTTATTTCAGTGAAGACTGAGACTAAATTTATTTGGCTTGTCTTTGACTGTGCAGTTAAATTTGTTTCTGAGGCTTGTCTTTCACTATGAGTTTATGTTTATCCTTCGAATTAAACAGCTTCCAGCCAACTGGTACTAGATATTCTCCATGTTCTCTTTTCCACCTGTTGAGGAATGAATTGATATTCCCAGTCTAAAATCTATCACACCCTTATATTAGTAAAGCTGGATAATATGTATAGTCTATGACCTAGTCAGTGACTCACTCTGCTTTGAAGATGTTGGAATCTACATACCATGCTGGTCTTTGGCTCTAAATGGAGTTTTCCTGCACTTTATCGGTTCGTAGTCTGTACTCTAGATCTCAGGAACTCCTCTTCAAATCATACATTTGCAACTTTCTTTACAATAAGCTACAAAGCTTCGATTCCCATCACAGCATTTCACCTAAAGTTCTTTCTTTCTTCTTCACAGAGTTCTGGTCATTGAGAATCGATGGTCTGCTGTTCCTCCTTTTGGCCTTTGAGGCCACGAGGAGATACATGCAAATTTATAATTTTAGAATTTGTGTTTTACTGTCTTTATGAAGATGTTTCTGAAATTACATATAAAGGAAATAATTTTTCATGTCCCAAGATAACATTTCACTAATCATGAATTTTCATACCCTAGCTGAAAAATTGTAACATTTGTGACATTTTTCTTTACTTTTCCAGTTAGCACCTCCATTCAATATTTATATTTATTTTTATAAGACATCTTCTTCAGTATCTACTTCAAAGTAATTGATCATCGTCTTTTGTAAATATACAAATTATCTGTTTAATAGCTTCAATACATATTTGTTAACAAAAATCCAGTGTAGTTGTTTGTGTATTTTAGCACATCATGTACTCTTTTTTTTCTGGAAATTAAATCTCAAAAATTGAAAAATAAAGCAAGAGAGCTAAGCGAAATAAAAAAACCCAGTGGAAAAAAGATACATTTTCTTCTGAATATGTCTTTATCATCTAATAACAAAGGCATATCTTTCAGAGGATTGTTTGTTTTGGAATTTTGCGCAAAGCTACACATGGGCTATATTGTTATGAGTTAATGATCTGGTCGTTTTCCAACTAGAATTGCATCACGATTTATATCATTTATTTTTGTTCTGCTTTCTTTGGGCCACGTTCAGATAGGTATCACTGTAAATACTTGCTCTAAGTAGCATAAAGAAATTTCCCTCATTATATTTTTACCAGTACTTTGAGAAGAGAAAATGCTATTGGTGTTATTTTTGTTTCTGAATTTTGCGCAAAGCTACTCGAGGGCTATCTACTCTAGTCGTTCCTAATTTAACAGTGTGAGACTAGAGGAAGAGCAGCTATCATCACCACTCACCACCAACTCTTGGGCTACTCTTTTACCAACGAATAGTAGGATTGACCGTCACATTATAACGCCCCATGGCTGGGAGGGTTAGCATATTTGGTTCAACTGGGATTCAAACCTGCGATCTTCAGATTTCGAGTCGAACGCTATAACCCACTTGGCCATGCTGAGCTTCTGTCGGGGGATTCTGATACTGAAGAAGTTTCAGCTAATGCTTCATTGTTTCTGATAAAATCATCTTACAACATTAAATGACAACAAAATATAAAGCCAGCGCTTCTTAATTCTGTCCCATGGACAGATCAGGAAGAAGCTGATGAATGTCATCATATAAGTATGTTGTCAAGGTAACCTACTTCACCACCACAGAAAAGAAGCAGAACAAAGAGAAGGAAAGGAAAGGGTAGAGCTATAATATTTACTAGAATTGCTTCTTCCTACCAGAAGAGGCCTTTTATCTGTAGTAATAGTTGGTCTTGGGTGCAGCAGAAGAACTTGCTCACATACTTCAATTTAATAAAGGTAAACCTCTTTCTCAATGAGTATCCTCTTCAAACCCTATTATTGATTTATTTAAACTATTCTTTTCCTTTCATATTTCATGTCAAATTGTTGTCAAAACAAACTGGTATACTTGATATATCATGGTGATAAAGTCCCACCAGGAAAGGGAATCCCATTGGAAAAAAGTCTATAAAATGGATTTGAACTAATCTGACTTGTAAAGACATTTTAGCTTATTTTGGTATAACCATAGCCATGGGACTCAAGCCTTCTCATGTTTTTTTCTGATTTCTGGTCTTCCTATCTTCTTTTCCATACTCTTTGGTTTTTAGCTATCTATACCAACTTAATTTAATTACTAAAACTCATGCTCTTCCTAAAACTGACCCTAATTATGACAAACTTTAAAATTAGACCTGTCATAGACCATCTACTGAACTATTTTGCTTCACTCTTCTCTCCAAAGAAAAAATTAGCCATAGATGTACAGATGTCAGGCACAAAATGTCAAATTGATTCTTTTCCAATACTGACCAAAAATCAGTCAAATGGGATATCAAGTTGTGGGTCCCAGCAGAAGCTGTGAGTTGATACTGTCTAAAGTTCAAAATTTACACAAGAAAAGAGAGACAAAAGCCAGCTAAAAGTTTGGCAGACAGTGTTGTAATGGAACTAATGAACAAGTTCAATTGGTTAGAAAATTGGGTTTTCATGGATAACTTTTACACTTCCCATCATTTATTTGACAAACGACTGAATATGGAATTCTATGTTTGTTGGACATTCAAGAAAGACAGATTGTATTTCCAACAGCAACTTGTTTCTACAAACCTGTAGCGAGGTGAAGCACTTTTTTATTTAATGTGGGAATTTGACAGCTGTAAAGTGGACTGACAAAGGAGACATTTACACACTTTCAACTACACATTTTGGTATAATGACAACAGTGACAAAAAGAGAGAGGGATGGTGAAGTTAATTGTGGACTACAATAAATGTATAGGAGGAATGTGCATAAATGACTGACATTTAAGTTACTATTCTGCTGCACAAAGGACAATAAACACTTTTCTGTTGTTGTTGTTTTCTTACTTTTGGATTTGACAGTTGTAAATGCATATGTTTTGTACGAACGATAGACCAAGCAGCTGGCATTGTACCAAAAGTCATTCAGAACGGACCTGGTCACAGCTCCAGTTGAGCCTCTACTTCAAAGCAGATCTTGCTCTTCTGGTATACCACTCTCCAAAACCGTATAGGATTCATCACCTCTGAGACTTACTCTTGGCAGGCATTTGTCTACAATTGTTGAAACAGGTTTCTGCAAAAGATGCAGGCTATGTCTTCTTAAGTATGTACAAAGTGTAAAGTGTGTAATGGGTTTCTTTGTATTATACACTATGAAAAGTATCACACTGGTGTTACTCTTAATAGAGGTTAAGATTATGCATAAAATAAAAGTCTGCTCTTTTCCTGTGTGAAGTTTTTGTTTCACTAAAAAATATACCAAGTGTTAGTACTATTCTTATTTTTACTTAAATATTTTGTAAATATTTTTTTAGCATTCATACACTTATATACCTATAGTAATGTTTCCTTTCATGTGTCAAAATCATTTTATAGTGTTGTACTGTATATGTTGTGTTTAGTATGACTTTTTCAGTTTTCTATAATGTATGAATCTTATGTAATTTTTTACTCATGCAGTTTGTGACTGCATTATCATTAATGTAATACTTAATATCGTACTATAAAGTATAAATATGGCTTTTGCAGTCTTCTATAATATTTGTAATAAAATACATACCTATACATTTCTATTCATTCATACAGCTTTTACTGTGTACAACTTTATGTACTTATTATTTTTTATTCATACAGTTTTAATATACATTAGTCTTGTTAGATGTATACAAACAGTTTTATTCTGTTTACAACTTTATGTGTGTGTTTTTGATTCAAGCAAGTTGTAAAACCATTATTCCTTTTAGCACGAGAAAGGTCCCAGGGTCGATCCCTGGCAAGTACATTCTTATTCTTCAAATCATTTGTTTGCTCCTGTACGGCCAAGCGTGTTACGGCGTTCGACTTGTAATCCGAGAGTCGCGAATTCGAATCCCGGTCGCACCAAACATGCTCGCCCTCCCAGCCGTGGGAGCGTTATAATGTGACGGTCAATCGCATTATTCGTTGGTAAAAGATAAGCCCAAGAGCTGGCGATGGGTAGTGTTGACTAGTTGTCTTCCTTCTAATCTTCGGCTGCTAAATTAAGGACTGCTATCGCAGATAGCCCTTGTGTAGTTTCGCGCGAAATTAAAAAAACAAACAAACCTTTTAGCACATAAATATTTGTCCATAATGTTATTTCACGATATTTTTTAAAATACTTTATTTTTCTAAGTGTTGTGAATAAACTTGTTTTCAAGAAGTAAAAATTCAAACGTGGTATAATTTGCTGTTAAGGAAATAATTAAAATTCCATTATGATAAAATATCTGAGCCATCTCTACATTGGCAATACAACCTTGTGACTGATACAACACTCTTGTGGTTACAATTTCCTCTTAAGCCTGATTTACAATTTGTACATTTATCTGCATGTTTTGTTTCTAAACTAAATGACCTCAATAAAATATTTTCCAAAGTTCTACCTGATTTCTCCATAACTTTCATCTCAACAGCTGATTGTACAATACCTGTCTAACATGGGCTGAGGTATTAAGACTAATGTATGGCATAACAAAATTTCACATTTTTATTTTTTCACATGGTAATAAGTCTGAACTGTTTGTAGACTCTGCTTTCATGTTTTTGTGAAATTTTATCAAAAAATATTTGTCAATATTCATTAATTTTTAATTTAGGAACAAGTTACTGTATAGCTTTGAATTTACAAGTCTTACTGAGATGATTTAATTGTTCAATAATAGTTGCACATTTAATGTGTAGTGTGTTACATAAGTTTTCATGTAAAAACACTGCTTACTAACAACACTTATGATATAGTTCTATTACAAGTTTGCCATCTTTCAGAATGACTTGAATATCAAGGAATCACAATTTGTTTGACTCTATAGAAATTCTGACAGTGAATTTTGAAGAAATTATAAAATAGAAGTAAACTACTTAAAGAGTCATTCCAAATATGTCACCTGTATATTTAACTCACTATTATGGTTTTCAATCGCAAATGAAATTGTAATTGTGAAACGTTAACATCAGTAAAATCAAGCATGTTTTATAGAGGTTTAATTCTCTTTCAGCAATAAACAGAACTCTGCAGAAAACACTACAAACTTTAAACTCACACAATAACAAAGTCAAATTTCATGTTTAACAACCACAACTATGTACAAACAAATGGCCTTAGCATGGGCAACCCAGTATCACCAGTTCTAGCCAATATTTTTATGACACAAGTTGAAACACAAGCAATACATCCACGGCTATACTAGTACAGATATGTAGACGACATGATTGCGGAATTCACATCTACAGAACACACACTTATTTTTTTTCAATCACATTAACTCTATACATTCTAACATCAACTTCACATGTGAGCAAAAAGGAAGCAATCAGATATTACTTCTTAACCTAAAAATTACAAGAACCGATACACAATTTAAAACAGAAATCCACCGAAAAATCACCCATACTGGACCATACATTCCTTGGGACTTAGCACATGAAACAAAACAAAAACTCAACATACTAAAAAACCAAATAAACAAAGCCATAAAACTATGCTCACCAGATAAAATTAACGATGAATTAGACAAAATAAAACAATACTTCATCAACATCAATAAGTTTCCTCCACAAACCGTAGAAAACATTATGCGCACACACCTTGACAGAAAGCAAAATAAACCAACAAAAGTAAATATATCTCACAAATCAAAAAATCACGAAACCATATACTGCTGCGTACCATATATTCCTGACATCAGCAAACAAATAACCAACATTTGGCAAAACTTAGTAACAAAATGTGACATTCCAGTTAATACCAAATTTATTTAAAAACCAGGCACAAAAGTGAGGTGTATACTATGTAAAAACCTACACTGGCAAACACCACACCAACATTATTTATAAAATACAACGTGATAACTGCCAGGACGTATATATTGGAGAAACAAGTATAAAAATTGAAACCAGATTTAAAGAACATAAAATGTCATCTTCACACGTTTTCGAACACTGCAAGTAAAATAAACACAACATAACCATACAAAACACTCAAATACTAAACAAAGAAACAAACATAAACAAACGCAAATTCAAAGAAGCTTTACTTATACAACAACTTAAGCCCAAAATAAACCAATACAAAAAACGCCTTTATATCTATATTAAAAAAATAATATAATAAATAATAATAATAAAGTAAATAATATAAAATTATATATTCAAACATCTACATCGCCTTCTACATTCCGACCCTCAGTTACACAACCCCTTTCAAACATATGGTCAGCTTCCGGTCAGTTATCTCTCTCTTTGTGAACCTGACGATGACCAAAGAAGGTCGAAATGTTGTTCACTCCTGTACGTAAAAAATTTTCTCAATCCAAACGAGCCGTTTTTACATGTATATTTCTCTACAAGTGGGTTTTCTCGACATCACTGATTAATTGTAGAATCTTTTTTCTGATATAATTTGTCTTGTTCTTTACACAAATTTCTTGAAAAATAAATTAAAGTTTGTTGGACCACTGATTGTGAGCAAGCATTCAATAAATTGAATGAAGAATACAGAGTTACTCTTGTAATCATATACCCATACCTAACGCACATATTTTAGATACAGATATTACTGATTTCTGCAGTGAGTATAATACTATCACAAGCTCATTATGGAAATATCTACTACAGATAAGCAGAAACGCTGCATAAATGAGTAATTGTGTAGCTCATAAAGAAATATTGTGTTGTTTGAGCCCTAAATCATTACCACTATCACATGTACAGGTATTTTACACCTAGGACAGATCAAGCAGCATTCAAATGACTGGTATACTTTTGTAATCCAGAGAGCTATCTGGCTTCAGGAATACAACTTTAACATCATGCATCACCATGGAATTGCTGATGTTTCATTCTGAAGACCATATGTTAATGAAAAATGTAAATATTGTGAAGAAGAGAAACACAAGACAGAACAGATGACCAACTTAAAGTACAACAGAGTACAAAATGTGAAGACCACAAATAATAATGACAAGTTATTAGGTTCTAATGCTTGACTGAAGGATATTAAGACAAAACAAGTGTGAAAAACGTCATTCAGGAGATGAAGAGTGGAAAATCCCTTTTGACAAAAAGTAATTTCATACGGTTTGTAAAACAACTAGACACAATGGATTTCATTATGTTTACAAGAAAGCTTATTATACATTAGAAATGGTATGATACCATTGGACAGAAACAATAACTGAGGTTGATGGTCCCATAGTTTACATTTTGAAGCACTCCGTCTTCTTTATAGAGTGCTTCAAAAAATAGGACACTTATGTGATAAGAAGATATTGGATTATATATAAAAAAGTTAATCTGGTTTGGACGCTGGAAATCTTTGGAGACTTTGAATAAAATGTGAATAAAACATAAAAGAGAAGTAGAACTTTTTCAAGAGAAAATCTTAAACAGTTTTTATTTAGAGTGTAATATGAATTATTGTTTATTAAAATACAAGAATTAGTTATTAAACAGTTATATGAGTAATAAGGTCAAGAAAATAGTGAAGAATATGAAATAGTAATGTATAATGTTAAATATACGAAATATAATTCAATTAATTACGTATTTTAAGCATCACAAATTCAATATTTATTTTTTTATTATTAAAAACATTAAAAACACACGCAGAAATACCTTTCTTTTAATAATGGTAAAGAGATACATTTGATATGGAAAACCAGAAGCCATAATTATCACAATATTTCTAAACCAACAACACAGGAATGTACGAATGTCGTAACCTGTAGTCATGGCTACATTTCATGTAAAAAACATGGTCGATTTAATGGCCAAGATAACGTGGAATGTTTTTATTTACCTATTTGTCAACTTGTTAAGTTTCAGGTTTTGAACCTCAATGTACATCTGTCAGCTTGTCAAAAAAACAAAACGTAGGTGTCACTTATCAGCAAAAACATTTTTTCATTTATTTGAGTAAAATCTTAGAAGTAAATGAAAAAATAAATAATTAAATGAAGTTTGTATTGAAGAACAAAAAATTAATGGCTCTGGAGCTGAACCAAAGACTTCAGTTTTACTCTTACTGCTCTGTCAATAAACTGAACATCATACTGAAACCTAAAGTACACAAGTACCAAACAGATTATTTATAACTTAGTTTCACTTATACAGACATTAGTTTTCATCCTGCAGTAAAAATGTGTGAAATTATGTTTAGATACAGATACAGTGATGCCTTCAAGTTTATCCCTCTAGTGAGACTTAAAGATATAATATGTGCTGACATAAAAATGCAACTGATAACACACATCTAGAACAATTTTACATTCCAAAATGTGTAATATTTGCGTACTTGTATTGGTGCGCAGATAGCCTTATTACTCAGCGTCATAAAACACCAAACCAACTTGTATTCTTTGCGATTCGTGGCTGAAAATAGTTCGCCAAAGTTAAATTAGGAAAAATTTGTTGGCAACACGAAAAGACTTGTAGGACATGTATCAAGATTATATACACATAGATACCGTACTCTCATGCAAAGAGTGGTCCCAATACAAGGTCAAAATATAGTCGTTTTTCTAATTTGCTACTACTACACTGAGTAGAAAAAAACCTACGCGACCGAAGTTAGAGCAGAAGGTTATAATTTATTATTTTAAAGCCTCTCAGTGGATCAGCGGTATATTTGTGGACTTACAATGCTAAAATCCGGGTTTCGATATCCGTGGTGGGCAGAGCACAGATAGCCTGTTGTGTAGCTTTGTGCTAAATCCAAAACAACAACAAAGAACAACAACTTTGTTTTAAATTTGCTAAGTATGAAAACAAAAACAGTTAAATAATCGTTATATATAAAATTTGTCAAAGTCCGTTCACTTCTGATACTTTGATACAACTGACTTTTATTTCATCATAATAATTAGTTGCACATGAAATTACGGCAAGCACATAATCGATAAACACTTTATTTTGTGTCTATCACCGCATATCTGATCCGCAAAAAATTAAGTAATTTTTTACTTAAACTTTTTATTTTATTTTTAAAGATCAGCTGTATGTTTGTTTGTTTTTGAATTTTGCACAAAGCTATTCGAGGGCTATCTGTACTAGCCGTCCTTAGTTTAGCAGTGTAAGACTAGAGGGAAAGGCAGCTAGTCATCACCACTCACCGCCAAAAAATAGTGGGATTGACCGTCACATTATAACGCCCTCACGGCAGAAATGGCGAGCATGTTTGGCTCGACGGGGATGCAAACCCACAACCCTCATATTACGAGTCGCACGCCTTAACACGATTGACCATGCCTGGCCTCAGCCGTATGAGGGCCACATTTTTGTTGTAATGATTTATATATATTTTGCTATGGCCTGAGAAAATGTAAGATAGCTACTTTGAGTTGAGACAACAAATTTTTTTATTTGTGATAAGCCTTACGTAAGACATATTTAACGTACATTTTACTGCCGGCTGAAACCTTTCCTTTTTCATGAAAACACCTTGCTTTTGTAAAATAACCCAGTATGCTGGTAGTTTTATGTACAAAATACATCATGTAACTAAACATACTATTACTAAAACCAATTTTAATGAGAAATTACCAAGGAAAAAATGGAAAATAAGGCAATATCAGTGGTTGTCTGGGTCGCTTATCAATTCCCATTCAGTAATTCTGCACTTGCTCTATTACTAAAGTACTACACTGCCTTTAACTTTTATGAATGACTGGTTGTTAAAGGTTAACGATTTTAGCCTTATATTACACGGTTTTGCAAGCAAAACAAGAAAAGTGAGACATGAATGAGCATTTTATTTTATATTTTTTTATTTTAATTCCTTATGAGCACGAATATCTCCAGTGAAATGAGAAAAATAATTATAAGAAAATTTGCTGAGGGAGTGTGTGTTTTATTCTTATAGCAAACCCACATCGGGCTATCTGCCAAGTCCACCGAAGAGAATTGCTGAGAGAAGGCAGATCAATTAACCATAAAGAGGGTTAATCTTCTTAGGGCCAAGGATTGTAGGGTAATAAATCAATATCAAAAGATAAAGATGATATCAAACCTAACAAAGGGAGGAATAAAGTCCAGTAAGTTGAATAAATGATTATATCAAAAGATATATTGGAGCAATAATAGACGACCGCTGTGATATATCCTTTACTAAAATTTCAAGAAAAATTTCGCAGATTTGTGGTATTGCTTTATCCAAGTCAACCATCTCAAGGACAAAAGATGGGTTTAACTATACATTAAAAAGAATATAGTTTATATCGCAAAGAATAATTCCTGATGCCAATGTTTGTGGCCAAAATATTGATGCAAGAACATGCAAGAAATTGGTTATGCTATTCAGAAAACAGAGGAAGCATTTTCTGTTTCCCATGCAAGTTTATGACTACAGGATGTTCATCAAAGTTTATTGAAGAGGGGTTTAATGACTGGAGAAATCTAACCAAGTTGTTACTTCGACATGAAGAAAGATCCTTACAAAAACAAGCTTTAATTTCACTGTTGATGCGTAAAAACAAAAATAAAGCGTCGATTTCTAACTTGTGAAACAAATGAAGGCTGAAAAGTTTTGGCGCACACTTCTAAAGCGAATAACTGATGTTGTAAAAGTTTTAGCAAAACGAGGCCTTTCATTTTGTGGCAGTGATGAATCGCTTGGGTCTCCTAATAATGGAAATTACTTAGGGTTGTTAGAATTACTGGCCATGTTTCACCCTTTTGTAGCCGAACACATAAATACTCATAAAAACAAAGGAAGGAGACATACATCATACCTATCTCAAGCCCCCGCTAATACAGCGGTATGTCTAAAAATTTACAACGCTAAAATCAGAGATTCTATTCCTCTCAGTGGGCTGAACAGATAGCCCACACCTACCTAAAACGACATTTGAGGAATTCATCAATCTGATTGGATCCAGCATAATCTGTGAAATGAAGAAATACAAGTATTATTCTGTTTCATTGGATTCCACTCGAGATATATCCAATGTGAACAAGCTGACTTTGATTGTAAGCTACGTTTTGCCACGTATAACAGTTGAAAAATTTGTGAAGTTTTTGGATATGGAAGGTCATAGTGCTAAACAACTCGGTCAAAGTTTACTTCAGATTTTAAAAAAAAAATTTGTTGATAAAAGAGACTGCTGTAGTCAAAGTCCTGATAATTCCAGAAAAATGAGTGGATGTCCGGCATGGTCAGGTGGGTTAAGGCGCTCGACTCGTAATCTGAAGGACGTAGATTCGAATCCCCGTCGCACCAAGCATGCTCACTATTTCAGCCGTGGGGGCATTATAATGTTACGATCAATCTCACTATTCGTTGGTAAAAGGGTAGCCCAAGAGTTGGCGGTGAGTGATGATGGCTAACTGCCTTCCCTCTAGTCTTACATTGTTAAATTACGGACAGCAAGCGCAGTTAGGCCTGGTGTAGTTTCACACGAAATTCAGAAACAAACAATCAAACGTGGGTAGCACGTAAAGTGGCTTACAAACACGAATTAAAGAGCTTAATAAGTTTGCTGATTTCATTCCATGTTTTTTAAATTCACTAAATTTGTTTGGAAAATGTGCTGCTGAATGTTGTCAAAAACCATTTGTTTTCTTTGAATTTGTCGAAAGCCTGTACACATTTTTTATGCTTCTACCTATCGTTGGGATCTCCTTTCTACTGCATTATCTGATGGTGGTTCTCATTTTTCCATTGTAAAAAGAATACCAGATACCAGGTGGTCAGCTCGTGCAGATACAATAAATGCACTTTTACACAGCTTTTCTGCAATAAAACAAGTCTTAAATGACATTTCAAATAACAATGGTCAGAAGATAGAGTGTCGTCAACAGGCTCGTTGACTACTTTCAACCATTATGAAGTAGGAACAGGAATAATGGTCATATTGTAAGATCAAATATTACAACATTTTCAAATACTCAGTGCTTCTTTGCAGTCTTCTGACTAAGACTTGAACACAAGTTGTGCACTCTATGAATCTTATCATGGGTACATTCAAACTATGCGGTCTACTTTTTCAGACATTTCGCACAAAGCTAAGGATTTGACTGAGTGTGATGATAATCAACTCGAAGAGAACACAAGCAAAATCACAGTACTCTTTATCCACTTGTTAAATTTTAAACGCCTTCTTAGAAATCTAAAAGTCGAACATTTCTTGTCATTATTGATAGATTGCTTTGTGTCCTGTTAAAACGACAGAAAGCTTTTCAAAAAGTGAATGGTGTATTTGGATTCCTTCGTCAGTTACAGTCGTTTACATCTGAAGAGATTTTAAAGAGGTCATCATATCTTATCAACTCATATCCAGAAGATCTGGAAGAAATTCTTGGTGAAAAATTTGTAAAGTGTACTGAACTATTCAGCACTGACCTTGCTTCTCATATTGGCACCAAATAAGTCTTTGTAGAGTTACAGTTTTACCATTGATAATTGACAATTCTTTGGAATCTTGCTTTCTAAATGTGGAAACTGGCTTGTTCATCTATTTATCACTCATGGTTACCAACTGAAGTGAAAAACGTTCATTTTCAAAACTGAAAAGGATTAAAAATGAACTAAGGAGCACTATGGATCAAAACAGATTGAACAATCTCACTCTGATGAAAACTGAACATGAAGTTCTGTGTGAAATAGTATCATCAACAAATTTGCTTATGCTAAATCTAGAAAATGTAACTTTTAAACTGTAGTTTTGTTACTTTTGATATTTGAAATGATATCTACATATAAGTAATACTATTGTTGAAGTGTCAGACACATTTGTCGTATTATCTGACTGTATAGCAAATGTAAAAATGCAATTGCTTTACATGCAAGTTAAAAATACATATTTTAATATTTATGTGTTTTTTTAATTTAGGGACCCCTTATTACTTATGCTACAGGCCCCACACTAGCTTTGTCCGGCCTTGTTTATTACACAAACTGAAACAAATTCATTCACAAAATATCTTGAAAGAATAATATAACTATTCATTTGCCATTTCTCTATTTTAATCTATGCCAAGTTATATGGCATAAAAAAAAAATTGTGCACTCGAATAATATATTTTTTTAAAGTTCACGTTTGTTTATAATTTTCACTTTTGTTCCTGGTCTTGAGTTTTTGTGAATGATAATCCTCATCTACATTGTGCATTTATCGTAAATGTTTATCTTTAATTGAAAAATATTGGAAATATGTAATTGTCATAATTTCTCTAAATCTCAGTAACGGCTTTAAGGGTTGACATTACATAATGTCCAAGTACCAAAATCACTGAATCAACTCAAGAACTCTTTGGTTTAAAAATGAAAAATAGCTTGCCACAATATGTATTTAGATATTCGTATGTTACAAAATTATTAACATTCGTTCGTTGTGGTAATTTTCACTGTGAAACGAAACATAAAAGTTTTAAAATTCTAGCACAAGTTCAAAATAAGGAGGTGAAACATATCAGAATATTTTTACAAAACTATAATCTATTGTGATTTTATTTTTTAAAATATTGATTTTTTCTATATAAATTATTTTTTTATTTAGCCATTTATAACACAGGTGTCAATAAATTGTTGATTCCTACTTTTAACCAGATGGCCATGAGTGAACACTTCAAATCAAATAAACACAATATAATCATAGAAACTTACAGATAACAAATATTAACAAAATCAAAAAGCTCTACTTATCCATCAACTAAAATAAAATTTCAACTAATATAAAGGAACATCTTTATACCTATATTGATCAATAACCTAACATCCAACTGTAACGCCTCCTACAATCTCTTGCTCGTTTATACTTTCGTCCCTAAGACATATGCTCGACAAACGGTCAGTTGCAAACTCTCTTTCTTAACCTGAAGATGACCTAAGAAGGTTGAAGCGTTATTCTCTGGTTATCAATAAAAGTGTTAATACCCATACCAGCCGTTCTGAGACACATTTTATCTCAAATGTGTTTCTCGTCATCAAGAATTTTGTCTACGCTACTGATCAAAACAACGTTTCGCGAACAGACAGCACAAATTGATTTTAACCAACATTCACAGCGTGTTATAAAAAAAACCTGCAATTCACTCTCTCGATTAAGTCATTGTTTCACAGCACTGCAAGATAAGAGAGTTGTTGTTGTTGTTGTTTTGAATTAAGCACAAAGCTACACAATGGGCTATCTGTGCTCTGCCCACCACGGGTATCGAAACCCGGATTTTAGCGTGTAAGTCCGCAGACATACCGCTGAGCCACTGGGGGGCAGATAAGAGAGAATTTTAAAGAACACGAAAGCATAATGTAATACATGTTGGCTATCAGACACATAAGTCTACAGCAAGTTAATATTCGTATTAGTTTATACAGAGTACACTCCACATTAATTTTAGACTACCATTTCTTTAATGGTAGTATGATCTTTATAAGAATACAACATTTGAACATACATATATATACAGTCATATGAAAAAGTTAGGACACCCTAAGAAGCCTTGTATTTTTCCAACATTTTTGGATATATGGATATTTAATCTCAATTTCAACAATACTGAGAGATTATAGGAATATAACTAAACAATTAAAATTGAAGAAAAGATTTTTCAAGATTTTCTGTAAATGTAATTCTACAAAATTGCATATTCTGACTGAAGAAAAAGTTAGGACACCCTACCCTCTAATAGCTAGTGTAACCCCCATTGGTTGAAATAACTGCAGTCAGACGCCTCTTATAGCCATCTTCCAACATCTAACATCGGTCAAAAGAATGTTTGGTCCACTCCTCAATGCAGAATTTTTTCAGCTGTAAGATGTTTGAGGGGTTTTTGCATGTAAGCCCGTTTCAAATCACCCTACAGCATCTCAGTGGAAGTAAGATTTGAGCGTTGACTCTGCTATTTCAGGACTCTTCATTTCTTAGTTTTAAGCCAACCCTTGGTGGATTTACTGGTATGTTTTGGGTCATTGTCGTGTCGCAGGGTCCAGTTCCGCTTCAACTTTAATTTTCTCACAGATGGTCTCACATGATTCTCAAGCACCCTCTGATACACGGTAGAATTCATGGTGGATTCTACGATTACTGTCCAGGTCCCGCTGCAGCAAAACAGCCCCAAACCATGACACTTCCACCTCAATGGTTCACAGTTGGTATAAGCTTCTTTTCTTAAAATGCTGTATTTGGTTTACGTCAAACATATACTCTGCTTTGGTGTACAAATAATTTAATTTTAGACTCATCTGTCCAAAAAACATTATTTCAGAAGTCTTGGTCTCTGTCTACATTCTCTATGGTAAACTTTAGTCTGGCATTGATGTTTCTCTTAGAGAGCAAAGGATTCCTCCTTGCACACCTCCCATGCAAGTTAAATTTGTGCAGTCTGTTTCTAATTGTAAAGGTATGCACTTTCACATCAACAGTTGCCAAAACCTGCTGTAGGTCCCGTGATGACACGTTAGGGTGTTTGGAGACCTCTTTCAGCATCTTGCGGCCTGCTCTCGGGGTGAACTTGCTTGGACGACCAGACCTTGGCATACTGGCACTTGTGTTGAAAGCCCTCCACTTGTTAACTGTTTTCCGGACAGTAGAATGGCTGATTTCAAAATCTTTTAGGACCTTTTCACATCCGTTACCAGACTCATAAGCTGGTACAATTTTCTTTCTGAAAGCCTCAGACAGCTCTTTTTGCTCTCACTTCAACAGTTGTGAGCACACCAAACTAAATATCTGAGGGTTAAATAGGGCAAGCCTCATTGAAAATGCTGAGTAACGATCTTATCTTCTAATCATGTGCACCTAGTGTGATACACCTATGTGTGAGTTGAGCCATTTTAAGTGGGAATAAATGTGGGGGTGTTCTAATATTTTCCTAAGTTAGAATATGCATTTTTGTAGAATTACATTTACAGAAGATCTTAAAAAGTCTTTTCTTCAGTTTTAATTGTTTAGTTATATTCTTATAATCTCTTAGTATTGTTGAAATTGAGATTAAATATCTATATATCCAAAAATGTTACACACACATATATATATATATATATCATAACATTTTCTATTTGGTTCTTTCACGTACACTCCAAGTTATACCACATACCACCTATAACTGCTATACAAATAAGTAGAGAAATTCACACTTTTTTAATCATTCCATTTCTCATTTCCTAGCAAAATGAGAATAAATGTAAGGTTTTCTGGCATTAATATTCTGGATTTAATCCCTTAGGTAAGCTGGGCTCAACTTTACGCTATATAAAAGAGAGAAAAATGTTTCTTTTGAAAGTTTGTCAACGCCTTCTTACTAGGTGATTATCGGTTTTTATGCTTTAACAAATTAACGGAGATTTATGGTAATTAAACGCTTAATGATTTTTTTTATTTTTGTGGTAGAACTCAACGTAAATATATTAAATTCCCATACACATCCGTCATGTGTGTGTGTGTTTTCTTATAGCAAAGCCAGACAGAGCCCACCACGGGGATTCGAATATTTGATTTTAGCGTTGTAAATCAGTAGACATACCGCTGTACTAGCGAGAGTCACATATACGTCACATCCCGTTTTCAAAGAGTCATTACCGTCTTGATGAATAGATCTTCAAGGACACTCAATCTTTCTCGCTCTTCAGATTTATACATTTGTATTAAAGCGTAAATTTGCATTAATACTTTTGCAAACTTGGATTATATCTAATGATAGAACCATTGCGTCCTTTTATCAATACAATCCACTAGCTGGTAATATTTATCACTTAAAGAATTTTGGAAGCTCGTACTGACAGTCTATGTGAGCTATTTCCTTTCACAGTTTAGTGGCTTAAACCAGAGCTCCTGAATCGTATACTAATAAAATAAACAATAAAGTAGAGAAAATCTTGAGGTGTAACATACACGTACACGATGCTCGTAGTTTACTTATAAAAGTTACGTCTAGTGACTTTCACACATACTGTAAGTTTTAGGAATTGGAAGTATAACAAAGAATGTTTGATTTATCGTAAAGATGAAAAACCTCTAACGCCGAAAATGAAAAGCCACTATCTCTAAACGGATATTGGAAATAAAATTGATATTTTTAATCAATACCGAATGTGAAAAGGACTAATATAAGAATCATTCAAACTACTGTGTACGGTTGTCTATGAGCATGATAAGTAGCACAAAAACAGAATACTGATATATATGTATGTGTGTGTATAATGTATTTCATTGTTTATTTCAGACCAGTTTATTGCATTTATTGCGTACTGTAATAAACCTGATTGCACTGTTAAACACTGTTTTTCCATTATTATAGTTCTAATATCTGGACAAATAAGCACTGAAACTGAAAACTCTCTCAGTTTTCAAGATAATAAGACACTGGCTGGTCTTGCAGAGAAGCGGAAAACGGTATTATTCTCTGCGCAACTTAAGTGCAAATTCATCCATTTTGCTTCAGTTCGATAATACATATGAATTTTGCAGGTGTGTATGTCAGAGCTAACTCGTAAACTGGCTTTCTCACATCACGCTTTTTTATACTTTTTCCTCGAGGACAGTGCGAAAACAAAAATCCTATATAAGCGATAGAAAATATACTTGTATAAGTACGGTAGTATAGAAGTGATTAACTTACTACATTATTAAAGTCTTGTGTTGAATGAAAGATGCATAAAAATAATAACCTGTATTATAGCCGAATTTAAGAAGTATGTAAATGATTGCAGTGAAAATATTAAGAGAAATTTATTTCCAGAAAAAAAGTTAAGCAAGCAGTAAAATCTATATCAAAGTCAATGTAAGGAAATGCTTAGAAGCTGATTAACGGTCAAAAACGCATACGTTTCGGAAGAAACAAATATATCAAGAAATACCATTATAAAGTTTGCTTATTTAGAAAAATTCGCGCAGAGTTACAACCAGAGCTGTCTGTCTACATATGTCCGTCCTCAGTTTAAAACTTGTGAAAGAAAAAGGCACCTATTCGAAAGTAAACATCACCAACTCTTGTCTGAACGAATAGTAGAATTTGATAGTTTCTCTTCCCTACAACATGTTAAATTTGTATGTGTGTCTGTGGCAACGGATTAAGAACTAAAAACCTTAATATTCATAATCTGAAAACTTTAACCAATGGGTTATGGTTTGCTTACACAATAATGTGGTTTACTGATTATACATCTTATTTTTAGTGTCTGGGGGCTTTATATTTTAATTTTGGATATCTTGTAGTGTGTACCTCGGTGGAACAGCGAAAAGACTTCCGATTTACACTAAAATTAGAGGTTCTTCTTCCCTCGGAGATAAAAGCTGATAGCCCGATGCGGTTTTGCTATAAGAAAACAGACACAGACAGACCTTATAGAGTTCAACATTTTCTAACAATTTTCTTAACAAATGTTTGTAATAAGTCTTTTTACGGCACACTATATCAGAATGATAGATAAAATGTGGCACGTATTTATAAATGCAAAATGTTTTTTTTTATATTCATAAGCCAAGTTTTATAATTCTAGGAAAATATTAGATGTTTATGAGTATCATACGATAAGCGTAACTATAACATTGTTTTTATTTACAAAGAAGTTTTGTTTGTTTACAATTTCACGCAAAGTAGTGTAAGACTAGAGGGTAGGCAGCTAGTCATCGCCTCTCACCGCCAACTTTTAGGCTACTCTTTTATCAACGAATAGTAGGATTGACTGTAACATTATAACACCCCCGCAGTTAGAAGGGCGAGAATGTTTTGTGTGATGTTGATTCAAACTCGTGGCTCTCAGACTACGAATCAAGTGCCTTAAACAGCTAGCCATGCCAGGTCTCCGTTCCATGGGAAATGATTCATTGCAACGTGTCACTTATGCAATTATCATAGGAAAATTCTTACAAAGAGGTAGAATATGGTGTCGTAAATTTGAGCTTATTTTTATTATGCATGCGATATGTAATTAGTAATGACGAGAAAATCCACTTGTAGAGAAAAATATATTTGTAAAAAAGTCCGGTTTGGGTTGAGAAAATTTTTTATGCAGAGGAGCGAACAACGTTTCGACCTTCTTCGGTCATCGTCAGGTTCACAAAGAAAGAAAGAGGTAACTTCGCTCCTCTGCATTAAACATTTTCTAAACCCAAACTAGCCACTTTTACATATAGCATTTTACATGCCATATGTATTAGGTGTACGCATATGTTTCTTTAAAATCGTGCCCGATTTTCTACACCAGAAACTACCTTAAAACTCATCATTGATATTATTTTTTAATATTTCAATAAGCCTAAAAGTAAAAGAAGTAATAAAGAACAGATAAACTAAATGAAACAAGACAAGCCAAATTTTATTGGTCAGTATCTGGCTGAAAATCAGATATCTCTCTCGAATGTTCAACAATGTTTCTCTTGGTTGTTTCACAATGAGGCTGTATATTTTTATTTGTTTCTTACGTAGAGCGTTTTCGGTATATCGGTAAATCATGTACGCTCTTCAGTTAGTAAAGTTTGTTTACAAGTTAGGCATACCACAAGTATCGAAAACTGACTTCTAGTGTTGTAAGCTCACGGATATATCATTGCGTTACTGAAGGGGTGAAGTGAGTTTATTTTTGATGTCTTTATATTCAAATAATTATGTTTACTAATATAAATTATGTAGACTAGCTGGATTATCTTAGGACATAAAATGTTTTTTTTTTTACTTTGTGTATAAATTAAAAATTAAAACGCCCATAAAACAGGAAAAACAAAACGTGAAACTAGTAAATTTGCATGTATCTCCTCGTGAACCCAGTAAATCTTCATGCAAAATTTGGTGAAGATCTATCAACAGGATTGAAGTAGTGGTTTTAAAAAACACTAATAAAAACCGCAAAATGCAAACTTTAAAATTTGTTTGCATTTTCTCATGGACCTAATGAACCTCTGTATCAATTTTGGTGAAGATCCATCCACATCCTGCGAAGTATTTACATGGACATACAACAAACAGTATTGTTAAATGTTTATAGATTGTGCCAGTACAGTAGATCCGCGTGTGACGTATTCATGACGTCATATCTTAAACCTGAAAATGTAGAAAAATAGTTTTCCACAAAGGAAAACAGAGGAAAATGATGATCTGTATTGCAAATCTACATGCACACAGGATAAAATTTTCGCTAGGGTGGGATTGTACGTCACGTAATGAAAAAGTTCTTTTCCTGTATCATATGAGTAATATCTCTATTATATGACGATAAGCGATAAAAAGAACTTTCAAACCAACGTGTTTTCATGCAGATTCAAACTTCCAACGTAATGTATAAAAACAAACGTATGAATCGTAAATATTTCATATTTACTCGATTATTTAAGTCTCTAGTTAGTATTATTTTTGTGTTTTTCTGGTAAAAAAATGCAATCCTTTTATTAAAGAAAGACAAGGACATATAAATAAAGTTGACACTATTCTATTTGTATCCTTTATTTAAGATGGAACAGTATGTCCGTAATCAATTACCAAAATCAAAGATTTCATTACTCCTCTCAGATACGTTGTCCCATCTGAGATAAAGGATTTGAATAGAGCAAAGTCAACTTTATTTATATGTTTTTTTCTTTCTCTTTTACTTACAGTAGCTTCACTAACTGTTGTACTATTCCTATAGGCACGTAAGTGGATAAGAAAACCAATTACCTGGACATTATATAAAAAATATATAAATCTAATTTATAAACTTTAGCAAAGAAGAACTTTGACACAAATTATTCCCACACAACTAGCACATAAAAATCAGAAGATTTATCTACCATCTGAACAGTCTAGGCTGTGGAACGTTGAGTGACTCTAATTACAAGGTAATCTGGAAAGTGCTCTTCTCCATTTATTTAATAGAGACTTTGAGACTACCTTTGATAGAGATACAAAGATGAATACAGTTGCTGTACACAGAACTCGAAATCGGAGAGAACACAAGACTTTCATTATTGTAATAAATATTAAAAAACACAAACACATGTCTATCTCTGTATCTGTATTGATGGCGGAACCAAGCGTGGTCTAGTACTTAGAGATACGAGCTGTGGATCCGAAAGTTAATGGTTTGTGTCCCATTATTATGTCTCTTTCTATCTCTTTGGGACTGTCTTTTAAGAGTAACTGTCAAATCCTACTTTTCGATTAGAGTAGCCTAAGAGTTTATGCTGGGTGCTGTTTACTATTTGTCTTTCATTCAGTCTTTCAGTTCAATACTACAACTGCTATACTAGTCTTGTTTATTCTCCCCTAGTATATGCAACAATTATCCAAGCATCATGAATTTTCTCATTCTCACAATTTGTATGAAGTATATTAACCTGTGTCCTAGCTGAAACAGATATTCTACAAGGAAGAGTTCTTTTTATCTTTTTTCCTTTACAGCCAATCTTTTGACAGATTTCTTTGTCATGAAGTTAATACAAGTTGCATGATTATAATTAAGTATAAGACATTATGCTACATATACCTAAATTTCATCAATGCCTCCAGCCTTCTGAAATAAACAAAAATTGAAACAGTGGAATAAGTATTTAGTATGTTTGATTGATTTTGATAAATGGCTGAAGAAAGGAAATGTGTAGTAAAATTAGGTCATAGTAAAAAAGTAATTAGAAAATCAAAATATTGCTTAACTATTAAAATCGATCTTTATAAAGATCAATAGATCACTTGATATGTAATTTGTTATTTTTAACTTTAGTGTCAAAGTGCTTTTAGCGATATTACACAGAACATGATTAACGTGCCGGGTTGCATGTCGAAAGTTCTATCTGTAAATTCTGCTGACTGGCTGCTCCTGTTTTCGTCAGTGGTTCAAAATTAGGGACGGCTGAACCTCGAGCCGTTTAGCCTAGTTGATGTTCAAGTGAATAACAGTTATAATTACAGTAGCATGTCTGGGTATGTAATGGAAGTAGATTCCTCACAAAGAAAAAAACGAGTTTAAAACGAATACTTCTTAAAAGTAATCTGTTTATGTTAAAAACACATTTTTATCCAACTACATAATTTTATCTCTGCAATCTAAATAGTCCTTGGAATATCTTTATAAAACAAAGTACGTTGTACTTGTTGTTATTTATGTGAAAATAGCTGACAATCACCGACCAGAAATTTTCATAAGTTCTTGTACTTTTTCTCAGCAAAGCCACATCGAGCTATCTGTTGAGCCCACCGAGGAGAATCAAATCCCCTGATTTTAGGGTTGTAAATCCGTAGACTTACCCCTGTACTAGCGTGAGGCGCTAGTGAGGAATGGCACAGTTCTTATTTTGCAAAATGTCTGAAAATGTGAGCTAATAATAAGTTCACCTTTCAAGCTTCGAATAAATAAAACAATACAGTAATAAAGGATTTTGCATTCGTGCAGAGGAGTCTCGTGAGTAAACGTACACACAGAGCTAGGATAATGTGTTATAACATAACGTTTTCGAACTAACGTAGAACGTATTGACCTATCTCGGCCCTTTCATTTTCTAAACTAAACTATTAATAAATTGTATTTTCTAATTTTCCTCTATATCAGATTAATGTATAAGTATGTGTGGAGCCTCTAAGCATTGCACCCAGAATGACAAAAAAAAACCAACGAAGTTTGCAGCAGAAGTAAATATCACCCATACAAAACATATTTAAATGTGGGGAAATTAACTTTCTGATCACTTTTTAGATGTAGAATAAAAATTAATTCACTAGAAATCCTTTTCGTACACAGTATTCAGAAAACAAGTTGAATTGAGAGTTTCCTCGTGAGCTTAATGAGGTAACGGCAGGATACATAAAATTCTTCAGAGCCTACACTTACTTGAATAAACTAAAGTTTGTGATTTTTTTCAAAGAAATCATAGTTAGGAGATAATATTTTGGCCATATAGAAACTTCACTGTTGGGAAAATTAAATCTGCCTAATGTATGGAAGAATAACACGAAAGGTTGACTGTTAATGCTCGTTTTGCTCATAAACCTTTTCGGAACCTTTCCCTGGCAGATTAGAAGACTAGGAATGATTACGCTTTTGTAGAGTCTCTTGAGACACGTGCTTGGAAAAGTGCCAGATGCTGAACGTTATATTCTGTTCATGCAGATACACAGGCTAGCTAGCTATGTGCATATAAATATTAATACAAGGCGGGAAAACACCGCCTATATAACATCTGAAATAGTCATCGTTGACTTTAAGGAAAACAAAGTCGTAATTTTCAACCTCATCTTGAAACCCTCTTTTAAATGGTAAAAAAAAGATTTAGAGATTGAATAAAATTTGCTACCGTCTTACCGTAACCTTACACAAACCACATAATTTAAAATGCATGTGGCATTGCAACATCTTTACTTATTTTTATTTTTTTCATTATTGACTTTAATGTTTTGCACTTTAATCTATTCCATTATTTCTGATATTTCATCTTCTCTGTATTGTACTTATTATGGAAACCAAAAACCGACAGTACAATAAAATAAGATGAGCTACTTGTTGTAAAAGTTTATATAAAGCTGTCTTCTTTTGAGTCTCTGCGATATTAACGATCGGATGCAAGATAAGCAAGCATTAAATTTAGTTCATCTCCTTTTTTTGCGTAAATATTGTTTTTTTTGCCAATAATTACTAAACAGACTGTTTGATTTTAAAGTGTAATGCTATTAACTGCGTCGTGTTTTAAACATTGACTAAGGTTATGCCCATATTACTTGATGATTTAATGACTAAGAGCTACATGACGAAGAATTTTGAATATATCTAGCTGTGTGGTCTCTAGGTGTTATCTTCACGCCTGAGTGAGTCATTTGATATACCAGGTGAGAAGCGAGACTTTAGGAGATACAACTCTACTGCCAACTTGTCATTTGTTCATGTTTTTAAGCAGTTTTATTTTTCTCAAGTGAATATTTTGAGAAGAAGTGAATTCTAAAAGTTTCTAACTTCTGAAACGCCCTCGTTTTGAACGTATACTTTTGAATCTGAATTTAAACAGTTTTTTAATGTTGCTAATACCGCACATTTTACAACATCAAGAGCTTCAAATCTTTTCCACCATGC
This sequence comes from Carcinoscorpius rotundicauda, assembly GCA_011833715.1. Lineage (NCBI taxonomy): Eukaryota > Metazoa > Arthropoda > Merostomata > Xiphosura > Limulidae > Carcinoscorpius > Carcinoscorpius rotundicauda. Next base: position 119,113,843 of record CM022393.1, on the reverse strand, counting down.
TGGTGACCATGCTTTTTTATATTGGACTTTTTAATGTAAAGCAACCGAAAACACCACATGTTTTTTTTCATTTCTGTTTAATATATCTTCAGAATTTTCTCAAGTATAACTGTAAATAACGTCTTTCATTTCTGCAGATTAGGAGATTGTTTAATTTTCATTAACATGCTCTTCTAAAGGTGGGTCCAGTATTATAGTAAAAATAAATGTTGCAAAATTCTGTTGATTTTGTAATCAGTGGGAGGTATGAATGACAACCGGAAATTGGTGGAAGTTGATAGTTTTTGCCGATTTTCCGCTTTTAAATTACTGAAACAAATTATTTGTCAAACTATCAATCTAATATATCGTTTTTTCCCGCTATTAATTTCATATTCACTTTCTCCATCAACTCAACATAGAAACGATATGGAGATGGCAACTTCACTTTCTTCCGCAGAAAGATGATATTAATAACAAATTTTAGAACATCCCGACATTATATATTCAAACATCCAGTATGCAGTACAGGTGTCAGCCTCAAAATATTCTAGAAGCTAGACACCAACAACACTTCGCTATCATCATCTGCAGACGACTTATTCGTACAAATAGACATTTCCATTTCAAATTCATCTATCTATATTCTGTGAAATGTGATATTACAAACTTGCACAACATAGCAACGAAATGGAGGGAAAAAACTAAATCCTTCAATCGCTATTGTTGCCTGTAATGACATATGTAATATTGCCCTTATGGATAGAAACGAATACACAAGCAAGAATATCTTATGTCTCCGCCAAATGTTCCATATTTTTCCAAAATTAGTTCAACATATCTTCGAAAATATTTTTGATCAAATTTTTCACTGAGGATCTCGACCCGCTGTGTTTCACAGTATTCCATAAGTTCACATATCTGATTCATCCAAATAGGCCTACTTTTTATTGTGTCTAAACGTGTAGTCCACTTGTTACAACCGCTTGCAAACAAATTAGATCATCTTACTTCACTTCCAGGAATGAGTCTGGGACCATAGTGTTTTCATATAATCTTACAGGGTATGTTCGATATTCTATTTTTGTAATTCAAAACAAACTTAGATAAAATGCAGGATTAACTCAAGTTCTTTGAAAGCACCATAATTGGTCAGGTATCTGAACTGAGTAAAAGCTGCAAATTGCCTATGGTTACATATTTTTAGGACAACCTATACTTTAAAGAAACTATCAACATCTTCCTCTTTACTATTTTTGAGAATGATATACAGTTATAAAACTCTCTCCATTTCCAAACTGACGTTGGCTAGTTCATTCCTCTGTTATAATGATCCGTCATGGATTAATTGCATTTTAGCGAATTCAAGCCAATATGTCATTAAAGGTTTACTGAATGTTTTTCTTTTATATTGTTTTAAAGATTATGCTTCTAATTAATTTCTAGAACATTATATCGCCCCGATATAATTGTTATTTTTGATAAAAATATCGAGTTTAGTTTGCCTTTCTTACAAATCATAAAACTCGCATTTTTTCAACTTATGGCCTCTAAATATACTTAGACATCACGTTCTCTCTGAGCTTTAACTTGCTAAAACGTGTAACATTTGTTCTCAGTTATATCTTTACACGATAAATTAAAAATATACATTTTCATTTTTTTTAAATAGATAGATACACGGGACCTTTTATCTCAACACTGTATGTAAGGTATAGAACAAACACTTAAATCTCTGAACAACGACACAATGTTGCTTTTCCTAAAACAATACTTGTGCATTTCTCACTTAAGTAATTTTCAAAAATCAATACCAGACGCCACATAAATATAAATGCTACATTAGATTCAACTGAGAGTCGATTTAAACCAGTTTTTTTTTGTTCAAGATACTATGAATGAATAACCTTTCTTCGTTCATGGATCGTCTATTTGCTGAAGTGTTGTTGCTGAAGAGTTACTAACTTCTGTAAAAACTAAGCACAATTTAATTCCACTCATCCATGATAGCATGAGGACTTCTTTCTAAATCAGTCTCATTATTTTATCAGCAAAACGTGTTTCTGATACTCACATACACACAAAAGTTTAAGAGTTGTTTGTGAAATTTCAGAAATTGCTGTGTAATGTCATTCTTTCCCTTTGTAACTTGTACATTGTTATGTATAAAGCGTTATGTATATACGTTGTTATTCATGTAGAAATTTCTAGAACTAGGTAGATCGATCATTTGTAATGGCCTGGTGTCTGTACGAGACAAATCTAGATTACTCTGAAATGCTGGGAAGTTACGCGATTGTTCGAGAAGAGTAGGCCTACTAGTATATAAACATACGGCGATGCGAGAAGAAATCAGTCAGTCATTCGTTTTTTACTTTCGATTCAAGAGATATTGTCTCTATTTGAGAAATTTTTAACGTTTGTTGTGTGTTTATTCAACTTGGATTTGTGACTGGGGCTAGATCTACAAAAACTGTGATTTTATTTCGTCAATCTTTACGATTCCCTCGAATTAGTGGTTATACTGAAAGTCAACACGTACAAGACTGTTTAGGGGAGACCGGAGCAAACTTCGGAATTTTTTTGTGGGACCAAATTCACACCCTAGACTGGAATTTTGGATTTCTGATCTGGACCTTTGAACTTTCATTCAGGATCATATTATTAGACACAGGCCAGTACCGTTTTGTATTGTATTTAACTTTGAAGGATGAAACTGAATATCTGTCATTGTTATTATATAATTTATTTTATATTTGTCACATATATAATAGTTTATTGTAATAAATTATATAAGCTGTTATCTGTGTCTTTCTGTTGCGTTCAGTCTACATAAAAAAAAACGTAACAACATACATTAAAGAAACACAAAGCTAGCAAACAAACATAACAGATCTATACGGTTAAGTGAAAGAGAGAGTGGAGTTAGAAGTAAGGTCGTAATGTCGTATTTTTCCTATCTGAAACAGATAAGTACTTTTGTGTTCCTTTATCTGGTACAGCTTTGGTCATTTCTTTTTGCCACTTACCCGTGGTATCGTGTTCTACCACTCTGCCACAAAGGTATGTTCTTCCAATAAACTAAAAACCTTTTCTCTACTATCAGTTTTTCACATTTTTGCGAAGTGTTGTGTTTTCTACTGAGACACAATCTGGCATGAATATCGATGAATTCATTCCCTTACCTATAAACACATAAACTGTTGTTTGTTTCAAATCGTAAAAATAGCATGGAATAATGTGTTTCTGGTTCAAACCTAAAGCTTAGTAAAAGATTCTAGGGCGTAAGAATCAATAATGTACGAGATATCTATGTAAAATACAAGTGATTGCCAATTGAATTTTCGATAATCTCGCTCAATGATTTTGAAACGTGGTCATCACAACAAATGAAAAGACAGCCACTATACTATCATATAAACCTCGAAAGTTATAACTGTGATAAACGCGTATTAATCAGAAAACTAAAGAAATTTACAAAGTGTGTACAACTTTTGCATGCAAATCACCATTTTTAATAACCAGTATTATAAATTGTATTGTTGTTTGTACATAAAGATATATTTGCGTTAAGAAAGAAAATTGTGTGCATCAATCTCGTTGGCAAACATTCAATCAACTTCTAAATTAAAATTAAAACTGTCGGTTATTTGTAATATTAATACGTGACATATGTAACACAATGATTTGGTGATTTGTCCTAGATAAATAATAATAATTAAGTCCAGTATGGCAAAACCCTGTATATTTTGTATCATTACATGCCTTTGAAACCAAGTATGTTGTGTTTTTGTACTCTGCAACAAAATCTCTGAAATGTTATAATGGCCCATACTCGCAGAACATTATATTCTTTTTTTTTATTTCACTCCAAAACTGTTCTGTCCTTTTACTTGCTATAAATATGTAAACTGTTGCATCTTTTTTTTATACCTCAAATCTGTAAACTGTTGTTTCTTTTTTCTATACTACAAATCTGTAAACTGTTCTGTCCTTTTACTTTTCTCTAAATCTATAAACTGTTCCGTTCATTAACTTTGCTAGAAGCTGCAGACTGTTACATTCTTAATCTCTGCTACAAGTGTGAGCATTGATTTATTTTTCATTGAGCAATTATTTCAATAAAACTAACCCCTAGAGGCTCCATCGCTAAAAATCAAGTTTCAATACCCATGGTAGGCACAGCACTATAAGCCCATTGTGCAGCTTTGCGCTTAATAACAAACAAATTAACTAACAAAAGTCCAATAGTACTGAAACAGAAATAACTATTATATACTTTATCGACATTCCTAAGTGCGGGAGATTAGGAAAAATTCTTTCAACATGATATATGATTTTTGATGGTTTAATAACGAAAGTTTAATTTATTAAATCAACAGAGCATTACGTTTCTCAAATCATTTGTTATATCCATAAAATCGATGGAAATAGATAGCATTATTTAACAAGCAACCACTTGCAACAGTTCCCATAGTGTTCACGGCATTCATTTTCTGTCTTGATGGTGATCAGTATTTTTCTAGTTTACATGACTAGCATAAACACATAATGTTGCACTAAATTATTGAATAAATTGTTTATCGTTATTTTCCAGACTTAAAAATTTAAGTTGGAAATCAAATTTAGCATAAATTACATTTTGGAAGATATTTTCTAATGTATGTTTAAGGAAAGGATGATCCTGACTCGATCTAACAACTAAGAAATGTGTGTTTTTTATACTATTTTGGCTATTTATTTTACTTTGACATTGAAATAACGCAAATAACGTGTTTTTATTTTCTGAGGGCAAAAATGCTATGGTAATAAACAATGATAATCCACAGGATTGAATATTCTGTTAATGACCTATACTCTGACAAAAACTCATTATTTCAAACTTTTGCTGTCGGTTGGTCTTTGTATCGCTTAATCTAAGCTGACATTCTGTGAAAATCCTAGATAAAAGTGAATTTGTCCGATGTCTAAAGTAATAGAATACTTTCTGTCGAAAAAGGGACAACAGTAATTCCTTTAGGAGATTCTCCATTAGGAGTGTGTGACATTTCATATGTTATGACCATTTGTTTATATAGGAATTTTCATGCTGTTCAAGGTAAAAAGATCCATTGTTCCCTCATAAATTAATTTTTTTTGTCTTGGATAAGAATCAAACTTTTGCCTATTATAATCACAAATGAATATTTTCATCCAACCCTAGCTGTTAAATATTATTTAAGCATTACGTTTTTCAGATATTTCATTTTATGAAACAATTCCAAGCTGCATTTATAAACAGTAGAAATTTTGTCCAGTATATGTCAGTTACCCTTACAAATGTAACTTATTGTACCTTTAATCATTTTTATATTCTGTGGTTTGTTTGATTCGGATATTTTGGTTATCTGCGCTAGTCGTCCCTAAATTGGAATTAATTTTGGTTGTTTTTGTTTTTAGCATTATAAGCTTTTGGACTTACCTATAAACCATTGGAGGGAAGAACATTTAAATTCATAGGCTACAGGGAAACCAACCAGCTAGTCAATAGTACTCAATGCTACATCTTATTCTAATTGAATAATAAGACTTGAGTATCATTCTTATAACGCACCCGAGAGTACAAAGTGTAGAACATGAATTTGCCTAAATGGGACGCGAAATATGTACCCTCAGATTCATAATCTTACACGTTAAATACAGAGTATTTGTTCGATCTGTAATTGTAGCCTGTTATGATTTTCACCGTTAACCTCTTCTCATTTGTAACAAGTATGCTTTTCTTAATTCTGTTACCTTCTCATATTTAAAAAAAAACGTTTCAGTTTTTGTTTTCCATAAATAAGAAAGGCTAATTTCGAATATGAGTTTGCATTGACAATATTTTTAGATAGAAATTACTCAGTAATTAAAAAGTAAACAAAGAAAAGCCTATGAAATGAAGATCTTTTGCATAGGGTTGAACTGAAAGTGGTAAGGCAATTTTCTCTCATCTTACTTCGTTTTCCATCTGAAGTAGACGTTTGGATAATTTTATTATTTAGTTTTAACATATTTGACCTAAACCTGATTTGTAAAAATCTTGCAAATACACAGATATGGCCTGTCATATAAAGAATGCATTTAAGCTAGAGAAAAGCCATCGGATAAGAATCTATCCTCTTTCTTTAGCATTTGTTACATGTCACAGAAAAATATATTGTTGCCAATGAACAAGAAATAGTGTGTCATGTACCTTCCGTGGGGTTGAGGGAGGACAAAAATATTGTTTATTAGTTTGCACCTCCAAACATTCAACGTTCTAAATATAGAAATGGATTGAAATAATTGAAAAAATTTGTAGCATAACATTAATTAATGTAATATGATTTATTTGATACACATATATAACAAAAAATCCAAAAGAAGTAACATAAATTATTACACCAGTTTCCTCAGTGATACATTACATCTACTGGACTTGAACTATAGGCAATACATTTACTACTGTTACTCTTTTAAAGACTCTCTTTTCCTCTTGAATGGTCGTTCTCTCCTCCTTTACCTTCTCCTACTACTTTATCTTTACAATAGCAGATCAAACGAATACAATATGAGTCCAATTTTCCCTCATTACCTAAATTATAAAAATTTATTTTTTTAGAAAACGTCTATGTGGATAATGTAAGACAAAGTAATTTCTCAAATCTTACAAACGTGATTAAGTAGAGAAATACTAAGGACGTAGATCTGACTTTTCCAGTTGAATACAGTACACTACAGTGAGTTAGTTTCAATAACCTTACAGCATAATAAGCAATTTTCACTGTTTGATATACAATGTTTTATTATAAGTTAGCCATATTACGCCATCTAATGTGAGAATCATTTTCTTACAATGTTGTTTTCATGTGAATATGCAAATACACAACTGGCAACGTGTCAAAACTTCATACAGTTTTAGAATAACTCTAATGAAGGCATTTAGTGCAGAAGCATATTCTCAAGATGGATTCGTGGACAGTAAATGTTGAGCTTTAGGATAAGAAATAACATGAAATGTTTTCAAACGTCATATCTCATTTTCTTCCACCCACGTGGAGCATGAACAAGAGAAAGATAGGTAAGAGCCACTAGAGTTGACATAATGAGAATCCATTTCACACTTATAAGCATCATAGTTAATGCCATTGCAACCAGCACATGTCAAGGAGCCACGACATGATGCTTTCGATTAACTGAAGTGCTTACACTCGAAACGTGTGAGAGAAGTTTGAAATATACAGCTGTACCTTACAATTTAAATAATCTGTCTTTACGGAGGTGAATGATCGTGTTGATGCATATGTCAAAATTAGGACATTAGTAGGCCCGTAATTGAATCTTAATGAGTTGAGATACGCCTCACTGCATGCACTATTTCGGTGGAGAAACCAGCAACGATCTCCTACTCTGGATTTTTTTCAAATTCCACTCAACAATAACTTCTCGTAACAAATTCAAAGTGGCACTGAAAGTGTCTCAATGGGTATATCTCCAATGAAATTCAAATGCAAAAGGAGTTCATTGTGTTTTGTAGTGGATGTTTTCACCAATATGTCCTCAGAACATGGCTTTTTAACGGACTTATGAGAGCCAACAACCCTCTCTAGCTCCTTTTGACTAAAAAAGGGAGACATTTGCCCTAAAGATTTGTCTGATAAATAAGGTAATATCAGAAAATGAGGTACAGGTGTTAAATAGCTTAAAGATTGCTATTGAGAATCTTAGAGACGCGGTTGTTTAACAATTATCAGTTTGTTTGTTTTTACTATTTTATTTTTTTGAGAAAATCCATAATGAAGAAAGACATTTTAACGCCCACTGTCTCCCTTTACAATGAAGTCCTATGAGAGGACACACTGCAATGTCAAACAAGAATATTACAACAATGCCAGAGTCTCGCGAGCACTATACCCAAACACCAGCATCACCCACAATATCCACAACACCCATTAGGGACATTCAACGCTGGTACTCGGTTGACTCTAGCCCAAGTATACCGGTCGCCCGTCTACTGAAATTCATAGCCAAAGTAGTATGTTAAGGCTTGATAGCTTAACCACCAGGATCCTCTCCTCCCTTTCACAGGTTGCCAGGTGGGTGGATGTTTAGATCTCAAAGGAGCTAAAATGAAATCACAGGCCCTTCTTTGAGAGGTCTCTTGACCACGTACAGGAATCCACCTGAAGGGGCGTATAAAGAGCCACCCAGATATTAAACTATCAGATCATTCCTTAAATTATATCCGATTTTTGTTTCAGAAAAAAAGAAAGGATTTCAAACACTTTTAATGCTATTTAATAAAAAATGTACGGTCTTTTAATACTTATTACTTCCTGCCAGCAATTCACAAGTTTATGAATGCCACTTTTGTAAAATTGCTGGAGGAAAATAATGTAGAGAGGGTAGTTTTAACATCTTCATGTGTTCCAAGCTTTTTTCCATCAAGAAATTTGTGCAAACTTTGGAAGAGATGAAAATAAGATAGGGCAAGGTCTGGAGAATAAGGATGATGAGGAAGGTTTTCCAAGTCTAGCTCTTCAATGTTTGTAGATGTGATCCTTGCTCTACGGGGTCGTGCATTATCCTAGTGTAACACAGCACCTTTGCGATTGATCAAAGTAAGCCTATTTTCTTTCAGTGTAACATTCAAGCACTTTGAGTGTTGATAATAGAAGTCTAATGTAATCGTTACATTGAGTAAAGTGGTTCACACCACCAATATCCCACAAGACTTTCCTAGATTCGAGGTTCATTTTGGGTTGTGCTTTAGCCATTTTATCTGCACTAAGCCATTTTCTGCGGTGCTTAACATTTTTATAAAATATCCATTTTTCATCTCCAGTCACTAACGTGTCCAAAAAGAGGTGAGTTGCGTTCACGAGATTGCAGAGAAGTGCAAATGTCCACCATTGCACAAAATTTGGGCTGTATCAAATCATGAGGGACTCATTTTCTTAGTTTTGACATCACCTTTGGAAACTGTTCCAGATGATCGTGAACTGTTGAATAGGTTGGATTCAGCTTCTGTGCTAGTTCTTCAACTGTTACATAACAATCTTCATAAAAAGCAGCCATCAGCAAGTCATTACTAAACTCAACAGGTCGACCTGAACGTGACGCATCACTTAAGCTTTAGTCACCTGACCTGAACTTCCGAAACTACCTTCGACGTTTTCTTTCATTGAGAGATTCCGCACCACAAACACATTGAATGTTTCGCGTAGTTTATGGTGCACTGCTGCCTTTTTAAAACCCATAAGGCATTATATTTATTCCCAATGTGCTCCTCAGACACATTCATCTTTATAAGTATTTATTTAATTAATGATTCGAAAAAGTGGAATTTCCTTTATTTATCTACTATACATCCTACTACATATTTTATTCATTAAAGTTTTCTGCAAAAATAGAAATAATGATACGCTTTCTGTATTAAATGTTCGGACATCACTTGTGAGATGACCTGATAATTTCAAGCACCTGGCGATATTAGATTGAAATACAGATGATACATAGCATTCCAACTATCATGAAATTGACGAAAACGGTGGAGCAACTATACCAGACACATTATCAAATCTAAATATATGTATGCTAGAAGAATTATAATACTTATTCCTGGCAAAAGTGGAGCACTATAGTGACATATTCACATGGAACAATGCCCTTTAAACTACAGTAACATATTAGCCACAGAGAACAAAGCTCTCAAGGAATAACGTTCTGAAGACTTTAGTAAGGCTAGTCACAAGGAACAATGCTTTCTATGACCATTTGATCGATATCTTCATTACAGTAATGCGTATTAAATAGCGTATGGTAAAGACGAATTGAATACTACTAATGTTCCGACAGATAAATATTATAAGCAGAATTTTTTCTTATAATTTTTTATTATTATTCTCTTGGAGACATTAATATCATTAGACTTATCCATTACTATCATTATTCACTGACTCAGAGTATCCAAATCATTAAAGACAAACGACTGAGTACGTGAAGTTCATATTGTTTTAAGTTAATAATCTATTCGTTCTCCAATTGAAACTGCATCACGATTTATATCATTTATTTTTGTTCTGCTTTCTTTGGGCCACGTTCAAGTTGATATCACTGTAAATGCTTGCTTTAAGTAACATACAGAAATTTCCCTCATTATATTTTTACCAATACTTTGAGAAGAAAAAATGCTATTGGTGGATTTGTTTTGTTTCTGAATTTTGTGCAAAGCTGCTCGAGGGCTATCCGCGCTAGTCGTTCCTAATTTTCCAGTGTAAGACTAGAGGGAGGTCATATAGTCATAACCACCCATCGCTAACTCTTGGGCTATTCTTTTACCAACGAATAGTGGATTTGACTGTCACATTATAACGCCCTCACGACTGACAAGGCGAGCTTGTTTGGTGCGACCAGGATTTGAACCTTCGACCCTCAGATTACGAGTCTTAACTCACCAGGCCATGCTGGGCCACTATTGGTGGAGGTTAAATGAACTACGTCAATCAGCCCGTTGCTGAAGGTTTGTTAGATAAAAGTAAAACTTATATCTCCTATTTTCCGAAATGTTTCAGTTTTTTTTTTCATTGAGTTTTCGTCTTTTTGATCAGGATATTTTTATTAGCCACCAAAAGTAAAATGCATTATTAACGCTAGTTTTAGGATGCCATTTTGCCCTTTATTAATATGCCGAAATCGTAAATTATAATAATAATACGTTATTTTTACTGTAAATTATTTTCCTCAATTGTCAGAAAATTATTGTTAATATTTAATATTTAAGTAATTTCAAGTAATTCCAGTTTTACTTTTTTCAATCATTTCTTTATTTGTGTTATATTTCTTAAATCCTTCAATAAAAATTGTCATGAACCCCTTGAGATTTGTATTGTATTTATGTTTAGTAACAAGTAATGAAGATAAGCACCGATACAGTTGCAAAGATTGTGCATGTATGCGTAAAGATACTGTAAAAGAAATAGGCAATAAGTAAACAAGAATTAAGAATAGCTAAAAGAATGAACCAAGTGTGAAATTGGGGTCAAAAAGATGATATAATAATACAGTGTGTACTGTTAGTAGAACTTAGGAAATCTTTAGAAATGTCTCGTCATTTATGTTCATTACTGTAAACATAAAATGCTATATATGATTGACTTTTTACTTGCAACTCAATTACAATTACTCATTGCGAGAGATATATTTACACAATTCAGCCCAACGGGGGAGAGCGAAGCTGTTTTCACTCTTTTGTGTGCGCATTTGTGTGATCAACAAAAAATAAATCAAACTTGGTAGAAAGGTTTCATATTCTTATGGACAAGTAATTTATTTTCTGTGAATGTAGGACAAAGGTCAAATAAAATGAACCACTTTTGTTTTAACTGCGTTATGTTGGGTTTTAAAACAACAGCGGTCTAAATTCGACTATAGATTGAAATTGAAGATTATGATCTCTAACCTTACATATGTTTTAGGATGAGGAACTGTTCAGTCGGTATTTTAACTTAGTTATTGCACAAGTAACAACACAGTAAAGAGGAGGTTGCAATTTCCGGACGCCTATTTAGTGTTAAATGTAATTGGGTCAGTAATTTGTACAAAGTGATTTTGTTGACCCTTATTCGGTAAACAGTGACCAGATGAAATATGGAATTAGTCTATATTAACTTTTATCAACCAAGATAACTTTAAAATACAGAAAAAACTCAATGCATATAACTTTAAATGTATTTATTAGTGGATTTTGTTTCGACTATTCAAGGCTTAAGAACATTTTCGATCAGAAAACCATAGAAATACAGTTAAACTTCTTATAATGGTAACGAGAACAAAATACTTGTATTATTGTTTTCTTATACATTTTATGAAAGGAAAATAAATGTATAATATAGTCGAAAAACAATTTGTTCTGTAACATAATATTAAACAATAAATTATGCGCAAGATTTAAAGATTATTCATACATGTAAAATAAGTTAGATTATTATATTGTGAATTGAAAAGGACGTAAGATAAATGCACCATTTTTGCCGATTTCCTCCAGAAATCCTTTACTACACTTACCCTTCCCACTTTTGACAACACTCACCGCCTCAAAATAAATAATATTATATCCTAACATCACGAACTATTAACTCCTAATTTTAGTTTAGACCTTCTAATCCATAATTCTTATATCACCAAACCGCTCCCGTTAGCCGAACTCAAAATTTCTATTAAACGATTCTAAAGCAATACCGTCCCCGGAAAAGATGACATAAACAACGCGCCATTAAATATCTACTCTTAAACTTTCTAAATTATCTACTTTTTACTTAAAATTATTCCTTTTTGCATGGCTATTATCCTAATTATTGGAAAACAGCCATTATAACTCCCATCCCCAAATTTTCATCTAACCTGTCTGATCCTTTTAACTACAGACCTATTAGAATTTATCAACACCCTAGGCAAATTATTAGATAAAACAGTCGCTAATAGACCTATTTTCTCTGTATGGCATAACGCTCTCCTTTGTAAGTGTTCTCCATAAACATTTCGAATACCTTTATTCGTTGGATAGCTAGCTTTTTAAATAACCGCTTCGCCAGAGTTAAAGTTAACAATGAACTTTCTTACTCGTTCCCCTTATTAGCGGGAGTCCCCCAACGCTCCCTGTTCAGCCCTTTGCTATACACTCTCTTTGTAAATGACATTCCTTTCCTGCTATTACTCATACTCATGTCTCACAATACACCGACGACATAGTAGCTTGGAGTACGTCTACTAACCCTGTTACAAACGCTCATCGTGTACAGACTACCATCAACGCCATCAAACACTGGTGTGACAAATGACGGGTAGCATTGAAATCCCACAAAATCACAAGCGATTTTATTTTATAGCTGTTTTAAAAAGAAAAAGAAAAAACATCCAAAGTACAAGTTAAAAATTCATGATACTGTGATCCTCTTTTCCAACATTCTAGATATCCATTTTATTTCTAAACTTAACTGGTCAACCCATATTAACTCAGTTCCATCACGTATCAGTCACCGCGTCTCCTTCCTTCAAAGGATCAGTGGTATAAATTAAGGTTGTACCCCTCACACCATTATATTCATATACAAAGTATACATTAAATCCCTGGTCGAATGTGGTTGCATGCTACTCTGTAAAATGCCCGACTTTCTAATTAAAACATTACAAGCATTACAATACACGGCTATCAGGACTGCCTTCCGTTTGTCATGCTATACTCCCTACTGTTATCTAGATAAAATATATTACAAAAAGCAGTAAACTGTAACTTGTTTACAGCCCAGTTCACCGATTTATCAGCTGTGCCCTCCTCTTGACTAACGCACATTTCACCCATTAATACACTCAACCCTATTTACTAGTGTCTTTTATCTCAATTTGATAATGATTATTATGTCTAATTACCTTTTTTCGTTTACAACGCGAGCACTAACCAAATATATTTTTCGGCATCTGGTTGGTGAAAGTGGGTTTTTACTCGGGGTATTCCCGCTTTCCTCCCACAGCTAAATTACCGGGTATGTGGATTTACAAATCCCTACTCTTGTGTTGTGTTTTTTTTTTATGGAGTCAATGTTTAACCTCTTGCAAACCACCAAATGACCTTTGCCTCCAGATTATAGCATAGTCTTTTCGGTTTAGCTATTAATCACAAGCCGAGTTACATTTAACTTCGCGAGTAGAGCGATGAAAAGGTCTCCTCTGAGCACCCTTGATTGCTGTGCATCTCTTTCTGAGATCCTAAGTGTCAAACGGGAATACCTACCAGAACGCCCAGGTTCCCGGCATGAGAAGTTCCAATTTAAATTGGTTTGGGAAGTGAAAGTGGGTTTTCTCAGAGTTCTCCCGTTTTCTCTGCATTTTTTAAAAATTTGACATTGGATTTATAGATCCACACAGCCCTGAATGACCTTAAGTCATATATCGGCCGTTGATTTTGTGAAATTCACGTATATCGGGTGCACGTTGCTGGTTCTTGGCCTATTTTATCTTGCTTACTAGCACGACTTTGTTGTTATTCGTCTCAGAACGTTTTTTGTTTTTTTTTGCTATCCTAAATTTTTACTTGTTCATGTAATTTTTTTCTTTTACTTCATATTTTACTTTCATTTATATATGTATGTACTAATGTATATATATTTTGTTTTTTCTCGGGTCACTCGATCTAATTCTCAAATCAAGAGTGGAACAAAGAGAAAATTTCTTTCTGAGCACCCTTGTTATCTCTAGTTTCTCAGGGGACAGGGAATTTAAACCGAAACAACTAAGTATTTTTGTTTGTTTGGTTTGCTGACGCAAGTCGCGCTGGTGATCCTTGAATAGGCAAAATAGCGCAGCGCACGAAGAATCAAAGAACATGTTACACCAATACATAATATATTAGGTTATTTTGTTTTGATTTGTGTTGTATTTCGCAAAGCTACACGATGGCTATTTGCACTAGGCGTCCCTAATTTGGCAGTGTAAAACTAGAGGAAAGGTAGTAAGTCATCACCACCCACCGCCAATTTTTGTGCTACTCTTTTAATCAACAAATAGTGGGATTAATCGTCACATAACATCACCTCCGCTGAAAGGGCGAGCATGTTTGAAGTGACGGAATTCGAAACCGCGACCCTTAGATTACAAATGGCCTTAACCACCTGGCCATGTCGAACTGTAATATACTGTATTTTTTAGTTTTTTCGGGTGAAAATTAATCATAATGTAATCTTTAAACAGCTGATTCACCGTAATACATTTGTTTAAAAAATAACCTTCATTTGCCAAGTAAGAGGGAATCAACTATCGTCCGTGATCATTAGTAGAAAAGTCAGAAGAACAAGAACCTATTTCACGTCACATCAATATTCAATTTATTTTTTTGTTATTTAGCAGTCCTATTTGTTATTGAAGATGAGATAAATTGACAGACAAAGCAAATAAAGAAAGAAAATTCTTAAAACTACATATATCTATTGATTATTTGATTTATTTTTACAATTATTGCATAGAATGTTGTTTTTTATCGTATTAACTTTCATACAACTTTCTGTATTTCATTAACGCATGACAAGATCATTCTGAGAAACAGAGGATTGTTTTGTTTCCTATCCTCTGTGGATGATTAAACTTTGATAAATGTAAGAGAAGTCAAAGGTAAAAATTACCGTCCCCCGCTATTACAGCGGTATGGCTGTGGATTTACAACGCTAAAGTCAGGGGTTCGATTCCCTTCGGTGGGCTCAACAGAATGCCCGATGTGGCTTTCCTATAAGAAAACACACACAGTGAAAATTATTCATATAAATATTTTTTCACAAATTTAGCGACTTTGAGTTATATGACATTTTTACATAGTTTTTACGCTATTTTTTCAAACAACACTTGGCACAAAGCAAAATGTACTTCGTTAGGAGTTAATAAAATTGTTTGTTTTTTTAATTTCGAGCAAAGGTACATGAGGGCTATCTGCGTTAGCCTTCCTTAATTTAGCAATGTAAGACTAGAGGGAAGGCAGCTAGTCATCACCACCCACCTCCAACTCTTGTGTTACTCTTTTGCTAACGAATAGTGGAATTGGTCGTCACATTATAATGCCCCAAAAGCTGAAAGGACGAACATGTTTGGTTCGACCTGGATTCGAAACTGCGACCTCGGGTTACGAGTCCAGTGCCTTAACCACCTGCCATGTCGGGCCACGATGGAAGAATATGAAATTAATATTTTTCTCAAGTTGTGGCTATAGCTACTTCTAAGTCTCGCATAAAACACTGTATTCGAACATTTATCACATCCAATGTTATGAATAGTTCAAATTTTAGAATCTTAATTAAGTAAGAGTAAATGCCATAACTGCACCTATAATATTCAGATTTCTAAAATATGGCATTAATTTCCTTTTTGTACGTAAAAAGTTATCGTTATATACTATGTTTGGAGAGGATAATCCTCATTTTTATAGCATATCTCTCTAGAAAAATCGCTTTAAATCAAAGCCTAACATGGTCAGACGATTAAAGCAATCGAAATGTAATCTGAGGGTCGCAGCTTCGAATCTCCAATACAATAAACATGCTCGCTCTTTCATCCTTGGGGACTCCAATATGTGACGATTAATGCCAATATTAGATGGTAAAAGAGTAGCCAAAAAGTGGGAGGAGAGTGGTGATGACCAACTTTCTTCTCACTAGTCTAACACTGTTATATTAGGGATGGCTGACGCAGTTGCCGCCGTGTTGTTTTGCGCGAAATTAAAAACAAACAAAAATGTCTGAATCAAAGGAATAACTAACTGCTGCGAAGTTTCTAACTGGCTCGAAATGATAACAGTATGCAATACAAATGTTATTTCTTAATGCTTATGTTGTAAAAGTACAAAATATGGTCATTATTCCCTTCAAACTTTGCTTTTGTGACCTCGATAATGAAATCTAGAAATTAAATATTTTTTATGTAAAAACGGGCAAATTTGCACGTTTTCATTTACATAAAGTCTGAAAAAAACAACATGAATCAAGATTTACATATATTTATACTAAAGTTTTTCAAAAATGTCTAGAAGTAAATAATTTTTCGAGGTTTGTCACTATAATGTAAATCCAAATATAATTTCCCATCATGTTTTTGTTATATGCTTTCAGGTAACAAAAGCAAAGTTTGAAGAGTAAAAAAAAGTCTTTTTCATTTACTTTAGGCATAAGCAATTGGTAAATAACACTTACTGTCCAGGAACAAGAAAAAGTAAAAAAAATGTTCCATAGTGCAATTTATTCAAATCAAAAGATAAAAAAAATTAGCTCTGATCACTATTATTAAAACATAATGAACTACTTTCATCCAAGCTAAACAACTAGACAGAGCTATGTTACATTAGTAATCTTTTATCTAATCAATATGGGATTAATATACATGCAAAAACTGCTCGTTTGCGTTGAGAAACTATTTTACATAGAAGAAAGAGCGAACAACGTTTCGACCTTCTTTGGTCATCGTCAGGTTCACAAAGTAAGAGGTAACTGACCGGAAGCTGACCACATGTTTGGAAGGGGTTGTGTAACTGAGTGTCGGAATGTAAAGGGCGGTGTTAGATGTTTGAATACATAATTTATTTATTGTATTATATTAATAGAGGTATAACACAGCATTACATCCACCACTATACTGGTACAGATATGTAGATGACATGGTTGCGGGATTCAAATCTACAGTACACATACTTCATTTTTTCAATCACATTAACTCTACGTATACATCTCAACATTAACTTCACATGTGAACAGGAAGAAAGCAATCAAATATCATTTCTTAACCTCAAAATTACAAGAGCCGACACACAATTCAAAACAGAAATCTAGCGAAAAATCACCCATACTGAACAATATATTCCTTGGGACTCAGCACATGAAACAAAACAAAAACTCAACATACTAAAAAACCAAATAAACAAAGCCATAAAACTATGCTCACCAGATAAAATTAACGACGAATTAGACAAAATAAAACAATGCTTCATCAACATCAATAAGTTTCCTCCACAAACCGTAGAAAACATTATACGCACACACCTAGAGAGAGAGCAAAATCATTCAACTAAAGTAAATATATCTCACGAATCAAAAAATCACGAAACCGTATACTGCTGTATACCATATATTCCTGACATCAGCAATTAAATAACCAACATTTGGCAAACACTAGTAACAAAATATGACATTCCAGTTAATAATAAATTTATTCAAAAACCTTATACAAAACTGAAATCTCTACTATGTAAGAACTACACTGACAAACACCGCACCAACATTATTTATAAAATACAATGTGATAACTGCCACGACTTCTATATTGGAGAAACAAGTAGAAAAATGGAAACCAGATTTAAAGAACATAAAATGTCACCTTCACACGTTTTCGAACACTGCAAGTCAAATAAACACAACACAACTATAGAAAACACTTAAATACTGAGCAAAGAAACAAACATAAACAAATGCAAAATTAAAGAAGCCTTACTTACACAACAATTAAAACCCAAAATAAACCAATATAAAGGAACGTCTTTACACCTATATTAATATAATAAAATAAATAAATAATTTTTTCAAACATCTAACACCGCCCCCTACATTCCGACACTCAGTTACATAACCCCTTCAAAACATGTGGTCAGCTTCCGGTCAGCTACCTCTTTCTTTGTGAACCTGACGATGACCAAAGAAGGTCGAAACGTTGTTTGCTCTTCTATGTAAAATATTTTCTCAACCCAAACGAGCCGTTTTTCCACATACATTTCTCTACAAGTATTTTTTTTCGACATCATCTAACCAATATGGGATTAAGTTAAACAACTAGACAGGACTGTGTTACATTAGTAATCTTTCATCTAACCAATATGGGATTAAGTTAAACAACTAGACAGGACTGTGTTACATTAGTAATCTTTAATCTAACCAATATGGGATTAAGCTAAACAACTAGACAGGACTATGTTACATTAGTAATCTTTCATCTAACCAATATGGGATTAAGCTAAACAACTAGACGGGGCTATGTTACATTAATAATTTATCATCTAACCAATACTGGATTAAGCTAAACAACTAGACAGGGCTGTGTTACATTATTAATAATATTTCTTCGGTTTTTTATATTTTCCTTCTGAAACCGAATTTAATATTTTCCATAAATATATTATAATATTTTTTTACTCTGAAACTACTTTTAATCGTCTTTATGAAAAATATTTGAATCTTTTCTTTACATGAAACTAAGATTCATTTCATTTTTTAAGCTAGTTTTAACCTTTCTCAAAACTATATTTTAATCTCTTTTTAGAAAGTAAGTGATAATCTCTTTTTGAAACGAAGTTCAAACTTTCATCTGAAACTATGTTTTTCTCTTAAGACTGTGTTTTAGATTTTTTTGAAACACACTTATGATCGTTTGTCAGTACGAAACTAAGTCCAGTTTTTCTGAAACCACGTTTAATCTAAGCTAAGTTTAAATCTTTATTATATTTTTAAACTATTATGAACACGCACGAATTACACGTTTCTTTAAGAGTTGAATTGTTGTTGTTTTAATATGACAACACAGAAATGCGTAAGTAAATGCTTTTAAAAATATGTTTTAGTTATAATGTTACTGAGATATTGTACCCACAACCAAGTGTTTCAAGTGTAGCATAAACCACAATAAACACGAGACTTTATGTAATTGATTTGTTATTTTTGACTTCACATTTTAATTGTTGTTCCAGTTTATTTGAAAGTAAACCTGCATAAAGTAAAGCCATTAGTGAAAAGCGTTATGTTTTATATGTTGGAAAGTGAGTTGTACCATCATCGATAACATTATTTTTCGAAAATACTACATGTATTTAAAAAATACTGAAACCTTTTTCTTCGTGCAAATAATTTAAGTAACACCAAAACTGTTTATAGTGAGAAACCATCATTTTTTCCATAATGTTTCAAGAACTTTGTGTTCGTTTTCTTTCGCAAATGTTGCAAAAATTAAAAAAAATACATACAAGGTATTCTTTTGATTCACAAGGTTACAAGTTAATAACATAGATTTGATTGCAGTTTCCAACATATATAAGATTCATGTTGTTTTTCTCTTAAAACAACATGGTTCGAAAACGGACTTTTAATGCAGCTCACATTCGACTAACTGAACAAAGTTTATGTGATTGAGCCAATGATAATCCCGTCTTTAAAATTAGAAGTTTATTACAAATCTCATAAGACCATCCAAACAAAGTTTACTTTGTTTGTCTCCAGAAGAGTCTTGACTACAAATCTGACCATTAGGATATCACTAAAATAATTATTTATTGGTGTTCCCGTTGTTTGTTCCGACCAGTTTTGACTCTAAATCAAACTGTTCGTGACTTTTCTCTCCACCAGAGTCCGAGTCATAAATTGAAATCTTGTCACAATGTCTACACGTTGTCAAAGCAAAAAGATAAAGAGAAAAACAAACAATTTGTTTGGTAAAATAGTTATTTCAATGTTTTCATTAACAGCATTTTAATGTATGTAATATAAAATAGAACAATTTACTCAACTTAAATGTAAATGATTCATAATGTTGTAAATTGTTGGGAGTCACATGGGTGAAAATCAACAATTAAACTTAAAGACAAGTAATCCACAAGTGTTTTATATATATATATAAGACAATGTTGACTGACAAGCATTCTAATAGTTACATTACAATACACTTAGATAGTGGTTTATTACAAAGTTAAGCATTAGCATTGCCAAATGCTACATAACTCATTTTCCGCAGCATCACAATAAAATTACAAATATTTCTTTGCGTGATGTAGGTAACTCAAAAGAAATATTTTAAAAAAGGTAACAAGCGTTCCTTAAACAGTTTTAATTAAACAAACTGTATAAGTCTGCAAGTAAACTAATTACTACACACGCAGTACTCATTTAAAGAAGTGTATACAAAGACTTTACAGCCTTCATGTTACGTAAAGAGGTAAGAGGTACCAGCTGAGGTACCTGAGTACAAATCGATTTTCCATAACATGCTCTGGAATTGCGGGTTATTATTGACTATGGAAAAGTCTAGAAGAGTATCTTGGAACACATGCGTTATTGCTAAGCATTGAAAGCTGAAAACATAGGTGAAAAATATCAGATAATACTAGAAGATGTAAATGTTAGTTTCTGTTCAGAATTAGTAAGCTAAATGAAAGGTCAGATGGCATAACAATAGAATCCTCGAGAGGCTGCTAATGAATCTGGATAAGTGCATTCTGAAGTAATTCTTCAATGGTTACGACACTTCTCGTAAGATTATTTGGAAGAGCTGTATTTCATGACGTCAGAAAATAATTAATTATTTATAATCAAGAATAATAATTGTTCTGACAGAACACATGTTGCATATGTGTGTTACTCAAGAACTAAAATTGTTGAGACTAAATTTTGTACAATAATAATTTTAAGCTTTTACTTCCATCTATTCAAACCGAAACTTTATTCACTTAGATGATTGCATAACCTCTTAGGAGCTTATTTAAAATAACAATATATTGCTTCTTAACTCATACAGGTATACAAGACTGCAGTACATATAACAACCAATAGTGGTTTTGATAGAGTTAAAGTCGTTAAATAAAACAGATAAACTGGTTATTATGAAAAGAGATAATAAATGAAAAGCTCTGGTAACAAACAAGGAAAAAAGGTGGTTAACTACATTTACAGAGGTTGTCTGCCTTACAGTGAAACGGATTTGAAGCCTCACAAAGTCGTTACAATTCATGTCACTAAGTCTGGTCATTCTTTACCCAACAATCTTGTGTCTTGCCTGTAGCTTTGCATCGTACTTCTTATTACAAAGTATTCCTTTGTAAAATTGTTCTGTTCAAGGTTTCAGTCTCCAGTTGCGAGAAGTATACAAGATTGAAATGGTATGTTATGAAAGCGACTTATATACGTGTAGTCTTTATCGCTTTATCAGGACCAGATTATTTCGATTGTATTATTTAGTTTGCTTGAGTCACGTGGAAACTTTTGCCTCTGATATATAAGTTCGTGGATCCTCAACTATTACAAGACGTCGTACTTACCATGACTGGTGTACGACTTGTTTAAGGTTCGATTTCTGGACTGTGTTGATGCTATAGTTTATCCACATTCCTTTGTTTTCTAATGTATTTCAGCACAAGGGGTTTCCCGTGTTTGAATATGTAAACTCTAGGTTTGAACACCTCGGTATGATTTGAGTCTATGAATATTTTGTCTCATAAAGTTATTTCATACCTTGCTCAAAAGCAGTCACTTTTCGGTCACATCGCACTACCTGCATATACCAAACTGCACTTCTGCTACCTGTGTTTCCTTTACAGATTTATACCTTTTTTGTTTGTTTGGGAATTTCGCAAAAAGCTACTCGAGGGCTATCTGTGCTAACCGTTCGTAATTTAGCAGTGTAAGACTAGAAGGAAAGCAGCTAGTCATCACCATATACCACCAACTCTTGGGCTACTCTTTTACCAACGAATAGTGGTATTGGACGTCACATTATAACGCCCCCACGGCTGAAAGGGCGAGCATGTTTGGCGCGACCTAACTTTATACCTACTGTGGTTGTCAAGTGACTAACTTACTTGCAAATACAAACTCGTTTGAAAATAATGTTCTAAATCCCATATAGTATGAAATACGTAAAGCATAAACCGTATTAACCAAGAAGGAAGAAAATGTTAAGTTATTTTTTACTATCAAAAACGTAAGAAATGAATTTTAGTATTGAATTAAAGAGAGATGTGACCCAGTACATAAAGGCTAACATCTAATAATGAAAAAGGAAATCAGGCGATTAAGTTGATTATTGTATTAAAATCGTAAAGAAATAGTTCTGATAAAGAACGAGGAAGGTGGATGGTTATATATGTTAAAGGTCCATATTTTATTGCTGGAGGATGCCAAACAGTGTATGCAATAATTATGTAGAAAGTAGAGGAAGTTAGCTTATGATTTTGTATCACTTATTAGGAAGATGCTAAACTTTATCTTGCACCAAGGAATGATAGTATATTAAGGTGTTTGGACAGACTAATACGTAAGTGTACAGTACTGACAAAACACAGAGAATTGATATCACTTTATCATAACGATTTTAAAAAGTTATATTTTACTAAGGAGAGACAAAATAAACCTACAGCACACCAATGAAAGTCAAGTTAAATAGCGATGCTATACTAAATAACGACATAATTAACTGAATTTACACTATTATAACATAATTAATTGATTCTTTAGCCACGAAAGGCAGCCTAAGTAATAACATTGCATTTACGAGAGACAAAATTAACCCAGGATGTTCATTGTCAAAGTTCAGATGCTATAATGCTATGAAGTTTTAAGATAGATACCTCTAGTGAACACAGCAACTTTGAGTTTAGCAATAAACAACCCCTAGTAGGCTCATTTTTTATAATAGGAAGAAAGCCTACTACTTAAAAGTTTAAATTTATTCTCCACCGAAATGGAACATTGAAACTTGTACTTAACTTGTGTAATGTTTTACTTAGAAAAGAACTGGTAGAACGTGAACGTTGATTAAACTAATGAAAAAGTATGAATCAAACGTCAACATTGATGACGAACTAGATGTGAGTGAACGTTGATTAAACTAATGAAAAAGTATGAATCAAACGTCAACATTGATGACGAACTAGATGTGAGTGAACGTTGATTAAACTAATGAAAAAGTATGAATCAAACGTCAACATTGATGACGAACTAGATGTGAGTGAACGTCTGAAGTTCATAAAAATATCAGACACGTACTTAAGAATCAAAAGGAAATTTCTACAAAAATACGAAAAACTTCATTTTTCGTTGGACAATTCGTCACAGTGCGCTAAGGAGCAATCGCACTATGAAATAAATATGCTTAGCCATTCTTAGAAAATCTATAACATTATCGCTGCACCTGTTTCTATCTAATCCAATTAAGTTGATTCATTATTAATTTTCCAAAACTCCGAACGTTTGTGGCTTGATTAATATTTTTGCGAAATACATTTGATTCTAATTAATGCCGTTACGTCCTTAGAATTCGATAATTGTATTTTAATTCACAAATACGATTTCGTAAAATACGTGCAAAAGCTACAATCTAGTATTTGAACCCTGTGGCGGGCACAGAGCAGTTATCTCGCTGTGTGGCTTTGAGCTAAAACAAATAAAACACGTGCAGTAGCTCTGTTTACAGTATCCATCCAATTATAACTTTGTGAACAAATCAATACTATTAAAGTGTATTTATTTCTCGAAGCCTGGTGGTATGTTGTCTGTCACTTTAAAATTAGGAATGTCTAAGATCTTGAATAGCTTCACACGACAATGAACAAGGCAAACACACAATGCTTGAAGCCTGGAACGCATTACATTATACAAACAACTCAAGATAAATTCAAAGGAAGTAAGCAAATTAAACATAAATCCTCTTTTCCACATAATCCTCCCTTGCAACTACGGTAATTCACATTTAATTTCAAATATATGAACATAATCCCTTTGGTGACGCAACTGTAAGTTTGAGGGCTTATAATACTAAACTAGGATGTCGATACCGGCGGTGGGCAGAGAATAGGTAGCCCATTGTAGAGCTTTGTACATAACAACCAGCAAACAAACAAAAAACAAAAATATAAGACTTGGAAAAACGTTAAATTAATATTTTTGTGAACACATTGCTTCCTAATAATAGGAAATTTAATTGGTGAATATAATACAATTTTTTATAAAATAAAAAATTATCCAATCACCTTTTATAAAATAAAAAGTTACCAAATCACTTTTTATCTTTTTTTTTAAATTAGTTCTAAAATTTTGAGGCGAAAGAAGCATTCAAACAGTGATTATTTTGCTTTATTTTTATTTTCCTTGTTGTTTACATATACTGAGTAATATATATAAAAATACATGTTAAAATCTGCATATAAAAACTCTTAATAACTCACCATACTTGACCTGTTGTTTCATTTTAACGTTTTTCATCGCACGTTGAAATTACAAATGTAACAAACTCCGTTAAAAGATATAAAACTATTTTCAAAATGAAAATGGTAAAAATCCATATGAGATTTCGGATATAAAATGTGATTACTCATATTCATCATCAACTAACATTTATTTTAGCTAAATAAAAGTGTTTTATTTTTGCGACGAACATCTCGATGACATTTTTCTCCTGCATGTTTTATTGCTGAAATATCTGTTAGGTTTAGGTAAGTAATAAGTAAAAGCATCAGAAGCAACACTGACGTCGTATCTATTATTATGAAAATAATAACAGTCAAGCGTGAAGCAAGATAGTCTGGGCTTTTTACCAGAAATTATTATTTGATTAAAAATTCAAGAAAAAGTAAAGTTGGCCTACATTTATAACGCCTAGCAAGAATTTAGTTAAAGAGTATTTTGCAAAATTAACTTTTAGAGTTTGTATATCGAATCAATATTTTACCTAAAAATATTGGAGCTTAAATAATAGTATCAATTTATTTTTTTTGTGAAAAAATTTCTCGAATCACTTCGAACAACTAACTAAGCTTTGGAATATTCATGTTATAATGTTTGAAACACTGCATAGAAATGTTAACTTTCATAAACATATACTTTTGTTTGTAGAAAAGAAACACCGTAGTGATGTGTATTACATATATATTACACAATACAGTAAAGTACACATTTTAATTTTTCCATCGCTAACAGATAGTTTAATTTTAATGAAAACCAATAGCAAGTACTTACCGATTTTAATTAAAATCAAATCGTCACTTTCAACATATTTTTTTACATTTTTCAAGAAGTATGTTACAAACATGAATATTTATATACAATGTGTATAATTTTCACAAATGTAATGTTACACCACATTTTTTTCAGCCAATTCCGACTTTTCAACTTATTTTTTATCAGATTTTTGTGTCCGTATACTGAAGAAACACTTATGGTGGGAAAGTAATAACTGGACCACTTTAGTTTTTTTACATAGCTGTCATATAAGCGGAATACTTCTCAATGATTTTCATATAAAGTCAGAGAATTATTTGTAATTTCTATAGTTATCCACCCGAGAAAAGTAGGTTATTCCACACATTTTTGTTGGTAGAGTATTGTTTTCCGCTGGCTTTTTTGTTTTCTTCACTGACTGTTAAATGTTTTTTTTTAAATCAATATATTCACTTTGGTTGTTGATAAAACAGATAACCGAAAACAAAATTCATATACAAATACAAAAACAGTAATTACAGCCTCATTAAGTTTGAGAGAAACTAAAATGCTAAGTGCTAAGAAAATATATAAATAAAAATACATATTATTAATAAATAAAAAATACATCCAAGTAGAACATCAGCTCTGAAATATAAGGGAATAAAATGTAAAGCCAGTTCAAATTAAAATAATTATATATGAATACTGCAAACCACCTTTATGTTTGCCAATTAATTATAGTTTGAATAACGTCTTTGCTGTCATCTCTTCATTGTTATGTCAAGAAACATTCTAATGTGCAAACGGTAGACATAAAAATGTTCTTATAGCTTCTCTGTTTATTCAAGGAGCCCAAAAATAAAAGCAGCAATCGAAACCTATTTTTTAACGTTATAAGCCCACAAGCTTGCCGCTGAGCCACTGAAGGGAAAGAGCAGGAATATGGGAGTAAATTTGTTATTTTGGCCACGAAAATCTGGATTTCGTAATTGATGACGTAAATGTCAGGACTGCTAGAACACCAATGTGTGATTACAATTATCTAAAGCTGTAGGAAGTGACAAATTCGTGAACAGGACGTTGGCAACAGATCTTGAGTTGTTTCACCTTAGTCTAAAATAATCTGCTCTTTTTCAGCTTCAACTCAAAGAGTGAAAATTTACATGTATATTTCAATAAAACAAAAGAAATATATTTAGATAATACCGCTCTTAAATAACTGTAGTAAATTCAGAAAAATGTCTCATAATATTCGACGAGTATTTAAGGAGTAATTATATTATATAGACGATTATCTACTTTTTAGGTACTTACGTTTTTAGTGCAAACGTAAACTATGGGTTATCCGCTCCTCGTTCAACGCGGGGTATTACCGCTGACCCATTTGCTGGGTCTATTTCTATACGACATTTTTGTGGTTAATGAAGTTACTGATTAAATAAATATAAATTGTTATTTTTTTGTAAGTTAAGCACAAAGCAACACAATATGTTATCTGTTCTCTGCCCAACACGGGTATTGAAACTTGGCTGGTAATGTTGTAAGTTCGCAGATATTCTGCAGGAATAACCACTATAATGTTTTACGTAATCTACATCTTTCTCTACCTCTTCAGTTCGTGAAAAGAAATGTCTTATAGATTCAATTTTATTTTAATTCCCACGAATTTTAAAGAAACTGCTGTCGACTGTAAATAATGTATTATACTTTATTTGAATGATTTCTGTATGTTAATACTAACATCGCTGATACAAGCTGTGGCGCCTCAAGCGACATGTTTAGCGCTTATATATTTGATTCATAGTTCATTCTTCATCATTCGTCAGAGCAATGTCGCCACAAGAAGTCGTATAACTGCAGGATTCTATACTAAACATTTCCAAAGAGAAACATTTATAAAAGACTGTTAAGCTATGTGGAGCCAAAGAACGCTGCATTTCAAAGAATAAAGTTTTAGTGTTTTTGGCGGACAGCGTTGGAATAGCAGAAGATTTCCAACCATACCTCAAGCCAATTCACACCAATGATTTTATTCGCAAGTTGAAGGCGGTAATTATGAAAAAGAAAGATGACTGCGGTAGAGTTCAGTTCAAAAAAATACATTGTATCTCTGAGCTAACTACTGTTTTAATTGAAAAGATTGGCGAAGAAATGAGAATTGCAGTAATTGTGTTTAACTACATAACTTATAAGTTATCCAATGAATTACCAACGATTTTCTATGTTCTTAACCGTATAGTGGTGAAGTTACAGTGAGAAACTTGACAAAATGTTTTATCCAAGCCTGATTATTCTATTCATTACAGAAATTGTTAAAATGTGATAAGCTATGCAGATGACTGTTTCTATTCATATACATCAGATTAAGAATGATTCACAACAAATAAAACTTATTTTAAAAACAAAGTACGGAACCTGGAACATCTTTAAGAGAAGAGTACTAGTGCCACAGTATAATAAATAAATCTAGTTTAAGCATTATGAAATACAATAAACAAAGTATACATCTCAACGTAAGTGTTAGACTTACTGAAACTATACTAAGTTGGTTGTGTTGAAGTGATTAACCTATCGAGTTATGAGTCGTAAGATCCCAGCTAGTTTCGATTAGTCATATCCAATCGATTGAATGCTTCCAACTGGCGATCCTCTTTCCCTTTTTATGACTTAAATCTAAGGCACACCGACAGTTTAGACTGTGCTGTCCCTAAGCATACTATGAGACCTAAGTTAAGATATTTTTTAAAGTTTCATAAATGCCAAATGTTTACAACTGACAAAAAAGAACACAATCCTGAAACAAGCTCTGTAAAATATGTAAATATCAAAAATGGTGTCCTAGTCTGTGTACTAAAATACTATTCTCAGTGTGTAATTTTTGATAATTTAAATAAGATACACGGGATTATCTATCGTAAATCATTCAGTCGATGTCATCTAGCCTAGTATGAGAAGGGAAAAAAACTCACTGGAAAACAGTATGTATGTTGTGTTCACAGCAATGAACGTGTATATAACTCATTACCTGTATATTCAAATGCAAAGCTATAAGGGTAAAAGAGATCATATACTAAAAATATTTTACCATTTAAATTGAGAAAATAAATACGTAGTGCTCAACAAGAAGGTTAACAAAACTTCACTCTATAAATTAGGAATGATATGCTACTTTTTAGGCATAGGCTGAGATTAGTTATATTTTGGAATATGATTTTATCTTTATTAGAAAAAAATCAGTTTTTTGTTAGTATTACTAGTACAGTTTATCGTCATTTAATTATTGTTCTAGTATTGTCTTACATTTTATAAATGTTGTAACATTGATTTGAAATATAACGAAACGTAGAAGATGGTAAGAGTTTTGTTTTTAATTAGTATAAAATAAACAATTATATTATACAGGTTCTATGAAACGGTGAATCAGTGGTAATAATCTAAGCCCTCATAAAGATGGTAATTGAGTTTTGATACCTGCAGTGGTCAGTGCAAAGACAGGCAGTGTGTATGTTTGTGCTGTACAATAACCAAACAACAATCTCAACGTTATATTTTGTATTTTTGTCACGTTTTCCAGCGAAATAGTAAGCTATATGTTCACATTAGTACATTTTTTCCATTAAAATGTTTTAACTCTTGTCACGTTATTTTTTAAATTAATAACAAAAAGTAACAATAATTTATAAACGAGAAATGTAAAAGTTAATAAGGTTTTAAAATTATCGGAATTTGAATTCAGGTGATTTTTTCGTTATAAGAATATAGTCTATATATAGGTTGTTTAACTGCACAAGCTCATTTGCAAATTGTTTACAGCTGGTTGAAATCCACTATACATATTACATTATATTGATAGTTTGAGATATATTAATGTTTGGTGTTTAACGAAGATGTCATAGCTTCCATTTTTTATCCATCTCGGGTATGACATGTTTATCGTAGTTTTAGATAACGTTAGATTTAATTTTCTATTCGAAATTTAAAGACAAAGCTGAGCAAGCAGCTAAGAACACCAATGCATCTCATACAATGATACTCACTTGAAGTAATTTTGTGTCTGTGACACACGCTTTATTACCGATGGAGTCCATCATATTGAGTGATTTTATATTTTGGCCTCTTAAAACATCCAGTATGAGTAACTGACAAAGAAAAGTTAGGTTAAATTCCTCACATTCCATGTAAAATACATAAGGAACTACAGCAGAAAGGACTGGTATTGTTTTGTTTTGTTTTTTAATTTCGCGCAAAGCTACACAAGGGCTTTCTGCGTTAGCCGTCCCTAATTTAGCATTGTAAGACTAGAGGAAAGCAGCTAAGAATACCAATGCATCTCATACAATGATACTCACTTGAAGTAATTTTGTGTCTGTGACACACGCTTTATTACCGATGGAGTCCATCATATTGAGTGATTTTATATTTTGGCCTCTTAAAACATCCAGTATGAGTAACTGACAAAGAAAAGTTAGGTTAAATTCCTCACATTCCATGTAAAATACATAAGGAACTACAGCAGAAAGGACTGGTATTGTTTTGTTTTGTTTTTTAATTTCGCGCAAAGCTACACAAGGGCTTTCTGCGTTAGCCGTCCCTAATTTAGCATTGTAAGACTAGAGGAAAGCAGCTAGTCATCACCATCCACCGCCAACTCATGAGTTAGTCTTTTACCAACGAATAGTGGAATTGATCGTCACATTATAACACCCCCACGGTTGGAAGGGCGAGCAGGTTTGATGCTAACGGGATTCGAACAAGCAATCCATGCCGGGCCTAAGAGTGGGATCAATTGCAATAATAAAAATATATTTGCTTAAGCAATTTTTTATAACCCTTATAGAACTAATAACAGACTTACTAACCATTTACTGGAAAATTCTTTGAAAGAAATTTCTTTTAATAATAGGATGACCCGATAAGTTAATTGCAAGTTACCACGCCAAAATCCAAGGTGTGATTACCGCAGGGAGCAAAGCACAGAAAACTCACAGGTCCTTATCGTTAGTTCTAGGATTAAAATTATGTTTAATTTTTTCGGCTATAGAGCTTGAACATTTATAATTTTATATAATTTCTTATGATGAAAATCTGAAAATGGTAATAAGTCTGAGATTCACTTTTCTAAAAATACGTAATTCCAAAAGTCTGCAAAAGAGTAAGGATGATTAAATTATAGTAACTTAAAGAGAATAGACAATTAGGACAATAAAGGAAAGACTATTTGATAAGAAATAAAGTGATGCTTTAGTTAAATTAATAAAAAAAATTGGCTAACGTTAAGCCATCACAACGATAGTTTTAACCAAGTTTACTGTTTAATAATGTAAGTCTTAGCTACTGGTTGATGTGGACTAAAATGCCATAAGGTCCTTATCGAGTACGATAGCATTATTCTCGGTAGCTGTTTCCGCATGTTTTGATGTTTTTGCCAAAAAGCTTCATTTATTATTTGAGAACGACAAGCATTATTACATGTGGCTCTAAACTTCGCTTCACTGAATATTATATGCTGCACAGAAAATATTTATTGTCTGCCATTAAAATCGCGGATTTAAAACAAAACAAAACATGAGCATTTGAATGAGTGCGCTTCATAATAACATATGGAACTGATCCGGATACCTCTTGTAAAGACGGAAAGTTTAACAAAAAAGTGGGATTATAGTGTAAGCTTCTTAGAAGAATTACATCTCAAACAAATAAAGATATTAACCCTTTGAGCCGGATTCAATATGTAATCAGCAACTGAAAAAAAATAACATTTCATGTTTCATTTTTTCTACATGGAACAGTGAGACATGAAATATTACTGAGAATATAATAACTCTATTTATTCTTTACCACAATAATGGAAACCAGAGCAAAACACTTTTACACAAAATAGGATTAGAAACAAATGTATTTTATAAAGGGATTGATATGACATTTTTTTATTAGAAAAAGTAATTAACTTTGTTTAACAAAGAGTAACTGTTTGTTTTCATTATAATCTTACAGAAGTGTTCAATAATGTTCTTTATGTGACAAAAATATAACAGAATTAAGTTTAATTACGTTTGATTCCCAAAATACTTCATCTATTACTTCGTTAGAATTTAGTTATAATATTAAAAATGGCAAATTGCAATTAACAATAGCTTTTTCTAACATGTTAATCTGTTTTTATTATAAAATGGCTGTTCTTAGTGCATGGTCTGCTAATAAATATGAAATACAATGTAAGTACATAGCAACTGATTTAGACATCATT
Organism: Carcinoscorpius rotundicauda; assembly: GCA_011833715.1. NCBI lineage: Eukaryota > Metazoa > Arthropoda > Merostomata > Xiphosura > Limulidae > Carcinoscorpius > Carcinoscorpius rotundicauda. Next base: position 119,082,358 of record CM022393.1, on the reverse strand, counting down.
TCATAATTTACCTTATGGTTATACATGTGATCAAACTAAGGATTATTAGAAAGGACAAATAAACGCCAACATAAATTTCATGATCTTATTATATCCATATATTTATTCAACAAAGAAAACGTTTGGTATTAAGTGTTCCGTACGTTGAAGAGTGCTTATCATTTTGATCAATTCTACTTTAATAAATAATAAGCCAGGTTTACCAAACCCAATAATATTCATCCAAAATTTTATTTTCTAAAGCTATAGAAAGCTTTCTTTAGGAATTTTTTTCCTGAGTTTGTTTGATATTTCGCGCAAAGCTCCACGAAGGCAGCTAGTCATCACTACCCACCTCCAACTCTTGTGTTACTCTTTAACCAACGAATAGTAGGATTGACACTTCACGTTATAACATTCTCACGGCTGAAACGTCGAGCATGTTTGGTGTGACGGGGATTTGAACCAGTGAACCTCAGAATACAAGTCGAGTGCCTTAACCACCTGGCCATGCCGGGCCTGTTTCTTAAGTAACTTATCATATTTTGAAAAGTAAATTTACTATCATTTTACACCTGAATGAAAGACTATGAATTCAATGAACACATATTCAAATGTTATAAGGCAAGAATTTTTCTTTCCTTTATCAATAAATGCCTTTAAAATGAAGGAAGAAAGCATTTTCATTGTAATATGGATCTCAAAACCTTAGTGCAAAGGCGAAAACAAACGACGATAGTTCTGACGGAAAATGGAATATAAAGTTACGACAGAAAATGTACGTACCCCTGCGCCGCGTTTAGTTTTTTGCTAATAACTTAAAAAGTGTGACGAGTAAGCTAATAGAAGTATAATATATTTTAAAAATTATACTAATACACATCTACACAAATTTTCATGTAAATTAAACGGCAAATAAACTGTTTATAAACAAATAAGCAAGTATAGGAGGAGCAGAAAGTGTTCGTACAGTTCAGGCTGAATTTGTGAAAAAACTGATATTCCCGTATTTTGTTTAGTTTCGCAAATAAACTACATTATACCATTCCAGAACTAAACACTTGGTTTATAATTATTGAAATTTAGCCACCAATAAATGTACTTCCGGCAATTTAGCGCCATCTCCGTCATTATCTGCTTGGTCATCATGGCGAACAGGAAACAAATGTCCAGTGATTTAAAAAACCGAATTATTGTATAATACAATCTCGTATGTCTCTTTCCGTTATTGCTACACAACTTAATGCGCCAAAATCTAGTGTTCAAAGCATAATTGTTAAGTTTAAGCTTACAGGATCAACTGCTAACCTCCCTCGTTCGGAACGCCCAACCAAAATTCCAGAGAGAACCAAGAGGAAGGTTCTCAGAGAAGTTAGTAGAAACCCTCGTTTAACACGTAATGACATACAGAAACTGGTAAGGTAAACTGAGGTTGAAGTAAGCACCTTTATACTTACGAACATGTTACGCTCTTCTGGGTTTAGAGCATGGCGTCGTCGTAGAACTCCATATTTAAAGTCTGTTCATTTAGAAGCACGATTGTTGTATGCTTGTTTGTTTGTTTGTTTTTGAATTTCGCACAAAGATTCTCGAGGGCTATCTGTGCTAGCCGTCCCAAATTTAGCAGTGTAATACTAGAGGGAAGGCAGCTAGTCATCACTATCCACCGCCAACTCATGAGTTAGTCTTTTACTAACGAATAGTAGGATTGACCGTCACATTATAACGGTTTGATGCTACCGAGATTCGAACCCGCGACCATCGGATTACGAGTCGAACGCCTTAACACGCTTGGCCATGTATTGCCATTTCAGGTATGCAAGAAAGCATGTAGATGAACCCTTTACATATTGGAAAAGTATTATTTGGTCAGACGAGGCTAAAATCGAGCTTTTCGGCCACAATGATGTTCGCTATATTTTCCTTAACACGGAGGAACGAAATCTTTCAAAGAATACCGTCCATACAGTTAAATACGGAGGTGGCTCTATCATGCTATGGGGTTCCTTCAGCTCTTCTTGTGTAGGCAGTTTTCACCGCGTCAAAAGAATCATGAAAAAAGAAGAGTACGTTGATATATTAGGCAATTATATGAAGAATGATGCTCAGAACTTGCGGCTTTGGCATCTTTGGATCTTCCAGCATGACAATGACCCTAAGTGTACATCAAAATGTGTGCAATCCTGTTTGCAGAGGAACCATATAAGTGTTCTGAAGTGGCCATCGCAGTCACCCAATCTCAACCCAATTGAAAACGTTTGGCATGAGTTAAAGACCAGAGTTCATCAGCGTCATCCGATAATCTTGCAAAAGTTAGAGGCCTTCTGTAAAGAAAAATAGAAGAAAATACCAGTCGAGTACTATAAAACGATCATGGAGGGTTATGAGGAGAGATTATGCCAAGTAATTCACCTGAAAGGGTACACATCTGACCATTAAAGTAGACGCACGAACACTTTATGTCCCTCCTATGTTTAGTTATTTGTTTATAAAGAGTATACATAAAAATTTATTTAGATGTGTGTTGGTATTATATTTATAATATATCATGCTTTCATTATCCTAATTATGATACTTTGTAAGTTATGAGGAAAAACTACTCACGACGCAGTGGTACGAACTCTTTCTGCCGTAACTGTAACATTGTAATATCAAAAAGTATGTATTGAAAACCAAATGCTCATAATGATTGTAGCCTATACACATAAAAAGTATTATTATTTACATTTCTTAAGAGAAACTAGTTTGATAGGTTGGGCAATGGAATAACAGACAATAACTGCTAGCTATGACAATTTCGGTACATGTTGTCCAACTTTGAGGGAAAGCAGCAGGGTAAGAAACAAAGGCGATGCCATTCTAACGAGTTTTTAATAATGGTATAGGTAGAGTATTTCGAAAAATTACTGGGGGGATTTGTTTCTTCTAACTTTGTATTTCAGAAACCAAAATGTCATTTATGATTCCACTTAAATTTATCTGTACTTAATCAAAAGTAAACAAGAATCACAAAGCTTCTCAATAATTTCTTTGTGCTCCAGTTTGAAGAGAATATCTTGCCCAGTTTTTTTGGTTATATCATAATCATAATACATGATGCAATGATAAATAAGTCATTAAAATTACTTTTACATCAGATATTTCTATAGTTATAATAAACACTCATTCCAAGTACTTTATATCCCAAGTATTTACATAGTTACGGTAAACAAAATATTACAGTTACTTTATACCCGAAGTATTTATGTAGTTACGACAAACAAAACATTTCAATTATTTTATGCCCCAAGTATTTATGTAATTACAATAAAGAAGTCATTCCAGTTACTTTATATCCCAAATATTTGTGTAGTTCTTGCTCAGTAGCACAGCGGCATGCGTATGGACTTACAACACTAGAAACCGGGTTTCGATACTTGTGGTGTATAGTAAACAAGATAGTCTATTTTGTACCTTTGTGCTTAAATTCAAACAAATAAAAAACTTAATAGAACTTGCATTATATAAAACAAATTTGGTACAAAGTGACTGTACGATAGAATTTTATAACGATAAAATTAGTGGGTCAATATTAGCGATGAGTAAAGCACAAAATTTTGTTTGTACAAATCTATGCTTAAAAAAAACGGAGGATTCAAATTTCTCAGGATGTATTTAGCCATTAGAAATGACAGTTGGCAATATGTCTGAACATATGAATTGTTCTTTGTAAAACATCACTGCAGTCGTGGCAATATAGCTGGCGTAACTTTAAGGTAATGTGATTTGAAAGTTGTAAAGAGAGAAAAGCATGCGTCACTAAGGCTTATCAAAAGCTTACAAACATATTTGAACAAAGGTTGTTGATGTAACTTGGAACACGTTATCATTCCTATTCTCTATGGAAAGTAATTCTGAATGAAGCAGTTTTTATTCAAGAGGGAACACCAACCCTCACTAAACGTACTATCAACACGTTGAGAGAGAAGCCTTCAGAAATTAATAATCTTAAACAAAAACTTCAAAATATGTGACTAACGTAATCTTTGTATCTTGACCTTGTTAGTTTTAGCTATGGAGCCATCTTAAACCTTTGATTTTTTGTGGAACGCCCTCTATCTCAAAAGACTTGAAATATGCATATTGTCATACAAAGTGCAAATATTAGAAGTCCTATGGTGCCATTCATCTGTACAGAACATTCTTCTTTCACAAAGAAAAGTGCTACTTGTTGGCTTCGTGTATTTCACGATCAGTGACCTCTGGAATTGTTTTTCACATCGTATCGTCATTTCAACTTTCAAATATTATAGCTCTCTTTTCTTTGTTTATGAATTGTAAACGTTATCAGGCAAGATAATTTTCTAACAACTCTCTCTTTATTAGATATTTTACGATCCAATTTGGTACACATATTTAAAGGAAATTTTCATCTATATTTTCTGTGGTTGATGGTAAAAGGTATGCGTACTTACAGAATCGTGTCCTAGTTTTCTTCAGAACAAAGGGTACAACCATACCTTGCAAGTTTTATGCCATGTTTTAAGTACCTCTTACTGCCACAAGAAACCTATAGGAACTTCATTTCCACTTGTTACTAACATGTAGTTAGATTTATGTAAAAATTACACGAAAATATTTTTTAATTTTGTCAAAAAAATTGAAAACAATAATATAAGCACTTAATTTAATTTCATTGGCTGAATAATTATATCACATCAAATCAAAGTAAAAAAGATCAGCCAGGTAGTTGAACTGAGAGCCAGGAACTACGTTAGTTGTTGGTTGTGGATCGAGACGTGATTCTTATTGGTTACGTTCTTTACTCCCACCTGTGGCGTTGTTATAGCCATGGTGGTCAAGATGACTATTTAGTTAAGAGTAGCATTGTTTAAAGCCGATGAATACTACTTACTGGATACCTTTCCTCTAGTTAATAATTTTGAATTGGAGAAATGATGTTGTTTAGCTCATTTATCGCATAAGATGCTGTTCATATTGAGAATTCTAAGATGAAACCAGTTCTTTGATCTTAATCGCTATTTGTTCAATAGAAATTAAATACAGAAACCCCGCAAGAGAACATCAACATCTTTAGTTTGATGTATACGTCATGATTTCACTTGTTGCTTTTTTTCGAGAAGTCGTTGAACCAAAAAGGAATTTTAACTTTTCAATACAATGTGAATATTTTACGTTTATTATAATTCTAGTTTAATTTCTTAAACTTTTCTCTTGTACATGTTTCGCAAATGTGTGAAAAACATTATGGAAAAACCTAAGCTCACTCTTCTCTAGCTAAGCTGAAAATAGTTCACATAATCTTATACAAAAATTATTATTACAAGCTATACAATCACTATTTGTGACTTTGCACCATGTAGTTTTAGTTTGATGGCTAAGATTATTTTGTAGCAAACTAAATTCCTCTTCTATTGTTACTTCGACTTACAAGAAGGAGAGAGAATCTTGATATTGAAAGACAAAACGCCGATAAGCGGATGGCATTGGAGAAATTTTTCAAACGTTCTGAAAAATTTTTAGAATGGAAAAGAAAATCGATAAAATAATTTCATGAAAGTGATTTTTTCTTCACCCCAGCCGTATCGACATAACGTAGGGATACTATTTAATCAAGTAAGAAGATACTTTCAAAAATTCGAAGAATTATATTCCCAAGCTCTAGGCGTCATTTTCTTATGGAAACGGGACAGAGATTTTTTTTACATGTACTTTTTCCAAGCTGTATTGACGTTGAAGGCTCGGCTTCCCAACATATTTCAATTAATTTCTTGTCAACAAAGGCTTTAAAGTATCGAATGCCGTTTGAGTAATACTAGCTATATTATTCTAAAGTTTAAAGCATTGCAGACAGACGTACTTTTTATTTTGATATTTTTTAAATAATATTCGTTGAATTATTCAGAGTTTAAAGTTTTGAATACAGACATACAGTTCATTCTGATGTCGCTCAAATAATACTGATTGAATTATTTCAACGTTAACTTTGTTTATCACATGGTGCTTTCATGAAATAATACTTCCCATATCTATATCCCCAGGTGGATCAGCGGTAAGTTTAAGGATTTATAATAGTCAAACTTGAGGTTTGATTCTCCTTGACGGGCCGAACGCAGGTAGTCCACTATGAGGATTTTTTATGTATTTATTTTATGCGCTTCCATAAAAATATGAAAGTAGTTACCTTGAAGAAAACATCAGAACGAAGTATAGTTTCTGACACAAAAGTTTAATACGCTACTTAAAACTATGTGGAACCTTCAGCTAGTAGATGGCATTGCGTCCGATTACACTTTATAAGAAGATCCGAAACTTAAAATTCAAAATAAGAACTAATCAAGGAGACGACTTTTGAAAAGCAAATCAAGTAGTCAAGCGGTGCCAAAAAAAGACTCTCCAAGTAGTTGATAAAATAGATGACTACTTAATATGACCATTAAATATGAGTCATTTTTATCATTGTGTAGTCGGAAAATAGTCAGGTGATGGTGGCAGGCAATAAATTTGATTGTTCTATGATAGTCGTTAAGAATTTTGTCAGGTAGTCATTCTGACCAATGCTGACTACCTGTAAACCACTACAGAGTAGCCATGACATAGTCAGTGTGATCCTATTCGTCCAACGAGCGATAGTCATTATGGCCATCCATTAACAATGGACTGTTCTCATTACGACTATCCAACGACCATGGAAGATAAGTCATGTTGACCTGGTCCTGACCACCTCTGCAATGACACTGCTAGACAAAGAGACCATCGTCAGTCAGACCATCAGTAGTCAACCCCGCTGCCATCTGATGATTCAACCTAAGTCCCAGTAACCTGCTACAATTCTGAAAAATATAAAATGCATTTTAGCAGCACAATTTTTATTCCAAACTGAACACAAGTGTACATCAATATACGTGTTCCAAAATAAAATTCAAAATGCAGCAACAATTTGAAAATAAACAACTGAACTTTACAGTTGTTTTTTGAAAATTCACCCTGGATCAAATACATATGACAAGTTACTATTACCATATTTAATATAACCTTATGACTTTGAACACTTTCCTCTTTCTTTACCTTTGGACGTTTTGAAAGATTTCTCGCTGTTATGTTTTTTGACATTCGAGAGATCAAGCAACTGAAAAACACATCTGTCTGCATCTTTATCAAATTTGGTAATTTTTCTGGACTCATCATAGAGTTTCAAAACAACTCTTTTAACAAAGTTTTCTTGAGTTTTGTTCGAAATGCAAAGTTGAAGATATAAAAACTCTCTACATACATAGTGAATGCTTCTACAAACCCTTCAGTGGCCCAAATATCAAAGCCATCAACGTATAGTTTGAATTCCTGATCACAAAACTCAGAAATTGAACCACATTGAATGTATATACCACTCTCAGTATGTTTCCTAACTTCAATACCCACCAAGACACATTCACTTTCTATTAAAAGCAAAGGGATACCAAGAATGGCAATACTAGATGTAACATCAGGCATGTGTGAGGACTGTTTCATAAGAAATACTAACAATGGATTATTTTCTGGTGATATGTTTCTGTCTTGCATGTGAGAATTTACTGAGTCCTTCCATTGAGAGAGAAAGTTGGACACACCTTTCTCTGCTTCATTTCTTAGCCGCTTAAATTCGTTCAATAGCTGTCCTGGTGATGCCCCAAGGAAAGGATAATGCTCTATAAGTTCATTGATGGGAGTGTTGTCAATGACCAGTTTCCTACAATCATGCAGAGTTTTGTCCATAAGCAAGTTCACTTTACAAAGATCACCCTTTTCTCTGCAATGCAGACGAGTTTTCATCCATTCCTTGTGTTTTTCGGTTGAAGTTTCATCCTCCCCAACTGGCTTTTCACACAAGTATTGCTTTAATCCATATAGCCTCTGTTCTGCGATGTGGTTTGGAGACGGGGTTTCATCTGTTGCAGTTTTCGTCTTTTTCTTTCTTTCTTGGACTAAAGGCAATGATGAATCTTTCCACTTTCTATTATTCTGAAATTTCTGACGAAGCCTCAACCTCCACAGCTCCTGCAATTAGAATTGACAGAAAAAGTTTCATTGAGAATGAATAACAAACCTGCCCTGATATAACTATAATTATTTTAAACAGTACTTCTTTTAAACCACTTTTGACATTTTTCTGATTTAATCTGCGAAACTAAAAGTCATATACATTCTGGTTCATAAATCAGTTGTACGAGTTCATCTTGACAATGCATTCTCTTTAGCGTCAAATTAGTTGAGTCATGTTGTTACATCTTATACGAACAAAACAAATGTTTCAAAGTATCAAAAAGTATTTTCCACAGCCTCTTCTTGGTAGATATATGTACTTGTGTGTATTTTAAAAAATATAACTTCTCACAAAATATTTACTTGTTTCTTCACAATTATTATGCAACACAAAAATGTTATTTAATTTATTTTGTAACTAATGAACATATTTCTTGCAGAATACATTTACATCCTTACAAGTGGGGTTTTGGTCATTCATGTTATGCACTTTAGGACGAACTGTATTGGGCTCATTGGCTTTTTGGCTCATAAAGTGATGAAAATATATTTCATAACAAACATAACATAATGCACATGTGGATAGGACTTAACGAACACCTTGAAGTGTTATATTTGGGGCATCTGACAGCTGAGGGTAGCGCTTAAATATTTCAACCACTACTTGGTCATATTGCGTTGAAGTGGGACATTTGGAAAATAGAGGTTGAGCAGGCTATCAAGTACAGATGAAGACATCTGAAAAGATATAATTACACACTTGTAATCCGAAATGGTACACATGGTATTAACTGTACAGCACTTGAAAGGTATAGTTGGAAACCTCAGTGTAGACTGCATCCAGTAAATGGAAGCAACCTTCTTTCTCAACAGGTTTTCTTTGCGACAACAGCAAAGTAGTAAATCTAGGCAGAATTGACTAATTTTCCAGCTTAAAGGGTACCGGCCAAGACTTGAATGCCAATATGCTGACCAAAGAAAATATCAAATAGTTCAAAACACTTACAAATTAGGGTTGACTGATTGCAATTAAATACTAACTAAGGCCTAATTGTCTCAAGTGAAAAATGAAAGTATTTCTCCAACAGATTGAAAGATCTGTTTGACACTCATTAGGACATATTCTACCATGGTGATATGGACTGAATTTGTTCAGTACTAGGACCAGATGAAGATGCACTCTGCTTGCTTAAAGGCACTTCAGGGTTCGGTGGATTCTGGTCAAAAATAGATTTTTAACGGGTCGAAATTTGTAATAAAAAATTAACAACATTAATTGTGCTATATTCAATAATGTATATTGAACAATTTTACTTCTTTTCTTCGGAATAAAGTTTCCACAGTGTGATTTCCAATGACTACATAAATGATTATAATAACTTAAATTTAAATGGGTTGCGCATTCTTACAAACGACTTACCACAACAGCTATATCTTTCAATCAGAGGCCCCAGCATTAGAAACCAGAGAAACGCGCAACTTTGCTCATGGTTTTGGAATGTCAGACATTTGAATATCTACCCAGTCCTGCCAGTATTCCATGTACACTTGAGCTGACAACTTGGTAGCATCTACGTCCAGATTTAGGTTGTCAGAAATCCCAGATCATCCACTGACATCACAATTTTTTTGTTGTAGGTAATGTGGTAGGACAAAGCCATCTCTCTGGACTCTAAAAGTATGGTACTGATAAAAAATGATGTATACGTATACACATGCAGAAAATTTGTCATTGAAGAACGACTACAAAACACCAAAAAGATATATTAAAGTCCCATAAATTTAACATCAGCAGGACTGGTATATATCAGCTAAATAAGTAATTTGGTTTTCCCTAACAAATAGTAGCTTTTAAAAGGTGAAAGAAAATATAAGTAGTTTGACATCAATAGATGGTGATGATAGTGGTGATTTTGGTGCAAATATGCATGATACATATTAATATGACACAAGTTCTTTCCGTTTGAATAAACTGATGAAATATGTCACAAAAAAGCAGAAACAAATTCACTTAAAATATGTCAAATCTTTTGATGACATTTTTCACTGGAAGATAAACACCAAGTTACATAAAATAGGTTAAAATATATTACTGATTACAGAATTCTGTTTAAAATTTGTCATCATTCGGTTGCCACGAACGTAGTGATGTAGGAGGATTATATTTTTACCTTTGTTTACATAACAAGGCAATGGGCAATGATCATAAAGAATTGGAATGCTCAGGATTCATACCTTTTCATTAGCTCTACCATATAAACATGAAGATGCCTGCGATAATCAACAGCTTGGAATCTTTGACAATACAAAAAGGTTTTCCCAAAGAACAAAACAACAGATCATTGAAGAAAATTGAAGACTGTCGAATTCATATCTACTGACAACCATTGTCCCTGTGTTGTTTGTGAGGTTGTTGACTGTACAACCTGATGCTTTAGTGATAAAATCGCCTGCCCCAACAAATGCACTGACAAGGTTTTGCACTTCTCCGAGTGAACTCACAGGCAATCTAACAGGATTAGTTAGGTCAAAGGCATCTATTCCAAGTAATCCATTGGTTTCCAAATATGAACAGAGTTTATACTGGTGTCTCATTGCCATAGTTTTGGCTAGATTCCTCCTGTTTTTGGTACGTCTTGCAACATCAACAAAAAAGTATGTTTGGCATCATATCTCATGGTCCACACATTCTTCAGTGGATCAAATCTACAGGTCATCTTTGGGTAATGCAAATTAAAATGTCCCTTTGGCTTGAGAGTTCTATTTGGAAATTATTTTTCATAAAGAGAATGGAACTGTTATATCACATCATTTAAGATTTCAATGCTTGCATATGACATTGATGGACACATTATCAATTCTACTATATCCAGCAGAACCAACATTTGTTGTTGCCTTCTAACACTGCATCACCCACCAACAATGGAAATAGCTTTAAGAAACGCCAAACTTACACAGATTTTTGCTTAATGTGTGTGCCCCCAGTGGCTCAGCGGTATGTCTGCGGACTTACACGCTAAAATCCGGGTTTCGATACCCGTGGTGGGCAGAGCACAGATAGTCCATTGTGTAGCTTTGTGCTTAATTCAAAACAAGAACAACAACAACAGCTTAATCTGTACAGACTTTCAAAATAACAATCTCAGGCCTATTGATTTTACCAGTTTCTTTGTAATGGAACTCCTTCACTCTGCCTGCAAGGTACTAAAGGCTGAAGTATCCAGACAAGAAATATTGATCTATAAGTGAAACTAAAATTTCCGACACCAAGCCAGATTAAAAAAGGTCATGTAAGGTGGTGGAGCATTTGTCACATGAAATTGCTGCAGAACGCTCAGGGACGATCTTTTTTTAACCCCATATATACTTTACAAAGTCGGTTCAGTTTCAACCACTGCAACTTGGTAATTATAAGACGCAATAGCTCTCTATGGACATTTTGAAATATCAGTCAACTTTCTTAAATAATCCCGAGTTACCATGCATAATCTACATGATCTGAGACCAGAAAATGATTCAAGAAACCCTCCAATAGCATGGCTTTCTAAATTATCTGCAACAACAACAAGAGGTGCACCTCTGAATATGAATGTTCCCTCTGGTTTGACAATGTCAATACCAATGTTTTAAAAAACAGATAGTTCTTCAATCAAAGGTTCCGTCACCGTATTTAGACCCATGTTTTTTTACATTTTGGCTCTTCACCAAGATTACTAAAAATATACAATGAAGCTGACATCTCAAAGTAGGTTCACTATTGCCTAACTGATAGAAGAAAGCAGCATATTTATAAGCAGTAGCTCGTATTCCAGCCTGGTTCACAGCTGTAAACTCATCAAAATAGAGAATGATTTGAAGGGCAAGGGGAGTTTCTTTCCAAAATGGATAGTTTTTAAATGTTCACCATCAACGACATCTCTAAGACAATCATCAGCTGACTGGCGAGGATAAACAACCTGGCTAAAAATATCATTAATGTTTAAGCAAACACTTCAGAGAATCTAATAAAAAAACATACTGCATCACCATATCATACTCAACAGGTTTAACTAATGCCAAATTATCTTCAAATTAGGACTGGAAAGTATTGTTGTCAGTAAAACATTCAATCATGGAATGAAAGTCAAGGCTTTCTTTCTTGCAAGCTTCCATCACTGCAACTATGCTATTCCTAAAATCCCCCTCACTGATCAAGGTTCTTTTTATGATTTGGAATAAATATTCATCTTTGGCAGCCATAATAGAATAGGACACATTTTAAAAATTACTTGTAGTTTTGTAAGCAATTTTTGTTCATTTTCACGCAGCTGCAGAACTGTTTTAGCTAAGGTTCTTCGCTTATCTGTGACAACCATCTCCTTATTACAATCAACTGCCTCATCACTGTCAGAGTTTTTATACCACTGTTCCATAAAGTACTCGGCACATTCACCATCTGCTTCATTATCATGCAAAAGTTTATCAAACTTTACAGTGTCTGTTAATAAATATCATGCAAGACATGCATTTAAATGTCACGGGTTTTTATTCTGGAACGTAAAATTTATAATTTATTTCACTAAATTTAATGATAAATTTCAATAATAACAACTGGCAAATGTCGGTCGCTTGCAAATCGACGGTGTATTCTCGGACTTGCCCTCAATTTAGCGAAAAAGAACGTACTTCAAAATGCAAATTTTTGTCACAACACCCCCTCCTCACGGTGGTAACCAAAAACATTCATTAGCCAGACCTCAACCTCACTAACATATTCACCAAGTTAGACAAAAATCTGAAAGGAATTGTGGACTGTAGAGTAAACACAAAGAAATCTCTGCAGACATATACCCATGCTGATGCGTGATCCATAGCATCCCCCGATTTTCGTAAGGGTATACAATTTTTATTATTTTAACTACACAACTCGGCTGGTCATGACTCGATGCAATATCCCCCAGATCCTACATTTCTCCCACCAGTATTGATTATGAGAGAGACCCAAAGTATGAGAAAGTTCCCTGTGAGCAAAGAAGGGAGAGGGGATTGGGGGAATATTTTGCAGAATCACAAAATTTCTATTTATTGTGTACGGCCTGGCGCTGGCTCTTATCTCTCACCAGTCGATTTCAAAGTATACAGTTTAAAAATTTAAATACATTTTGTACCTAAAGAGATTTTTAGATAGTTTGAAATATTAAATTAAAAACATACATTAAACACAATACATGTTTCACTTTTTCGCTGTTTTCAAATGATTTGTGTTGCCGCCCCCATCTGTAACTCCATTGTTGGCTGTGTCAGTGGATCTCGCCATAACGCACGCGTCGCATAAAGTGTGTAGCTTTGGCATTTAGCTCTGTTGATGTATTAAAAATAAGGATTTATTATTTACATATTATCGTGTGTCATCTTTCATTGTCAAAAATTTATAAAATAATAACAGACGGCGTCCATTTTAATGAGTATACAACTTTCATCTGTGTAGTGGTGGCCGTAACAAATCTTTTTAGCAGCGGTGTAGTTGACGCTAAATTTAACAGAGCAGCAACATGGATCAATGCGGGGTTTTGATTCCACCACACGATATGCATTCAAGATACCAGATATGTGCATTTGTGATGTTAAGACTGGGAAAAGTTTTCGATTTCATACCTTTTTCAAAGCATTACCTAATTATAAACATTTCTACTCTACTACAACTAGACTACAGTTGTACAGACCTACACAATGTAACGGGCAACCATCCTTGTCTACACATAACGAGTTGTACAAAAACATACGAATGGATTCACTTCAGCTAATCTAGAAAGTTAAACATTCGTATTCTTATATTGTTTTATTCAAACACAGTTTAAAGGAAATAAGGCATAGACGATTAATATTTACCTGGATTTCTTCTTTCCGTCATCTGCGTGGTTACATGGCAATTGTGCAATGACAGTACAAGTTACGGTTATTACAAATTCTATAAACGTCATATGTAATTCTCCAATGTGCGATGAAATATTGCCCTCTTTGGGTTTATGGTGTCATCCCTACCTTTCGCTGCCGCTAAGGAGTGAACCGTGCCATTTTTACTACCCCCTGTGTGTGTATTGTTATATGTGAGCCCCTAAATGCCCCTCTCGATCACCTTGAGAAATAGTCAACCTCTCTCCACAAATAACACCTACAGCCCTTCCTTGAAACAAGGAACTCCCGCCTTCAGATAAACTCGACCTGGTACATCCCTCTGGAGAATAAATAGTCTCGCTCACATCTAATGTAGCTGCTTTCCATTTGTACTCGATTTGCACTGCGGACCACTAGACGTAGACGAATCGGATGCATTTTCCGGACGTGTAGTGTCAAGCGCGAGTGTTAACCACGTGGAGAAAGCTTATTTCAGTCATAACCTAGATTGTTGTGGATTGTAATAATAAATGTATTTATTAATGGATTTAAAATTCTAATATTCCAACACACGCACACAACAATATAAAAACACAATTGTCAAATAAAACAGTGAAGAAATAGTAGTGATCGATAAATAAGGTTTATTTTGTGTGAAAGAAATTTATTCCTCCTCCCAAATAAAAGTAGATAAATAAATTCTAGCAATGTTTAACCCTGGTCACGTTTGAGTTGTTGTATTTGTTGAACAAAATGCATCTATACAGTCATTTGTTTGAACTGCGCCTTAATGCTATAAGAAACATCAAGAGTGTCAGTTCACTAGTTAATGCTGACTATGGTGTTGGTCTTTTTGACCACAAAGTTGTCCTTAAACTAGCAGAGCAATGCTGCTATGAAGTAGTCAACATGACTAGGAAGTGATTGGTCAAATAGACTGGGACATGGTCATTCTGACTAGGAAGTAGACAAACTGACTAATCGCTTAAATTACCTAAGAGTCAGTCAAACTGACGAGTAATAGATCATCGCTACTACTTAAAAATCAATTTCATACGCACGACTGCAAAATGATAGTCATCTTGCTTATTGATACATTTTAGATAGTCAATTTTACAGCGACCACAAAAGCAGAAAATAGACGTGACTCTTCCCAGGTAGTCGTAATGAACAACTTTCAATTAGAATGTAAACAACAGTCTTGCACCAAAGTTTCCATTGAAAACAACTTGTCGCAAAATCATCATGTCCAAAGCTCATCACTTCCTTCTATGTGCTATCTATAATACGAGTACGACTTCATAAGGCTTTATCTAAACTTTGAACTTCACAATAAATCATCAGTATTGCTTGCATCCACAAATAACCAAATTATTTAAAAAGCACTTTAAAGACTTATATTGTGTTATATGTTTTGAAACTAAGGGAATCCAATATAATTATCTTTTGTATTACTTTCAAAATACACGCTCCTCAGGGGCACGTCTGCGGATTTACAACGCTATACACCAGCTTTTGATACTCGTAATAAGTAGAGTATAGATACTTAGCTCATTGTGTAGCTTTGTGCTTAACTTCAAACAAAAATCAAATCCCACAATACTGAATAAAAATATAAAAAACATATTTTGCACTGCTTTTGTAATTGTCAAACTTTACCGAGATTTATTTACCGTATATTATCCGCCATTTTATATAATGACAGTTCAAATTATATCAGCATATCAGCTCAAAAATTAAACTTTCTTTTAGAAATCTTTTAATCTGTGGTTCTGTCACAGTTTTCAATGAATAGGGTACTTGGTACTTACAATCCAAGAGGTCCATCAGCGACATTAGGGCTAAACAGCTAGATCAATTAACATTTTCTAACCAAAGGAACATACACCCCTTACATGACTACTTTAAACCCAATATTGGAATTGACTCTCACAATTCCAACGCCCACACAATTAATGAAGTGAAACATGTTTGACAGGATATTTTATTTCGAATTATGGACTTTTAGTTTTATATCTCAATACAATAACCACTGAAATAAGTTATCTTAATTTTTATTTGTAAGATTAGACTACATTTTAAACGAAAACCAAGCCCAAAATAGTAAAGTTAAGTTATATCACCAATAAAACTTTACATATGTTTATAAAGGCAAACTTTTTTACGTTCTCTACTTTACCATTTATCATTTGGAGCTTGACTAAAATAGAAGGTCAGAAAGATTTTGTTACCTCTTCAGTGACTTATACCACTAAAATTTTGGTTTTGATACCTACAGTAGGTAGGGAAGGTAACATATTTGTGTAGCTCAAATAATTACAGATTATGTCCGATAATGTTGTAATAGCACAGTGCTATCGACTTGTATTTTCACTTCAAGATCTGTAGTAAAATATTAATAAACTTGCTAATTTTCGTACTTTTCACGTGTTGAAGAAAAATAAACATTTTATAACAATTTTTTTTGTATAAAATAATAAACAGATTATTCTGATGTGCTATCTCTCCTTTGCTATACAGAATAGTAAAGCACCTCATTTATGCCCCCCACCAAGTAGTAGGATATCGTTTAGTCTATGAATTTACAGTGCTAGAATTAGAAGTTCAATTCTCCTCGTGAAACAAATATACTGATATGGCTATGCTATAAAAAACACGCGCTACTTCTTTACAAATTGTTATTTAGATTAAAATATTTGGAATTTTATACAAATTTAGCAACTCAGCTAAAGTTCTCCTTTAACGCTACCAATAATTCATTCACAAAATCCTTGTACCCCGGTGGACGCAGCAGATAGCTCGATGCTGCTTTGCTATAAAAAAAACACATAAAAACCTAAAATCCTGTTTTATTTAAGTTACAAAATTCTTTGACAGCATATACTTAGATAAAATAAATGCAGAGCTTTTATTTATTTAAATTTGCGAGGAGAAAAATCCTTCTTTTGAAGCATGTAATAAGTTTCAGAGGAAAGACAGTAGGCTATTAGAAAGCTTAGACTAACATTAACTATTGGATTTGTGAATTCCAATCCTAAAACTCGTATTAGAAAGGCTTAGCATTAAATGAGGCAGGTTTACATTTTAGTGCCGTATGTGACTGTTGGCGAGATAAAACAATTAATAACACTTCTTTTCAATTACAATTACAAGAAGTTAATCTATATTTTACAGCTGGAGGGTTTATTCTTAGCAAATAAAATTTCTGTGGGCACGTTGCAGAAGATAAAGCTGTTAGCAATATGTGTATAAACTAGCTTGAATTACTTCAACTTTAAAGCTCTCGATTTGATACAGTAATTATTACCTTTTTCTATTTCCTATATCATAGTCGTATACAAATATACTTTGAAAAACGTAATTAAATCTTGAATACCATAGTCTTTAATGTCCATATCCATGAAACATATGTTTGTAAAATTTCTTGTAAATAATAATATAGAGGTAAAGCCTAAAATCCGTAGAACTACTATAATCAGTAGTATCACTTTGATGCCCCTGCTGTAGAAATCCAAGCTTCTATGGTCAATGAGCTCCATGGAATCATCTTCTGCAGCTGCCTGGTTTTGAAAGGGTTTATTGCTCAAAAAGTTGTCAAAGTGCCTAAAAAAAATGACAATCTGTTTGAGGAATAAGGTGAATGAGGAAGAACCTCGATTTCCAATTCATCATCCTTGACATGTCTCATAACGCCGATTTTGTCGATCTTCAGTCAGCTCATACAGAATCCATTTATCCAAGTTTTTCGTCTTTCCAATTGCACTCAAATAGTTGGCAATGCTTGACTTGCTTGTGCGTAGCTTTTCTGGAAGCTCACGTACTGTTGTGCGAGGATCCGTTTTAATTGCTTCCCTTAATGCGTTTTTCATCTAAGGATGGCTTCCTTCTACTACTTTCGCGGTCTTCAAGAGTTTCATCTCCATGTCGAAACCTTAGGAGCCAACGTTGAACTGTACGTTCAGTTACAGATCCATGGTTAATGTTCCTGTAGCTATTCGTCCAAGTTTGAAGTCATAAAGGAAAATCATACCAAATTCCTTCTTGCCCATGGTGCCTTAAGAGTCGCGAAACAGCATACAAGTCAGACACCTTGTAAGCAACAACATTAATGATGAGTTACTTAATATTCAGCTTCTAAATATCATTGTAAGACTTCCGACATTTATTTCTGGACAACATAATATAATTTAACATTTCACCTGACATTCTAAGTCCTTAAAGAACTTTAGAATATGAAATTCTTCTTATAGTTTTATCTATGGTAAATCATGAGAAATTGTAGTGTTGTTTGTTCAAATATTATTATGTCTTATAGGATATAGTTTAGCAGTGGTTGATCTTAGAAATAAAATCTTCGTTTTTCAGTGCACAGTGTTCTGCTGAACGTACTGTTTTACTTACGCTTAAATAAGTTTCACTGAAATAATAATTGGTTTGATGAATAATAATTCATCTTTGAAAAATTGGAGAAAAATAAAAGTGAAATTTCTCTGTTCAGCTTAAAAACATTTTCTGTACCAAAAAAGGCTAGGCTGCCAGGTCAGAAACCCCTGCATTTTGAGCATAACCTTCCGTAATTTTGAATTGTAAACCAAAGAGAATAATGTCAAGCCTAAGCCAGGTTACTCTTAATCCAATTAACTGTTAACTTTTATCATACTTTGGTAGACTAAAGTACAAAACAGGTTTGGCAACACTACAAACCGTATCCGCAATACTTTGTTTCTCAATTCAATATCTTACTTATCAGTTCACGCTCATGCCCAAAATCTAAAATACTACAGATTTTCGAAACTAACATAAATAATGAAAATACTTGATTTTTTTTTTAATTAGAAAAATTCAGCACTGGCCAAAGCATAGGCTCTCTTTCCACCAATTATGGAGTCCCGTCGCAACACGATTGTCATGGCGGGAACTGTATATCTTCAGACGTACAACGCTAGATATCGAGTTTTGATACCCCTGGTGGGCGTAGTATTCCCCCACTAGTAGCACAGCACTATGTCTGCGGACTTACAACGTTGGAATCCAGGTTTCGATACAATTAGTGGGCAAAGCACAGATGGCCCACTGTATAGCTTTGTGCTTACCTTCAAACAATAATAACTTGTCATTGCGACTGAACATGAAAGATTCATAACTTATATAAAGTCACTCTAGCATCCTACTGATAACTGTAATTATTTGCCAATATATCCATACTTTTTCAAGCTTAGTCATCCAAATGAAACTTATTTATCAAATAACGTAATATATGAGTCATTACTATAGAAGATAGGTTGTTGAAGATGAGAATATAAGTTTCGTTTGATCATTAATTTGTTTCGATCAATGTTAAAATCCAACTATCTATATAGTTATTTTATCTCAAATATCTTGCGTTTGCGAAGCGAAATAGTTTTTCCAAAAGGTGTAACATGTAACACCTCGTGTTAATCTTGTGATTTTGAAAAAACAAAAATCTTTATTTTAAATGATTTATCAATATTTGTTTTATAAAATATAACTATAAATACGTCAAATCTTTAGTGTTACGTGTTCTAAATGTTGTGTTACTAATTACTATTCTCGCTACTGCTAATTAGCAAGTAGTATGCTGTGATGCATTGCAAGAGTGGCTGTGAAAAATCAACTTGTCAGTGTTCAAACCTTTACAATTTTAATTTAGTTATTTTGTACGATGATTTTTAATGCACAATAATGAGCAAATATATCACTAGAGTAACACAACCCCGAAGAAGTGCGTAAAAATAAACTACGATTAGAAAAGCAGTCTTTTTTAAATAAAACAAATGCATCTAAACCATTGCTTTAAATATAATTTCGTGTCTTTTAAAGTTATTATTTTCTCAGCCAGATGCCTTTGATGTCTGAGGTTTCGCGTAAACACGCGTTTCAACATGCGTCCATTACAAAATCAGCCGCTGAAAATAGTATTAAGTATTAATGACGACGTTACTCAACTTTCAGTGAAAAATACTCAACTATTAAACAGGTTAAGACCATTCGCATTACTTTATACCTGTCTAGATTTTTGGGCAAAATACCTAGTTGATTTTGCTGTAGGTTAATATGAACAAATGGACAGATTTACTCTTTGTCTACAATCGTCAAATACCTGTTTTGCTTATTGTCAAGGTTTTGATGGTCCTAACTAGTAAAAAGGAAGGCTTTGCGTAATACTCCAAGAATAATTAAGCTTTTCAAAAGAAGTCTTTGTTCGAATATTCTATTAGAGTTTTGAATAAACTTTTGTGCGTTCTCTTATTACGAACTACCATCGTGGTTCATGATAATTGTGTTCAGTAGCCTAAAGCTTGGTATAACTAAATTGAGTGTATATATACAATTGTTAAGATTAAATATTATTTCACTAGTGTTTCATATCAATTTGTTCATTATTCTCGCTAACATATCAGTTGAACTCTCTGTTTCTGAAAATGATAAAACATTTTATAATAAGTTTTTGTTCATAGTATACAACTTGTTTAAGCCACTATGTTTTTCTAAATTTTAATAATAGGTTATGATACTTCTAGAAATAAATGTTCGCAATTTTTTATCGTTCTTGTGTGTTTGTTTTGATATTTTTTAAATTTGTATCGTACAATTGTGTAATTTATAAGCGTGCACTATGTTTTCTACCTCTTTATTAATATGGCCTGGCATTCGACTCGTAATCTCAGGGTAGCGGGTTCGAATACCCGTCATACCAAACATGATCATCATTTCAACCGTGAGGGCGATATAATGTTATGGTCAATCCCGTTATTTGTTGGTTAAAAAGTAACCCAAGATTTAGCGGTGGGTGGTGATGACTAGCTGCCATCCCTCTAGTCTTACACTGTAAAATTAGGGACGGCTAGCGCAGATAGCTCTCTTGTAGCTTTGCGCGAAATTCAAAAACAAACAAACTTTTTTACTACATAGATTTTTAAAAATATTGTATTAGCGTAGGTATGTGCATATTCTATATATAACATATTCATCAAGAAGTTTATTGAATTTAATACATCAAGCTGTATATTATTTTCTCTAATGTACCTTGAGTAACATCTTTTATTTAGCTGCGAGAAATATAGTTGAAGGGTTACACGCAGTGTTAGACGTTAGAAAGTTGTTTGTTCTTTTCTGTTCACAGTCTATAACCTGAACTGATGCACAATATTTTACACTTGAGACAACAGTTCATTTTAATAGGTAAAGTACACGTTATCAACGTATTAAAAAACAAACTTATTGGTAAAGCATGTGGACAAATGGTTACAATGGTTAGCGTGCAGGCTGGAAATGTAAAGCTTCAAAGTGTCAAATTGTGAGTTGCGATAAGTCAATTTACACTTTCCAAACTTTCGGTTTTGAGGATATTATAACTTTTACAGCAAGAGCTACTGGTTGATTCATCTGGTCACATATTCTGAATTATTGATTGCCTTCCTTGAAATTTATTATCATTTCCCTGACCATTTAGCTCATGTGTGCTAAGATGAAAGACATCAATTACTAAAACAAAAACTTATTAAACATTACATTTCAATCAACTCTAAAAATCTGTTTTGCTACATGATATGTGTATGGTCAATTACAATATTTCTGCCATAGCAACGTGAGTAAACTTCTCTACAAAAACCTTTACTGACTTTCAAACGGCTCCCCGCTAGTACAGCGGTATGTCTCCGGATTTACATCGCTGAAATCAGGTTTTCGATTTTCCTCGGTGGGCTGAGCAGATATTCCTTTGTGGCTTTGCTATACAAAAAAAACACACACAGAGACTTTGGAATGATTAGCGCAGAAAGATAATTACGGTAAGTAATTAAATATAGATAACTTTATTATTGTTAAGCACAAAATCTACACGGTGGGTTATTTGTGCTCTACCTTCCATGGGTAGTGAAACCCTATATTTAGCGTAAAAAGGCTTCCGAATTAGGGCTGAGCCACCAAAAAATTGACCTGTTGTACCTGTTTATTTGAATAAATCTTTACTTCTTTCATTCATACACGACCAAGTTTCATTATTTTACAGAAATTGTAACACATAATGCAGTTTAGTTGGGTTTTTGTTTCTAACTTTATCGCCAAAATGTCATTGTTTTAGATGCCTAGTGTAGAACGACCAATTTCCTGGTAAGTTTTCTAGTGAAATGAATATTCGTTTTTAAGATAAATTTAGAAGGATAAAAAAGTTTCGTCGAAGAACGTGAGATACTGTGAATCTGAGGCTCCGCAATTCGCGTACTTTTGCTACAAAGAACAATCGATTTCATTATAAGTGTGATTGTAAAAGTCTCGCTATTTGATTAGAGTAGTCCAAGAATTAAAGGCGGTTTCTGGTGACTAACTGCCATTCACAGGTTTTTTAATGTCCAAAACAAATAAACATAATATGAAATTCTCTCATTTAAAAGTAACGATGTATCTAAGTCCTAATAAGTTCTTTTTATGAACTTTATATTAGTGGTAAATATTTCACAACGGACTTCTGGTGCAAGTCTTGAAGAACCAGCTTGATATTTAGGAGAATCCCAATTTCTCGTTTTGTTTTTCTTCAGCCAAAGGATTATTACGGTTTCCTGAGGATCGAAGTAAAATGTTCTCTCTGTCGTAAAAACATTTATCGCTGTAGGTTTTCTTACTAAACTATTTTCAGTTATCGAACAATTTTTACTTCTTTCTGTAATCAGTTCTATAGAAACGATCTCCGACCTTTCCGCTAGAGTTTATCATCTGATAACACTGGGGAACACTCATTTTCTTGCATTTAAAAAAAGACCTTTCTATAGTCAATTTGAGTGTGTTGATTTCAAATCTGAAGTCGGTTTTTGTCTGCAAGCTACAGATTTTATGCAGTTTCTTTCCAATGTCTTTATCGTCCAATGAAGGCAAGCCTTTGAAAACTGGAACAGGAACTTCTTCAGTGTGGAGCAGGCCAAATAGCTGAGGGAATGTTCGGATACGTAATCTTATGTCGGTTTTTCTTCCCAACACCCGTTGTGTTTACCATTCAGAAATAACAGTCAGTTACATGGTTGGTGGGTTCGCGTCAAATCATTGGAACACCAAAAGGCAGACCATTGCGTATTCCTTTGGTCTAGTCTCGAAGCATTTCCTCACAATTGTGGCACACAACATAAGGAGCCCATTGCTTAACTTGATCACCAAGATGAACTTCAAAATATGCCTTGTAGGCACGCTTGACGACCGAGGATATATAACGTCTCTGACGATTGAGTGTGTAGCATCCACATATGTAGCAGAAGGCATCAGGCTTGTTTCTGCAATGATATCTATTTTTGGAAGCCGTTTTTGATCTGAAACAAAAGAAGAATGATCAAAATATTAGAAGCTATCTATATATATGGACGTGAAAATGCTTATACATGGTTTACACAAGTTCACATTTGTACAATTTCATTAACCTCAAATTACATACAAACTAGAGCTTGTAGAGAAAAACTAATTTCAGATTTGAAATCAGCGCCTAAAACTCCTTCAGAATCAGTTACAATATCCAATGCAACTCAAAGTTACTGAAAAAGTGTTCCCCAGGTGTTGCCGGTGGATGAAGGTACGTTTTCTCGGCTACTTGTTATATTTGAACACTGAATGAAGTAATTTCAGCTAATCCTTTATCTGTTTTTGATTTTCCATTAGCAAAGACTTTGAAGTGTTCCAGGGCTTTTATGCTGAATTAAATTTTCGATTGTTCTGACAAAAGCATTACTTATAATGATTTGATACTTTAAAATGCAAATCAGAGTGAAGTAACTCAATATTTTGTTAAATAATATATGTAGATATACAGGGTGGTCGCTAGAAAAGCGGAAAATTTAAGGGTCAGATGAGATCATGAATAAAATGCGTGCTTACTCATTTCTATTTTGATTTCTTTACATCATGAATAAAATGCATGATTTTAATATCATTTTGAGCATCTATGAGTGTCATATAACATATGCCTTTAAGAAACTTTGTAAAAGTTATTCTTTGTAAAAATAAATAGCTGTTTGACAAATTTTCCGCTTTTCTAGCGACCACCCTGTATGATAAAGTGCCCGTGGATGTTGGCATATATTATTTTATACAAACATAAATTAAAATAAGTTTAGTAAGAAGTTCTTATGATTACACTTATATTTATAAACTATATAATACAGCAAACAAAGCAAGTCAAAAATATAATTACTTTAACCTTGGTTGTACTTTGCGGTCTACAAGCTCATTAGTGTCTTCTTTGTAGTTCATACACAAAACAGCATACTGAAAATAATTATTATTACTGATGAAGAATCAATCATAAATTATTCATTTAGGTAAAAAACGGTGTTCGTAAAAAAGAGTAAAAATGTTTCTAACCTAATACTGGTATATGGAATTTATTTCTTTTACTTACGAATACCAGAACCCATCTTATTGACAAGCTACGGTTTTTCCTTTAATAGATTGTTCAAGAAAATTATTAATTATAAATTGTAGTTGATCGGTCGGCGACTGCCAATTGTAGAAACGCGAGAGTAGAAAACGACGTTTTGTGAAAAAAAACATAAATCCAGGAAAATAGTTAACGGTCTTGTACCGGAACCATAGACACAGAGAAAGAGTTAGCGTCTTGTTCAAGAAGTTAGTAACCCAAAAAACGTAAAGAACGATCTTGTACAGAAAGTGCAAACAGATGAAATAGTAGACTGTCTTTTAAAGGAAATATACACTAGATATATTTTATATACTATAAATGTCAGGTAAGCGAATGAGTAACAAGTACTTCAGATTGGCAAAATCACAAGATTAGCGTTTAATTTATTAAGCGAAGGCGTAGAAGGCCTTGATATTTTATATATTTTAAAATACTTTCATGCAGTAAAAAAGAAACTTATTTTATATTTAAAAGCTATAAATGTCAGATCTTGTTGCAAATGAACATAAATAAGTGACGGTGTAATCCCACTATTCGGTCACACCAGAGCAACCTAAAAGTTGGCGGTGCTTGTTGTTAAGCTGTGTCCTTTCTTCTAGTCTACAGTTTTACAATAAAAGACGGTTATACAATTGCTATATTTATTTTTCTCCTGAAAAGTTAATAAATCTATATCGAAAGGAATTCTTATGTAGCATATTTGTTTTTGAATTTCGCTCAAAGCTACTCAAGGGCTATCTGCGCTAGCCGTCCCTAATTTAACAGTGTAAAATTAAAGGAAAGGCAGCTAGTCATCACCACCTACCGCGAACTCTTGGGCTACTCTTATACCAACAAATAGTAGAATTGACCGTAACATTATAACGCCCCCACGGCTGAAAGGGTGAGCAGTTTTGGTACAACGGGGATTCGATCCCGCGACTCTCATATTACGAGTCGAGTGCCTTAACCCACCTGGCAAAAAGTAAAAAGTAAGAAAAGTATTTTTAAATATTTTCTAAACAAAACTTTCTAAAGTTGTTTCAGTTTTTCTTATTATTATGTTTCTTTCTTTGTGTAAAACATCCGTATTTAATGCTTATGATACGAACTAAAATAGTAACTTTGTGATTCAACTTTTGAACTTCACCATAATGAAAACAAGGATTTTTCCAATTAGAATGAAATAATAATGTTTATGGTTGTGAGGAAATCAATAACTGGAAGTTAAACAGCGTCTTTTGCACAGAAGCTTAATGAAATTATAAATCTGAAGTGAACTACAGTTTTTTCTATTGTTAATACTAATTGAACGTTCTTGAGGTTAGGCGTAAAGTGTCATATAATTTTAACATTAAAATTTGTTATTGACTTCAAACTGTTTGCAGTAAATCTCATGGTCAGAAATATGTGAAGAAGGTTCATGGTTGCGTTGAAGATAAAGTGCCATTTTATTCTTGTGAAAGTCAACCCAGATTTAATTCACTGAGCCAATAGATTTCTTTGCCATAATTTTAAATATAAATTTGTGTGAAAAACCTAAAAGGAGCAGAGGCTTAAGGCAGTAAGATAAAAGATATTTTCACTTAGTACGACAGTATTCATTTTTCATTCATAAATATTATTGTGCAAACCAAACTATACATAATATAAAAACCTGATTTCCACATGTGCTTTCAAAAACAATAAAACGTTATAGCTCTTAATACAGAATATCATAATAGTATATTGAGATTTAATGAAAGAAACTTATTAAAATAGTGTTCAATGTAGTTTAGTGACTTAGTTATCTCGAAATATATCTGCACTCGTATACGGTTTACTACAATAATCAATTCTAAGTAGAACTACTTGCACTTCTTTTAATTTCTCTATGGATCGGTGGACTTATGAAACTAAAAGTTAGATTGCAATACCCTCCATGAAAAGATCACATGGACCCCATTCTATGGCTTTATGCTTTATAATAATAGAATAAAATAGATTATGTCATCAAATGAACTATATCGAAACATTTTATAACTCTTTGTTTTAATTATTTTGATTAAAAATCTCCTAAACTCATATTAAATTCAGTACACAATATTTTCAAACCTACGACCTTTTTGTGTATGGTAGTCTCCTGAAACAGTTTCGAAAATTCAGTATTAATGAGCGACTTGTTTATTCAGCTGATGGTACATAGGTAGAACACAGGCCTTCAGTCTGACTTCATAAGCATAGTATGATCGTCCTTACGTGTACATAACACTGGGCGAATTGTCGCTTCCATGATGTTGTAGTTGCTGGAGTCAGTTACAACAAAAAAATTCCCAGAACTTTGAACCTATTTTGTTTTGGTGTTATTGACTGGTTAAAATGAGAGTCCAATACATTTATGCAGTTTATAGCATTACTAATTTGTTAATGTTTAAGTCCAATATTTTAAGAAATTTATAACGTTACTGATTGTTTGACGAATAAATTAAACAATTTAAGCAATTTAGTCCAATAATAAGATAATCTTACGCAATAATTATCTACGGTTATATATAAGAACAGAACCGAATAATGACTAAACAAATGTTGTTATTATTATAAAGCAAATATAAACTGTCGACAAATTTAAATTCATTTGATTTAATTATTATTATTCAATTGAAAATATGTAAATATAATGTTAAAGTAAAAAACAGTGAATTTTACATTCACAATATTATGTACCAATAATACAGGGTGGTCGCTAGAAAAGCGGAAAATTTGAGGGTCAGATGAGATCATGAATAAAATGTGTGCTTACTCATTTCTATTTTGATTTCTTTACATCATGAATAAAATGCTCGGACGACATTTTGAGCATCTATAAGTGTAATATAACATATGCCTTTAAAAAACTTTGTAAAAGTTATTCTTTGTAAAAATAAATAGCTGTTTGACAAATTTTCCGCTTTTCTAGCGACCACCCTGTATTAGTTGATTAATTTCGATCTTTAATAATAAATAGGTTGTTGTTGTTTTTATATCCATATTATAAGCACCTGTATTGTTATACATTTTTATGAAAAATGTCAGATCTATTAAATCAATCTAAGGTATTCTAGCAGCTTCCATATTGATTAGATATAAAAATAATGACAAATTATCAGTTTTCAAGTCCAGACGTGCTTATTTGATGCTTAGTTGTTAATTAAATACACAAAATAAAAACGATAACACTGTGTTAACGGAAGAACAACAAGAAAAACAAGCACTATTACGGCCAAAAATATCACTAATATGAATGTTTCTGACTGATGAAACAATTTTTTCATTCTTATCAATATAATTGGATCAATGTATTTAAGTAACTATATTCTTACTGTGTAAGGTTGTAGCTTTGATTTATTTATGTATAATGTTTTAATCAGAAATTAATAATAATGAACGAGTACAGCTGCTAAGACAAAAATAATAAAAAAACAGGCGTTAAATTCCATATCGTACCTGATCACATATTGTCGATAGCTCCACAATGCAATTTCCTTCGAAAAATTCTCCATTGTAAAGCTGTCATCCTCAAAGTATACCGCTTTTTCCTGCATGCTTTCCATTAGCTATCTAGTGTCATGATAACAGTTTAAATAGTCCCTACTTACAGGGCTTCATAGGCGGTTAGTTCGATAACTTGAAGTAGCACGAGTACACGTTAATTCTCCAGTTTCTTGAAGTGTGTGACGACTGATTGGAACGTACGTCTGGAAGCCTTATCTTGGTGGAATTATATTCTTCCCCAAAGCGAATGGTCTTCAATAGCTTTAAATTATTTAGTTAATGCCAAATAATCTCAAAATGTAGTTCTAGAATTTCTTGTTCCACTGTGACTTTATATTAATAGTGGTAGTCACGTGACTTATATATTCAAAATCTTTATGATACAAAGTACTCTAGTAGTCACCCTGTATACAATTGTATCTATCACACAAAAACAAGAAAATAGAAGAAAAAAAATTTGAATTCGAAACCGGTCACTTTGTAGGAAATTGTAAGGCAAGTTAGATAGCCAATACCATTTTTAAAATGTTATTTATATTGTAAACTAGTAAACCTTTGTATTCTGAATGTGAAACAATCTCGTATAAACCTACAACAGTTAAACTAGCAAATGTTTGAGAACAGGTGGATTTGTATCTGTCAGTTAGTAATACGTTCAATGCTGTCGGTTCAGTGTCTAATAGTTTTCGATTCATTTACTATTTCCACCAGAACTTTAAACTATTTTTTCTCTTTCAAATACTTCATAAGTTTTTGAAAGATAACGAGGCTAGAGTTTTATATCGATACATCATTATCAGTTCTTTAAGCAGACAAGTGTGGTGGCGTTCAAGCTGTCTTCATGAATTTCTAGTTACAATACTTAATCTTTCTTTATGGATTTGAGTGGAGTATCAAAGTTTGGGGTGGCCCATTGTTAGATTGTAGGCTATTTGTCTCAATAAACAACCCATGTCGTTCCTTGTCTTTACTAGTAGACCATAGTGCGTAAAAATCTTACACAATCACTTCAAACTTCTAAAGTGGGTTTTCGGAGAAGATGCGTTAATGTCCAAAATACACCGGCACGAGATGGTGGGTACAGTAAGCAGACATCAAGTTTCGTAGCATAGAGTGTGAAAGTAAATAACTACTTCTAGGTTCTTAGTGATGTATTGTTTTCATAACCTGGTACAAAAATAAGGTACCCCCGTAACAAGTAAATTGTTGTTAAAAGTTTTTTTAAGAAAATTGGATGAAACATTTCAGCATTTGAGTAGGAGTGGAAGCAAGAGCATCTCTCAAATAAAATATATTTGTTCGTTTAAGGAACAAAAAGTGATTTTGTCTGTATATACCACCCTAACCATCCAGCTTATTTAGTGGACCTATCAATTAGATATGTTAGGAAATGAGAAATTGTTTACACAGGTTTTCGTCTTGAATATCATTAAACGATCCTGGACAGGTAGAAATGTATCCATAATAATGCCTTTTCTATATATATAAGCTGTTTTTATTCAAGTGTTAATACTCCAAACAAACGTTAAGTGGATCATTTATACGACGAGTATGTTATACTTTGAAAATTTTAGCATATTTTGTATTGAAAAGTGAGTGTTTATATATATGTGGTCACTCAAAACAAACCGAAACAGAACACAAAAGCAACATTAATTTAAAAATACTTCCCAAAGCAGAGGGAATATAAAGTGTGCCCTGGACTTTGGAGCCGACTGGAGAACATATCCTAAATTGAAGTGGAATACACCGTATATTAGGCTTAACCACCATTTATCAGTCTCACGTGAAAAATAATAATAATCAATTAAATAAAATCATAAAAAATGTACATAAAGTTTGGAGAGTGAGATGTGTGTGGTCAAACCCACAATGTCCTACCCCTATCTCACATTTTACAACATGCTCACTGTTGTGGGAAGGTGACTGTTTTCTAAAGTAAAATAAAAACAAAATAGAGTACAGGAGAAGCAAGATATTAAAGCAGCAATGTAACTTAATTAGCAGTACGCTGGATGAAATATACGAGTACAAAGTTATAAAAGCTCAACCATGTTATCAAAACTAACTGGTAAAATTCTCTCAGTGAATCTATTACCACATCCCTTCGTCTCAAACGTTTACGAAGTCACAGCATGTAGTCTGAATAATTACTAATGAAACTCCTTACTTTCGAAAATAACTAGAAATAACGTATAAAAGACATTGACTAGAGTAGTTAATAATGTATTTACTTCAACATAGAATAAAAGAAGTACTTTTATCAGCATATTATGTTGTCTTTTCTTTCTAAAAGTAAACACTTGCAACTATTAAAGGCATAAACAAAGAATGTTTACAACACTAAGAGGAAAACACCAAATATATAGCGTCTTTTGTTGAGTTTATTTTGAGGTTTTCTTTCATGCTTAAAATATTCATGTTAAATTGTATTTGAAACAAAACTCCAATTATTTTCTTCTCTGACATATTTAATTTTTACTGGTAGTGGTATGCCAATCCATTTGTTACATATTCCCATATTAGATCAAAACAACCTAAAACATTACTGAAGGCATACATGTAAGTTTGAACACTCTCAGTGCAGAGTTCTTAACAGTTTATCATAAATAATTTCAAAAATAGGGTAAATTATCTATTTTGTACTGTAAAATCTTAGTAATTAAAAGCGATGTTTGTTTAAACTGTTCGGTACATGATCTACAGACTAAAAAACTGTCACCATTCTCTTGGGTCCTTCTCTTCCCAAATAAAAGAATAAGGAATGTCTTAGAGATATACTAGATCATCTATTTGTTAAGAATTTTACAATGGCAGTATTGTAAATGCTAATATAGTTCCCTCTAGTTGGTCTTTAAAATCATAACTCGCATTGTTATTGGCTAAAGAATAAGAACGGAAAATACAGAACAAGAATATAACGTGCTCTCTCAACTATGTAATCTTCTAGTTTAAATTAATACAGAATGAAACAAAGATTAGTCAGCATCAGTTGAAAATCATTAGTATATATAAATACCTTAGTTAAAGTGTAGTGTGGCTTTAAATTAAATCGTTTTAATGTAATACTTTTAATTCTGCAATTATATCTTCTTATTCAACGGAATTGGTCAGAATTATTTTTGAGTACATTATTAAACCGTAGTTTTACTTCGTATTTTACTACAATTTATGCTATTAAATGGCTCTGTTTGATGATGTAAATTGTAGCAGAATACGAAGCAAAACTACGGTATAATAATTTATTAAAAAGTAATGTAATATGAATTAGCTTATTTCCAGTTGTCAAGAATACGGCAATTTCACTACATAACAAAGCCATTTCATCTCCTCACCCCTTATGAGTGCCACTGGGGGCCATTTTGCTTGCGTTTCGCTGTTTAAAAGTAAAAATTCATAAGGAAATAATTACCTCATACCGGCTGCGGTTGCAGCTCTGACAAACGTTCTGGAGGAATTGATAGAAACAATAAAATAAAGAAGAAAAGAAATACTAAAGCTTCGAAACTCTATTGTTGTTGTTTACAATAGAATAAAATGCACTTTAAACAAACGTATCATTATGACAAAGTATTCGTGTTTCATAGCTTTAACATTTTTTATTCTTTATATCATTATTTCTATGAATTCTTAAAAAAATATATATTTTACATATATTTTACCCCATTTTGATCAATAACATTGTTTATTTGTTTTAGTTACAGTTATTGTAAAGTTGTATCATTCATTCTGCTAGTGCAATTCGAATATTCTCATAAACGAAAATATAATTAGCCAGTACTTGCATTCGACTATTAAAATTCTGGCCAATTAGAAAATGTATCGACGAAGAATAAAAGAAATGAAGATGGATATGAACATTTATTCATTTAATTCAGCCAACATCAGCCAAACCTACCTGTCGAACTTTTTTTAAAAAAAAAGATAGAAGAGAATTGTCTTTCTTTAAACGTTGTTCGTTTTTTTCATAACTGCTATATTTATTCTATTTTATTTTTAAGGAAAACTTTTCCATAATATTATAAGTTTATCAAGATACAAGGTAACATGTAATATCAAAAATTTGATAAATCAAAAAAACTAAACCCAGTATCCCCGAGTGCATTTCAAAGACATATCTTCCATTGTTGGAGTGAAGAAAGATTTGCTTTCCGATTGTGTCTGCACTTTTAGGATCTTTATGTTTGAAGAGAGTGTTACTGTATTCATTCAATACTTCATCATACACATTTTTACACGCATTTTTAGATGTGTTATCAGGTTATTTGTTTATCAATTAAAAAGCAGCTGTCATAATAGACAAGAAACTATAAAAAAGGAGAGGAAAAATAATTTTCTGAAATTCTGGCAAACCATCGACTATCGTGTTTAAAAGTGCTGATATTTATGTCAGATATATTACATTTACAAACAATGCTCACTAAACGTTTCATATATACTTATTTTTACTACTTTCAACAAAGGTATTTTTAGTATTTAACACTGCATTGTACCATGTATTTCAATCATATCAAATACATTTATATTATCCAGTACTAAATCACGCCACATATTTCAATTAAATAATCCACATCACATTACCCTGTCGTATGTGAACCACGTAAATAATCAATACACAATATTGTATTGTACTACTGTTTTTAGTTTTGTTAATCCATGAATAGTTTGTTATTCTCTACCCACATATACTTTTTCATTCTCTTTTTATACTATGCACTATTCTATGAATGTGTAAATCTCAGAAAAGTTAAGTCTTATCATCTCAGTTACTGCGCTGATTCACTCTAAATTCACTAATTTCAAAAGGTTAAGCTTACATGCCTTACTTTTATATTACGATTCGAACCCAAACATACCATATATTTCATCGCTTTTCCTACATATAAACTCTTACTATTAACGTATTTCTATATCTCACGATGACATGGTTAGGTGGCTAGGGCGCTTGACTCATAATCAAAAGGTCGCAAATTCGAATCCCTGTCACACCAAACATACTCGTCATTTCAGCCGTGGGGCATTACAATACGACGGTCACTCCCACTATTCATTAGTAAAAAGCAGCCCAAGAGATGACGGTAGGTGGTGCTGACTAGCTGACGTCCCTCTAGTCTTACACTGCTAAATTAGGGACAGCCAGCGCAGATAGCCCTCGTTTAGCTTTGCACGAAATTCAAAACCAAACAAATCTTACCATGTTAGGCTATCAGCAGATCAAAACTGTAATATCAACAACAAAATTATATATGTTTTCTTATCTTATTTTTCCAGTGTACTATTCAAATTATTATTTATACGTGCATTTAGTATCATTAAATTTACTCTCTTAGGATAATGATTAATCTTATTTTTGTCCCTAGTGGTGATATAGAAAAAGTCTCTGCTGCTGTACACTGGGAAGAATGTATTTGTCTCTGAAAGAAAGGCTTAGCGCTATTACATGGCGTCACATATAAAACATTTTCATCACATAATGTGTTATCAGTAGATGTACAAAACATCTGACATATTAAAACTACTAAAAATGCAGAATAATTGTTTATTCATTTATGCTTGTTGCTCTGCTTTAATACAAAGGATGTTTATTTACGAGCAAAATATAAGTCGCATAGTACACATTTAATTACTTATTGTTCCTTGTAACATGCCTTCACCGAAATCCAGTAAGCTGAAAGTGCGTAGTGCACACTTAATTAACCATTATTATTTGTATCAAGCAACACGTAAGTTAGTAATCTATCCGCATTCTTAAAGTTGGGTACAAACACACTATACATAAACACACACATAAATGTATTTTTTCTGTTGATTCATGGTTTAATATTTTTTCTACAAAGACGCAATATGTACTTTATCGCTGTTGGTGTGTCATGAAAGTACCAATTAAATCTTACTATTCGATCAGACAAGAGTTATTCGACTGCTGATGATAAGGATTCTACCAGTTTGAAACTAAGGACAGTTGTAAATAAACAGTTCTTGTGAATCTACGTGAAATTATAAAACAAACTTTTTGAATGGATTTTTGTGTTTACATGGGTTTCAAATACATAGAACAGTATATTATAGTCTGTAAATACTAAACTATATAATTGGATCAATTTTTTTCCCACTTATCATTTCATCTACACATTAACAACATCCTTTATTTTAGGATATTTTAATATCAATTTTTCTCTCATGTGAACTGCTCTTCCTCAGCCCTTTATATTTTGATAACATCGAATCTAAGCATGATAACGTTATTTAGTTTCTACGCTTTCATCAGTGCTCGTAATATAAAAAAGGGGTCCAACTTTAAGTTACTTTTATATTCTTGTTGTTTACATGGTATGCCAGGGAAAAGTATCAGAATGTTCAAAGGACATATGAGATTTTAAGTTATTCATCTTTATCTGAAAGCTTAAAGCTGCAGGTTATTCTGTATAATGTTTTTTGTTCATTGTTATTCTTTTATTTCAGCAGTAATGAATAAAATTTGTATGTTTTGATTCATACCGTTGATAACGTTAGCAAAAAGTACACTCTACACACTACTATTCGAGTGTTATCTTCTTTTTCTGTCACCCGCTACTACCATCTGCTACCTATTCAAGTTTGAGTGGTATTACAGCATCAGCTGTACATTTTCCAGTTCTTAATTTTAATTAAATATTTAAACTGAATTAATGAAGAATTAACGCTATTTTGTATTTTAATTATTATTCCTATTTTTTATCTGTTATATTTATATCATATGTTTCAGTAATTTTGTCAATGAGCTCTCGCACTTCTCTTAAATTGGTGGCGAGAGTATTTATATGATGTAAAGAAAAGAAAAACCTTCTAATGACTCGGAAATTTCTGATGCAATTAATAAATCAACTCACTAATTGAAAACTCTGGTAGTTGTTATTGTTTCTAGAACAATTACTTTCGTCCTTACATTTAATGGTCCGGAGAGATGAGGAAAAGTAATCGGATAACCGAGAAAACTGAAATTTAAGAAATAACGAGTAGTACAATCAAATCTTAGTGTTTGAAATATTTAACAACCACAAACTTAATGTGTAAGATCAATATTCACTTGTAAATTGTTTTGACAGGCCTTAATAAAATGTTAAAAACTAGGATACGGTATCTTGAAGAAATATCCTTCAATCACTGCTTCATGTAACCAAACATTCATGACAATTATTCACATA
The DNA here is from genome assembly GCA_011833715.1 of Carcinoscorpius rotundicauda. Lineage (NCBI taxonomy): Eukaryota > Metazoa > Arthropoda > Merostomata > Xiphosura > Limulidae > Carcinoscorpius > Carcinoscorpius rotundicauda. The sequence goes on along the minus strand of CM022393.1, from coordinate 119,047,393 downwards.
GAAAATCCGTAATTCATTACTTTTAGCTGTTTATGGAACTTTAAAGTATATATATAAACTATAAATATATAAATTACGTCGTATTATTATATTTTACACCTATTGATGAAAAGCTAAGAGATAAACAACAACGCTTAGAAATCGAAAAAAATAAAAGTTCAGTCGCTGATTAGAAAAATCCTCTTTTTCTAAGATAAACTCATTGTTCATGACCTATATTTTATTCTGGAAAACAACGCTTTTAAAGGAATATTCGAATAGAGTAATATTTATAGGACTGAAAATTTCCATATCTTTCAAAATAAACCCTCGAAATTTGTTTTAAATATCCCGTACTGAAATATTCTACAAATATATATATATATATATATATATACACATAAGTAACTTGACAGAATACCCGCGAAAGTTTCGTAGCTGATGTGTCGTAAAGACTGCAAAATGAAAAGTGAAAAATCTCTTTGATATGGACTTCACTTGTGAATTCCACCAACTTCATAGTTAACTATGGAATCTCCATTTTGCGTATGCTGTACAGCTTGTACATTTTTTGGAAATCGTTTCATACCATCAAAACATCTTTAATTACATCAATACCTGATACACTTCTAAGAAATCTATGTATTCTAAAATGATAATCAAATTTATATTAACAATTTTTGTTCATTTTTTGAAGTTAATTTAATTTCACTTACTTAATGCCGTATATCAATTCCTTCTATGCAGTTCAGTCAACCAAACGAAATGCATTATTCTAAAATTTAAATTTCTATAAAAGTCGAAGTTCATTTTCAACTTTGCCCAAAATAATCACTTCGATACCTTGTATTCAAACATGGGTTTAGAAACACTTATGGGGACTCCTGTGTATTCAAACAGTAAGTAACATGGATATAATTAAAGCAACATGAAAAAACACAAGAGCGTTTAGTTCTACGTAAGCTGCAGCATTGAAGTATTTCAACGACAACGGATTAAAATAGTTTATGAGTATAAGGCTTGCTTTAAGAACATAAGTGAATTAATTTTGTAAAGTCCAAGTGTTTGAGATATTTTTGTTCTTCTAAGAACACAAAGAGTAATTTTCAATTTACTATAAATCGCTTAATCAAAATTATTTTCCTTTACTGTTGTACATGAAAATTAAAGAAAAAAAACAATTTCTGTAGTACAAGATGACTGAGCAATAACATTAAGATATCTCTCCATTTACGATAGAAAAATGTCAGTACAAAACAGTCACTTAAGGTTACATAAATCCAATATTAGTAAATAGAGCTACTTACATGATTTGTATAAAATATATCAAAAGCAGAAACCGTAAATTCCTATACTTAATGATCAACTATTGGCAAATAAAAATGAAAACTTATCGTATTAAACGGCATGGTTTATGTGCATTACGTAAAAAATATTTCTGTAAACCGATAAATAAAGGGCCAAGCATAAGTAAGTTATTAGTGTGCTTGTTTGTGAATCTGAGAGATCGTGGATCTCTACTTTGGGGATGCAGTGCATTAAAAGAGTAACAGTCAAATTCATTATTGGATTAGAATAACGAGTTGACGGTTGATACTATGGTCTAGCTCTATTTTCTCTATTCTATCTGTTGCAAATTAAAGATGGCTAGTTGTTACGTATTATAATCTATCTCGGACGAGTTCCCGATTTATTGTTACCTATTACGATTTCAAATAGCGAGAAAATTGAATTTTAATCTAGAAATTAATTAGATGTTGATATACATAGCACATTTATTATATTTTCCAACAAGAATGAGACACATAAAGTATACTCGTTTAACACCAATATATTTTATTATGTAAACAAAAATAATAAAATTTTAATAACGTTTACTACCAAAAGTTTTACAAACTTACAAATAGTATTAAGGGTTATATTTAACCTGGAACTGTATATTTTATAGACAGTTCACGTCAAGCAAATTAATTCTGAGTTCATAAATTAGCTAGCTCTCTATTCTTGGCTGGCTTCACGCCATTTACCAGCTGATTTAGGAATACTAACGCCGGAAATTAATTCACTGAGGTTACGCGGTTCGTAATACTCGAAATATTTAAACGTTTCTCTTCAGATATATGTAGTTTTCTGATTAATAAGCGCTTATCATAATTATAACCTTTGAGACTTATGCTAACTGTAGCAAACAAACAAAATTAAAATCACTCCTGGAGCTTCGAATTATAAATTTAAGGCAAGATTCTCGAAAGTTCAGTTGGCAACAATATTTTAATTACATTGTTTATTCTAACACTCTACAAATTTAGAGAATAAGCGTGAATTTCGCAATACACATTTAACAGTATAAATTACATACATGCATATATAATTATATATATATTTAACTAAAATAAACATCGACATTAACATAAATATATAACACTACAACCGTTAGACTTGTACATGTAGTTTTCTATAACCTTGGTTCAAATACGTGGAACAAGCTAATCTTTTTGATAAAATTACATATACTCACAAGTATATTTATCTTCAATGATTTTGTTCACCACTAATTAAAAATGTAAAATAAATGTAAACCCTTAGTTTAAATTTTGGATAAAATGAAAATCTTAAAGAAAAATTTTATGTTTTATATATATCATTTTCCCTTCTAATTCAATTGAGTTTTAAAAAGTACAAAATTATTTAGCTCTGTTTAATATGATTTTGGAAACTTTTAACTGAAATGTCATTTATAAAGATTGGTTGCTCTTCTCAACATTTGTTCTGAAATACGTAACGTTCGTATATGGGTCCATTTTTGCCTTTGGATCCGAATGTGGCCATTATTGATAATGAGCAATAATATTATTTTCTCTTCAAAGATCATAGAAACTTTCTAATAGATAGGAGTTAGAGATGTCATTGTATAGCTCATGCTGTAACACACTGGTAGTTTATCTAGATCTCAAAAGCCACGGTCACTAGCACTCTCGTTTATCAAAGTGAAACCATATATGCAAAAACGGCTTGTTTGGGTTGAACCTGACGATGACAAAAAAAGGTCGAAACGTTGTTCGCTCTTCTATGTAAAATATTTTCTCAACCCAAACAAGCCGTTTTGCATATATATTTCTCTACAAGTGGGTTTTCTCGACATCACTGATTATTATTTCATCAAAGTGAAACCATCATTATGTGACGTTTTGCTCAAGACAAATAACAAAATTTAATCAACCGAAATACTTTATCGAACTGAAGTAACTTTTGATTTCATCGACTCTGAAATGTTTTAATTAACTCTTAAATATAAATATCTGCAAAATATACATCTTACTCTTCTTTTATAAAATTTTGTTTGAGATAATACAGATATGACTACACAAAAATCATTTGAAATTACTGTTTCTTAATAAGTGGAAAATAAAAAAACAAACAAAAGGTATTGATTAAAATATATTATGAAAGTTTTAATAAAACTTAGTCATAAAAGACCGAAGGGAAACGCCAGAACAAGTTTTTATTCAATTCAAAATATTCCAACACTTAAAGAAGAAACAAAAATTTAAAAATATTAAAAATAAATTATCTTATTTTAATAGCTATGCTACTTTATGAAGCATGAAAAATAAGTTTCTGCAACTTCACAGAATTTTTGAAAATGAAAGAGGTCTCTGTAAACAAGATCATGATACAGCAAGATGCTCCTGTTTTGAATGTTTTCGTATTTACAAAAAAAAACAAATTTACTTTTCTTTTAGTTTTTAATCTTATTCTATGTGAAACAATAACATACAGTGTTAGGTAATTTCTATTTTAAAAAATTTAAAACAGTTAATAACCTGAGATTCTTTAAAATGGTTTAATCAAGAATTAACAAACAACACAGAGGTGATTCAGATTAATTTCATTAAGTTTTTACTGTATAAATGTGTTGTTTTGATTAAATTTATCAAAACTTAATAGTCTCGTTTTAAATTTTCACTGTTATAGCTATTAATTTTGAACATTCACTGTATTGATTTTCTAAACAAAAATAGAGCAAATGTTCAGTTTTACTCTGCAAGTACAGGCCTTCATTGATTTCTTCAAGAGTTAATAGAGCAAATGTTCAGTTTTACTCTACAAGTACGGGCCTTCATTGATTTCTTCAAGATTCAATAAATCAAATGTTCAGTTCTACTCTACAGATACCGGCCTTCATTAATTTACTCAAATTTAATAAAGGAGATTTAAATTCTTGCTGTATCGATATGAATTCTCATTTATTTCATCGCGCTTTCATAGACCATGTTGAAGTTTTCATTGTTATAGTTAAATGGATGTAATTGACTTCATTTAGGTTCAAGAGATCAGATGATATTCATTTTCAACATGTTTTATCTTACTTTCGAAGCAGGTAATTAACTACTACTACTTAATAAAAGGAAAATGTAATCAAAGGGGTTGTATTATTATTAACAGTTGACTGAAAAAAGGCTAAAACATAATTTTAAATAAAATTCACTAGAAAAAAAGTATAACCATTAAAATGTAATGGTACACAGTTTCATTTTTTCTGCTTTGAAGCAAGTTAGTTCATAATGCTGTTACTTTCGATTGTTTTTCTGCAAATATAGGTTTTAATTATCATCCCCATATTACTGTATTATTTTTATTTGTACTTTGTTTTTTATAGAATATATATATATATATAATTAATTACTGACATTGCATTACTTGTGAGAAATATTGAATACATTATTTGCACGTATACGTTAAAAAAGAAGTTTTGAAAGAAACATCGAAATCCTATACGTAGTTAGTGTAATTTGTAATTAGATGTGGCTAAGCCACCCGAACAAATGATTGCGAGCACCGCATACGCGAATGTTAATGTTACATTAACATTAATAACGCTAGAAGAATATATCTGTTACTCGAGTTAAAATGTGCTTTTTGTTTAAATCCATTATCCATTTTTATTTCTCTTTTAATAATCCAGAGTGCTGAAGTGATAATACGTTTTAGTAAATCATCTCGTACGAGACAGTAACAGGATTTTCGTCAGTAAATTATATACGCATGAAAGAAATGGTTCCTAAAATTTAAATTTCTTTTAAAGCAATGAGTTTGTGAAAGCTTAAAATACAAGTAAACATAGTATTAATTAACATAGTTATTGTATAGCAGACTCAGCGTTAACAGAAAAAGCTTACAGCAGAAGTAAAGTGTCAAGTAATTTATAAACTCCATGTACATTTTATATAAATTGTGTTATCAGCATTATTTATTCATAGTAACATAAACAAAATATTAAAACACTCTTGTCTTCTTTTACAATTTTCTGTGTTATTAATATATCCGAAGCTTAACATTTCCTAATTTTGTGTCGTTCCCTTTATGTTGGCTTAATGACGACCTACTGTAAGGATTTTTTTTTTTGTAAATTCATTGTCTATGAAAGGAATAAAGCAGTTAGGCTATTAATTTAATCACTAACAGTTGATCTTATCTATATTGCCTCTTACCACTTTTTAAATGCATGTAAGCTAATCTTTTACCACTTAAACACAATACGACGGACTTTGAAAACAAATAAACGAAAATATATAGCTGTTGTTACGTATTTTTTGATGTTTTAAGTTCTTCGTAGATTAAACGCAACAGAAAAACGCAGATAACAGCTTGTATAATTTATTACACTAAACTATTAACAAATATAACAGATATAACATGAATTATATAATAATAGTGACAGATATTAAGTCACAACATTCGAAATTAATTACAAAACAAAATAATATTAGTTCCAAACTTCAAAATAAATCACAATACAAAACGGTACTGGCCTGTATCTAATGTAATGATCTAAAATTAAAGTCTCAAATTCCAGTCTAGGGTGTGAATTTGGTCCCACGAAGAAATTCCGAAACAGTTCACAGTTCAATGAAATCGCCGTCTCTCAGCTCAAGCAGTAATTCAGATGTATCGTAGAGATTGACGAAATAAAATCACAACTTCCGTAGATCTAACTTCAATCACAAATCCAAGTTGAATATTCACAGCAAACACTTAATCTTTCTCAAATAACTAAAACTGATGCCTGAATCTCACTCTTATTCTTCGAATAAAACTAATGATTGAATTTATCTCTCGTCACCGTCTTTTATACCGATAGGCCTATTTCTCGAACAATCTCGCAATTTCCATACAACTCCAGAGCTATCCACGCATATCCGTTCTTGCACGAGACAACACGTCGAGACACGAAGTCACCAGCACTCATTAACAAACATATGATTGGTCTACTTAATTCAAGAAAGTTCTAAATATTACCCTAAATGAATAACAAAATATTAGTTTAAACTTCTAAACAATAATATCAATATGGAAAAATGAATAATAGAAATGAAAATTCAAACACAACACGACATGTTGTCGTTTACAAAATATTTACACATATACATAACACTGTTATTTGAATAATTTGTTTTTACAATATTACAATACTGCATTCAAAAGTTGTTTTTACATCTTATATTCGAAATAAGCATTTCCATGGCTGTAGAATTTGTTTTATACATGATTATTATCACCATTTACCGCTATTCAACACTTGTAAACCGATCAATTGATAGAAAGATAGATTTGTACAGTAGGGGAATAAAATCCAATGTTCCTTCACTGTACATCATTTACCAACTTAGAGTATGAAAAGAAAGTCACTTATATGTGTGTTTCTCTTTCACCAAAGGAAATTAGACATTTATACGAGAATAGCTTACTAGATTGTTTTTATCTGTCACTTGACACCTGACTGAGATTCTGGAGTCCAAGGTTCGGGTCACGATACCACTGATAAAGTTCTATACTTTTAGTTGTGGGTGCATTATAGAAGTGATAATGTATTCTGTTATTTGGCTTTAGTCCGAACATTGCTACTTTGATGGAGTGTGTTTCTTGTTGGCTATCTTCCCTCGGGTCAGAAATTCTGAAATAGTGCATCTAAACCTGAATATTCTAACATGAAGATTGTTCTGTGACTAACATAAAAATTGTTATGTGATTTAAATATAATATCCAACCTTCATTTACGTGTAATTACGAAGCAAATAGTTGGATAAAACACAAAAATGTTTTATAATTTATACTATGTTGTTCCTGAACGCATTATAAACGAATAAAACAAACGCTGATTATTTTTGAAAATATGTTCATAACGTAAGAGTAAACTGTCAAGTTTGAATGCATTGCTTAAATGACTTTGTTGTGTATTCATCACGTAAGAACAAACTATCATGTCTTAACGTACTGCTTAAGTAGGTTTCTGTGTTCATTACTTAAGACAACAGTTTAAGCAACTTTCATTTTTCATCTTGAATGAATTCTTTGTAAATGTTAAATTAGTTGTAAACCACATGAGCAAGTTAATGACCGGATGAAAAATACGTTTTTAGCACTATTTCCCCCCTTATTAAATTACACACTCAGTTTATTCAAGTTCCAAAGTATGTATTAAAAGGAAATCCAGTTTGGGCTCGCTTTTTTCTTTTTTGTTTAGCATCAGTAATGTCTTTATTATTAAAATCCTACTGCTCTTTAGGCCTTTTTCACGAATTGTTTTTGCGCATATGAAATTCTAAAGCATTGCGAATTCGTAACAACAATTACTAAGTTAATTTGACCATAACATTTGGATAGGTATTTGTTTATACGCATATCGAAACTAATTTTAACAAAAAAATGAGAGTTTAAAAACAATTTGGAATTAAAATCAGTTTCTCGAAGTTTAACATACGTCATGTGAATTATATAAGTATTACATATAATGATATCCGAAATGAAGAAATTAATAATAATCAAGAGATTCGTGAGATAGAAAGTTATATACTAAAGAATATTTTTGTAAAACATCAAGTTTGTCTGAAGTAAAAAAATTGCATTTTTATAAGCCTTGAAATGACAAACGCATACAAACGGCTTTTTGAGGAGAGAATTAGATTTGTGAACTTTTTTTGTGATGTTGGTTTTCCTCATTGTCAGTAGGCGAATAACGAAAATAATATCAGACAGGAAGAGCCGGACACTTTTTCAGTGAATGAATTTGAAACAACGCGGAGGGTTCTACTGTACGAACATAAGAAGAAACAGAATAGAAGGGAAGGAAAATAAGGACAGATCCTAACATTTAGACTGAAACACTGATAAGTAATTAAGAAACAGAATCTTGCTGAGACAAGTAAAGGCACATGGCGTTCAAAATCGAAGGCTTTCCTTTCACCGGTGAGATAAATTTTAATTTTATAGCGGAAATTTTATATCAACTCTATTAACATGTGTGAACTTAAGGAACAATATGTAACTGTATTAAGAAAGTCTTTTATATACTAAGAATAAATTGTATATTAAACTCCAAAATATGAAAATATAGATATCTCATGTATCACAATTCAGAGTAATTCAAATTGAAATACGATATTTATTTGTAAAAATAATACAAAATCTAATCTAAAACTACATAGAGTGAATAGAAAAAAGTCCCTCTTAAAAATGCTCTGAATTTGTTGCATATATTATTTGATAACAGAAAATTTATATGTGTTTTTTAAAACACACTTAGCGAGATCAGTTCAAATATTATCTTAAATCGTAATCTTAACACTGGCTTCCATAAATACCTGAGCTTTTCATGATTGTAGTTACATGTTATCATAACAAGTGTTGTGCACCTGCTGTAGTTTCTTAGATCTTATTTCAGGTAACCTGCAAAATAATCAAACAAGTTTTTCTGCATTGTGGAGTCGTTAAAAATGTATTAGAAATAAGATGATTAATGTTATAAAATATCCAGATCAATCACCTGATTCCAATCCAATTGTAAAGTTTGGGCTGAGTTAAATCGATTAATGAAAGATCGCAAGCCAAACACGGAAGACAAGCTTTTTAAAGTACTCAAAGAAGGATGGCGGTCAGGAATACCTACCTACATAAACTCATTGAAAGCATTCCAAGATGATAAAGCAGTACTGAATTCTAAGGGAATACCAATGAAATATTTAATTTTGAAACTGGTGTGATGGGGATTCGTATCCCCGATTACGAATCGAGTATCCTGACGATCTGACCATGCCGGTCCAAAACACTGTTAAAGATTTCTATAAAGGAAAACAATTTTAAAAAATAAAAACGTTTCTTCAAAAATAAAGTGTTCTTTGAAAGTATTCGTCTTCTTCTAGAAAGAGTACACTGAAAAGTCTCATGTAGAAAAATATTTTTTATTATAGATAGATTATACTGGGAAGTTTAATATGAAAATTTTATTTGTCTTGTAGAAAGAACACTGATAAGCTTCATTTGAAAATTTTCTTCTTTATTATAGAAGGAGTATATTGAGAAATTTTATATGATCATTTTCTTTTTTATTGAAAGAATATCCTGAGAAGTTTGATATGAATTTTTATAGAAGGAATAAACTAAACAGTTGAAGATGAAAATGTTTTTTTTATTGAAAGAGTACACTGAAAAGTTTGATAAAATAATTTATTCTTTGTTATAGAAAGCGTACACTGAGAAGTGTGATATGAAATTTTTTTATTGAAAGAGTACACTGAAATGTTTGACATGAAATGTCTTTTTATTGAAAGAGTACAGAGAAGTTTGATATGATTTTTTCTTTATAGAAAGAGTGCACTGTAAAATCTGATAGCATTTTTTTTCTTTTTCTTACAGAAAGAGTATACTGAAAACACTTATATAAAACTTTTATTTTTCTTATAGAAAGAGTGCACTGAGAACTCTGATACGTATTTCTTATTTTTTTAAAATCTAGCAAATGCTCTTAACTGTCCTTAAAATAAGTAATAAAATAGAACAAAGTATGTTCTCATAGGCTTTCCTTAAATCAATTTTGAAACAATCTATTCGCTTTTTGTTCCCATTTCTTGGCATTATTAGTTATTTTATTCCTGGAGGGAAAGCAGTAAGTTTACGAACTTACAATGCTAAAATTCGGGGTTCCATTTCCTGCGGTGTACACAGCAGGTTACCCAAGTAATTTTACTCTAAAAGAAAAAGAAATTAACTAATTATTTTTTATTTCTCATATTTTTCAGCAACTTGGTTTTAGCAGATAGGAAGATTATTCCAAACACTTAAGTTGCCATGATATCACTTTTTACGTGAGTTATTTTAGGGTCTTTTTTACTTATCGTTATAAGATCCCTTGTGATGTTAATTATTATGGGATCATTTTTACTAATTGTTGTAAGATATATTTTTATTGGGGGATTTATCACTAATAGGTAAATTTCAAGAGGTAAAACTTGCATAGCTATGTGCAGATCGGGTGAGGTGTATTCGCCGTAAACTCGGAACAGACATAATAATAGTTTCGAACAAAGTATCTATGATGTTCGTCACTAACACTGAAATAGTGGTTTACAATATAAACTGTGTGTATATATATTACGATGTCTCATGTTGACATTTCCTTGAAATAATCAAATAGAACATCTAAAATAGTATCATATATTAAAGTTAATGTGATTATTTCAATTTTTGCTTAACAGTAACAGTAATATAGTGATCAAATACATTCTGTTTTTTATTTTTCATTTTGAATGATATAAAAAATTAAAATTGATACTAGACTTTCATTCAAATATTATTTTAATAAAAATACATAAAATAATTATCTTAAATAATATACAAAAAAGAGAACAACGGTAAGAAGATGCAAACTCCTCCATGTATTCTTCAATCCAGGAGGTTAAAACACACAAAATTTATTGTTTCTCACAACGAAACTAACAGTAGTGAAAGACCACATACACTAAAAACACAACAAGAAATCTTGCATTCACCGTTTGCATTATTCATTGGAAAACAGTAACAAAAAGCATTCTTCCAAACATCTGTATTCAAGATAACTGCTTCCCGTCCTTCAGAACAAAATCGAATTTTAGTATCTGATATCAGATCCCTGTATGCCACAGTTTCAAACTTCCAAGAACCCAACTTCCGTTGGTGCTGGTTAATGACAAAAACCAGTAAGATGTTGGAGAAATACGGTGGCTTTATATGGGGTAGGAAAAATAAGATTAAACTGTATTTCATGATGAATAATCTCCTGTTTATTATCCACTATCAACTGATTCCACAAAAAATCAACGTCATATATTTTTCCACTATTTTAAGTCTTACATCTCATGCATTGATTAGAATTACGTATGGTTGAGGAATTTAAACGTTTTATATTTTTTATTTAACAACATTTATTTATCTTTTTTACTTTTCCTATCTTATATATATAACTGCTCTTGTATTTGTATTCTGAAATTTTTAGGTTTACATGCCTTTGAGTCGCTGATTCTTTCTTTTATTTTTTTTATGGGTATCTTTATTCCTGCAAACAATTAATGTGCAATCAGGTTCAGGATATTATGATTTCAAGCATTTTATCTCTTCTTACACGGCAGATTATTATCTGCTTAGGTGTATAATTGAATATACAGACTATATTTAAGGTAATACGCAATTATTTACGGCTAATTGCTTTTTGTAAACATTTAATTTTATTTGTATATGTTTTTTCTTTGTGCGTTTTTCGATTACATTTCAAGATATGATATATATATATATTATTAAAGTCTAAATCACTTAAAAACTGAATAGAGATAGTAAATAAACTTAAAGTATATAAATTACTTTATCACGTCGTTTAATGTTCTGGTTCTTTGATTAACTTTGTGAAACAATAAAAATAGTTATTTTAGAAATTTTGTTAAACTCATTTATCATCAAGAGTCCACGCCACACTTGCTTTACTTTTTACTTTTCTAAGAGTATTTAATTTCCAGAATAAACTGACACCTGAGTTGTTAACTAATTGATTTAAATCCCTTGGTCAATTTGCAAATTGTTAACTTTATACTCAAAGCTACAATCTGGGCTATCTCCTCGATATACTACGAGGATCTAACCTCGGATATGTGTGTTGTAATTTGATAAAAATTAGCGTTGACCAGCCCAAGGATATAGTGAAATCAAGTGGTAATATTGACATAGTACTGCTATTAGATACGAAAAAGAAAGTGTATTCGAGTTTAATAAGCAGTAAAATAAATGTGGCTTTAAGCATCAGAAAGCTCGTATTATTTTCTTGTGTGATTTGGCATAAGGTGTGGCATTTATATCTTGAAGAAATCAATGGTAAATTTATTTTCAACACTCAAGTTTAATGAAAATAGAAAACTCTTACATTATTTGACATTAAATCATAAAGAAATGTACTTGTCAACATTATTTCGAATATTTTATAAATGAACTCTTCCGAGTATAATACTTAAATTTTTACGATAAATGTTTCGTAAAGTGATCATCAATGCACGAAACGTCATTTTGCTATTGTTTGTTTTGGAATTTCGCACAAAGCTACTCGAGGGCTATCTGTGCTAGCCGTCCCTAATTTAGCAGTGTAAGACTAGAGAGAAGGCAACTAGTCATCACCACCACCGCCAACTCTTGGGCTACTATTTTACCAACGAATAGTGGGATTGACCGTCACATTATACACCCCCACGGCTGGGAGGGCGAACACGTTTAGCGCGACGAAATAACGTTAAATGAAAAAAAATCCCAAAATCACATAAAAGAGATAAATTAGTTTGTAAACGGTCGATTTTTATTCCTCTGCCGTTATGGATGCGCTTTAGAACTGAGTTCCTAAAATGGGGGGTATACAGAATTAACATGATTGTATGGTATTAAAATTAACTACTTTTTCATTACACCAGTTTCTACTACAAGGTGGAGTAGGACCACTTGAGAAGAATGTTCAATGAGATCACTGATTATTTAGATATATAATTAACAGTAATCAGCAGAAAGTAATCCTTTCGCATTATTCGTTAATCTTTACAACTATGTTTGATTGTCTCTAATCGTAAGTTGTTGTTGTTTTTTGGAATTTCGCACAAAGCTACTCGAGGGCTATCTGTGTTAGCCGTCCCTAATTTAGCAGTCTAAGACTAGAGGGAAGGCAGCTAGTCATCACCACCCACCGCCAACTCTTCGGCAACTCATTTACCAACGAATAGTGGGATTGACCGTCACATTGTAACGCCCCCACGGCTGGGAGGGCGAGCATGTTTGGCGCGACGCGAGCACGAACCCGCGTCTCTCGGATTATGAGTTGCACGCCTTACGTGCTTGGCCATGCCAGGCCCTAATTGTAAGCAACAGTTTAATAATATAATTGGAATATATATGCATTTTTAATCGGTATTTACAGTAGGGAGAGGGATCAAGGACAGGATACTTCCTACTACTTGAGGTATTCCTCTCGACCTCCAGAATCGACACCTATAACACACTCCTTGTCGTTAAGGTATATTTCTAATCTTAGCTCTGAAAACACAACGTTAGATTTTGAAAATTCAAAATCAACCAGACAAAACCGTGTGTACTTTTGTGAAAGTACATACAGCTGCTTTTTATCTTTAATGTTGGTAGTTTTTTTCACAGTAAAAGTGAGTAAAAACGCACGATCCCTCACTGGCTCAGGGGTAATTCTGAGGACTTACAAAGCTAAAAATCTGATTTTCATACTTGAACTAGACAGAGAACAGACAGCATATTGTGTATATTTGTGTTTAACAACAACGTATAAACAAAATGTTAACATTTTAACGTGTGAGTTTAAGATCACAGTTTGTTTTCTTTACGTTTGTGAATCATACGGATAACATGTAAATATATACTGTTTCGTGTGTGTGTATGTTATACAATTCAAGCAGGTCTACAAATTGTAAAGAAAACCTCGAGAGTATTTATATCAGAATTTTATGTTCATATTTTTATTCAAACATACATACCACTTTGATCTCTTTTCCAGTCAATCAGAAAAAGAAATTCGTAACATAAGACGTTTTTCTATCCCATATCTTACATTAAACCCCCACAGTGGGCGAGAAATATCGGTACATGTGCAAAGAATTTAAATTTTTCTGTACGAAAACATTAAAGCCTTCCAATATCCTTCAATCGAATTTTGTGTCGCTAGCAAAGTTTTAGAGTAACAATGTGGAATCTTTGTGTTCTGCTATGCTACAGATCCATCCAAAATTTTCATGAAATGCCAATAAGCCGTTGATACATATATAAATATATTCCTGATGTTACTATTCAATGCATTTGGTTTTTAAAGTTAGAAGAAAGTTCTTTCAAGTACGAACAAGAATATATGTGGCAGTATATCAAAGTTTCCACCTTGCTTGTCAGTGATAAAGATCAGCAGAATTACCCATAAATACTGATATTCCATTCTTGTGTTTTCAATAAATAAAATTTGATACTTTTACGACGTTATTGTTTTTATCTTATTTCAGCAAAAGTAATGTTTCTTTGTCGGATTTTGTTCTTTCTTTGTACTTTAGAACTTTATAATGAAGCAGTATTTTTATTTTTTTATATTCCTTTCAAACCTCCCGCTTTTTTTAAAACGAAAGAAATGCTTTTCTAACTTTATGATAAGAAAGCTTACGACATCTCAAAAGGCATTATTTTTATCGTCCATCACATCATATTCATAAATTGAAGGATGGCAATCTGAAACTGTCGCTCGAAAATTCAAAGTAATAACTAATGGCTTTCACTGACAAATCACAGGAGTCATTCATTGAAGGTATGGTTCTGATATTTTCCATTACATATGTTGAAAAAAAACTAAAGTCACACAGTATATATATATATATATAATTTTTTAGCTAAAATTATTATTTTTTCTTAAATGGAAAGTTTTGGTTGGAAACTTTCCTTCATTAAGGTCAGGAAGATAAGCCTGATAGAAAGGCGTACAGATGAGCATTATAATTCACATAAAAAATTGAATTTCTTTAGATAAGCATCAAACCTTTTTTTCTTCAAGCAAAAGTAAAAAAAAACTTCCTTTATAGATATCGCTAAGACCCCGATGGCTAGAGGTAATTTGAAGGTTTAAATTTGAAATCATTCACAACGACGTGTCTGGCACAAATAACCCAGTGTGCACATTTGCGCATAAATAAAACAAACGACAAAAGTACACAGATTTCAATTGAAAATATACATTCTATTCGTATTAAAGAAAGAAACATTAATTTCATACAAATAATTATGGTACACTTTTAATTAAATGGTTACAAAGTGAATCGCCCTCACTGGCACAGCAAAATGCGCACCTATACTTCTAAAAACAGGTATAGCATAATGCAGTCTTATACTGCTAGAAACCATGATTCGAAACCCGTGGTGTTTAAAGCACAGATAGTCCTTTGTGCTTAATAACCAACAACTACAAGAAGAGTTTTTACGGCAACGAAAACTACAATATGTTATCAGTCAAATACACAAATATCATAAAGAATTGAAAAATAACAGTTTGTTTTAAGGTAAGACAAAGCAACACATGTGTTCTACCCATGATGGACATACCAACCCGAGTTCTAGCATTGTAAGTCCACTGCAGGGCGTGAACAACTCATACAACGAGTATTAACTTCTAATCAAAGTAAGTAACCTGAATATTTCAGAACTAAAAATTCAAGTAAGTATAAACATAACTAACTATATATATGCTAACATTGTTACCTATACTACATAGTATGCGTTGCTTTTTCAGTTTCCAGTTTCAGTTTCAATTCCGATAACATTTCACAAGATACATCTAGTTAAAGAAATTTAAGTCAGCTCTAAATCCATAAATTAACAATACAAAGTAACTCTTATAAAACTATACAACAATAATAAGAATAGCTATTTTGAGCGTTCGAGCTCATACTTTGATAATATACATTAACATTTCCGAAAGAATATATTATAATATACTTAATGTATTAATAAATGGAAAAGATAGAAAACAAACTTTTCTCTTAATTATTTAGAGTTTATTGTGCCTTAATTCGGGATGTGATTCCCACTTGAGCAACAACATAATGTGTTTAGCATTGTAAAATTAATTAAGGTTCTGTACTTTTAAGCCTGTTATGGTCGTTGGGAACGTATTAAAAGACTGTAGGACGAATGTTGGAAAGGTCATTAAAATATTAAGCAATATTTCCTTGTTCATTATGAGGAAACAGTTCTAGCCTGCAAACAAATTAACGCTGATAACTGCACAACACTATATCATTACAGCTATATTCGTAATATAAAGTATCAAGTTAACAAACATTTTTATAAAGATAAATACTTTTGAAATAAGTCTAGAAATGTTTTATTTAACTAATCTTCTGTGAATCAGCATTTGCTTCTTTAATATGACTGGTTTGGTTTACATTTCGCACAAAGCCACACGAGTGTTATTCGTGCTAGTAACCCTTAACTTAATAGTGATAAACTGGAGGGTTTGTGTATGTGTGATTTTCTTACAGCAAAACCACATCGGACAATCTGCTGAGCTCACCGAGGGGAATCGAGCACCTGATTTTAGCCTTGTAAATTCGTTGGCTTATTGCTGTACTAGAAAGAAACAAAACTAGAGCGAAGGCAGCAAATATTACCCGCCACCAACTTTAGAAATACATTTTTCCCAACGAATAGTCAGATTGACCGTTACATTATAACGCTTCCACAGCTTAAAGGGAAAGTATTTTCCATGAGGGTGATTCAAAACCGCGACACTTATGTTACAAGTCAATTATCTTAATCACCAGGACATGTCAGGTCCCTCTTTCATATGTGGCTAAAGATATGCTAAACTCCAAGCTTGGTTTTAACTGTGGTTAAGCGCAGAGTTACGCAATGAACATCCTGTATTCTGCCCGTCACAGCTAGAAACCCAATTTTTAGCGTTGTAAGCCTGAATACTTTCCGTTGAGCCATAGGAGAAAGAGGTTGCTACTTTGAAAGACGAATTCAAGCTCAGAATATTCAAAACAAGAGACGGGTTACCTTTGGTAGTTTACAAACATTGTTACTATTCTTTAACAGTTACAGCAATTTGTTAGTAACTGCAATGCCTCACGTGGTTCAGCAGCAACCTTGAGAGTGTATAATGTTAAAATGTGAGGTTTGATTTCCAACATTAGCCTCAGCTGCTTAACCCATTGTGTAGCTTTACTTTTCAAACTAAAACAACAGTAATTGCATTAAAATCAATAAACCCTCAAAAAAATAACAAATTCACTACCTCCCGGTAGTCAACTATCGTCATGTGTCTGACGAAACAAGAAAGTTGTAGACGTACAACATTTCTAAATATACATTGTTCCTGATAAAGTAGACGTATACACATAAAAATGGTGTGATTTTTTACTTAGTTTGAAAACTGTGTGTGTTAAAATTAAGCAAAATGTTTCTTTTTCCAAATTGATTTCTCTTCAGGTTCTACAAATGTAAACTAGAAGTTTGATATTTAATGTACAGTCTTAATAACAATAAAAAAACTAACCGTCCTCATATTTTTAAGACATCAATAAATTTATTGCTTAGCATTGACGGGCCCAAGTTCTCTAATTCTCGTTAAAAGTAATGTAGTTTATTTTTTATTATCGTACAATTTCACCCAATGGTACACCAATCTTTGTGCATAACAGTCCCTTATTTCTGAGTAATAAATTAAAGTCAACTAATTAACATCAAGAACCACATATTAGACCAGTCTTAGATGACCGAATTGTGGGTTTTTGACCGTGACTCTTATTACGCACCCAAGTTTATCGTGATAACGAGACGGGAACTGAATAACCCCAGATCACCACTTCGGAACGCTAACATTAGGCCGTATTCGGCCGTATGTAGAAAGTATGTATATTTCGTTTCTTTGTTTATTGTTTTTCTCAAACATTCGCTGTATTGGAAAAGTTGTATTGATACAGTTTATTCTGTTGATACAACCATTTCAAATAGAATTAAAACTTTTATGTTGAAATATCAGCCGGATAATTAATTATTAAATTAATATATAGAGTTCATACCACGATAATATATACTGCAAAGTGTGTTGTGTGTCATAAAGTAAATGCAGATTTGATTTAAGTCATTTAGTTTCAACGTGAACTATATCAGTTATCGAACGTAAGTGGTTAAATACGTAATCTGTAGAGCCACATGTTGGAGTGCTTCATTACTACAATGGGATACTGTTTTCAAAAGATAGAGGTATGGCAATAAGACAATTAGCTATAGCCCTGTATTGATTATTTCAGTGACAACACTTTCGAAGTGACTGTGAGAACTTAGAGCTAGTAACAGAGGTTTTAAATGAAAACCACGTTAAATCCCTAATTTGTTCTTCTCATTAAGTAGTCCAAATTTTTGATACTTCCGCTGGATGTTCCAAGTCTGCCTTATTGACAATGTTAGCTATTTTATCCATTCGTACTTTATTTTCTATAGCAGCTCACCGAGTGTACTCCTTTCTAGTAAAGGTGAAGATCAGTAGCGTACAATCCAATCTGTGTAAAAGCTTAATATGAGCTTTCTCAAAAAAAATCAACTGAAGTTTGTATTTCTTCATACGTTCTTGGAGTTTAGTAATGTGAAAGTGGATTCAAAGGTTCTTTTACTGACATGGAAGCAAGAAAATCAGTTTATCTCAGATGTTGAGTTTTACGCTGGTCATACTCATGACTATTTTTAAATTTTATCTGCTGCTAGATTTTTGGTTTCGTCAAAATGAGTTTTATTTTTACTAAGTATTATGTTGTTTCTTTATGACAACTCGGCAGTTTTAATGCTTACAATATGTTGTTTTAATAAATATTTCAAGAAACTTGTTCTTTATAGTCCTAATACTCCTATGTCTTGTCTATAGACTAGACTGCCAGGTTGTGGAGTATAAGGCCAAAATTTTCACCCTGCAATATTCCACTGAACTTTTCCCTGAGATAGTTAAGCCCGCTATTTGATTATAAATAGCTAGATAAGCGGCAGATATCATTTGTTAGTTGCTTTCCTTGTGGATAGTTGTTCTAAATTAGATTCCAGATCAGACCATTCAACCACGTTTCGTTCAAGTTGAAAATATCAAATGAAGGATTTAGCACGTTATATGTTACGGTAGGCATTAGTTACTTGCGGTCTGTAGCTACAAATTCACGTATGTGAAGGTGCTGTATGTATAGTTAAAAAGTTTTTGATGTATTAACTGCAGAACAAAAATCGAACGGGCGGAGATTAGCAAATTTCGCCCGCACCAATATAAACCAATTCATATTTTTATAACTGTGAAAAAAACATTTACATTTGTAAGTTCCTAATTTAATCTAGAACAAAACTGATTCAGCATGTATGAACAAACTATGATTACGTCACTAACTTCTGAAGCCAACGAACATTGTAAAAAGCCGTAAAGTTCCTTCACAACTTTGTTGGTACAGACGAAATTGCAAAGTTGTAATATAATAAAGAAACGAAGCACCAGTGTATTTGAATTTCAAAAACATCTTACTGTAGTAACGAACCCCACTATTCTTATAGTTTCCTGAAATATACGTGGCTTACAACAACTTCTTGACGTGCTACTAAGTCTTGCAAACTAAGCAGTTCATCTAGCCGAATATTGGTTAAGTTACAACCACCTTAACGGTTTGTTTGTTTGTTTGTTTTTGAATTTCGCACAAAGCTACTTGAGGGATAATTGTGCTAGCCGTCCCTAATTTAGTAGTGTAAGACTAGAGGGAAGGTAAAAGAGTAGCCCAAGAGTTGGCAGGTGGGTGGTGATGATTAGTTGCCTTTCTATACTTTATCAGCTCAAAATTAAGAATGATTATGTGCAATAGCCTTTGTGAATCTTGCAAATAAACAATCTTGTGTGTTTCTTCCAATTTGTATTTTAGATAATTTTGAAATTAAAATTTTTATTATAAAAGTTAATTCAGCTAAGTTTGCTTTTTCCATAGATATTATACCGGTACATAAAAATAACGAAATTTATTCCAAATTTACACTCATTTATTGTACCGTACATGCTTGTCTCAATTAGTTGTCACCCAAGTGTATTTTTATATACGTTGAGTCTTTGTAAGCATGTTACAAAACGATTACTTTTGAAGGGTCAAAGTCAGAGTGAGGTCACGAAAAATCCAAACAATTTTTTTATCTATTGACATGAGAACTGATTTTCTATATTATTTTTGCTCAGGCCGAGCAAGGCCAAGTAGTTAGGGACGTTCGATTCGTAATATGAGGGTCACAGGTTCGAATCCCCGTTGCATCAAACATGCTCGCCCTTTCAGCCGTGGAGGCGTTATAATGTTATGGTTAATCCCACTATTCATTGGTAAAAGTGCAATCCAAGAGTTTGCATTGGGTGATAATTATTAATTGCCTTCCCTCTAGTCTTACACTGCTAAATCAGGAACGGAGAACACAGATAGCTCTTGTAGCTTTGCGCGAAAAACAAAACAAATTATTTTTGCTCCATAACTCATCCACAAACTTAATCGTGAAATATAGAATGTTATCTAAAAGAAAGATGACATGTCAGTTAATTGGGACGAAATTCTTCCCACATATTACAATTCAATATGTGGATTAGGAAAGCAAAATAGAATCCGATAATAAACATATTCTGAAATAGCATGGGTCAAGAGGTTTATTATAGAAAAACATACAGTATATCTTTCAAGAATATTTAAGAAATTAATAAAAAACTTAGCATATATCATAAGCAGTTATTTCTTTATATTGATTAGCAACAGCTTTTGTACACTTTAACGAAGTCAATGAATTTAAGCCTCATATCTCTGGTTAGTTTTTCATATAAGTCCATGCAACGCAAATTCAAGCGTATTTCGTTACTTTAAGGTAATTTTCTGTCGTATTGATTTAAAGTCAAAATAGTCTTTCTAACATTAAACCTAAATTACGTTTATAAATCAAATGCCATGAGACCATCACCACTTGAAATCTCAAAATTGGCTCAAATTACGTGACCGCACTTCTTTGGCTCCACTTTAGACGTATGTCAAATTGTTCCTATACGTTTGCTTTCAAGTGTTTTTGTCGGAGACATTATAACTAAAAAGTTGGAAAGGAAATTGTCATAAGGATTCTTTATTTTATCACATTGATGGGATTACGTAAATAGACACCAGAAAATTCACTTCAAAAACATCTTCCTTGCAAGAAAGTATGAAATATATAACAAGAGATTTGAGAACTTTTCTTGCTAAATAAAAATACGATGTGAAGTGACAAATGTCAGAAACAAATAAGGTTAGAAACGTGGCACTATTAAAAAAGTTTGATTGGTTTGCTTCAAATAAACTCATCCAATTATAAGAAGGCTTTAAAACAGTTATTCAACAGCAAAGAAACTTACATTTTAGTAAACATTAACACCAATTCAGGCCAATAATAGTTACTTAGCAATATTAATAATATCATATGTTAACTTAATACATTGTTTATTTGCAATTACTCCCTTCAGTGTACTGTTTTAAACACTAACTAAAATAAAATGTATAAAAATCTTGAAAGCAAATCATATATCTAATATAAGTGATTAAATATTATCAAACAACAAATGAGAATTGATGTCTTTTATACCGTATTGTTTCAAGTATACAACAAATAAAAAATTACCAAAAACCAGTGTCACATTAATTTTACAAGATAACCAATTGGACATCGTTACGTTATAATACTGAGTTAAAATGTTATCCATTAACTTTTGTTTTGGTCGAACTTGATCAAGAATTTATCGTGCTAAACTATGAATTTCGAGGGTTTATGGAATGCGTCCCTTTGTCCCAAATTCATGTTTTGTGCAATAGATCTTAATATGAGCGAAAACAATAATAGTTAAGGAACTAGTAACTGGAAATTTTGATCAGCCGCGTTCCCTCTTTCGATGCTGTTTGTAATTTTTTGAAATAAACAAAGAAATGTTCTTCCCACTAAAGCATTTAAAAATGTTTCGCAAGGCTAATAAGGGCTACTTATCCTAATCATACTGGGAGTTTACAGTTGTTTTCGAAATTCATCCTGAGCATCGTGTTTTTGTATAAGGGAACGCGAGAGCAAAACACTTTTTTCAGCCCAGGCAACTAACTACGAGCCCACCCACAGTCGAAAGTCCATTGTGTATAACATTATTTTAAAATGTAATATATTACAAATTAATATAGTTTAACGAAGTTGAAGTATAACGTGATCAGTTACAATGTTTATTTCGTTCATATATATGTAGTTTAATAAATATAATTACATTATAAAGTTAATTTTCATAGTGGGTTAACTATGTCCAGCTAATTCGGCTTCTACAACATATTGAATATTAAATTAGGTTGAAGGACTAAAGAATTATCGGCACATTTTCTTTTAAAATATGAAATTTTAATTAAAAAACAAAAGGATAAAAATTAAAGTCGTATGAAATAGCTCTTCGCTCTGTAAATTTCTCCAAGTTTTATTATGTATGAGTTTCAGATATATCAGTGCTTAATAGTTTACTCCAAAGAAGCACTTCGAATGATTTCACTTAAATGTGTCTTTTAATACATCTAAGTTATCTGTTTCTCTCAAAGAATGTGTTTTTGTAACGATGTTAGGTAGGAAGTAGTAGACGGAAACAAAGGATTTTAACGTCTGATTTTAATTTGCTTACAGAATCTGTGTATATTGTGAAACAGCATAATCTATATTCTTGTTTAATGTGTGTTTCATTTAAAATAGTATATGACTCACCCTTCCAGTGGCGCCAATTTCTCAAGCCTTTTTTTTTTTAGAAAAAGGTAAAGCGTTTGGTTACTAGGCTGTGCTTATGGAAAGTTACTAATACTAATATATACAAAGTAACAAAAAAGTTGAAATTTCAATGTATTTTTTCTGTTCCTTTTTGTTCTATGCTTTTATGTAGTTACTACAGTTGATGCATGAATTACCGAACGTGTTAAAATTAGGGATCAATTTGCTCCCTTCCTGCTACACTCCCAAGATCTTGCCAAAACGCTGTCTCTGCGCTCTACTAGAGAATTTGATAAATAATGAAGTAATTTAAGAATGATATGTTTAAAACGCTGGTTTCGTTCGTCGTTTCTTCCACACATTTTTTCTTTCATTCTCATTTGAGCGGCACAATCCTGTTAAATTGGATAAGCTTAAAACATGCCATAAGCAAGTAGCTTTTAAAATGAATAAGCAGAAAAGGATCACACTTCGCGGATTTCAAAATATTTGGTTTTTAAGGGACAAATACTTAACAGCTTTATCAAAACTCAAACATCGATAAATTCACCGGACAAATGATGTACTCTTACATTTTAATGCAGTTAATTATCAAACTGCTTAGCTAATCCGACTACAAAGTAAGGAAATCGTTGCTTGAAGTATATTATTGTATATGTAAGGTCAAAGAACTTTACGTTAATAGCAAAAAATTCATTTTTTGTAGAACGTTCAATATCACATAAGCTTAGCATATAGTAGAGCTTGTTGCGCTTGACATACAATCTGCATTTCTTTATCATTTAGCCAAGGGGTGTTATAAAGTGACGTTCAATTCCAGTTTTCGTTAGTAAAGCGTGGCGGAAGGATTGGCGGTTGTTGATGTTCGATAAATACATTCTCTCGAATCAATCATTTTTAAATTAGAAACGCTAGCAAAGATATCCCTTGATTACAAAAGAATTAATCACCTTGTGTGGTATTAGAGTAGTCAAAACAACTCCTAACTATACCACTATTAATTCTTTATTAATAAAAAATAATGATATTTTTAAAGGGCACGTAAGTAAAGAAAGAGCAAAAACAAAAGAAGATACACCGCAGCGAATCAATTGTGAATTAAAAAACGATCCACCCATTGGCGATGTATTTACGGACTTACAATACTAAAAACCAAGTTTCAATACTCGTACTGGGCATAGTACAAATAGCTCATTGTGTAGCTTTAT
This sequence comes from Carcinoscorpius rotundicauda, assembly GCA_011833715.1. Lineage (NCBI taxonomy): Eukaryota > Metazoa > Arthropoda > Merostomata > Xiphosura > Limulidae > Carcinoscorpius > Carcinoscorpius rotundicauda. Next base: position 119,023,571 of record CM022393.1, on the reverse strand, counting down.
GCTTGAACTCAAACAGACTCAAATTCGAACCCAGAACTGATAGCACATGTCACATTGCAACTTTACGTTCGTTGTGCTTGTCATGTAACGCTTAATATAACGCTTTCAACCTAATATAAATGCATATATACATAGTAAGAATGTGTTGTATTGTTTGAATAAATTACACCAAAGTTAATTACATTTAACAAAAAATATGCTGTTATTGATACTAATAAAATACTCAAACGTAGCCTGCTTATTGAATTACAAATGTAATATTAAGTTTCACTTTACTGGTTTGTTTGGATCTTTAACATTGTAATATGATACCTGGTTCATCGAAAAACATCCATAATGAAATGAACTATCTAAATTACAACATAATGAATTGCGTTTAGCTTTAAAGTACTTTCATATCTTTACTAATTTGGAAGAAAAAGTTGCAATAAGTAAAGTGATCGCCTTCGCTACTTTATAATGTACATTAGTAATTTAGTGTGTTCTTTACAAACGAGGTACTGAACTTATGTAAGTAGAATTTTGCGAAACGCGGATTTTAATGACATTTACTTTTGTTTACTTTAATTCAATAGGTCATGCATGTAATGTTAATCCAGCTATCAGTTTCTCTGGAAACATTTACATTTTATCTCTAATGTTCGTGAATGTTAGCAACATTTATTTTATGAAATTAATTCCAAACATTCTAAATTATCTTAAATATTAATGTTTTCTTGTGTTTCATTACATGGTTTATATTGACACGGGCCAGGCGTGTCCCAGTAAACTAATATTTTGCTTGTCGGGCTGTCAATCCGATAACTCGTAGTTCACGATTTTTGAGCTATGGGTTCCATGTAATCATAAGAGTGGCTGTGAAATCTTTATAATCGATTACAGTAGTCCAAGAGCTAGAAGGTGGATGTTGTTGACTAGTTACCTTCCTGCTGGTTTATTGTTAACAAACAATTCATGTGAATGTTCAAAATAGACTAATTTTTATCTCTTCCTAAAAACATACGTATGTGATAAATGCTGTTTTTTTATATTTCCAAGAGAACTTACTGATAAAAATGTCAAAGGAATGTTGCACGTGTTAAAGCACCAAAAGCGCTTAGAATTTTATAGCTCAGAAAAAATTCACAATTTGATACAATTTTACAAACTTTCTTAGTATACTAGTTCAAAAAAAACATTTGTCGATGAAATATACCTTGAAATCACTCATACAAAAACATACACTATCCTGAAAATATATACAACATCCTGAATGTAGGATTTTTATTACGAAAATCTTTTTTTTTTCGTCGTCTGTTTATTTCTGCTTACATTTTCAATTGTTACTATTCCTGAAATAATGTCTTTTTTACATGCTTTTCTCCGTGGGGAAATCTTGATTGTTTTTCATGTAAATAAGAGCCTTAAATATTATAACAGAACAAACACAATTAAATTGCTACCCGAAATTGTTTGACTTCGTTTGGCACGGCAACAGTTATGATTGACCTGTAAGCTAGTGTAGTCCAAATCATAAATTAGTCGTCGTGCAAACGTTTTATTTATTTATATAATTCAAGATCAGAAGTTAAAAGCCGCTGTCGTGCCAAAATGAGGAGTCGGAATATTGCAGAACTAGGAGACAAGAACGTTCGATAACTCATCTGAACGGCCACGAAAAATGAAAGGGTATATATAAAGAATATCAGACAACCAGAAAGCAAAGCAAAAACCTCAGACCTGCACGAACTACTATCCAAAAGGATTCGTGTTTTTCTTATAGCAAAGCCACATCTAGCTATCTGCTTAGGCCACCGAGAGGAATCGAACCCCTGATTTTAGCGTTGTAAATCCGGAGACGTACCGCTGTACTAGCGGGGAACCCAAAAGGATCCAACAAATAGGTGATCGGTAATGGCAATTACTACATACTAAATATACCTGTTTTTAATATTATATAAATTCATGTGCATTTTAGATACAAGATATAAAAATTATCTATATTTCCAATGAGACTACTAAAAAGGCATGAGTATTTTATACAATATTTTCCAAGCAGAAAGACATTATCATTTTCAGAATATACAACATGCATAATTGATACTGGTAAAACAGGAACATTATAGTATAAATTTTTAGATTCGATCCATACAGTAAACACAGCGCAACTTTGCGCTGAAAAGAAACGAACGAATATAGGTATGCTAATTTCAGCACATACACTGTACGTAACTAGCATTGTAAATTTACTATTGACCCACGGTGGGTCGGGGGGAATATATATAGAATGTTTTTATCCATGATGAAATATTTACTAATAACAATTTATGCCTTATTTTATGTACGCAATTTGAAAACGAGTTTAGCGTGTCTTACTGATTATCGGGCTAGAACTATAAAGCCGAGGACTCATGGCTTGTGGCTCATTGCACAAAGAAGCTGCTTAGCACTCTGTTGCAGCAAGTGTGTGGTATAAGAATAACTTTCCAGTCTTACTGTTAATCTGAACGTAGCCTAAAAGTCAGCTAATAGATAGTTGCTTTCACTCATGTTTATCTATTCAAAATTGAGAATGTTATGCATCGAGATCCAGTGTGTAACTTTATGTGAAATCCAACAAATAAGCAAAACCAAATGTAAAAGTAATGTGTCACATAATTTTGTCTTGTTTGTTTTTAATGCTGGTTGACATAAAAAGGCAATTTTCATATATCTATATACTCTTTCTATTCTTTTGCACATTAGTATTTCTATAACTTTACAAATATAAACTTATTAAACATAAATCTTTATTTTCTGTCATATTTAAACCATTTCTAGGTATTTGTTAAACTTATGAATTCAAGTAAAATAACGGAAGTAATACGTTTTCCTTTTCTATTGGCCTGGCATGGCCAAGCGCGTTAAGGCGTGCGCTTCTCAATCTGAGGGTCGCGTGTTCGCGCCCGAATTGCGCCAAACATGCTCGCCCTCCCAGCCGTGGGGGCGTTATAATGTGACGGTGAATCCCACTTTTCGTTGGTAAAAGAGTAGCCCAAGAGTTGGCGGTAGGTGGTGATTAGTAGTCTTACACTGCTAAATTACAGTAGTCTTTCTAGTCTTACACTGCTAAATTAGGGACGGCAAGCTCAGATAGCTCTCGAGTAGCTTTGTACAAAAATTCCAAAACAAACATCCTTCTCTATTTCTCTCACGTCCTTGCCCCCTGTTAGCACAGCGGAATGTCTGCGGACTTACAATAATAAAAACCGGATTTTGGTGCCTGTGGCGAGCGGACCACAGATAGCCCTTTGTGTATCTCTGTGCTTAACTAAAAAAACAACATATTCTGTGTATTCGATTATCACAAAGTAATGAAGCTGAACAATCCCAGCCCTTTTCGCTATTGGTACTTTATACAAACAGCAATCAACCTAGTTATTTTGTGACGATGGGTACTGGTTCTGGTTGTTTGTCTTTCTTTTGGCATTAGCTCATAATAAGAGACTTCTAGGGCTTGATTCTACCTGTCTCTGACTTAACGTTCAGCTGACATATAAATGAGATACTGTTCAGGTTTAGAATTTACACCTAAAGTACACAAACCAATTGCATTTAAAATCCCAGATTCCAATTAAGAACGCAAGAAATATATTTGTTTCGCTACTTTAAATACAAAGCAGATATACACAAAGTTTTTGATTGTCAGGTGACAACTGAAATGACCTAAACAGCAATGCAGTATCCACACAGCATGAGTTTTGCATCAATATTCTTCTCTCTCCAGTGGCTCAAAAGTAATTTTGAGGGTTGGCTTATCACATTAGACTTCGGTTAGAACATGCAACTAGCTCATTGTGTATCTATGCACTTAAATACAATCAACCGCTGTAATCAAATACGAGTTATCTTTACAGCTTCCTTAGAAGCTTTGCAACTGAAAACAGAAATACCTCATTGTATGAAACAGTTACAAATTTCACCTTAAGACTAGATCTTTCAAATAACAATAACAACTGTTTACAGCATAAACTCTATACATGGACAAATAGACTATTTTTTATATGTTCCTGTCAAAAGAACTCCAGTAACAAGCAAGTAAAACTCTTATCCGAATATTCAATATATGCGACCCGCTACCGCCTTAATGTACTTTGTAGTTACAGTCCATGGACGCACAATAAAAGTGGTAAAATGCCCTATTTGATAAAACGAAAATTATTGTTGTTGTTATTTGCATAATTTCACTCAATCCTACTTAAATGATATGAGTGCTAGATGTCCCTTGTTTTGAGCTGAAACAAGGAAGATAACTACTTAAAAGCACCCAGCATCAGTACTGACCATGGCATTTATAATGAACCCATAGCCTTAAAGTACGCTGGGAGATTTTACTTCAAAGTTATACAAACAGTTTACCCTGAAATCCATCACGCTAATTTCTAGGCCATGTTTTAGGATAAACAGCTGTTGCCTAATTAGTTTAATATATTAACTGATTTTGATCTAGGTTTTGTTTCCCATCAAAAATACGCAAAGCTACACAATATCCTGTGTGCCCTTTGTATTCTACGGATAGTCAAACCCTAAATTTTATATTTTAAGTCCATTAAATATACCGCTGAACTGTCAGTGGGTATCAAAAAGTGAAAGAAAGGATACATATGTTATCCTTTAATAAATCAAGCTTTAGTACAACGACTGGCTGAATGGAGCATACATACATTGTGCATTTGATATTTTACTAGTCTTTTACTATGTCTGAAGGATGTAGTAATTCACAACATATTACTTGAAATTTAATTAATTTTAATTTCCGAGAAAAAGAAACAATTCTTTCGCTGTTATTGCAAAGTTTTGTATTATAAATTAATCACAAAAGAAGCATCATGGGAAGTAATTCTGACAAATAAATGGGAAAAGATGTGTAGATCTGAATTTGCTTGCTGTGAAAGTGACTATTATTGTATTTTTAAATTAATCAAAGAGGAAATAATTTTCAAGTATAAAAATTGCCTACAAAATATTACAAGTAGTTTCAGCCGTGGAGGCCTGGCATGGCCTAGCGCGTTAAGGGGTGCGCTTCGTAATCTGAGGGTCGCGGGTTCGCGCCAGAGTCGCGCCAAACATGCTCGCCCTCCCAGCCGTGGGGGCGTTATATTGTGACGGTCAATCCCATTTTTCGTTGGTGAAAGAGTAGCCCAAGAGTTGGCGGGGGTGGTGATGACTAGCTGCCCTCCCTCTAGTCTTACACTGCTAAATTAGGGACGGCTAGTACAGATAGCCCTCGAGTTGCTTTGTGCGAAATTCCAAAACAAACAAACAATTCAGCCGTGGATCTAGGTGAGTATATGTACTCGTTTGGGAAACGTAATAACATAAGCCTGATCTTTGTCTGAAAGTCAAAGCTGTGGCGTGGAAGAATGCGAGTCTTTCAGCTTTTTATTCCCTTGCTAAATACACATTTAATTTTTTTTGTCTGGAAGCTCCCAAGCATAAAGAAAAACTCTCACAAGGAAAATCATGGAGACTAAGTTTCCACACAACTGTTTCACGAAATGAACAAAATCTTCATTTGCCGAAGGCTAAGGTTATAAGAAGTGTTTCAATATTAAGAGCCAAAATCTAACTTGTACGATCTTTATTTTAACATTAAGAATACGCAACATTTAACTTTTAGAGTTTGTTTGTTTGTTTTGGAAATTCGCACAAAGCTACTCGAGGGCTATCTGTGCTAGCCGTCCCTAATTTAGCAGTGTAAGACTAGAGGGAAGGCAGCTAGTCATCACCACCCACCGCCAACTATTGAGCTACTCTTTTACCAACGAATAGTGGGATTGACCGTCACATTATACACCCCCACGGCTGGGAGGGCGAGCATGTTTAGCGCGACGCGGGCGCGAACCCGCGACCCTCGGCCATGCCAGGCCTAACTTTTAGAGGAAAAGGTGCGGAATGGTGGCAATGTGTGTCATTTAAGAAAGAATTGGAAGATAATAATTTAAAGCTTATCGAATCTAGTATTTAGTTTGAGGTTGAAGAGGAATAACGTTTGTGAATGCTTAAGAAGATAATTTCTAATTCAAAGAGATAGTCTTAAATTTAATTTTACTGTTTCCACCTTCAGCTTTAAAATACAAAAAACAACAACTAAAACAAGTTCGGGATGTGAGATACCAAGAGGTACAGCAGAAATTAATCTCAGAGATTAAACTCAGAAAATTGACTCAGAAGAGTGTCTACAGTTAAAAGAAGTGTCTGTCACTTTATTATTTATTCGTTCAAGAATGAAGATATAATATTTTTATAAGAATCGTTTCCCTTACTACTTTCTTCTACTTTGAAAACATAACTAAAATCAATGATAAAGGTTACTTTAATACATGAAATACGAAGAAAGAAAATTCTGTGAGATCTACTTTAAAGTAGCTGCGACCATTCGACAAGATTGTGAAGAATGAAAACATTTTAAACGTTCACAAAAACTTGTATTTACAGCTACGTATATATTTAATACAATCAGATTAAACTTAACACAAATCTAAAGACAACACTAACAAAATGTTAAATATTATGTAAAGTGTATCATGGCACTATCTACAAGAGTCAATTAAATTGGCGTACGTCTCTGTTAAAAAAGTAGTACAATGATAAAAAATTAGGCAAGACTAGTTAACTTTACAATAGCTCACTACCGAGCACAGCCAATTGGTTAGGTGCCGAATTGTGAATGCGTGATACCATGATTCGTACTCCATTATCATCCGAAACAAAACGCAACCCGTAACTTGAGACCATGAGTAACAACAAAATCTCACTAGCCGATTAACGAGTTGTTAATGCATGAGAATAACTAACTGCATTTCCTTAAACCAGTCATTTTAAAATTAAACTTCTTTTCTTTAGCGCAAAACCATATTGGACTATCTTCTATTTCCATTTCGAGGAACCAAATTCCTCATTTTAGCGTTGTGAATCCGTAAAGACTCAAAATCAAGAACTGATGACGTGGTTAGTTCTCAAGCAGCTTTGTGCAAAATTCAACAAATAATAAAGACTTTTGTGTGAAGGTTGTTGCTTACATATCTAAAATAATAAGGAAATAAAATAAAGCCACAATGAAATTAAAGTTACAAGATAATGTAAAAGTTTAAATTATATTAAACTAATTTGTGATCGTTGGATTCCAGTCGGTGTGGAAAGCTATAGATTGAGCAAAACGCGTCTACTGATTCTCGGAAGTCCGACATGGTCAAGCGCGTAAGGCGTGCGACTCGTAGTCCGAGGGTCGCGCTAAACATGCTCGCCCTCCCAGCCGTGGTGGCGTATAATGTGACGGTCAATCCCACTATTCGTTGGTAAAAAGAGTAGCCCAAGAGTTGGCGGTGGGTGGTGATGACTAGCTGCCTTCCATCTAGTCTTACACTGCTAAATTAGGGACGGCTAGCACAGATAGCCCTCGAGTAACTTTGTGCGAAATTCCAAACAAAAGATTCTCGGAAATTCCAAAGGACTAAATTATAAATGTAGTTTTAAATTATGCTTAAATGTTTATATAATGAGTTTAGTATAATGTCAAATATAATTTATTATTATGTTATTATACAAACTAAAAAAGAAAAAGTTGAATAAAGAAGTATAAATCAAACGTTTCTCACAAGTAGTTAAATAAGTAAAACTAACACCACGTTTACTAGCAGATTTATAAGGTTTTGTATCTAACATTAATTAGAAAGTAAAAAAAGGAAAACAAGCACTTAAGTTTAACATATTCAGATCAAACGTAAGATAACAAAAAATAGTGAAGCTGCGACAATAATGTCTTTAAATCTCGGGCTGTGCGTGACTTACGGCTATCATATTATCATGTGAAATAGATGATCCCTGGTTCGAATTTTATTATATTATAGTATATTTCAAGAACTGACAGAGGATGTTCTTGTTTTCCCTCTCTCTGTAAAACTGCGTGCAGATAGTCATTTTGTAGTTTCAGACAAGTTTCAGAAACAAAACAAAACCAAAATCTAAAGTGTTCGTTCGAACGCTAACTTCATATTTATCCAGCAGCTAAGATTTTTAGACTTGTGATGAAATCGCTATTTCAAAACGGATGTTAGTTCAATTATTTATATGGCGAGAAAAATCGTTTGTGTCATCATCATTAATGATAGCTTTGAAGGTTATTTTCAAGGTCAACTGAATCAGATTTGGATTTTTTGGACTTCACATTAATTGGTATTATTAACTTTATTTTTATTTGGCTGTTCAAACTGTGTATTTTAAATACTTATATCTTTATTTTATAGTATGATTATATTGGGCAATTGGACACTAATGTACGTTTTCATCATATGTTTACCAGAAACTATAATACTTCCACAATTTTATAACCTTACCTCATATATATCTACACTCATCTTCACGTAATTGCAATGTGTTTGAAATTTATCCCTATGTCTACGTATGTAAGCTTATTCGCCAAGTAAGTAACAGTATGGGGATCTATTCGCTGGTTGGGTAACTATATATAAATCTGTTGAATGACTGGATAACATTAAGGAGTTCTATTAGCCAGCCTAGTTCCATCTATTAATAACATCACAGCTGCAAGCAGGTGTGCACTTCAAGCCGTTTTAGTAAGAGATGCACCTAGCTGTATTATACTTTGATTTCAATCAAAACTCACAAGTTGTAAAAGGTATCTAAAATATAGGACAATCTTGTTCAGAAAACTTGTACAGTAAGTTACCTCTTTCCTCCATGCAGAGGTGTCAACAGAGAAAATGACGTCTATCAGTCCTTGACCTATCTGTAACCATATCTTTACTTGTTAGTTGACAGTGTGTTGTGACGTTACAAGCCATTCTTGTGGATAACATGTCCTGGTCTGGGCAAAGTTTCTGGACGCCAAGATGGTTGATATGTGATATCTTAGGAATGCTATTAACAGCTTCAGTGTCAGCTCAATCACAAGCAATTATGCTCACAAGGAAGGATTATCACAACAACTTGTTCCCATAGCCTCTTAGTGTATCGAAACGAATTAAAGTTAAATCATTATGAGGGATAAAAAAGTAACTCCTGCCTTTAATTATCATGATTTCATAATAAAATTTACTACTCAGATGAAAGTCTCCTAATTGAAGTTCAAATGACAACAACTACAGAAAGTGGTAATGTTTCACTACCTCTTTACAGCAAACAAACAAACTGCAGAAGCTGGCATTATTTTACAGCATCTATGTTTATAGCACACACACAATTAATTACAGAAGTTATCATGTTTACACTACCTTCTTAGAGCGAACAAATCAACTTCAGAAGTTGACATGTTTTCACTACGTCCTCACAACCAACAAACCAACTGCAGATGTCGGTATGTTTTCACTACCTTTTCACTGCATGCAAAGTAATTATAGAAGTTTGCATGCTTTGAGTACATATATATATATACTTATCTGACTACATACTCTGGCATGCTTTCATTGCCTACTTCACAAAAACTAATTAAAAACTAACTTGGCGTTGGAACAAATCTGACTAAAGCACACGAAATAATAAATGACTGTTGTGGGCACGTTGTTGAATGAATAACTGTGCAGCTTGATTCGTTTGGACTATAACAATCAATTCAGATACACAAACAAATAATAAGCCTTTAGAAAAATTCTCCAATCATTTGCTTCGCTTGTAGTTTTTTTTAAATAAATATCCACCTATTTTTTATAGACACATTATTAATAAATTTACAGTTTGCCCCAGAACAGAAAAAGTCCACCTTTCGAAAACGATCAGGTTATAGGGCTTCTATTTAATTTTTATCAACAGAAGTATTATTCATATATAATATACATAGAGATGAAGTGTGCACTGTATCACTTTTGTATATCTAGTCGGAGAAAATAACTATTTTGCGTTTTCAACAATAATGTCTTCTTTATCTTTTAAAAACGATTTATCCTTATTGGTTGATATGTGTGCCCAGTGAGCAGATATTTTAAATAAATTTTTCTTAAAAGGCAATGATGTAAAGTTGTCAAAATTCAAAGCATTAAAAATCATCTTATGAAACGCTTTATTCAAATTTGCTATAATTATTATGAATAAAATAATCTTGGAACGGATTTGGTGGTTCTTAATATTCAACAATGTTTACAATTGTTTACAATATGTTTACAATTAAGATAATGATATTTTATGAATATAACGGAGTTACCATATACATATAATCTCTAATATTTTGGTTTAAAATGAGAAATACATTTGTAACCGACAGTTTTCATGGTGACACAGCGACAAATTGTCGAGAAATAGGGCTATACTAGATCCCATAACAAAACCAACAACTTGGTATTATAATCACTGTTGAATAAAATAGTAAACTCTTTAGTCACAAAATTCATAAGTTTTTGAAACATGTTCTTAGAAAATCTCATTTAACTAATGGCAATTTTCAACAAAGTCTCAGTCGATAAAGTTCTGGTCTCATTCAACGATATGCTAGTATAAAGGGGCATAACATCAAAACTAGCACAATATACACTGTTACTGAAATTTATCTTGATAAAAAATATATTTAATCAGTTCTAATTAATTATAAACCTCGCTATTTTCTGACTACACGTATTACTATCATATTTAACGCCACAACAGTTTATATGAATCTTAATAACTTAATACTAAAATTAGAAAAGTTGATTTTATTTTATGATACTTACTTTAATTCAGTAACTTTTACTTTTCTAATTTAAGTAACTATATTTGTTATCTAACTGAGCTATTTTGTTTAAAACATCTATATCTAATTTCACAAATTAAATACTATTATAAGAGGTATCTTCAATTTTATTAAGGTAATCAGTGTATTTTAACTTCTGACACAATTAAATTAAACAGGCTTTTATAATAACTACATATACATTCTTATTTAACCTTTTTAAGGCCTTAAATTCTTATTTGTTCATATTAATATGTATTTCTAAAGTTGTTTTGGTTTAGTTTGTTTTAAAGCCACATTGGCTAGCTGCTTTGACCAGAGCAGGAAATGGAACACCAGATTTTAGAGTTGTAAGTTTGTACACTTCCCATCAGGAGAATTTTGAACTGTCATCAATAAAACAGTACTACTTATTTGACTTCTTATGCTTCTATAAAACTCTGTTAACTATTCTTATCCCATTTCTTTATTTTTTTCTAAACGATTATTTTAGCATCTGTATAATGGTGCTGCTTGTTATATGACCACGTCACTACTTTACAGAGTGCAGACGGATTTTCAACAAATTCGTATGAAAGTTAATTATGTACAAAGAAATTTTTAAATTTGCTGTTTGTATTTTTATGAACGTTTTTCTACGTCTTTATCACTACTGCGCCCCTGTTGATGAATTTCCATCAAATTTAACATGGATCTTTTCGGGTATCAGCGAAAGTACATGCAAATTAGCGGTTTCAGTTCATGTTTAGTGTTTTGCAGTTTTTATGGGAGTTTTCTGTGTTTTTTACAACTATATGTATAAGGGAAAAACTATTCATACCCTAAGATAACCTTTCATCGATCATGAATTTACATAACTTCCGTTCAGGAGACGGATACTCCAGCTTGTCTTTTTTTGTTATTATTTAAGCCTAGAAGTAATAGACGTGAACTAGGATTCAAATAGCAAAGCAGTGTAGCTTGTTTATTATAAAATCTGGAAGTGTTAGTGGAGCTCTAAATTTGAATCAGTTCTGATGAATTAAAAAATGACTTGGATGTTATGTTCTCATTCTTCACACATGAATTATTAAAGTCGTTTTGCATAAGAGAAATGTTTCCAATATAACATTGCATTGTTGTTAGCAAACTTGGAATTACTATCACTGAACTTCCATTTAAATTCATTAACATAAATAACAGGTTTAGCAAAACAGATCTATGATGAACCTTAATACTCTTGGGTCATCGTAACGTTTATTATGGGTTTCGTAACTAAATTATTTAAGACTGTCTGGATATGGATATTTGCCGTTCATTATATTTGGAGAATACTGATAAAATCAGGGGCTCTAATTTTGTACTATAAAAAATTAAATGATGCAACTCTAACCTACTATAAAGACAACTGAAAACAGTTACACTTAAGAAAATATTAGACATAATTAATGAAATTGTACCATTACCAGAAATGTAACACTGTGACAGGCCATTAAACCCCCTAGAGACACATTAAAACTATAACTATGTCGGAAATTATAAATACGGTAACACTAATCTAAACTTGAATTAGCTAAGTCGATGAATTTATACCCTGATTTTAAGTCTGTCGTTCATTGTGCGATCATAAATAAATTAAGCAAATCGTTTCCAGTTAAAGTGTTCCCATTAAACACAGGGCTTCTTAATAGTAATTATGTTGAAGTTTGATGTAACAAGTGACTTTTAAAAAAAGAGTTGACTGGGATGAAAGTTCTTTATATAACGGAGGAACTGCAGCCGATGTGGATTAAAAATAATAAAATGAATGTGTTCGAGTTACTGCTATGGAGTTTAGAAAGTAATATTTTTATTTTTATTTAGACATTTATTTTTATAAATATTTTTATTTAGACATATCTACATCCTATATTTGCTTTATCGATATTGTCTTATAGAGTAACAACAGATCTTAGGTCATGAAATACAAAACTGTTATTTGCAAAGAGTTACTTAAAAACACTGCCTTAAAGCTTTTAGTGTTCAAGATATTCAATATAAACATACACAATTTTTAAGGTACGTGACGTTGTTTTTAATTTCTGGATTAATTAAAAACTTTGATCAACTCTAACTTTGTTCCAATGTTCAAATAAAACAAAACAAAACCAAAAGCACTGAAAAATAACTGTGACAGATATGGTTGTTATTAATGCTAGTAATGAAATTAATATAATCAATACATGTCCTGAGAGGATATTAACTTGGTAGTTTTTGATTAACCTTTTATATGTTGAGATTCCAAACTTAAATAGAGCAAATTCATTTATTATATCGAATTCGTAGTGTCGGAAGGTTCACTTGTTTCAAGTAGGAGTGACAATTCCTTGTGAAAGAAAACTAGCTAATAAGCTATCATAAATGGAAACAAAGATTTGATTCAAATATATTTTAACTGTAGAGTGATTGAGAAAGAACATTTGAGAAAAATACATTTTTGTTTTTAGTTTTGCTTTGGATCCAAATCATATTAATGTTTAACGTTTCTGATAAATATCGCATTATACATGTCTATCTACATGAAATTCAGAAAATACCAAAACATCAATTTCGAATCATCTTGGTTTTAAATTACATTCAAGGTCAAATTTGAGGATAACAACCAGACATATTTTTTCTTCAACTCAAGAGTAGTTGATCTACACCCTTGTTCAAATTAATTAAAACAAGACAGAAAATTACGATTTTTTTCAATTTTTTGCGTTTTATTAAGATCTGCGTACATGTAAACTTCTTTGACACTGTACGAAGAAATGAGTCTCGTCACTGAATAACACCTTCTTCCATTGTTTTTGTGTCCATTTTTTGTATTTCAGACCCCATTAATTCCGTTTTATCTTCATTGAGTTGTTAAGAAGTTGTTTTTTGACTGGTATCCTTGCCCTTCTAACGCAATTACGAATGACGTGATATTCCTCAAGATATCGTCATATATCCCAAAAATAGATCGACCGTGCTGCAAAACACAGCGAATGACGCCGTTTGTGTGAAAAAATGATTAATAAAGGGAATCGGTGGGTCCAGCGAGCCTACACCGGACATTACTCTGAAAAATATTGTAAAATGACCATTTGTTTCAATTAATTTGCACAAGGGTGTAGCATAAATAGGTGGAGTAACTTTCCTCTGAACAAAAATTATGTAAATTCGTGATTAATGACAGGCTATTTTAAGACGTGAAAACTGCTTCTCTTATATGTAATTGTAACAGAGGAAAACAAAAGCCCATAAAAACTGCAAAACACAAAATGTAACAGCAAATGTTCATTTATTACTACACAGACCCAACATGCCTCCTTCATGACAATTTTTGTGAAGATCTATCAACATCCCTGGAAGCAAGGAGTTGTAAAACACACGATCATTTCCAATAAGAATCTCAAAACTGAACATTTCTACGTGTCTCTGAATGGACCCAATGAGCCTCCATACCAGTTTTGGTGAAAATTTATGGACATGCAGGCGATAACAGAGAGACTATTATATATTGATATACTAACTGCCATAAAGAAATAATTTCTTGAAAACATTTGAAGGGAAAAGAAAAAAAGAAGAAAAGTATTTAATCGTTTTACAACAAAGTATGCACAAAAAGAGGTCGTTTTCAAAATTAAATAGGCATGAAACTACAATGTTTTGCTGTTTTGGTTTGTTTTGAATTTCGTGCAAAGCTAAACGAGGGCTATCTGCGCTAATCGTCCTTAATTATTCAGTGTAAGAATAGATGGAAGGCAGCTAGTCATCACCAACCACCACTAATTCTTGGGCTACTCTTTTACCAACGAATAGTGGGATTCACCGTCACGTTATAACACTCCCACGGCTGAAAAGGCGAGCATGTTTGGTGTGACGGGTATTCGAACCCGCGACTCTCGGATTACTAATCGAGGGCCCGTTTTCGAATAGCAACATAACTGGCTTTGTCAAAAAGTTCTATTCATATTTTAAAATACAATGATAACTGGATCCATGACACTGTGGATAAAAAATACTAGTATATAGTAGTATATAGTATTTAGTCTGTAAAAATGGAGATTAATCGGAAGTCTTTCGTGGATATTAGGCTAAATCGAAGATCTTTGTTTTATTGTCATCACTTGCTAAATATTTTTAAAATTATATGTTTGTTATATGTCAAGGTAAAATTCAATAAAACACAGTCAGACAAACTTAGGTATAGGAACGTAATACATGATGGTCCAAAATACATTCTCTACAAAAAATCTTTATTGTTGGTTGAACAATGTACAAAAAAAGTTTTGTTGTGTAGGTTCTAGTGGTATTATATGTGAAAAAATGTCATTGCTGTGCAGTCAGTTGAAACAGTACTCTTTGTTTTTCGTTCTAACCTTGAAAGAAAATATATATATATATATGAATAAGCTACTTCAAGATAAGTTTTAACAACTCTGTATTTAAATCTAAAATAAACGTGGGTTATAAAAATATTTTCAGACAATCTTAAGTGTAATGATATGATATGTTTAAACACAATCAAAATATGGGTCATTTTCCGCTTGCAAATACTTGCAAATACAAAAATGCAGCTACTATTACATAAATTAACTTCACTGAAAGTTTATAAGAGGTTATCCTGATGGAATGCATCGACTGGTAATTGTTTTAGAAAGACCATAATTTGCTACTTCGATTGTGCATTTTTAAATTGAATTTTAGGTTAACAATGTCAAACAACGAAGAACCAATGAGCGATCTAGGAAATATTGTAAAAAGAGAATAATACACAGCATAAAAAGAAGGAAATGATACCTAGCATAAAAAGAAGGGAATAATATCTAGCATAAAAAGAATGGAATAATACCTAGCATAAAAAGTGCTTCGGTTCAAGAGATATGTTAAAAACTGAAAAAAATCTGGTGTATACCTACATGTGATGCAGAATGAGTTGATTCTCTTCATATCCATCAATTTCTGAAACTTACAGTAAGAAACTCAAGTACCGTGTTGGAAACCGAAAAATCTGTTGTGTGTTTACACGTGTACCAAAATGCAAATATCCTTTTCATCTCAATTAACTTTCAAAATCTGACAGAAAGATCAAACAATAAAGTAAAATATTAAAATCAAAGAATAAACAAACTGTTGTATCTTTATACCTGATAGCCTGCGCAAAGGTCCAGAATAGCCACGTGGCTAGAGCGCTCGAATCATAACCTAAGTGTACCGAATTTGAATCCCCTTCACACCAACCATTCTCGCCCTTTGAACCATGAAGTCATTATAATATTATAGTCAGTCTGATAGTTATCAGACAAATAGCCCTCGTGCAGCTTTTCGCGGAATTCAACTAAAACCAAAAACAGATATTTTATTTATGTCAATTCGATTTCGAAATCTTAGAGAAAAACAAACTCTTAAAAAAAATAATTTTGTATGTTTAAAAGTCGGGTATGTACATATTAAATGTGTAAATTTTCTATTAATCTCCTAATCTGATAAAAAAAAACTCTCAAATAACATGTTAAAGTTTAAAACGTATAGAACAAATATTCTTTTCGTCTCAATTCAATTCCTGAATCTCACAAAAACAAACGCATGTTAAAAATTGAATAAATGTGATGTGTTTATACGCAAAGTCCAGAGGAGCCAAAAGATGTTTTGTTTTAAAACATCTCCAGTATTTCATTTCATACGTCAAAATATTTGGTTGATTACAGTAATGTGTTACAAATCAATACTATTCATGATTTCCCACAAGTGTTGTTATACATATTCTGTGTCTGTGGAGTATCTACTACTATTTCCTGGTCACGATATTTAACAACTCACGTGTAAGAAAACGTGTTACCTGTTATATTCTCTGCAATTAAATATCTTGCTTGAAGATTAGCTCGCAGAGTCACGTGACAAATAGCTTGCTTCCGGCCTACTTCGATACGCAATTTTAATATATGAAAATATGGCCTATCTTTCATTGACTTCAGTGAAGACAAAGAAATGGACGCCCAAGTTTGATAGCTCACAACATAGATAATTTTACTAAATAAAACTGATGAAAAAGTTAGCGAACTAACAGCATTAATTATTCTTGACTAGTGTTTAACAATAAAAACTACCTGATTCTTTACCACAAGCTTGTTTGTAAGGTTCAGATTAAACAAAAGGACGTTATAAATCACTTTGACTGAACTATTATATTAATTTATATTCTTGTTTGTTTTTGGAATTTCGCTACTCGAGGACTATCTGTGCTAGCCGTCCCTAATTTAGCAGTGTAAGACAAGAGGGAAGGCAGCTCGTCATCACCACCCACCGCCAACTCTTGGGCTACTGTTTTACCAGCGAATAGTGGGATTGACCGTCACTTATACGCCCCCACGGATGGGAGGGGAAGCATGTTTAGCGCGAACCCGCGACCCTCGGATTACGAGTCACACGCCTTACGCGCTCGGCCATGCCCGGCCTCTATCAGATGGAGTAAGACATTGAATTCTAGAAAAATAAATTAAAAAATGTGATATTTTAGATTTTTTAATTACAATATATTACAAATTAGCATGTTTAGAAAATAATAATACAATTAGCACCAATATTTCGTCGATTTAAAGGACTAAAAGCGAAAACTGAATATTTAGTGCTAGCTAATAAAGGCATTTATAGGAATTTATGTTCACATTTTTTTTGGAATATTGTTAACCGTTCTGGAAACATTGTAACAGTCAATAAAACTATCCTATAAAGCTCCATCTTATGCTCAACGCTTCAGCATTTAAAATTCTTAGTACCTCAGTTTGAATAACAACTTGAAATACTTAATACCATATATAATCATCCAAATTCTTTTATTTTTATCTTGAGATCAAGAATACAATAGACTAATACGTACCATAGTTACATTTAGTGCTCAATAGAAAACCAAATATGATGCAATGGTAATTTATGTTTGTTTCGTAGCCTCATAGTCGAAAATACAACGTCAGGATATAGAAAATATACATTGCTAGTCGCTAAAATACAGTAACATGAACAGCATCTTGAGTCTAATTCCTAAATATTTTAATTTAATAAAATGTTTCAAACATTCGCCACTTCTTTCTGGTCTAAAATTTTATATTCATATGTTTACCTTTACAAGTTGGAAACTTCAAACATTTTCAATATCGGTCCGGAATGGTCAAATGGTTAAGGCTTTTGACTTGCTATCAAAGGTTCATGGGCTCGAATCTTCATCACACTAACCATATTCATCGTGACAGTCAGTAACTTTATTTATTGGTGAAAGAGTTACCCAAGTAATCTTCTCTCTTTAACCTTACAGTAATAAATTACAGATGGCTAGCGTAGATATCCTTCGTGAAGCTTGCGCGAAAATTCAAAACAAACTACACCGTGTTAAATGATCTAAAACAATTCGCCATAATACTCTGTAGTAAATTTTTGAACGCCAAATAACAATTGTTAATTTTAAGAAATGATTAATAAATAATATTTAAGCACTTCTAAGCAGAACAAAAATGATACAGAATGAGTGAGTTTAGAAATGGAAAGGTATTTTCAAAATGAACAACATCTTACACACTTTTGGGTTAAACAGCTAGAACAGTCTCCTAGGATTGCTGTTGAGTTAAATTGCCAAGACACAAACTCATAGAATTGCTGTAGGGTTGAACAGCCAGGACACAGACCGCTAGGATTCAAGTATAAGGGAACGTTATAATGTATTAATCAATCCCATTATTCGTTGTTAAATGAGTTGCCCAAGAGTTGGCAGTGAGTGCTAATAACTAACTACCTTCCCCCTAGTCTTACGCTGCAAAATTACGTATGACTAGCAAAAATAGCCCCTGTATGGCTTTGGGCGAAAATTCAAAATAAACAAATAAACTTAGTTGTTGTTAGTGCAAAGCTTTACAATGAGATACTTGAGCGTTCATTGCAAAGTGTATTGAAACCAGAATTTTAACGTCATAAGTCTGCATACTTAAGGCTGAACTACTTAGGGGCTTAAATTGATACAAGTGGTTAACACATTGATTTTTATTGCTTTGTATAAATAAGTTGTTAAACACACATGTTTGGCATTAATTAATCTAGTACCTTAGGCAGAAATTCACCTGTCTCCAAAGCCTCATGACAACAGCTTCTTTACTGAAAGTTTGGTATTAATTGATACCCACTACTTCTGGTTAACCTTTGGTAACGGTTGTTAGATCTGCTAATCTCGTTTCACAAATCCATAAAATTTCGTTTGCCAATATCTGGCTATGTTCCAAACGAAATCCTGAAGACGTATTGTGTATACATATTTGTAATACCAATTACCGTCTATTAGATTGCCCCTTAAGAAGAAAAGTCCACCTTTTGAAAGCGCTTGGGTTATAAGGGTTTCTGTTTTCGTTTTATTAAAACTTTGGACCTACGTGTTTTTAGCACATAATAAATATCAGACGGTAATGTAATCTTTGTTTTGTATTCAAAATCTGCAAAAAATTTATAAAGATATCTAAGAGAAGTCAAGACCTGTAATCGTTTTCATGATACCAAAGCAGATAAATAAGAGCAACTTTATGGTGATACATTATATTTATTTTAATAAAAACGTTATTTTGATATCTATTCTTGTGAAAGTGTCATTCTAATAATCACACGTTTAGGCTTAGGTGACTAAGGTGTTTTTGTTCTAAATTTAAGGCAGAGATTTCTTAAGCTCTTGTAAGTATATTTATTTATTGTCTGCTATTATATTACGAGAAAAGCTAAACAAAGGGATATCAGCTCAAGGCAGCCGTATATTTTAAATCTTTGCTGAAACTATATTAAAATCCGTCAGCCGCCAAACAAAGAAAATTGGAAAAGAACAATTTAATCTGAAACCACCAAAATGACGTGAGCAACATCTTTTTTATATACAAGTACCACAAATGTGGGATTTATCAATATAAATATTAATGTATAAGTAAACACGAGGAAAATATAAACACTTTAAAACAAATTTAAGGAATAATCATTTCTGTCATTGATACATAATTAATAATATAATATAGTTTTTATAATGCTGTATTATTTTCATTACACCTAACTATATATTCCAACAATCACTTAAAATTAAACCTATGTAAGTTTCAAACGAATAATGAAGTAGACTAATTTATTTCGTCAGTATGGCAAGAAAAACGAGTGTGTTTATTATTTTAATTTCACGCAAAGCTACACCAGTCGATTAACGCTAAGCTATCTGAAATGAAAAGCCAAGCTTTATACTTCCAACCCGTCATATAATAGCTGAGAGCACGCGTTAGAATTTCTCTGTGTCAACTGCTCTAGTTCCCATTACATTTACTTTAGATAATAAATAAAGGAGAAATGTCGACTATAGATTACAAACTACCAAAACTATATTGCATTCAAGGGTAAGGACGATTATAACGCTCCATTCCATCGCTACACTGCGAGTATAGACAGATATTTGCGTTCTGCCTACAGCGTCGTTTTTCCAATCATTTAAAGGTTCTTTTGTCTTCCATAAACGAATGAGTAGATAAGTCAATATATACCTCTCGGTGTTCATATTAGTGGCAGTTAGTGTCTGAGAGTAATCCCATCAACCCAGATACGAAAAACTAGTATGAAGTCTTGCTATTGTTTATTGTCATCCAGTGAAAATGTCCTTCAATCTAGACTGGTATCGAGAAAAGTCGATATAACCTCCTACTGATAAAGCTAAAAGCATTGGTGTAGATCAAAACACAAAAGTTACCCACTAAGATTCTATGAACCATATACTTGATAACTACGTTGATTCAGAGAATCGAGATTTTTGTGATAGCTTATTTACCGTAACAGTATTTCTTGACTTTTATCTTTCTATCTTAATTTCTTTGGAAAAGATATTCATGAAAACTACTGATGCTATCACTTTTCAGCAGTTTTAATTATACAGAAAGGACAGTTTGCGCGATACACAGGTTCCTGGGAGACCAGTACTTCTAACTAAACAGCACACACCCTATATAGTTATACCACTTATTATATTTCCCATGAATCCTTTGGTAATGCCATAACACTGCTCTCTTTGCCTGTCACGTGGAGAGACACCCAAGTGAGCAAACGTTGATCATATTTTTATACACATACCATATCCTTTCATAATTTTAGAGAGTTAGAAGGAACAATAAGTCTGAGATGATGTAAAAGTCAATCTTGGAGCCTTTGCTTTGGGATCACAACTTTCATTTTTGAAATAATAAGAATATACATATTTTTCTGCTTTGAAACAGAAATTTATTTCTTCAGATATCTTTGTTTGTTCACAGTGATACACTATGAACAGAAAATTTCAGCATCATTCGTGGTATTCTTCTGCATGATAAAAACAAAAGTCATATAGGGTTCAAAACAAAACATAAGAAATATCTTCCCAAACTTTCAAAAGGATTGTACTCAGTTCGAGGGCAAATAGAATAATAAACTTAACTATTTCAATTTTTCAAAGTAACTTCCAAGTATTACAGATATGTAGGGTAGTGAACAAAACCATTGGAGAGTTCTTCTTTTCCATTAAAGTATATTTAACTTTCTCCCCTGACATTTTGCCCAAGACATGGAACAAAAGATCCCTTTCTTCACTGCTTTTCTCTGTGATTATAATCTACTATTAATTTTGGTATAGCAGATATTGGATCTAAATTGGTTCAAAAGTATCCTAGATAACATTCCTTAAGAGAAGTTACATCACCTGTCTCATTTACCTTTACCTGAATAATTTCAACAATTCTGGTTCAAACTATTGTAATCTTTTTTGTTAATTTTTACAAAACCAGGAACGGACCATCAAGATTTCTTCAAAACACTGACCTACTGTTTTGAATAAATTACTCGTAAAGTTTGGTAGAGACAATTAATGATTATGTTGTTTAGTTTCTTGAATTAGAAGACCTCTTCAACACTCGATGCTGTTTCTATAAACTGATAACTACTTTGAAGCACCTGACTTGACTTAAAATGTTAGTCATAAAGCCCTTCTCAAGAGAGGGCATTTTGTTTCAATATTTTTTCACGTTAAGAAGACTTGACACTACATGGTATTTTTTGTATTTTGTATGGCCTCCATATCTATGGGCTACGTGGCCATTTGCCAATTTTTTACACGCAGTATGTTAGCGAATAGATACTTTTTAATCCATATAGGATTAGCTCTCTCTTACTCTTTCACATAGAAACTTGGAGTACCCCACGATAGTGTTAAAATAAATATTAATAATGGAATAACTTTCTCCAACTGCTGATTATAAACAGCCTCAATATTTATGACATTCATATTTCATGTTGATTATTAAACACAGTAGTATCTCCAAACTGCCCTCTCTGCATTATGTGCGTGGAATACGGAAAACAGATTTAGATTCTCATTAACTAAAACACGTTTCATGAATTCCTCCAACTGAAGAGGAAAATTACTTGGTCCCCAGTTCATAGAAGTTCTATTTGACAATAATCAAGCACTTTAAAGTTAAATGTAAAAGGACACTGAACATCATCTATATACTTTTAGATATTAGATAGGTGTTCTATGTTTAGTATCAATCGTTTCCTCATTTTATTTGAATTGGACTGTAGGTCTCCACTTTTTATTTCAAACAGGATTGGATCCCGTGTATCATCAAGAGCATCTTTTCATGCACGGAGGCGTACTACATTTATTCATTCTAGAGTTTTCTACTCAGACTCCTACGAACCTTCACTTCATTTAAGTTGTTTCCATCTTTCTTGGCATTATGCTGCAAAGCTTTGATCACTGTTAAACCATCCCACCTATGTGTCTTACAGTAGGATTTGTTTTTACAAGTATATGGTTTGTTATTTCTTTTCTGGAGGGTTTAATGTACATAGTTTACTTAGATTGGTCTGAAATTTAATGAAGTTGATGAAGCTAATTATAATTCAATCTTGTAATAATTTTTTGAGTCATTTGAAGAAGTCAGGCATATCTGATTGGAACTAGCAACTTTTTTTTCTTGAACACACTTCAAGGTATCCTTTCATTCCCATTTTCATTGACAGTTCGAAATCAAGTGATTGTGTGGGCTATTCCATTGTTTGTTATAGATGAACAAAATTTAAACTATACACTAATTATACCATCTTTGGAGACCCTAAAATTACTAATGCCTTTTTCACTCATTTTCCACCAATATTCAAACAATACTTGTCAACTTGTGACTATTGATATTACTTTTTCGTTTTTTTTATTTTTGGTTATATCAAAATTCAAGAAAATGAGCTCGCAAACGCCATGGCCAAATTGGCTTTCATTAGTGCCTTGGTTTTTCCGATATTAATCATCAGTCTGTTATCACAGCAAAGCTTCATGTTCGTTGGCAGACAATGTGGTGTAAAATGTGGATTAATACGTTTTTATTCTATAAACTTGCAATTGTTGTGTGGTTATCTACCTTTCACAGATATTGAATGGAAAAAATAGTGATTTACTTCATTTTTTCTTAGAAATTAATCATTCACCAGCGTGTGAGCAGTGTAACACTTTAGTTACAACTGCTCACATCTTAATTTTATCCATCGTAATAATACAGACCAATATCACAATTTTGAATCCTGATGTCTTTAATGTCAAACTATATCTTAAGCAACAAGTTACTTTTTATTTTGAAAATATTTTTATTTTTTCACACTGATTCTCTCCAATTTACTTAGATCTTTAAAGACAAGATAAATCTTTAATGTAAATTCTCATCCAGTTCTCTTGGATATACAAAAAAATTACAGGTCAGTTTCTGTCGTCATCCAGATTTTTCTGGATTTCTTTAAGAATGTAAGAGATACCACGACTAAACTGGTCTCTGCTGAGGATATAAATGTTATGCTATTTTAAATATGGTTTTCAATATTGTCATCATGACAAAGCATCTTATCAGTTATCAGGTTATTTGGGACAAGGAACATATAAAAAGTTTTTTTTTCCGATTCAAATTTACTTTCACCCGTTTACTGTTTCATTTGCAATAATTGAAGGGAAGCAACTGTTCTCGAACAGATCCATATTAGCCATAGTCTTATTACACTTCGTTTTCTCTTTCAGGCGCATAACTCATAAATCTGTGAAGAATATAACGCTCAACTCACAATATCCCATTGTTATGTATTACAATTTCAGATAGCTTAAAATTAAGTTAAATTATAATTTAGATTTAGAAGATAAATAAATGTCAATACGTATCAAATTTATGATACTTACCAACAAGACTAATAGATAAAATTTCTTTATTTTTAACAAAATATATTTGAATATATAATAAAATTTAAAATAACGATTATTGAAAATGATAATTTATATAGAAAAGTTACACATGCAAACAATATTGAGTGTTTTATTTGATCCACAATTTCCTTGATATCTTATGAAATTTTCAGGATGAGCAAATTAATTTCGATTTGAGACATGTACAATTCATGATAACCACCTCAAGTAAAAATGTACCTCAGGACAGCTTATATGGATATTAACTTATTTATCAATAAAACAGAGAACAACGTTTCGACTTTCTTAGGTAATCTTCAGATTAACAAAGAGATTTGATGTGTCGCGTTTGTTCCGTTTACAGGCATGAAGGGAGTATCTGGAAATTTCAGTCTGCACAACAATATTACGATTTACACATATATTGTTGATTTTTACACTCGAGAATCTTCTACAACTGTAGTGAATAGATGGAAATTTCGTAACACAGATTTAGCAGTATAAGTTATCTGCATTTCTAAATATATTTCGATATTAAAATAGATATATAACAGTAAATCCAACACATCTACATAATAACTTTATGAAAATGTATCTTAGAACAGCTTGTATGGGTTTTAACACTTTTGTTGATGAGAGTACAACGTTTCGAGCTTCCTAAGTCATCCTCAAATGAACTAGGAAGGTCAAAATATTGTTCTTTCATTATCAACATAAGTGTTAATACCCATACCAGCCGTTCTGAAATACATTTTTATTTCAAGTGGGTTTTTCGTAATCAAAAACGTTACAACCTATACAACTATTAGCAAATCAAAATTTTCAATATGTTGTAGCCCTAATATTCCTTGGACAGACATTTAGAGTCTAATATACAGCTTCGTGTTTGACAAGAACCAAACCAAATTTGACTAAGAATTATTTGCGTAAGTAGTCTATGAAAGTTTGCACTGTTAAAATTGGATTAAATACATCTTCCTTAAAATAGTATTTGTAGAAGAAAAAAACAATTGCCTTTAAAATGCGTCATTACGATCAACTAAATTTTGGATACTACATTAATTTGACAATAATAAAAATAGTATGCGGTTTTTATCTTTCATCTATTCGAAAATTATGGAACAATATATTTTATGACCTTTTAAAAGTTCAATGTGATATTTACTATAAAAAGATTTCTTAAAATTACGACGATATTTTCAGTGAGTTTTCATAATACACTCTGTTGTAAAACTAGATCTCATGAACGCACCATTTAAAGATATAGATAAGTAAATTGTCTTTGATCCATTTCAATCACTATTCTATATAGAATAATGTTTGTTTATCAATTTTTTGCGAATTTTGTGTTTATCTTATAGCAAAGCCACAAAGAGCCATCTGTTCAGCTCACGGAGGGGAATCAAACCCCTGATTTTAGTGTTATAAATCCGGAGACATACCGCTGTACTAGCGGTGGACTTTGAAACTTCACAAAGAAGTGCGATATAAAGCATTAATAATAAATATGGAATATTCAGCAGCCTATTAATATTTAAAGCCCCCTGGATAATGTTTTTTATCTTCACTAGACATTAACTCGTTCATGTTTTGACAAGTAGCACCAATGAATAATTTATTATTTGATTTTAGCACTTACATTATCGATCCATTCTACTGAGTTAAAATCACTTTACACAGCACACAGTTGGTGCATATTAGGTGCCTCTAACTTACATGTTTAGCTTCAGAAATATCCACAGAGGGACTCGTATATAGCCTTCGTTTCTGTTTGTTTTTGTAAATTTGCGCAAGCCACACAAGGGTTATCTGCCCTAGTCGTCCCTAATTAGTAGTATAAGACTAGAGGGAAGACAGCTAGAGATCACCATCCACCACCAACTCTTGGGCTACTCTTTTAACAACGAATAGTAGGATTGACCGTCACGTTATAACACTCCCACGGCTGAAATAAAATAGCGAGCATGTTTTGTGTGACGGGTATTGAAACCCGCGACTCTCAGATTAGAAGTCGAGCGCCTAAACCATCTGGCTACCCTGAGTCTCTTCGTTTCTGTTTTCTATTCTAGATAGTGACGAAAGGAAAGGCTGCAAACATATAGAATTACCATGCATCAAAAACTTAGTTAGTTAAGGATATATATTTCCACGCGCTAGGCTTAAAAAATACTCAGAGTAATAAACTCGTAACTCGTAACTCAGCAAATATTTACGATAATTTTTGATAATACTTTTCTTACTGGACCGGTGGTGGTATAGTCGTTAGTGTGCCCAGTTGGAAAATCCAAGAATTTATATTTTGGTTCCATTCTTGGATGGAAAAACAACAACAAAAGAATACACGTTAAAGTCACAGACACTCTATAAGAGTACTAGTCAAGTTCCACGTTATCATTCATCCAAAGAAGTGACGGTGGGAGTTGTTGACTAGTCTACTAGTTCAAAAGTAGCAATGGGCACGTGCAAACAGTCCTTGTGTGATTTGCACAAAAATTATTAAATAAACCTTTTCTGTTTGTAATTAAAGCTGTTCAAAATTATCACCTGACGTCAAATGTTTATTTCGGATATTAGCATTGGAAATGTCCAATCAAATGGTTTCGTTTTCGCAAAAAGGCGCGCAACGGATTATCCGAGATTTGGTTTGTTTTTAATTTCGCGCAAAGCTACACGAGGGCTATCTGCCCCTAACTTAGCAGTGTAAGTCTAGAGAGAAGGCAGGTAGTCATTAGTTGTCACCCAACGCCAACTCTTGAGCTACTCTTTTACCAACAAATAGTGGGAAGGGCCTTAACAGTATAACGTCCCCACGGCTAAAAACACAAGCATTTTTGGTCCGACGGGGATCCGAATCCATGGATTACGAGTTGAGTACCGGGCCCCATGAAATAGAACTTTAGATTTTTATATTACGTTTATGTTAACTCCCTACTGACCCATCGAGCGAGAGGAACTTAATCGAAGTATATATATATGGTACACATAAATATGTTTGATGAAATATTTATTATTTTTTGTACACATAAATTATAGGATGGCAAAACTCTACTTTAACAACAGTCTATGATTGTATTATTTTTGTTTGTCTGTAAAAAACTCACAAATTTATTGATCTATGATAATTTTAAAACCTGTGTATGTCTCAGAACCATTTAATTTAATCGTTTTGTAATTTTTAGAAGTTTGATGTTCTTGTTGTTGTTGTTGTTTTGAATTAAGCACAAAGCTACACAATGGGCTATCTGTGCTCTGCCCATCACGGGTATCGAAACCCGGATTTTAGCGTGTAAGTCCGCAGACATACCGCTGAGCCACTGTGGGGCTAGATGTTTGATACTCATTTCAAGTGTCGACGAAGACGGACATGCAAGTCGTACCGCCATCCATGTGAAGCTAATAATAAAATGCCGTGCTTTATGAGATTGCCTTTTCTAGTCATTATAAAGGTGTTTATAATTTTTGCATTGCATTTTTTTTGTACAAAACCTTATGCTTCTTAACAACTACTTTTAAGATATTTTGATACCTCTTAAGACCCATGGTAACAAAAGTTACCAATCACCAAATTGATTGTTTGTTAAATAAGAAGAAGACGGAGGTCAACTGACAAATTTATGCTCCTTACGAATTATTCTAAAGCTGGAATTTAAAAACATTCTTCAAGGATCATTGGTAACAATGTAAAGCTACTTGAATAGAATTTTAACCAATCACAATTTGTAATATTTGACAAATATATTATAAAAGTAAGCAATGACAATATTTATAAGCATGCTTTTCTTATCTGACGACAATAATATTTTACGTTTAACATGTTCACGAGTTAGATTTGTGATTATTAGTAAAAAAAAATTGCCATGTTCAATGTTTTCAAACATAAGGCAATGTTTGAAAGACAAACAAAGAGTTGATCGATCAAAGATACAAAATTGTTTGATTCATAATTTTTATACGGCAATTAGGTCATAGCCGTCCCTAACTCTTAACTGATCCACTACAGAGAGACGGTACATAATCAAAGGTATCCACCGCCAACTTTGGGATCTACCTTAGCTGATCGAAAAGTGGTGTTTGACCTTTACTTTTAGAACGCAACTACATCTTCAAATTTCGCTGCGTATTTTTGTGACAACGGGTCCTAAACCATGATTCCTCGGATTCGAGACAGAAATGCTAACCATTCTCACGTTTTAAGTCAAATTATTTTTATTTCATTTTCGTTTTTATAAATAATATTTATAAACTGCGATCTTCTGTTTAAATGGGACTTTATTTCTGTTTGTAATATAAAGGATAGTCTTCATTGAGTTCTCTTCTTTCCATTAAACTCTATTACTAGAATTTATTAAGACTCGCTTGTATTTTGTGCAAATCATTTCGTAATGTTATCTTTTATTACTATTAACCCTCAACATTTCATAATGTACAATGTCATATTTGGGAATTTTCTTACAACAGATGTTGATATATCCCTTCTTATACGTCTAATAATAAAAACAGCTTGATAGGAATAAATTGATTTTGTACCTTTTTGTCTGGACTTGCAGATGCAAAGTCACGCATGTTAACTATTGGGCTGTGAATAATTCATTAAACCAGTTGCGAACTGGTTGCAGAACAAACTCAATAATCATAAAACCATTATTAAAGTACTATTTGATTCGTATATTGATAGTTGGAAAGTTTTGCAACAGTGTAGGTTATATTTGCAATGACATGCTCGATCTTTGATTGGCATTCATAGCGAAGAAATTCTTACACGTAGTTGTGTGCTCTCAGAAGAGTGGAATTTTAATAAACTTCTATTTCACAAATGTTTAGACTGACATGAAAGTTAAAATAAAAAATAAACATAATTTACAAAGGAATGACATAAACATATCAGGATAGAGAGATCTGGCTAACACCTGCTTCTTTTATAGACTATATACGAGCAAATAAAAGACAATAAAAATTCGTAGTCCAAATTCAAACGCATGAATGTATTCAGAGTTGTATATATTTTCTTTGAAATAAATGTTGAAAGTATTAGCTTTGACAGTTAGATGCGTTCCGCATTCACCACTTAAATATTTGTAGCAGTATAACGTTTAATAAAAAGAAGTTGAAAATAAAAAATAGCTGACTCTTAACATACTACTAATATATTTTATCTTAAACGAACACAGAAATCCATAAGCGAATGCATTACCATGTGACTCGAAACAGAGAACAAAAAATAAAGCAAAATAATTCCGTGATGTCGCAACTTGAACCCAACAAATCATGACCAAAACTCATAGAAACAATAATTTGAAAATAATCTGTGGAAAATGTGTTTCTAATGAAAACTAGATCAATATCATAAGTTTTTATCTCTTCGTATTTCCGAAACGGTAAAAAAAAAATGTAGCATCATAATTTACGTCCTTGATTACAGTTTTGATTATTACTGAGTAACAGTTGGCCTCGCAAGTAAGCATTGAGAGTAATATACCAGGCAGTGGATACATTCAAATTGTTTATTGCATTAAGCATTATGTTTAACGAAGAAAAATAACATTTGAACATAAATTTTATAATTGTAAGAAATAAGTGTTGGTGCTTATAACCTTTAATTGTCTTTATTTTTAAATCACATCTTAAGACAAACGTAATGAAAAAGTCTAAGCTTCCTATCGATAAACAAAAATAAAAACGAAAATGAGTGACTATGTTTTAACGATCAGCTTCCCAGTGGCACAGCGGCATGTTTGAGGACTTACGACACTAGAAATCGGGTTTCGATACCCGAGGTGCGGCGAGCACAGATAGCCCATTGTGCAACTGTGTGCTTTATTTCAAAATAAAACAAACAAATCTAACGATAACCAAGTAGGTAAGCTGTAAGTGTGATTGCCCACAAAGGACAAAACAAAATACAGATAATACATAGTGTAGCTTTACACCAAGAGATATGCTGAGCGACTAATAGAAATTTCGATTATTAAAATAAACACCGAAATCGTATTACGTAATACCTACACTGCTGTTTGATTAGTACACCATACCTTAGTTTCTTCCAGATTTTCACTGATAAAAAAACTCGGAGGCAGTCCTTGCATTATCAACATATTAAAGAAGATAAACTAAAACAAACATTCTCTTCTTTCATTTGCACCACAAATAAAATGTAATAAATAAATACGTTACTTTCTTATGGTAGTATTCCTTTAGACCATGTTTAATTCCAGAAACATTAGACTATTTTAAATCATTTTTACTCTTAACAAAATTAGCAGGTCAAGTTAATTGATTTCTTTGGGTAAGAACTGTGAACACTTGCACTCAGGCCTCCTTAAGATCTGTATTCTGGTGAAGCCTTAAAGTAAAGCAAACGGAGATACATACCATTTAGGTTAAAATACGGTTGAGCATTGAACGTTAGTTAGAAAACCCAACAAAAACGATTTGTCAGTCAGAAATACAAGGTGATTGATCATGTAAATATATGCTGTACAAATACAAATATCCATTGTACACAAATTGTTTAGTATTTATAAAACTACTCGAAGTCCATAAGGCAAAATAAAAAAAAATACGTATTTTGTACTTGTTAATGAAACGACTGTTGGCTTCAGATATTTTTTGTAAAATGTATCGTATTATTTATTAGGTTAATGGACACTGTGTGGTATCTTAAATATTATTCGTTGTTTTACACGCTCTCTCTCTCGTTTTTCTTTCTCAGAAATGACCATATTAGGATAACTGATAATCATAATCATGTTTATTTACAAACATTGAAACAATGATCGAATCGTAAAATCCCGGAAGCTCATAGTAGTACATACATGTGTTTGGGGGCTTACAGCACTAGAAACGGGTTTTGATAGCCGTGATGGATAGAGAACAATATCCAATTGTGTATATTTGTGTCTAATCTCAACATATACTAAGTGTAGACCAAATTAATTTATTTATAGTGTGGTTGAATTATAGAACATCGATAATAAGTCTGAAGGTGAACCTTTCGAAAGCGATTGGGTTATAGGGTTTCTATTTCATTTCTCTCAAGACTTCCTGAACCTACATGTTTTTTATAACATCATGAATGATAACTCTAAAATATTCAAAACCAAAAATGTCTAAGAGTTTATACAGCTGGAAGTGTAACGCAAGCAGCTAATGAAAGACGAGTGTTCGTAATATCAATGAGGAAATATTTACATTCAGGTTGCACTGCATTCCTAACGCATCATTTGCACGGTTAAATGGTAAATCTAATTTTAACTCTTCAGTTTGTACGTTGTTCTTTATTTATTTTACTAAATATTACATTTTATTAACAGATTAACTAAACCTAAACTATTTGTTATATGTAGAATAGTTTTATGTTTATATTAACGATATTTTGGTTAAATAGGTTGCTATACGTATCATGACCCCTACGGCATGTTTGAAGGTATATACATAAGATATTAGGTTTTGATACATTCAATAAGCACAGTACAGATAGCCCATTATATAGCTTTGACCTTAGCAATAACGAAAAAAAACGTGTGATTGGTTAAAATTATATATACCAATAAAACATTCTGCAATTTATCATCGGAATATAGTACATAGATATGTTACCTTTCTTCCATAGGCTAATTTCGAAAAAACGTTAAATCGAGACAAAATAATAAAAACACACAGAATAATGTTTATATAATATATGCACTGTGTCTTTTATGGAAAATACTGATATAGGTCACGCATTTAGATTAAGATATTAAAATTTATATTTCAACAAGTTATGATTGCACTTCAGCTCTGAATAAGAGTTTGTTGTGAATTTATAAAACTAGTTTTTTGTTAAGATTTATCTCATACCCAGAGGGTCAACGGTAGTTTTCGGATATATAACGTTAAAATCCAGGTCTGGATTCCTCGTGTTCGAAAGAGTGCAAACAGACCATTTTGTAGCTTTATCTGAAACACTATTATTTTGCAAATTACAAGTAATACAAGAAACTTGTGCCATCTGTCGACTTACTGTTGAACAATAATACATATCAATGCATTGCATGGAAATATTGTATTTAGAAATCACATAAATACTGTTTTTTACAGTTCAATATAAATTCTTGCTGATATTAACATCAGGTTTATTGGTCTTTAACTTAAATACCGAAAATTTACGTGAGGCACAGTAATTATATACAAAATAAAAAATTAATATATTATTGAAAAAATACCTTAACAAACCGCGTTTTGATTTTTCACATGCATTTTAAACAATTTTGATGTGAAATTTCAGTTAATGAGAGTACTTTAAGATAAAATAAATTTTGAAATACATTAGTGTGATGAAGCCCAAAATAATCTGAGCATGTTGATATACTATAAATGTTAGACGATATGGTTTAATGTAGCTGTACATTTTTAGGTTATAAATACTGGTTTCAGTATAAATTAAACTAGTAATACTACTGTAGTTTATGGGAATCTAAGTTAAATAAATGTAGTTCTCAGAAATTCCATGCTAATATTTTTGAAATCGCCATTGTTTTCAACGTTTCAAATATTTTCATTTGAAGGATCAACAGTTTGTTTGTTTTTTTTTAGATAGGAAGAATCGTAAACGATTGTTTGCAGTGAAAAATCTAATTGAAATTAAATATACGTACCTGCCCTTCCGACAGATACTGTGGATATTAGTTGCATATTAAACATTATTTTTGGTGTTGGGAAGATATCAGTATATTGTGATCTTCGTAAAAGGAGTTTTATATTTTGCTAATAACATACGATCCAAAATCATCGTATTTAACATTTCCTGATGTTAAATAAAAGAGCCGAAAACGTCTTAAAATATTCTCAAAACTAAAATAAATGAAAGCAAGCAGTGAAAAAAAATATCTGCAATAAAGTCCAAGTTAGTCTCAAGAAAGCTGTTTAACCCGTTTTGACAGATACTCCTTTCATCTCCTTAAATACACAGCTCAGATGATAATTGTTGGAAATTCTTAAGAAACATATATGGAACATTGAAGTAATCATGACAAGCACTTTTGCACTAAAAAATACGAAGAGTTGACGACAAATTTTAAAGTCAATTTACACACAGATAATTTGTGGCTGAAGATGCCACTACACAAACATAACAGAAACAAAACAACATTTATCATGACAAGGCATAACTTCAAATGTCGTGGTCAACTCTACTGCTCTTGTAACAGATGCAGAACTTAATAGTATCAAAGATATATTCGAGAGATAATTCTGTAAACTTTAATGCCTCATTATTAAACATTTGTCATCCAAGTTCGCTAAAATAGACTAAGAACTATTACCCCCTTTCATTGGAAGAAATGTTGGATCGTATACAGAGTGTTTACTGCAATAGACTCATAGCTTTTATTAACAATATGTCCCAGAACTTTTTTCGTGTAGTTTTGCGAAAAATTCAAACCAAAGCTTCTCCAAAACCCATTTGAAACCTATCTTTATTATGCTATAAATTACAGGCAGCTCCTTCATTAGTGTCCTACTAGTTCGCAAGCACAGCACTTGAATTTCTCTTCTTGTCTTGAATGATGCCCACGTGGATACGTTACGTATCTCATGGGCAGACCTTCCTTGCAATACATATATCAAGTAATTACTTAGTTCTGGCATGCTTCTCACGAACATGAGATATTAACATAACAATGTGGTTGTATTGCATTTCCACCTGGTTAACTCTCTATTTGTACTTCGCTTGCTAAGATAAGATTTTTTTTATCACACCTTTTTTTTTTTATCAGAATTACCCTTACAGCAGTTTCTTCAAAATTCTATATCTACAATGGCAGGTTTCAAGTATCCACTTACAACTAGTCATTGCTTTTAATGAGAATGGCGATGTCTCACTCTCCCATGTAGTGCCACATAAACTCATTTGGAAGTCTATCAAATAAATTATTGACCAGAACATTCTTCAACCAAAATGTTCAATGATATAGAGAGCAGAACCATCCAATCTCAGAACCAGATGTTATCTAGCATGTTCATTAGTCCTATTCAGAGCGTAGATTTACCTGAAACATTTTAGAAAACGGTTCTTGACCTCTTATACCATTCCCTTAAAAGCCGAGAGCATGATCTGCATGGCTTCACTGACAGATCCAAAGTTTTTTCATAATTTTGATAGATGTCACGAGAAGATGCTCATCGATTTCAATGCCTCTAGATAAAAGACACTTAAAGAGACTGTAACATTCCAATGAGCTGTTGGTTTCTACTCTTTGGGATTTAAAGATATGAGACTTCTTATGTGACTTGTTGTAAAAAACCATGTAAGATTCCAGATCGCATGAGCTTTTTATAAATTTTGCAGACAACATTTTCATCGTAAAAGTTGACAGTTTTCACCTTCAAAAACTGTCATTCTTTTTGTAAGACGTGTTTCTTTAAATTCAATTAACTCAAATTATAAAGCAAGGCTAGTATACATTTTATCATTTCAGAAACTCTGCAACAAATCCTGATGACACTACACCAACAATTCTCATTCATATTTATTTTTAATAAATAAACAAAAATATAAGTTCTACATCATTGAAGCAGGTAGAAAATATCATATGACAACGTATTACAGCTATAAAATATGAAACTTGACAGCTCTGTTATGACTATATTCTACTATTACTGGACAACATATTGTGATTCTAAGTTCTGGAATAAATGTAGAAGAATTTTTGTTACTTTATGTTAAGCTTCACAATAAACTATCTGTGCTGTATCCATCATGAGTATCAAAAGCAGGCTTGGTCCAACATGGCCAGGTGTTTATGGCACTCGACTTGTAATCA
Organism: Carcinoscorpius rotundicauda; assembly: GCA_011833715.1. Lineage (NCBI taxonomy): Eukaryota > Metazoa > Arthropoda > Merostomata > Xiphosura > Limulidae > Carcinoscorpius > Carcinoscorpius rotundicauda. Next base: position 118,988,863 of record CM022393.1, on the reverse strand, counting down.
GAGGATCGCGGGTTCAAATGTCCGTCACACCAAACAATTGTAAGTGCCGTTATTGTGAAGTGAAGACGTTTGAGAGTAACAACAACTCGGCATGAAGTGATAGTTCACACAAGCTCACAGAACGAAACCGCTGAGTACTCGAGCGCGTAGCGCATCAAAATCGTCTGTCCACATTTGCAACTTTCACTACCAAGCTCCAAGCTGCCTCTAGAAGCAACATCGGCACAAGAACTGTTCGTCAGGAGCTTCATGAAATAAATTTCCATGACCGAGTAGCCGCACACAAGCCTAAGAAAGCCATGCACAATGTCTAGTGTTGGCTAAAGTAGTGTAAGCACACCACCATTTAACTTTGGAACAGTTGAAACGCGTTCTCTGGTGTGAAGAATCACGCTTCTTTATTTGGCAGTCTGACGGACGAATCTGAGTTTGGCGTGTGCCAGGAGAACGCTATTTTCTTGAATGCATAGTAACAACTGTAAAGTTTGGTGGAGGAGTAAGAACGGTCTGAGGCTAATTTTTTATGGTTCGGGTCAGGCTCTTTAAATCCAATGAAGGGAAGTTTTAATGCTACAGCACCGAACAACATTCTAGAGAATAATATGCTTCCAACTTTGTGACAACAGCTTGAGAGAAGCCCTTTTTTGTTTCAACATGATAAAACGAGTACGTTAAAGACATGGTTTGCCGAAGTTGGTGTAGAAAAATTTGATTGGCCTGCACAGACCACTGACCTCAATTCCATCTAACACCTTTGAGATGAATTGAAATGCCGATTGTGAGTCAGGTTTTCTCGCCAAACATCAGTGCCCGACCTGAATAATGCTCTTTTGGGTGAACCTATGCGAACCCACGCAACCATGTTCCAAAATATAGTGAAAAACCTTCCGAGAAAAGTGGAGGCTGTTCTAGCAGCAAGGGGAAGACCAACTCCATAATAATGTCCATGGTTTTGAAATGAGATTTTCACAAACACATATGGATTTTACGGTCAAGTGTTCACATACTTTTGGCCCTGCAGTGTATATTAAAGCAGTAAACACATCCTTGATATTCTTTATTAGAAAATAAGAAACCACACTCAATCTATTTATTGGCATAAATGTATATTTTTAGAAAACAAAATATCTCCCTTTATCTTCCACCCAAAATAACCATGATAATACTCATAATATAACGTTCGATAATGTATCTTCACAAAATTTTGCAAATTATCAGTAAACTCGACAAGGGTTTCATGCAAAAACTATAGTTTTTTTTTTAAATTTAGTAATATTATTTTTTCTGTCGGAATGCTGGCTATCCAACATACAAAATAATAATTTGAATTTTGAAAATATTTTTCTTAATCTGAAAATTGACAGACTTCATTTGTGTAATCCCTATAATCTCATAATAACTTCTATGTAATTATCAAATTTTTCTTTAATTTTGGATATTATTAATTTTTGAATATAAATTACAAAGGTTATAGCATACACCCTCTGACTGCATCCAAGCATGGCCAAGCGTGTTAAGGCGTGCGACTCGTAATCTGAGGGTTACGGGTTCGTATCCTCGTCATGCTAAACATGCTCGCCTTTTCAGCCGTGGGGGCGTTATAATGTGACGGTCAATCCGACTTTTCGTTGATAAAAGAGTAGCCCAAGAGTTGGCGGTGAGTGGTAGTGACTAGCTGCCTTCCCTCTAGTCTTACACTGCTAAATTAGGGACGGCTAGCACAGATAGCCCTCGAGTAGCTTTGTGCAAAATTCAAAAACAAACAAACCTACCCGTTGCGATATATTTTCTGTTTTAAATTTCTAATTTTGAATCGAGAACAAGAAATTTACTTTCAATTACTTACTATACAGGATAGCTAGATTTGAGGGGTGTTAAATCATTAGAGAAATATAATTTAAATTGGTTGATTAAAACAAATTGAGGAAAATTTATATTGTCTGCAGTTAAATTCTTAGAAATGTTTCTTTCATTTGATTTGCTTTCTAATAGTAAATAATGCAGTAGGTAATTACGTAGACTTCAGTTTTTACCAGAAATACCGTATTAGAAGTATATTACACTCACCAGTATCGTATTGGTAACAATTTGTTCTCCCATCTGTTTGCTATTTTGCTTAAAATGCTTGCAAGAAAGCTAGTGCATAGTTTCTAAATAATAACTAGTTTTTCTTTAGAAAATAATGATAATTTGCTCAGTATTGGTGTTTTATTTTATTTGTGAAATTTCCTGGAATTTTCTTGTGCAATGCTTTTTGTATATTAAAAAAAAGTTTTTCATCATTGAATTTCTGTTTGGTTATCTGTGTCTAGAATCTTATAAATGTTTCCAATAAAGTCATTTTTCATGAAAATTGTAACTTTTGTTTTTGTGTTGTTTCTAGTAACAGTATGCTAATTTTCTCTTCTGTTCATACAATCTCTGACAGACAATTAAAGGTACTATTGGAAAATATGAAAAAAAAGAAGAAACACTCGATTTTTCTTATTGCTTTTCATCAGAAAGTTACATTTTATATACCGAATTACTTATAATGTGTTTAATATTAAATTGATATTTATATTTATCTACTATTTCATCTTGAAGCAGGTATACAGCCGTGAAGATGGCATAAATGACTTGTGAACAGAAAAAGCGTTTAATACTGCTTGGAATGTAGAGGAAGAGACTAGAGGAGCTTTTAGATAACACCACAAACGCTCTGAAGGGTTAACAGTAACTAGCATAACATCGATATTATCATTAGGAATGTTTGTTTGTTTGTTTGTTTTGGAATTTCGCACAAAGTTACTCGAGGGCTATCTGTGCTAGCCGTCCCTAATTTTGCAGTGTAAGACTAAAGGGAAGGCAGCTAGTCATCACCAACCACCGCCAACTCTTGGGCTACTCTTTTACCAACGAATAGTGGGATTGACCGTCACATTATACACCCCACGGCTGGGAGGGCGAGCATGTTTAACGCTACGCGGGCGCAAACCCGCGACCCTCGGATTACGAGTGCACGCCTTAACGCGCTCTTTCATGCCAGGCCTCATTAGGAATGTAACTGCGTAAAAGTTCTACTCGTGAAATCCTAATTTTGCAGAGTTACCGTAATATCTATATAATAACTTTAAACTGATAATTGTATTTATTCATTCATATTTTATATTCTTAAAATACGCCCAATATTAATCTGTAAAAAACTGATGATGATGTTATTATTATTATTATCCTCATTCTTCATCAATACATTGTGTAAATGTTCATTTGGAAAAAACGCCGAAAACAGCTTAAAAGGATGATTTTTAATTGACCGGTAGGGGGATTTCAAAACAAGTGTTTGGTATCCCTGTTGTTTAATGTACTGGCGTTGAGTCAATGATTTATTAGTTTTTTGGATAATTTTGTTTTTCATATTTATTTTTAATTAAACGTAAGAACAGTTGAATTTAAGTTTAAGCGAAAGTTTCTTCATTAACAGTTGTTTAAAATAGTAATGTAATAATAGTACGCTGACGTCTTAACTATATGCTAATTAATTAATACATTTCGTAAGTTAGAAATGAGATGAAGTTAAATCTAGTAGTAGTACTACTATTAGCCTTGCTTACTAGTGCTATTAGTGTTAGGGCTAAAACTTCTGGTTTGGATTTTAATTTGTAAATAGACATGACAAAACCACAATGCTCATTGTTAGTGCCAGAAATAGGATTTTACCATTTATTTTTACTCCTTTTGTACCATTAGTATTAGCTATAAACATGTTGATTACAAATTACAACTAAATACGGTCGTTATTCGAATCTATAGTCAAGCTTTGCAAAAAAAAATAATAATTTGTAAATAACAGTAACAGTTTGATTCTACAGAGTTCAAGGCTATCTTTTTACACACGTAATTGAGAAAGAGTAAAATTTCAAATGCACTGATCTGTTATCACTACCAGTAAATCACCCATTTCTTTCATTTTAAAGTCCTATAAAGTATTGACCCCTCCTGCTTTCAATGTAAGCATTATTCTGTTACTGTTAAAAGAATAAAGGTATTTTAAATGTAGCAAGGCTTGTCTTTTCCAAGTCTTTGATTTGATTTTCTCATCTTAAGATTTTAGCAAAACAAAGAAATCATCTACTTTATTCTACTAACCTTCCAGATAATCCTATAAACTTTGGAAAGATCATGCCTCACCTTTCATTTTTTATGTAAAGTAAGTTAAAAGATCTTAACCTTTTCTTTCTAGCTAACACTTTCATGCCTGAACTTGCATCTTTCTAATAAATTTTTTTAAAGTTATACTTACCACTGCTTTTGATAGCTTGAGTGATGTACCACAATGATAAGATTCTTTTTCTCATGATATTTAGTGGGAATAGGTCCCTTGTAAAGTACTGATAGCAAGGTGTTTGTTGAAGGATACTGAGATGGTTGAATTTTCATATGTTTTGTTTTTAAAGAGAGGTGATCTTAATACTTTTCATCATAATTGTGTAGTTACTAATCTTATAGTAGTTAAAAGAAACTGATATATTGGAAATAACCAATAAGCATAAAGACAGTTTTTCCAGGGTTTTAAAGTAATTCTGAGATTAGATATGTGAGGTTTTATGTCATTTTTTATAAGTCGGCAGCAGATGCCTGACACCTGGAGAATTCCATACATTACTCATGTTTAAAGGATAAACATGGCTTTTGAAATTAAAATACCAGTTAAGGCTTAATTCTGTAGTGAGAAAAATATTGCTTGCATATGTTACTTTGTTCTTGTTTTTTTTCTGATTGAATCTTAAGTATAAAATAAAGCTGCTTGTTAGGTTGTAAAATGGATTTGCTTTTCAATACACAAAAATTAAACCATGCTTTTTTCACAAAAATCTGTACACATTAATTGAAACAAAAATAATCACAGTTAAAAAGTAAAACGTAATGTTATTAAATCCTTACCTTAACTGTTTTTGTAAATGACTTAGAAAATTATAATAATACAATTCACTTGCTTAATGTGGTTCACACCTTAAAAGTTGTTAAACTGATATATTGCTTAGACCACTGCTATGTTATATACCAGCTTTGTTGGCAGATGTAATATGGCTGAAATATTTTATTTCATTTGCAGATTTTTATAATTGAAATTATGTTTAAAATGTATTTAACAAAGAATATGCTCATTTTATCTGATAATTGAAAGTATTAACCATAGTGTTACTAACTGGATTCATATGCACCAAGTTGGTTGCAGATCTGTAACCGGTGGTTACACTGTTACTGACTGTGTGACAAAAATATCATTAGTATTGCATTTACTAATAACTGCTTGTGTCCTTTATATACTTTCATACAGAAAATAAGTGACTTCACCAAATATTTTTTATTGTTATTTACACTCAAACTATTGAAGCCGTAAAGTTGGTCAGTATGAAGCAGAACATGTGCTCCATAGATGGTGGTTAAGTCAAGAATTCAAAGAAGGCATTTAATTTTTTCTTTCTTTAATATCTCTCAGATAATGACTGACTGTAGTAACTTCGACGTGGAGATGTTTCGCCAATCGTGGGAGAGTGATGAACATTGGGTTATGAGAAGAGACTTTTTACTAACTCATTCTAACAAGCTACCTTTGAACCGACTTCTGTGTTTAGCTCAAGTATTTGTAAATGTTGAGCTTTTAGGCTGCAGGTAAGTTATAATTAATGTATCTAGTATGTAGTTGTGGAATCATGAAAAAAAAGTATCTTTATGTAGTGGATGATCAGTCTCTTAAGCCATCCAAGCGGTATGATGTTATCGGTATGGCAAATAGGATTTTTGGTTCTATCTACAGAAATATTGAATACAAGTTTTAAAAAGGTTAAAATTTCTTTATAAATCACTTATTAAGCCACATTTGGAGTATTGTTTTCAGTTTTGAGCTCCTTACCTTAGGAAAGACATTAAATTGTTGGAAAGGGTTCTGAGGATTGTTATTAAAATGGTACCTGTGATGGAGGAGTTGTCACATGAGATCTTTTAAATTATTTTCTGATTGAAGTGTTTAACATTGTAAAATGAATTGATAATATTGATGCATCAACATTTTTGATACTTAGCAGTAAGAATTATAGAACTAGCAGCCACATAGATTTAGGCAAGATAAACCCCTTATTAGCTAAGACAATTGTTTTCAAATATGGTGGTTGGCTGATAGAATGTGTTGCTTTCAGATGTTGTGAGGCCAGTTAAATTGAGTGAGGTATAAAATAAAGCTTGATAGATATATGAATGATAAAAGCTAGCTTTTTCTTTTTTATAATTTTTATTTAATAGGCTTAGTTTGGCTTAGAGAATGGGATAGGCAAGATGGATCACCAGTTCCCTTGTTGTCCCTAAACATTTTGTTGTGACAAGTTCTGTGACAGGTCATACTACCTTCAGGGTCCATCATGTTTTAAATGGCTTGTAGTGGGGGATAACTTTAGTTCCCAAAATGTAATTATTCTTTAAAAAAAAAAAAAAGCATGAATAAATTTTCTTTGGTTTATAAAATTAAAAGAAAAATAATATTTTATACTTTGTCATTATTTTTTTGTTATAACTTCTGCAGTATGATATAGAACTAAGCAATTTGTGAAATTTATTTGGCACATTAATGGATTACATTCAACTAATTCATTGTTTACAAGATTCAAAGTAATTGAAAATAGCAAAATTTTAGTGTTATAATTTCATTTAATTATTTTTATGTATTAAAGAATTTAATCACAAGTTTGACTGATTACTTAACTAATTAATTCAGTCAATGCCTACAGGTAATCTGTAAGATGAGTTAATTGTTCATATTTAACAATACATGTATGCTATAACATTTTGGCCATGTTTTGTGATGTACATACCTTCTTACCATCAGAGTTGTCAAATATATTAATTAAATACGTTTAAATAATGTTCTTTGGTGTGTTTTTTTCCTTGTCAACCACAAGTCATGCTTTCTCTATGTTTTATGCACAGATAAAATCAGAATGATTAAAACTCAAAATTAACACTTTAAAGAATAATTTAACTAATTAAAATATTTCTTTTAAAAAATGAAACTTGCTGATAATAATGTAAGTGACAATTGGTCCCATAAATACAAAGCTTTGGGCATAAGATCTGGATTCATTCATTTGGTATTTGTCAAGACTGTTCTCGCTTTCTAACAATGTGTTTCATATAATCACTGATTCTTCATAACAATTACATTGTATTGTCTTTTTCCAAAGACATTATGACAAATGACAATTTTTTAAGAATACATGTTTATAGGGGTCTTTCTCTGTCACAGTCACATGTTTCTATAATATATTTCATCATATTAAACATCAAGTGCTTATTTTAATTTTTGGTGAAAAATGACAAATTTGTATTCTAATATGTTGTGTAGTGATGCTTTTAGTTATCTCAGCAATATAATTAAACAAATGTGTATTGAGAAACTGAATAGCCATAAAGTTTTGTATTGATATCTTTAGCCAAAAGACATGTTTGTCATTGTTAGTATGTAAATCTTTACTGAATCTTGTATTAATATAAAACTGAAATAGAAACCCTTATAACCTGAGCACTCAGGTTGTAAGGGTTTTTATTTCACTTTTATCAAGATTTTATGGACCTACATGTTTTTAGCACATCTTGTATGAGTATGGTAGTGTTGAAAAAACAGGAAGGTTTATGATGTCAAATACAAGACCTCTGTTCATTATAGTATTGCATCTCGTAATATACTTCAGGTGATTTCTGTTATGCAGTTCTTTTTATCATTTTTATTTCTTTATAATAAATTTCTGTAGAAAAGTTTTTAATGTGTTATGAGCAAGATATGCTTGTGCTACAAAGTTTGAAAAAGTATCTTTCAATTCAAAGCCAAAAAACTTGTTTTTGTTATTGATGATAGATGAACTATTTTTACTGTAATTTGTGTTCAAAGAAAAAAATTGTAGTAATTTCTGTAAAATTAATCCATATCAAACTAAATAATGTTATCTGAATCTAACTTTACTTAGGTACAAGTAAATGTGATAACACTAAATATTATTTTTTTTCCTAGGTACCCTATTCCGGTGATGCGACAAGTAGCTGAACTTTCAAAGGATATAAATAGTGCGAGAGATTTGAAAAGTAAGCGGCAGGATCGAACTCAGCTTCATTTTGTTATGTCAAATGAGGCCAAGAGGTCACAACCTGTTAAAAGAACATTAAAATTATCATGAATTTTTTGTGCAAATGAGTTAGAGGTGTGATGGATTATTTGGTTATTATTAATAAAAAAAACTTTAAGATATAAATCTTATTACACTGGTTCTTGAATGTAAAGACAAACAGACCAATCCCTGAGATGTTAAAGAAATTTCATTTAAAAAATGTAAAATAAATTAAAATTAAGAAATAAAAAAAGGGAGGCTCAGAATTCATAGAAGTGGATCCAATGCAGGTAAAAGCAATTATTTACAGGAACAATAAGTGAAAAATTAAGGATTATAACATTCAGGTGGTGCTGTTACTTTAATGGTCAAACAGTGAAATCGGGAAGTTAAACTTAGGCATTAGAACTAAATATATTTATAGTTTGAAATATTTTTTCTGTACGTTCTCTTTATACATCTTATAAAAATATTCTCAATAAAGTATGCAAATTTTTCAGTTCGTTTTCATTCTTTTGTTCAGTAATATGTGTAAATGTGCTCTTAAATGTAAACTCTCATTCTAAAATATTAACAGGTTATAGAGAAAGATATCCTGTAAAAATTATCTGCAAAGGAAAATATTTTCTTATAACTAAAATTTATGTGATAGCATATTCTTATTTAACATTTATTCATTAATTTAGTATTGAATACATAAAGAAATGGCTGCCAGCATTTAGAAAAAAAAAAGCTAGATTTGTGAAATGCTGAAAATTTAATTTTGATTTTTAAGAAGAATACTGTTTAAGATACAGAAAGTTAGAACCTACAATGTTTATACAGAATGTTAATCACACTTTTAAAAATTTACATGTGCTAATATTGTAGTGTGTCACAAGAGATATGGGCCATAACATTCTGGACAACATACATGGTACTTGAATATTTGGTTTCTAGCATACTTATGAACATTTGATAGTGTAATACTGCCATAGTTTAATTTGAAAAGATATGATTTTTTTCAGAGTTTGTTAAGTGAGGTGGAACTAATAGAAACTACATTTGAAAAGGTGAACCTTAATGTTCTTGGTAGAAGTAGAAAGCTTTAACAGCTAATTGATTTGAAGAGTAACAGGCTGTCTAACCAGATCCTTTTTGAAACTAAATGGTGTTTCAATCTTCTTTTTATTGTACATCATCTACGTTTCTCAGCACAGCTTAAGCGGGCTTTAGTTTTCTTAAACACACTCTTGGAAGCCAATGGCCAAAAACAGTGTAAAAAGGACTTATCTCAGAATGTTCTTGCCATTCTTTGCAGAAATTTGTTACAAAGCAAATTTGAGCTTGGCTTAATCAAGTGCTTAAATATATCAGATGTTAAATCTGGGTGTTTATGGTTTGTATACTGTTGCCACACACAAAAATTGTTCTCTACACTTTAGAGCCACAAATGCATTTTAAAGTGACAAACAAATCCCACTCTTTCATCTCACAAGAGTTAATAGTGGGTATTTTTCTTAAACTATCTTCTCTTTAATTTATCAATTCATATGTAAACAATTTTCTATTTCTTGTTGACAAATATTAATAAATGACAGTAGTTTATTTTTTCATACAATCATGAATGATTTCAGTCTATGCTGTTTTGTTTGTTTTTTTAATTTTGGCAACACATTTAAACCCCTCCATGTGGGTTCCTGTACATGGTGATGGGACCTCCCAGAGTAGGTTCTTTACTTACAGTTTACTTCCTCTGGGATCTGAACATCCACCTGCATGGTGACCCCTGAAGGGGAGAAGAGGATCCTGATGGTTGAGGGGTCCAACTCCATCCCACCACTTTGGCCTTGAATTCCTGTAGACGGGTGGTTTTTGGGTGGCCCTCCTGAGATCACTTGGCTAGTCCATAGGGCTCCATAGTGGGCAGGTTCAGTGGGAACAAAATATTCTTTTTTTTGTTATGAATACCCCTTAAATAAAATACATAAACAAGCACGACAGCATAGAGAAAAATCTGACTACTGGCAAATGACTGCACATTGATGACTATACAGTCAAACTCATAACTTAAATATGTCCTGCAATTTTTAATTATACATTCCTTAACTGAAAAATTCTTAGACCAGATGTCTCCATTTTTCATTCAGAAGGGCTTGCTGGCTCACCCAAATCAGTAAAAAAGTTATGGTCTGGAAACAATTTAGTGGAAACAGCTTCATCAAAACATTCCAAACTCCTCTTGAAGTCAAAAGCCATTGGGGATATACCCATTAGGTTACTCCTCATTCTACTTTGAATTATTCCAGAGGAGTTACAGTTGAGAAGCATTTGAAGACCATTCCAGTGTTAGAGAGCCTTGCAGGTTTCGCTAGCCAAGGTGTTGCAGCCATGTGCCAAATTTCTACTCGTAGAAATGTGATTATGGAGCTGACAGATGTTCTAATATTAACACTTACAACGTCACGTCCTCCTAACACAATCAAAGCAGGATATCAGAATTGTTAGGTACAGTCTGATATTTCTAACCCTGTTAGATGTTTTCATTGTCAACGATTTGGTCACTCAAAAACATCTTGCCATGGTTCCTTGACATGTGCCTGTTGTGCTGGTAAAGACCATGATGTTTTTGAATGCTAACTAGAACCACATTGTGTTAACTGTAATGGTCCACATCCTTTTACTTCTTGCCCTAAATGAGTGGAAGAGAAAAAAAATGCATCTCAAAACAGTTCATAACATTACTTACTCAAAAGCTTGGAAATTACTATTACCAATTTTATCTCAGACTTATGCTGCTGTAATCCATTCCACTACTACAGTAGGAGTCCAGACAGACCTTTCTGTGCATCTTAATCTAATACCCTCCAAAATCAACAACATTAACAAATCAGTATCTACTTCTATCTCTGTCCCTATCACATCTTCCAGTCATTGCCCAACTTCACCTTATTCAAGCCCAGGTATTTCCATAGGGTCTTCCTCTCTTGAATTAAAAAAACCCATTCATTCACATCCTCAATCACTGGAACATTTGTCTACAAACTCTGACCTGCCTACTCGTTCTAGAGCATGATCATTAGAGAGTGATCGACCCACATCCAGTAAAGAAAAAAACGTGGTTGCAAGGTGGAGGTCTCCATGCCATATTCTCCTAATAAAAAAAAAAAAATAAAAAAAAAATGGCCAGACTAATCCAGTGGAACTGTTAGTTTTAAATCTAATGTGAATTGACATCAAGAATTTGATTGACTTTTATCATTCCAAATGTCTTTCTTTACAGAAAACATTTTTAAAACTTACTAATATAGTCACAATTTGACAATACTCTTTATACCAAAAGGACAGGTTGTGTAGGACAAGGACATAGGGAGTGGCACTACTTGTTGATCAACATGTGCCCACCTGGTCCTTGTCATTGAATACACTCTTGGAGACTGTAGCCATCCATATCTCCTTGTCTTGTATCATCACTGTATGCTCTCTGTACTTTACCCCTGGAAAAAATTATCATCTCTCAGACCTTGTTGCCCTTATTGAGCAACTGCCAATTCACATTTTAATTTTGGGGGATCTTAATGGGCATAATTCCCTCTGGGGTGGTTCTAGTGTTGATGTTAGGTGTTGTGCTATAAAGCATATACTCCTGAATCACAACCTGTCTCTTACACTTATTTTCATGCACCCAGTCAGTCATTTACTGCTATAGATCTTTCTATCTGCTCCACTTTGCTTTTCATTGGAGGTTGACATCAATCCACAGGGTAGTGATAATTTTCTTATTATATTAAGAGAGATTGGCCAATAAAGTTTGTAGATGTCCCATGCCTGCAAGCAGCATTGCATTACAGCAAGCCCATGCACATCCTCGGCAAGTTAGATGTTAAAGCCAGAAGGAATCTTGGATTAAATATACCTCCAGAAGTTCTTCAACCACCAGTTCAAAGTTATATGGGACAAGATCCGGAAGGTAAGTGGATGGTATACTTCTATCCCCTCTTGAAAGTAATATTTAATGGTCGTGATGTTGCTGATGCTCAGAGCATTGCCAATACTTTTAGTGAATGTTTCTCTCATGTATTTAGCTCTTTCAGCTCATCCCTATCCTTACTAGCTTTTAAAATACAAATTGAACATTTGCCTCTTTCCTTTCGACTGATCATCCCTATGACTACAATCACCCTCTGACACTGATGGATCTAAAACTTGCACATCATTGGTCTGGCAATACATCAGTTGGACCTAATGGTATACTTTATGAGATGCTATGTCACCTTTCTCCTGACTCTCTTACTATTCTCCAGGCTGTTTTTAACTTGATATAGCAGGAGAATGTCTTTCCTGATGCTTGGCACCAAGCTATTGTGCTCCCTATTCTTAAACCTGGGAAGGATCTAAAGATTCCTTTGAATTACAATCCCATTGTTTTAATGAGTTGTCTCAGTATGATCTTAGAGAGGATTATTAATGCTCATCTTGTTTGGTTCCTTGATTCAACCTTCTCTTACCCACTCAGTGTGGGTTCCGAAGACAACGCTCCATGACAGACCACTTAATTCACCTTGAAAAATTAGCCACAGAAGCCTTTATCAAGCAACAACATTTTGGTTTTCTTTGTTTATTATTTAGAGAAAGCTCATGATACAACATTGAGATACAGCATCTTGTGAGACCTTCACTCATACAGTTTGCATGGCAATTTGCCACTTTTTATTAAGCATTTTTTAATGAACTACCAATTCCAGGTCTGTGTGGACTCAACAATTTCCCATTTTTTCCCACAAGAACTTGGAGTCCCTCAGGGCTATGTTCTGAGTCCCACACCATTTATTATAAAGATTAATACCATCAGGGAATAGCTACCCCCTTATAGTTGTAAATGGTCTATTCGCTGATGACTTTCACATCTCGTGTCAGTCATCAGATATGAGGTTTATTGAGTGGCAGCTACAAACTGCAATCAATCAGACTTAAGTGGACCACACCAAATGGTTTTCAACTTTTTCTCCATAAAACTGTTTGTGTACATTTCTGCCATCAACGAGGTATTTATCCAGATCCAGAACTTTGTACTGATGATGATGTACTTCCTGTCATCCCTGAGGCAAAGTACTTAGCTCTTATATTTGACTGTAAATTAAACTTTATTTCCCACATCAAGCAACTTTGTGTCAAATGTGTAAGAACACTGAACATCCTCCATGTCCTCTCTTCCACCTCTTGAGGAGTGGATTCATACTTCATACTTAAAATTTATCATGCCCTTATCTAATCCAAACTTAAATATGGATCTATTGTTTATTGTTCTGCCATAACCTCAGCATTGAAAATGCTGGATCCTATCCACCAACAGGGACTTTGGCTTTGCACTGAGGCCTTTCGTACTTTTCCAGTCCAAAGTTTGTATGTGGAGTTCCATGAACCCCCTCTGTATATTCACTGTTTCCAACTGTCTCTTATGTATGCTTCCAAACTTCACTCTTCACCACAACATTCTACTTAGGGTTGTGTTTTCCATCCTCTGTGGGCGGCCACACCAAAATAGAAAATCTGCCATTGTTCCTTTAAGCTTTGTATTCAGGCACAATCAGAAAAATTAGATATATGTTTGAATAGCATAGCAGTATCAACAGTTTGGCCTCTTCCACCATGGCTAATTACTATACCCCAACTGTGACCTATCTTTGAGTCATCAAAGGAAGGCTGGTAATCCCAATTGGAAATATCATTGTTTGTTTCCTGAATATCTTTCAAACAATCTGTCCATTCCCATATATAAAGATAGTTCAAAAATTAGGTGACTCTGTAGGTTCTGCCATGGTTTGTTACAGTTTGGTAGTAGCACACAGAATCTCCTCATCAGTTTTTATGTTCATTGCCAAATTGTATACCATTTCTCTTGCCCTGAATCATGTTGAAAATACGCAATATACAAACTGTACGATCTATACTGATTCACTCAGCTGTCTATTGGCCCTGACATCATTTCATGTTAGTTACCATCTTATTCTTATCAATATCCAAAAACAAACTCTTATCTATCTCTATCTAGGTTTTTTAGACACCAGGTCATGTTGGTATTCATGGGAATGACCTAGCTGACAGAGTGGCAAAGCCCATTTGCTCTGGCTGTATCACCCCTGTTCCATACATGGACTATGGTCCATTTATCAAACCCTGACTATATACCAGCTGGCAGTTGACCTGGAGTGAGCAACGAAATAATAAGCTTTTTCAAATCAACCTTCTTTAGCTCTTTGGCCATCTTGTTTCTGTAAAGGTCAAATGGAGGAAGTTGTTTTGGCTAGGTTACTCATTGGTCATAGTTTTTTTAATTCACCACTTCCTTTTATTGTGTACTGATGCACCAATGTGCTGTCTGTATGGCATTCAGGTCACAATCATACATATTTTATTATCATGCCATTGTTAAACCAAACCGATGACACCATTTTGCACATATTTTTAAGGTAGGTTTGTTCTTGACATTAGCCAGTGTCAGAGGTGATATTGGATGCCTCACTCACGTTTTTACATTTTTAAGAACAAATGGTCTTTTTAAAGGTTTTTGTTGGACTATACTGTTTTAGCATGATTTATTTTTCACACTTTCATTTTATTTTGACCTAAACCAGCTTGAGGTGACTGACAGCATGTTTGAACTTAATGCTTCAGTCTTTCTGGCAGATATTAATTTTACACATTTTAACCTTCATTTTCATATACCAATGAAGATGAAATGTCTATCTACCAACACATTTAACTTAATGTGAAGTTTAAATAGGATCTGAGATTCATGATGATGAGAATAATCTATGTTACCAATTTAAAATATCATGTGAAGAGGATGGTCGGAGTTAAAAATAACCTGTAATGCTAGTTTCTAAAAAAAAAAAAAAATAATGCAGGTATTTGTGCTACCTATAATAAGTAATAGGTGGCAGCACTAGTAAAAGTTTTTAACTTTATATTTTTCAGAATGATACTTTTCAATTTTTTTTGTAACTTCAATTGTTTTTGGTATTTGATTTAACTTAATACTTGAGGATTTTTACATAGGCTTGCTTGCTTTAAAAAGTGTCTTTTACATACACTAATTTACTTCTTTATATGTAAAACGGTTCATTTGGGTTGAGAAATTTTTTTTTACATAGAGGAGTGAATGCTTCAACCTTCTTTGGTCACCATCAGTTTCACAAAGAAAGAAAAAGGTAACTGACCAGAAGCCGATCACATGTTTTAAACGGGTTACGTAACTGAGTGTCAGAATGTAGAGGGTGTGAATTATATATTCGAACATCTAAGCATGCCCTCTACATTCCTACACTCAGTTACACAACCCCTTTCAAACATTTGGTCAGCTTCCTGGTCAGTTATCTCTTTCTTTCCTTGTGAACCTAACAATTACTGAAGAAGGTCGAAACATTGTTCGCTCCTGTACATAAAAAAATTTCTTAACCCAAACGAGCCATTTTTACATGTATATTTTTCTCTACAAGTGGATTTTCTCTATCACTGACTAATTTATTTCTGCTGAGACACTGGGGGTTCTAGAATGGTCAGATGGTTAAGGCAATCAACTTGTAATCTGAGGGTTGTGGGTTCAAATCCCATCACACCAAACATGCTTACTCTTTTAGTTGTGTGGGTGTTATAATGTAATGGTTAGTCCTGCTATTCATTGGTAAAAGAGTAGCCCAAAAGTTGTCAGTGGATGGTGACAAATAGCTGCCTTTCCTCTACTCTCACACAGCTAAATTAGGGACGGCTATTACAGATAGCCCTCATGTAACTTTGCACAAAAATAAAACAAGCAGGTAGTAATTGTGTAAACATTGCATTCAGAATGAGTAGAACCAATGATAAAAGTAGTTCTTACTGCAGCACAGAACCTTAAACATCACATTTATAAAATGCAACTAATCTCCCAAGTTTTTCTAACTTAAAGGAAAAACCCATACATAGTTGATCATGGGTTACGTCTATACATTATGGCATAGTGAGAACAGTGAATACTAGTATTCATGGAATATGAAACACATATACCACATAACTTAATTTTGTAATTCTGTTGGACAGGTCTGTGAGTGTAAGGGCTAACATTTTTCATTTTATATTTCAATAGATGACGAGTGACCTCAGTGGATCCAAGTAGCCTTTTATATTCTTGTATGACCTTAACATTATGAAATATTATAGTGTACATCATAATTTCATACTTGTTTAAACAAAGTATAATAACCAGTAGATAATTCAGAATTAAACAGTATTTGGTAATCACAAAGTTATTTGTTTCATTTTATTTTCTAGTGTAGTCAATACTAATATTTTAAGAAAAAGTTAAGTGCTGCAAAAAATAACCACTAATTTAGTCTTGATTTTAGTTTTGTGATGGTTTATAATTTGATTTTAAATTTCTTTTTATGGACACTCACTAACATACAGAGTTGTGTATTTTCAATATTATGGAAAAAAAAGACTATCTAATGTTGAGTTTTGGAAGTACATTTTAGGGAACATTACATACAAGCCAAATTAGCTAAATTATACATGGCTATTACAGATAATCCTCTTGTAGCTTTGTGCAAAAATCAAAACAAACCAAATTGAGATGTAAAGATGGCCATTATATAACACATTTTCATTTGAAGGAGAAATTGTTTTTAAAAGATTGAACAAAGCTATTATTTGTATTTTTTTCTCATATTATGATATCTCTATGTTCATTTTACCTAATTTTTTTCTTTTTCTTTTGTCTTTTACACCTGTCATTTAATTTTGTAATAAATTTATTTTTGGGTTTATTCTGATTTGGAAAATAGTCCTTATTGTTACTTCATACAAACAAGTGGTTATTTTTAATCCTTTATATTCTTCTCCTTTCATGCACCTTACTTTAAATAAACATTTATCTGAAAGTTTTTTCTTAGTTTTTGCTACGTCTCACAGGTCATGATGTTTAAATGTGCTCTCTAAATCTAGATATGGCCAGGTGGTTAGAACACTCAACTTGTAATCTGAGGGTCTTGCTAAATGTGCTAACCCTTTTAGCCAGGGTAATGATGTAATGTGATAGTCAATTCCACTATTTATTGGTAAAAGAGTTGGTGGTGAGTGATGATGACTAGTTGTCTTCCCTCTAGTCTTGCATTGTTAAATTAGAGACTTTTAATACAGATAGTCTCATGTAGCTTTGTGCAAAATTCAAAACAACCAAACAAACCTAGATAAACTGAGTAAAAATAATCAAAAACTCTTACTACAAACAGAATCCAACAGCACTTAGATCAAAACCAGAAACTTCAGTTTAACATTAGAAATAGCAAATATTTATTTTTAAAGAACCTAATTCAAAGCAGATTAATAAAGTTTCAATTACTTTAAGTTTCTTGCCACTGTAAAACACAGTTATAGGAATTACCTTAGAGGGGATCTATTCAAATTTTAATATACAAGTAAGATGTAATTACACATTTTCTGCATGAAAAAAATATATATTATAAATCAATAATATCAGCTCAGAATATTTTTCAGAAATTTAGTTTAAAAATTATAAAATGGTGATTACATGGATTGTCTCTATAATTGAGAATCAGTGACATGCACATTTCTACAGTAATAGAAGGCACTCTTATTGAGTTCCTACAAATCTAATGAAGTTTACATTTTTATCACACCAAACATGCTAACCCTTTCAGTCATAGAAGCATTATAATATGACAGTCAATAGCACTGTTTGCTGGTAAAAGAATAGACCAAGGGTTGGTGGTGGTTGGCGATGACTAGCTGCCTTCCATCTGTAAGTCTTGTCTTACATTGCAAAATTAGGGATGGCTAGCTAAGATAGCCCTCATGTAGCTTTGTATAATTTTCAAAATGAACAAAAGTCATATCTATTATGTGTTGAACTTTTTCTTATTACATTACTTATAGCAAAAAATGTCTTTTTAAAAATTGGAAAGATTATTCATAAGTTAAAGCAATCCTCCAGATGATCAGTACTAAGTTTCCAGACTGAAATCCTTGGTTTGATTCCAGACAGTAAATATAATGTAGAGAGCTCATTGCTTAGCTATGCACTAAAAACAAAACCAACAGCAAGGCAAGACAATTTATGGATTTTAAAACAATGTAAACATATTTTTCAAGTGTTTTTATTATTTGACCTCATTACATTAATATAGTACCAAGTTTATACAACATTCACTGTAGGAGAAACAAACTGGCAATAAACAGCAGTTAAGTAATCAGTCAAATTGATTTATATATGTTACATTTCAGTATCAAGATGTGTAAATTCATGAGCTGTCTTACCACTGACAATGTGGCTGATGAAAACTTTTGACTGATCATCAATTTAATAGGTTGTTATTTGGTACATTGGTAGTATAAGAAATGTTTCATGCCTTTTGTGTCTGTACAACACAACAATGTCAAATATGATTTATTACCTTTGTTGTATTTAATGTAAACTGTTTGTATCGGTGACCCATGTTTAACAAATAAAAAGTCTTATTTTTTCAAATAAGTCTGATTATGTTTTGTTACAATTGTATATTTTATTTTTTTTATATTACAATTTGTGTAAAACTGTTTACTTTTTTAAAATTATTTATGACTGTAACATTCTAATATAAGGTAAATGAAATTATTATTAAAAGAACCTAGATGATGTTTGAGAATTCATGCGTGGAAGGTTATCATATACAGATGAACTGGATATAATATCAGATTGTGATGCTGGTTTTAAGCTTCTGAGGGCAATCAGCTTGCATTCTTTCTGGAGGTATTAACCAAGCAGGTAATATAAGGCTTATATTCATCTTTAACTGCCCTTCAGTCTTTACCAAGTCTGCATTTTTTTATTTCTTTTATAAAAATGAATCTTAATTTAGTTTTCGAAAAGAATGCTATGAACAGTATTGATATACAGGGATCATTATATTTTTGGTCTTCTTCATTTTTAATAACTACTGTTAGTCCTCCAGTGGTAAGTCTTTGTACTTTTACTGCTAAAATCCACGTTTTGAAACATGTAGTGGGTTTGACACAGATAGCCCTTTTTATAGCTTTGTGCTTAATAACAAAACAAACAAATAACTACTGTGATTAACTTTGAGGTTTTGCACATTCTTGGTAATGAAAAGCACGTTTAATTTTATTTTTACCATTATTTTTTACATTAAAATATTTTCCAAGATGGCTTCTTGTTTAGCCTACAAAATTTTACGAAATGAGAAACATAGATTGTTATTAAACTAAACAATACTGTTGAGTGTGTCACAGTCTCTGTGTTAAAAGTAAATTTTTGTTGCAAGACATAAATTTTTAATAAATTAAGAAACTCAAAAGGATTAGGGATATCTAAAGCCAAAGTCATTCAGAATTTTATGTAAGGCATTTGTTGTTGTTTTCTTCACCCATTAAATTAATTAATGAATATGAAGTTAACAGCTTTTTGGAAAAGGTTCACTACTTAAATGTATAAATCCACACTTTGTTTCTGAAACTTTTTAATACATTTGTAGTGATAATTCAGAACTCATACAAAGAACAGAAGGTTGTTTTCATTTGGTTAGAAAATTAACTGTATTGTGTGTGTTTTTATTTCTCTCATTTTTGGGCATATTTTATTGAACACATTAGATATTTGAGATCACTACCACTTTATAGATAAATCATTGCTGTAGATTTATTCTTTGTATTACCAAATATTCAACTACTCCACTCAACAAAGTTTTTGGAGCTGTGTAAACTAGCATGCTATTTTCACTTTTACCTTATGTATTGAAACTGGGGTTTTAAATAATGGAGTTATCTGCCCTTCTGGTAGCTTCAATTAAGAAAAAACATTTCTTCTACTTTTTTTTCTTTGGCAGATCATTAATTTGACAAATTTTATTTTTGTAATTTTCAGTTCATTACAGTTCACTTTCAGGTTTTAAATCCAGTTTGAACCAGTTAAGTTATACATTTTAGCTCATTGTACTGTTTTCTCATACTGTAAATATTTTTTGTCAACATTTAAAACTTTTGTCACAATACTATAGGTTCATGAATTATCCCCAACATTTTTCAATTAAATAGTTGAATTGGAATAGTTAATGTATTCAGGATAAGGGGCTCTTTCATTTTTTTCCTTTCCTCACCAATGCTTATAGAATATAGATTGTCTTTCATAGTCAAGTCTGACTAGAGTGAGCTGGGCTGGATGTAGCTTAATTTGTATTATGACTTTTTTTGTATATAGGCATCAGCAAAACTGATACTGCATATTGTAACTAATTTTTAATAATGTATTCTCAAACGCAGTATTTTTTTTTTAAATATAATGGTTGATTGTTGATCAGTATTTTTAAATTAGGGGTGAATATTGTGGTCTCAGACCTGGTCATGTAAGTTGAGTATTGCATATTGTGCTGTTTAGGTTGAAAATGCGAAATGTTTTATGTTCAGCATATTGTCAGGTGAAAAAACCAGCAACAGAAACAAAACAGATGTGCAGAGGTAACTCTAACAATCTTAAATTTACTGTTATGGTTGATATATTGTTACATTCTGTAATATTCAACATACTTTGGGTAGATTCAAAGTATGTTGAACATTATAGATAGAGTTTAGCATAATAAATTACTATACATTGGTATGATTGCCAATGTTCATTCAGTAATAAACTCTGTAGTACGTAGCTTTTGATATGGTACGTACAACAGTATGGTAGTCCCATGTTTATGGTGCACCGTAGATGTGTTTTTTTTGTGTTAGTTTGATTTGAATGTTGGTACTAGGATGTGTGCTATAACAAGAGGTAAAACAGCTATTCAAAGACCCACTGTCGACACAAGGGATGTTTTAATCGAATAGTAGAATTTACAGACACTGTTCAAATGCACTTACAGCTCAAAGTGTACATCAAAATTTTGCTGTAGCAAGATGAGACAAATGGATCCTCAGATTTACAGTCCGACATGCAGAACATAAGACTATGCTTGACATTGTATTGTTGGTAGTGAAATACTATTTTCTCATCAGTGTGTTGAATCCATGACATATTCTACAAGCAAGATTTACATGAAATAATCGTAATTTTTAGAAGTTTATCTTTTATACTCAAAACTCGACTTTATAATTTTCATACCATTCTTTTATTCAATGATATTTATGTTGTGTAGATATTTTCATTTTTCTCGTTCCTAACCTAGTGCAGAAATACCAACCATTGCGATTTTGGTGTATGCATTACAACTATACACTCATACAGACAGATATTACGACTTGTTGCAACTCCTAAATTATTATTTATTATATAGATCTATATAATAAAGTGATAAATTGTTCCTGAGGGCTTGAAAGGGGTGAAAAGAAAATTTCTAGTGAGATACGAATAAATTTTGATAATAAATAAAAGACGTGTAGTCCAAATGGCTTCTTGCGATAATCATGTTTGTGCTTAAAATGATAAAATATATTTGTATTTCCGAAGTCCACCAATAGTTTGAGTGCGGTGCTTCTCCATACTAGGTACGTGGGGGATCCCATAGTTACTGTATCAGTGCTTATTAGCCAATCAGCGCTCGCGTAGATGGATATTTGTTTACAATCATTACGCTCAGTCATTTGAAATACTTGGAATATCTGCTAGTGTTCTGCATTTTCATCAATAACAAATGTCGAAATGTATTGGGATGTACAGCTGATAAACGCAGTATTAATAGAATCCTGTATAAACTCAAACCGAAAGCTCTCTTGTGCTGTTAATTTGACTCTGAACTGGTTTTGTTTGTTTTTCTTGTTTGTACTGGTGTCTGTAGTTCTATTAACTTCCACAGAATTTTTCAGGATGTTAAATGAACTGCAAAGAAAATATGAAAAATCCTTGAATTTATCAATTTTTCCAGAAACCTATCAGAGTGTTAATTAAGTTAAATTATGTTTTGTACATATGTTTTTGAATTTATCTAAATTTTGCACTGTTCTTATATTGACTGTTGAAGTTGTCATCCGTTGACAAGTTCAGGATTCAAACAAATAGCTTTCTGGTTAGCAAATTCTTCTGAATAAAGAGAAGTTAATAAAAGGTAAAAATTATAAGTCATGTTACTAATAAAAATTTTTGGAATTAAATAAATTGATCTTAAATACCATAAATATCTAATTCTGATGTTTAATGAATTACATAAAGAGTTATAAAATTATAGTTCAGCAAATTAATTTAATTTGCACCGAAGTAATTGTTGGTAAAGCTACTGTTGATATAAACATTGTGTCGACCAATAACTTCTGGATCGAATCTCAGCCGGACTGATGGGTTTTGATATTGGACAAAGAATCTCGTCTAGTGCGGGATATTTAGGTTTTTACATTTTTCTTTACTTTAACAAGTTCTTATAGGTTATTAAGGTGTCCAAAAACCTAGTAAATATTTAATACAATTGTCCTGTTTTTCTAACAGATAACCACAGTTTTTAATTAGATTGCAGAACGTTTAATAAATTGAGACGTACGATATTTTAGCATAAAATACATTTATACGTTTGTTGTTTCCACCTCAGAGCTACACAGTGAGCTATTTGTGCTCTGTCCACGACAAGGGATCGAACTCCAAATTTTAGCGTTGTAAGTCCGTTAACTAAAAGCCTGAAAAAAAAACTTTTCTAAAATGTTGTACACGTTTGTAGATATGCTCGTAAATACAAATGCAATGATAATTTTTAAAAAAAATGCAATTCAACATTCGATCTAAAAGCTGACAAACAACTAACTTGAAACGTTTATCACTTGTAAAAATTTGAAGATAGTCTTTGCACGTGAAACTAACTGATGAAAATAAATTATATACATCAAGTCTTTCATTTTATATTTCTTTGAAGAACGGTCATCTTCCCACAATTGACACTGAATGGTGACAGATATGGGACGCTGTGGGCTTGAGCACTCACATCTTGTTCTTTTTAATCAATTTATGTTGTGTTTTTTAATAAGTGATACCCCCCTCCAATAGTACAACGGAATGTCTGGGAGCTTACAGCGCTAGAAACCAGGTTTCAATATCCGTGAAAGGCAGAACACAGCGTATTGTGTAGCTTTGGGCTTAATTACAAACAAACTAACATGCGAGACTAGCATATGGTAGTTAAGACTGGTAGACGGTGTATTTTCCAGTCAATTCCAAAACATCTGATATTCCCACCTTATAGTCTATGTTCTGGTAGTCCTTTTTAATACATGCATCACTTAGTTGTACGTATTAAGGCTTTTCATGATAGTTAGAATGTTTTTTTTTCGTCATAGGTTTGGTCTTGCTGTTTTGAATGCTACCCTTCATAATAATATTCATATTATTCAGTAATTAAGTTGTTTATTCAATACACGTGTCACCAAATAAAAAAGCTGCGTGTTGTGATCGCGTGCATGAGCACAATTTCCTGTTCCAACCTCAAACTCCGGCTGTTCGTTCATGATTCATTTTCAAAATATGTCGACTTTTTCACAGTGATACGACCAAAAATAATGCTGTGCTTCTTGGAATAACAGCTGTTCGTATTGGTAAGAAGGTTCTGATGTCTAGTAAAGAAAAAAACATTTAAACACAGGTGTGGGAATTGAATAGCATTTCAAATTTTTCTAAATGATAACCATCTGGCGAAGGTGTGAAATATAAAAAAAAGATATATTTGCGTTTGTTTGTAGCTCTTTTTTTTAAACGTTTGCATTTGTTTCAAAAACTATACTTTTTCTTGGTCAAAGACAGATTATGTGTTCGATACCAAACTGTTAGTGGTCAATCGAATCGTTTCTTTCTATGTTTTTTTTATTAGTTCGTAACCATTCTTATTTTACTTAATTCCTACTGAACAAAGCTGTGTCACCTTTTTTCTAATCAGATCATTTTCTGAGAGAAAGGTACTCCATAATAACATCTATGAGGCTGAAGTATGTTGATGTTGAATAATGTTAATTGTTTTACTAAATTATCAGTGTATGTTTGTTTGTAAACTAAAGAACGAACTTCCTTCCAAAAACCGTATCTTTTTACAGGCACTGACCTCTTTTTTTTTCAGTCCTCCGTTGGTACAGCGGTAAATCTACGGATTTACAACGCTAAATTCAAGGGTTCTATTTCCCTTCGTAGACTCAGCAGATAACCCGATGTGGCTTTGCTGTAAGAAAACACACACGCGTATTTTAAGACTGTTATCGCAAATATAATAAAACATAGGATTAATTTTTAAAGTGATTCCATTCCTCATCATTCATATGTTTTTATTTTCCTTTCATCTCATATATATCACCTTTTAAAATTATCTATAATTTAATTTACCTAGTATATGCATGTCATTAAAATTTACTGAACATTGCGTCTGCATATAATAATGTTGGCTTATATCTTCTTTATCTTTACATAGATACCCCGCTGGTACACCGGTAAGCCTACGGATCTACAACGGTGGATTCAGTAAATAGCCCGATGTGTCTTTGCTATAAGAAAACACATTCACACCTTCACATATAAATATATAATTTAAGGACTTAAAGTTAACTTTTGGCCCATCTAAACTATCACATCCACTGAACTAATCTTAAAAGTAAGAAATTCAGTCAGCTCGTATTCAAATATACACCACCCTTTCCATGAACTCACTTAAAATTAACTGTATCCGCCTGTCTGAAGACAACCTTTCCAAAGGTCAACTGCCCTGTTGGAAAAATAAAGCTATCTTAACTAGTGATAAATTTTATCCCGCAAAACTATATATTTGTGTTCTACCATTCTCACCATTACGTACGAAAAATAAGATGATGTATAAACACTATAATACTTTATTATTCCAAAAAAATTAAACTGAGTTAACTTTTATATGCAAAAACGGCTGTTCTGGGCCCAGAAAACACTTCAAATAGAAGAGCGAACAACGTTTCGACCTTCTTCGGTCATCGTCAGGTTCACAAAGAAAGGGTTACTGGTCGGAAGCTGACCACATGTTTGGGAGGGGTTGTATAATACAATATTTGTACTATATAATACAATATTTGTACTATATAATACAATATTTGTACTATAATACAACCCCTCCCAAACATGTGGTCAGCTTCCGACCAGTAACCCTTTCTTTGTGAACCTGACGATGACCGAAGAAGGTCGAAACGTTGTTCGCTCTTCTATTTGAAGTGTTTTCTGGGCCCAGAACAGCCGTTTTTGCATATAAAAGTTCTCAACAAGTGGGTTTCTCGACATCACTGATTAAACTGAGTTAACTTTTTAATGCACTAAAATTACTGCTTTTATCTGTTGTTGTTTTTGAGTTAAACACAAAGACCCATCAGTGCACTGCCCACCACGGGTATCGAAACCTGTTTTTTTTTTACATTGTAAGTCCACAGGCATAACTACTAGGGGAGAGCATTTGCCCTCTTTGAGACTCTGATACACGTGAAAATGTAGGTTTACGCTGTCTATTACTGAACTACCGTTTAATAAGTGGACATATCAAAGTGAGTCGCTTGACTACCATTACGGGCCTGGCATGTGTTAGGGCGTTCGACACGTAATTCGAGGGTCGCGGGTTCGCATCCCGGTCGCACCAAACATGCTTGCCCTTTCAGCCATAAGGGGCTGTATAATATGACGGTAAATCCTACTATTTGTTGATAAAAGAGTAGCCCAAGTGTTGGCGGTGGGTGGTAATGACTAGTTAACTGTAACTGCTTAACACTTGAATGGACTAAAGTGAGTTGTTTGACTACTTGAGCTCAACATTAAAAAAATATGGAAATTATAATCATATGTGAAAGATAGATATTTTACCATCATCATAATATTACTTTATATCATAGTTTTTCCGTGAATAATGTTCGATATAAGAGAGAGCATTAGTGGCAGTCGTCATAGGACTCTTGAAGTCAATCTACAAATTTAAATATACATATAACTTAAGGGTAGCAAAGGACCTATTGGCTCACCTAGACCGTTCCATTTACTTATTAAATTTTAAAATAAAAATAAAGCAAATACTCAAGAAGATTTAACTTCCTTAAATTAACTGTATTGATCACATCAAACGCAACCCATTCTAAAGGCTAACGACCCTGTACGAAAAAAAAAAAAAAACCTTAACTGGGGATGAGTCCTACACTGCCAAAATCTGTATTTATGTCTCCAAATTCTACCAATCTAATAATTAAATACGAAAAAGATGATGCGGTATCACAATCAATTCACTTAGCAGTCTTAAACACCTCAATCAGATCCCATCTATCTTATTTGTCGATATCTTGACGCTTAAAGAGACTTTTTTGTTCTAAAAAAAGGAAATTCTGATGGGTACCGCAATATATGAATGACAATTTGCAGCATTTGTTTTATAAAAGTGAATTTATGTTTGTATGTGTTTGGGTTGGTAAATTAATTTCACGCTAACCAAGTTTCTTGTATTATTTAAAATATTCCCATATTTAACGTTTTTCATAGCTAAATTCTATATGATAAGCACTGACAGTTAAGCTCTTTGTGTAAGAAGTCTCACGCCTGTTGACAGTTTTGACATATCGGTGATTCTAAGGTTGTCAGATGTTTTTGAATGTAATTTTTTAGTAACGCTACAATGTTATAACAGTAACATATAATGTTGGAAGTCATGCAACAAATAAGAAAGCAGTATTTCTGTTACCTGCTAGCAGTACTTGCTGAGCACGAAAGTATTTCTTACTTTATTAGATAACTGAGAGAATAAGGTATGATAGTTTTGCTGGGACGACACCCACTTCCATAAATTCAACAGTAAGAAAGACAAAAAAAAGAAAATCAGCTACAGCAAAAAAAAACACCAACACGACGAACCAACAATCAACCTCGTAATCAACAGATCCGATCGACAGTTAAGCAATGAAGAGGTACATTTGCTCAAAAAAATGACTAAACTTTACAGTAACACCAAAAAATATTCCATTCATCGAAATGAAAGCCTTTCTGGAAGATTTAGCTAAAAGACTAGTGATCCATTCTACACGAATCGAAAACACCGGAAAACAACCATCAGAAGGAAGACAACAATTCCATCGAAAACCAATAGCCTGTCTTTTCAGGCAAACTAAAAACATCTATTTCCCCCGAAATGCCTCAAAACGGTATCTTAAACAATTTTTAAAAGAATTCTCACGCAAAACCATTAACATATTTTTACAGAAAAACCTTACGCAAAAAGATATTAATTCTATAAACAACCTAAAACAAGATCTCAAATATTCTAAAAGCAGATAAAGACAATGCTATACTCGTAGTCATAATGGACAAAAAAAGAGTACATTCAAAAATGAATAACATCTTATCAGAGAGAAACAAATTTAAATTATTACACATAAATTAAATAAGAACGCGTGAAAACCAACTAAACTATATACTGCTACAAATGAAAAAAAACACAATCTTAAAAATTTTTTATTCTCACCTACGCGACATCGACTCGCGCACACCACCTTCAAACCTCACAAATCCGATTGTCCATTGCGACCCATAGTGTCGACCTGTGAATCATTCAAGTTCAACCTCCATAAATACACAACACGGGCTGTAACATCATTCGGCTCATTTTTCAAATGTTTTTTTAACTTTTAAACTATTCTTCATCAATTAAACCATAAATCCTTAATGGCCAGTTTTGATGTAATCTCCCTCTACACAGAAGTCCCAAGTACCAAAGCCTACAAGATAGCTTTAAAACTTTATATTTAAAACCACAACACTGTATAACACATCATCATCAACCAGTTAGCAACCCTTATACAATTCACTTCCACCAAAACTAACTTTATATTCAACGACCAAAACTACCTCCAAATAAATGGCTTAAGTATGGGGAATCCCGTGCCATCAGTTCTAGCCAACATTGTCATGATCACAAGCGATCAATTCAGCCTTACACCCACTATTGCACTGGTATAGATATGTTGTCGATACAATTGCTGGATTCACATCTACAGTGCACACATTTAGTTTTTTCTCAACCACGTTAACTCTATACACCCCAACATCAAGTTCACCCGCGAGATAACCAACCAAACATTATTTCTCAACCTCAAGATTACAAAAACCGATACATAGTTCAAAACAGAAATCCAAAGAAAAATTACTCACACTGGACTATAAAACAAAAAAAAACTCAACATATTAATAAATCAAATAAACACAGCCACAAAACTATGCTCACACGATAAAATTAACGGTGAAATCAACAAAACAAAACTGTACGTCATCAACATCAACAAATTTCCTCTAAAAACCATTGAAAACATTATACAAACACACACACCTAGATCAATAACACAGTCAACAAGAAACAAACAATAATGAGTTCTGGAACAACAACAAAGTACAAAACCTTACACTGCTGCATTCCATATATTCCCGATGTCACCGTAGAATAACCAACATTTAGAAAAAACGAAAAACATAACAAAATACAATATTCCAGTAAACACTAAACTTATTCAAAAACTTTTACTCCTAAAAAACTAGGTTTCGCTACTCGTGGTGATTAGAGCACAGATAACCCTTTGTGTAGCTTTGTGCCTAATACCAAAACAACAACTTATACTGTTAACTTGGAAGTTTTACAGAATCTTGGTAATGAAAAGTACAATTAATTTTATGTTTATCATATAAATACATTAAGATATTTTCAAGATAGCTTGCTTTTTCCATCGTCTGCAAAATTCTTATGAAATTAAACTTTGTTATTAAATTTGGCAGTACCATGTCACTGTTTCTTATGTTACTGTTAAATTTTTGTTGCAAAATACAAATTTTTAATAAATTAAGAAACTCAAAAGGATTAGGGATATCTGAAGCCAAAGTCATTAAAGAATTTTACGTGAGGCATTTGTTGTTTTCTCCACCCATTAAATTAATTAATGATTATGAAGTTAACAGCTTTTTGAAAAAGGTTCACTACTTAAATGTATAAATCCACATTTTGTTTCTGAAACTTTTTAATACATTTGTAGTGATAATTCAGAACTCATACAAAGAACAGAAGGTTGTTTTCATTTGGTTAGAAAATTAACTGTATTGTGTGTGTTTTTATTTCTTTCATTTTTGGGCATATTTTATTGAACACATTAGATATTTGAGATCACTACCCCTTTATAGATAAATCATTGCTTTAGATTTATTATTTGTATCACCAGATATTCAACTTCTCCACTCAACAGAGTGTTTGGAGCTGTGTAAACCAGCATGCTATTTTCACTTTTACCTTATGTATTGAAACTGGGGTGAGGGGTTTTAAATAATGGAGTTATCTGCCCTTCTGGTAGCTTCAATTAAGAAAAAACATTTCTTCTACTTTTTTTTCTTTGGCAGATCATTAATTTGACAAATTTTATTTTTGTAATTTTCAGTTCATTACAGTTTACTTTCAAGTTTTAAATCCAGTTTGAATCACTTCAATTTTACTGTTTAGCTAATTGTAGTTTTTTCTCACTCTGATTGCTGTCAATGTTTTTTGTTTTTTTGTAAACCCCTTCCAGTAGTACAGTTTTATGTCTGTGGATTCACAACGCTGGAAACAAACGAGCAAACTTCTGGATCTGTGTTGTTGTTATTTTTTCGGTAGTTTACAAATCATATTCTCTTCTATCTGTCAAAATATGAACCTCCACTTGTGCCTAAATTTTAACTGAAATCAGTCTTTCATCTGTTCATCTGCAAAAGTAATAATCTACATAAATAATGCGCTTGTAATTGTCATTTTATCTGCGCGAAATGTTTGTCGCAAATTTTTCGATTAAATGCCATACATTTCATATCGTTAGGTAATAAATTAAATTAAAGTCCATACTACGTAAAAACTACATTGACATACACAAGACCAACAATATTCATAAAATACAATGCAGCAACTGCGCAACTTCTATGTTTGTGAAATAAGAAGAAAAATGTAAACCAGTCTCAAAGAACAAAAAACAAAAGAAAACAACCTTCACACGTTTCTGAATACTGCAAGTCAAATAAACACAGCATAACCACAGAAAACACTCATATACCAAGTATGGAAACAAATATAAATAAAGGCAGATTCAAAGAAACCCTACTTATACAACAGCTTAAACAAAATTAAACCATTATAAAGGAACACCATTATACCTGTACTGATTAATAGCCTAACAACCAACTGCAACGCTCCCTACAATACCGTACCTGTTTATAGTTTTGTTCCTGAGACATGCGCCCAGCAACAGTCAGTTGGAAACTTTCTTTCTTAATCTGGATATGACCTACATTATTCTATACTTTATTTTAATCGAAGTTTTAATACCCATACCAGCCGTTCTGAGAATACATTTTTTACTTCAAGATGGTTTCTATTCTCGTCATCACGAATAAATTTAATATTGTTGATATCGACAGTTTTAAACATATGGAAGAAAACAAGCATTAACAGTTGCTGCTTGGTGTATGTAACATGGTAACTGTTCGTGTAAGGCACGGAGTGAAAAGAAATGTGTACAGCTGAAGTGTGATTTACACGTTAGAAAATATGTAATAAAGTAAGTTTTTCTTCTTTACCAGGACAATGCTGACCATATGTTCGGCACACTGTGGTACAAAACTAACGTAGAATATTTGAGCGAAATATTCTAAGAATTGTTTGTTTAGGCTTAACAAATGAGATACTCCTAATGACGGAACTGAGGAGTTGGGCACTGGTGACACATACCACCTTTAATTTCGACCAAGCAGAGTAATGCCCATTTCAATAGGAAATACAGAATTTTATATAATCAGCAAAAAATAAACTCGCCATTTCAACCTTGAATTTAATGGTCACGGTCAGCATTTCAAATAAGATGTCCCCCTATAAATTAGATAGTCCTGCCGCCTGTGTGAAAGCTGTTCTACTCTTAAGAGAAAGAGTTATCGTGCTCAGTTAATTCCGATGCACTTACTCGAAAACTAAATTTTTATCAGTCTGCCTTCTGTGTTGTTTTTCAATTACTGAACTGTTTGTATGAACCCTATGAATTATGGTTTCTTGTAATTTAAAATCGCTTATGTTCTCTAAGGATACACTGATTCAGTGCTTTTGTCTGTTTTTTGTATAGTATGTGTTATTGTTTCAGACAGGAAGTACTTATATGATATATTGTTGTGAACCATGTATTTTTGTATTTATATTTCGTATTTGCGACAGAACTACTAAGGTTATCTGCCGCCGTCCATAATTTTGAACTATTCATCAGAGGAAAGATTTCCAGTTAGCAACACCCTACTGTCCACCATCCACGCTAAGGGACTTACGTTTCGTAGAAGTTTTCTTGTATTCCTTACATTTTCTTTCCCTCTGTGTGTGTCTGACAGCATGTGATCTTTCTTTTCTCTTTCACGTAACTCTCTAAAAGATCACGTTAAAAACTGTTTATTTTAGTCCGTTTTTTAAATACACATTACAAAATGCTCACTGACTAGATTTTACCAATTGATTGCGTGTCACTGACGTATTAGCATTTCACGCCAAAACAAATAATCAGTCGTTTAATACTTTTATACTGACCAGCACATAATAGTGATGGTATAAAGTTTGGTCGTTGCCCAATTTTACATTATAACTAATTAAGTTTTGAAATTAATACTTTATTTCTTGTAAGCGAATCTCTGTATTAGAATATTGAGCATTCATTCCTAAGAGACATTTATGATGTAACATTGAACACTCGAAAAATATATTATACGTAATGACACTTTGCGTCTCACTCTTATACTGTGTCTGAAATTCTTATGTCATTATTAATAATTTGTGGCTTGAACAACTCTAACATCTTTAACAATAAATGTCCGACAGTAAGTTAAACCCTTAAAAATACTACTGGAAACAACACAGCTCTAGAGTTTCTAAACAGAAGGAAAGGAGCAAAGAGACGTATAAATAAGTCAAATCAAATATTAAATTAATGAACGTTATTAGTTGAAAGGGAAGGCAACGACATTTCATTGTAGACCGTCCTCGGTTTGAGTCGACCCAGACCAGAAACAATTTTTAATTATACCAAAGTTTTAGATAATGATGAACTGAAAAATTATCTTAGATTTGCTCAACGCGTGATTACTGAACAAAATTATTTTACTTTTTCTTAGGTTTACTCAACACGTCAGTACGAGACAAAATTATCTTACTTTTCCTTAAGTTTATTCAACATGTCAGCACGAGAAAATATTATCTTGTTTCCCCTTAGATTTACTCAACACGTCATTATCAGACAAAATTATCTTATTTATCCTTCGATTTACTCAATATCATTACAAGACAAAATTATCTTATTTCTCCTTACGTTTACTCAACATGTCGTAACACTTAAAATTGTACAAAATGAAAACTTAAAACATTTGACGAGTAACTAAATTTCATAAATATCCAAAAAACAACTAAAATACATAATAAATGGCTTGGTGTAATTACTTAAACAAATATCTAATATCAAATTGTGAAAAACATTAAAAATAAAATATCTTAGTCAGTTTTCGAAGTGCTTGTACCTGTGAGAAGTAATCAACAATATGATAAGTTTTTTGAAAACAGTCATATTTATTGTATATATGATTCGTCATAAATACGGAAATGTACACCTAAAATATTTGTATGGAAAACAAATCATATAACCAGCATATAAAGCGTATAAACAAATTCTATATTATGACATTTTAAAACAATCAATGGTCGAAGTTAATTAAAAACATTTGAAGAAATAATGTAGATTTATAAAAGAAAGGGCAAGATTAATCCACACATAATTATAGAAGATTCAATGGAATGGGAGTACACTCGGAAAACATTTTCAATCTGGATAAATAAAACAATTTGATTTCAGAAATATTTA
Source organism: Carcinoscorpius rotundicauda (assembly GCA_011833715.1). Lineage (NCBI taxonomy): Eukaryota > Metazoa > Arthropoda > Merostomata > Xiphosura > Limulidae > Carcinoscorpius > Carcinoscorpius rotundicauda. The sequence goes on along the minus strand of CM022393.1, from coordinate 118,955,879 downwards.
TATTAGACAACATTTGCATAAAATCAGTGAAAGTTAAGCCTACAATTATTAAGTATTTTAACAATGCCGCCATATTAATGATTTTATACGAAATGCTCATTCAATAATTTTCATTATAAGATTAGTAATGTTTGTGGAAACCTCATTGTTTTTACATATCAACACAATTTTTTTGAAATTCGGCCAACACATCATTAAATCTGGTATGGTCAGATGGTTAGGGAGTTCGAATTGCAAATTGTATGGGTGGATGTTCGAATTTTCGTCCCACCAAACATGCTCATCCATTCAGTTGTTCGGGCGTAATTATGATCGGTTAATCTCATTATTTCTTGGTAAAAGAGTAGCCTAGGAATTGGTTGTACATAATGATATTTGGCTGCCTTACCTCTAATCTTACATTGCTATATTAGGGACGGCGCGAAATTTAAAACGAACAAACTTGTAAAACGTGCTTGACACACTACTTCAGGCAAAATTATCAGGTATAACCTATGATTAAAAATTAACTTGGATTAATCATGTTAACGAAATTAAAAATAAAGTCTGGCGAAGAACTAACTATACTAGGAGTCTAACTAGCAAAAACAGTAGAGCGTCTACAGACAACATACTAAAAATCTACAAAACATATATTAGACCAGTAATAGATTATGCAGCTCCAGCGATAAAATAATTAAAACCAAACTACAAATAATCCAAAACACAATTTTATATGCAAAAACGGCTCGTTTGGGTTGATAAAATATTTTACATAGAAGAGCGAACAACGTTTCGACCTTCTTCGGTCATCGTCAGGTTCACAAAGAACACTGCAAGTGTAATAAACACAACATAACTATAGAAAACACTCAAATACTAAATAAAGAAACAAACATAAACAAACGCAAAATTAAAAAATCCATACTTGTACAACAACTTAAACCCAAAATAAACCAACATAAAGGAACGCCATTATACCTATATTAATATTACAGTGTTCCCTCGTGTATCGCGGTAGATGCGTTCCAAAACCCACCGCGAAAGGAGATTTTCCGCGAAGTGGGATCACCGATTTTTACGTATATATTTATGTGCATTTAGACTTTTAAAACCCTCCCTGTACAACTATTTAACCCTCCCATTACAATACTGTTCATTATTGCTGAAATAATAAGAACAATTATTAAGATATTAAGCCTTAAAATTAAAAATTACATATCTTCAGCAGGTGGTGTGTTTTCGGGAGACACCACTTCCTCTTCTGTGGAAGGTGAATCGGCAATTTCTTCGTCGGTCGTTACAACTTCAGGAACAGTACTTGCTACCGGTACCCTTTTTTTCTTGTTCGGCTGGAAAAACATTGTTATTGGCAGTTGTTTTCTCTGCCTCTTTAGCCTATCGAAAATCATTTGATAAGGAGTCATCAGTTCTTCTATTTTATTGCAAAATTGTACTGATCGAACCATATCGTTGTCCCATTTCTGTGAGCACTCCTTCACTTCGTTAATTAGTTACATTAGTTTACCTAACCGCTCGAACGACCATCCACTTTGCTCAATTGTTTCCTCGGCTTCTTTCGGTGTTTCCTCTTCGTCGTCTTCCTTGGCAGCAGACTTCGTCAGTGCTTCTAAGTCTTGGTCGGCGAGTGGTTCGGATTCTAAGTCAATCAGTTCATCTACGTCTTCTTTCGTCATATTGGCAAATCCTTCACCTTTGATTAACGAAGCTAATTGCACAGCTTTTTGAACAGCAGAGTGTTGGATTTCTTCAGGCGTGAATCCCTTGTCGTCGTGCACAACCTCAGCCCACAACTTCTTCCAGCTTGCATTAACGGTGCAGGGCTTCATCTCTTGCAATGCCTTATGAACATTTTGAAGACATGTAGCAATGGTGAAAGACTTCCAATACTCCTTCAGGGTGAACGTGTCGTTTTCGGCTTCGGTTTCGGTGGCATTATCAAGGCAACGTACGAGGTTGGACGTGGTATTCCTTATGTATAAGGCCTTGAAAGCCCTGATAACTCCCTGGTCCATCGGTTGTATAAGGGACGTAGTGCTGGCTGGCAGGAATTCAACCCTAACGCCTTCATACGAAAGATTTCTTGCGTGGCCACCGGCGTTATCCAAAAGAAGAAGAACATTGAATGGCAAGCCCTTCTCTAATAAATAAAGCTTAACTTGAGGAATGAAACTCTGATGGAACCAATCAGAGCTCAGAGGCTTCGTTATTCAGGCAGTAGGAGTGTGCATCCAATGGACCAGTAGCAAGTTCATGTTCTTATTCTTTAAAGCTCTCGGGTTTTAGACTTGTAAATTAATGTCGGCTTCAACATAAAACCAGCAGCATTACCAGTCATTAAGAGGGTGAACCGGTCCTTATGAGCTTTAAAACCAGGGGCTTTTTTCTCATCTTTAAACAGGAACGTTCGGGAAGGCATCCTCTTCCAAAACAGGCCAGTCTCGTCTATGTTGAATACCTGTTCAGGCCTATATTCCCCTTCAGCGATTATTTCTTTAAAAGTGTCCCGAACGTAAGCTTCACCAGCCTCCTTGTTAGCCGAAGCAGCCTCTCTATGTAACGATACGTTTTTCAGGCCGTATCGTTGCTGAAATTTCTGAAACCAGTCTTTGCTTGCAAAAAACGGTTTCTTAGGCTGGGAATCACTGGACGTTCCTGGCTGTGGGTTGTCTACATCTTCACCCTTTTCCGCGAAATTATCATACAACATCTTAGCCTTCGTTGTGATAATGTTAGTATCCAAGGGAACACCTTTCTTACGCAATCAGCTATCCATATGGCCAAAGCAGCTTCCATCCGAACGATACTCTTATTACAAGATGCTACAACCCTCTTAGCCGTTGTATTAAAAGCAATAGCAGCAGTCTTCCTAATATTAACTTCGTCCTTCTTGGTGTAGCGAATGGTGGATTCGTTCAGTCCGTAATGGCGGGCTATGGACGCATAAGAATTTCCTTCTTTTACCATATCTAATATCTTCACCTTTTCGGCGATGGTCATCATTTTCCGTGACCGTTTAGGCGTAAAAGCATCCTTAGAAGTTTTAGCACATTTGGGAGCCATTGCAGGGGCTTTAAACACACACAAAAGTTCAAAGATGCTGCCGTGGATGAAATCACCAATCACAGGCCAGACATGAATATTGACAGCACCAATCACAGGCAATCAAAATGGGTAGCTGTCATTGGCCGTCTTTCATTTCTGCACCAATCTTAGCCCGTCTTGCACATCGCTACGCCATGAAGCTGATCTCGCGTAGCCTTCGCAGACGCACAATGCGTACATCTATAGCCTTTCCAGTTGGTTCTGTTTCCATTTTTACGCTGTTATAAACTCAAATATATGTTTATATCTCAAAATATACCTGTTTTTTTCTTTACACTATTAATTATATTTATTTTTAATATTTTAATGGTATTTAATGCTATATTTTAGATTTAATGTTTATTATTTTATATATACATGTATGTATATATATGTGGGGGTCGGCCGAGCCCGCGAAAGAGGATCCGCGAAGTGGCGAGGGAACACTGTTTTGATAAAATTATATATTCAAACATCTAACACCGCCCTCTACATTTCGAGACTCAGTTACACAACCCCCTTTCAAACATGTGCTCAGCTTCCAGTCAGTTATCTCTTTCTTTGTGAACCTGACGATGACCGAAGAAGGTCGAAACGTTGTTCGCTCTTCTATGTAAAATATTTTATCAACCCAAACGAGCCGTTTTTGCATATAAAATTCTCAACAAGTGGGTTTCTCGACATCACTGATCACTAATCCAAAACACACTCCTCACGACAGCATACAGAGTTCCAAGAACTACATCATCTCAATTCATACACAAATATTCGAACATACCAACCATACCAATAGATTCCTACACAGTACAATAACGTACTTCGATAAAAATTGAATGAAAAATGAATTACTATGCGAGCCAGCTAGGTATCTGATACATGATAAAGTTAGTCCGAAACAGCTCTCTCCAGTCAATTTATATTTTAAACATAAATAAATGAATAAATAAAAATAATAAAAATTAATTTAAAATAATAAATGTATAATTAAAAAGAAAATAATACAAAAATGTATGTACATACATATATATATATATATATATACATATAATAAACTAAAAAAATTAAAATAAAATAAAAAGTGCCACCAACAAATTGACATTCTGTTAACAGAGCAAAATAACAACCATATGTGTACCACAATACATGGACATTGCCCTGAAAAGGATCAGAATAATATTAAGTTAACTCTGACCTAAAAATAAAATAATTACAAATATCAATACTGCAAGACCGCATAAGTACGGGGAAGAGGTCAAAGACAGCCTGACCCTTCCAGGATACGAACATATCATACACAAACACCGAGAGAGAGAGCGCTTGACAAACTCAATGTTTTTCACCATTTCTAGGGTTCCCCCAGTGGTACAGCTATAAGTCTATGGACTTACAACGCTAAAATCAGAAATTCAATTACTCTCGGTAGACTCAACAGATAGCCCGATGTGGCTTTGCTCTAACAGTTTTCTATAACATCTTCTTCTAGGATTTTACATAAAATAGTATTTGAAATTGGCTTGTGGAAATGATTAGCATAATTTTTCAACTATTATTACATCATTTAAAATAATGTCCATTTTGTATAATTGCAACCATTAATTACTATCAGTAGTCTGGGTAATCTAATACTGAAAATTACTGCTGAAAACCATTATCCGTTGTTCTGTTTTTTTCCACTCCTGATTGGGATTTTGTAGGCCAACTAGCAATAGTGTGGCCTGGCATGGCCAAGCGCGTAAGGCGTGCGACTCGTAATCCGAGGATCGCGGGTTCGCGCCCGCGTCGCGCTAAACATGCTCGCCCTCCCACCCGTGGGTGTGTATAATGTGACGGTCAATCCCACTATTCGTTGGTAAAAGAGTAGCCCAAGAGTTGGCGGTGGGTGGTGATGACTAGCTGCCTTCCCTCTAGTTTTACACTGCTAAATTAGGGACGGCTAGCACAGATAGCCCTCGAGTAGCTTTGTGCGAAATTCCAAAACAAACAAACAAACAAAGCAATAGTGTCATAATTATTTTACAGAAGACTGCATTTGCTACGCTGCAGACTATTCACTTTAAATTTATTTGTTAGATTTAAATATAAAAAATAATGTAAAAACCTCTCGACTATTTTTGGACTACTTTAACAAAAATAATTTTAAACCACGGGTTGAATCAAGGAAAAACAGTACAAAAACGTGGTTCTTCAACAACTTGAAGGCGATAAATAACGTTATGCGATAAAGAATAAGAGAACAAATCAGGATTATCGTCAGTATTGTGTGATACACATTAAGTGTCAGGACAAATCAGGATTATTTTGAGTATTATCTGATATACACTACGTGTCTTGAGTTGCAGAGTTGCTTCGCAACTGTCGCATGTTTCATATCATTATATCAAGAAAGAACCATTTTCTCAGAAATGACTCTTTTGAATATATGGAATGAAATAGAACATGATGTACTTAGAAAAACGATCTTTTAATCTATTTCACGAAAGGTAGAAAATCCAGGGTCTTATAAATTCTGGGCTAAGATGTGATTGTTTCAAAATGGTTTATCATTTGTCTGTTTCGTTTTCGTAATGTTAATTCTGAGTTACAGTCGCCAACGGCGCCTCTCCTCAGACCACGGACACGTAGCAGTCTAGAGCTTATAATGCAAGAAATCGGATTTTTCGTCATCCACAGAAGGTACGGAACAAACAGTCAGTTATGTACCTTTTAACCTCAACAACAAAACAAACAAAAATCCAGACTACATATATTTTGCTATGCAAAGTGTTAAGTTTATTCCAGTTATCGCCTCTAGTTAATGAAGTGTAGCCTTACGTGTGGGTAACGAACTGTTGACTGAGTCATTTGCGTATTGAGTGAAGAGGGTATTAGCTTCCAGTTTAATTCCTGATTATTCACACTGAGCGCAAACAATAATTCAATCTACAGTATGCTGATGGAGTGACATGATTACATTTCATTAAAATTATCCCCAAGCTTTACTCTTCAGATATACGGTAGGAATTGGCAAAGCATTTTTATTTTGCGCTATATTAAATAACGGTTTGTTGCTTTATTTGGCAGAATGCTTCCCATTCTTCCCAAGACTCAATGCATTATGTCATAGATTAGTGTTAGCAAAGCTTGATTTTTGGACGTAATTCATTTTATTCTCTCCAATTAAACCTGTAGTTACGTGACTCATATTGAACTCTAGTCTTGTTGGGTGGAATAATGTTCTATAATAATTATGTAAAATAAACCTTTGCTCTTTGTTTTAATGTAAATTGATGTAACTGTGAAACGTGTGTAGGTATGAGTATGTGTTTATATATGTATATATATCGATATTTTTTCCCCCTGGTTAAATGTTTGTTTTTAATATTGGCCGATCACCTATTGAGAATGATCTAAGACACAAATAATGTTATTTAATAGTAATTCAAATTCTATTCTATATATCAGCTTTAGAAAATACCAATTAAAGATTATAAAACTGAACAAGGCTATATGTTAATTTCATTATTAATAAAATAAATTCATCACAGTTACAAGGGGAGCTTAATTACCATCTACAAATAAAACGTCCCTCACGGAGCGTTATTCTCACCAACTCCAAAATATTATACAGTATTTGTTGACAGAGAGAGACAGAAGGACCTGTTACAGCCACGAGGTCAGGACACTCACTTCACAGTCTGAGGGCAGGACCGGATTATTTATTAGGCATAATAGACACAGTGTCTAGAGCCCATGAAAATGCGAGGGCCTACGAAATCTATGGGTACATGATAATTTTTCTTGAAAGTTAATCTTGAGGGCTATAAAATAATGAGCATAAAAACATGAAATATACATTTTACAGTAAAATAATTTTATTACATCTTTAAGTTATACAATATATATTTTGTATATAGGTATTATTCTGTATACTCACATTCGCATCAATATACAGCCGAGATTTAACTACAGTGTATTAACATACGTAAACAGCAGCTATACATTATACACACATAAATACATACATTTAAAACCAGAATTTATAATTTATACATGTAAAACTTGTTTAACTTTTGGATTAACTTATACGGGTGTCTAGACCCTACGATCGTCTTGATCTGGTACTGTCTGAGGACCGCGGGTCGAATCCCCTTTCTCACCCAACATGCTTGTTCTATCAACCGTGGGATGTTATAATTTGATAGTCAATCCTAATACTCGTTGGTAACAGAGTAACTTGGCGGTGGGTGGTAGTGACTAGCTACTTTCTTTCTAATCTTTTGATCCTAAGTTACGAACGCTTTGCGCGAAATAAAATAAAAAATATATTATAATGCGTAATAACTATTAAATATAATTATCTAAAGCAACAAAATTACACTATTGTGAACAACTACCATAGGCAGAAAACGAGTATTTTGGTTGAGTAGGCTATTACGTTTGGGATATTGCACAAGTGGGAATAGTCACTTCCTATTCTCAATTAATAAACTCTCCTCTATGACTCTTTCTACTTTCCCGTTTCATTTCGTTTTATTTAAATATTGCACCCTTACTTAATCTGCACGTTTTAAATTCAAAGCCAAGTGCATTGAATTGCTCTGTGAGTGTCATCAGAAGGTTAAGAAATGTGATTTTGAGCCTTTTGCAGCTGATTTTATAGTCCTGAAAAATTCAGTAATGAGAAATATTTACAAGCATTTTGTTATTTAAAACTAGTATATTATGTTATTTTAACATGAAACAACAATATAGTAATATCATAACATAGAGATAAAATTACTTGAGAAAACACTGAAAATGTTGCCTTGCTATAAATATATCTCTTATTTTACTCAGAATGAGCATCGAGGGATTATTATTATTTGTATTATTCAGTTATTGTAATATTGATTTTAAAATAACTACTTGGTTTAAAAGCAAATGATGCATGCTGATGTTATGATAAGAATAATGAAATATTTTGGTGTATTTTATTTTGTGCATTAAAAAGGGAAAGAAGTTTAGTATACATCTTTTGAAAATGCTTCTTAAATTTCTTTTTTATTTAAGATTAGTAAATGATTTTTTTCACTACAGAACGAATTTATAATGTATATTACATAAAGATGTAAAATTTTATATTTTCGGTATGAATTCGTAATTAAAATAATAAGTATCGAAATGAAGGATTATTTTTAAGTGTTTAAGTCGTTACTGTGATTATATGGACACAAAACATGGTGTATTTTTGATAGTGATGAATATTGCAGTGAGACTTTCAAGTGCAGTGATGTCCGAGAGGAACGTCTAAAGAACCCTGAAAAATGTGTGTTATGGACTATTTAGCAAAGTATTCAACCACCAGCGGTAAGCAAGTAAGCACTGCATACATACAATTCTTTATTTACTCAACATTATTTATGTCACCAAACCGGTTGGTCTTCTTTTCACGTGACTGTTTGGATTGACTGTATATAACAAGACAACTAAACAATACAAAACCAAAATTAAAACAAAACAAAACAGAATAATGGAAACATCCACTTTTACAATCAGATCAAAGCCATAGTGAGGTATCCCATATGTCATTAGGTTACACATTTCTATCAACAGTTTACACATAAAGTAGTATGTTCTATCTTAGTGTATTATATGTTGGGGTGGCTTTGATGTCACCAGATCGTATAAGTAGAATATTTGTTTTGTTTAATTTTAACAAATATTTTACCCAGCCATCTGCTATAACTGTCCCGAATATTGAGGTAAGACAGCCGGTCAGCACTGTCAACTTTTGGGTTATTTTAATCATATAGCAGGATTATTTTTTTGTTTCTGAATTTCACGCATAGCTACACGAGGACTTTTTGTCTAGATTAATATTTCTAAATGTGTTAACAATCAGACGAATATCTTTCAATGGAACTCTGTTTCCTATTGATTCTCCTGTGTTTACTATATTTTGCCTCCTGAAAAAGAGAAGAAGAGTTTTGCTTATTTCTGACTGCATATTTCTCTATTCTGAAAACAGAAATGAAAATGATGCCTTTGGTGTTATCTATAAGTGTTTATTCTTTACTAAAAGTTCAAATTAATGACATTTGGACCAGCTGCAACAATATTCTCAGAATTAAACAAACATTCGATTCTATATAAAATCATGACAGTGTTGTTTCTTCTAACTTTCCTAGCATCTTCCGCATGCCATGGATGCATCACAATCGTTTGTTATTCAAAAAATGTTTTATTTTTGTTTGTTTTGAATTTCTCGCAAAGCTACACTAGCGCTATCTGTACTAGTCGTCCCAACTTTAGGTAGTACAAGACTAGAGGGAAGATAGCTAGTCATCATCACCCACCGCCAACTCTTGGGCTACTCTTTTATTAACAGATAGTGGGACTGACCATAACGTTATAATGCCATCACGGCTGAAAGCTCGATCATATCTGATGCGACGGGGATTTAAACCCGCGACTCTCATATTACGAGTCAAGCGCCCATTATATCTGGCCATGACAGGCTTCATGTAGGAGGGAGGAATAACCACCACGTTATAAAACTCGTGATTGCGAGTTTTGATTCCGTGTTGAGAATCGAGTGACCTACGTACTAGGCCAGAGTAGAATATAATTAAACATCGGAACTCCGTAATTTTTTAACTTAAGTGTATGTAATTAACAAGTTTGGAATTCTTAGTAATAACGCACAACCATTTATATTTCTTGTAAAGGTTGCGAGACATTTAGCCCTTTTAACTAAGAATAAGAAAAGGAGAAAAACTTGTTAAATGTGCTCTTTTTCTTATAGAGAAGTCTTCTGGGGTGAATACAATGTACTAAATAACAACTGTTTTATTAGTCTCGGATAAAAGAAGTTTCTATTGCTGAAAGTAGAAATGCTTATAGATAGATATAAAAATATAGAAGTTTCACTAAGCAGTTAGCACAAAAATAAATATGTGATGTTTACTAAAATTGAAATAGAGTTTTAAAACTTGTGTGAAAAATATCAATTTTAAAGAAAGCAGAATAACGAACAAATATATGTTGATATGGTTATACGAATTTTATGAATGTCAAACTGAAAAAGTGTTATATCGTACTCACCATCTGTATGATTGTTATAATTAATTTCTCACCATACATTTTTCTAAGGTTCAGTTGACCACTGTTGTAATATATAATCATCTATTAGTTTTTGTGCTGGTATATATTCATTCATTATGCTTAAGGCTGCGTTTGTGGAAGTTGTAAAAAAATAATACGAAAATTATGACACTATATGTAAGAGAAAAAATCGGTAATTTTCGAAGTTAACTTTATAGATTTTGCTTCCTTAAAGCTCCACGTTGCTTAGAACCCTAGAAATCGGATTTTTTTTCGATACGACTCAGCACAGATAGTTCACTGTATAGCTTTATGCTTAACAATAAATAAACGAAGTTTTCATAAAATAAACAGAAGTTAAAGCATTGAGATACTGTTTGCGACATTGTTTGTGTTGCTAAATGTTTTTAATTAGTTATTGTAAACACAGCAGACGAAAAGAATATTAGACACGTTGCATCATGAAAAATAGTTTCATATGTAGTTAATGTTTTACTTACTTTACCCTCATTTAGAGATAATGCAACACACAAAACTAAATTCTCCTACTATACTATAATTGAAGTCGAAGACCTTTTTAAGTTATTCACTGCAGCTGCGTTACTTCCTCTGCAAAATTGGTTGATTACTATCTAATCAGAAACACTCACCTTGAAAGTCGTAAAGATATGAGAAAGAAGCATGTTAACCTTATGCAAAACGTTTCAAACAAGCTAATTTTCCAAGCAGGTTAAAAAACAGAGAGAGAACTTTGCAAATGAATTCTCAGACATAGAAGAATAAATGTCACTGTTGCCATGCAGAGGCTTTTCAAACAGCTAATTTTCGCAATATTTCATTCTAAATCCATTTTTCAATGATGTCATACCTTCTGCTTTGCTTTAGTTTAAATCTAAAGACTGTATATTTCAGACTTCTGTCGTTGATTGTTTACAACATATCAGTGGTGCAAAGTTCAACAGCTCCGTCCTACTTTAAGAATGCTGCATGTGTCTTGTTTTTAACAGACAAATAGTAAGTCCAGATATGCCTCTTTAGGAAAGATGTTCATAGTTACATGATTTAACATGATAACACGTTTTTATGTGATTGGTTAAATGATTACTATTTCTTTTTTTTATGATTGTTCGTTTTTTGAAACTAAGACAGCAGCTGACCTAGCAACAGTGCACTAGAGTACATTGGTCTGGGATGATTGCCGCTTTCGAAAACCACATGAGGTACGCACCCTTCACTTGCGACGATAAGGTAGACGAAACTAGAATGCTTAATGCGATATACAGATCCAGCCTTATGCCCAATATGTCTTAAGGGTTGAAACAAGAAATTCTATGGTCCTGTTATCGCCACTCGATTGAAATCCAGCTTCGTGCTTGTTTGCGAATCCTGTTGGTGAAAAAGATAGCGACAATGAAAAGAAACTTAAACTTGCACATCAGTGTGTGTGTGTGTCTATATATATAAAATGATACAGGTAAGTACAGAATGACAGATTTCTGTTTATATAGGCTTCAAAAACCTAGTTTATTTTGTATATGATAAATAAATATATAAATATCTGTGTTAACTTTTCTTATGATTGTTATTTTTGTAGATGTTCCTGCTTTTCTGTTCATACTTGTAAACTTTGAAGAAGACACTTGATATTCGACATTTACCTAAAAAATCCGTAACCTTTCCGTTTGCACAAAATACAACATTTTTTAAAGATTTTGACCACATGTTTGTAGATGTACGAAGAATGTCTCTCTGTGTGTATTATAAGCAAAAAGGGAAACGCGCTAGAGAAAAATGTTACTTAACTTGTAACACTTGTTGAGCTACATGTGAAAATTCCACAAAAAGAAGAAAAATTATGGATATGACAATGGTAGTGGTGATTCTGAGAGTAACTGCATATCCTCCATAATCTTAAACAAGAAGGATAAGATGATTCAAAATAATCGGACTCCGTTTTGGTTTGGATACCGAAATAAACGTTTGAAACAACCACGAAATACACTGTTATACAAAAATTACCATTTGAAACGTTGATTGTTTAAAGTTGAGCACAGAGTAACAAAATGGGATGTATGTGTTCTGTCTACTACGGTTACTGAAACCCGGATTCTAGCGTTTAAGTCCGCAAACATGTTGGTTTGCCACTTTGAAACAACTATGGAATATATCGTTAAACCAAAATGTACCATGTGTGTGATAAGAAATATGATGTTGCTTTCAAATGTATGCTAGAAGTCTATAGAAGTGAAATAATAATAAGATATCTGAAATGGCACGTTACAGCAAGCAAGCAATTGGAGTCGTTAAAGACATTCAGTCATGAATTTACCTCAATTTCAGTGACTTAAAACACCCTCAGTTTGTCTATTTTCCTGAAGAAAATCTGTTTAAGGCTCTTATTTCATACTGTTCTAGCTAACTAGTATTTCCTAAAGTGGGTCGCTACATGTGAGATTAAAGCTGGATGAAAGGCTTACAAAAAACATCTAATCAAAATGTTTGTAACAAAATTGAATTATTTCTTTTGCACAAAGTTATTTTTTGAGGCTTGCTTTTTGAATATAATGGTTCATATTAGTGTTTCTCAAATTTTTTTCTTGGCAAACAAGCTAATTTTCTTTTATCTCGGTGAACCGTAGTGAAATTTATAAAAAATGCTGAGGGTAGTCTATGGACCATCAGTGGATAATCCGCTGAATTAAAGTTCTTGATGAATAAAACGGAGAGTTTTATAACTTTTATACACGTTCGTAAATACAGCGTGTTACGTATTTTTTGATGTGTTTTATGTTCTTCATAGACTAAACGCAACAGAAAAACGCAGATAACAGCTTGTATAATTTATTACACTAAACTATTAACAAATATAACAGATATAACATGAATTATATAATAATAGTGACAGATATTAAGTTATAACATTCGAAATTAATTACAAAACAAAATAATATTAGTTTCAAACTTCAAAATAAATCACAACACAAAACGGTACTGGCCTGTATCTAATGTAATGATCTAAAATTAAAGTCTCAAATTCCAGTCTAGGGTGTGAATTTGGTCCCACGAAGTAATTCCGAAACAGTTCACAGTTCAATAAATTCGCCGTCTCTCAGCACAAGCGGTAATTCGGATGTATCGTAGAGATTGACGAAATAAAATCACAGCTTCCGAGGATATAACTTCAATCACAAATCCAAGTTGAATATTCACATCAAACACTTAATCTTTCTCAAATAACTAAAACTGATGCCCGAATCTCACTCTTATTCTTCGAATAAAACTAATGACTGAATCTATCTTCTTTTTTCGAATAAAACCTGATGACTGACGATTGATGACTGAAACTCTCTCTTGTCACCGTCTTTTATACCGATAGGCCTACTTCTCGAACAATCTTGCAATTTCCATACAACTCCAGAGCTATCCACGCATATCCGTTCTAGCACGAGACTACACTCTAGACAGGAAGTCACCAGCACTCATTTACAAACATGTGATTGGTCTACTTAATTCGAGAAAGTTCTAAAATGTTACCCTAAATAAATAACATATTTTAGTTTAAACTTCGAAACAATAATATCAATATGGAAAAATGAATAATACAAATGAAAATTCAAACACAACACGACATGTTGTCGTTTACAAAATATTTACACATATACATAACACAGCGATATTTCGGAAAAATGAAAAGAAGAAAATATTTTAAATCTATTGTTGTTGACAAGAAATGAGTTTAATACAGTAAAATGCTTGTCGTGAATAACTGGTTATCATTTCAATCAGTGATGTCGAGAAACCCACTTGTTGAGAATTTTATATGCAAAAACGGCTCGTTTGGGTTCAGAAAATATTTTAAATAGAAGAGCGAACAACGTTTCGACCTTCTTCGGTCATCGTCAGAACCTGATTGTTCGCTCTTCTATTTAAAATATTTTCTGAACCCAAACGAGCCGTTTTTTGCATATAAAATTAGTTATCATTTCCATAACACTTCCGTAGCTGATAGCGCAGAACGTGTTCTCCCTGTTTCGTTTCTAATCCCGAACCTTTCGATAGGTATCCCGGCAAACTATCTGTTAAACTATGCCCTGCTCTAAAGCGTACAGTGAAATAGGGCAAACGTTAGTAATCAGTCAGTGAGTGACGGGCAACAAAAGTGACCTCATCACAAGTTGTAAAATATTAAAAGCTGTCAAAGCGACCTTAGAACAGACAGGACAGGAGTTGAAATAAGGGCATTACTCAAGTCGTGTTTTAATGCTTTTCTGATTTTCCAATTAGCAAATAGCTGACGAAGAATTTTTTTCATCGTAATTTTGCTAACCTGCAAATGCCTCCCTTCACATTTTTTTTTTTTAGCTACAAGATGCATATTAGAAATGGTTCCCAACTTGTTAGACCCAACAGCGTAGCTCTGACTCATACAGTTTGTAAAATAAGGGTTTATGTTAATTGACAAATAAAACAAAAGATATGTTGAACAGTATTTGATGACTTAAAATGCTAATAATTGGATTTCGATACTGGCGGTTGGCACAGCGCAGACAGCCTATCTTGTAGTTTTGTTCCTGATACCAAACAAACAAATCAAAAGAAACAATTCCAATGTATTGTTTTGTTTGTTTGTTTGTTTTTTTAATTTTGCACAAAGCTACACGAGGGCTATCTGCGTTAGCCGTCCCTAATTTAGCAGTGTAAGACTAGAGGGAAGCAGCTAGTCATCACCACCCACCGCGAACTCTTGGGCTACTCTTTTATCAACGAATGGTGGGATTGACAGTCACTTGTAATGCCCTCACGACTGAAAGAGCGAGCATGTTTGATGCAACGGGGATGCGAACCCATGATCCTCAGATTACAAGTCAAACGCCTTAATCCACCTGGCCATCTCGGGCCTGGTTCCAGTGTAATTCAACAATAATGTAGATTACGCTGGTAACTTACTAAAATTGTCCTTCAGTATTGGAACGTAGAATTTTTTTTTAATATTTGTGAAAGGTTTTCGCGTATCGTTTGGGTTTAAGACCATAGTTTGGAAAACAGTGATATAAATAATCCATTAATCTAAAATTCATATAGTTTCTCTTGTTGATATTGGGTTTCCCTAATGATGGACATGTATAGTTATTTTTTATTTGTTCTAATTCGCTTTCTAACACCATTTTTTCAACGGACAAATGCTATATTTTCTCGCTACATTATATAGCCTACATAT
Organism: Carcinoscorpius rotundicauda; assembly: GCA_011833715.1. NCBI lineage: Eukaryota > Metazoa > Arthropoda > Merostomata > Xiphosura > Limulidae > Carcinoscorpius > Carcinoscorpius rotundicauda. The sequence goes on along the minus strand of CM022393.1, from coordinate 118,940,515 downwards.
AGTACAAAAGTGTAGAATATATATATAGTTTTACATTAAGCTATGTATTATTATAAACGAAATGGTTTTAATATTACGCAGTGACACAAACATTGACCGGCGTAAAGTACCATTCTTGCACAAATATAATTTAAAGTATCCTAAGTTGTAGGTTGAAGTTTTACATAATACGCTCATTAATAGGCTGAGAGATTTAATTTCTTTACCTTTTTCTCTTGTTATATAAGATGTTGATCACGTGAGAGATAAATGAACTCGCTTATCATTCGTTTTTTTTAAATGGCGATCAACCGTTACGAGTAGGTAATACGACGCCATGAATATAAACTTTCACCAGTTTTAACACCTCACACTTAATAGTTATCACGAACATATGTTTCCACCGTAATCGAAATGGTCTTGCACTTAATAATTCTCACAAAAATATGTCACTCATTTTCAAAATACACTTCACACTTAATCATTCTCCTTCATTGTTCAAATCGAATTGCATGTCAAAATTGTTATTATGCTACTCAGGTCGGTTGATAAGCTCAAATTAACTTATGATATAGCATTTCAGATTCTAAACAAGCCTATATGCGATAAGGTGTTTATCCACATAAAAGTGGTGCCAAGCTAGTTAAATGACCTTATTAACAGCTAAAAATACTTATAGGATTATTTGTTTGTTTAAATTAAGCATAAAGCTACACAATGGACTGTCTGTGCTCTGTTCATAACAATGCCTGGCATGGCTGAACGCGTAAGGCGTGTGACTCGTAATCCGAGGGTCGCGGGTTCGCGCCCGCGTCTCGCTAAACATGCTCACCCTCCCAGCCGTGGGGGTGTATAATGTGACGGTAAATCCCACTTTTCGTTGGTAAAAGAGTAGCCCAAGAGTTGGCGGTGGGTGGTGATGACTAGCGGCCTTCCCTCTAGTCTGCTAAATTAGGGACGGCTAGCACAGATAGCCCTCGAGTAGCTTTGTGCGAAATTCCAAAAAAACAAACAAAAAACAAACTGTTCATAACAAGTATCGAAACTCAGTTTCTAGCGTTGTAAGTTTGAAGACATACCGCTGTGTCACTGAGTTGCTGTGTGTTTGTGTGTGTTTTCTTATTGCAAAGCCACAGAGGGCTATCTGCTCAGCCCACCAAGGGGAACAGTGAGTTTTTTTTTATAAAAAAACTTTAATTAAATCTTCTTGATTTAACTTCTTTATATTATTTCATAATTTCTTATATTTATCACAGAATATATTGATAAGTTTATTCAGAGTTTCCTTATTAAATCCATTGAATAGTAATTTTTGCATTAATATTTCAGTATAAATAATAAAGTAATGTAATTTATTAAAATAATTACAAAATCTTAATAATTATGAAATTAGAATACTTATAAGAGTACAGAAAATCACTCTTGAATGAGGGTAAGTGTGTATTAGAAAAGAAAAGTATTTTCTTTTATCAAAAATATTTAAATTAATAACATTATAAGGTATTTTAATTTCTAGATCTAAATAATGTGCCTCTTGTTACATATTATAATTTTTTTTCGGACGAGAGCTCGGATTTATTATTTTACGTATTACAATTTCAAATAGTCTGAAATCTTTATTTTTATTTAGAAGTTAACTGAATGTTGATTTGTATCAAATGTATGATTTTTTCTAACGCAAAAATATTTTAATAAACAAATAAAAATACAATATAGAATAACCGTTATTACAAATGATAATTTATAAATAAAAGTTTTACAAACCATATTGAATCTTCAATCTGGTCTGGAACTGAATATTTTATCGACATTTCACAATGTGCGAATTAATTCGCATTTAAGTTGTGTTGAAGTGATTCGTGATGACGAAAAACCCACTTGAAGTAAAAATATATCTCAAAACGGCTGGTATGGATATTAGCTCTTTTACTCAAAAGTAACGAACAACATTTCAACCTTTTTAGGTCATCTTCAGATTAACAAAAAAAGAGTTTGCAACTGACTTAGGGACGAAGGTGTAAACGGGTACGGAACTCTAGGGGCCACTGCAGTTAAATAATAGTTTATTAATTAGCATAAGTATAAAGGTGTTCCTTTTTGTATTGGTTTAATTTTGGTTTTAGTTGTTGTATAAGTAGGGATTCTTTGATATTGTGTTTGTTTATATTTGTTTCCCTACTTAGTATTTGCGTGTTTTCTATAGTGATGTTATGATTATTTGATTTGCAGTGTCCAAAAACGTGTAAAGATGTTATTTTGTGGTTAAAATTAATTCACTGAAGTTAAACGGTTTATAATGTTCGGAATTGTTTCGTTTCTGGTAAAATGTCTGTAGTTTCTCAATTAATAAGCATTTATAATAGTTATAGCTTCACATATTTATAGTATACTAACTGTGGCAAACCAACAATTTTTTGAAAATTGTCTCTTGACACGTTGATTTATAAAGCTTAGTCGAGTTTCTCGAAAGTTCAATTGGCAACAACATAAGTTACATGCATTTCTAAATATATATTAAGCTGAAACAAACATAGATACTAAAATAAACTGACTGTAATGAATCCGTTAAACTCTACATTAGAACCTGAAGTATGTTTAATTTTTAATACTATCGGGTACATAATGTGAAACCAACAAAGACAGGTTAACACTAATAGACGGTATTGTCTGTCGCAGTGTGGACCCTATTTCTGCAGTCATCTCCAAAACTCACGGCACATTTTATATCCCACATTTTGCCTGTACTCTAGGGGCGGAAGAGGACACTTTTAGTTTTTTTAGTTTATGCATCATTTTTATTTAATATTTTCTTGGGCCTGTTTATATATATATTATGTGTAAGTAGGAGGTTCTAATACTACATATTACATCAACTACGTATAGGCAACCAAATCAGCACAGTGATATAACTAGTATGGAATCCAAACCCGAGATGTCTGATATTAGATTGTAACATAAAATGAGAAAAGAAAGTGTCCACCGTCAGCCCTTGTGCCATTTCCTATTAGAAGTTAATAAATATATGCACAAAGTTTTGGTATACAAATAAGAAATGCATATAACTTGCCTTTTTCTCGAGAGCTTTCTATATATATAGTAGGTTTAAGTTATGGGTGATCGTTCGTTGTATAAATTGTCTTGATTAATTCATTACAACTCTGTTTATTCTGCAGTGAGAGTCTTTTCTGTTGTTGACTGTGAGATATACAATGGAATCACACATCTAGCGATCTACACAACTTACAACGATGAAAGAAATCCTTCAGTATATTTTACAGACGGAGAGGATCATGGAAAAAGAAACGATAACACTGTAAACAGTTTCATGACCTACATATACAGGACTCTACAGGTTTGTTTTTTTTCTCGTGATGATATTTTGAAGAAATTCACGAACCACCTGTACAAGCACTCTCTAACGTTGAACCTTGTGAGTTACAAATCAAATAAAACTATCCGAGAAAGTATGTCTATCATTTGGTCAGTTCCTGAGTTTTCATAATGTTGATCATTAACTCTTACATTTCATTTACTAAAAGTCTATTCTGAAAGCTGATAAAATAATTATCTATAAAAATAAAGCCTGCTTGTTTGTTTGTTACTTCGCGCAAAGTTGCATATTGGTTGTTTGTTTTTTGCATTCTTCTCGTCTCGGTTATCAAAACCTGAATTATTTAGTGTTATAAGCCATCAGATTTACAGCTAAACCACAAGCAATGGGATGGAAAGGTAAAAGAAAATTAAATCTGTGTAAATAATAAGTTGTAACTGGTTGTTGGTAACCAAAAAGAAAACTGCCTTTCTGATTAATTGCATATTCATTGAATGTTTGTTACTGCCGTTAAGTTTATTTGTTTAGAATAAAGCGCAAAGCTACGCCATGGGCTATCTGTGCTCTGCTAACCACGGGTATCGAAACCTGGTTTTTAGCAATGTGATTCCGCAGATTTGCCGTTGTGCCACTAAGGGCTCTGCCATTAGGTTTCAAAATAGACAAGAATATTTAAACTCTAATATATGTGGAGAAAAGTTATACGTGCTATTGTTTCACTTCATTTGAAGAATAGATTATTCTACATAATTACAGATTTTGCTTCTGTTTTTAGTTAACCTTTCATTAATGACACTATGTTTACACTACAATTTAAATTTCTTTTTTCATTACTAATTTGAGAAATCTCTGAGAAAACTTCTTTCACTTGGTGGTAAATCAACGTAAAAATATTTTATAAAACAAATAAAGTCACTGTAAAGAATATTTGAGATAGGAAAGGACCACGTAAAACTGTCACTCTATTTGAAATATATTTTATTCTACTATGCGATGTGGACTAAAGGTCAATAACACAGTCATGATAAATCCCCTCTAAATTTTATTGATAAACTATAGTTAAAGTAACGACCGTTAATTGATCGAATAGTGGAATTTCACCGTCTTTTTAGATCGCATACCCAGTCCCATTATGAAGAGCTTGTTTCTGGGGCCCTCTCCAACTTATATTTTGAGTTCGTTGACCATTATGTCACGAAATACGCGTAATTCTCGATCCTTCACTTTCAGTGATATCTGTAAATTTATATAGAAACATTGAACCATCATGCAAGACATATTCGTATATTCTAGTTGTTTATCATTAAAATAACACTATGTAACAAAATTTATACTTTTCCTTGTTCCTGGGCAGAAAGTGTTATTTCCCAATTGCTTATGCCTAAACTAAATGGAAAAGACCTATTTTTCTCTTCAAACTTTGCTTTTGTGCCCCGAGACCGTATAAAGAATACATGATGGGAAACTATATTTGGTGGCTGATACGTGAAGGTGATTTTACATTACAGTCGCAAATCTCAAAAAGCAACTAACTTCTAAACATTTTAGTTCATTTTTGTATAACTTTAGTTTAAATTTGTGTAAATCTTGATTCATATGTTGTTTTATTCAGGTTTTATGTAAAATCGGGCAAATTTGCACATTTTCATTTACATAAGACCTGAATAGAATAGCTTTGCTTTTGTGACCTGAATGATGAAATTTAGAAGAAAAAATGGTCATTTTCTGTAATTTTACAACATAACAATTAAGAAATAACACATACTATCCAGGAACAAAAATATGTGTTACACTGTGTAATCTATCAAAACATGCTATAATCATTTCTAAATAGTTTGTTTGCTTTTGTCAAACCAACACAACTCTCACTGGTGGTGAAGACAACAATTAATAAACTAAGTGTCCATGAAGCTATATAAGTAAAAATAACTTGTATGGGTAGAGAAAGTAAAGGAGCGAAGAAGGTCGAAGCGATGTTCGCTCCTCTACTCGTGCTTTCTTTACGCATACAAGTTATTTTTACATTAATAATTTTCTCTACAAGTGGGTTTTCTCGTCATTACGGATAAGTGTCCTATACTTCTGTCCGACAGCTTTCGAAACCTGGCATAAAAGCTTCTGTATTCTTCGTATTACAATACAGGACTCAGTATCATCGCTACTGTAAGAAAATATTATAATGTTTAGCCACTACGATACTAATGTCCTCCGTTGAATAAATATAAGAAAGTTATCGCGTCTACGAGTTATGTTATTACATTCATTTGCTAAATAATAAAAAAATAAAATAAAAAGTTACAATGTATAAAAGCTGTGTTAATGATGATCTCTGAAAAGGAAAGAAAAGATATATATATCTAGTGTCAAGAAGCTACATTACTAATCATTTCCTGAAGGAGCTGAAGTTCGAGGGTTCGAATACCGTCACTGAATTTGCTCGCCTTTTCAGTAATGTGCGAGCTATTATTTTAAATTCAGTTCAGTTTTTAGACGCGACATGATGAGGTAGTTGTTAGGGCGCTCGACTCGTAATATAAGGGTCACGGGTCCTAATACCCGTCCCTCAAAACATGCTCGCCCTTTCAGCCGTGGGGACGTTATAATGTGACACTCAATCCTGCTAGTTGTTGGTAAAAGAATATTCCAAGAGTTGGTGGTGAGTGGTGAAGAATAGCCGCCTTCCCTCTAGTCTTACACAAATAAATTAGAGACATCTAGCACGGATAGCGTTAGTGTAGCTTTGCGAGAAATTTAAAACAAAAAAAGATAAAACATTTTCTGAATAACAAACGGTTATGATGTATCCTTGGGGTTTCGAATGACTCCAGGAAAGTTAGAAGGAACAACATCGTCATGATTTTATATAGAAGTGAACGTTTGTCCATATCTGAGGATATTGTTACAGTTGCACCAAATGTCTGTAATTTGAACTTTTAGAAAATAATGCTCACTCATAGATATAAGTTTCACTTCTGTTTTCAGATAAAAGAAATAACCAGTCAGAAATGGATAAAACTTTTCTTCTTTTCTATTTGAGGAGACAAAAAATAGTAAACGTACTAAAACCAATAGGAAACAGAGTTGCATTGAAAGTTATTCATCTGATTTTTGACAACTTTACAACTGGACTCTCAGATACTGATTTACACTGCAGGATACTGACAGTTGTACAGATAATAACCTGGACTTCAGGTTGCTAACAATTGTGCATGTATTGATATTGAGTACAGGTTACAGGCAACTGTATAGATATAAATCTGGACTACAGATTGTTGATAACTGTGCAGATACTAACCTGGACTACAGGTTGCTGGAAACTCTACAAATATTAATCTTTACTACAGGTTCTTACAACTGTTGAGATATTAACATGTACTACAGGCTGTTGACAACTGTACTAATGTTATTCTGTATTACAGAGTGTTGACCACTGTGCAGATACTAATCTGTACTACAGGTTAGTGATAAATGTACTGATATTAAACTGGATTGCAGGTACTAGATTGTGTACTACAGTTTGGCAGGTTTGTGTACTAAAGTTTGCTGAAAACTGTACATATATTTATCTAGACTACAGGTTGTTGGAAGCTACACAGACTATAGGTTGCAGAGAACTCTTCAGATATTAATATGTTCTACGGGTTGTTGACAACTGTACAACTGCACTTGAACCACATATATTAATATTTTTAAATAATTGTTTCAAAACTTTTATTATTTATTTGCCTCTCTCTTAAGCTTTGTAATTGAAGAAGTGAAAGATGGATATAACGTCTGAAATAAGAGTGTGAGTTAGTGATATGAGTAGCTTCCATACAACCAGAGTTAATTACGAATAAAGTTACTTTGTATTTAACCTTGTTTTTAATTAAATTTAAAGTAATATATGACACTAAAATGTATTGATGTAGCTTTTATTATAAGTTAAGTATTCAAAGTGTAAGAAAAATACTGGATTTTTTATCATTTTTCTACTTGCTCCTTTAGAGTAACAAAGCCAGTTTGTCCAGGTTTTCATAAAAAAAAAACATGAAGCTTACTTATTTTAGAAAATTGTTTACCAAACTAAACAACGTGTGTAATAGAATCCATCTGATCATTTCTGAACATAGGAAATAAAACTATTTCATTTTATCTATTAGAGCTAATTGGTTGACAAAATCTATTATTTCCAATTTAAAGAAAAAGCAGTAAGTACTGTAATGAGATCATAAGAAGTAATTAGGAAACGTGCTTCCTTCGTTACGGTATAAACAGGGACAAAATTGTTGATAAACATGAGATATTGACCCATCTCTTGCTAATGATGAAATGATACTATTTTTTTTATTACTAAACATACCTAGATATTTCTATATCATTATAAAAGCAACTTTGTATTTGTTTTTAGATGAAAAAAATGACAAATAGTGTTCTTCTTCTCCTTGTTGTGTAAACAGAATGTGATGAAACCTGACTAACGAATGTCAGAAAAAGTCACACAGATTGATTTGAATTTCAAGTAGCAGAATATATCAGGTATGACTGTTATACTTTTAAAAGATTAATTTTTTCGACAACTACAAGTGACATAAATACGATGTGAATTAAAACATAAAATGGCAAAATATCCATTATCCAATATAGTGGTATATCCAGTACGTTCTGTCATTATTAGCTATTAATATTACATATTTTTGTAAATTAATATTAACTTCCGATTAGTGAAAAATACCTGTCTAATGCGAAATAAAAACAACAACAAATAAACCTGATAATAAGTAAATGAATATATTTGTCACTTCCATATTTACAAAGTTTAGATCGCATTGTTTGAGAAGTTGAGTATTCTCGCCGTTAACGATACGTTTGGCAATAAACACAACAATATTGTTCTATATTAGGCCAACTTAAGATATTTCAGTTAGACGTAAATATATGTATTAAGCTAACAATGTAAAACAATATCTATTGTAAAAGAATAATAAAAAAACTAAATAGAATATACTAAATATTCTAAACATTATGTAAATAACAGAGTATATATCACTTACTTGCGTATCTAGATTACCAAAAATAATTTTTATTTTACACGGTAACATAGCCGACAACCTGTACCAATGGTAATATTGCCAAAAACCTCTGACAATCATAACTAATAATAACCAACGTTTACCAAACTTACGTATCACGATATTTAGATAGTGATTAACGTTAATCAATATTAACTATTAGGATACCTATTCAGCAACTAACGTTTGCCAATCGTAACTATCAGGATACATATTCGGTAATTAATGTTTTTCAGTCTTAACTATTAGAATATTTAGCGTGAAGTTAATGATTACTAGTCTTAACTATTAGGACATCTAATTAGAAATTAACATTTGCCAATCTAACGTATCACGATATTTAGCTTGTAATTAACTTATACCTATCTTATATAATAATATTACTACAATAAACTTTTAACAGTTTCATATATTGCTAGTGGTAGCCAGTACTTTTTAGTAGTCTTAACTATTAGTATTATTAGTTACTACTTCCTAAGAGTCTTAACTTCTATTATTACTAACCAGTACTTCCTAGAACTCTTTATTATTAGCCAGTTCTTTCTAAGAGTCTTGAGAATTAGTATTAGTAGCCAGTACATTCTAGGAGTCTTAATTATTAGTATTGTATTACTAGCCATTACTTTTTAGGAGTCTCAGCTGTTATAATTACTAGCCAGTACTGTCTAGTAGTCTTAAAGATCAATATTACCAGCCAGTTCTTTCTAGGAGACTTAACTATTAGTATTAGGAGTCAGTACTTTCAAGGAATCTTAATTATTGGTATTAGTAGCCAGTGCTTTCTAGGAATCTTAACTTTAAAGTTACTAGCCACTACTTCCTAGAGTCTTAACTAGTAGTATTACTCTCCAATACTACCTAGGAATCTCAACTATTAATGTTATTAATCAGGAACCTCTAGCCGTGTTAACTATTAGCATTGCTAGCCATTTCTTTCCAGGAGTTTTATATATTAGTATTACGACACAGTACTTTCGAAGAGTCTTAATTATTGTATTAAGAGCCAGTGCTTTCTAGAAATCTTAACGTTTAGTATTACTAGCCACTACTTCTAAAGAAACTTAACTTTTAAAATTTCTAGCCACTATTTCTTAGAAGTCTTATTTATTAGTACTACTGACAACTACTTCGTAGGTGTCTTAAATATTAGTATTAGTAGCGAGTACTACCTTGGAGTCTTCACTATTAGTAACAGTAGCTTCTCGGAGTCTTTAACTATTAGCGTATTACTAGCTAGTACTTTATAGCAGCATTAACTATTACTATTGGTAGCCAGTACTCCCTAGGAGTCTTAACTATTAGGATTACAAGCCGGTACTTCCTAGCAGTCTTTATTTTAGATAATACCAGCCATTGTATCCTAGCAGTCTAAATTATTATTAGCCAGTATTTTTTTAGGAGTCTTAACTATTAATATTACTAACCAGTACTTTCTAGCAGACGTAATTATTGGTATTAGTAGGAAGTACGTCCAAGGAATCTTATCAATTAGTATTACTAGTGGGTACTTTCTAGTAGTCTTCACTATTAGTATTACTAATTACTATTTCCTAGAAGTCTTAACTTTTACTATTACTTATCAGTACTTCCTAAAAGTCGTCATTATTAGTATTACTAGCCAGTACTTCCTAAAAGTCGTCATTATTAGTATTACTAGCCAGTACTTTCTAAAAGTCGTCATTATTAGTATTACTAGCCAGTACTTTCTAAAAGTCGTCATTATTAGTATTACTAGCCAGTACTTCCTAAAAGCCGTTATTATTACTAGTACTAGCCAATACTTTCTAGGACTCTTAACTTTAAGTAGTAGTAACCAGTACTTTCTAGGAGTCTTAAATATTAGTATAATATCCACTACTTCCTAGAGTATTAACTATAAGTATTAGTAGCCAGTATTTTCAAGGAGTATTACTAGCCATATCTTTTTAGGAATCTGAAGTATTAAGAGCCAGAGCTTTCTAGAAATCTTAACATTTAGTGTTACCAGCCACTACTTCCCAGGAATCTTAACTTTTAGAATTACAAGCCACTACTTCTTATAAGTCTTATCTATTAGTACTACTAGCCACTACTTCGTAGGTGTCTTAAATATTAGTATCAGTAGCGAGTACTTCCTAGGAATCTTCACTATTAGTAGCCAGTAGTTTCTTCGAGTTTTAACTATTAGCATATTACTGGCCAGTACATTCTAGCAGTATGAACTTCACTATTAGTAGCTACTACTTTCTAGGAGTCTTAACTATTTGTATAACCAGCCACTGCTTCCCATGAGTGTAAACTATTAGTACTAGTAGCCACTATTTCTTAGAAGTATTTATCAGTATTATTAGCTACTACTTCCTATTAGTCTTAAATATTAATTTTATTGGTCAAAAACTTGTAGCTGTTTCATGCGTTAGTACTAGTAGCCATTACTTTCTAAGAGTGTTAACTATTATTATTACAATTCAGTACTATCTAAGAGTCTTAATTATTAGTATTACTAGCCAGTTCTTTTTAGGAGTCTTAACTATTAGTAGCCAGTAGTTTCTTGGAGTCTTAACTGACAGTACAATGTATATTACTAGCTAGCACTCTCAAGCAGTCTCAACTATTAGTATTAGTAGCCAGAACTTCCAAGGAATCTCTACTATTACGATTACCAGCCAGTACTTTTAACGCTTCTTAACTATTATTATTACTAGCCAGTATTTTCAAGGCATCTTAACTATTAGTATTACTAGCCAATTGTTTCTAGGAGTCTTAACTATTAGTATTAGTAAAAATTACTTCCTATTAGTCTTAATTATTAGTATTATACAAGTCACTATTTCGTAGGAGTTTAAATATTTATGTTTCTAGCCAGTACTTCCTAGGAGTATTAACTATTAGTATTACTAGCCAATACTTTCTTGGGGTCTTAACTATTAGTATTACCAGAAAGTACTTCCTATGAGTATTAATTATTGGTATTATTAGCTAGTACCTCCTAGGAATCTTAAATACTAGTATTACATGTTATTACTTCCTAGGATTCTTAATTCTTGGTATATTGCCCCCTCAGTGGCTCAGCGGTATGTCTGCGGACTTACACGCTAAAATCCTGGTTTCGATACCCGTGGTGGCAGAGTACAGATAGCCCATTGTGTAGCTTTGTGCTTAATTCAAAAACAACAACAACAACAACAACAACAACTTGGTATATTACAAGTCAGTACTTCCTAGCAGTTTTAATTATTGGTATAACCAGCCATTTCTTCCTAGAAATTTTAAACATTCGTTACTATTTCCTAGGAGTTTAAATATTTGTGTTACTAGCCAGTACGTCCTAGGAGTCTTAACCATTAGTAGCCAGTAGTTTCTGGGAGTCTTAACTATTAATGTTATTAGTAACGAACTTGTAGTCGTAACTTTTAGTTCATTTTTAAACTTACAGTAGAAGTATGGTGATAAATTTAATCATGTGAGCAAAATTTCTGATGGAGTCAGTAACCTTTACAATCGTAGATATCTATGTATATTTTTATGGAATCAATAAATAAAAGTACATTTTATAAAGAGCGCTAGTGCTCTACGGTCGCTTGACAGACGTATCTTAACAGATGATGGAAAATATTGTCCATTATATTTGTATATTATAACTTATCCTAATTTTAGCATTACAAATTTTTTTTTCTATTAAGATTTACAGTAAATTTTGAGAAAGGACGGCAACTTGACATTTCAACACAATCAGTGATGTCGAATTTTTCTGAACCCAAACGAGCCGTTTTTGCATATAAAATTTCAACACAATACCTTTTTCATACGGAACAAATAACCTTTATGAAAAAGATATCGTCCAAATTGCATAATTTTAGGTAAAATAATTTATGCTGTCTTCGATTTCATTGAACAGATCTACGTGATTCGTCCTCTAGCAAAATATATTTTCCTCTTTACCTTTGACCTGTCGCAAAGAGTGATAAAGGCCAATAAGGAGACGCTTCATAATAAGAGTTTAGGCTGGAAAGGAGCACGGCCACTAAGCTCCGCCCAGACGCGTTTGAATCGGAGCAATAGCTCTCGTTAGATGGTATTTTTCATTGAGGAACAGTGTGAATCTTCAATATACTATGTGTAGTTTCCTGTAAATTCTTCAAGGTTAAAAGTACTTCTACTTATTTCGTGATTATTAAACTACTTGTTGGTGTGTGGTTTTTGACAGGAAAGGATCATTTTTATGCAATAAAAGTGAAGCTTTCAGTGCACAGCTCTCCCTGTGCGTGTGCGCTAGGTGCAACGCAAACGACGTTCGTGTTCACAGTACCATGGCGGCAAGAGACGCTGTGGTAAAACCAACTACTATCAGCTAAGTGCAATTACGTTGGAATCGTGCGGGAGAACCAGCTTTTGTATTTCTGGAGTTTAACAACCCAAACTGAAACTTCAGAAAATCAACTAACCAGGAAATAGTGTTGTAAACGTTATCTCATGAAACCTGGTCTTCCAATATTTTCAAATTTCTAAAAGAAGATTAAACATTTCTGAACGGTTTGTTCTGGTCATTAAACCTGTTTGTAATATTAACAGTCACCCTTAATTACACGTACTGTCTCAACTAAACTAAACGATACTCGATGGATGGAGTAAGTTAGCTCTACTGTAAAACTGCAGTTGATGGAGATACTTACGTCAGAAGCTGTTTCGCATTATTTTGAGTTAATAATTGGTTGTGTCGGATCGCTGAAACTCGTGTATACCCACTTCAGCTATCACAGTATGGCGGTGTTTTAAGTGCAAAGGATCAGTAAAGTTTCTGGTGAAGTTTAAGTAGTTATTCACATGAGGTTGTAATGGTAGCAGTCTTGTATAGTCGCAAAATCGGATGTTAAAAATTGAGACAAATAATTTATCTACTTTTTGTTTGCTTACTTGAAATGGAAGCGATGGTTTGAATTCAGTGACAAAATACAACTTTATTTTACCCTAATGTTCTATGATATTTTTTCGTCGATAAGGGAGCGACGACAGCGGGACGTGAAAGACACATGGATAACCCTGACAACCTGGTTCTTGCAGCTGGAACCTGGAGTAAAAAAGAGCAACACCTCTTTTTCCTGGACTCATCTGGAGTGAAACGTAAGTTGCGTGGTCTTAAGAATTATGAATGTCACTGTAGGACTAATGAAGTTCAAACCTATGTGGTAACGGAACTCTTTGTTTTGTACTTAGTTCTTTTAATTTTGCGCCACAAAAAGTTTCATGTTTTATCAACAGGGTGCCTTGATTCAGTCCCTGCTCTGGATTCGCCCCTGCTGTTACTCATGACTTAAAAAAAAAAAGAAACAGCTATCTTTTTCCTCTCACGCATAGATAATATTTGCATTTTATTGAGTTTTACTACTACTTACTATATAACCTGGAAACTCAGTCAAGTTCTATTTATGATAATACACCTATCAACAAATGTGAAGTAATGTTTAAAATAATTTTAAACTTTAAATTGAAATACAACACAGATTCAAGAAGAGCTCTGAAAAAGAGCAAAATTATGCAGCAAAATTGAACCAAAACCGTCTTTTAAACTGAATTCTACAACAAAAATACCAGCCCCTCCAACGTCTATACACCTACTGTGAACATATACACAATTGTATTATTTTGCCATAAACAACCTCTAAACAATACACAGGAAATGCATCCTGTCGTCCATTGTAAAAACCTTTGTACATATGTATTCCGAAGTTAATAATGTAAAATTGTCATGACACGCTTGCACAGAAATACCTGGTTAACGAAATCAGCAGACTTTAAATTCTGAGTTTGATAAGGTTGAGAAAATTAGTGGTTAAAAATAATTAGACTCATAAACAATGCAATACAATTGCTTTGCGATTATTTCCTAGAGGAAATGAGCCATATACACAAAAGTAGTTTGTAAAAAAAGTACAAAGAATGAATCTGTAGGGCGAGATATACGAACATGAAATGAATTTTAACAAAGAGTCTTTGAAAGATACTGTTTAAAAATAAATTGTTCATTAATTTTAAAATTCAACAATAGAAAAAGTATAAAATTTAAGTTTAGGAGAAATCAATCCAAAATAAAACTGTTTTCACAGGACGTTTTTAGATATAAAGTAAAGTTAATACTGAATAAAACAGTGTCTACCGGACGTATTGTATATTAGTGTGCAATAAAGTAATATAAAAATGTGTTCTAGGGTCGTGTTGTGCATTACAACGATTAGATCGTAGGAAAAACTAACGTAAAGTAAACCGTTTAAATTATATTAATAACGAAATTGTTTATAACTGATCGTTCCCCTCTTCTTATCTATAGGTAAATAAAATCTGTTGAGAATCAACCTGATTGTATTATATCATATACCTTGAGAGTGAAAGTTGTGCTGGTATACCACCAGGGAAGTTTCGGTATTTCAACTAAATGTATGCCCATTCCCTCACAATTTATACGTACCTGTACAACTTTTTGTATATCTATGTTTAAATGTATATTAGTTGTTTTTTTACTGTTATGCATAATAGTGGCACGAAAATTTCGAAATTATATATATATATATATATATAATTGCTTTTGATACAAGTGCTACAGAGTCATAATGTCATGTTATTGGAGAATGTTTTCTTTATGATTGAATCGAATGTTTTATCGATATTAGTAAGTCGGTAAATAGCGATTTATTTTTGAATACTCAAGTTCGTTCTCAAAACCAAACTGTGGAAACCATTTATTACATGTTTATTTCGCCCTCAGTGGTTCAGCGGTATGTCTGCGGACTTACAACGTTAAAAATCGGGTTTAGATACCAGTGATGGGCAGAGCACAGATAGCCTACAGTGTAGCTTTGTGCTTAATTCAAAACAACAACAATCTTCTCCTATATATATCCGTATAAGCCTAAAATGTGCGATAGAAATCAGAAGGATTGTTTTGTCATCTTAATTTCTCCGTCGGTTTCAATATTAGACCAACGTAAAAAATATCTGCAATTGAAATGATTTTTTCACAAATTTTAGGCCTATTCATTTCTAATGTTTCGCCTTTTTATGGCTCTGAAACATTAACTTTTATGTATCTGAATTATTCTGTTCATCTATCTAGAGAATATTTGACAGTCATACATTGTGATTCATTAAATAATTAACTGCCACATGCTGAGTAAAGCAAATATTCCAGAGATGGGTGACCGATACAGGCCTACTGTTGAAAGGACAATTTTACAGTAACATTGTAGGCACATTAGCATAAGAGGATATTAAAGTTTGTTAAGGAATGTAAAAAACACCATAAAAAAACAACAGGATTTTTATAATGACCTTGAGCAAAGACTGCAGACTTCAGTCAGACTTAAAGATTAGTGATGTCGAGAAAGACTTACAGATTAATCGCTTTGAAGGTTGTACATAACACACTTCAATTGAAATTGTATACAATTTTTTTGCTTGACAATAGACCTATTTTGAAGGTTGTATACAAGTTTTTGCTTAGCCACGCATCAGCTTTTGAAGATTGTATGAACTTTTATAGCTTGGCAATAGATCGCTTTTGAAGGTTATATGTAATTTGGCTATAGATCAGTTCAAAGGGTTTTATGCGATATTAGATTGGCTATGAATCTCTTTCGAAGACTGTATACCATTTAATCTTGGCTATAGATCGGTTTTGGACATTTTATACAGTTTTAGCTTGGCCATAGTTTGGTTTTGAAAGGCTATATACAATTTAAGCTAGGACATAGATCTCGTTTGAAAATTGTGTGTAAGTTATCTTGAATATAGATCGGTTTTGAAAGTTGTATATAATTTTATCTTGCTAAATATCAATTTTGGAAGTTTTGTGTAACTTTAGCTCGGATTTGTATCGGTTTAAAAATTATATATAATTTTAGTGTGGTTGAAGATCGATTTAAATGTTGTATGTAATTTATCCTCCCATAGATCAGTTTTGGAAGCTGTATGTAATATCAGCTTTGCAATAGAACGGATTTTTTTAGGATATATATAATTAAAGCTTGGATACAAATCTGTTTTGAAGATTGTGTCATTTTAGACTGGCTATAGATGTGTTTTTAAGGTTTGATGTACTTTTAGCTTGGCTATAGATCAGATTTGAAGATTATATATATAATTTAAACTGGGATATAGATCTGTTTTTAAAGTTATGTCTAATTTATCTAAGCTATAGATTGGTTTAAAAGGTTAACCATTTTGAAAAGTGAATTTTGATCGGGTTTGGACGCTTATGCAATTTTAACTTCCTATACATCAAATTTGGATGTTTCATGTAATTTTAGTTCGGGTCTATATCGGTTTTGAAGGTTATATATTATTTAAGGTGGGATATAGAGCTCTTCTGAAAGTTGTGTATGATTTATCTTTGACTTATATATCGCTTTTGAAGGTTAATTGTGATTTTAGCTTGACTGTATATCCATTTTCAACGTTTTATGTCATTTTAGCTTGGGTATACATCTGTTTGGAAGGTTATATGTTGCAAAGGTTGTACGTAATTGTATCTTCACTATGTATCACTTTTGAAGATTTACGTAATATTAGCTTTGCTAAAGATCAGTTTTGAACGTTGTATATAATTTTATCTTGGCTGTAATTTGGTTTTTGGTATTTTAAGTAATTTAATTTTGATTATAGATGGGTTGGAAGGTCTTATGAAATTGTAGCTCATCTATCTATATATATATATGTTGAGAGTTGTATGCTTCTTTTGTTCTTCCATTTTGAATATTGTATATAATTATTTATTGTCTCAGCTCGATTCTGAGTGTTTCATATATATTTATATATTGACCATAGATCGAGTATGATTATAACGTCCTTTATATAGCGGAATCAATATGTAAAGTTGAAGCCCCTTTGGCAATACAAGCACGTATTCATAGACACAGTTACAACTTACTGGAATGAGAGCTATTTTCCAGTGTGTCCTTTTCAGTCGACTTCTTCGGATGTGCATTTTTTATTGCTGTTTGATTTTTTTTACGCATGGATGTAAGATTATTTTTATTTGCATAGTTGATTTTAGTTGTTTTGTGTGTGTGTCTACCATCATAAGTTGTTAAATGTATTATGGTTCCTTAAGGGCATATAGTAGCAATATAACCGCATAAGTTCTGCCAGTATTAACTGTTAATATTACTTTTTTTTTTGTAAATTAGATCAAATATTCCGACCAGAACAAGCCACCTCTCAAAATCGAAACTAAAAGAATATAAATTTGATAATGAGTACAAGTAATGAAATATACATTTGACACGCTCTTATTTAAAAGTTTAGCTTGTATTGTTTGAAAAGTATCATCACCATTAACAATATTTTTAGCTGTAAACACAATAATATTGCTCTATATTCGGCAAACTTAAGATATTTCGGTTAGACTTAAATACATGTGTTCAGCTAACAATATAAAACAATTTCTATTATAAAATAATAATAATAATTAAAAATGAATATATTAAACATTCTAACCAATATTTTAGTACAAGTAATAATAAAGAAATAACAGAGTATATATTAATTTCTTGCATATCTATATCATAGAAAATATTTTTTTATTTCACATGGTAATATTGCCAATAACCTATTCCAGTCTTAAGTAATAAGAATTAACGTTTACCAATCTCAGGTATCACGGTATCTAGATAGTAATAAACTTTAATCGATCTTAACTATTAGGATATCTATCCAGTAATTAGCTTTAATCAATCTTAACTATCATGATACATATCTCGTAATTCAAGTTTTTCAATCTAATTATTAGAATATCTAGCCAGTAGTTAACTTTAACCAATCTTAAATACCACGATACCTATACAGTAAATAACATTTACCAGTCTTAACTATTAGGATGTTCTAAAAAGTAAGTAACTTTAACCAATCTTAACTATTAGATTATCTAGCCAGTAATTAACGTTTACAAACCTCAAGTATCAACATATCTAGCCAGTAGTTATTTTTAAGCAATATTAACTTGAAATTTGTATGTAATTTTAAATTTACTATAAATCTGTTTTAAAGATTATATATAATTTTAGCTTATTTATATACATATATTTATTTATTAAGAGTTGTATGCTTCTATTGTTGTTCTATTTTGAGGATTGTATGTAACTATGTTTGGTTTCAGTTTGATTCTGAGAGTTTTGTATATATATATATTTATATATTGACCATAGATCGAGTGTGAATATAACGTCCTTATAAGAGCAGAACCAATACGTAAGGTTGGAATCCTTTGGTAATGTAATCAGGTATTCATACACATAGTCACAATTTACTGGAAAGAGAGTTATTTTTTAGTGTGTCCTTTTCAGTCGGCCGTATTAATCCCTTAATTCTATGTTGTTGTTATTGTTTTGTTTTTTTTACGCATTTATGTAAGGTAATATTTTTTGCGAACTTGATATTAGGTGTGTGTGTCTGACATCGTGAACTGTTAAATGTATAATGGTTCCCTAAGGACATGAAATAGTGACCTATCTGCGTGTTTGCTGAAAGTTTACATAATACAACAAAAAGTTTATTTCCAATTTGCTGCTTACTTTGACCGATTTAGACTTAACATTTCCCACGAGCGCTTGCATTATTTTATTTTAAAGAATCAATTTTTCGGCGACTTCTCTCTCAACATTTCGAAATAGCCGTTTCTTACTGAGAGTGTAACATCTTACGGTATTATTATAAATATTGTTGTCTTACAGCAAAAGAACCAAAAGGAAAGTTGCATTAATTTACATTAACTTAGACCATCAAATGCTCCACTTATTTTCTATTATTTTGAAAGCGAGTAATTTGTTTATTCGCTTTTAAAATTTTTGTCAGTATTTACAATATATACAATGATAGCGTATTACAATTACAATTCTTCATTTTCAAGATTATGGAATAGCTGTACTGATTTGTTTAGTATTTGTACTCGCCGTAGTTATCTCCCTTGTATAATAACTTTATTATTTGCAAACCTTCCAATGGCACAGCGACATGTCTGCGGACTCACACCGCTAGAAATGGGATTTCGATACCAATTTCGATTTCGATAGCACAGATAACCCATTGTATAGCTTTGTGCTTAATTCCAAACAAACAAAAAATTATTTGTACTAGCTGTAATTATCTCGTTTGAATTTTGTGCAGTTTTTCTAACTTGTTTATTATTTTATTATTTGCAGTCGCCGTAGTTATTTTCTTTGAATCATGTGTTATGTTAATATTTTGTTTATTACTTGCACTCGAATGTGTTTTCTCTTTGAGTTTTTGCAGTTTTACTGAAATTTTTGGTATATTAATTCGTACAAGTTATCTTTTCTGAATGTTAAGAACATGGATAAATTGTTTCTTTGATCCTTCACAGTGGATTAAATCTGTCTGAAGTGTTGTGATAGACAACGATTTGGTTTGTGTGCTTAGGCGCCTGCATACAGAGAAAAGCGTGTTCTACCACAATACTCCAGACAGATGCACTGTATTGAAGAATTACTTCCAGTAACATTTTCTGCGATCTTTCAGCTAGCAGTAAGACTGATGAGTCAGCTGAATTGGCAAAGACCTGAAAATTCGGAGTTCTATAATTAGCAGTAGTTTCCCACTCTAGTTTAATGTGATAGTTTCCTAACGTCACTTAAATGGAGTTATGCACGCATGCCAGTGAAACGTTCCCTCTTAAAGGGAGTGAACTGTCAGCTATTTTATCGAATTACGCAGCAGACAGTTGAGTGATTGAAAAGTATCTACCCTTTTACCATCTTGACCGACAGCTGTATACTAACTTGGAGCCTACAGACAGCTGGCGCAGCCAGTTTAAGCTACAGTCACGTTATGGGTGAAAAAACAAACAAACAGCTGTCTAGGTACATGTGCAAGAGTTTGATACAGATGATAAATATTACAGTTTCTTCCTCTGGTAGTTTTCTATCATATTTTGTGAAGTTTATAATAATGCTTTCTGATTAAACGTTTCAGTGTAATTCATTTTTTTTTGCCACAATCCCAGACATTCAGGTAATTAACGTTAATTTTCGTTCCACTTTTTCTGATCTGGCCGTGAAATTAATAAATGCTAAAATATAATGTAAACTAAAATATAAAGCGTTACTTTTTATATCAAAAGTTTTACTTATACATTCTCATCCGATTTTTACCTATATTTTTAAACCTGAGAGACATCTGCTCGAAATGTGATGTACCCATATATTACATATTGACAAATATAATACTGTCGATGGTCCGTTCTTTTATATGAACACATTGACATTTTTATGAATTTTACTTTGACAGAATAGGAAACACCTTTTGTAGACTTCCAACAGGAGAGTTGCCTTTTTCACAGTTGCAAGTTAGTTTGAATTGAGTTTTTAAATGTCGATAAAAGCCATCTGTGGTCATTCCTGAATTTTGTAAGACAAAACACTTGACAGAAAATTGGACAAAGAGTTGCATGCTATGAAAAACGTCCTTACAAATGTTAACTTTGGAAATTACAATAAAATGAAATAAAGTGCAAATTATAACTATGTAGCATCTGACTGAATTATTTCAAATAAGCATTTGTTCCTTTACATCTTAACAGTCGCAGCCTAAGGGACATACTATGTGTGAAGTGAAAGTAAAATTATTTTACATTATATATATAGTACACGTATATTAATGGTTGATTTCATGCAACGTAACCATTCAACGATGTATATTTAATAGTTTTGTTATTATATTACGGTAAAATAGTAAGAACAAGTAAAAATAAAATTATACGATGAGTGTGTGTGTGAAATTGATAAATAGAAAGACAGGGAAAATAATGTTCAGATATACGAAGAAGAATAAGCAATATCGAATGAATATCAATAAAATCGACATTTTTTATGAGCTAGATCTTTGTCTAGTTTCGTGTTTGTGACAATACAGTTCAGCAGGCTTTATTCAAGTGGGCTTATCAACACTTTATTTTGATTCTAATAAGTTTCTGGATCGTTTTCCTGTGGTGGTTCTCGATGCTTCTTCCTTGTTGGCTAGTGATAAATAACGTTTATTTTCTGTCTGCCTTACTACCAAAGTGTATCTGAACTACTCAGATTTCCGTAAAGAGCTATTTTGTTTTAGACTTGTTCGTTTTAGCTTATGTAAGCGCTTCTCTTGGTTGAAGCATCTAAAAAAGATCGTCCGCTAAATAGATAGGGCCAATGGCAATTAAATAGGTGGAAACTGGAGATTGAATTTTACCCTAACGTGTCAAAATTACATACATATAAGATACGTTTCTGTACTTCATGAACTATATATCATTACATTTTGTTTTTTTTTAATCCTGTATTTATGAACCATATTTAAGTACATCTTTCTTATTGTGCTATGTGCCGAAACTTTTGATATCAGAATACTTTGTGTATCAAAAAGTTTGGTTCCAGTTCGTCGTGTATTTGATTTTATAGCTTTATGCTATACTGGGCACCTGATGTTCGAACTGTAGCAAGCTGGATGGTGGGCTGGGTAGTTGATATTCTTAGACTGCTTTACTACCTTCTCATAACAAAATCAGAAGATGTATAAGAACAATAAAACCTTTTAACTACTAATTCTTCACTGTAAAAAACGAATAATAAATAATACATTGTAATACATTACATTTGTACACGATACATCATATAAAATAATGTTTTCTGGGTGCGTCTGTGCACTTAATTTCAAACAATTATTTCACACCTGTTTCTCGTTTTAAACCATTGTTTTATACGCGCAACTTCAGTTGGAAAATGCCTCTAACATTACCTTCAGGTTACAAAAAACCAGTTGGGTAGATGACATCAATTCTCATATAATTAACAGGATATAAAGTGAAATAAAGATGTTTCTAATTAACACAAGTGGAACAGCACATCTAACACTATAATGAACCACATTATTATTTGAATTGATCTCATGGAGTGGTAGCTAAAATATCAGCTACCAAACTTACCAGAAACCATTAAAACTCATTTGTACGATCAGATCATCGGACTCAGTGCGGCTTTTCTGGTAGTCTAATCGTGTTTGTGTTATATTATACGTGATGTCTTCGAGAAAATAAGGTGTGGTTCTTGCACTTGCGGGTGCAAGTTAATTGTTATGGTTTGATTCTCCATATAAACCTCTGGGAATTGTTTACAGTAAGTTGCAAAATGTGTCTAAGTCAAAACAGCTTTCAATTATTGGCAATGATTTTCATTTAGGTGAGTTACAAATAACCTTGTTGTTGTGAACTTTCAGCTGAAGAAAGCTATTTTATTGTGTAACGAAACGATATACGCAAATATTCTACTTAGGGGCCGTTCACAACTTCACTATTTGAAAAAGTGTACAAACTTAACGCATCTTCGTGACCCCCTATGGAAATGACGATAGTTTTGAGAGAATATCGGACATTAGTCAAGATAAATAAAAAACAGAAGATACCACAAATTTTATAGGAGTTGCTGCTATTCAATGTTATGTATCATTAACAAATGAAAACTTCTTATGGTCGTATTGTATACGCTTGCGTAAAATAGCGATTGACCCTTTATTCATCACATGCTCGCAATAGACAAAAGTAAAACAAAAATAAAAAGACTTCAAATATGAAACAAATAAACATGGTTGTGTGTGTGATGTTCAATGGCGTCAAAATAATAAAAATATAAATAAATCTGGCTTGGTATGGTCGGGTGTTAGAACACTCATTTTGTAATATGAGGGTCGCAGGATTGAATCTCCGTCACACTAAACTTGCTCGCCCTTTAAGCCGTTGGAGTGTTATAATGCACGGTCAATTCCCTTATTTGTTGTAAGAAGAGTAACATCTAAAGTTGGTGTTGGGTGGTGATGACTAGCTGCCTGACACTGCTAAATTAAGGACGGTTAGTACAAACAGTTTTTCTGAGTGAAATTTGAAACGAACAGACTTGTAAAACTTGCTTGACAATGTCAGCGTTTTTGCACCATTTCTAGGGTTTTACATAAAAAAAATAGTTGAAATTAACTTGTGATAATTATTAGTATAAACTTTCCAATATTACTATATCACTTGAAATAATAACAATTTTTGCATAATTAGAACAATAATTTACTTTTAGTAACCTTGGTAGTCTATTGTACTAATACTGGTAATAGCCGTTATCCATTGTTTAACCCACATTTGACTAGAGTTTTCTACGCCAACAAGGAATAGTGGAATATTTTTTTAGATTGCATGTGCTAAGCTGCAGACAATTCAATTAAAATTACGTGTATAGCTTTCGTGCAGCTTTGTGCTAAAATTCGAAACAAACAAACAAAATGTACACAAACATAAACAACGAACAAAATAAAGCCATTGTTTATTTTGTATCCTGTAGTACAATGCTTCAAATGATTTACTGATACAGTAAACGTTGTAGCTCTGTACACATTAATTTGACCTAAATACCTTTTTTTTATTTTAGATGTTAGTTTTTATTAGGAAGTATAATAAAAATTAACCAGTTAGAGCTAGAACATTTTGGAACACGAATTGAAGGAAAATAATAGTTTTAATAATTCAGCGCATATTAGTTGTATCCCTGTACTGAAAACCTCACATCTTCTCTCTGCAGCCATATCTTATTATGTTAACATAACTCACTAAAATAGGAGAAAAACAATAAAACAACTGTTTAAGCGGGAGAAAAAAAGAAGTTT
This sequence comes from Carcinoscorpius rotundicauda, assembly GCA_011833715.1. Classification (NCBI taxonomy): domain Eukaryota; kingdom Metazoa; phylum Arthropoda; class Merostomata; order Xiphosura; family Limulidae; genus Carcinoscorpius; species Carcinoscorpius rotundicauda. The sequence goes on along the minus strand of CM022393.1, from coordinate 118,916,491 downwards.
CATGTTAAATTTTGTTTATTGTAATAATATTAAAATGTTGAACTGTGGAAAGTTAATTAGCTATTCCTCTCAAAAGTACAACAAATTGCATTTTTGGGGGGAGGAATTTAGGATTTTTTAAAATATTACTTTATAAGAATAAGATCTCAACATTTGTGTACTATTAACATATGGGTTATTATCTATGATATTATGCTATACCATTTGGTATAATATAAACAAAAAGTGCTTTAATTAAAATACTAAAACTTCGTAACATGAGCGGTAAAGGATAGCTGAATGAGAAAGTTAAGCAGTTTTATATAATCCGTTTTTCATTTACAGTAAAAGATATAGCTGAGAGGGATAACTGTCTAGGAGCAATTGTCCTACAACGCCCTGTACTATACGTTAAAAAAGTATCGGTTAAAGTTATGTGTTCGCATTAGTGCTTTAACTACACAAAGAAAGTGAATAATGCTTTTAGCCTAACACGTGGACTCAGTTTAGATGTAATGAAATATATAAAAAAACTTATGATATATCACAATACAAAAAATTGCCGTTTATGAATGCACTCTTAAGCAGGCTTGCACAAATACAGACACACAAAACCTATATGTTATCTGTCTAATATATTCAAGTTATATTAAACAACAATTAATATCATAATAAACTTATCTTATATAATGTATGTATTTTACTTCTATTTTCTTCCTGAGTTAACTAAAATTACAACAGTCTTACCTCGTATATATTGTAGATAATTTATTCCTTTCCCTTATTGCTATGTAATGTAACTAGAATTATAAACGATGTGTCTCATATAGTTTACTTTATTCCCATTACTATCTAATTGAATCTGGACTTCATATTGTAAAGAACGTTACAGCGTGAGATATTGTTAAAACAGGTTAAATAATGAATATATATCCAATCCTTTATGTAGCACGTGGGACAGAAATTATGGAGCTTGTTTAAAGGCAAAGCTATCGTAGGGAATCAATTCCCTGATTTTAGCGTTGTAAGTCTGTAAACTGACCGCTATCCCACCGAGGTACTACATGCAACATTTAAAAAAACGTTTCAATTAAGTGGAAAAACTAGATAAGTGAAATTGTTTATGTTGAGATTTTATAGAATTAAATAACTTTTCTTAAATGAACATTATTTGTTTTACTGGCGCAAAACAACGTGGCTGTCTGCGTCAAATGAACACTGTTACGATATTGTATTAAATATTTTATCGTTGTTTTTTTTCTCTAAAGAGCAATAAATTATTCCGGCATCTTAAAGTTAATGTGTTTGTTTGTATTTTTAATTTCGCGCAAAGCGACACAAGATTTATCTGCGCTAGCTGTTCCTTCTATAGTAGTGTAAGACAAGAAGAAAGGCAAATTGTCATCACCACCCACGGGAAAGCATATGTGCTGTGATAGAAATTCGAATCTACGACCGGCCCCAGCATGGCCATGCGTGTTAAGGTGTGTATTAACAAAATGATCTGCCATATTTAGAAACTTTACTGGTTCATATAAAATCAGTGTCCTTATACGACACATGTAGTGGATTTACAACTGCATTACTAAGTTTGTTCATCTTTTTCACTCTTTGTTTTCACATAGAGTGAAACGAATGAACAAACATTTTATAAACGTTTATAAGATGTAAGGCGTTACAACATTAAGGAGAAGATTGAACACATTATTTCATACCCACCCGGTGTAGGTCAATGAGTACATCCTGAGTATTTTAATCGTGTACCTTACGCACAAGGAAGACGGATTAGAAGGTGCAGACGGTATAAGCCAGTGGGTAGACACCTGTGCTTGTTAATACCAGACTTAGTAGCACGTGAATGAAGTGTGACGTCTTACGTAATAATACAGGTTTAACATGGAAGAATTTGTTTAATTGATTGTACTTAGCGCAAAGTTACACAGTGAGCTATTTGTGTTATGCCCAAGACAGGTATTGAGACCTGGATTATAGTGTTGCTAGTCCCCTGATATACTACTGTGCCACTGGTGAGCAATATAGAGAAAAGTTCGCGATCGCACCTTGAGGTACTATTTAATGATTCCCTCAACACCTAATATTTAATTGCTGCCAAGGTTGGGTATGACATTTGCAGGAAAATATCTTACACAGCAGTACCAGTTCGGTATTAGGTGTTACGTTGTGTTTGATACACGATGCTACTTAATGTCTGTTAATGCATAGTTTGAATTATCCACATGAAACAGTGTGGCTTCCTTCACAAGTATGGTTTTGTGAAGCCTTTTATTTCCCGCTCTGGGCCTGGCATGGCCGAGCGCGTTATGGCATGCACTCGTAATCCGAGGGTCGCGGGTTCGCGCCCGCGTCGCGCTAAACATGCTCGCCCTCCCAGCCGTGGGGTGTATAATGTGACGGTCAATCCCACTATTCGTTGGTAAAAGAGTAACCCAAGAGTTGGCGGTGGGTGGTGATGACTACCTGCCTTCCCTCTAGTCTTACACTGCTAGCTTAGGGACGGCTAACACAGATAGCCCTCGAGTAGCTTTGTGCGAAATTCAAAAACAAACAAACAAACAATCTGCGACCCTTAGATTACCAAACAAGCGTGTTAACCACCTGGGCATCCCGACCAATGATTGTGTTTTGTATAATCCTGTTTGCAAAATTATTTATTCAGACATTTTGCTACCTCTAATCGTGTTAAGAGAAATGTTAAGACATTTAATTTAAAAATAAAATCATTATTCAATAAATGTTTTAAGTTTACGTTAATTTTATTTCTTCACTATTAATATTTTAAGAAACAAAAATTTAAATTACAACATGGATCACAAATTATTATTGTTTAACTGTATTGTTGCTAATACGTTAGTTGCCAAGGAGTAATCGATAATTTTGAAAAAAAAAATACTGTAAGGAATAAAATAATAATCAAAATAAATATCTAAAATATATCAATAGACAAGAAGAATCATTTGATTTCTGATGTCTGAGTCTTGTTTCTGTGGCAACCAACTCTCTCTTTCCTACACCGTTGCCATAGTGATTGGATCGGCACAGAACAAAAGGTCAATGCTCACGTTTCAGATGTTTCTGGTATAGTTGAATAACGAGATAGTTGATTTAAATCTGAGACTATCTGAGACTCAGTTAAGTATGTCTTGCCATCAGTTATGCTAGTTTTCGTAGAACGTAAATGAATTGCGGAATGTGTTTTTCCAAAAATTACCATATAGAAATAGGAAACATAGCGTGACTGGCGAGATTTTGTTTCAACATTCTTGTATAGCCCTTGATGCTGTTAAAACAAACATACATTTCCAAAGTGTTATTAAAACACAAGCGAACAGAAGATCTGAAAGGCCAGATTGAAACCATTAATTAAGCTCGAGTCTGCTAAAAGAGTGGTCAGATAGAAAGGGACACGTTTTGTTTAACTTTCTAGCAAAGTAAACACCTGATAAATTAAATACTTTGTTTCGTTCTGCAGTGCTTTAGAAACCTAAATATTTACCAACGTCAAATAACCATTACGATTTCTATTTCAGCATGAAAAATGTGGATAGGTTGTAAGCAGAGAGATGATTTTACCCAAAATAACTATTACATGTTAATAAATCGTCACTAGGTGCTAGATTCGCATCTTGTTGAGATAAAAAAGCAAACTGTTCACAATTCCATATTCTTTTGTTCAGATATATGTGCAAAATCACGCGAATTTTGTAATCAGAACGTGCAATTTTTAAATGAACAACGGCAAAAGTATTTCACACACACAAAAAAAGAGTAACTAATTTATTAACCTGGTAGTAAGGGCAGTTAACTTTCTGCTACAGGTCCCAAATTCGAACCCCATAAGCATGATTGCTCTTTCAGCCTTGGGAGAATTTTAGTTGTATTCGTTGGTAAAGAGCAGCTCAAGGAATGATAGTGGGTATTGTTAACTAGCTCCCTTTCTTCATTTAGTCTGTAATTTCAAAATTATGAACGGCTGGCAAAAAATAACTTTGCACAAAATTCCACGAATAAACAAACAATGAGTGCATTCAAAGCTTAAGCTTTGATGTGCTGCAAGTGTAGATTTTTAGTTGAGACAACAAGTTTAGAAACATAGGGTTTCGTGAGACAATTTATACATAAGTTTCGTTACGCACGACAATTTTTGCAATTGAATTCGGTTTTCCACAGTAGTGTAAGTTAAGCTCTGCATGTGTGTGCGTGAAGCCGTGACAAAAAGGCTTGTTGATGCAATTAAATTAGAGGGAATATTATCTGGAATAGTTCTTCATTACGTGCGAAAGGATCGATTCAGTACCAGAGTCTATACACTGCAGACTGTGAAGTTAGAAACCTTATAGTGCTGATCCACTGTTTGACGCATACACGAAATGCATATTTTTTATATACATACACCACATATTTCTTTTCTTCGGTATTTCGTTTGCAATTATATTCAGATGGTTTTAAGTATAATGTCTAGATTTGCATTAAACATGGATACAAAATCTTTCTTACTCGGCATGGTCAGGTGGATAAGGCACTCTAGTCTTGCACTGCTAAATTAGGAGCGGCTAGCGGAGATAGCCCTCTTGTAGCTTTGCACGAAATTGAGAAAACAAACAAACAATCAACGCTGTTTTCGGTATTTCCTTGTGCACAGTTTCTTATAGCACAGAAACTTAGTATGAAATGGATAAATTTTAAAAAGGTTTACTTCATGCATTGTGTAGCATAATTACAATGACGTCTGGAATCGTAGAATGGATGAACCAAACAATGAACTTTTGCATAGTTTCGAAAGGGATGGGATCTTATTCCTGATATTAAAGGAAACGACCCAAAGGATAAGCTTATCTCTAATATTGAAATGAGTTAATCAAAAGATGAGCTTTTCTATAATATTGAAGGGATTGGTTCAAAGGATAAACTTATCTGAAACATCAAAATAGATGATCCAAAGGATGAACTGATATCCACTATTGAAAAGAATGGTCCCAAGTATGAGCTTATCTTTAATATTGAAACAAATGAATGAAAATTAATCAAATCATACTGTTTAACTTTAAATGTGTAAATAATGCAAGGGTATCTAACAACACCTAATAAGTTATATCTTCAGTATTCATTTGAATGTGGTATACTGTACAGGTATATTTTTCAAATTTATCATTTCAAAGAGTAACCTATTATTCAATTATTTAAGACGAAAAACCTAGTTTTTTTATTTAGTAGACTATTTTATTCCTTGGACATTTTCTTTGTGGAGGTTATTCAATGGTAAATTTACGGACTTACACGGCGGTTACCAATATGAGGTTTTGTTTTCCGCGGTAAGTATAACACATATAGCCCATTGTGAAAATTTGAGCTAAAATAACAACCACGTTTCTTGACTGCCATTTTCAAGAGATAAATGTTACGTATTACTTGCAGTTTATAACAAGTTGTATGATTGACATACACTTTTGAAACTTTATATTCTGGGTTTAAGTACCAACATCTAATTTGTATTGAAATTCATACACTTTTTAAGAATAGAGAATAAAACTGATAAACGATGAAATCGGAGAAACTTTATCTAAACTAATACACATCGTACCTTTATTGATGAAGTTTCTACATGTGGTGGTGGTTATTTCGCTCGCTGAGAAAAGTTTAAAATTGCGTTCTAATAATGTTGTTGTTTTTGAATTTCGCCAAAAGATACACGAGGGCTATCTGCGCTAGCCGTCCCTAATTTAGCAGTGTAAGACTAGAGAGAAGGCAGCTAGGCATCACCACCCACTGCCAACTCTTGGGCTACTCTTTCACCAACGAACAGTGTGATTGACCATCACATTATAACGCTCCCACGGCTGAAAGGGCGAGCATGTTTGGTATAACGGGTTATTGAACCCGCGACCCCTGGATTGCTAATCGAGTGCCTTACCCACTTGGTTATGCCGGGACCACGCATTGTAATAATAGAACTCGTGCAAATGTGTTACATACAAATAGAAACATTTAAGAATGATAATTCAAACTGACAACAGCCTCAAATTAGCTTTATGGAATTTAAAGCATTCTCTTTGTCAGTTTAATAAGTATATACACACACACACATCCTGTATTTTCATGATAACACCTTCCAGCTATGGAGATTGAATTCAGTTGTGCCTCTAAAGGTTTCGTGTAGCGATCAAACTATGATACATTTAAAAAAAGTAAAACTTGTTCTTTGTTTCGTTTCACATTGATCATGATCGTGTATTCTATCAATAGATTTCCACCAGGAAAAACTTCCGTTCTGTATTCATCCATAGCTGTTTTGTGTAGGACACCTTATATTCTTCGAAAACAATGTGCAATATTTTAATCCAAATTAAGTTTTTCTTATCTTCGCTTTTTAAGTTTATTAACAAAATGATCTGCCATATTTAGAAACTTTACTGGTTCATATAAAATCAGTGTCCTTATACGACACATGTAGTGGATTTACAACTGCATTACTAAGTTTGTTCATCTTTTTCACTCTTTGTTTTCACATAGAGTGAAACGAATGAACAAACATTTTATAAACGTTTATAAGATGCAAGGCGTTACAACATTAAGGAGAAGATTGAACACATTATTTCATACCCACCCGGTGTAGGTCAATGAGTACATCCTGAGTATTTTAATCGTGTACCTTACGCACAAGGAAGACGGATTAGAAGGTGCAGACGGTATAAGCCAGTGGGTAGACACCTGTGCTTGTTAATACCAGACTTAGTAGCACGTGAATGAAGTGTAACGTCTTACGTAATAATACAGGTTTAACATGGAAGAATTTGTTTAATTGATTGTACTTAGCGCAAAGTTACACAGTGAGCTATTTGTGTTATGCCCAAGACAGGTATTGAGACCTGGATTATAGTGTTGCTAGTCCCCTGATATACTACTGTGCCACTGGTGAGCAATATAGAGAAAAGTTCGCGATCGCACCTTGAGGTACTATTTAATGATTCCCTCAACACCTAATATTTAATTGCTGCCAAGGTTGGGTATGACATTTGCAGGAAAATATCTTACACAGCAGTACCAGTTCGGTATTAGGTGTTACGTTGTGTTTGATACACGATGCTACTTAATGTCTGTCAATGCATAGTTTGAATTATCCACATGAAACAGTGTGGCTTCCTTCACAAGTATGGTTTTGTGAAGCCTTTTATTTCCCGCTCTGGGCCTGGCATGGCCGAGCGCGTTATGGCATGCACTCGTAATCCGAGGGTCGCGGGTTCGCGCCCGCGTCGCGCTAAACATGCTCGCCCTTCCAGCCGTGGGGTGTATAATGTGACGGTCAATCCCACTTTTCGTTGGTAAAAGAGTAACCCAAGAGTTGGCGGTGGGTCGTGATGACTACCTGCCTTCCCTCTAGTCTTACACTGCTAGCTTAGGGACGGCTAACACAGATAGCCCTCGAGTAGCTTTGTGCGAATTCCCCCCCCAAAAAAAAAATTCCTGCTCTAAAACCATGACCACATTGATATTCGACGTGCTGCTTGAAACAGCAATAACGTAGTAGACTCAGCATTATCCTGATGTGGCGTTGCTATAAGAAACCACACACACACCCTTCTATTAAACGTACGTGTATAGAAAGTGGCAAATTAGTTGTGTTTGTCTGATTGCAGTCACATTTGACACCCTTTGCAAAATTAGTAGTGTTTGTGTGGAAATAAGACATTTATAAATATTTAATTAAGAATGGCTTCGTTCTAGCACTCACCAACAAACGTGCGTTTGAACATATCAGCAAGGTTAACAACTCGAAAATTCCTAAATGTTCTGTCACATTGGTGTCACCTTTTACTGCTTACCACACCATCCAACTAAAAAGTATAGTCAAAAGATTCTGCAACCAACTTATCTCCAAGTCTGCCTAAGAATATTTATTTTCCAAACTCAACAAACAGACACAAACTTCGTGATGACGAGAGACTCACTTGAAGTAAAAAAGTATTCTCAAGACGGCTGGTATGGATATTAGCACTTTAATTAAAATAAAGTACAGAACAGAGTTTCAACCTTCTTACGTCATCTCCAGGTTAACATCTTCAGATTCTTTGTTAGCCTGAAGATGACATAAGGTGGTCGAAACGTTGATCTCTACTTTATTTTAATTAAAGTTCTAATGCCCATACCACCTGTCTCTAAAATACAAACAGATACACAGTTTTTTTGTTTTTTTTTTCATGTTTAAAGACAAAATATTTCCTCAATCACTGGTTGAATACAAATATCGTGTCCTTGCTGCAAGCAGGTCTACGTTGGGCCAACGACTCTAACCTTAGCAACCAGAATCAATGAACATGCGCATAACAGTCCCTTCAATAACCCTGGAATTTACAACCATCTAAGCAAAGACTCCAACGATAAAAATCTAACAATAAATACTTCAGAATAATAGACTCAGTGAACGATGCGTGGACAGCAAGAAAAAAAGAAAGAACTCCTAATTTATAACCTTAAACCTAAGATGAACAATAAACTAGACGCGTCACTGTTTCTTAAACTTGTGTCTTAGGTATGCAAAAAGTAGAAATGTCATTCAACATACAAGTATCAGTATCTACTGAAATGAAAATTAAAGTTACAGAAAATGTGACGTCCTTATTATAGATACGTGCATGATGTTAGTGTGATATTCATGTAACTGATTATTACATTATAACCATTATCCCAACTCTCAACAACGTGTAGTATGTGTTTTAAGGTATAACAGTGTGTTGACAAGTGAATCTTAAGCATTGCTTAAGGTATAAAACTATGTTGAGAAATCACGTGTACTGTTTTTCCACATCACTGGCTTTCGCCTGGTGAACCTAAATATATTAAAATTGCAGCAATGATTTCGCGTAGTTTAATTAGATGTACAGCATGGCAAGTAAATGGAAAATAATGTAACGTTACTGTAAGGGTAATAAGGATAACAGAATTAACGTTGAACAGGTATTGATACTTTGCATAGTTCTTTTAGTACAGGGTTTCCAAAATACGGATTTATTTAAAAGACTGAAGCGCCGTAATAGGTCTTATGATAGGACCATCAAAGCATAGTCATGTTTAAATAAGATATATGGCCCCTATTAATGGTATACTCTTGTTTGAATAAGATATGTGTTGACCCTATTAAAGTTTTCTTTCAGTCTTTAGATGCTTTTCACATATATATAGTTCGCGAAGCAAAGATTCTCGAACCTTCTCATCACAAAGTTCCTCAAGATATTCTGTATTCTGATTGAGTTTTGCTCCTATCGAATGAATCTATTGGTCCTGAGTACATTAAAAGCTACGATCCTGCTCCACCCACGACCCCAGAGTGGGAACTTGTGTTTTAGAGGCTGACAATGTTGGTTGGTTTAGATTATTTTGACTCAGTTTCTCAGATTAAACTCAAACAGTTACTTAACAGTTAATTTTCAAGAATTGTGTTATTGATTTAAATTGGCTCTTTCCTGTATAAACTATTCGTTGTATAATTTTGTGAACTGTCATTTTCAGATTTAGTTTTGAAAGTGTTCTTCACATCACGTTTTATTATTCATTGGCATCGTTTTTGAAAGTAACAAAAGAAATTAAATATTGATTTATATATAGCCATAACTGTAAATTTAAAGGTAAATGGAGTATTTGTATGTTTACTATTAACGATGGGCTTAAGTTTATCTGAAATAACTTTTGAGTTGACTAAGCGAAATTTTATTTTTTGTTTGATTTACAAAATGTAGTTTATTTGAATGTGTAGACACATATATTTGTATGTGTGCGCATTTTAATGTTGAAGTTAGTAAGTTACTGTAGACTGTTATATTTTATATAGAAAGTTGTATCGCAATTTTTTTCGTTTTCTGGCGCAAAGAAGTACCACACGATGGCACAGCTCTAAGTTTGAGGGCTTATAATATTAAAATTAAGAGCTCAATTTCTTGTATGGGCAAGATACGTATGTCCCATTATGTTGTATTATGCCTAGTAATTAAATAAATAAGAACGAAAAAATACCTCATCCTCATGGCTAAGCGGTGAGTTTAAGGGTTTAGAATGCTACAAATTAGATTTCGATAATTGCAGTATAACAGCCTTCTGCTTAACAGAAAACAAATAAGCAAATGCAAAAACAATTATATATATATATATTTCTACATAAATTATCTGATACAATGACTGTAAAGTCCACCAGTGAGTAAACGATTAGTTTATGGGTTTACGACACTAAAATTCGGGGTTCGCAGATAGCCAATTGAGTAGCTTTGAGCTAACAAGCAAACAAACAATAACAACATCAATTATTTCAAAAAACAGAAACAGATTATGTGACGAACTTACCTGTAATTACAAGCTCTTTATATAGAAAATGTCATGACTGCTTCTATGTTTAGGGAAATCAAAGCTACAGACAATCGAATAAGGATGTTTCGAATGTTTCTATACTATTTTGGGAATAATCAAGTAAGTTTGTTTTTTCTATTAACTTTATGCAAAACTGTTCGAGGGATATCTGCGCTAGTTGTTCTTAATTATGAAGTGACAGACGAGGGGGAAGGCAGTTATCCATCAACACCCACTGCCAACGCTTGGTTCACTCTTTTACCAACAAATAGTGGAATTGACCGCCGCTTTTTCATGCCCATACGACTAAAAGGACAAGCATGTTCGGTGACGGGGATTCGAACACACAACCAGCAGATAGCAAGTTAAAGCATGCCAGGCCCTAATCTAATAAGATTACATGATGCACCTGAAGGGACAAGTGGTTGAGTTAAATTTTATTCATACCGTGTCTATTAAATTCAAAAGTTTACGTTTAACATATGTCTCTCATTTAGTGTTTCCATATAAATATCTATATGTAATATTTTTATAATGCCACAGTAAAAAGAAAGTTGATACTTTTCGTATGATAAAAACCGGATGCCATAAATTTCATTTGGGCAAGAATACAAGACACCATCTGGTTGCAATAGCAACATATTTATAACTGAAGACACGAATAGTTTAATTCACCTGCCTTTTAGGTTTATTCAAGTACATGTTTGAATGCAGCTGCTACTAATACCATGGCGAAGTCCATATGCTGACAAGTATGCATAATAACTACATTGAAAAATGTCTTTATGATTTCTTAAACACGTGTCTTCAGCTTTTTTAATTACTCATCGGGTACGGCATGGCTAATTATATATAATTAGTTAGGGTGCTCGAATCCCAATCTGCTGGTGGTGGGTTCGAATCACCGTCATACTAAATATTCTCGCTCTTTCAACCGTGGGGGAGTACACATATTATCCTTCTTTGAACTTTGAATGAGATACACAAGTGCAGGCTGTCCCTGATGGCGATTGGCTACATGCCGATAGCTAGTTATATTCAATCTGGTCAGTGGTTGTATACTGATAACTGGTTATATTAAATCTCGTCAGAGGGTGTATATTGATAAATGATTGTATTCCATCTGGTCAGTAATTTACAGTAGCTTTTCCGTAAATGCAAATATGTAAGTAGTAGTAATCAACGGTTTTTTCTGTTCTTACAGCGTTTTAGTTTGTATGTTCTGTTTTTATGGTCTCTAATTTTTAACTGCGGCATAATGGCTCTCAGTTTTTGGGTTTTTCTTTTTTTTTTCAAGTATATACTTTCAGTTAATAGCTTAGTTAGTAGTTAATCGGTTACCTCCTGACCGATTTGAGATCTAATTACAATTTTTTTTCGTAACCACTATAGTTGTCATGTACACATGACTATAATAAAACACACAATGTCTTTATTTTCCTTCATTATTTTTAATTTAATCATATTTCATCTTCTTGTGTTTAGTATTTCAAAAATTTTAGTGTTCATCATGACATTGCTGATGACATTTTGATTGCTATATTTGTTGACGCCCAAAGTCGCATACATTTTTTACACTAATCCTGGCTAAAATGATTTAAGTTGGAGGTTATGGTAGAGATACAGATGATTAGTAAAATCGAATCTGGTACACGCACGCTCTGCGGTTGGTATTGATGTCGCACAAAAATATAGCTGATAAAAAAGAAAAATTGTGTCATAGATTAATTTACTTTGATCCTGCCAAAAAGAATTTCATGTGCTGTAGATATAGAGTATTTCCTCTTATTTGGTGTTCAAAATGATTGTGACGAAAAAGAGGAAATCACAGATTGCGTTCTGTTGCGCAGTTAAATGAATCAAATTAAAAATGGTAAAGCTACTCGAATTTTTTTTTCGTAACCACTATAGTTGTCATGTACACATGACTATAATAAAACACAATATATCTTTATTTTCCTTCATTATTTTTAATTTAATCATATTACATCTTGTGTTTAGTATTTCAAAAATTATAGTGTTCATTATGACATTGCTGATGACATACACTATGGTATGTTTCAGGTTCAGTTTTTGACATAAGTGGTTTAAACCAATGATGTTTGTTCTGTTTAGTCACACTGCTGATGTCATACACTGTGGTGTGTTTGGTTTTTCAACATTGCTGATCTGAACCACCGTTGTTTGCAGTTTTTACTCTTGTTTTTATAAATTCTGATGTCGTATTTTGTTGTTTAATTTTTGTTGCTAGTAATACATGTAGTTTCTAATGTGTATAACATCACAAATGTCTTGATTATTTATTGTAATTATGTTTGTGAACTTATAGTTAATGTGACAAACGTACTTGTGATTTACGTTCAGTACGTGTTGGTTTGGCAAACGTTAGTGAAGTGTAAGAAATAATTTTTGCATACATTTTTCTGTGTTCATACCTTTGAAGAGCTTATGACGTTACACCTGAATCAAAATGTTCGAAATCAGCTAACGTTATACTATCTTAATTCAAGTTTCCAGCTGATTATTTAACTATGTTAAACTATAGGTAGGTAAATCAGTCGAAAATTAATAAATGTTAAAATAAGGAAACATAACTCGTGTGTTTGATAAGAGTCATGTCGACGTTAAAAGAAAAAAAACGTTTCTATACTTTTATGTACAAGTTCGTGCATATGTGAGCACGCACGATACCATTTTAATAACATTTGGGGGCATAATCAAAAACGTGCGCTTACTCTAAGTAAAGGATTACACCATAGACAATCTATTCTTGTCTGTCTCTCGGTGTATCTGTGGCTGGTGTGTTGTCCTTGGTTTTCGTCAGCACACAGTAGCGTTAGCGCTATCTCAATACCAAATACCAGGGCAATGCACGATCTAACGACTTGGCCTGTCTCGTGACGCCATTCAAGGTCAGCGCGTTTGTAATTCTTGTAATAGAAAGTTGTGTACGCAATAGCAGAGCGATGGGCTTAATTACTTGGATTATAATCACTAATAATCACTAATTATTAAAATTATTTTAATATCTTATAATATATTATCATGCGTGAAAACATCACGTTACATTTGTCAAATACATTTAGGAAACAAAGTGACCTATTACATATCCCAAGTTTTCGAAATCTGTAAGTTCTGCTCTTTAAGCATCGAGAACAAATACTTCAGATTTATCAGAGTACAGTGTTCCCTCGCCACTTCGCGGGCTCGGCTGACCCCCACATATATATATATAAAATAATAAACATTAAATCTAAAATATAGCCTTAAATACCATTAAAATATTAAAAATAAATATAATTAATAGTGTAAAGAAAAACAACAGGTATACTTTGAGATATAAACATATATTTGAGTTTATAACAGCGTAAAAATGGAAACAGAACCAACTGGAAAGGCTATAGATGTACGCATTGTGCGTCTGCGAAGGCTACGCGAGATCAGCTTCATGGCGTACCGATGTGCAAGACGGGCTATGATTGGTGCAGAAATGAAAGACGGCCAATGAGAGCTACCCATTTTGATTGTATTTCACCATTGCTACATGTCTTCAAAATGTTCATAAGGCATTGCAAGAGATGAAGCCCTGCACCGTTAATGCAAGCTGGAAGAAGTTGTGGCCTGAGGTTGTGCACGACGACAAGGGATTCACGCCTGAAGAAATCCAACACTCGGCTGTTCAAAAAGCTGTGCAATTAGCTTCGTTAATCAAAGATGAAGGATTTGCCGATATGACGAAGGAAGATGTAGATGAACTGATTAACTTAGAATCCGAACCACTCGCCGACCAAGACTTAGAAGCACTGACGAAGTCTGCTGCCAAGGAAGACGACGAAGAGGAAACACCGAAAGAAACCGAGGAAACAATCGAGCAAAGTGGATGGTCGTTAGAGCGGTTAGGTAAACTAATGTAACTAATTAACGAAGTGAAGGAGTGCTCACAGGAATGGGACAACAATATGGTTCGATCAGTACAATTTTGCAATAAAATAGAAGAACTGATGACTCCTTATCAAATGATTTTCGATAGGCTAAAGAGGCAGAGAAAACAACTGTCAATAACAATGTTTTTCCAGCCGAGCAAGAAAAAAAGGGTACGGTAGCAAGTACTGTTCCTGAGGGTTAAATAGTTGTACAGGGAGGGTTTTAAAAGTCTAAATGCACATAAATATATGCGTAAAAATCGGCAATCCCATTTCGCGGAAAATTTCCTTTCGGGGGGGGTTTTGGAACGCATCTACCGCGATACACGAGGGAACACTGTATGACTAATTTATGCAGAGGCCTGGCATAGCCAGGTGGGTTACGGCATTCGACTCGTAATTCGAGGGTGCGGGTTCGAATCCCCGTCATACCAAACATGCTTGCCCTTTCAGCCGTGAGGGCGTTATAATATGACGGTCAATCCCACTATTTGTTGGTAAAAGAGTAGCCCAAGAGTTGGGGGTGGGTGGTGATGGTGATGACTAGCTGCCCTCCCTCTCGTCTTACAGTGAGAAATTAGGGATGGCTAGCGCAGATAGCCCTCGAGTAGCTTTGCGCACAAATTAAAAAAGTTTATGCAGTGCCATCTCTAGATCTGTATGAACACTATGTATTTAACACATATTGAAAAAATGAAGCCCTTCCATGTATGCAGAAAAAGAGCGAATATAGACTTTTACAAGCAAATAAAAAGAAGACTTAAATAAATGCAAAAAATAACTTAACTAGCAATCTATTAAAAGTATTTTTCAAAGACAAATCAAGAAATAATTTGTATTATTATTATTATTATTGAATTAAGAAAACCTTTAATTTAATGCTAGGAACCTGCCCCCCACCTTGATGAAATTTTCTTCATGGCATTTTTTTTAGTAAGCTTGCTCGAAGATTTAAAAAAAATCACCAATTGTGTTCTGTTTCGCTGCTTTATGCTTAGAGAACGTTTCTGTTGATCAGTCAGCCATTTATCTTCAGTATACTGACATGCCGGGCTTTAAAAAATCCTAAAACAGCAGTGGCTCCTTTGTTTTATGGGAAACGCAAGCGTAATAAACTGATAAAATATTTTGTTTTTCTCTCACCTATCTTTTACTAGAGTCGTGCGATAAATCTCAGTGAAAAAAATTGTTGAGAAAGTGTTGACGGGAACCGACAGGTATAAATAAACTGGGTATCACCCCATCTCTTGTAATGTCAGTATGTGCATAAAAAGACGTGTAAGTTATCCCTTTTAGGGGCTTTGAGAAAATAATAAGATCTTAAGGAATACTGTTGCTAGATAATCAATGAGTTAATAATCAAAATTCATGAGGTGTTACTAATCTTTCACCTACTGCGCTTTAAAAAAAAAAGGTGGGAAAGACAAACCACGTGACACAAGCGAACTGACTAGCAGTTTACGGCGTTTATTTATAAAATTTAATTTTCTGTTTATTTTAATTTAAAGAAAGGGAAATTTGTAATACACACAATCTATGAATCTACTGGAATTTTCTAATACCACTGTTACCTATTATGTATCATTTACGAGTTACCGATTAATTATATTACGTACGTTATGTATTACGAGTTCAAATAGCCAGAAATTTTAATTTGAACTTAGAAGCTAATTAAATGTTGATATGTAAAAAAGTATAATATTTGCAAACAAGATTGATACACACAATTTTCCTTGTTAACTCAAATACAGATTAATATACAATGTATGATAACGTCTATTATAAATAATATTTTATACAGAAATATCCAGTCCTTTAGCTGGCCTAGGACTGAGTATTTTATCGACGATACATGTCCTCCACGAGCGAATTAATTTTATGTTGATACATACACACACTTCACTTGGCGAGAATGCTAGCTAGCTCTGTTCTTGTTTGGCCTTATGTGGCTTACAAGCATATTTTTCACAGAGGAAGATATATTTCAATGTCTGAAGTTGATTCTTTGAAGTCGAACTGTTTGATATGTTCGAAAACCATAAACGTTCTTGGTCAAATATCTGTAGTTTTCCGATTAATAAGCGTTTATCATAATTATAAGTTTCGAGGCGTATACAGGGTGTTCGGAAAGTCACTGTGCCCTTACATATTTATTAACAGACATGTTTCAATATAGAATACAGGAGGTAAATATGAATAACAATTATAAACGATGTTTAAAGTGACTCCCGTTGGCATCAATACAAGCTTGGATCCTTCTTATTTTGTTTCTAAACACCTCCGTCAATTGCTGGCTTGAATTAGACTGAATGAATGCTGTTATCGCTGCTCTCAAAACTAACTTGCCGAACACCCTGTTGTATACTGACTGTCGCGACCGAACAATGTTCTATTACTGATGCGATGGCTAGATTTTATACTAATTAGGCGAGATTTAAAAAAAATAATAATCAACAATATTCGAAAATAGGGTTTCAACTAAGGTTTTTCATTAAACATATATTGTTGATTTTTGCTCTCCGACTTGGGCAAAACACATTTAACAATACACGTTACGTGAAATACAGTGAAACAAACATAGATTGTTTGTTTTTCTTATTGCAAAGCCACATCGGGCTAGCTGCTGAGCCAACCGAGGGGAATAGAACCCCTGATTTTAGCGTTGCAATCTGTAAACTTACTACTGTACTAGCGGAGGGCACAAACATAGATAATAAAATAAATGTAAAACAGTAAATCCGTTATACCACCAACATGCACAAACATAATGGGATTTTCTAATGCCATCGACACCTATAAGCCCCCCCCTCAGTGGCCCAACAGTATGCCTCCGGACTTAAACGCTAAAAACCGGGTTTTGATACCCGTGGTGGGTAGAGCACAGATAGCTCATTGTGTAGCTTTGTGCTTCATTAAAAAATAACAGCAAATAAAACATACACGACACCTATAAACATACAGATAACGTTTTTCGTTTTATTGAAGGAGTTTGAAAATCCTTAGACACTGAGATAGCTATATAGTTGTTCCTTGTTAACAAACTTCATAAAAAACTTTGAAGTGACGTGTTTGTTTTGTTTTGTTTTTTTATTTCGCTTAAAGCTACACGAGAGCTATCTAGAGGGAAGGCAGCTAGTCATCACCACCCATCGCCAACTCTTGGGCTACTATTTTTTTCCAACAAATAATGGGGTTGACCGTCGCATTATAACGTCCCCACGGCTAAAAGAGCGAGCATGTTTGGTGTGACGGGTATTCGAACCCGCGACTCTCATATTGTGTCTAGCACTCCAAAAACTTGGCCATGCCAGGACGATATTAAAAGTATGGATTGCTTAATTCGGGGAGGACATCTATGTCACGTTCAATAAAAAAGCTATACGTTATTCCTCACGTTTGAGTGGCAATTAAAATTCAAACTACGAGGTGGCCCGTAAGACCCTACTCATCCATATATCTTATGTATCCAGTGTATCTGTGTGCTGTCCCTCATTCTCGCCACATAATATTATGCGACGTCATGTTCTGTGACACATTTACAAGTGTAAATGAACTTAAATCGGCCATATTTCTCCGAAGAAAAAGAAAAACATTTGTAATATATACGTAATTTAATATAACATGATAACATATGGATGGGTAGGGACTTATGGGCCACCCTGTACAACTCAGTAATCAACAAACAAATAAAGAAGATTTGCCTTGACGTGACTTAATTTTTGGTTTTAATCAACGGAATCCCTTCAGATACTCGAAAAAAAAATTATTTTTGTGTTTTTCATTTGTTCTTGAGTTCGCATACACATAAAAAGTATAATCGCATAAAACAATTCAGTGGCCCCCAGCGCATGTACACACATATTTTTCTTTTTGTAGGTGTACTTGATTATAAATAATGATTTTACGAAAAGTTGAAAACTGTAGTAATAGTTTCAGTCTTTTGAGGAAAAATATTACCTAGTGAGTGTAATTGCTTAACAGAATAAATAAGTGATTTGTTGTTGAATCTGTAACTCATATGGACAATCCAGTTCAATAATGAAATGAACTAAGTATTTTGAAGAACAAAAACGATACTGTATGTAAATGTTTAATGTTTATCTTTACTCTCTTTTTTTATTAGCGCAGTTTATTTCCAAAACTATTAGTTGCTTCAAATATTGTTTACTCGTGTTGTATATTACAAATCACAAAAATTAAAATATACAACGCTAAATAAAACACAAAAACTATACGTAAAAAACAAACAAACATGTTCAAACATGAAGTTGCAGAAAAGCGGTTAAAATAGCACTAAGTAGAGTTATATGGTCACGCTTTTCAAAGATTTCATCACATCCTTTCTGTATTTATTTGTTATTCATATTTATGTTATAGCTATGGTGCGATTCGCATAAGAATATCTTTGCAACTCTTCACTGACTCAAACAAAGATAAGCAATTAATCACAGTGACTAAATAGCCAATTAGAACAGAAAAGTGGTTTAACAGTAGGTGGGAGAAGCCAATAGAAACAGCGTGAAAGTGAGCAGTAGTGGTTGTATGATAATCCTTTACATCATGAAATCAAGATTTTTCAAGTAGCTACTCATACTACATCCACAAACTGCACATATGTTTTTCAATGTTATTCATCATTAGTAAGTTTTAAACTTAGGCGTTTAAGAATGTTGAGATTCTGCCAGTAATGGTTGTTAAGTTGTTAACTAACTAACCTAAGTATATTGATTATAAATAACGGTTATTTTACTAAACCCTTTTAGGAAATTCGCTAATGACAATATAACGACAGGTTCGGGACCATAATTTAGTGTTATGTGCCTGTTAATATGATACCATTTCATCTTTGGCTATAAATATATTATAATTTATCTACTAATTATATGCCATGTTTCACTTAATATGACGGTATATTTCTCGTTGTATGCTACAATGTTTAGTAGAGTTTGTAGTAATGTTCGTGTTAATGTAACATCTTGCCTGAGTTAATGCAGCGTGTTACACTCGGTAATATGGTGTCATGTTCTTGTTAATACATCAACTTGCATGTAATGTACTCCTTTCAATGTGATGGCATGTTTTTGTGTATACAACATCTTGCCTGTGTTAATCCGATGTCATACTCCTGATGATGTGGTGCCACCTTGTTAATACAGTGTCACACTCCTGTCAATGTGATAGGATATTTGTTAATACAACGTCTTTTCTCTACTAATACAGTGTCATACTCCTGGTGGTGTGACGTCATGTTCCTCTTAATGCAGTATCTTCTAATAGTTTGGTGGTACGTTTCTGTCAGTACATAAGCATACATATGTTACTTTGTAACAATATTCTTGGATGGACTACTTTGGTTGTTGCATACTCTGAGCAACGAACGCCAGAATGAACATTTAAACAGATTTTGAATTACCAGTTTTGTATATTACAAGGCTTAATCATCAAGACACTGACTTTCTTTTGTATGGTTAAGATATGAATTTGTTCATAGTCATATATATAATATATCGAGTTATTGTTAATATTTTGGGCCAGAGGGAAAATGTATTTTTTTTTCAACAGATACACGGGATGACTTATGGTGTGGCCCTCTTGATGATCTGCAAATATCGGTTGTTCACATGTCAGAGTAGTGATTCACCCACGTTTGCTATTCCACAGAAATTATTTTGGAGTGAACGCCTTTTATAAGCTGGCGAAACTCAGGATTGAGCAAGACGTATAGTAGTCAATGAATATTATGTAGTTGAAATGGTATTATTATACACACTTCTAATTCTTGAAAATCCTAAGGGAACAGATAAAGAATGTGATGTTTCAAAATATAATAGGTCCAGCATTAATGTATTATGACAAATACAATTTATTATAGTCGTTAAAACAATTTCCTGACATGGTAATAGCGTTTTCAGCTTTATTGGTAGTGAGAATTCCTAAAGCCAAATACTAGGAAATGAGATATTTGTAAATTGAAATTGAAAGTGCACAGAAGTCATGGTTTGTAGCTGCGTAGACTGGTTAGAAATGGGACGTTTTTCTCTCACTGGAAGAGAAAGTTTAGATGACAGAAATTGTGTGAGGCTATTCAATTCGTGGAAAAATATCAAATAACACTTTATATAGTTGAGGTATATAGGTATAAAAAAGAATTAATTTTTAACTATATACAATACTTTGTTACTTTTATATGAGTTATGTTGATATAAAATATTCACTTTATTGTTTATTTACAGTTGCAGAATTGTTTGGTAACATGACGCTGAGTAAGGGTCATTTTCTACATTACAATGACTTCGGCCATTACTCAACGTTCTCTTTTTTAACATTTATACTACCGTAGATAGTTTTAAAGTATAGCACTAGTAATATAGACTTGATGATACAGATAATTTTAGGTGTGGAAACGCACTGGTGGTAAAGGCAGTTTTATGGTTTGGCACATTAGTAGTAGATGTAATTTTATTGTAAGTCACGGATGCTATAGATATATTTAAAGTTTTGCCGTTAGTGATATTTATATAGTTTTGTATATTTCTACTGATTGTACAAGTAGTTTTAAGATATAACATCTACGGCCTGAACTTTAAATTTTGTATGAAATATATTCTTAACAAACAGAATCGTAGAACTGTTTGATTGTTTTGTTTCATAAGCTGATTTCTATTAGTTTAGACAAGCGTTGTCGTTTGAAAATTTATGTATTCTAAATGCAAAACTGCATAAAGTAGCGTTATATTGGGGCGTTCCAATGTTACGGTTCATCTCACTATTCGTTGATAAAAGAGTAGCCCAAGAATTGGCAATGGGTGGTGATGACTAGTTGTTTTTTCTTTAGAGTCACACCGCTAAATTAGGTATGGCTAGTTGAGACAGCCCTCGTGTAGCTTTGGGCAAAATTCAAAAACAAACAAACAAAACAAACTACGTTTGTTGAGAACCGTCTAATACACGGATTCCATGGTTGAAACATACAAAGTCTTGATGAAAATGAAATAAAAACCCTATAACCCAAGTGCTTTCAAAAGTTGTACCTTTTTTCTTCAGGGGCAAACGGGGAGTGCTGAAAAAGAAAGGTCCACCTTTCGAAAGCACTCGGGTTATAGGGTTTTATTAAATGTATATCAATACTTCTTGAACCTACGTGTTTTTCTAACATTATGAATGTACAAAGCCTTAGTAGGAACTTAAGCACAAAGCAACACAATGAGCAAAATGTTCTGTGCTGAAAACTGGTATAGATACTCATATTTTAGCGTTATAAGTTTTCGGAATTACTGTCAATCAATGAAAAGAAGGTTCCGTAGAAACGCTCTTTATGTCAGACGCAACACTTCTTTAACTGGAAGTTCGTATGTGGACAATACAGGCGTCATTAGAATTGTCAGTCTTATTGACAAGTAATACCACACTAGTAACTAACTAATGTGCTATATAACACAGAATTCGGTACCAAAGTCGTTTCATAATAATATGACAAAGTATCATAAGCTTCATTGGCACCTACCTTGTTTCTTTGATTATTTCAAAGGACTTACAGTATATATTTCCTTTATTGTGTTAATTATTGCCTTATCACTTACACATCACCAATTTCTAAGGTATTTCACAACAGGCTAAACTGCAATAAATGTTTGTTTTTGTTTGTTTTTAGAATTAAGCACAAAGCTACACACTGGGCTATCTGTGCTCTGCCCACCACGGGTATCGAAACCCGGATTTTAGCGTGTAAGTCCGCAGACATACCGCTGAGCCACTGGGGGGCCTGCAATAAATACTATGCGGGATTGTGATTATTTGCGAGCTTATAGTTTGCTTAGAAACAGGTTGTATTTTCAAAAATATTACCGAGCTGGGGATGGCCAGTCGTTAAAGTGCTCAGATGCTCAGACTGTGAATCCATGGATTTATGGTTTGCAGTCTGTTGCTTCAGATATGTGAAGGAATTGGTGCTCTAAATGAGTCAAAGAAAAGTTTTTCATCAGGGAGAGCAGGCGAAAATTTGGCGTGTTAACAATATGTCTTCCCTCTTCTGTATCGGCTCTACGCAGATAGTTTTTATACAATTTTACACAAAATAAATACAAGCTACGGGTATAATGGTTTGATGAAATGTATTCCGTCTCAAAAAGAGTTAAGTTTTAACTTCTGTAGTACGTTATCTCACGCGTCGTGCCGCTACACTCGTCAGTGTCGCATTCCTGTGAATTCGTGAGCTCGGTGAAAGTTGTGGTTCGGTTCTTGAAATTTTTTGGCAGTCGAATCTTTTTTGTGTTATTCTGCTAGCATAAATCATTAATCTTATCTTCCCACACCGCTTTTTTGATAGATAATTCGACCTTGCTTTCGTCTTGCCCTCTATTGGGTTACTCGTGAAGTTTATAAACATTTCTTTCCTGACCTAGACCCAAAATTGTTGAAAAGGACACAGCTTTAGATTATATATTTTTTATCTTAGCTTTGTGTAGCTTTGTGTTTAATTAACAACAACATATATAGAATCCAGCTCTTACAGTGATTCTCATAATGAAATTATCAATGTTAAAAAATATATTTAATTTTTTTTTCCCTTTAGCACTCACGAACAAAAGTATTTTTTGAATATATCAGTAAGATTTACAACTCGAAAATTCTTAGCTTCAATGTTCCTAAATGTTCTGTCACATTGATGTCACCTTTTACTGCTTACCACACCATCCAACTAAAAAGTATAGTCAAAAGATTCTGCAACCAACTTATCTCCAAGTCTGCCTAAGAATATTTATTTTCCAAACTCAACAAACAGACACAAACTTCGTGATGACGAGAGACTCACTTGAAGTAAAAAAGTATTCTCAAGACGGCTGGTATGGATATTAGCACTTTAATTAAAATAAAGTACAGAACAGAGTTTCAACCTTCTTACGTCATCTCCAGGTTAACATCTTCAGATTCTTTGTTAGCCTGAAGATGACATAAGGTGGTCGAAACGTTGATCTCTACTTTATTTTAATTAAAGTTCTAATGCAACCAGAATCAATGAGCATGCGCATAACAGTCCCTTCAATAATCCTGGAATTTACAATCATCTAAAACCTAACAATGAATACTTCAGAATAATAGACTAAGCGAACGATGCATGGACAGCAAGAAAAAAAGGAAACACTCCTAATTTATTACCTAAAACCTAAGATGAACAATCAACTAGACGCGTCACTGTATCTCAAACTATGATAAATGTTTTTCAAACATTATTGCAATACGATTATCTTCTATCGGTCTATCATGCTATACACTGGAAATAATACATAGATAAATCAGAATATTTATGTATTTATTACAAAAGTATATTAAAGAAGATGTTAGAATGCTATTTTATAAAATCATTACTGGTTGTTACATGTGCGTGTATTTTAATTACGCAATAAAACATTTTGAAGGCTTAAACTTTGAAATTTGACTGTCTAGTCTGTATAACGAGACGTGTGTGTTTGATCCCGTACCACTGAATGTGAATATTATTTGCAATATGTTTTAGAAATTTACATGTGTGTGTGTGTTAGTGACGTTTGTTTGTTTGTTTTTGGAATTTCGCACAAAGCTACTCGAGGGCTATCTGTGCTAGCCGTCCCTAATTTAGCAGTGTAAGACTAGAGGGAAGGCAGCTAGTCATCACCACCCACCGCCAACTCTTGGGCTACTCTTTTACCAACGAATAGTGAGATTGACCGTCACATTATACACCCCCACGGCTGGGAAGGCGAGCATATTTAGCGCGACGCGGGCGCGAACCCGCGACCCTCGGATTACGAGTCGCACGCCTTACGCGCTCGGCCATGCCAGGCCCAAAATATGCAAGCATGTTTGGTGCAACAGGGATTCGAAGCTACAACGATCGGATTATAAATCGAATGACTTAACCCATCTGGCCATCCCAAGCTCAGTATTTTATTATAACGCCTCCACGGCTGAAAGGGCGACCATGTTTGGTGCGACCTGTATTCGAACCCACAATCCTCGGATTACTCGTCGAACACCTTAACACGCTTGTCTATGCCGGTTAGTGATGTAAAATGCTTTTAAACAGTGGCGAATTTAAGGATATGTGAATTCAGGGGCTAATAATTTTTGTGATTCCTACATCCCATGTAATTTTACATAGAATAAAATTATCAATGGTACACCATTAAGACCTTGGGACCCTGGGGTTGACCTCCCTACAGCCTCTACCTTAATACCGTACTGCTTTTTTAATAAGTGATTGAAATTTAATGTAAAAATAGTTCAACCTATATTGACACTGATGTACCTCTCCTCAGTGTTTTATTTAACCTACTCAACCAGTCTTCCGTCAACTGCAGAAAACAGATATACGAGTTTCCAACCTTTCTTGAAAGGAAAAAAGAATATCTCCTTTTTCTAAAAATAAACTTAAGTCCTTTACTAGAAATCATAAAATGACATAATATTCTCTAGATAGAAAGGATATAATATTTCATGCAATTAATTAAGTGTTTTCAAGCATGAAGAGAACAGAATCGGACTTAGAAGTATGTATATATACTACAAAGTGTGTATAAGTAAATGGGAAGCGGTCGTTTAGTGGAACATGGTCTCTAATATGGACGAAATCCATTGACCTACTGTTCGAAACCCAATTTGTGATCCTCCATATTAAATTCATACTGTACTGAGTAAAGTGTGCGACTCCAGTCCTAATACTCAGTGTAAAACATTATGTGCGATAGCATGCTATGTAGAACCCATACAGACTAATAAGTGCCAAAAGTAATCTGAAGAACTAACTGGATTGGTGGTGTCTTTGTTTTTTAGTGATGTGTATGTTACTAGGGGACTTGAACAACAAAGACAGTCGTGGACCCACAAGAATCTTGGTGTACATGAAGTTTAAAGAACTGTGTTACAAAAGCCAATATTAGATAATAAATTTAAGGATTCCGCTGTTTATTTCTCATCGGGGCCTGGCATGGCCGAGCGCGTAAGGCGTGCGACTCGTAATCCGAGGGTCGCGGGTTCGCGCCCGCGTCGCGCTAAATATGCTCGCCTTCCCAGCCGTGGGGGTGTATAATGTGACGGTCAATCTCACTATTCGTTGGTAAAAGAGTAGCCCAAGAGTTGGCGGTGGGTGGTGATGACTAGCTGCCTTCCCTCTAGTCTTACACTGCTAAATTAGGGACGGCTAGCACAGATAGCCCTCGAGTAGCTTTGTGCGAAATTCCAAAACAAACAAACAATTTCTCATCGCTGTTTATTTTTTGAATAAAAAATACATCAATAGGATCCCTTTGTCAGTGTTTTGTTTGATACACTCAAACCCTGACGCGCTTCGTCCTTGGCTTGATTGTTGAGGTATTTGACTCTCAATCTGAGGGTCCCAGCTTCGAATCGCATCCATAAACATATTCGCTCTTTTAGCTATGAGGGTTTTGTAATTTGATAATCAATTCTATCGTTCGTTAGTAAAGAGTTGTCAAAAAGTTCACGATGAGTTGGTTTAACTAGCTGCCTTCCCTCTAGTTTATCACTTCATAATTTGAGATAACGAATACATATTCCTCTATTAGCTTTGCACACAATTAAAGAAACTCACAGTGGCAAATCTGATGATTCGTAACATTAATTTTTTTTTAATCCTGCGTTGGGCAGAGTACAAGTAACCCCTTGTGTAGCTTTGGGCTTAACAACAAAAAAAAAAAATTTTTTTTTCCTTTTCCTTTTCCAATGTCTCTAAAGATGTTTTAAAAGTATTTTTGAATAAAACTTCAACTTTGTAAGGCCTTACACAACAAGTTATGTTCTGAAGTCTGTTTCAGGAATGCTTTGAAATACTAGGTCCAGTAACTAAAAAAAAAAATAAACGTTTAATTTGTTCTTAACTTAATTTTGAAACAAGAAGAAAAGTTGTGTGTTTTTTTATTTGTAAGTTTTAACTTTGTTGCTGCTGGTAAGACGGTCTCTTAACTATATTCACCCGAGATACCTATACAACTTCGTTTTTATTGCTAAGCGCCTAGCTACACATTTGGCTATCTGTACTTTACCCTAAGCATGTATTAAAACCTTACTTGTAACGTTATAAACCCTAACCCTTTGACTGAGCCATGGGGAAGGGCAGTTGTAACAGAATTATAAAAAGTAAAAAATGTTGGTGGGTTATTCAGGGATTAAGTATATACTGAATAGTTAGTGGCTCGCAAACCTTACAGACAGGAAAGTGATTGGTGTGACAGTCATTGTTTTTGTCGGAGAATGAAAAGAAATAACAAAATACTGGAACCATTTTGAAATACACTTGGCAGTTAATTTGAAACAAGTTTATGAGATGGCTTCACATAGCTGTCAAGAAAGACTGGTATATTTAATACAACAAACTGATCTAAGTGTTCAGGTTGTTTACCACATGCGCATTCTCACTTTTATGGAATCAAGCACTTTATTCTAAAGTAATAGAAAAAACTTCATCTCAAAACCGTGTATTTGTTATCCATTCCGAAATAATGCACTATACATAGTACATATGAACGAATTTTTTTAAAGTTTTAAATAAGGTGTTGCCGATTCCAGAAAATTGGACTTTTGACATGATAGCAACGATGTTATTACATTTGTGAATACAACTTTTGACTTGACAGCGATAATAGTTTTACAATTGTGAATACGACTTTTGACGTGACAGTGACGAACAACGATAATTTTATAGTTGGAAATTAAACATTTTACATGACAGCGATGATAGTTTTACTGTTATGTTCACTATCTTCTATAAAATTGGCAATCCTGACGTTAAAATGTTTGATTTCTAACGTTGCGTTCTTGCCGTAGTATCTAATACATGGTTGCCAACCAGTACGGTTTGGGTGCACTAAATATGATTCTGATGTAAACATAGACAATGATGTATCTACAAGATTGTGTGATATTTCAACTAGTTATTTATT
Source organism: Carcinoscorpius rotundicauda (assembly GCA_011833715.1). Lineage (NCBI taxonomy): Eukaryota > Metazoa > Arthropoda > Merostomata > Xiphosura > Limulidae > Carcinoscorpius > Carcinoscorpius rotundicauda. The sequence goes on along the minus strand of CM022393.1, from coordinate 118,889,304 downwards.
AAGCGTCGAAAATTTTCAAAAACGAATTTTTACTTCTATTTTATTCTATTAAACATTTAACTTAAGTAGTCCATTTTTAGTAGAAATTATGTTAAAAAACGATGATTTAAGATACTTCTTTGCAAACTCGAAAATAATTATTTCCTAAGTTCCTTAAATTTAGTCTAATTGTACTGTAACAATCAACAGCATTTCTCGTAAGATAGTCATGTATTTCTAATTCAGACATTATTCAAAAGTCCGGATATACAACGCTAATATCAGGGGTTCGATTCCCCTCTTTGGGCTCAGCAGATAGTTATCAGAAAAAAAACACACACCCACACAAGCTGGTCTGATTCTTGTAACATTTTATTGATCGAATTCATATTAACAATAGGCAGTTGCAGAAAAGCGCCTCCAAATCCAAGAAAAAAATCCAAATGTATCGCAGTAAAGAAACGATTACTACAACGTGGAGCTCCTGGTAGTTACAAAATCAAACAAATCAAGCTGTCTAATCTATTAACAAAAACGTCAATTTTATTATAAGGTTTCTTATGGAGGAAGTGATGACATAGTGAATAAAAAACAAAAAACAACTGGTGACCACATTGCTAAAGCAAGTGCTGTTTGTTTATGAAAGGCATCAACACATTGTTCCTATCTGAAAAAAAAAACACCCACAACCTTACGATCATGTATATTTATAATTACTTGCGAAAATTGTAAACAGATCAATTATAATTATGATGTTCATACCTTACTTATAGAATATTAAACAACCGTTGCGTATCAGTGACGTGTTGCCCATGCACAGGAGTCTGGTCTAGCATACTATTTCACAATTAGTGAAGTTGGCATCTTTGTCGGTACTGTTGATCCCTGTAATAAAAAAAAGTAAAATACTTTCTTTCAAATCGTTATCCGACTTTCGTCATTGCCTGTACTTTGTCATGAACTGCAACAATTTTGACTAAGCTTACTTACTAGTGTAATTTACCTTTGCCAGAATCATTTTACAGCCAAAAATTATTATTATTTGATGATTCATCGCAGTGTTGTCATTACTGTATTTAATTTTCTTGTGTGCTAACTCATGACATTTTGTATTTGTTTTGCTTATTTATTAAGTTAAAGCGTTTTCATTATTTTGTGTTTTATTTTGTTTTGTTTCTTAGTCCTTGCCTATTTATCTAATATGTTTTCTTTTAATTACGATTTGTTAATAATATCTTATACTTTGGCCAAGTTTATGGTTATTACTATAGGGCGATAATTCTCGAAAATGGTCTAACCAACCGCAAATATCGAAAACTTGTTTTAGTGTTATAAACAAAATTAACGAAAACACAGATACAATTATGGATAATACTACTAGATATCTATTATTGTGATTGATCTTAATTGATATGTTCACTAATGCTATTGATTTATGTAAAGAATGAAATATAAATTTTTTGAACAATTGTAAATTATAAAATATAAACCTGTTGTAAGGTTGCTGATTGTAAGGTATGAACTATGAAATTATCGTAAGACTGTTTACTGTTATTGATCTGTTTAAATTATGGACCAAGAAATTGTAGTAAGATTGTTTACTATTATTATTGATCTGTTTATTGTATGACCTATGGAATTGTTGTAGTAAGTTTGGTTACTGTTATTACTGATCTTTTAAAAGTATGAACCATTGAATTGTTGTAAAATAATTATTTATTTCTTTCATAACACTTCCGCATTAAATCGATAGATGTTGCATGATAGCTTAAAGCTGTTTACGCACTATTATTTATAGGGGTCTCTTGGCGTCTTGCATCTAAAGAAATAAATGCTCTACTTTGTTTTGCCTTGAAGTGCTAGTCTACAATAGTTAAAGAATCCAGATCAGACCGTGGCGTCGTGGGATTTCTTAGTTGAGGTTTGGGTTTCAGCTCAGCGTCTGGATTTGGAGCAGGCAACGTCGAGCACTTGCGTAAACCTTACATTCTTCCGTTGTTTGATTAGTCAAACAAAATATTTTATGTACTGCTAAAAACAAAATCAGTAACACTGTTTACTATATTAGCGCATGCGAATATCTGTGTGTGTGTATATATAAACATATATATACAATTTTGCGTACTTCAAGAAAATCGTTAAACAATAAAACACAATATGAATAATTTATCATCACTTGAACCGGTTTCTGGTTATTTACTCTTCACGTATACCTCGTTAACAAGTATATAAATGTGTATTAACTTTAGCTATGTATAAGTTCGTGTATATATGTATATGCCATGCGTGTTTGTTGTTCCTTTGACGTGAAATGGGAACTTTCCAGGAAAATAGGTAAAATACTGATAATATCTAAAGTTGCGATTGCAAGAGTTGCATAATGAGTTGAAAACGGCTGGTAGTTTTTACTTGTTAATTACAGTCTAATCTTGATTACATGGTGAGTGTCAGAGCTAGAATGCAAGCTATTTCACGTTCATTGCATCTCTCTATTGCCAAGGTCTCATATAGGTTATCTTGATTCTTTGATATGTCAAATAACTTGCCAATGTGCCACTTCAGTTTGACTCTACCAAATCGACTTTCATCACCCGTATTTAATGAGAACTCGTGCTCTTCTCGAAATAGTTCAGTCGATATATACGTTGTTGTTTTATTGATATACCAAGTTATGCTTTACAGGCCATGTGAAGAAAAAATAGCATCATTGTGATTTAACAAACCAGACATTCAGTTTGTCTCTAACCACATGGTCAAATATTACAGCAAACAATTATGAAGTTATCATTTCGTGACAGCGATAAGAACTTGTGTCATAACATTGAAACTATTCATGTTGTCCCAACAACAACAGTTGTGACGCGGTAGCTCATTAATACAACGTGTAATCTTTTCTTGCACAAATCTGACGCTCGCATTCGCTTCTTCGTGCACAAATCAATTACTAATATTTGCTTCTTCTTACGTAAATCAGGCGCTAACATTCACTTCCTCTGCACAACTTTAGTGCTAACATTACCTTTCTCATATAGATACTAGATGCTAAGATTCATCTTATGTTCTGTGCTTCATGGCATCAATTTTATTTTGAGAAAAGATCCGAAGCAGAAGACTCAATTTCTATCATTTAAGAATCTAAACTCTAAGAATCTAAAACACCCATAAAATGTCGTAAGTATTAACTTTGGTCTAATGAATCGACAAAATTGACAGCAAGGTGCTAAATAGCACTTTTCTATGTGGTTTACGTGAGTTATAAGCAGGAAAAATCGCGCTTTATTGGGCGAGTATTCAGTAAATCATTGAAAATGAGTATAGTTATGTATATATGCATTAACGTGGAAGGAGATGTCTAACATTTCAACACATTAGAACATTAATCTTAGTTACATAAGAATTAACAACCTACAGCTCTAGTTAGTAGTTGTTAGTCCTAGCAAATATTAAATTATGTGCTCCATTATAACAAAACTATGTGATCCTTTCTCTCCATTTACTCATATTCCTTTCTCATAAGTACTTTTCAGTGGTAAAACTGTATGTCTGCTGGCGTACAACGCAAGTTTCAATACCCTGGTGGTCAGAGCACAGATAGCCCATTGTGTAGCATTGTTGAAACGATTCTCATAGACATACAAGTACATACTACATAAAACTGAAACGATATTATTGGAACCAACCTGACTATGAAAATAGGTTTTGTAACGGACTTCTTAAACCTTTTCAGATCTATGTAGTGAAAAATTAAATAATACTTTATACCTACTCGTATCTTAACTGCGCACGTTCCGCTGGCTAACACCAGGAAAAAGAAAGTTTTAAAATGCTGATGGATATTCAGGTTGGAGTTTTATTATAAACATTGTGAATTCTGGTTATTAACCACCATAATTGTAAGCAGGGGCGTAGATTTTTTACACCTCATGGGGGGTATGATTTTTGCTACCACTTATGTGGACTGTTCAATTTGCAAATTGGTAATATCTGATTATGTGAACCTGAAAGCTGTAAACATGCAATCACAGAGTAATCTTGTTCCCACGATACTTCAAAGTTTCCATGTAGGTTTGTATAAGTGAGGTGTTGTGAACAGTTTTCAAAATGTTAATAGAATAAAGACAAATATGTCCCAAATTAACTGCCACATGAATTTATTCCTGCACACTGCACAGTATAAAAGATGGCCATTATACTTGACAAGGTTGCTAATAACTTTCATTGTTTGTTTGTTTGTTTTAGAATTTCGCCCAAACCTACTCGAGGGCTACTTGCATTAGCCGTCCCTAATTTAGCAACGTAAGACTAGAGGGAAGACAGCTAGTCATTACCACTCACCGCTACCTTTTAGGCTACTCTTTTACCAACGAATAGTGAGATTGGTCGTTACATTATAACGCCCGCACGACTGAAAAGGCGAGCATGTTTGGTGAGACGGGGATGCGAACCCGCGACCCTCAGATTACGAGTCGCACGCTTTAACTCCCCTTGCCATGCCGGGCCTCGGCAGTGAAGAAAAGCATAATTATTTTCTTGCAAGCTGATTGTTGTCCGTCAAAGTAAAACATGCTAAATTCAGCTGCATGGCCTGTAATATTTTATAACAGTGCACCAGATTCTAAAAAACAGTAACTTTTTTCAGTTTTACAAACTGACAAATCCAGCGGGGAAAACATAAAATGGGTGGTGACATAGGGTTTCAGATTCAAATGCCGACTTCTACCTCACTCAGTGATGAGCCCTAAGGGTGCGTATTAGATCCGGTGACAGTTAATTTATTGCTTCGCCAGTTATAAGTGGGAAAACACATACTCTTGTCACGATGCTTAAGATAACTTAAAACATGAAGCATAGTGAAGAAATGATTCTCTGTAAATCGAATGCATTTTAAAATAACAACAATGTAAATGCAAAAAATCTTTTAATGTGTAGTATGTGAGAAAGCAGAAATTTACTTTCGGTTCTGCAACATTTGATTGTAGATATTTTTGACATCCAATAGCTGCTTATTAGAAGTTGTGAGTGACAGTATAAAATAATTTATTAACGCACTGGAATGCCATTGATAATTATATTCACATCAGTTTGAAAATAATTAATAAACATAATGTTTATCGAAAAACTGTAAATGCCTGGGCGATGTGATAACACTACAGAAATATGGATATACTGAACTACAAAGTAAGTAACACTTTCTTGTAAAACATGCGTTGAATATAATTACTCTCAGCCGCACTGACCCAAAGAAACATTCAGTATGTATTTTTATGTTACTGAGATACTTTTTGTGTTTATGTTTCTTTCACAAATTATAAATGTCTGATTGTTTGTACATTCGTCATTTTCTTTTCTGTTGGAAAAGTAATTTTTTTCACTTAAAAACATGTGATATTTTACAAAACGTTTTAATAACCCGTTACCCTGTAACTATAGAACGATTTACATTGTTATGATGGACGAAACTTATTTTTACTTACAATAATTGATTTGGTTTACATGCCTTGTGAAATTATTTTTTCACAGGGAATACATATACGATGTAAACTGAAGAGAGAGTGAGAGAAAAAAATACCCAACCACAATCGAAACATCTAATGTTGGAGCACACATCATAAGTTAGGTCATAATGTAATGTGGCCTGGTTTTGAGAGGTCACAGCGGAAGTAAGATCCAACTTGTGTTGGAGTACAGCGTATATTCAGTGTAAACTCAACTTTAATTAAGAATATATATACATATATTTTCTTTTTTTTTTCTGTTAAGTATAAAGCTACATAATGCGCTGTCTGTATTCTCTTGTCATGATTATTGAAGCCTAATTTTGCAAATCCTCGAAGTTTACAGAGATTAAGAAAAGAACAAACAGTCCATTAATGAGTAAAACGTCATACATTGAAGTCGACTTCAATATTTTAGGTAAACACGAGAGGCCCTAAAATATATAACATTATATAATAATAACAATAAATCCTGCAAGAGCAAAGTGTAAAAAGATTTTTGTATGCTTTGTGATATATTTATTGAAATAGGGTAAACATATTTTTAAAGGATGGTAACGTAATTAAGTGGGTTTTTCACAGGAGATCAGCTCAAACCACATTCTTCGATGTACGGGCGTCTAGTCATCCAAGACCAACTCGCCGACGTGGGAACTGGGATCCAGGATACTGGTCAAAATGATCTGGTGTCTTTGCAGAACCGCGTTCTTTCTAAAACCAGAGATCCAACTTGTGCTCCTCTGCGGAAACTTAGCGTTGATCTCATCAAAAGTTACAAGCATATAAACGAGGTAGGTTTGTTTTTACACCTACAGGACATTCATAACTGTCTTTTCTAATAGTTATTAACATGTTGTTTTTCTGTTTACCACAAATTCAGGGCACACAGTGATTATGGGTCACTTCTTATCTGTGACTAAGCATTTTTACTGATGTTCAGTCAGTGTCATAACTTACGATAAAGCTATATATATATGAACTAACGCATAACGTAGAAGTTAATGTGGCTGGTATATATCTACGTATCAAAGAGGCTAAAAGCGCATAGTATCGTGAATCTATACATACACAAAACTAAATATTTAATGATTTGAATGCATTGAATCATCAGTTGGGTGTCATCGCTATAAGCAATATTTTCAATCGTAATTCCAAAAATACCTCACAAGGTTGGGCCAACATAGGATATTTATGTTTGTAAGTATATATAGTAGTTTAACAATGCGAAATATCACTATTTACAAGCCTAAAACTTATAATGATGACAATAGATGTTTAAAATTGTTTATAACATTATAGCTAATAATATTAAGTGAATTAACTTCATTATTTCTCTTCAAAATATGTTATTATTTATATAGCTATATTTATTCGTCAAATAACCAAATGCATAGGTAAAGTTCACTGTGCTATTTTGTATGCTGCGTAATTCTCCATGAGAGGGAGCCACTTTCTACTTTTAGTTGTTTTTTTTTTATGTACAAAAGTTGTTTGATCATTAGCACCATTAAGCTGATAGACAGTGTCCAGAAGACTAGAAACTGGAGACAGAAATGAAGAGACTCACGTTATCGATTGATACGTAGCGAGTATCCGGAGAGGTTAATGTCTTACAAGGCGATAGACAAGAACAGTTGTTCCAGTTGTTGTATGTCTTGTTTACGATTTTCGAAAAGGTTCAGAAACTACATTTCTAATCTAAGCAAGTTATAATGAATTAATATCACTGAATAATAAAAGCAGATGTTTCCAGCTAGGTCAGTTAGATCTCTTTTGTGCCAGTTAATCTTTATCGGCTATGTTGTCATGCGTACTTGACGTAAACTTTAAATTACTTTTCCACTCGCCCGCTTCGCGCTAAACATGCTCGCCCTCCCAGCCGTGGGGGTGTATAATGTGAAGGTCAATCCCACTATTCGTTGGTAAAAGAGTAGCCCAAGAGTTGGCGGTGGGTGGTGATGACTAGCTGCCTTCCCTCTAGTCTTACACCGCTAAATTAGGGACGGCTAGCACAGATAGCCCTCGAGTAGCTTTGTGCGAATTTCCAAAACAAACAAACAAACTTTTCCACTCCCTCTAGAGGTTAGAAGGAGAATTTAAATCCTCAGTTATTCGGGCTTTTAGTCAAATATCCAAACACTTATTAATTGGAATTATACTTCAGCTGCTAAGGTAGGTCAGGTAAACACATTATTTTGTTATATATATGCAAAAACGGCTAGTTTGGGTTGAGAAAATATTTCACATAGAAGAGCGAACAACGTTTCGACCTTCAGGTTCACCTGACGATGACCGAAGAAGGTCGAAACGTTGTTCGCTCTTCTATGTGAAATATTTTCTCAAGCCAAACCAGCCGTTTTTGCATATATATTTCTCTACAAGTTGGTTTTTACTCGATATTACATTATTTTGTTACCTGTAGATTACTCATGAGTATACTTCACAGCTGTAGCAGTGCTATAGTAGAAAGATTAGTTTAACACTCGAGTCTTTGGAAGACGCGCCTGGAATGGCCTAGCGCGTTAAGGCGTGTGCTTCGTAATCTGAGGGTCGCGGGTTCGCGCCCGAGTCGCGCCAAACATGCTCGTCCTCCCAGCCGTGGGGGCGTTATAATGTGATGGTCAGTCCCACTATTCGTTGGTAAAAGAGTAGCCCGAGAGTTGGCGGTGGGTGGTGATGACTAGCTGCCTTCCCTCTAGTCTTACACTGCTAACTTAGGGACGGCTAGCACAGATAGCCCTCGAGTAGCTTTGTGCGAAATTCAAAAAACAAACAAACAAACTTTGGAAGACCTCTATAGCTGTATTGATAGGGTGGTAAATAGACGTGATGTTACCTGGGGTAATCTTGTGAACAAGTTTCATTCCTGGAACAGTTGACACGAGTATTTAGGGAAGTAAGATAGTTGGTTACAACCAACTTGGCTGTTATTAGCTGTGCAGTTTTGTTGCAGTTTGTTCGTTCTATTTGTGTTATGTTTGAAAGAATTTGTCATCGTAAATCTAAGTATCATACATCTTATATTGCGACTCTTTAGAGTAATTTGTTTTGATAGCGTCAGACGACCAGTGGGTATGGAGTTATGTGGAGTTCGCATCTTAACCTTCCAACTATGGTTGATATTACATGATGCAAGCATTTTTCGTGCAACATTTTGAATAGCCTGACGCAATAATTCGCGAATTTTTGCCTTTTGAGTGAAAGACAAATTTACGCAAACCTTAAACAAAGGGTTAATACCGTTATTCGTTTCGTTAACCTCAGAGGAGAAACATTATGTAGAGTTCGTATTTCTGCCTTAATGCTTAACAAAATTATGGACTTTTGTTACAAACAAGATTCCGACTAGTGTCGTGTTATTTATTTACCATTTTCAACGTGCGTTAGTTTTTATTTTGTTTAGATTAACGTACTACACTTTCTGCCTTGTCTGTTTCACGTCACCTTGTTCGATCCTTCTTATTTAGTTATATAAATATTCTTCAGATGTAAAACTTCAGATTTTAGTGAAGCAGATATTTCAAAATGGGGGAAGGGATCTTTACAAAATATTTGTTAAAATTCTTGAACATCAATGCATTTTTACTTCACTTCTACTGTAAGTAAAGTTAAACAGCTTTTTGTTTGTTTTAAAGCAAATCTACGATGAGGTATTTGCTGTTCCTATGGCAGGAAATCGAACCCTCGATCTTCGTATTGTAAGTCCTTAGACTTAATAGCCTCGCTACAAGGAATAGCAGGTTGTATATTTATTAAATCTTATCTTGTGCGTGCATATTAATTGAAACCTAAAACAACAACATAAAACACACAAACAAAAAACATTTCTATACCATTCTTTCTTGATTTGTTAAAGTTTACAGTTTTTAAAAAGTTTTGAATTTTTCGGGCTAAATTAATCATAGCCCTTGTATTTTCATAAGCATATAAATTGCGGTCTTTGGCCATAAGAATATTAACCTACAAAATGCGCTTCACCTGATTTCAATCGTATTGTTCGAAGTCGACGATGATTCAGCTGGCTTCCAAAACACGCGCTTCTTCTATCATCCGCACGCGCTTTCACGGTGAGAAGTGACTCGCCTCCAAAATGACACGCGCGTTGAAGACAGAAGCAGCTGCAAGACTGGATTTTCAACTAAACTTGTCGTGCTATCTCAATTCGTTAACGTCATCTAAGGATTGAAAACAACAACAACACTACTGTTCAACACTGATAAATCTACATAAAACGTTTGGAATAGGTTTACGTACTTTAACCATAAAATCTGGGGCTCAATTTTTGCGGTGGACAGAGCAGATGGTCCAGTGTAGCCATGTTCTAAAACAAACAAACAAATACAGCTTGCTTAAATTATTTGTAGAATTTTATCAAATTTATTATGGAAGAAGTTCGTAATGACAGTGATTAGATTAGAGTATCGTAGATCTCTTGTATATTCTTGGAGCAAACACAAAAGCTCTCGACACGAAAACTATCTCACGTATTTCTTTACTGTTAGCTTATTTTTTATTGGTTTGTGGTACTTAACTTGTGGCTAGTAACTATCTTGTTGCACTGAAACATACTTGAACACAAAAGGAAAATACGTTAGAAATAAATAAAATCATACATTTATATAGTTTTAAATAATGTTGAGATATATTTTAATTTTTAACCTTTAAAGGTCTACTATGCTAAGAAAAAGCGACGGGCACAGCAAGTACAAGGACAGGATACCAGCCATAAAAAAGAGCGTAAACTGCATAATGATGGATATGATGATAGAAATCTTGATTACATCATCACACGGGGGGAGAAGTTCATGGATCGCTATGAAATTGGTTGCCTTATTGGAAAAGGATCATTTGGCCAGGTTGGTATTGTGATAAATAGGCTGTTTTATTGGAAATTAATCATTTAGCCAGATGGATATTGTGATATATAAATTGCCTTATGATATATGGTGTTTTCTAGTGTATTTAGGGGCTAATGTTCTATGAAAAGGTGAGTCAGAGGAGCAAATTAATATGTATACTGGGTGGATGAAGACATTTAAATAAAAAAAAAAAGTGATAACTTAATTTTGTAAAGAATACTGCCCAGAATAAACTAAGAGGTTAGTAAGTAAGAATGAACAGATTGGCTGGTTGGACTTGTGGAATCACTTCAGCAGCATAAGAGACCTTCATGGAATGAATGATTTACATTCGTATAAGATAAGGATTTGTTTATTTGTTATGATTATTACATCAACTGTGAGGGAAGTTTTAAACTAGAACTAGATAGTGATGAGGACTAGGAAAAACTTAATGCAAAATGAAGAACAGTGGAGAACTGTGTAGCATGGAAAACGAGTATAGAAGTAGTTATAAGGGTAGGTTTAATTGTTACTACTGTAATGCCAAAACTATAAGAAACAAAATAGATGAAATTAGAACACTAATAGGAATGGAGAATTTAGATATAATAACTGAAACATGGTTAAATTTATACTGTGTCAGAAATTTCTTTGAAATGCAGGGTAACAGGCAATTTAAAAGAAATTAAGTGTTAATGAAGTACTAATGGTGGCTTTATGTGTAAAATGTGAGTTACATTCTGTTGAGGATGTCAATGATAATAACAAGGAAATCAAATCCATTTAGATTTATATTAATAGATATAAAATGAAAAGGCTTTTAGTTGGAGTTTGTTACAGACCACCAGATGAAATTAATGAAAATAGAAATTTTACAGTGATATTAAGATTTCAGCTGTTAATGAGAATATAAGTATGGATGGTTTTGATTTCAAGCATATAGATTGGGAAATGCTAGAATCAAACTGTGAGGGAGACATGTTTGTGAGTACCGCTTAGGATGGCTAAAAATTGTTAGTTGAGGAACCTACTAGAAACATTGTTACTTTAGATTTACTGTTAACTTTGAATATAGAAATGATTGAAAGGGTAGAAATTAGGGAGCATCTTGGTGCAATTGGTCATTGCTCTATTATGTTCAATGCTTTGCTGCATATGGAAATAAGGAATAATGATAGTTTGGTTACACATTTTAAAAAAAGCAAATTTTCAAGGAATGCAACAAGAATTATTTGTCATGAATTGAATTGTTGAATCATTTGGAGACAGATCAGATGTGAACATTTGAAAGATAATTTTTTAATATTATAGGTGAACAGGTTGGAGCACAAAGAGTATAAGAGAAAATATAAAAAAAAGCATTATAATTTTAAATTGATTGGTTTGACAGGAGATTTAAAATACTATGCAAGATCAGGAATGCTAATGAAACTGAAAATTAGGACATCAGAAAGGGTGTATGAGAAAAGATTGGTTGAAATGTAAAAATTAATAATAAGGATTTCTTTAAATACATTAAAGATAAAGAAAATGTTAGGATGGGAGTTGAGAAGTGAAAAGGGAGGATTTTGTCTGATGATTGTGAGATGGCTGGGCTATTAAAGTTTACTTTTTCTTCTGTTTCTACTAATGAAGGTTTGAGCAGTATTCTACATATTGAACAGTTGTTAGATGGAAACAATATTGATCTGCATGACTGTATTAATTCTGAGCTTGTTAAAATAAAATTTAGAGTTTAAAGAATGATGAAGCTCCCAGGCCTGATCATATTTCCCCAAGAGTTTTAAAGGAGGTCAAGAATTGGATATGTGAGCTACTTACTACTAGTTTTTGTGAGTCCTTGAATAGTGGGCAGGTATCAGAGGATTAGAATTTAGCCAATGTAGCTCCTCTTTTCAAAGGAAGTGATAAAATTGTCCTAGTAATTATGGATCCATCAGTCTTATATCAGTTCTGGGAAATATTTTAGAAAGGCTGATAAAATATACTTTACATAGTTATTTAATAAATTTTAACATTTCATTTGATTGTCAACATGGTTTCACTAAGGGAATTTTTTTTTGACAAATCTTTTAATATTCCTTGAAAAAGTTACTGTTTACATAACTTGGGTTGAGTATTAGAGTGTACATTTGGTGTATGGGATTTTTGTAAAGCATTTAACAAGGTGCAATATAAAAGGCTTGTAAGAAGAATTTTCTATGGATGTAGGGATGAATCATCAAATTAGAGAGAAGAGGATTGTTACAAATGGAGTTCAGTCAAACTGGATTGATGTTACATGTTGTATACCTCAAGGCTCAATCTTAGGACCATTGCTGCTTTTGATTTACAGTAATGACATAGACGAAGGAATGGTCAATAAATTGCCTATATTTGCAGATTGTTATCAGGTCTTGGATGTTGCTGGCTATGAAAAAGATGCTGCTGCTTTACAAAAGGATTTAGATCATTTAGTAAATCTGGCAAGTAAACAGCAAATTGGTTTTAGTGATAATAAATGCAAGGTAATACATGTAGGTTATCATTAGTTAAATTATGAATATAATTTGGATAGGAATAACCTTAATAGTGTCATGAAAGAAACATACCTTAGTGTAGTGGTTTTTCAATCTCTTTAGCCATCCATGAATTGTGTTGTTTTTAGTAGTAGAGAAAAAAACTTTAGGTTGTAGCAAAAGAAATATTGAATACACATCTAAAAAGTATAGGTCACTGGAATATTGAGCTCAGTCTTGGGCTCCTTACCTTAGAAAATATACTGAATTGTTGGAAAGGGTTCAGAGAAGGTTACTTAAATGATGCATGAGATGGAGGGGTTGTCATATAAGAGGTGGAAATCTCTCAAAATGTTTTTCATAGAAAAAGAAGAGTTATGGGGGATTTGAATGAGTTGTTTAAAATTGTAAAGAGAATTAATAGTGTTGATGTATCTTTTTTGCATACTTAACAGTGATGATAGTAAGACTAGGGGACACAAATATAATTGGTAGTGTGTGAGTAGTTTTCTGCTAAAATAGCTTTATTTTTTGAACAGGATGATTTACCTGTGGAATGGGTTGCATTCAGATGTTGTAGAGGCAGTATATTTTAAGTGAGTTTAGGAGGAAGCTTGATAACTATGTGAATTATAAAGGCTGGTTTTAATTTTTTTAATAGTTTTAATTTAGTTTAGAGGACAAAACAACCAAGATGGACCAGTAGGTTCCACAGTTTCCCAAAATGTTATGTCATAGCATTGTTTTACTTTAATGAGTTTATGGTTGCTTAATTGAATTTTGAAAAATCTTGAATTATTACAATAAAACTTGAAACATCATATTTGGTGTTTTTCCATGAAAGTACAGCTTCTATTTACAACTTGTAACATTATTATAAATTCAGGTGGTTAAAGCATATGATCTTGAAGATGAATGCCAAGTTGCCATAAAAATTATTAAGAACAAGAAGCCTTTCTTGAATCAAGCTCAGATTGAAGTCAAACTCTTGGAGACAATGAACGACTACAAAGGAAAGGGAACTTACTCTCACATGGGACAAGATAAAATAAGTAATTTTAAAAACAATCTTTAAAAATGCATCTTGAAACAATTTTGTTTCTAATCAATACCCATTCAGAAATCTTAATACAAAATAATTTATATTTTGAACCTTTCTTTATATTAAAACTATTGGTGTGGATTTCAAGACACTTAGGATGCCACCAGGGTTTTAAACCAATATATCACTACAAATTTAGTAAATGTATTGTATTTTAGTTTCAGAATTTATAATTTATGGACTTAGAGATCAAAACCTATCACCATATCCATTCTCCTTTAAAGTCAGAGTGACCTAAGAGTTGGCAATGGATAATGTTGATTAACTGGTCTGCCATTTCAAAATTAGAAACAGCTAATGTAGATAGTCTTTGAGTAATAGTGTAAGTAATGTTCCATAATAACAAATTAGCAAATAGCAAATATAACATTTTGTTGTTAACATAAATACAAACCAAAAAATTAAATCACTTTCACTTTAGCATTTCTATTGCACAAGTTGTGAGTTCATTATCACTTGACTATATAAAAGAAATTAATTTATTTCCCTTAAATTTTTACTTTCTGTCTAAAACATGTACACGAAATTCGATTCACTTTTATTTCTGTTTTTTTGGGTCAAGTTGTTAGTTTGCTAAGCTTAAGACTGGAGGGTCTAACATATGACTACCACTATTCCAGTTGTAGTAGTAGTGTAACAATGAAAGTTAATTTTACTCTGTGGTTAATAGTAATCATTGTGATGATGAGATTGATTATTCACTCTCTGGTAAGTGGTTCTCATATAGGGAGAGCTTTTCTCAAGCTTTAAAATATCAGATTTGGTAAGTAAGCTTGTATGCCACATAAATGTTAAAAATGCTCTTACTTTTTTTGTGTGTGTGAAGTCCTATAATACTATTATATTTGACTCTTAGTTTCCTAAAATTGTATGTAATTCATATATATATATATTTTTTTTAACAAAGAATACAGTGGTAAGTTCGTGAATTTACAATGCTAAAATCAGGGTTTGATTCCCAATGTGGCTTTCTATAAGAAAAACTCACACACACACACACACAAACAAAGAAATACTTAAAAGCTTATTTATTAATTAATTACATGTTTAGTTGTGTAGGTTTTTGATGGCAATCTAATATGTATTCAATTTATGATTTTATAAATTAATAAATCTGTATTTCATTCATAATATACATTTATTAAAGGATTAGTAGTTTTTCTTAGTTATGTATTTTAAACATACAAAATTTTATGCTTTTAGAGGGCAGAGCCTCACAGTGGCTCAGCAATAAGCTTGAAGACTTATAAAGCTAACAGTTGGTTTTAATATCTGCTGTGAGCAGGACAGAGCCTTTTGTGTAATGTTGAGCTTAACAACAAACTAGAAGGTGTGTTTTGTTTTAAATAATTTGTGCTAATGCTCTCTATTTTTTTCGTACTAGTAAAATTGAAAGATCATTTTATTTGGAGAAATCATCTGTGTCTGGTTTTCCCACTTCTCTCCTACAACTTGTATGATCTCTTGAGAAACACAAATTTCCATGGAGTATCTCTGAACCTCACCCGTAAGTTTGCTCAGCAGTTGTGCACAGCTCTAGTGTTCCTTTCCAGTGTTGACCTTAACATCATTCACTGTGACTTGAAGCCTGAAAACATCCTCTTGTGTAATCCTAAACACAGTGCCATTAAGATAATTGATTTTGGCAGCTCATGTCAACTGGGACAGAGAGTAAGAAAACACAATTTAGTAATTTCAAAAAAAAAATTGTATATTAAAATAAGAGGCTACATAAATTTTATGAATATATAGTAACTGTTTCTCTTGTCAATATTATTTTAGCTTAATCCTCAAATTGCTGATTATTTGACATAATATTCATACCAGTGGGATCTACTGAATAATTGTGTGTTTTTGACTATTATATTACTTAATTTATGGAGTAAAATCAATCTTTTTCTATGTACATAGGCATAGGGGACATGTGGAGAAATTAAAGGAATAAACTCCTGAGGTGATAATATTTTTGTGTGGCTTGTATCTTATACAGAGATTCTATAAACAACAAAGCCATTAAACTACAAATATTCTTTTATAGTTAAATGTAGTTCAGGAAGTGTGATAAGGTATCTGAAACTCTCCTTGTGGATTTTATCAGGAATTTCAGGGTGAATACAAGTATTGTTTTATACACGTTGAAATGTAAATGCAATAAAAATTCTGTTTTATCAATGAAGTTATATATTATTTTATCAGTGCATATCTTACTGTTAATTCTTCATATCTTCATTAATAATATGTGTGCATTTTGTCTTTAGATATATCAGTACATCCAAAGTAGATTTTATCGTTCACCAGAGATTCTTCTGGGCATACCATATGATATGGCTATTGATATGTGGAGCCTGGGCTGCATCTTAGTAGAATTACATACAGGAGAACCCTTGTTTAGTGGAGCTAATGAGGTTAGTATGTAATATTAATGGATTATGGGTTGTACTTCTGTAGAATTACATACAGGAGAACCCTTGTTTAATGAGGCAAACGAAGTTATTTTGCAATATCATTAAAGTCTGGGCTGTATCTCAGTAGAGTTAGATACATTAGAACCCTTGTTTAGAAGATTTAATGAGGTTGCTGAATGATGTAATGCAGTATAGACTTCATCTTATTAGAACTATAAACAGGAGAATTTTTGTTTAGTGGGTATAATGAGGTTAGTAGTAGTAGTGAAGAATGGACTGCACATTATTAGACTACATACAGGAGAACCCTTGTTCAGTGGATTTAATGAGGTTAGTGTTTAATATTAGTGAATTATAGGTTGCATCTAGTAATTTCATACATTAGAACCCTTGTTTAGTAAATCTAATGAGGTTAGTATAATTACATACAGGAGAATCCTTGCTATAAAGAAGATGATTTAATTTAGTCAAAATGTAATTAATAAAATTCAAAAAGTAAACTGATTATTGTTTTTTTATTTGAAATATTATTTGTAAGGTTCATCACCTGGTCTCACTCATCAAGTCTTGACTACATCCCTGATGTTGAGAAGGTTTTGTATGTTCTAGAACTGTACAATGAATGATGTAGAAGATTTGTCAAACTGTAAGAAATGGCATGTTAAATATGAATGAATCTACGAACCTGCTAGACATGAGGGTTGTTATGAGAAAACTTGTTTAATATTAATAGCATGATTTCAAAACATTGTTTGAAATAAAACAGAAGAAATGCAGAAATTGCATCTGGCTGTAGTTATTATCTATTTTTTGTGCATAATATTTTTGTAAATGATATTATGGCTGTGAAGGTTTTATTTTCAAAATGTAACATTAAGGCTGCTTAAGCATCTCTTGCTAAAAAGTAAAAAAAAATTATATTTCATTTGAAAATGACTTATTAAAAATAAATAATTTTTAAATTATTTAACTGACAATCTTTATGACTAATTTGTGTGGAAAATCTATGCTTACAGATTTATATATTCATACAAAGTAGGCTTAGTTACTAAAATAAGTATCTTATTAAAGATCTTCCTTCATGTTTTGCCAGCATAAATTCTATGCTGTGTAATATTAGTTCGTATTTTTGTATTTCATCATCAGTTGCATTTATAGTTCCTTTTGACCAATACAATAAGGTTTATTGTATCTTAATTCAAAATGGTCTTTTGCACCATTACTTCCAATATTTTTTTTAATTTTCAAAAATAAAGTTATGTTAAAGTTTATTATTTTGTAGATAGATCAGATGAACAAGATTGTTGAAGTATTTGGAATACCTCCAAGGCACATGCTTGAACAAGCCCACAAGGCTTGTAAATATTTTGACAAATTAACAGATGGGACGTACATCTTAAAGAAACCCCAAGAACTGAAAAATGTAAGATCATCATGTGATGCGTAATTAACTTATATGTGTTTTGTTCATTTCTCAGAGAATTTGCTGTAAAATAGTGTTTTACATCTTTTTTCACCAGTTTTCTTGGGAAAGTAAATTGATAGCTTAAAAAATAACATATAGTTACTTAACAATATATAGATTGTCAGTCTAAGAACTCTTTTAATAAACTATCATTAAAATCTCTGATTATGTTTCAGGCTCTGTTCTGAGCCATTTATGAGGCAAAGTTAAGATTGTGAAAGTGGAGAAAGTCTTCCCATAAAGTATATTGACAAGTGTTAACCATAGAGCCTAAATTTACTTTCAAAACCAAAGCAAGACAGACAGAAAACATGTTTTGTAATTGAAATATAAACCAACCATGAAAAAATGTTTAATACTTTTGCTGTTTTCCATACTTCTCTTTTGAGTTCACTACTTATCAGTGGGATAAATCATAATGCATTAATTTTACTTATTGTAACAGTATCATAAACCAGGAACTAGAAGACTTCATGATATATTGGGATGTGATACTGGTGGACCTGGAAGCCAGAGGCTCAGTGAACCTGGTCATTCAGTTGCTGACTATTTAAAGTTCAAAGATCTAGTCTCCCAGATGTTGGATTTTGATCCAAAGAAACGTATCACTCCATATAACTGTCTTCAGCATAGTTTTTTCAAAAAGACCAGGAATGTAAGCACCAACACATCTCCTAGCAAGAATTCATGTTCTGTAGTGGACCAAGTTATTGGAAATGATCCAAAGTTTGGTTCTGTTGGGAAAGAAGTAATAGACAGTGAGTTAGACTCAACTTCTGAAAGTTTTAGTAGGTGTTCATAATTGTTTTCTAATCCTGATTGCTATCATATTGTTCCTATTATATTCTTTATTATAAAATGTTTTACAGCACATATACTGTTGCAGAATTAGAGGTAAAATCCAATTCAAAAGTAAATCATAAAGCTAAACATTGAAATATTTAAACTTAATTAGGTTAATATATATATATTAACCCCTTTGGAACAGGCTTAGTATAATATAGACGAGTTTTTTTGAACATCTGTACACATTAAGTACTTGCACTATTACTTTAGAAACAACTAATGTATCTTCACAAAAGTTGGTAGTTGAAGAAAACAACAACAATAAAATATCTCTCTCTATATATATATAGCCATGACATCTAGAATTTATTTTTTTGTCATGGAAAACTGAAATATTTTCTACTGTTTTGATTTATTACTTATTCTGTAAGTTAGATTTATATTAATAAATGGATTTTTATGTTTTTATGTGTACTTCAGGCTCTGCTGCACATCAATGTGGGCGATTAGGCTTGAATCAAACTCATCAGCACATGTACAAACAGCTGCAGCACAGATACACGCAGACTTCAGAGACATATTATGGAAACCACTTTAGTAACAGTACTTCCATAGACACTGCTACGAATTTTGTGAGCTCAGTCACTACAGGATTACCAAAGAGTCATTTGTGGGTCTCCTCAACTGAACTTGTTAGAAATCCTTCAGTGACAGTGGTTCCAGCCCCACCAGTGACTTCAGGAGTGATAGAATCAGTTTCCATATGTGACCACCTATACTTCAGTGCACCTTCAAATGGCCACAGCCTTTATAATGTTCATGGACCTAGTCACAAAATCGGAGGCCATTTTAATGGCAGTTCTCAACAGACACAGGGGCAGGGAAACATAAATTCATCATTCCATGTAGCTGTGGGTCTAGATTCTGCCCAGTCCTATCACTCTCAATCTGGCCGAAATACTTCCTCCACCAGAGGAAGGAGTTATATGTCCTCATCTGGTATGTCTTCGAATTTCATGGACTACTTCAATATTTACACTCAGTTAATACCTATGTCATTGGGTTGTAGTCAAACAGGTTTAATGAATATGCAGCTTGGAAGCCACCAGCCCTTGTCAGTTTCTGGGGTTGCGTACAGAGAACAAATGGTGACCACACCAGATTTCCAATCTACAAATTTAACGTTCTGTTGTGTTTCTTCATCATTTTTAACTTCAGCAAAACCAATAAATTCATTATTAACTGAGAATCTGAGACAAAACTCAGGAAGTGAGGAGTCTTCAATGGTTGGTACATGTGTAGAACAATCATCTGCCTCAAGTCACTGACAACTAGTTGTTTTTAGTTATAATTCAAAACATTGTTAACTGGAGTTCCTGTAACCTTAATAATTTTGATGAGATACAGAATCATGATTCATGTTTAGATCAAATGAAGAATATTTCATAAAATGTCAATACAAAGAAATACTTTTCTTTATATATTTTGTAATAATTGATTTTGGTCTCCAGAAAGTAAACTCTGAGATTTGTTTTCAAGTGAATTATCTATTTTATTGAATCAGATCTTGAGTATTAAATGACTTAGCAGTTTCAGTCACTCGCATTTTGGTTGGGGTTGAACCAACTCATTGAGGTGAAAGTAGTAGACTTTGTTGGACTTGGTTCTTTCATAGCTGATTCTATGTTTTGAATGCATAAGTAAAATTATAAGTAAATAAAATATCAATCACCAAGCTGCTTAAACTAGTACTAAAATGCATTGCAGCATTAATGTAAATATATCATGCTATTTATTTTTTTCTGGTATGGGAAGAAAACTACCACTTGAGCACCAGCTGAGCAAGGCAGGGGACTAACATTGATGTACTTAGTTTACTTTTTTCAGTAAATATCCTCTCACAGATATCATGTACTTAATTTTCAGTGTAGACTCTTATTTATGAGATGAATAGTTCTAACCACTTCATGGATTGAAATGTACACAGCTACATAAATCTGTTGACACAAAATATTGTTAAGCAGTCTTATCTAACTGTGAATTGTAATTTTTATTTTGGAGATTTTTTAACTCCACATTTGCAAAACTGGTCAAATTTAGGTTCCATCAGAGAACCCAGTTGTTTAATGAATCATTCTGCATCATCATATTATCGCTATTTGCTAAGATCTTTCATGACATTGATCAAATGTGTGTAACTACCAATGACAGCTCTAATTGATGAAGATTTTATCAACTTCATGCCTAATAGCACTATAATCAACACTCATCGTCAAGAAGTATTGTTATTTCTTTTCAGCAGATATCTTTAATGTTTTATCCTTTATCTTTTAAGGAATATTTGTTATTGTTATTTCAAATTATTCTTTCAGTTTTCTACATAGGGTCACATTTGTCAAAATTCAGTTACAAAGAAAGCCAATGTTTTTGTTCCACCATTGTGCCAATATTTAGAGTGTAACCTTTTAGAAAGGACAAAGTAATTTAGTTCCTAAATTGATCCTTTTAGGTTTTTTATATCAGAAAGTCCTATTTTATGTGATGCAATTTAGTTTGTTGTAATTTTAATGAATAAGCTGAATGTAATTTTTAATTATGTGAATGTTTGTGGCCTTTATTTCTCATGATGAGATGTATTAATTGTTAAGTAAATATCTTGTCCAAAACCATCATTTGTTGTTTGTTTGTCTAGGTTTTCTAAAATATTGTATTTTGGAATAATAACCTTTCATCTAAAAATTAAAACAAATTCTAAAAAAATATTAGTGCATATGTATTGTTCTAGTTTTTAACCCATTTTCATGTGAAAGTGTGGAACCTTCTAATAAGTTTCATATCAAGTTTACCTTACATAACTAGATATGTGTGTAGTGAGTCTGTCAGTATGGTCTCATCAATAAAAGCAATGGTAAACAAACTATACAGAAAAAAATGAAAACAAAGGATTAAATTAAGTATTTTTATATGAAATAATTTATTTTTCTGAAAAAGAATTCTTCAAATTTATGAAAAAAAAAACAGTGTTTTTTGTTGAAATAATGAATGTATTGTACACTTCTTCTCCCAAGAAAATTGATCAATAAAACAGAAGAAATATGAATTTAAATGTAGACAAAAAGTTTTGGAATTTTTCTTTAACATTTTGACCACTCTGAACTTTTCTTCCTTCTGTATGAAAGATCCATTTGATTGAGTTGTATTACAAAATCAGTTCTGAAAATATCCTAAAGTTTAAACCATGATATTAGAGTGACAGTTTTTTTATCATATTATTTGTCTTTTATTTCAAACATTAACTTCTTTGAGTCATATTGGATAGTCTGTTATTTCACAAATCATGTAATTGATATTTATTTGAATAAAGAAGCACATTAAAATAATATGGTAATAGGTAGATAGATAATGATTTATAACCAGAAGAAGAAGTGTTATTAATGGTAGAAAATACTACTTGATTTTATTGAATGTTAGTTTGTCTTCATCATATAGTATATTCCAAAATCAACAACATTGTTTTTTTATGCTTATAAAAAGTTGTTTTCTTTCCTATCATAAGTAAGAATAATTTTGCCATTTTTTGAAATTTAGTTTATGGGACATTAAATGCTTTAACCTTGTTGGATGTATACTTAAAAAAAAAACAATTTTTTTCAAAATTCCTAAATTTTATTTTTTTGGAACAAAATGGTTGCTGTCCTATGTACTTAGATTTAACTTCTAGAAAATGAAGATTGAAGATACTCCACACCAAGAAACCCATTATTTTGTCAAAAGAAAACTTCAAAGTTTAAAATTTGGTGCTCTGACAAAATTAAAATATTTTTAGTTTTGCTTTCTTTCTTTTACAATATTTTTCATCAATGCAAAGTCTTTTCAATAATGTATCAGTATTTCCATATTTTCATGGTTTCATTAAAGGTGTTAAAGATGTATTCCTGAAGATTATGATGGTATTGTGCTATATCTGGCCAGCTGCTTTGAAGAATCCACCAGTTGTTTTCGTGTTGCATGATCTAGTTGTTATGTTAACTTTTGTTTATTAGGTAATGGTGGAAATCACTGAAGGCTTAAACCACACTTCATAGCTCCTTGTAAAGTATCTCCTTTCTACAGCAATCACTGCTTTACTATGGTAGGCATTCATATCTTCTTTTCTGTGTTATTTCTATGACAGCCCTCATCTGTATCTAATACAAGTTGATCTTCAAAAGTTGAGTATGGTAATACAAGAGCAATGGCTGATTTTTTCTTCACTTTGATGATTATTTGTTTACAATCAGAATCAGTGCAAAATTTACATAACTTTTCAAGGTGACATAAAATAGTCAAAACGACAAGAAAACCCATGACAATAAAATCCAAGTAACAATAAATCAGAATCATATTAAAACGCTAAACATCCCAAGTGTCAAAATCGGAGAACAAAGTACTTAATGGTTGAGAACCTTTAACACCAACAGTGGGATTTCCAGAAGGTTAAGAGAACAATTAAATCATCATCCAAGACGATATCTGCCTATGCGTTCAAATATATATTGGAGAAGGAAAAGAATAACCACTGGTCAGCATGTTAAACAAA
The DNA here is from genome assembly GCA_011833715.1 of Carcinoscorpius rotundicauda. NCBI lineage: Eukaryota > Metazoa > Arthropoda > Merostomata > Xiphosura > Limulidae > Carcinoscorpius > Carcinoscorpius rotundicauda. The sequence goes on along the minus strand of CM022393.1, from coordinate 118,866,154 downwards.
ACCATGAACATTATTAAAACGAACCTTACGTTCATGAGCGAGAACATCAACAGTGACAACCTTACTTCAACATCACTATGGGAAGAGAGAACAGAACCTCTGAAATTAGTTCGAGATAAGATTCCCACCCTGCAAGCACGAGATGTTCAAAAACATCAAAAGGTTTGGGCATGAAAAATGATCTGACTTAGATGAAAAATAGGTCTCCTGCAAAACAACGACAGAGAGGCGAACTCAATCAAAAGAGAAAAGTAACACATTATTGCATTGCAAAAATAAGCAGCCTCTAGATGTTAAGGGTTAAACAGGAAAAGGCCATGAATAATGCAAAAATAGATATACATATTATAATCGTTGGTGTTTGGCTGTGACAAATGAGTAAAAAGTCGACAAAATGCGCTTCATGCAACTAAGAGCATTAGGCATAAATATGTCATTAGATAAATTGGAAGATATCAGGTTTTCAGATGACCCAGAAGAATGGACAACTGTTGAGAGTCACTATAAGTTGAAGGCATGAGAGGAGGCAGAGCAATTAGAAGGTAAGATGTCCAGCAGTGAATCTCAGGAGGGGGAGGAGAGATCAAACATTGGATGACTTGGAAACTCCACCAGAGAAGAAAAGGAAACAGGAATACATTCATGACAACTGGCCAGACAAAATAGTCCACAAGTGATTGGGAACCATATGTAGAAGGAAGAGGTTCGTCAGAAGTACTGTGAAGGCGAGAAAGGCCAGAAACAGATCACACAGAACCCAGAGAAGGTGACAAAAAGCGGAATAACCAATACGTCATTAGGAACATGGTATACATCACACATATCCTTAGCATGAGAGACAACGACAACAGGATCCTGCAGGAAGTTAAGCACAGAAACAACTTCAGGCAGAGACGATGGCAAAACATCAAGGACAGGGGTACGCATATTAACATGTCTACTTATCGGTAGGCATATTAACAATATGGTCACCGGGTTTTTCAGAGACTCCGAAAGAAATAATTGAGAACCAGACACTTTAATAGCATAGGAGAGGGCCTCTGAGGGCAAGATGTTATAACACAAAGCACATTCGTTGACTAAATGGCCAAAGCCCATGCACCTTTGGAATTAAACAGTATCGCAGGATTGGAATAGATGTCGCTCATGAACATATCGACAGAAAAGATAGTGCACACCAACAGAGTTTATCATTACTGCATAACTATCAATCTTCGGAAAATTTAGCACTGGGCTTTTCATATTGACCTTCATGCGACAATTACCCGTGAAAACACCTGTGGATGAAATAGATAGTACATGTGCTCGATCTTCAACAGTCGACCAAATGGGTAAGTGCAGCAGCTACAACGTCATTAGGTATCTCACTTGGAGCAGAACAAAATGTCATCGATTTTATATTCAGACAAGTAGATTCCTCACTGATGGAATGAATAATTGTTTGTGAAAAAGCAGCCACGTCCCAAGAACTTCTGAGAAAAAAAGCAGAGGAATACAACGTCGCAACATATCCTCCGGAAAAAAAGTGCCGAAGGTAGTCCACTACATCAAGGAGTCTATAATAGCCAATGTTAAAGAGTTTTAATCGACTACAAAACTGACTAACGCCAGGTAAGTGAAAAGGGCAGTAAAACAATGTACTTAAAGCAGGTCCAAATAAACAATAATTCGCGAAAAAGTAAGCCCAAAAAATGCAACAGTATTTAAGAAAAAAAAAAGTTCAAGAAGTTCATAAGTCTAATGCACCTGATCACCAAAATTCGCTCACACAGCTCCAGGCTCGCCTCACTAAAATCCTGAAACAAGAGAAGATCTTAATATAAGGTTTAGTACACAAGAACAAAGTAGTGTTAAGTAAATTCAGGCAACAATATCCATTTTATTTTTATATGCAAAAACGGCTCGTTTGGGTTGAGAAAATATTTTTGCATATAAAATTCTCAACAAGTGGGTTTCTCGACATCACTAATATCCATTTCACAAAGCTATCATTTAGCTGAATAATAAGGTTATGTGATAAAAATATTTCTATTTTAAGTGTTTTTTGAAATTTCTTACTTTTTTCGTAATTTCGTTGTAGATTACCTGTTTTGTTTGTTTGTTTTGTAATTTCGCACAAAGCTACTCGAGGGCTATCTGTGTTAGCCGTCCCTAATTTTGCAGTGACAGACTAGAGGGAAGGCAGCTAGTCATGACCACCCACCGCCAACTCTTGGGCTACTCTTTTACCAACGAATAGTGGGATTGACCGTCACATTATACACCCCCACGGCTGGGAGGGCGAGCATGTTTAGCGCGACGCGGGCGCGAACCCGCGAATTACGAGTGCACGCCTTAACGCGCTCGGCCATGCCAGGCCATTGTAGATTACCTATCATTGCATTGAAAATATTCGCTTTGTTAAAACTAATACATAGAGAGCTGTGTCATCTAGTGGACAAAATGTGAATTATAATAAGTAAAATATATATGCAAAAACGGCTGGTTTGGGTTGAGAAAATATTTTACATAGAAGAGTGAACAACGTTTCGACCTACTTTGGTCATCGTTGTTCGCTCTTCTATGTAAAATATTTTCTCAACCCCAAACCAGCCGTTTTTACGCATATATTTCTCTACAAGTGGGTTTTCTCGACATCACTGATTATAATCAGTAAAGAATATTTTTAATTCTAAAATATGAGCTGCCAACTTACTGAGTAGACAGTTGTTATTTATTTTTATATATAAAATAACTTTGATAATACGATAAAATAATGATTTTTTGTATTTTAAAACACCATATATTTTCGTTTTTCATTCATAAAAAATACTCTTTCCCAAGTTCTTATGATAATGGATAAAAAAAAAGTAGAAATATAATACACTCTAGCAAATGTTAAAGATGTAACGGTGAAAACATTTACACTGTATTTAATTTTGATCAACATTTGTTTTTTTAAAATGTGACGTTTTTGGCTTTTTCCACATAAACTGTATGTTGTTAGAAATCAATAATCACAATAATTTTTGTGTCATTTGAATAAATCGGAAAATAAAAATATAGCTTTAATTTATTAATTTTGAATTTACAAGACATAAGACTGCTTTTATCATACATAATTTTCTGTTATCTTTTGGAAAAATAACCGAAATACTGCTTTTCTTCTTACTTCATCAACAAGTGGAAACAGGAAGAATGTGAAAGAAAAACTGACATTATTCCAGGACAAGCCAGCACTATCTAACATCCTGTTAACGACTATTCACCAAGCCTATACATTGCACTATTATTATTAATCTCAGAGAACAGGCAACATTCATAAATATTCTTATGTATAATTATTTGTTGGTAGGATTAAACTTCGTTTCCCGTCACACTAAATTAATATGTATATTGTAAATTATGGATATACTTATATAACCATACAAATTAATTCCTTACTATTATTTTTTTCCAGATAAATTACCCAACTATCAAAGTAAGAGTCATGTAGGTAAGTCTATCATCCAGTTTACTTCTTTCCAACGAGATATGATTATTTTTATATATTACAGTTATCGTTATTAGCTTGATATTAATACATACTGACATATCCTTTTTACTACAGTTTAGATTTCTGTGTTTCTAAGGCATTATTTCCCGTTTTCTAAGTGATTTCGCGTTTTACTTAGTTTTGTTTTTGTCACTTTTTATTACGATGCTACTTGCAATTTCTTTCTATTCATATCAAATTACACATTTATTTCGGTTTTTGGAGACCCTCTTAGAGTTTAGGGCTTCTGTGAGTGCTACATATTGTATTGCCATTTTTGATGTCCCTTGGCGTCTTTCTCATAGTTTTGGTTTGTTCGAGCTTTCTCTGTGTTGGTATTTGGATAATTATGCGGAATACCTTGGAGGGTCAAGTGCACTAGACCTTTTCCTCCATCCCGTACTTTGATGGCGTCTGTAGTTATAGTGTAGTATTTGGTATAACTTTGGGCCAGAGTATGACACTGTACTCAGGTCCGTTTCAGGGCAATGTCCATGTGTAGTCGTGAAAACTTTTTTTCCTTATTTTTTATTATTATTATGTTTTCATTTCTTTTTTTTCTTTCTTTATCCATATATATGAAATACTATTACTAATAATAAGAAAAATAATGATAATATTAAAACTAGTGTTAAGTGTATAGTGCGAGTTGGCCAGCTTGTTTCATATTTCTTAAATATATATTAAAAAAAGAAGGACTATTTAGGACTACTTTTATCATCTACGTAGTATCTGTCGAGATCACACATTAAGTTATTTTTTGCCAATTATTTTTAAAATACTTTAGTGAATTATGCAAGAGTCTTTAAGATATTGTTCTATGTTCGCATATTTATGCATGAATGTGGATGAAGTGCAACGTGGAACTTTATAGGTTAAAGTTAAAACTGAATTTTGTATTTTTTGTAGTTTCTGTAATTGTTTGGGTGATATGTTTATCCAGGCAGGAGATGTGTATTCTATTATGGATCTGATGTATGTTTTGTAGATTTTTGTTAGATTGTCAGATGATGTTCCTTGGTTTTTACCTGAAAGGCTTCTTGCATAATTTGCTCTTTTCCAGATTCGAATCAGGAAATTGTTTGTATGCTGTATCGACGTTAATTTTATGTCCTAAGTTGAACGTAGAAATTTTGCAGAAGTAGCAGTCAGTAAAAGTGATCCATTCATGTATAGCTTGGGTGGATCTTTTTTTTTTAGTTTAGTTAATCTGCTGAATAATATTATTTGGGTTTTCGGAATATCGATTTATATTTCTGGCACCATTTTTCTATATTATTTACGACTAGTTGGACGTTTTTTCTGCTATTGAAGGAGTGGGGACACTTTTTTAGACCGCTAAATCGTCAGCAAATTGTGATGCAAAACCTAAGTTTAGCTCCGACAGTGGTATATTACTCACATACATGATAAATAATATTGGGCTAACTACCCATCCCTGCGGAACTCCTGCCTCGGGTGAAAAGGACCCTGAGTGGGCCCCATTCACATCAACTTTGCACGTTCTGTTTTCCAGAAAGTTGGATAGCCAGCGAATAATTCCCTGAGATAAAGCTATTTCATTTAATCAATGACGTAATCCATTATGCCACACTGTGTCAAATGCTTTCTCAATGTCGAGAAAGCAAGCTACCGTACATTCATTTTTATTGAAGCTGTCTGTAATTGATTCTGTTAGTCTAATTAGGTGGTCTGTAGTTTGTATTTTCTAAATCCGTTTTGAAATTCGGATTATTTTAAATTTACTTCTAAGAAAAAAGATAGACGATTACTAATGATTCTTTCTAAAATTTTGCCGATACAACTGGTTAGGCTAATTGGGCGGTAATTGTTTGGTTTATTCGCTGACTTTCCTTCTTTCTGGAACATTAATATTATTGCTTCCTTACAAGAAACAGGGAGGTATCCAGCTGATAATGATAGGTTAAATAAAGCTGTTAGATGCTCATATAATTTCCAAGTGTCGTGTTTTAGGAGGATCCCTTGGATACCATCTTTTCCAGAAGCTTTGTTTTTTTTTGTGTTTTTGATTGTTTGTTGGCTTTTTTGTTTTTAAATTTCGCGCAAAGCTAGAAGCTATCTGCGATAGCGGCCCATAATTTAGCAGTGTAAGATTAGAGGGAAGGCAGCTAATCATCACCACCCACCGCCAACATTTACTAACGAATAATGGGACTGACCTTTACATTATAACGCCCTCAGTGCTGAAAGGGCGAGCATGTTTGGTGCGACGGGGATTCGGTTACAAGCCAAGCTCCCCAACCACCTGCCCATGTCGGGCCATTACTTTTTGTTTAAAGGTACTATTTGCAGTTTCTTTCTCTTCGTATCAAATTACACATTTACTTTGGTTTTTGAAAACCTTGCTAAAGTTTTACGTTTTTGTGGTTGCACGTATTTTTTTTGCCGTTTTCGATTTAACTTGGTGTCTTTCTTATAGATCTGTTCTTTTCTCTCTCTTACTTTTTGTTATGTGGTATTATTTGCATTTTCTTTCTCTTCGTAACGAATTACATGTTTTCTGCGGTTTTAGGAGATCTTTCTAAAGTTTTAAGTTTTTGTGGTTGTCACATGGTTTTGCTGTTTTTGACGTATTTGGCGATTATCTTAGTTTCTGAATTTCATTTGTTGTTTTTGTTTTATGGTGTTATTAGCACTTTCTTTCCCTTCATATCGAATTACCTGTTTCTTTTGGTGTAGGTTTTTCTGGTAAAAGTGTAACCCAAGAGTTGGCGATGGGTGGTGATCCCTCTAGTCTTACACTGCTAAATTAGTAACAGCTAACGCAGACAGGCCTCGAGTAGCTTTTCGCGAAATTCAAAAGAAATAAATAAACTTTTTGTTTTAGGTACTATTTTCATTTACTTTTTCTTAGTATGAAATTACACGTTTTCTTCGACTTTTGGGACCTTCCTAAATTTTTGTACCCCCCAGTGGCTCAGCGGTATGTCTGCGGACTTACACGTTAAAATCCGGGTTTCGATACCCGTGGTGGGCAGAGCACAGATAGCCCATTGTGCAGCTTTGTGCTTAATTCTAAACAACAAACTAAATTTTTGTGTTTTTTTCTTCTTTCTTAGACTTTTTGTTTTAGTGTTATTTGGATTTTCTTTCTTTTCGTATCGAATTACGTGTTTTCTTGAAGTTTTGGAAATCTTCATAAATGTTAGGTTTTTGTGAATTTTAGGCATTGTTTTGCCGTTTTCAATGTGATTTGGAATTTTTAGTGTTTTCTCTCTGATAGTTTTTATTTTACTGTGCTTCTCGCTTTTTTTTTTCTCTTTGTATCAAATTTCTCCAAGTTTCTGAGACCTTCCTGAAGTTTTATGTTTTGGTGGCTGTTAAGCATTTTTTTCCCCTTTATTACACGATTTGGCGTCTTTCATAGTTTTGCTTATGTCTCTTTGTTATATTTTTTACAACGCTATTTGTATTTTATTTCCCTTCATATCGAATTAGGCATTTTCTTCAGTTTTTGAAGACCTTCCTAAAATTTGATATTTATGTTGTTGTTATGCATTAATTTGCCATTTTTGATATAATTTAGCGTCTTTTTTGTAGTTCTGTTTTTTTTCTTTGTTACTTTTTTATTTCAATTATTATTACAATTTTCTTTCTCTTCGTATCGAATTACATGTTTTCTTCAGGTTTTGGAGACCTTTCTAAAGTTTTAGGTTTAGAAAGTTTTTAGGAATTATTTTCACGTTTTTGATGTGATTTGGCAGTTTTTATTTTTCTCTGCTACTTTGTTTTATGTTGCTAATTGCGTTTTCTTTCTCTTTCTATTAATATGCGTGTATTCTTTGATGTAGGGAGACCTTTTTAAAGTTTTTTTTGCAGTTATTTCAGATTGTATTCCCGCTTTTTACATAATTTGGAGTTTTTTTTGTTCCGCAGTTACTTGCATTTTCTTTTTCTTCATATCGAAATACACCTTTTCTTCGTTTTTTGGACACCTTTAAATTTTAGGTATTTTGTGATTATCACGTATTGTTTTGCCATTTTAGATGTGATTTTGCTATTCTTAGTTTTTCTCTCTTTTATTTTTCATTCTATAGATTATTCTACCGTTTTCTACGTAATCTGGCATCTTTCTCAGTTTGGCTTTTTTCTCCTCTTACTTTTTGTCGCATGGTATTGTTTGCATCTTCTTTCACTTCTTATCGAATTAAACGTTATCTACGGTTTTTGAAGACCTTCCTTATGTTTTAAGTTTTTACAGTTGTTAGGCTTTGATTTACTGTTTGGTTTACATTATTATTAGCATTTTTTTCTATTCGTAACGAATTGCACGTTTTTGATGTTCTTAAAGACCTCGTAAAATTTTAGGTCTTTGTGGTTTTTACGCATTGTTGTGAAATTTCTGATGTGATTTAGAAGTTTTATTTTTATCTCTCTGATACCTTTTGGTTAATGGTGTTGCATGTTCTTTTTCTTCATATCGAGTTACGTGTCGTCATCGTTTATAGGAGACGTTTAAAAAGTCTTTTTGGTGTTGTTTGTTGTTTTTAGGTATTTATTTCTCGCTATGGACGTCGATTTGTCGGTCTTTCTTAAGGTTTTGGTTCTTTGTTTCTGATAGTTTATATTATAAAGTTCTATTTGCATTTCTTTCTCTTTCTATCAAATTGCGCTTTTTTTCGGTTTCTGGAGACTTTCCTAAAATTTGAGTGTTTTGTGGATATTTTTTGCATTGTCCTCCCGTTCTATACATAATTTTGCATCTTTCTTAACTCTGATTTTTTTTCTCCCTTACTTTTTGTTGTATGGAATCTCCTTTCTCTTCTTATCGAATTAGTCGTTTTCTTAGGGTTTTTTTTTAGACATATCTAATGTTTTAAGTTCTTCTGGTTGATAGGAATTGATCCGCCATTTTTGATTTGGCATCTTCCTAAAAATTTTGGATTTTTCTCTTTGTTACATTTTGGTTTACAGTATTATTTACATTTTATTTCTCTTCGTATCGAGTTACGAGTTTTCTTTGGATTTTAGAGGCCATCCTAAAGTTTTTAGTTTTTGTGGTTGTTTTGAACTGATTTGCCGTTTTCGATGCGATTTAGCATATTTTTTATGGTTTTGGATTTTTCTCTCTGTTAGTTTTTGGCTTATAGTGTTATTTGCAATTTAATATTCTTCGTGTTGAATTCCGCATTTTCTTCATTTTAAGGAAACCTTTCAGAAGTGTCTGTTGTTATTAGGTATTGTTTTTACGGATATTGACGTTACTTGTTGGTCTTTCTTATAGTTTTCGTATTTTCTGTCTCTTACTTTATGTTTTAAATATCTATTTGCATTTTCCTTATCTTCATATCAAATTATGCAATTTTCTTCGATTCTTCGAAAACTAATTAAAATTTTAGGTTTTTCTGTTTTTACGCATTGTTTTACTGTTTTAAATGTGATTCCTTATTGTTTTCTTCTTTTCTTTCTGTTACTTTTGGTGTTATTGCGTTATTTCCATTTTTTTGCTTTTCTATCACGTTATGTGTTTTCTTTATGTTTTGGAAACCTTTCTAAAGTTACAGGTTTTGATGTCATGCCAAACTGTTTGAGCTTTTTCGATGTAATTTCGTGTTTATCTTAGTTTCGATTTTTATGTTTGTTACTTTTTCTTTTTTGGTATTATTTGCATTTTATTTTCATTTATACTAAATTACACATTTTCTTTAATTTTTTAAGACCTTCCTAACGTTTCAGGTTTTTGTTCTAGTTACGTATTGTATTATCGTTTTCGAGGTGATTTAGCGTCTTTCTCACTTTTTCGGTGTTATTTGTCTTTCCTTTCTCATCGTATCCATTACGCATTATTTTTGGATTTTGGAGTTTTTCTAAAGTGTTAATTTTTTGATTTGTCATTTTCGATGTGATTTGGCATCTTCCTTATTATAGTTCTTAAGTTTTCTCTGTTACTTTTGAGTTTACAGTGCTATTTCAATTTTTTTCTTTTCATATTGAATTACATAAGTTCTTCCGTTTTCGATGTTTTCATAAAGTTTAAGGTTTTTTGATAATTACGCACTGATTTGCTGTTTTCGACGTGAATTTTTATCTTTTTCATAAATTTATTTTTTCTCTGTTAGTCATTATTTTATTGTGCTCTTTGTATCGAATTATACGTTTTCTTCAATTTTTGGAGACCCTTATACTGATTTAGGTTTTTGTGGTTCTTATGTGTTGTTTTACTACTTTCTACGTAATTATGGTTGTTTGTTTCTTTTACTTTTTAGTTTACATTATTATTAGCATTTTCCTTTCCTTCATATCGAATTTCACGTTTTCTTCAGATTTTGGAAATCTTTCTCTCCTAAAGTTAGAGGTTTCTGTGGTTCTTAGGCATTGTTTTCACGATTGCTATGTGATTTGACAATCTTTAATGTTTTTCTCTCTGTTACAATTTTATGGTGCTACTTGCAGTTTCTTTCTCTTCCTGTTGAAATACATGTATTATTTGGTTTAAGGAGACCTTTGAAAAATTCTTATTGTTGTTAGGTGTTGTTTTCTCGTATTAGACGTTATTTGGTAGTCTTTCTTATAATTTTGGTGCTTTGTATCTGTTACTCTATGTTTTAAGGTCATATTTGCATTTTCTCTCTTTTTTGTATAGAATTACGTGTTTTCTTCGGTGTTTGGAAACCTTCCTAAAGTTTTAGGCTTTAGTGGTTGTTATGTATTAAATTGCCATTTTGAGTGTCAATTGGTATCTTTTTTAATATTTTTGGATTTTTCTTTCTCTTACTTTCTGGTTTACATTATTATTTGTATTTTCTTTCCTTTGTGTCAAATTACATGTTCACTTCAATGTTTGGAGACATTCTTAAATGTCCCCCGCGGAAAGAGACGTAAGTCTTTGGATTTACAAGGATAAAATCATGGGTTTTATTCCTCTCTGTGAACACAGAAAATAGCTCAATGTGTCTTTGCTCTAAGGAAGACACTGTTTTTGTTTGTTTGCTTGCTTTGGAATTTCGCACAAAGCTATCGAGGGCTATCTGTGCTAGCCGTCCCTAATTTAGTAGTGTAAGACTAGAGGGAAGGCAGCTAATCATACCACCCACCGCCAACTCTTGGGCTATTCTTTTACCAACGAATAGTGGAATTGACTGTCACATTATAACGCCTAAATGGCTGGAAGGGCGAACATGTTTGGCGCGACTCGGGCGCTAACCCGCTTGGCCATGCTGGGCTCAGGAAAACACACACAGGCATCTTCTTACTGTTTTAGGCTTTTCCATTGTTTTCCCGCTTTCTACATAATTTGAATATTTTATTTGTTTTGTTATTATATTTCCTCTTCATTTTTTACGGTGCCATTTGTAATTTCATGTTAAATTACGAGTTTTCTTCACTTTTTATAAGAAGCTCAAAAACGTTTTATTATATTTTTGTGTTTATTAGGCAATTTTTGGCGTTTTCGACATGATTTAGCATCTCTCTTATAACTTTGATTTTTCTTTCTGTTACTTTATATTTTACGGTGCTATTGGCATTATCCTTCTCTTAGTGTGAAATTAGGCATTTTCTTTAGATTTTTACTGTGTTATTCCATTTTTTTTCCACTTCCACCAACATATGTGTTTTCCTAGTGTTTTGGAAACCTTTCTACAGTTTTAGGTTTTTGTTGTTATGTCAAATTGTTTGAGCGTTTTTGATGTAATTTAGCAACTATCTTAATTTTGGTTTTTCATCCTTTTAAATCTTTCTTTTATGGTGTGTCCCCCAGTGGCTCAGCGGTATGTCTGCGGACTTACACGCTAAAATCCGTGTTTCGATACTTGGGCAAAGCACAGATAGCCCATTGTGTAGCTTTGTGCTTAATTCAAAAAACAAAAAAAACAAACTTTTATGATGTTATTTGCATTTTATTTCTTTTTGTATTGAATAAGTTTTAGGATTTTTATTCTTGTAAAACATTAATTTGCCGTTTTCAACATCTTTTTTACTTTTAATGTTACGGTGTTATTTGCATTTTCTTTCTCTTCTCTCCATTTACGCGTTTTATTTGAATTTATTTATTCCTATTAGGTGTTGTTTTCTCATTTTTGCTGTTATTTGTTTATCTTTCTAATAGTTTTCGTATTTTCTGTCGATTATTTTATGTTTCAAGGAATTATTTGCATTTTCTTTTCCTTCACATCGAATTACGGATTTTCTTCAGTTTGGTTTCTTTGTTATTTTTTAAACATCGCGCAAAGCTAGACGAGAGCAAAATGCGCTAGTCGTTCCTAATTGAGCAGCGTAAGACTAGAGGGAAGACATCTAAGTAGTCATCACCACCCACCGTCAACTCTTGGGTTACTCTTTTACCAACGAATAGTGGGATTGACCTCACATATAACATCCCCACGGCTGAAAGGGTGAGCTTGTTTGGTATCATGAGGATACGACCCTCAGATTACGAGTTGAACACCTTAATCCACCTGGCCATACCTTGTTTTATCGTTTCTAACGCGACTTGGCGTCTTTTTTTTCTTCTATTTGTTGCTTTTTGTTTTTTATGTTATTTACACCTTTTCCCTTTTTGTCAAATTATGTGTTTTCTTCATTTTGTGGAAACTTTTCTACAGTTTTAGGTTTCTGTTGTATCAAACTGTTTGAGCGTTTTGGATGTAATTTGTGTGTATCTTAATATTTCAGTTTCATCTTCGTTACTCTTTCTTTTACTATGTCATTTACATTTTCTGTCCCTTCATATTGAATTTTGCATTTTTTCAATTTTTAAGACTTTCCTAATTTTTACGTTTTTGTTCTTCTAACACATTGTATGACGCAATTTTGTGTCTTTTTAACTTTATGTTTGATATTGTTATTTACATTTCCATTTCCTTGGTATGAAATTTCGCATTTTCTACGTTTTTTATAGACGTTAATAAATTTTAGGTTTTTGTGGCTTTTATCTATTGTTTTACAATTTATACGTGATTTGGTTTTACTTCATTTTTTGTCTCTCTACTTATTTTTTAAGCTCCTTTTTGCCTATTCTTTAGGAAACCTTTCAATAGTTTTAGATTTATCAGGTTTTTTTGCACTGTTTTCTTTTTTTATACGTGATTTTGCGTCTTAATTTTTTGTCTCTCTGTTAATTTTTAAAGTGCTATTGCATTTTCTTTCTTTTCATATAGAATTATGCGTTTTCCTAAAGTTTTTGTTTTTCTGTTACTTTTTATGATCCTAGTTGCTATTTTTGCCCCTTCATATAGAATTATGCATTTTCTTCTGTTTTTGGAAACTTTTCTGCAGTTTTAGATCTTTGTGGTTGTTATACATTGTTTATGATATGATGTAGCGTCTTTCTAATAATTGTATTTCTTTTCTTTGTAACTTTTCGGTTGAAGATGTTATTTTAATTTTCTTTATCTTGATATCGAATTATGCGTTTATAGGTAATAGGAAACATTCCTATCGTTTCAGGTTTTTACACATTGATTTTCCTTTTTCCATATTTTTGGTGTCTTTCTTATCGTTTTGGTTTGTTTTTCTTTGCTTCTTTTCTATAGCGTTATTTGCACTTTCTCTTCATATGGAATTATGCGTTTTCTTCGATTCTTCCAAACATTATAAACATTTTAGGTTTTTCTGGTTGTTATGCATTGTTTTACCGTTTTGGACATGATTTTGTGTCTTTCTTATTATTTTGTTTTTTCTTTGCTGCTGTTTTGCTTTATCGTACTTTTTCTATTTTCTTTCTTCTTCTATCAAATTTTCTTCATGCTACAGAAACCTTGATACAGTTTTAGGTTTATGCTGCTGCGTCATTTTTTGCGTTTTAGATGTTATTTGGCTTCTATCTTAGTTTTGGGTTTTCTTCTTTGTAACTCATTTTTAGGGTGTTATTTGCATCTTCTTACCCTCATGTTGAATTACGTCTTTTTCCGTTTCTGTTAACCTGCCTGAAGTTTTACGTTTTTGTTTTTGCTAGATATTGTATTGCCGTCTCCGATGTTATTTGGTGTTTTTAGTTTTTCTTTCTGTTAATTTTTGTTTCACGGTACTGTTTGCGTTGTCTTTCTCTGTGCATGAAAGTATCCGTTTTATTTCGTTTTTTAATACCTTTTTAAAGTTTAAGTTTTGAGGGTTGTTTCACATTTTTCGTCGTTTTCGACGTGATTATACGTATTTCTTATAGTTTTGTTGTTTTCTTTCTGTTATTTTATATTTTATAGTGGTATTTACATTTAATTTCTCTTGGCATGAAATTCTGCATTTTCAACGGTTTTATAGACTTAATAAATTTTAGGTTTTTGTCTTTTTTACTCACTGTTTTTCCCTTTTATATATAACATATTGTCTTTTTAATTTTTTGTCACTCTGTTAAGTTTTTAAGGTGCTATTTGCATTTTCTTTCTTTTCATACAGAATCAAGCGTTTTCCTAAATTTTTTGTTTCTCTGTTACTTTTTATGGAGCTATTTGCTAGTTTTGCCCCTTCATATCGAATTACTCATTTTCTTCAGTTTTTGGAAATCTTCTTACAGTTTTAAGTTTTCATGATTGTTATAAATTGTTTTGGACATGATGGGCGTCTTTCTAATATTTTTTATGTTTCCTTTTGTTTGAAGTGTTACTTTAATTTTTCTTTATCTTGGTACCGAATTATGCATTTTTGGTCTCAATTGTTTTCGTTAAATTATCAATTTTTATCAAGATAGGAATAGAAATGTTTTAAAAATATAATTAAGAGTAGAATATTAAACAGTGTTAACTTTTTCAAAAGACGTTAGATTGAGACATTATAACATTATCAAATAAATCTCAATATTAAAAACGAAAAAACAAACTTTCGCAAAGCCAAATTAGTAGCAATTAAAAGGTTAGAGTGCAATTGGTAAGAAGATGTCACGATCTCTTAGATGTAACTTTTTTGGTTGAATTATCTTATTTTTAAAGCTTTTCTTTGAATAACATATCTTAAAAAATAGTATAATCGAATCTAGCTTAACTTTTATAACATAATATAAAAGAGTTAATTTTCGAAATATTAATGAAAAGATATTCCTTTCAGCATCGTACCGCAGGGTCATCTTCGTAATAAGATACCTAATAAGAGATCTTTTTAACATTATTGAGAAAATCTAACGATATATTTTTCGTATTTTGGTAAAATATCAACATTTTGAAACATAGACAAAATGTTTTTAAAACACAATTAGAAGCAAAATATCAGATAGCCTTTACTCTTTTGAAATCAATTATGAGATATTATAACATCAACTAAAAAGTTATGTTTCTTCAAAGGTAAAAAGAAAAAAACTTTCTCCAAACCAAAGTAGATAGAATTGAAAAATTGGAGCGCATTTGGTAAGAAGACGTCATGAACTCTTATATTTAAAGATTGTGGTTGAATTATTTTATTCTTAAAGTTCTTATTTTGTACAATATATCTTGAAAGCTATATTAAAATGGAAACTACCCGAAATTAACATAGTATGGAGTAAGTATCGGAACTTTAATGAAAAGATATATCAGTTCTTAAAGCCGTTCACCAAGAGCTTGGTTCTATTAAAATATCATTAAAAAGAATTTTTTCAAAATATTTGAGAAAGTTAAAATTATAGTATTAATTGTTTTTCTTGAATTTAATTTCTGAAAAATAGATATATAGTGTATTTTAAGACAAAATTAAGAGCGAAATATCGGATAGTATTCATTTCCAAAGAAACTCAAGATTTAGACATTGTAAAATTAACGAAAAACATCATGTTACATCAATATCAAAAAAGCAAGAACATTTGCTACTCCAGAAAACTAATAACTTAAAGGTTGGAGTACATTTGGCAACAAGTCGTTATGGTCTCTTAGACTTTGTGGTTTTTGTTGAATTATATTATTTTTGCAAATATACTTTATAACAGTTTGATTTTATATAAAATAACTTGTCTAATCAACATTTTTGGTCGTTATTCCTGCACAAAAATGCACTATTTATGGACATTTGCCATTCATGTGAAAAATGATTAAAAGAAATGTAATTAAGTTTGACAAAAATATAATACAGTCTTTGCATTTTTAATAAATTTCAGTAAGTTTAGAACTTTAAAGCGAAAGTAAATGTTATTTATTCCTGTTACTTTCAGAAACTATTTAAATAAAGTGTAATATTTGCATATTGTGGTATGAGGTGATCTTTCAGGTAAATGAATTTTCTTCTAATAATTAATTGTGGAAAAGTGTATAATAATTATATTGGTTTGGAGCAATGTAAGTTAACACGTGTGAAAATGAAATAAAAAACCCATTGAAACGCGTATATAGAGGTTTTGTGTGAACCTATTAGTGTCACTTGACCACAACGAGGTTTGTAAACATACCGCCATATTGGGTGGCAAGTGTCCCGCATGACTGAAAGAGTTAACAACTGCTGTATTCAGTACTATTCACATGTAAATGGCTGCTGCTGGCTTTATATCACTTGTAGCAGACCTGACAGGTGCTGAAAAGGCCAGGTATGAGGAAAAAGTGAAGGAACTTGGTGTAGGAGACCCGTACATGCTCCCACCACGTGTATTTATGCCAGTAATATCGAGCCAAGACAACGCTGCTCAGAGTCAAACTGTTGCCGGAGTAGATCTGCCAAATATTACATATGTTGAAATTTATATATATTTGATAAACAGGACTTCCACCTATACAAATGAAAGTCTAAAAGGTTACAAAAGCCTTGATGCATACAAGTACTTTGTGGCAGAATTTGCACAGAATGTCCAGATAACCAGGTCAACGTCGGATAATGTCATCATTAAAGCAAAGGTTTGTACAGCATGTTATATTACAAAAATGTATCGTGTACTCTGTATGATAGATTTAACTACATTTTAGACGAAGACTAGATAATGAAGTAAAGTAGGGCCCACATTTTAATAAATCATTCAATATTATTGTACTACATGTGTACTGACTGTTGTCAAAGCTCTAGCTTGAGAGCACTTCTATACATGTTTGTATAATGATATTAAGACACCTAATTGTCTAGGCTGTTTCAAAACTTAATTTTTGATTTATGATTAATTTTTGGTACGGTATCAATATATAGATAATAAATAGTACAAGTAGACATAGACCGTTAAAGCTGGTTAATAGCCATGTTAGATTTCTGTAAAAAATAATTTAATATTTAACTGTTTTATTATTTTTTATATTATTTTATCATTTGAGTGACACATGTATTCCAACCTGATACCCAGTTCTCTTTAAAAGCTTATATATACACAACTTAATATTTTCTTTGTTATTTTACAGGTGTGACACTCTCAGCGGTTAAATGAACCACCACTAAAGCCATGGGTTGCTAGCTGTATGAAAGGAGAGATAATATATTCCCACTGCACCTGCAAGGCTGGACTAGGTAAAGTCTGCTCTCACGTAGCAGCAACTTTGTTCTACATGGAAGCTGCCGTAAAGATACATCACAGCACAGTTTGCACATCAATGCCTTGTGAGTAGATTGTGCCATCCAGAGGAAAGGGACACTTAAAGCAGGTCACAGACATGGACTTCACAAGTGTCACAACCAAAAAAAAAAAAAACCTAACCGAGCAGTCCACAACAGCACCAACATGCCCCCCAATGACTGTGGAAGAAGTAAAGGCATGCTACCTTGCAATTCAGAACACTGGAGTGAAGTCTGGCTTCCTCTCATTGACTAAGGACTATGCAAGACACTAGGTGCCTGCTGCAATATTGCCATTGCCACAACCATTGACACTGCTGCGCAGACATAATCCAATATCAGTGGAAGAGCTAAACCAGGTGTATGATGATATTTTTACTTCACTGACGATTAGTGTTGAGGAAGCAACAGCTCTTGAGAAGCTGACCAGACAACAATGGAAAAGTAGGATATGGTACCATCATCGTGCTGGTAGAATAACAGCCTTAAAATTCAAAGCTGCTTGTCGTACCAGTGTCGTCAACTCTTCTGAGTCACTTTTGAAACAAATCTGTTACCCCCACGCTACCAAATGTTCAACCAAGGTGTCCAGTTTTTCTATTGACAGCTGCAATCCATCGTCTTCTTTGGTCAGGATCTTTAGGAAATCTGTAGTATGACACATTTTCCACCTGTCCATGTCGATTTGAACAGTTAAATACCCAACACGAGTGTACCATCGCGCACTTTTGACTATGAATTACCTTTGTGTTGGAATATAAACACACCGAGCGTGCCACCCATCATGGAGGTCAGCAGCAACTAGGTCAAGAGTGACGTCACACGAAAAACTTCTATTGGAACAAAGTTTCTTGCATACATACCAATGTATTTTTAACAAAGATGGTTCCGGAATGTCTATTCTTTACTGCAATACATCACTTTGTCAAATCTGTGCTCTCTCCAAATAAAGTTTACAAAAATAAAATATAGAAATATTTTAATCACATTACAACAGTTTTAATTTGTGTTCAGCGTCAAACCCAGTTTTGATGGAGAAGTAAAAATGTTTCTCACTGTTGCATCAATTTTTTGCAATTAATTAGACTTAATACAAACGCACAGAAAAACACATTTTACGCTCGTTAAGTTTCTGGTTAAGTTAATTAAAAGAGTAAACCAAGAGCTGGCGGTTGGTGTGATGACTAGCTGCTTTCTGTCTAGTCTTACACTGCTAAATTAGGGACGGCTAGCGCAGATAGCCCTCGAGTAATTTTGCGCAAAATTTAAAACAAAGGAACCAGTTTTATAAACGTACAATCGTGAGAACCAGCGGCTTTCAGGTTTTCGCTGATACCAGATTTTGTGGTTCAAGTAATAATAAAAAAAATGTCTTAATGCTATTCTTACCAAAGAACGTTTGGTTTTAAGATATTTATTCACTGTCGACTCCTCTTGATGTATTCATGTCTCCAACCCTTGATCTTATTATTCACTTTGAATTTTGGACTTTTTCTCATTTCAGTAAAGGGGTTGAGATTTTAAACTTTTTTCTAAACTTTTTTTAAAGTGAGATGAAATTCAAGCAACGTATAATTTTTCTTCCCGACTTTATAGTTCATGCAATATGCAGTTCAAAAACGTTATAATGTTTGACACGCATCAAAATAATAAAATGTTTGTAAAAATGCCTAATAATGAGTTTTCTAAATGAAGCTATTAAATAAAAAAACTTTCGAAAGAGATCGCAAAAGTGGTTTACAATTGAAACAAGGTTTTCAAACTTTCTTCGAAATGTGAATTGTGTAAGAAAGTTTCCATAGATTGGCGAATTTTGGTTATTATAACAACAATATCTATCTGAAAGCTTTCCAAGTTTTAGCACATAGCAAGTCACGCAGGCGTTTAAAATTAAAATTCTACAAAGATGTATTTATTGAAGCAAAATTTGATTTTTATTTAAAGCTTTAATGTATTTATGCCTCTAGCCAAAGAAAAAAATATTAAAAAATTATAGATTTTTGAGAAATAAAACTAATAATATCTTTTCAGCGCTATTTTCGATGATGACAATATAAAAAAACAAACAATAATAGCCTTTCAGAAATGAACCAATCAACTGAATTCCAATATTCCTCCCTTCTTCAACATCATGAAAAATTTTCACAAAGCAATTTATATGTTGCAACTAACATCAAAGTATACGGGTATTTCACAATTACGTTTCTGTGTGTCGAACCATTTTTTGCTTATCTGTTACAAGGTACAATAAATATTGGATTGCTTCTTGTGCTTTAGTGACTGTCAAACACGTTTTCTGCTCATTTTACAACATAAGGAAAAGCTTTAACATTCCAAACGCAGTAAGCATTTCTTACAAGCTGCCTAGGGTAACTTAAAGAAAATTCTATATTTATACTTGACCTTGATATGACACACCACGTAATTTGAAACGTATTGTTGGTCCTAAGTGTAAAATAAGTTTATTGGATTGAAGAATGTATACCTTGGAAAACATTGTAATATAATAAGTTGATATAACAATATGAGTAGTTTTTTATGATCAGAAGTTTTTATTATATCGACTGAGTTTAACATTTCTTTAATTCTTTATCTTTATTTGTCCCCAAGCAATTCTTTGTCAGTTTTGGGAATCGGCGTCAAAGAAACTGATGGGTCCCATCTCTAGTAAGAAAATCATCTCTGCATGTAACGAAACTATCCTACATATGATTAAAGCTATAATGATTAGAGATACATGATTTTTATTTTATTTTAAAGGGAGAATGAGCAAAAGTCCACTTCCTTTAAATACGTGTTGTTGCTTTTTGCAATGTATCGAAAGGTACAGGTGTGAGCAGTTTTCTTCAATGCAGTCAGGTTGTCAAGAAGGAGAGATAAGAGTAAATAATACTCAGAATTCGTCCCTCTCTTCTACTTATACTAAGAAATGCGTTTGGTGTTATTAGAAATTTAGAAAGTTGTTAAAAGGATAATGGCGGGTTTCTTTATTTCAATACCCAAATAGTACGACTGTATGTCTACGTACTTATACTTCTAGAAACAGGTTTTGACCCCCGTAGTGGACAGAACACCGATGGCCTTTTGTGTAACTTTGTGCTCAACAACCAACAAAAATCTTTATTTCATGAGCTACCTTATTCAGATGTTCTTTCAAAATCACTATAAAAGTTATAATCGAAGGAATCTTCTAGATCAAAACGACTATATTTGTTTATAGTGAAAATAAATGAAACTTAACGATCAATAAGATGATAATTTAATTAATTATGATTTTTGTTTACACTTAACATCACTCAGAGTTATTGATGGGAACATAAAACAAAACACAATATCAACGAAAATAAAGCAAGATTTTGTGTTCTTGTGCAGGTTTCACAGACTCCTGGATTAAAATATATCAAGTCATTCCTTAAGTACGTAATGTCCAATTTTAGGTTTTGAAAAAAAGAAAGGATTTCAAACGCTTTTAATGTTATTTGAGCAACAATGTACGTGTCATTATTATTAATTATTTCCTGCTAACGATTCACAAGCTTCTGAATGCCACTTCTATAAAATTATTGGGGTTTGAAGAAAAGAACGCTGGGAAGGTAGTTTGATATCTTCATATGTTCCAAGCTCTTTTCCAGCAAGATACTTTTGAATAGATGATAATCAGACGGGACAAGGTGTGGAGAATAAGGAGGATGTAGAAGTTTTCCCAGTCTAGCTCTTCAATCTTTGTAGATGTGATCCTTGCTGTATTATCCTGGTGTAACACAATATTTTTACGACTGATGAAAGCAGGCCTCTTTTCTTTCTGTGCAACATCCAAGTGCTCTAACTGTTTACAATAAAGGTATGATGTAATCGTTACATTGAATAAAGTGGATCACACCACCAATATCCCACAAGACTTTCCTAGGGTTGAGATACATTTTGGGCTATGCTTTAGCCATTTTATCTGCACTAAGCTATTGTCTGCGGCGCATAATATTTTTATAAAATATTCATTTTTCATCTCTAGTCACTAACCTGTTCAAAAAAGGTGAGTTACTTTCATTAGAGTGCGAATAAGTGTAAATGTTTACTCTTGTTCTGTGGTTGGCTTCTGTCAAATCATGGGGGACTCATTTTCCAAGTTTTGACAGTTTTCAAGCTATTTCAAATGACAGTGAACTGTTAAATGAGCTGAATTAAGCTCTGTGTTAGTTCTCCAGCTGTTAGAGCATAATATTCACCAAGTGCAGCCAGCAGCAAGTCATCATTAAACTCAACAGGACGATCTGAACGTGGCGCATCACTAACCTGTCTAAGAAAGGTGAGCTGCGTAGTCACTTGATCTGAAGTTCTGAAATCACCTTCGACATTTTCTTTCATTGAGCGACTCCGCACTATAAACACTTTATATGTTTCGTATAGTTTGTGCTGCACTATTGCCTCTTTTAAATTCATAAAGTATTATATGCCTAATGTGCTTCTCAGACACATCCATCTTCATAAGGGTTTATTTGATTAATGATCTGAAAACGTGGAGTTGAATTAGTTTCTTTTGTTTGTTCAAAGAGTTTTATACCCATTCTACTAGATATTTTAGTCATTAAAGTATTCTACGAAGATATGAATGATGATGCACTTTCTGTATTAAATTTTCGTACATTACGTATGGGATGATCTGATAATACACACCTGTTATTTTTTCGTCTAACGATTTGTTGCTAAGCGCAAAGTTTCATAATGGGCTATCTGTGTAATTGGCAATGTGAAGTTTATCGTTACAAGCCCTTAGAGTTACTGCCAAGCAGTCGTAGGCAGGTAGTCGTGAGCAGTATGTTAATATCTGTTTTGACACTGAAGTAAAGAACTTATCATTATTTTATCAAGCAACATACATAACACAGACTGTTAGCTGTAAAATTTTTACCTTTCTTCATGCCATTGTTCCCTCGGCTGTGGTTCGTTAGATAAAAGATAGGGACAATGGAAATCTCTTTAATCCATTCATGCGCGTCACTAATTAGATGACAAGACATTTAGCTACCTTAAGATAGTCATAGTTTCTCCCGCCGTTTGAATTTCTTCACTTTGATATTCAAAGCACTAGGCAGAAATCAAGCATTGTAGTTTACACTTCCTTTTCCGAGGTTTAATTTTGTCGGTAAGTGAAACATAATTCTGTATTTATTTTATTTAGACAAATCAACACCACCAACTCAAAAGTTTTTTCTAGATACATCTTTTGATATATAGATTGTTGTATTCAATACACTTAGGGAAAAGTGAATAACAAAAAGCACACATAACGAAATGATAAACAAGTAGTTGTATAAATTGTGGATACTGAATAAACGGTACTTCACTACACTGCGCGTTTATGTAACTTTACACACACAGAAAACTCTTGAAATAAAAATTATTTTAGAATCACAGTTTACATTGATGAGGACCATCTCTTCTTATTATAAATACATGAGAACAGTTTATAGTTATCAAGGTTAAGATGGGATTTAAATAATTGATGGTAATTCTCTCCACAAATCAGTGGTATTGAAGATAAAAAAAACATCTTGGTCTCAACAACTGATTAAGACAACGGTTGAAACACATCATTTATATGTTTATACTTAATATGTATATATTTTACTTAACTCTTCAGTACTGATATTATATATATATGTATATATATATTACATTTCTATGCCTTTTTATAATATTTTTTCCACATAAAACTTAATAGAAACATTTGTTTGTAGCTTACTAGAAAATTCAATGTTTCAAGATTTATATAGTCTAAACATTTGGCTGTAATTTACTTGACAACTGGTATTTCAAGGATTAGATATGTTTGAACTTAAGTATGTAAAGAATTTTTTTTGGTTATCACGATAATTGGTAAGAACAAAATATTGTATTTTTGAAACCAAAAGAAAAAATGACTAATTTTTTTATAAAAAATATCATTTTTGTTGACCTGTTCCACAAAAATGGGTATAACTGATCGTTAGAGTTTAGTTCCATAACTGTCTTATAAACAATGTATTGAGAGTGTTTAATTTATTCCAAAGTGAGAATGATATATTATTGAAAAATCTTATACGATTAAAAGCTCCCATAAAGATTTTGCACACATAACGACACTATGTGTATATGTGTACAGAAATTTCAGTCATCTTATTCTCTGATAACGATACCATTCGAGTTATTACGTTGTTTCTTAGAGACGGTATGTTAAGTGCCGGGAAGTTCGAGACATCTACCCATAATGAATAATTAAAAACGGTGATCAGAGTAGTCTGGAAAATTCCTTCTCTCTCTCTTTCCCAGCTTTTGGTTTATACATTTACTTATACATAAATAATACTTGTGGAGTGTAAAGAATATTAAATAAATTAAAATGTCTTTTTCAATTTTACCTGGCAAAAGATTTCAAACAATTCTAGATTTCTTTGACACCTAAATAAAGTTAACCTAGTTTACAAACGTTTACTCTTTCTTTACAAAAGTTCAAAACTCAGCATTACGCGCAAAAACATCAAGTGGATCTATACAACATTTTAAAAGCCGCGACCATTTGATTGGTAAAAATAATGAACGTGTAGCGACTTCATGCTGTAGAAATAGCAAGTGAAATGTTATACAAATTATCGTAACCTGGACTTTCGAAATTGATATTCAGTTGTAGTAAGTGCCATTGTTCAATAAATGTTCATTTGCGTAAAACAGTTATCTTAATTTCTTGTATTAATAAATGTATTCACATCCTGTTTTAATTGTTTACAGTTTGCTAAGCTGGATATTAACAGAAAGCTTGAGTACTTATTATTATTACTACTGTGTTAGTGATGCAGTTGGATTTTTCCTCGATCTTCAGCAACACCAAAACACTGAAAGTACAATAACAACATTTTCAAAATACAAAATACTCTTTTCAACTTTTAAATGTACTTCATTATTCACAATTTAGTGAAGCTCAAGGTATCTTAAAATCATCATGAAGTCAATATTTCATTTCAGAAGTTGATGTTTCAATGCAATACGTCAGTTGTCTTGCCTATCAGCCTGTTGAGAAGGAGGCACTGAAAACAAAAATTACATGAAGATGCTTCAGTGAAATATTATTTGTTGATTTGTTTTTATTTGCAATTCAGCTATACTTTTTAATAACGCTGAAATATTATGATATTGTGTGTTATAAGAGTTTGGTAACTGCACACATAAAAGAAGAAAAAATTAAGGCTTTCAAAATATAATTTTACTGTTAAACTTACAAAATTAAAATTTCCTATAGTTGGTTACAAGCCAGTCTTTTAATCCAGTCTTGAAAATAATTTACACGCAGTTTAATCAGTGAGTTCTATGAAATCTAATCAGTATCTGTGTACGCAAGATAAAGAACTTATTAAAGAGTTGAGTTTTGTGAAAATGAGAACTTATCGCAGTCTCCAGAAAACCTTGTATATATATACTTGTTAGCATGCATGATTGATTAATTTCACAGTTCACATACAGCTGGAAAATCGAAAACATGATTCCGTGTTATCAGTGTTGGAAGAAATAATCATTTAAATTTAACTTCTCGTACAAACCGGCAAAGCTGGTAATCGAGAGATGTGAACGATGATCAAGTAATTAGCATACTATGACAGATTAAGGCTTAGCTGCGGAAGAAACGACATTAACTTCAATTTCTAGATAAGAAGACGTCGTGTACCTGTGTCATCTGTGGTCTGAGTGAATGTTTTCCTGTCAATCTAACATAGTTTCAAGATCAAAATAATGTCTTCGTTTAAGCTAAAGTCGATATCTGAAAACAACTGGCTCATACTCATTCATAACGGTTTTCAAGCTATATTTAATGATTATCTATAGATCCAACTTTTCGATCATTTAAGATGTTCTTTCTAATGGATGAAAGTGGGTATGATTATGGATGAACAAGTCTTTCTTCGTGCATTTCAAAAGACACTTGTCAAACTCAGTAAAATACAGAGACAGATACTGAAATAGTGTAGAAATTTAATAACAGATGTATAAGTACCTAAACTTTCTATAACTCCAGTGAAAATATAAAACTTTAAATTTTTTATCAAATAAGGCGCTAAAATTCCAAGTTTTTTGTTGTAATGCACAAAGTTTCACAAAAGGATATGTGTGCTCTACTCACTACAGGTATCAAAACCTGGCTTCTAGCAGTATGAGTCAACAGACATACTAGTATGGCACTGGGGGCTCTAACCTTCTTAATAATCTCTCTTACACGTTTTCGAATTTTATAATTTTTTTAAAAATAAAACCTTATTTTATAGGTATCAGTAATTATACTGTCTTCGTTTAAGTTTCAATATTAGTCACAGCTTCTTGTTTCCTAGCGCAAATACACACAGTAGGCTATTTGTAATCTACCTACTTCGGTGATACAAACCATGAATTTTATTAACAGACATTTGTAACTTTAAAGCTGGCTCGCCACTGTGAAAAAATATAACAGCTACTCTTTTATTTCTAAAAAATAAATTGAAACGCATATTTACTCAACATCTACAACACAGTAAGCTTCGACCATAAAAGCAATGAGTGATGAAAAGTGTTTATGTGCTCGTAAAAAAAGTTTTTGTGTACTCAGATTAGAATCACAAAGTGGCTTCCAGCACTGACAAAATAGAGCTGTACAACCAAACACTTAAAAGATTTTCAATCTATAAAAACACTCAATGATACACGCCGTTTTTACATACATATTTTCACTAAATAATACAGTTCGCCGGTCCTATAATTTTGACTAGAGAGTTTTCATAAATGGTCTCATTTAATTTATCTGATCTACCAAAGAAATATATATAACTCGTTTTCTTAACAAAAGACACAAATTTCATATAACAAAAATAAGTAACTATACAAATTAAATAACTACTCACTTTGTTCTATTGAATATATTTTTTTAAATATTTAAACAATCTAATTGGAGTAGCAAGTTACTTCTAGAAACTGTTCAATCATTAAAAAACGAACGTTAGTTGAACGCAGTTCTTCGTCCTAATTAGTCAACGATTAAAATTAATTAACTCAAATGTTCAGTATACGAGTATGACTTCTTAAAACCAATTTCCATTATGAATATTTTGACAGATCTCATGAAGGAATACCTTGTGTAAATCCTGGCCATAGGAATAATATAAATTAAATACTACTACTATGCTAACCATTTGTCAAAATAGCTGATTACTATTACTACTACTCTAAGTTCTTCAGTCACACAGCGGTATGTTGCGGCCTTACAACGCAAGAAACCGGTTTTAGATACCCGTGATAGGAAGAACACAAAAAAGTCCATTGCGTAACTTTGTGTTTAATTTCAAACAAACTAAACTCTGAATTTTAACATTATATTATCATCATTATATACATTGACTTAAAAATATAGACATATGCTTTGTTAATATTTTTTTCCCCCATGTTTATTGCTTAAACTGCATTTATGCTTGATTATTTGCTTCTCTATCTGCCCTGTGCCACCTAAGGGAACATTTTATAATAATTTTGGGAAGTAATTAATATTCATTTGTCACCTATTACCCCAAAGGTATTTATTTTTGACGTTCTCTGATCACCCGTTCAAGACGAGCCGTGTCGGTGAGTACAACAACAAGATTTAACATTTCTTTTCTATGATGTTCAGAAACTCGTACACTAATTTATATAACCATAAAAACAAAACAGGAATGTATACATAATTTATCTTTATCGTTTCTTTTCAGCCTAAATTATACTACGCAAATACACTTTTATTTTATGAAAACGTTTTGTTTATTTGGAGAAAGCACAAAGCTACACAATGGGCTGTCACGGGTATCGAAACCGGTTTCTGGTAGTGTAAGTCTGCAGACATAGAATAATGAAAACATGATAAATTTAATCAAGAAATAGTGTGCTGTATTCTTAGATAATGATTTAATATTATCTTACGGAAGAAATATCTTCATTTATTAACTCAATAACATGTTCACAAAGTTTTAGATGCCATTGTTAATATTAGCTTCAGATTAAAGTTCAAATTAAGATGTAGTGTGTTTACTAAGTTAAGATAACGAGAAGTGGTATGTTTCTTTAAGTTATGAGATTGAGAAGTAGTTTGTTTACTTCAGTTACGATATTAAAATGTACTATGTTAGTTGAGTTATAACAATGCAATGTAATGTGTTTACCCATCACAACGAGATGCAGTTTATTTAGTTCATTTATGATAATAAGATGTAGCATGTTTATTTAAGTTACGATAATGAAATAGAGTATTGTTTTTAAACTATGATCACGAAACGAAGTATATTGAATTAAGTTATGATATTGTACTTCAAATACTTTTTACTTATTCACTTTGGACGTTAATTTTCAATGTATAGTGGAAAAAAAATGTTTTATTATATTATTTTGAGGTACAAAGTTTCGATTTCTCGCGCGATCTTTGTTGAGCTCAAAACAGAAAATGAACTTGAAAATCCATAAGAGACAAAGCACGTACAAATATCTACATGAGTACTAATGATATTGTGATTTCATTCTTCTTAATTGAAGCAGGTAAAGATAATAGACTTTAAAATGAGTAAGAGGTGTGACTAGATAATTATTGATTCTGGTACAAAGCTTTTGTTCGTTTATTTTAACATAGCAAAACCACATCGGACAATGTGTATCCATCGAGGGGAATCGAATTCCTGATTTTGGCGTTGTAAATCTGGGGGACCAGTACAAAGTTACAAATGTCTTTCAAATTAAATATTGCGTATTCGTAGGATACTCAAGTTTATTATAGTTTTGCACAATTAATGCAATATAAGATATTTCACTTCATCTTAATATACCATCACAGAAATCATTCATCCTGCCGTCTAGTGTTAAAAATACATGACTTCCTTTTCCTTCAAAATAACTCCACATTTATTCTATAATATAAAAAAAACTGGATTCATTCTTCATGAAAATAACTCGTTATTTTCATACTTATCTTGAAGAAAAAAAATTTAAATTCATCATAAAATAACCCCAATCTTTTTACAATCTTTGAAAATGATTACATGTTCCAAAGATAATCTCCTTTCCTCACATATTTTAAACCATAGGTTATTTTCTCCAACAGAACAGCCAAAATGTCCTTACAATCAATCTTTCCCAAGTTCTTTAAAATAGTTAGGTCTCTATGAAAACAATTACATCCTTACAAACTTTAAAAATACGCTACGTTCTCGTCAAAACACCCCCTTGTAGTATGCTACAATATATACACGTTACAACACATCTTGCATTCTCTGCTAAAATAACTTTTAAACACAAATTTATCTATTACAATAATTTTTGAACAGGAAATTATTCATGAAAATAACTTCACAGTTTATAAAAAAAAACTTTATTTAGTTACAGGTTGACAAATATGTTGCTTTTTCCCTCAAATTAAATTCGCATTTTGATACAAACTTCAGGCAATAACTTACATTCTTCATCAAAATAACTCAGATTCCTTTCAAACATGCTACGTTCTCTACAAAATTTGAAAATGTTTCCTTCGCATACAAACTTTAACAAATAAGCTACTTTCTCTATACACATGACGTCCATTTTCTTATAAATTTTAAACTGTGTTACTTTTCTTACGATTAGCACAAAATATTAAGTGAAATGATCACAGGCATTTTTCGATTAATTAATGCCGTATTTGATGCAGAATCGTAAATACTTTGATATGGTTCGCTGGCTACAATTTCCATCTCGTGAACATGAAATGACATGATTGTATTTTAAACTTTCAAACATAAGTGTCCCACATATAGATGATTTTTTTAAACATTCGTAACACAAATATGTGTAAATTAGTTCCTAAAGCAAGGTTCAATGACAGTTGGACATACATTAGGAGAAGGTAACGAACAAAAAAAGAAAAGAAGCGCAGAAAAGGATGATTTTTTTTAACGCTTGAATTCACTCTTCTGATTCTTTCAAAGAAATTACCGATGTGCCACTTTACGTTTGTCATATCCTTAAAATATGACTGATTTCTCCATTCAAACTACATTGTGGGGTCTTTTACAAATTCGATTGAGAGCTTCTTTAACTTTTAGTTATTTATTGTGCAGAAATGTTTAACTTATTGAGCTAACAACATGTTGTTCTCAACCCACATTCGAATAATCCAATTTATATTTATTATTGCATTAATAAACGTTATTTCCGACTGTTTATGTACCGTCAGTACTTATTTGACACAATATTGATTTCTTATAAAAATTTCTTAAAATCAAGTGTCATATTACAAGGTTCAATAAGAGGTCATATAACTGATAACTGGTTGTGACTTTAACTTACATGTACAATCTTCTTTTACAGAATGTAATATGTTGTCACATAATTATTAATTGGCATTACAGAAGTTAAGAAACAATTAAAAATCTATAAAATGGTAAAAAAAAAAATATCTAAAATTTTTTTTTTAGATCTTTTTTTTTCTTTCTTTCCCAGGCCCGGCCAAGTGCGTTAAGGCGTGCGATTCGTAATCTGAGGGTCGCGGGTTCACATCTCCGTCACGCCAAACATGCTCGCCCGTTTAGCCGTGGGGGCGTTAAAATGTTACGGCCAATCACACTATTCGTTGGTAAAAGAGTAGCCCAAGAGTTGGGGTGGGTGGCGATGACTAGTTGCCTTCCCTCTAGTCTTACACTACTAAATTAGAGACGGCTAGCACAGATAGCCCTCGAGTAGCTTTGTGCGAAATTCAAAAACAAATAAACAAACTCTTTTCCCCAACCGCTGATGTCGTTTTCCCACAGTTATTATTCCAATTGTGAACTTAATATTATCTAGAATGATTCTTGGAATAAAAACAATTAGAAAGCGTAGTACTATAAAGATAACCATTATAATACCACTACTTTATTTTCCATTAAAACTTACACAAAGATAGCCTTCTTAAATTATAAAGCAATAAACTTTGCGTTGGCTTACCTCTCTGTCCTAACAACTACTTGTTCACCTGCTTTTGACTTAAACTGTACTTTCCTGTCTATTTCTAGATTTTGTAATTTCCCCAGAAGGTCCAGGCTGATCAGTTACCTTTCTCGTATCCTCAAGTGGAACTTGATAAAAAAGCCTGTTATTGTAGGAAGATGACTGGAAACTTGTTTCGTCGTCCGGCTGAGATTAAAGACACAAAATTAAGATACTCTACTCATTACTAACCTATGGGTGTTGAATATGATAAATTTAAATACTCTACTCATTACTAAGCTATTACGTTAAATATGAGAATATTAAATACTCTACTCATTACTAAGCTATTATGTTAAATATGAGAATATTAAATACTCTACTCATTATTAAGTTATGAGTGTTGAATATAATAAATTGTGGATGTTGAAGATGAAAAATGTAGATACTCTACTCATGACTAAGCTATGGATGTTGAATATGAGAAATTTAAATACTTTACTCATTACTAAGCTATGCGTATTGAAGAGAGATCTAGATACTCTACTCATCACTAATGTATGGGTGTTTAAGATGTGAAAGTTAGATTCTCTAATCATTATTATGCTATGACTGTTGAATATGAGAAAGTTAAATACTCTACTCATCACAAGGCTATGGGTGTTGAATATGTGCAATTTAAATACTCTACTCATTACTATGCTATGGCTGTTGACGAGAAATTTAGATACGCTACTCATTAATAAACCATGGTTGTTAAACACTAGAAATCTACTTACTCTAATAATGAGTAAGCTACGGATATAAAGAAAATAATCCCTATACACCTATCTCCGAAATAAGGTATGTAGGTTTAAAATTATAAATTAAAATAACTTAAATCATAATTTAATGTTTAAACGGTTAGTCTTTCAAAACATCAATAATCGAAAAAGAAAAACTCTTCCACGAATAACGACCAAATCACTTTTGTTAGAATTGGCTTGGCTTTCTGTTAAATGTTAACCTTGAAAGCCGATTTTGCTGTTTATCAAAATAAAACTTCATTAATGCGGTAAATTTTACTAAGTGTTTGAAAGAAGCAAAAAATTAGAATATTAAGTCATTAGTTAGGCAAACTGGAATATTTCTGTTTTCAAGTAATTACAACTAACTATTTTATGAGCACTAACAGAAGAAGAAAGTTGGAAATAACAAAGGTACTTGGAAAAAAAATACAACATGTATTGTTAACCAAAGCTTCTTGGTTCTAAGTTATTTTATTCTTTATTGTATTTCAAATAAATCGCATTACAAAAAAATTAAATTACAGCAAAAATCAGCCTGAAAGATTTTTTTGACACTTTGATTTAAGCATGAGTGTAAGATTAATTTTAGACAACGCATTAGGAAAACCCGAATACATTTTTATAATCATATAATAGATGTACAAAAAAACGAAAAAAAAATTTTTTTTTGAGAAGAAGTAGTGAATTTATTAATGTAAAACAGTTATTCCAGTTGGGTGACAGAAATATTCCTACATTAAAGAAACTCTAACCATATTAACTTACCTTTGGAAGAACTTAGAACAAATTATTCCAAGTCTTTGACAAGTGTTTATAATATAAAACATTAATTACACATAGTTTTAGTACGCTCAAATACTACATCACTGATAAGTTCTCACATCACTTGCTTCTAAACAACGTTTGCACAGCTCTATCTCTACGGATGTAAAACCTAACAAAATTTAGATAGCTTGTGTGAAACATCTAATTCAATAAAACGAAAGAAGCTGAGTATAGCATGTAATTCAATAAAATAAAGAAAGCTGAAGAGTAACATGTAACTCAGTAAAATGAAGGTAGTTAGAATGTAACATGGGCAAGTAAAGTAACGGTAGCTAAGTAATTCAGTAACATGAAGACTGCTGAAGTGCAATGTGTACTTCAGTAAAGTGATAATGACATATAGGATGCTACACAAAGCCTATCTCCGCTAATCATTTGCACTAATATACTAGAGGAAAACAGATAATAAACAGCCCTCACCACTAACTCTTTAACTACTATAATGGAATAGAAGAATTTGACCGTCAATCTAACAGAATACCTACAATTCCAAAATAAAGAACACGAATTTCGCTATAGGAATATGAATCATGGATTTATGAATTAAAAAAAAATACGGCATGCTATTTGGCCAAGCAACTCTTAGTCCAAGTTGGAGTATATAGCACGTAACTCAGTGAAACGTAGGTGGCATATTGCAAGCTGCAGTGCCACATGCAACAGAAATGATAACAACAAAATTTGAGTCTATTAGTGTTTAGTATGATGCTCACTTCTAAGCTGAAAGACAAAAGGTAGAGTTGATAACAGTTCAATTAAGATTCATGTGATCCACAATGATGATTCTATTTGGTGTCAACTATATTTATTTGGAAATAAAATCGATCAGATCACACACAAACATGAATGAGTTCTAGTATACATCACCGTGAGACGAGAAATATTTAGAACGAAAGAAGAATGTGAGAACAATTTTCATTTAGTAGTCGAGAAACAAATTTATTTAGAACTATCCCTTTGCGTAATCGAAATCTCTTATTAACCTATTTAATGGGTAATTATTGAAGGCAAATTATGCCTAATTTGTGAGCATGAAAGCTGTAAAGGAAATAATCAATACATTCGTTACAAAGGGAACGAGCTTCAGATTTTAGGGTTAGAAATCCATCATTTTAATACTAACTCCCTGAAGGAAATTTTTCATGGACATTCTTTGGTTAAATTTTTATGATAACATAAATAAATTCAACAATTTCACTAGGTTTCTGAAGTTTGTTTTACGCAAAATTAGAAACGAAAGTTCACGAGCAAATTTATTGGATTCATTCATTGTCAATAAAATTAAAACAAACATTTCTAAATCGTGCGGTTCACTTATAATATGTTTATTTCGGTTCAGCATAAGAATTGTTTGAGGAAACGATAGACCAACACCTTTTTTTTTTCGAAAAAAAAACACTTAATGGAGCTTCATAGGTATTAAGTACAGGTTCGATCCTCGCAATGGACAAGGCGTAGATAGCCAGTTATGTAATACCCAACAATGATATCACTTCGATAATTATTACCTCGGTACATCAAATAGAGGTGTGAAGTATTTACACTCGTGCACCGAGAGACGTGTGTCTTTCTGTCCATATATGATTAGTGTGCGCAGTACTTTATCCTCTGTCTACTCTTTTATGGATGTTTCGTAGTATTATGTTCCATCCTTTGACATAAAATCCGAAATGTCTGGTTTTAGATAATACTTTACAAGATATACATGCCTGCAACCTTTCAGTAAAGCAATCTAGTCGTATCGCCTTCTCAGATATTAATAATTTAATCTTGAAAACAGCATGACAGTGGCAATTGATCTTAATAAATATGAAATTTCATCCAATTAAATGAACAATACATTAATTGTCCAATCGATAGTTTCTCTGTTCTTGACTTTTAAATAAACTAAAGAAACTGTTAGCAACTGTAGATTTATGAACAACCAAACTATAAATCAGTTCAGAAAAGTAAACTCATTTCTAAGTTTTAGAATGTAATCAGTCTGAAAGAATAGAAAACTAGATAAATTCCTACTGTTGTCACTTACTCAGAGAGTTGTACAGAACGTAGTTTAATAATTACTTTGACCGGGACTGTAAATCCGAAAATCCGTAGTTTGTGACGTGTTACCACAAAACGTGCTCCTTACTTCGGAACCGTGAGTATATACATTGTAAGGATGCTAGTCAAATCCCGCTATTCACTGAGAGAACTGGTGATAGATGCTGTTTCGAAGTTGGCGAAGGGTGGTGTTGACTATCTTTGTGTCCTCTATAGTATTAGTGGGAAATTATGGACTGCTGTGGCTGACACTTGTGTAGTTTTCCATGAAATTACGAAAGATATAAATTGTACAGCAAGTAAGTCAACTGACAAAATAAGGTTGAATTAGTAGCTGAATGTGAAGTGATAACATGAAAGACATACAGCGATACTTATGAAAATATCGTATAATAAGTGTTATGTATTCCGTTATAATATTTTATGATGTGAAGAACGAGCGCAAACATTTAATGTGAAGTGAAACTGCTACTATTGTAATAAGGTTTTCATTGAAAAAAATGTATTAAAAACGGCTAATAAGTTCGCCATTGCAGCATCGCTAAAGTTCTTAATAATTCAACATAAGCTTGACTCACTTTTAAATATTTTTTTAAACTAGTCAACTTTTCAGAAATTTTAGCGATATAACTTTTAGCCTTTTCGTCCGCGATTACTCTTTGAAGAGCGAAGTTGTATAATGTGTATACTAATATCGTAAAGTGCTCTATTCCAACATGTTTGTTTTGTGGGAGAATTCTCTGTTATCTAAAATTTAGTATCTGATAATAAGAAAACGTTATAATCAAAGTTTCACAGAAGTTAAGACATGGATTTGCTCTATGGTAAAGCTTAAGATTTCAGAGTTAGCGATCTGAGTTTCAATCCACTCAGTACCTCAAATTATTTTCCACTCTTTAAGCAATGGATTCTTATAAAAGTGACAACCAATAACTTCGCTTCGATGATGGTGACTAGGTGTTGCTAATTTGCTCCTTTCCTACTGGTCAGTAATTCGAAATTAGGAAAATTGGCAGAAAGAGTCACTAATTTTGTCATAAATTCAAATTAAAAACTAACAACATTACAGGAAAAAAAAAATTTTTAGCAATGAATTTGTTTGTTTGTTTGTTTGTTTTGCATTAAGCACAAAGCTACACAATGGGCTATCTGTGCTCTGCCCACCACGGGTATCGAAACCCGGATTTTAGCGTGCAAGTCCGCAGACATACCGCTGAGCCACTGGGGGGCTTTAGCAATGAAAATTTGTGAATTTTATTGTTAAAAAATATGCTTGACATTACGACATAGCTGTAGTGTTTGTTTGTAAGAAAAAAAACTTTAAAATGGATTATCTGTGCTATGCACACAGCGGGTATCGAAATTCAATTTTCAGCACTATTAATCTTCGGGCTTACCGGAAGTGGAAGAATATAATTGTACTAAATGTCAAACTAGGATAATAATCATCCCATTTCCGTCGTGGTAACATAACACTAACAGCAAAGTAATATTTACTGTAAAATTAATGATATGAAGAACAATACAGCTCACAGTTATCTGTTTTGTTTGCACTACTTTTATCTTTCTTGTCTAGTCTCCCAGTTGGTCGGTGGTCATTTTAAAGAATATGCTTCTGTGTGTGTTTATTTGAAAGGTATGTTCCAAGGTTTGAAATTTTTAATATCAGCTGGTCTTTAAGCTCATATGGTTTTAAAGGGGCACGTCAAAGATAAAACATCCCCTTACTTTCAACTATTGACCAAACAGTGAAATGCTATCCAGAGAAGAAGAAGAAGCCTAGTCCAGCTCTTTCAGCCGTATAAGAGATTGACTGTTACTTTTATAGTGCGCATACAGCTAAATATGTGTTACGAGTCTTTATTATGCGATTACTATACTGAAACACTATTTGATTCAATATATGGCGTTAATTTACTGTGCTTTTGTACTGTGACACTATTTAATCCAGTATACGGTGATTGTTTAGTGAACTGAGATACCATTTGATTCAATGTACGGAATTAGTTTACTAGATGGAGACATCGTTTAATACAAACATTTATATTCCACTCTCCTGGGTACTCCACCCCTAAGGATAAATTGCAGCAAGAAATTAAAATAATTACAGAAAACAAACTGCTTCCGCATACTGTTTTAGAGAAAATATTTTACAGTCGAAAAATTATTCAATAAAATGCTTTATTTATTTAATATTATTAAAATAAATTTAAAATCAATTGCAGTCTTTTAATTTGGATTTAACACAATCCGTTCAGAGCATAAAGATAAATGTCAAAATATTTTTAATAAAACAATGTCAATATTAACCTTGCAACATTAATAAAAGTGTAGCATTACCCATTTTAGCCAATCACTGTTTCTTCCGCAGTGGTATAAAACAAATTAGATTGATTCACTGTTGTGTAGAAATTAGTGCAATATGATAGAAGATAAGTTTGTTAACATTTTCTAATTTAAAGGTTGCAAAAACTTTGTTTTATTATTTTATTAGTCTTTTGCGTTATAAAATTACATTATATGATCAGAAAATAGATGTTTTTCATGAAGAAGAAAAAAAGGCTATTTTTGATAAATTTTAACTCAATCGTATCAAATTTAGTTTAGCCAACAAGACCGCTGCTTATTATGCCCTATTTACTGTAGACACTTTTGGCCTAAATAACTGATGAAAAGAACAAAGTAAATCATCAAAAACAAATGTATATATATATATATATACATACATACACTCATATTAAAACGTTAGGACACCCGATGAAAGCCTGTGTATTTTTGTAACATTTTTGGATATATAGATATTTAATCTCAATTTTATCAATACTGCGAGATTATAAGAATATAACTACACAATTAAAACTGAAGAAGAGACTTTTTAAGATCTTTTGTAAATGTAATTCTACAAAAATGCATATTCTAACCGAGGAAAAAGTTAGGTGTATCACACCAGGTGCACATGATTAAAAGATTGTTATTCAGCATTTTCAATAATGCTTGCCCTATTTAAACCTCAGACATTTAGTTTGGTGTGCTACTGACTATTGAAGTGAGAGTAAAAGAGTTGTCTGAGCCCTTCAGAAAGAAAATTGTAGCAGCTTATGAGTCTGGTAAGATATTTGAAAAGATCCCAAAATATTTTGAAATCAGCCATTCCTCTGTCCGGAAAATATTCAACAAGTGGAGAACTTTCAAAAAACTGCCAACATGCCCAGGTCTGGTCGTCCAAGCAAGTTCACCCCAAGAGCAGACAGCAAGATGCTAAAAAAGGTCTCCAAACACCTTAACATATCATCACGTGACCTACATCAGTCTCTGGCTACAGTTGATGTGAAAGTGTATGCCTCTACTGCAGATCCTCTCATTCATCCAGCATTTGGCATTTTGACAAGTAATGTTTTAGTAAAGTATCACTGATTGAATTCTCTAACTTTTATATATCAACACTATTACTGTTATTATTTTCTTGAGTTCTCTACATGAACCCGAATTTGACATATGCAATTTGGAAGAATAAATTAAATATAAGTGATAGTTCGAAATTTTGTGAAGAAGTTTTTCGAACAGAAATAAACACAAGCTTTCACAGTGTGTCTTTAATGTTATTTAACGCAGAAAAGACTGTTTTGCTACAGACTAGCTGAGTATATATTTCAGAAGAAAAATACATCAGTGCCTGTAATGTTGTATCCCAGGGAATAGTAAATTAGAGAATCCGTTTGGCTAAAGTTATGCGCACAAATTATTTTCACTTACAGTGAATTCTACAAAGCAGCTAGCTGTCCGCAAATTTCCATAACTAATTGGTACCATTACTGGAAAAAAAAAAGAATAAAACGTAAGAGCTTCTGTCGTCATGAGTCGAGTTTTTCTTCAACAATTTATAACCACCAAACTATTCCATAAGAGATAAAGAGGCCTAGCATAGCCAGGTGGGTTAAGGCATTCGACTCGTAAACTGAGGTCGCGAGTTCGAATCCCCCTCACACCAAACATGCTCACCCTTTCAGTCGTGCGAGCGTTATAATGCGACGGTCAATTCCACCATTCGTCGTTAAAAGATTAGCCCAAGAATTGGCGATGGGTGATGATGACCAGCTG
Organism: Carcinoscorpius rotundicauda; assembly: GCA_011833715.1. Classification (NCBI taxonomy): domain Eukaryota; kingdom Metazoa; phylum Arthropoda; class Merostomata; order Xiphosura; family Limulidae; genus Carcinoscorpius; species Carcinoscorpius rotundicauda. Next base: position 118,828,552 of record CM022393.1, on the reverse strand, counting down.
TCTTACCCCTAGCTTTACACTGATAAATTAGGGACGACTTTGCGCGAAACTAAAATAAAAGAAACATAGATAAAGAATATAATTTAGCATGTTAAAACAGCACAACCCTGATATAATGAGTTTTTTGTTTGTTTGTTTTCGAATTTCGCACAAAGCTACTCGAGGACTATCTATGCTAGCCATCCCTAATTTAGCAGTGTAAGACTACAGGGAAGGCAGCTAGTCATCACCACCCACCGCCAACTCTTAGGCTACTCTTTTACCAACGAATAGTGGGATCGACCGTCACATTATGACACTCCCGCGGCTGGGAAGGCGACCATGTTTGGCGCGACTCGGGCGCGAACCTATAATAAGAGTAACATGATAACAGCGGTATATTCCCGCTATATAAAATACAGGACTAGAAAGCTCTTGGTCGATAAACCAAAACAATGAAATCCAATGGAAAAAAAACAACTTTAATATATTCAAGGAAACTTTGTTACATGTGGCGCAATGAATCTTTCACAGTGATAAGTTCCAATTGTATTTCCAGTTATTGTACATTTCTGGGTTCTCTGGGCTATATCCAACATTTTTGATGATTTTTGTTCGATGGATGTTTCATAATGCACTCGTGCTTTAGCACATTTTATATACCATAGAAAGCATTGTCCTTATTCCATCAAAAATTATAATGACGCCATTAAGTTTATTTTTTCAATTATATTCTTAATGATAAAAGCCCTTTATAAAAAGTTTCTACGTGAGAATAAAGAGAAGAAAGTGTTATTTTGTTGCTAAAATGCTTTGTAAATATTCAGTTTGTTGCTCGTGTCTTTGTAACGAATTGTTATCCCAAACTTGGAAATCGATCTGTGAACATGAAACTTTACATCAAATCACTGCTTAAAAATCTAAATCAAATACAAAGATGTGGATAATATGAATTTAACGCAAAGCTATTTGAAGACTATCTGTGCTCTCTGGCTGTCCTTAATTTTGAAGTTAACAGATACTCAACATCATCTATTATTGAGAATTGGTCTACTTTTTTACCAACGAATAAATGTATATACCGTCATCTCATAAAGCTCTGATGGTTGAAAGGACAAGCATGTTTAGGAACGGGATTCGAACCCTCAAATCTTAGATTTGCGTGTCGAGATCCCTAACCATCAAGTCATGCAATGGTGTATTGCATGATGTGGTTAAATGCAGAAAAATATTTTTCTAACTAACAAAAAAATATATGTAGTATCATTGAAAGTTTTGAAAATGCGAAAAATAACTTCCCTTTGAAGAATGTCAAACGCAAACGTTTGAGAAATATTTTAGTAAAAGTGTATCAACTGGATTTGTTTGAGATTTTCTTTCTCCACGTTTACTCAAAAAGGTTCAATTTTATCTAAATGTATTTTTGATTTCATTGTTTTGTTTTAAAATAGCAACCTACGCTTATAAGATCTATATATAGTCGAACACGTAACTAACAAAACGAGATGTCTTATCAGGATGCAAGATTTTCCACGTTATATGACCTACATGAACGCAAAGAAGTAACGACTTCAAGCACTTGCTTCTCATTTATATTATGAGTGGAAACTAAAAATATGTGCTTACTTTATCGACGCACAAGGCATGATAGGCTCTCTTGCGCAATTTATCAAAGCTGGTCTAGTTTGAATTTGTTTCCTTAGCCTCCATCTGTGCTTCCTCTCTTTGTTTTACTTTCACACATATTACTTTGAGATGACATAAAATCGACATGGCGGATATTACATGCGCTCATGCTGTCACACAAATACAACGTAACAACCGAGAAAGTTGTTGTATAGTGACGTGCAGTACTGAGGAAAAATGGTATTTTTCCATAGGTGAATAATAGTCCATATTTTATCTTTCATGCACATTCCTGGATATTTTTTCAAGCCATATTAATAGATGCATTCTTGTAAATAAATCAATAGTTTGAATAAATTAATGAAAAAAGGATGGCAAACTCTAGCATAAAATCACTATAAACGTAACGCAATGTTCAGTTAGTAATTTTGACAGTAAATGTAATGCAAATAAATAAAATTTGATATGCCATTTTGAACATGTGGGAAAGAAAATATATCTCATTAAATTTGAAATCATTTCGTAAATGTTGTGAGTTGGCCTTATAATTTCGATAACACATATTTAAATATGTCATATTCTTGCGACAAGTAATTAGAAGTGACGTAATAAATCCTTTATTCGTCGGATCGATAAATATATTAACATAAATATTGAACACATTGATAAATAAAGGAATGTATTTGTATTAATTCCATTATAATGTGATGCAGTGAGTCAATTATTCGTCAGATAGATAAATATAGGAACATAAATACTGATCACAACTGAAACCTGAATTTTATATGCAAAAACGGCTCGTTTGGGTTGAGAAAATATTTTACATACTCTTTACGTTGAAGAGCATATAGCACGAGACTACACAAAAACTTGTTGTTACTGATATTTAGAACAAAACTACACAAAGGGCTATCTGTGTTCTGCCCACCACGGGCACCGAAACCCGGTTTCTAGCAGTATAACTTCGCAAACATACCACTGTGCTTCTGGGAGTAGATTAATCAATAAATGAGTATAATTATTCCTCACATTTATAAATATAAATTTATTACTATATGTACTTCCACAAGGATCCCGAAAGTGTTCTGTTTCAAGGGTAAATAAAACCTCAACTAAGAGTTACAACTAAAAATATTTGTAACTTCTAATTTTTAATCTCCAATAAAGGAATACTACCAAAATTCCGGTTCAATATAATCTGCCTTATCTGTGCGTTAGATGAAATATGTGTATAAAGATTACAGTCCTATACAATGGGAACACATTTACAGTTATTAATGCCCTGTAATATAACAATACCTAATTATACAATTAGCAATTTGTTAAAATAACGAGCAATCAGTTAGCCCTACCTTCAAAATCACCGTTTCCTCAAGTAAACAAATGAATATTAAAAATACTGTTTTTAATTTTATGATTATTCTTTAAATAAAGAGAAAAATACTGTATCGTAAAACAGTGAAGGAAAAAAAATGGTAAAATCAACGCAAAGAACAGCTGGAAGGCTTTACTTTTTTTTTTAAAATGACAAAATATCAACTCAGTGAAAAGAAATACGTCAAGGCACACTTCAACTTCCAGCATAATACTGTATTTAACAAGTTACTTCTACATTGGTAAGGTTTAAAACACTGTAAGATAAAAGAAGAAAATATACTATCTGATCAGTACTTGAAATTGTTCTAAATTCTCGTATTTTTGTGTTTTTACTTAAAACAAGAACATGTTATATTATTTTAGTGAGTAAAGTTATCATAAAATATTTATTCCAGTGGTCAGTTAATATATAACAAATTATTCGGTTACGGTTTACAAAGTTTGAAAGATGCACAGTTCCTAGCAGGAATGGGCATATCAATGAATTTATGTACTATTTTAATTCTGTTAAATCAGTATTAGGTCCAGTTAGTACGGAATAAGTGAACTATCTGCTTAGTTTTATACAATCGATAATCTGGATTTCACCACACCAGCTGACTTATACATTGAGTTCACTGACATTTAATATTTTATATACAATTCAAATATATATGTATAATTTTCACAATGACAGTACTGAAGCCACTATATTACCTCTTTGACAGACACCCAAACTGCCAAACATGTATTAAATATACATGAAAATATATTGTTTAAACTACTTGCTTGTTATGCAACACAAAACTGCATACTTTACTGAAAGCGTCGAATTTGCTGGTATTCGTTAATATAAAACGATATTCTTCAACAAGAAAGAATCACCACAACTTTTATTTTTACTTTTGGTAACTTGAATTGTTTCAAATACCACCGACACATAGTTAACAAGAATATGAAACTGGATTAATTATTTCAAATGCTACTAACTGTTATTATTTTTTTCGAATACTACCAGCACATAGTTAATAAGGATATACAGTTGATTAATTGTTTCAAATACCACAACCATATAGTTATTAAAGAAATAATGCAAGATATTTCACATACCACCAGCATACAACTTATAGGGATGTATATTTGAATTAATTTCTCGTATTCTCCTTTCTCTTTAATATTGCACTAATAAATAAATTAAATTCCATTTTACTTTGTTCAAATAACTGGGAAAATTAAATTGATAACATTGTCAAAAACACATTTAAGCCCAAATTGCATATTTCTTGTGTTAGGGCAAGGTCTGTTTTACTATCTGATAGCATTTAATAATCCTATATTGCTTCATATTATTTGTTCGTGAAACTCTCCCAAAATGTTTTGCCTAGCAGGCGCTAATTCGGCAGGTCGTCTATATGATGATAACTCTCTACCTTTATTACTTGAAGTACCAAGCGAACAAACTTCCCTTATGGTTGTTGTCTAGGTTTACTTTTACATTATCTTTGGACTCAAGTACAGCATCGGGACATTTTTGTTCCTGCTCCCTTCTCAGGATCCCGGGAACGCTATTTCTAAAACTATTTCTTCATTCCATCCACAAGCAAAGAGAACAAATTCTGCACACGTGCTAAGTTACAACATGTTAGTTTCCTTACGGATCTCAGAGGGTATTGACCACATCAGAGTGGCTATAAGAGAATTTACTAATGATAGAGGAGTTTAAAACACATACGCCTCTGAATTATAAGGGAACCTGTGAAGTCCTTAGGGAAAAACCGAATATTTTATGTTAGTTATAAAGAGATTACCGAGAAATGGAAAAAAAGATAATCGAGGTGTTTTTAGATAATTAATGGATAATGCCGTTATTCTTTGTGTCTCAAAATGTTTACTCGGCGTAAACTGTAAAACCCCATCGGAACGTTAACAGACAAATGTAAAAGAAAAAATAGAAAAAATAACACTTGTTAACTTAATTTGACGTTCAATTTATGCTTGGTTCTCACTGAATGTATTTTTCTTTCCTTAAAATTGAATAAGTAAATTATTTTATTCTTAGTCAGGATGTTTTATGACATTCGGTGACATGTTTTGAGGGCGGCCAAATTTTGTCATTGGCATTTTTCATGCTGTAAATAGCTTTTAGTGCAGAAATAAAGTTAAACAATTCTTAAAGGACCTCTAGGGATGGGCTGGCTGTCAGGAAACTGACAGATGTTAAGTGTTTAAAAATGTAGATTAAAACAGTTTTACAATATTAATAATTCCCAAACACGGATTGTCAGAACTCCACAGGACTACTTCAGAAACATTAATTCTCTGTGTTGAATCATGACCTTAATCAAGTAAATGTACAAAACTACATAATTGTAGTAGAAACGTCAGACTCGTAATCTGAGGGTCGTAGGTTTGAATCCCCGTCGCACCAAATATGCTTGTCCTTTCAGCAGTGAGGCCGTTATAATATTTCGGTCAATCTCACTATTCGTTAGTAAAAGAGTAGCTCAAGAGTTGGCGGTGGGAGGTGATGACTAGCTGTCTTCCCTCTAGTCTTACACTGCTAAATTAGAGACGGCTAGCGCAGATAATCCATGTGTAGCTTTGCGCGAAATTAAAACAAAACAAAACAACACTATCATGTTCCCTCTGTGACCTAATCATCTTGTTGTTGTAACATTTATTTCCCTCTATGCCAGTTTAGTATATCATAACTTGTTTTTACTAATCATAAATGTTTATTTTGGATAATAATTTTGTTTTTGTTAGTTTTGTTTGTAGTTGTTTCACAAAGTTTATGCAATAACACGGATATAAAAATATCTCCAAGAAAGGTTTATGTAAATGTACAGTCTTTAACGTATAATTATTACTTTAAGAATGATTTACCATAAGGAAGATTAATTTTAATTTTTATAAACATATATTGTATCTCAGCTACTAACTAAGTCACGGATATTTTAACTTTTGTAGCTTTGTTTGAATATTGAAGGTTATATCAAGATTCGTTTGTTATTTTAAAAATAAATAATATTCCTTTTTCCAAATGTCACCATCCTGGTTGTTACATGGAACTACATATGATGGCCAATTTGCCTTAAGTCGATTCGTACATTATGAATATTCGACATAAACTTGCATCTTGTAAATCTTATGCTGTAATCTTTCGTATTCCGTTTAATGCAAAGTCTTTCCTAATGTAGACTTTAAAATATATGTTAAAGAAGCATCTCATTGCGGGACTTTGTCAACAGCAACATTTGTCTCCTTCAGTTTATACAAGCGTCGCTCTTTTTTGTTTGGTCAGGTGGTTAAGGCACTCGACTCGTAATCCGAGGGTCATGGGTTCGCATCCCTGTCGCACCAAACATGATCAACCTTTCAGCCATGGGGGTGTTATAAGTCATGGTCAATTCCACTATTCGTTGGTAAAGGAGTAGCCCAAGAGTTGGCGGTGGGTGGTGATGACTAGCTATCTTCTCTCCAGTCTTAAACTGCTAAATTAGGGAGGGTTAGCACAGATAGCCCTCGTGTAGCTTTGTGGAAAATTAAAAAAAAACTTTTTTGGTTTCTGTGACCATTCAGAGTTTATATAAGTTTATGAAGACCTATGGTATATTCAGGCAGGTAGACATTTAAAGAATGGTTGAAAAATATAAAACAGAAAGAATGACCAGTAAATTTGAAGACAAAAATAAAAATAAGATGAATATGTTATTTACTGTAGCCGTCTATAGTTTATATCTTATGCAATGAAAACCTTTTTATTTCAGCCAACGTTTCGTCACTGCGGCTTTATATTGACTACTTTTACCGAAACTGGTGAAAAGTTGGTATACATAAAACATTTATTAATTATCTGGAGAGTAAAAGCCGTCTTCTACTAGCTTTAGTGTCAATATTATTAATAATATTGGTTTAGCTTGTCTCAACTTAAACACCATTACAAAGATAATAATTATAAACTTAAGGATAGTTTACAAATCATATAGATTAATGAAGGTAATAACGTTCAGATTACATATGTCAAAAGTATAGGGTCACATTACTATGTTTATCGATAGTATAACAATTTACTACAAAAACCATATGTGTGGTTTTAACGAACAATAACTTTTACAACAACAGCTCAATTAATATCTTTACAATTTCTTTAAAATTTCACAACCAACTCTTCTTTAATATATTGCTTTTAAGTTTATCCCATTATATTAATGGCTTCTCTTCTCACTAGAAAAACAATGTGTGTTTTCGATTAAAACATAATTTCTTCCTTTAATGACATGATTTTGTTACTGATATAATATAATAGAAGCTTATTTTTATTTTATTAATGCGCAGCAATGTATTTAATAATTACTTCTTAAAATAATTGAATATTGTCAATATTCTGCTCCATGCAGAATAGCAACAACAATAATACAATTGCCATCAGAACAAGAAAAGCACGCATTGTGAGTGGGAAAGAAGGCATTAATTGAATGTGGCGTAAATGTGCAATTTTATGTCGGAAACATGAATATTGTACAAAGCTACATCTCTAAGGATGCTTTGTAATTTAAGAGAGTGAAAAATCTACGCAAACATACATATAAATAACTAAACAGTTCTAATCTAGGCTGTTACATAAATTTGGGCGATTACACTATAAAACAATAAATAACTTAATATAGGAGAAACATTATGACAGAACTAAACTTAAACAATTGTTTTCTATTATGACTTAATGTTGGCAGCTAGGACTGACAATTATCATAACATCCAAATGCTTCAGGGATATTCCATCAATTAGACGTGGCCCGGCATGGGCAGGTGGTTAAGTCACTCGAGGATCGTGGGTTTGATTACCCGTTACACCAAATATGCTCGCCCTTTCAGCCGTGGGGGCGTTATAATGTGACGGTCAATCACACTGTTCGTTGGTAAAAGAGTACCCCAAGAGTGGGTGACGATGACACGTTGCCTTCCCTCTAGTCTTACACTGCTATATTAGGGGCGGATAACGCAGAAAACCCTCATGTAGTTTTGCGCGAAATTCGAAACACATCAATCAATTATACGCTGATGTAGTGTTAGGAATTTAACAGAACAAACATTCAGCGATAACTGTCTAAGGGTTATAGTTATATTCAAACATCACGGAAAAGCCTCAATATTATATCTTTAATAATATCCAATAGTAATATTATTAGCATAATTAATTAATTGCAATTTTGACAATACTGCGAGATTATAGGAATATAACTAAACAATAAAACTTAATAAAATACTTTTCAAAATCTTCGGTAAATGTAATTCTACAAAAATGTATATTTTGAGGAAAAAGTTAGGATACCCCCACATTTATTTCCAATAAAAATGGCTCAACTCACACACAGGTGTATCACACTAGGTGCTCATGATTAAAATATCGTTACTTAGCATTTTGAATGAGGCTTGCCCTATTTAAACCTCAGACATTTAGTTTGGTGTGCTCCTGACTGTTGAAGTGAGAGTGAGCACCATGGTGAGAATAAAAGAGTTCTCTGAGGCCTTCAGAAAAAATATTGTACCAGGTTATGAGTCTGGTAAGGGATGTAAAAATATCCCAAACGATTTTGAAATCAGCCATTTTTCTGTCCGGGAAATAGTCAACAAGTGGAGGGCTTTCAAAACAACTGCAAACATGCCCAGGTCTAGTCGTCCAAGTAAGTTCACCCCGAGAGCAGACAGCAAGATACTAAAAGAGATCTCCAAACACACTAGCATGTCATCACGAGACCTACAGCAGGCTCTGGCTACTGTTGATGTGAAAGTGCATGCCTCTAGAATCAAAAAGAGACTGCACAAGTTTAACTTGCATAGAAGGTGTGCAAGGAGGAAACCTTTGCTATCTAAGAGAAACATCAAGGCCAGACTGAAGTTTACCAGAGAAAATATAGACAAATATCAGGACTTCTGGAATAATGTACTGTGGACAGATGAGTCCAAATTTGAATAATTTGACACCAGAACAGAGGACATGTTTGACGTAAACCAAATACAACATTCCAGGAAAAGAACCTTATGCCAACTATGAAGCATGGAGGTGGAATTGTCATGGTTTGGGGCTGCAGCAGGACCTGGACAACTTACAGTCATAGACTCCACAGTGCATTCTACTGTGTATCAGAGGGAGCTTGAGGATTATGTGATACCATCTGTAAGAAAATTAAAGCTGAAGCGGTACTGGACCCTGCAACACGACAAGAAAATTAACCAAAAACATAACAGTAAATCCACCAAGGACTGGCTGAAAACTAAGAAATGGAGAGTTTTGGAATGGCCGAGTCAAAGCCCAGATCTTAACCCCTTTGAGATGCTGTGGGGTGACTTCAAACGGGCTGTACATGCAAGAAACCCCTGAAACATCTCACACCTGAGATAATTCTGCATTGAGGAATGGGGAAAACTTTCTTCAGACCGATGTCAGAGACTAGTAGATGGCTACAAGAAGCGTCTCACTACAGTTATTTCAGCCGAAGGGGTTAACACTAAATATTAGGGGGTAGGGTGTCCTAACTTTTTCCTCAGTTAAAATATGCATTTTTGTGGAATTACATGTACAGAAGATCATGTAAAGTCTTTTCTTCCGTTTTCATTGTTTAGTTATATTCCTGTAATCTCTCAGTATTGTTAAAATTGAGATTAAATATCTATATATCAAAAAATGCTGCAAAAATACACAGGCTTTCATGGGGTGTCCTAAATTTTTCACATGACTGTATCTGCTTAAAACTTTGAGTTGTGAAAAAGGTTTAAGATAAAAGCTTATGCAGCTATTCACTTCATCAAGAAGACATTTAAAACACATTGTAACATGCTCCGATGATCGTTCTGTTTATATATTGGAATTGCGAAGAAATAGTTTATTATAAAAAATATTAAATTTTCACTACAAATTTACATTCATAAATTTCGTTTTAAGTTTAAAGTAAGTATAACCTATTAAATTCTGTTTACAAACTTAAACGAGGCTTTAAACCAGATTTGAAAAAAAAAAAAGTTTAAGTGGCGCATTAAACGTATAAATTTGAATCATACAACATTAAAGGTACGTAAACTGAGCATTAAGTATTATACCAGCTAGTAAATTATGTTTTAGCCGTTATAACAACCATGCTGAGAAACTTACTTTGTCAACAAAAAAAAAGCAAAAATGATCTTAAAGTCTATTACCTAGTTCATGTTATTTAAACAAAGAACGATTTGTCTGATATTCAGTGTGTTGTGCTTGGTAATGAACGAAGAAAACTATTTAAATGCTATTATACGCTGTTCAAAACAGGTTAACTTTCACATCCATGAAAATAAGATTAAAAAGCAAATATAAAATTGATATGTTCTCTCAATTCAACGACGGCTGTTCTTTAAAGACCTCGTATGGTAAACAGAGTTCCTAATTATATCACTGGCTCAATTTAGTAGACCGATCATTTGAACCTAAATCCAGAAGCACAAGTTAGATTAACACAATCACATAGTATCACTTTCTTTGTTTTATTGTAAATTACAATCATTCTTGAGATCAACAGAATCTAGTGGATTTTTTACAATATGTGTTGATTTTCGTAATGCATTATCCCAACAATATAAGAAGAAAAACACAAAGAATAACAATTAAGAACTAAAATATAACATTTAAGTTAATTACGTGAAATAATCACTATGTTAATCACGAAATAAATATACCTCGATATCTTGATAAGTAATGAAAACAAAGTAAAAAATTTCTGATGGACTTGAAAGTGACATATTCTGTAAACATGAAATGAAGGTGATGATGCTATTAAAATTATTATACCATAAATTTAGAAACATAGAACATATCCAAAACTTACTGTTGGCAAAACAGGGCTGAATGAAAGAGAAAAAACCATTAAACAACCTACTTTATCATTTTACAATGTTCCAAAATAATTTGAGTTTATTTGTATATTCTGTATAAACTTATCAAGTAATTGTACGCAAATAAGACTCAGAAAAGTTTCAAAATTTGATACATGGCATCCCATTTAACTTAAAAATATTATTTTCAAAACTAGTATTTTTGTGTAAAACTAAATACAAACGTTTACAGCAGTTTTTATAGCAATTGCATTTGTCAGGTTTTATGTACAAATTAGGGCCAAATTTTCAACAATAAGCAAATAGCAATCACTCCAGTTGTTTTAAAATAATATATTAAACCAAGTCAACATATATACGAATGTCCGTTGTACTGTTGATTATCGCAGCTTTATACAGAGCTTTAAGTAATTGCCTCGTTTTCGTCAAAGTCTGCACAGGGTGGTTCAGTTACTTTAGAAAACAACTGATAATTTCACTTTCAAATCACCAGTATACGCTCTTTATGACTAAACTCACAATCACGCAGTCCTGTTCTATCTATATCAAACTAGCTTTTCTATGGGTATTTATTTCCGAACGTTCCACACGCTAATAGATATTATGATGCAATAAAACTCAATTAAAAAAAAAAGAGAAAGACTCAAAAGATTCTAATAACATGACACAGTAATATATCATTCACAAATTCATAAGTATTGAAATACACAAGTATGATTCATAAACAAACTTGAGATAAACTATCTCTTCAAAAAATAGCTAAATTTAACACTCGCGCTATATAAATTGTCTAAATCATGACATTCAGAATAAACTTAAATTGAAACAGTTATGTACATCTAAAGGTATAACTTCCTACTTGTCAAAACAAGATGTGTTGCACCCCTTCAGTACTGATTAAAGGGAAGCAAAGTTAAAAACAAAATGATAATCAGAGCATTAATCGATCAATTTGGCTTAGTAATTGCTTCCAACAGAAACGATTATTAGATCATCCAAATCTTGTTATATAATAATTGAATCGCAAAGCCTGAGCTTAGTGAGGCAATACCGTGAAGTAATAAAAAACTTTTATGGTTGACTTGCAAATGTAGTGGATATTAGATAATTATTAATGTTACGTCACACTAGCTTTGCTTACTTTAGTGATGAAGGAGAAATTTGTATCCGAGAGCTAAGGGCAGTAAGCCGTTATAGCATAAAACCAGTTTCGTGGTATACCTCACGTAACTACCACGCTTACACATCACACAAACATGTCTTCTTTGCTTAACCATCACATCTGAAACATCTAATACTTGCTTCCATATCACCGAGGATATTTACAACGTTACTCTTGAATATATTCATTTCATAATTATACAATTTATCTGCCTGTGTTAACACACTTACATTATTTATTCTACATATACCAAAACGTCTATAACACTACAAATAAATTTTCTTTTTCGCAGACCAAAACACATATGTTGTCTTCCTCACCGACTTAAATATCTACAACACTACAAATAAATCTCTTCTTCATCACCAACCAAAAGACCTATAAAACTACAAATAAATACTGTATTTCATCACACTAACACTTTTAATGACAAAAAAAGAAAATGTTTACAAAAAGACGTTTCTGTAGTGGTTAGATATCGTTTTTCACGAAAAATTGTTTAACTTTGTGAATGTTTAAACTGTTTCAAAAATGTTTTTTTTGAAAGTGCAATAAATTCGAAAGTAAACGTTTGGTTCAATGATTGATAGTAGTTATTTTTCGTGCAAAGTTACGTAATGGTTATCTTGGTATAACCACCAGTAATCTTGAAACGATAAATTAGATGGAAGACACTTTGTCAACAACATCCACAGTCAACTATGGGGTTACCCTTGTTTGATCGAACAATGGCATTTGACTATCATTCTTACAACGCACCCACAAACCCAAAGTGTTGGTGCGTTTTATAGATGGTGTTAACAAGATCTTTAAATGTTCAACCTTGGCACTCTAACTACTAAGAAAACCACATTCAGCTTATAAAGCAAATAAAACCATCAAATATATTCCCTTTTTAAAACAACTACTGATAATAATGGATTATATTTAAACACGTACGCGTATTTAGTAAATTGTTATAAAAATAAATGCCACCCAGTCTCCAGAATTATCATACTAAACTTCGATTTTCGATACCCGTAGTAAGCAAAACATAAATAGCTCATTGTGTAGCTTTGTGCTTAGCAACAGAGAAACAAATATAAAAAAAACAAACTTTTAAATCTCAATAGTATAGTGATACTGGAAATTTTTGATTTCTCTTTAAAAACAAACAAATAATATTATAAAACAATATTTTTTCTTATGAAATCTTGTTAAAGCTTTCAGGAATTAGAAGTTATTATTGATATTTTGCCTTTTAGATTAAAAACATCAACTACCATACTTCGGATATAAATATTAAAATGTAGCTTCCAGTGAATTGATCAGGGTTTCATAAGAAACAGTGCTAAAAATCTATTTTTTGCAACGAAAAATATAAAGAAAATGTGAAAACTTTTCAATGTTGTCTCCTTTAATTAGAATTTATTGATTATGTGAATTGCATTTGTTCGCCAAAAGTCTTATTGATGCAGAACATACAGGAAGAAACTTTGATCTTTTCGTCTTTATTAAATATTACAAAGAAATTTCAGCACTGCTTATAAAAACCATGTTAAGACCCACCCACACACATCGCTATAAGTTGTTTCTTGAACTTTTACATGGTTTAGAAGTGTTTAATGTTATCATCGAAAAACAAACAAACACTAAAACTAAGTGATCAGAATAAATATAACTCATTTATTGATTCATAAACCTGACTCTAGGCATTATATTTTTTTTTATAAAATAGAATTGAAGGTTAATAAACTATTAGTATAACAAACTGCAGGATTGATTGACTCTTTGTTTGACTGAAGTTACACATTTTAGTGAGAAAAAGCAATCCACAATTAATATTATAAAGAGGTATCGTAGGAAGACACAGAAACTTACAAGTTATTAATTAATATGCCTCGTTTAGAAATATCTCAAACAATACTTTAAAATGATTTATTAAAATGGTTAACTCGGATGTGGGGTTAAAAACGTTCTCTGGCATCATCACGTTCCGTAACTAGCACAACATTCCGTCTTTACATCATGTATAATAAAGAGCTCAGTAATTGACACAAAGTTCCATCCGGGTAACTTTGGTATAATTATGTTTCGCATAATTGCACAGATTGTGCATGTATGCCAATTGCTGGCTCTACAATTCTGTTTGAAGACAATAACAAATACGTAATGTTGTAGCTTAGGTAATGCTGATGTTGAATTAATTAGCAACTCCATACACTTTACTACAAGAAACAATCAACAATGAAAAATATACAACATATAAAAATATAATACCATTCTGGAAATATTTGTAAAGCAGGTATTATATTAGTTGAGCTTTGTTTGTGCATATTTTAAACATACACACACTTAAAAGGCTGAGAAGCTTCAAAGTATTTGAGTTAAAAGAACTATATTGTTGAATAAATCCTCACTAAAATACATTGTTGATTGTACCTCAGCTGTATTTAAAATGTTCCACCAGCTGTCATTGAGTACCGTGTCCAGTATGGCCTAGTTGTCTGAACACTCAATTCACACGTTTCGGGTCGCAGTTTAAACCCCATTTTAGCAAAGAGGTTGTTTTAATGTTATGTCCAATTTCATTATTTATTGGCAAAAGAGTGGCCCAAGAGTTGACGGTAGGTATCCACGACTACATGCACTCCCTTTAGTTTATTATTACTAAATTAGGGGCGATTATGTCAGATAATCGCAAGTAATTTTATTTGAAATACAAAGCAAACATTTGTGTCAAAATAACTAAACTGCACAAGCCAAATAGTACCAGATTAATTGAATACTAGACACAAAAGTAGCTCTATTTTAAAAAAAAGTTTTGTTGTAAAAACAAGATCGTGTGTATATGACTGCTAAGCGAAACTGCAAAATAGACACAGACTAATAGTGCGATCGTACAGAAGTAAAGCTAGTAATAACATTTGAGTTAATATTACCCATGAATTGAACATGGCACGTTAAGGGTATGTTATTTATAACTGCTAACAATAGACAAAATTTAACATTGGGTAATGCAACAACGTAATAAATCTTCTTACCAAGGTTTCAGTAAGAATGCAAATATATTAAAAATATCTGAGAAGGTGAAAGAGGTCAATACTAAACCAGACCCTCCATGATCCAAAATATGGGCCGAAGTCGGATGGAAAAGAAACGATCAAATAATCTTGAATTGAAAATTAAACTTCTGTAGGGAAACAGATAAGCATACTTTGGAAGGTCTCAATCAATATACTCACTTCATCCAATGAATTCATTCACATTATTCTTTTTTCTTTTTTTAGCACTTTGCACACAACTAATCACAAACATAAATATTAAAATATTATCGTCAAACACGCTTAGCAATAACTATTAACAACAACAATTTATCACAGCAAGAAATATTTATGGAATGAATTCAGTGAGCTTGGTAATAAGTAATACATATTAAAAAGAAATATTTGCTATTTTTTTCGAACAATAGGACAATTTTCAGTGGAAATACAACATTATCTGACTGATATCTGTTTCAAATGTCTATATTTTAGTGAAAATTTTACTACAGTCAACAGAACACTTCAACACAAAGCAACAAGCTAGAAGAACATTAACTTCGACGGTTCCTAGCGTAAAGTGTGAGTTTGGAAATGGAAAATTTCCAAATAGTAAACAGTATTTGTGCAACGCATATTTACTAAAAAAATAAACAAGTTAGTAACTCACCGAGAAGATTAAAAGTCTTTCAAGAAACAACGATAATATGTTAACAGAGAATTTTAGAGTACTATTTCAGACGCAGACAAGGACCATCAATAACCAAAATGTACGAGAAAGAATACACCGTTGTGAACAATAAGATAATGTTACCCATAATTTCATCACCAAAGTTGTGTCTATGTGTATAGGGTATTGCGTTGTAGAAACATTAGAATGCAGAAGTATGAAACATATAAAACATTACAAAAGATCAATAGAAAACACTACAAAGCAGTATCATCAAACACTACAAAGTAGCAGTATGAAACATTACAAAGCATCAATATAAAACATTCAGTCACATGTTTATCATGCATCAAATATTCAAAATTACTAGGTACTTGGAAAAATATGGATAGTTATTCTAGAAATATAAAGAATAACATTTTAACACTTGTAAGATTAGGTAGAAAGTACCTATTAGTACATAAAGAACTAGTGTATACGTATAAGAGTTACTGCGACAGTTAGAAATCTAATTTCATCAGAATCTTTCTCTTCAACTCGCGGACAGGCCGTCAAGGGATGAATTACCTTATTAGGTTTTATCCGTGTTCAACGATTTCCATTATTTATTAGGTATCTCCTATCGAGAATTATTGTCCTTCTTTCTATGTCAACTGTGAGCGATGCACAGATAAATAAGTATAAAAATATTTTTACAAGAAATGAAGAAACTTTTTTGAGTTTACATGAGAAGAGTGAAGTGCCTGGGGAGAGACATATCTAATTTATGTTTGTAGCGACAAAGTAACCGATGTTGTGGCACATATAACAAACCTCAGTACATCTAGACTAAATAACCGGAAACTACACGAAAGATTAGTATTAAAGATAAAGATCAAACCCAATAATATTTATTTACGAATAAACAAGTATACACGTTTCAAAACACTACGTTTTGCTACGTTTAACTAGCGTCATCGTTTACTAGTTTATACCTAAATAAATATTATCTTTATTTGATTGAGTCTATATATAATACCAGACCATGTGTGTTTAAGTTCTTACTTTGCTCTAAGTTAAAAATCTGAGAATTTCTTGTACATGTTTCATTTTTGCGCTGCACTTCGGGTCTCTAAATACGCTGTTAAATCCAACCATTCGATCAGATAGATTAGTCCTTCAAGAGTAGGCGGTTGATACTGTTGACTAACTGCATTCCCCATAACTTATCAATTCAGACTTAGAAATGACTATATAAACATACCTTCTGTAAAGTTTTTCGTGAAAATTCTGAACTGAAGAAAGGAAGTGATATATCTAGTTTTTATTATAGATGGCACTGGTTAAAGTAACGTTAGCATAATGCTGATTTATGAAACAGGAGATTTTTCACACCATCATTTTAACTACCTGATGTATTTGTTATAAATCTGTTGATGGTAGGTTGTAAGAATGATTTATGTTAAACAGAATTTACAAAGGTTGTTGTTGTTGTTTTGAATTAAGCACAAAGCTACACAATGGGCTATCTGTGCTCTGCCCACCACGGGTATCGAAACCCGGTTTTTAGCGTGTAAGTCCACAGACATACCGCTGAGCTACTGGGGGGCCTTTACAAAGGACGTGTTGTTCATTCTGACAGTAACTTTTTTAAACCAGGGAAATATTGGAATTATAATCGTAATTGGTGCTAAGTAGTTAACACAATTTCACTTTTATATTGGCCCGGCATGGCCAAGCGCGTTAAGGCGTGCGACTCGTAATCTGAGGGTCGCGGGTTTGCATCCCCGTCGCGCCAAACATGCTCGCCCTTTCAGCCATGCGGGCGTTATAATGTGACAGTCAATCCCACTATTCGTCTTGGTAAAAGAGTAGCCCAAGAGTTGGTGGTGGGTGGTGATGACTAGCTGCCATCCCTCTAGTCTTACGCTGCTAAATTAGGGACGGCTAGCACAGATAGCCCTCGAGTAGCTTTGTGCGAAATTAAAAAAAACAAAACAAAAAACACTTTCATGTAAATTCATTAGAGCAAATGTTAAAACGCTTAGAAATATTTAATAAATCTAAAGTGAACAATTGAAAAATATTATGCTGTGCCATCGCTTATTTGCCTAAATCCTAAGATTTTTTATACACGGAAATATATAGTACATACATCTACACGTTCACATTTATTAAATAGAGAATTAAATAAATCTTGCATGGACATTTCCCATGGACAGCTGCTATCTTATAATGTTTAAAAATGACAATATAATTTTAATGTTAAATTACTCACTTGTCTTAGACTTCAACATTAAAGTATTTTGTTAAATTTCATATTAGATTTTAATTCTGAAGCATTTTTTTCTGTTATAAACAAGACTTCCATTTCCAGAATTTTTTTTCACCTAGAGATTATCTTTAATATGAGACATTCTTCCGGTCAACATCAGACCTTTCTAGGTATTTTCTGCAACCCAAACTCTCTTCTCATCGACATCAGACCTGTCTAAGAATTTGATCTAGACAAACCTTCTGATGAGCATCAAGCTCAAATCAGAACGTCACTTGCGTTTTGTGAAGATTCATAAATTTGAAATCGTATTTTCAATCTAAATCTTACCAAATATGCACAGGTAAACAATTATTTCAACAAGATGAAAAAGTCCAAAAACTCTGATAAAGCCAACCTTAGCTTTAAACTACTTGTCAAAGATAAGGCAGTTAATCAGCAGGATTAAACCGAACACTGGATTAACTGCAACTTTTATAACATGCTCACAACTTGGTGTAAGGTGTAAAGTCTTTGACTTTAAATCATTCCATACGCAGCTTGATCTTTTAACTATTGGGCAAAGACCAACCCTTTCTTGTTTATGTCAGACCTTAATTCTGAAGCTTTCTTATGGCTCAGAAAGGGGCTTCTTTCTAAGATGTGCATTCAGCCAAACCAAATACGTGTTATTCGATAGAGATCTGATTCAGATCTCACCTCTATTTCGAGATGTATGAAGAATTGAATGAGCATAGGGTTGAATTAGACTAAGTAATATAAACGTTTGCACCTCTTTGTGTTTATATGCAGTTCGTAATCATCGATTGCATTATTGCGAAACGTTTACTTCAGTTTAGAGTTCCTTAGTTGTTACTGATGCCGAAAACACGAAAAATTTAAAATAAACACATCGTCTTCAGAAATAATTAAATTTAGCAGATGATTTTACATAAAGTTTTTGACAACTGAGATTTAGACTGAAATGCTATTTTAGGCATAGCAACTGAATTGTAAGTTTTTGTTACTGATTACGTTTAGAATTTTTCCATTCTCAATCTTTCTCTTCATTCAGAATAGAGCTTGATGCCAATTTTTCTTCTTATCCACCTCAGACCTTAGTTTTCAAGCATTATTCTAGCACATACCAAGTTTTCATTCTAATGCTTTTTTCCATTACAGCCTAGACTAATTTCATAATGTCTTCTAGTATATATCAGGACAAAATGTAAAACTTTCTTGTACTTATGGTTATTAATTAACAAAATCGTCCATTAAAATAACAATAATGTAATCTGTAATAATCTTATACGTTTTAAGTATTCGAAAGGAAAAATTACCCCTGCTTTGATAATTTATCATCATAGAAATTTATTTGTTGAAGTCACATGAATGTTGCATGAGGTATTACGTCCACATTAAGGTATACGTAGACGTAGTTAATAATCTTTCTGTTGTTCTATGCATGCTTAAAGATATGGTTATATTTAATACTTTTGACTGCATGATGTAGGAGATTAAATAAAAGCTTAAAATTTATAATTATAAAATACGGTTTCTAAATTCAATAAGCTAATTTGGTTTTAAGAGATTATGACTACCTTCATAATTTGTGTAAAAATTAATTATGCATGATGTTCTCATTTTTGACGTTAAACTTTTATACATGACATTAATTACGAAAACTAATGTTGAATGATAATCCTAAACAACAAATAAGATTGAACAAATGAACAGCTATGATCTACTGTAATCAAATGTTATACGTTTAGAACCTGCTCGCGAATAGGATTTCTTTCTATGCTCTAATTTTTTGCTAACTGTCAACAAAATGTTCTAGAAAACCGCATATTTTCAAGTTCAGATAACTGGAACGTAGGGCTGGTTCCATTTCACAATCTACGTGAACGTTTTAGTATCTGTTAGATACCATTGTACATGCAGTCACTGACAGTCTTGTGTATAATGGTAAAAGTACTAACGTAATTAATGGTGATGTCAAAAGAATTATAAACTTGTCCGTTTTCACGTTGATAGATGTAATCCCAATGATATGCACTCTGCTCTTGAATCAAAAGCATACGAGGTATATGATTTGTTGTACCATGTTTTGGAACTTACCATAATAATTTACGAGCCGCTTTTAAAGAAATAACAAAAGTTAATTTTTGTTTGTTTGTTTTAGCACGTGACGTTATAGTGTGATACTACAAGTTTGTGCATCTACGAATTGGATTTACTTCGAAAGAATACAATAATTTCTCAGTAGGATAGCGGGTTCCTGTAAAATGCACTCTACAGTTCATTTCAGAATTACAGTACAACAAGTACCTGCCTTTTTTTCACCATAAAATGTAACATCAGAAACAAGATTAATTTTCTACCAGAACTAAATGTTTTGTGCTCATAAATACTGTTCACATCAACAAAACTATACATTACCATGTAGAACTATTGCTAATCTTCTGTAAGTCAGTAACACCTACTAAGAGTCTTTTTTACTGTAGTACTCTTTCTAAACTAAACACTTTGGTGCATATATATATATATATATAAACAAACCAATAACAATCAGTTTTAAATTTACAGTCCACAATCTTTAGAGCAGTAAGGATTGTGAAGATAGATGTAGTTACTTTTTTTGTAAGGCATAAATGTCTGTTAAGTATCAGAACAACACTCAATGATTTAATTTATAACGCTCATATACAGTAGTTTTGCAAACAACTCCCTCTGTCAGGAACTATTACGTCCGAGGAAAAGTATTTTTACACATATATAGAGCTGTCAAACATATAATACAAAAACAAAGTTAACCACGTAAAGTATACAGTATACACATATACATATTGTATATTGATTAGGGTAATTTCTGTAAACATATAGTGTTCTAATAAAATATAACTCGGTACAACTATATTAATCTCCAACCCATTCCTTCATAAAGACTGTGTTTGGTACAAATGATTTAATTACAAAACATTCCCTGATAAAAATTTCATTTAGCACAACCACATTAATTACAAGCTTATCCCTTTATAAGGTTTGTATTTGGTACAACAAAATTAATTCATAGCAAATAACTTTATAAAGGTTATGTTTGGTAATATTAAATTAATTCCACACACGTCCCTTCACAAAGGTTGTGTTTAGTGGAACTAAATCAATTATAAATACGTCCCTTCATAAAGGTTGTGTGCGATACAACTACATTCATAAACAAACACGTCCCTTCACAAAGTTTGTATTTGATACAAATATCCTGATTACAAATGTAAATCATCAAAAAACATGTATTTGGTGAATCTAACCTGATTATAAACATATTCGACACATCTAACCTGATTCAAAACACACACCTTCATAAAGTCTGTATTTAGCTGAGGCTGAATCAACTCGTTTAGAGATGTTATATCTGTGATTAATCTGACTTCTGATGATCTGCCGGCTTGGCTGGATCTGTCCGTGTGTGGATGTTCACTGAAAGTTGCAAGTTGTAGGCATTTATCTTCAGCACCAAGGATACCTTAAAAATAAAGCAATTTATAAGTTATATTTACTGATGATGAAGTATTTATATAACATTATACATTTAAAAGAAATTCTGTCGTAATTACTAACTGCTGTTTCACCAACATATTCTTAAATCTTACGATTTTCGTTGATAACAAATTATTTAACGTTAAGACATTAGCCGATTAATGCTTCTCCAATCTTATTTCATTAACATTCTTATCACCTGTACAAGCAAGTGTGATTCCGTTTGTTAACCTGTAGATAACCAAGGAAGGTCGAAACATTGTTCTCTGCTTTATGAGTAAAAATGTTAATACCCATACCAGCTGTTCTGAGATTCGTTTTTATTTCAGGTGGGTTTCTCGTCAGCAATATTTGCTTCTGTTTCATTCTTTTGCAGCTAAGTGTTTTCATAGCTATCTCATTTTCTTGTTTTCTTTATAAACATATAACGTGACAATTATGCATTACGCCTTTAACTTTCTTTTTATAAACCAACTGTAAATAGCATACAATCCATATAAAAACCTTTGAATCTATAGATCATAACAGATAAATGAAATTTGTACCAAAAAACTAAACCTTAACCTTTGTCATGAGACAAGATTAGTTGAAGGTATTTAATGTATAAACTTGAGAAGAACGGGGCTCTAACATTCTCTGTGACGAAAGTACAAGTACACTATTTCATAATGCAATAGAAAAATATCCAAAAAGCATGAGAGTTTTGAAAAGGTGGAAAAATCTTCGACGACAACTACGAATGTAATAAAACTATCAAAACAAAATAAAAGTACACTGAAAAAGATGGGATAAACTGACTAACACAATGACCAATAGGACGCATTCACGATGCGTATACAGTTTCACTTCAAACCAGACAACATTGATAAACTTTTTGTTAAACTGACTATGTTGCATATTTAAAGCTCAGATATTTCATTCTTTCTTATATTTTGCGCAAACCCACTCAACAACTATCATCTCTTGTCATCACTAGCGCTAGAGGGAAGTTGGACTAAACCAAGCAACGTAAGTTCTTTAACTACTTTTGTCACACTGCACAATAGGAATTGACCCTCATTCTCTTCACACACACTCAGCTTCAAAGTTCGGAAGGGGATTTTTTTCTTTTAGGGGTATCTGGTGATGAATCATTGATCCTCAAATACACAGTAAACCACTCTGTCACATCTTCATTAAACAGCACAGAAATGAAATACTATACGCCAGACAACAATGCCAATGTTGGCAGTCTCTAGACAACTGAGGGTCGAGGGTTCGAATCCGGGTCGCACAAAAATGCTCGCATATTTAGCCGTAGGGGCGTTATAAAGTGACAGTCAATCCAAATATTCGTTAGTAAAAGAGTAGCCCAAGAGCTGACGATGGGTAGCGATGACCAGCTGCCTTTCCTCTAGTCTTACGCTGTTAAATCAGGGACGGCTAACGCAGATACCCTCGAGTAGCTTTGTGCAAAATTCAAAAGAAACAAACAAACCAAACAAGTAAAATTTGCATAAGTTGTTATATTTTAGCAACGACCAGTATATTTTAAGCCCACTTCTGGTTAAATATATGTGTGTGTGTGTGTGTGTGTGTGTTAAACAAAACTTTTGTTGGGTGATGGAACCAAGTAATTCTCAATTACGAAGTAAAATAATCTATACTAAAACTTAAAGATATTCTGGAAATATCAGAGATAAGTTGAAGCTACAATCAAGATAAGACGGGGATACTAAAATGTACTAAATAACCTGAACAATGTTTTTTCGTTTAACTTATACAAAATAAACGCTGTATTAAAATGAACAGTCATTTTTAATTTATGTCGCTCTTTTTTTTCTTATAACCATAAAATATAAACGTGAAAAAGGATAGTAACTTCCATATTTTGGTTGTGAGTTTTGATTATTTTTGCAAGTAAAATAAGAACACCAAAGTGAATGCTTATCGTAAGCTAACATCAGGAGTGAAGCTCCACAAAATGATTTTCTCAAATACTATGTTTGTTTTTTGGAAATTAAACACAAATCTGCCCACTGCTGGTATCTAAAATCGGTTTCTAATTTTGTAAGTCCTCAGACATACCGCTTTGCAACTGGGAGACTGAACACTGTAGTAAATCGTGACAAATCGCTTATCTGTTGTAAGTGTCACATTATATAACGCAAGGTGCTGAATATGTCAGGTACACAGATACAAATAGGCTATGCTTCATATATATATGCATTCTTTTTACAATTTCAACAATACTTTTGCTCTGCAAGCTAATAATAACAGAGCACGCACAATATTATTAATGAAGCTAAAATATGCAGTTAACATGATACTTGAAATTATCTACATTGATGTTTCGAGATGTATCCTTGAGATAAAACATAATGATAAAATACTATTATTTCTAAACAGTTAGTTTCATATGTGCCATTGATGGTAGACACATGTACATATATATATATATATATACACACACGTGTATGTAATTTATAGAGTATTACAATGAGTTTGCAGAAACTGGAGAATTAATAATAGAGCATGAAGTATCACCTTGTTTTAATAACTCACAGGATGACGTTTTGGGCCATCTAATTGTAACATGAGGACAAGGTAGTTAGACAGAGAGAAAGATGAATAGACGGATAAACATAAAGATGTACACTGTTTCTTTGTTTTTGAATTTCACACAAAGCAACATGAGAGCTTCCTGCGATATCAGTCCGTAATTTAGACTGCTTTTTTGCTAACAAATGCAAGGGCGAGCATGTTTGGTGTGACTGTGATTTGAACTTTCTCAGATTGGAAGTTGAACCCTCTAACCACTTGCCCTTGCCAGACCTGATAGTGCTACTATTATATGTGTGACAATTTTTATAAATATCTTTTCTATATTTACACTGATTTTTGCTCATTTCCATTGAGTCTCTGTCCATTATGGTAATTAGACTCTTAATTTTAGCTCGGTAAGCCCATAAACTTACTATTGTCCCAAAGTGGGACTGCCTAGACAGATATAAAACGAGGATATAACTACAATTTAGTTTTATGTAGTTTTATTTTCTAATTAAAAGACAATATTACTGGCTGTACGAAAAGCCTTATGGTGGAAGGAGATTAAAACAAAACCTTAATTTTCCCCGATAAAATTTAAAATAAAATTTACTTTCTAATCAATATCTTTTCTCCATTCCCAGAAAAACAGCTTTAAGCCTCTGAAATTCCATTCTTCACCAATATACAAATATCGTTGTGTTGGTTGTAGCCTGCGATAGAAATATACTCTACGGTACAAATATTCAACCTGAAAAATCGATTTTATTCATTTTTCCTTGGTGAATATAATTATCGATATATTTTTCTTCTGACAGAAACTAAGATTTCTAGCATCTCCTCAGTTCAGCTGAAAGTATCGATGAAATAATTAATGTAAATCAATCTTAAAACACTGGAAGGAACTAAAACTGTTGCATTCGAGATTAGTATAGTTGCTACTAAGCCATAGCAAATAAATATTTGAGAATCTACCTACACAGTATATATACATATATTTCGAGAAAATTAATACTGATAAATTAAGTAAATCAAAACAAAAATTGAATGGTGATATGAATGTGGGACGTTTTGGGCTTAAGCACCCACAATCTCGCTCTCGTAGTTTCTATTTCTATATCTATTATTTCAATTTTAATTATTATTGCTGTTCCTCTATATTATTTCTCTATGCGAGACAGGTGAATGGAGATTAATACTGACAGACGGTGTATCCCCACTACAATGTGGGTCCTTCATCCATAATCACCTCCAAAACCTGGGGTGCATTTCATATCCTACATTATAACTTGCATCCTGATATTTTCAATTAGTTTAGCGTTTTTATTATTTAATTTATTTTTGTTTCGGCTTGTTTTTGGTTATAAAAAACTAATATATGTGTGTGTGTGTGTATTAAATGTATATCTACTTTTTACTTAGTTCTTTATGTATATGTTTGTGTGTGTGTGTGCCCGTGTATTTTATTATAACCACGATATTTTAACTTTTGGTCATAAAGTACGCTTTGAAAAAGTTATCAACATTCAGAGAGCTGGAGGGAATATCCAAGGTAGCTGCTTGTTTAATAGAACATTGATAATCAACATTAACTCAACCGCTGGAGCTATTCAAGCGCAAGTTTCATCTCATCATGCTGTAACCAACATAAAAAAAATCTAAGGAAACATAATTGATCACTGATGATATACAACTTAAAAACATATTTCTTCTAGGTGCTTAAAAAAGGTCATCTGCTTCATCATCTACTTTGAAGTGTTAGCTAAACGAAAGCGGAAATTGAACACTGTTTTCGTTCCAAACTGTTGGTGAGTACGTGTATATGAACTAATGTTACCTTCACAAAACACTCTGGCCAACATTTGATCTGGAATGATATCTGGACCTTTATCATTTTGATCCGAGGCAATGTTTGTAGTTTTGTTATATCTCATATCAGACCTGAAATACGAAAGAAAATATTTTGTTTTATTATCAACAACAACAAAAAGAGCTTTGATAGAAAACGTTTTAGATCACATCACATTAAGTTATTGTTATATTCTGAATAAAATTGAATTTTACCAAACACTCATTACAATTATAATGAATAGAGATAAACAATATAATTAGATTGTTATTAAGGGTTACATGTGATAAAGTAACGAGAAAGATGATCATATATATGCGTGAAATAAGGACATGTAATTACTTGTCACATTATAAGAATCTGTAGCCGACTAACAAAACCAAAACTGTATAAACGAAAATTATTCTAAAACAAAGAAAAAAACAATTAAAACATCTGAGTTTGTAAGACACAAGATGTCTGTACAAAAATATTTTTTTTTACATAACTGAGTTAACTGTATAAACTAAAAGTCAAGAAACAAGAAAACCAAAGTGGAAAAGTTTAGCTAAGTATAAGGCTGATCTTTTAAAACATAACATGAAAATTATAACATCCTATAGAAATCACGAGGATTTACCCTTTAAAATATCCCCCCCCGAGTTTCAATTACAACACGAGAAGCAATACCTGCTGATGAAATGGTCACTTGAGCCTCAGAAATTTGAGATAGTTTTAAATCCAGTGATCAATGACAGTCAAACTGTTACTTATGAAAATATTAGCCATGAACGTAGTAGCAACAGCAGTTTCAGATGTTTCTATATCAGTTTCATTCTCACTGACGATAGCGGCTGCATGAAGAGTCGTCGCATCTATAGAATCTAACGACTTAAGAAATTAACTTATCGTGTGGAATATCTTAGGCAGTTGAGATGATGTTCTTAAATTACTGAAAGATAGGACTCTTGACATTTATTTCAATAGCTTACACTGGACAAAGAATTAAAATGATTTATAAAATGAAATACTACATTAAATATTCTAAAATAGCTACTTACATCTCGTCATTTTTTTCTTGCTGACAAGCAGCTGTGTTGGAATAAAGAAAACAAAATCATAAATCACGGTGACAAAATAAAGGAGAAACATTTTAAACACATATTTCATTCTCTTCCTTTAGTTTCTAGGTATTTTGTAACTCATGCATATTCGATGAGAACGATTTTCAAAAGCTACACGAGTTTTAGTTCGCTGTCGTTTTTATACAAGAGAATAAAAGATTGCTCCTAAAAGCACACTGTTTCTCCTATAGAACAATAACACTAATTTTCAATAATTAACACAGTATCATTATTTTTCTACTCTAAAATATTTGCAGAAGGGAAAGTTATCAAGTGTTGAACTTGTACGATTGATTTAATTTCGATATGTCACACAAGGTAATGAAAAATATTTTCAAACTCAAACGCAAAGCTCTGTTTTAATTAAAAACATAGATATTTTCTATACCTTGTCTATTTCTCGATCGTTTAATTCTTATGATGATTATTCCGGTTACTGGCACTACCACCAACACAACGGCCATCACAATGAAAGCTGCTACCATTGGAGTAATAACACCACTTTTGTCATCATCTTCTGGATAAATACAATCGTATTTTTGGAAACCACATTTCTTTCAGGATTAGATATATAGCCTAGTTTCTTTTTTCTCTTATAATTATATCTACACTTTGGTAACTATGGAAAGACGATTTTTCTGGAAAATCTCTCAACAAAACAAACATGATTAGTTAAATTACTAACATCAGTTTTTCATTTCGTTTTCATATAAACCACTTAAAACTACAATGAATATATCAAATTAAATACGTAAATCAAGTTTAAATAATAAAATACAAAGTAAAGAAAACGATCGTTGACAGTTTAATCAATACGGTATGTGTAGCTTCATGTGCACTGAAAGGGAGCTCTATCTGAGTATTTAGTGAAAAAAGTGATTTTGAAAGACTGTAAAAGGGAGAAATAAACTCGTAACATTACTTATTTACCGATCTAAAAACTTCTAATACTTACTAATCGAAATTATATGTAAAATACATATTGACTTTTCCAAGGAAAATATTATTGTTGTTGTAAATGGCTAATTTTATAATTTATTTCCTAAATTAATTTCTTAAACATTACAATATGCAGAATGTAGAAGATATTTTACGAAATTGAAAATTCTACAAGACACAAGCTGTGATGGATTTTAAGCTTTAAATTGATTTTTTTTTAATTTCGCGCAAAGCAACACGAAGACTATATGCGCTAGCCGTTCCTAATTTAGCAGTGTTAGACTAGAGGGAAGGAAGTTAGTCATCACCACCCACCGCCAACTCTTGGGTTTTATCTTTTACCAACGAATAGTCGGATTAACCGTCACATTATAATGCTCGCACTGCTGAAATGGCGAGCAAGTTTGGTGCGACTGGGATTCAAACCCGCAACCCTCAGGATTAACGCCTTAACACGCTTGGCCATGCCGGGCCTCTTTACAATCAGATCATATGTATATAGCAAATATTTTGCTTTTTTGCGAGATTTCGGATTTCTTGGAAGAAAATTTATTTCGATGTACTTATCTTTTGTGTCAGTTAATACTTTAATACATTAAAAAATTATGTTTTTGAAATTTATCGAACTCACTTTTATATCCCAATAATCATTTTATTTTCAGTAATTTTTTTGCAAAGTATTCACGTAAAAATATAACAGTAATAAACTTTCTATGAAAAAATTCTTCATCAAACTGCCATAAAAGAAGCTTTGTAAAGGAGGACTCTGATTTGTCTGCTTTTCGTTGCCAAAGGAAAGAAAGTCACGTGAAAAAGGCTTTTATCTTTTAATTATTTTAGTCAGGTGATTTCAAAGAGATGTGCATTCTTATTCATAATGACTTTATGATTTTCAATAATACAATCCTTATTAGAAGGTGTTTAGATTTTATTGGATTATTTTTCTCAAAAGCTATTTTATTGAAAATGAATTCTGAATCTTTACATCCAAGTACGATAATAAACATAATTTTTCGTTAACTTCGTGGAATGTCAGAGTAGGGAACTTCTTACATTGTTTTATTCGAAATAATGAAGGTTTGAAAAGAAGCAACGAATATCCGACTGTTTTTAAAACATGCCGAAACTTTCAGAATTTCGTTATATGTCAGTATTCGTAGAAGTAAGTTGCTGTAAGGGTTTTACGATATCATTTCATTCTCTTTAAGTGGAATTCTTTTTTTAATGCATTTCTTCTTGTTTCATAAATAACAGTTAAACGGACAGGTGAAAGAGTGGCAAAAATATTGTTCATATGTGACAATAGATCTGAAAAACTATGGCTATATTTTATACGCCCATAGCTAATCAAAATAATGTAGAAATATATATATATATTTGTAGAAATGTTGTAGAAATACTGTCTTTTGGCGTTTAAACTGTAACTTTTAAAGTATGGTACTGTACATATAAATAACATTTTGTAGAATCTATTGTCTCTTATCGTCGAACCTAACTGATGATTACTGGTATTGACCTAAAAGCTTTTGGAGCAGCGACTTGTAAGAGGAAAAAAAAAAGAGATCTGTAAACTTACTTTTACACACCTCTGATTTTTAGCCATAACAAACAAATTAAGAAGATTGTAAGTTAACTTTGTTGTTGTTTTTTTAATTTTAGCTTGTTGGTTTTTCAATACTTCCCCGATTTTTCCCTGTTTAAATCGCAATTTCTATTATTACTCCATTATCTTGGGAGTTAACTGGCAGAGATTCGAGAAATATTTTAGAAACATTCCACTAACATGCTAACCAAAACATATAGTCTGATAACTTGTTTTATAACAATATAAAAGAAACAATTATTACAATTTCCTAAACTGACTATTGAGATTTCTTTGATATTATGAGGATTGTAGTCGAAAATATCGATAACATAAAAGATATTCGACTGATTAATAAATGCATTATAATCATAATAAGCTTTGGTTTTACAACATCGTATGGACCTAGTTAGACCTTCGTATTAAATCATCTATCACTGATGCATGACGGGAATGTTTATCTGTACTCCAGATACGTAACTTTCTTTTGATTAGAAGTTATTAATAATTAGATAAAATATAACTTTACAGACGGTTATGAAAACGAACTCACATAAAATACTTATTTTCAAGAAGATGCTCTACCAACCACAGGTATCGAAACACTGGTTATACCGTTATAGACCTTCCTAATTGCCGCTAAGCCACTGTGTAACTGGTTGTTTGTATGTTTACTGAATTTCGCGCAAAGCTGCTCGAAGCCATCCCCACTAATTTTAACGTAATATGCAAGGAGTAAGAAAGGTTGTCAACTCCATCCAACATCACACTTGGGTTACTTTTATAAAACCAAATAAGGGGTTTAATCATACATTGATAGCATAATCACAACCCCAAACATTAAAACGCAACTTTTTATCGTAATGTGACTAAAACCTCGATACTTTAACGCCACAGTTAGCATGCTAACCGACAAGCCGTACTCGTTTTTAGTGTATATTCATTGTACAACCTTAAAATATTTATTTGTTGTTCTCACGTAAAATATGAATTAATAAGAAACTTCATAGTTCATTTCAATCTAATATAAAACGAGTACTGTTTTGGACTTAAGTGAACTGTGAATGATGCAAATTATTATGTATGTAAATGACATGATTTTCTTGTAAGATTCTTTTTTATTATTTGATTCCAATGGTTTCTGATACGTATTTTAACATTTAAAATAAAATATTGTATGGTCTATTGGTTGAAATTCAAAAACATCTTTTATTAAATTAACGTTTTTATTATTATAGGAACAAAATTTTTCTTATCGTAATATCTTTGATTAAATTAATAAAACAATCATTGAAGAAAAATTTAAACTTTACTGATTTTTATCACATTAATTACCATTTTACCCACAAGAAGGCCCGGCATGGCCTAGCGCGTTAAGGCGTGCGACTCGTAATCTGAGGGTCGCGAGTTTGCATCCCCGTCGCGCCAAACATGCTCGCCCTTTCAGCCGTGGGGACGTTATAATGTGACGGTCAATCCCACTGTTCGTTGGTAAAAGAGTAGCCCAAGAGTTGGCGGTGGGTGGTGATGACTAGCTGCCTTCCCTCTAGTCTTACACTGCTAAATTAGGGACGGCTAGCACAGATAGCCCTCGAGTAGCTTTGTGCGAAATTCAAAAACAAACAAACCCACAAGAAATGAGAAACAAATGCAAACAAGTTATGTAAATGGTCATTGTAATTTGTATAACTGTGGAAAAGTTTCTACTGTAACAACAAAAACTACCTGTACAAGTCAGTTGAATAATTTAATTTAACTTTTATTATTCTATGAAATTTGAGACAGCTGACATCTTTTCTGAGTAACACATAATGAAAAAAGTTCACCGAATGTTTCAGAAAGTAATATTGATGTTAACTTTTGATCAATCAATTTTGATTTAAAGTACCTAAAGCTGTTATCAATGTGCAGTAAAAACATCTTTACGTAACAATTGAATAATGTCACATGTGTATAAATACATAGGGGCGAGTACGTTATATTAAACGATTTGAAATAGGTAAATTAGCAAGTCCCATCACGACCACAGCCGATATAAAGCGTTGTAGAATGTTGTGTAGTGGAATTATAATTTGACATTTATGGCTGTTCGTAAATGAAGCTCCCGATAATTAATTGCCTTTGAGAAGGATGTGATATTGCCCTTTTCGGCGCAAAATATTCATGATATTTATATCTCACAGCATGTGTTAAAATACAGGAATATAGAATGTTGATGTCTCTTCTACTTTATTAGATCGGAAACAAACGAATACAAATCAGATTGGATCATCTACAAATAGCCTTGCTGTACGTCGTAATAAGTAAAGTGAGACAATTTCTAAAAGGAGAAAAATCTGTTAAGACGCAGGTCGTCGGGAATAGCCACCGACGTGTTCCAAGAAATATAATAAGCTCTCCGACAGAAGTAATATGTTCACAAGCTCATTTCATAAAATTTCAGCTCAACTGTTGCATTGTCTATGGATTTTGTGCTACCAGACTGTTGAAATGGTGTTTTGGAAACTATCGTCTTTGTACTTCAGATAAATTGTGAAAAGCATTCAGACCTGAGAAATGTTTATTTAAATGTGGCAGTATTACTTTAGAACTATTTGTGATCAAAACTACGCTTAAGAGCCTTTGTAACGATGCATGGTCGTCATACAGAACAGCATCTAACGTATATATGGTGTATGAGATGATCTTTAAGTTCTTTTTACTATAGCATACTAAACCTTTGTAAGTTGCATATTACTACGTTAATTAAAATAATTGTTAAAACACAAATATATGCATATAACTGGACAGTAGATTTATTGATGGTATAAAACAAAACATTATCATAAGAATAACAAAATAAAACCGTATAACCTGAAATAACACTGACGCCTCTATTCAAAGAACCATGGTAGACAACATTACACAACTGTCATTTACCTCTTGAAGAACATATCCGTTTGACCCCCAGTGGCTCAGCGGTATGTCTGCGGACTTACACGCTAAAATCCGGGTTTCGATACCCGTGGTGGGCAGAGCACAGATAGCCCATTGTGTAGCTTTGTGCTTAATTCAAAACAACAACAACAACATATTCGTTTTAAAAAGTTTCGAAGGTTTTGCTTTTACTTAGAATCTGCGAGTCGCGTACTCGAATTGTATTTGTTTGTTTGTTTTGGAATTTCGCACAAAGCTACTCGAGGGCTATCTGTGCTAGCCGTCCTTAATTTAGGAGTGTAAGACTAGAAGGAAGGCAACTAGTCATCACCACCCACCGCCAACTCTTGGGCTACTCTTTTACCAACGAATAGTGGGATTGACCGTCACATTATATACCAGCACGGAAGGGAGAGCGAGCATGTTTAGCGCGACATGGGCGCAAACCTGCGACCCTCGGATTGCGAGTCGCACGCCTTACGCGCTTGGCCATGCCAGGCCCTCGAATTGTATCTTCAAATATATTCATTCTTTCAGCCATGTCGGTGATACAATCTGCGGCCAATCCTACTATTTGATTACAGTAATCCAAGAGTTAGGAGGTGTGAATAGCTTAGTTACCTCTAACTTATCTCTCCTAAAATAGAAACAACTAGTACAGATAACCCTGGAGTAGTTTTGCGTGAAATTATAAAAAAAACACAGCAAAAATACTCGATGTATTTAAATGGCATGTTCTGTTTCGTTTATTGAATTTCTCACAAAGATACACGAGAGTTATTTGTGCTAGCCGTCCCTAATTTCGCAGTGTAAAATTAGAGGGAAACATTTAGTTATAATCACTCACCGCAAACTCTTGGGCTACTTTTTTACCACCGAATAGTGGGATCGACCGAACATTATAACGCCCCCACGACTGACAGGATAAGCATGTTTGGTGTGACGGGGATTCGAACCCCGACCCTTGGAATACGAGTCGAGTGCCTTAACCCACCTGGCCATTCCGAGTCATATTGAAATCGCCGAACAGAAAAATGGAAGGTGTTATCATCACAAGTGAACAAAAAGTTTCAATTTATTTTATTCGACACGGTAACTTGTATAATTTTGTTGAATAGAACGTAAAATTATTTTAACTCCTGATATTTGCGATAAACAAATTAGATTTAATCACCTCGAAAATTTTTCGTTTAGAGAACAACACATTCTTGAACTTCTCTTCTGCTACATGTGTGTGCTGTTTTGTCACAAATCTTATTCTGTATTTGTATTAAAAACAAAATAAAAATCATAGCTACAAACTTTAATTGTATAACCGATCATGATATAACAGTTACTTCAAAGAAGGTCGAAAATGAGCAGGATATATAATTACTTTAAAGAGGGTCGAAAATGAGCAGAATATATAATTACTTCAAAGATGGCTGGAAATCAGCAGGATATAACAATCAATTCAAAGGTAGTCTAAAATTATTTCTTTATTTCGCTAAGTGAATAGCGAGGTTTTCTTTTCTTTGTAATTCTTGTATCAGATTTACTAAATTATCTTATGAGGAAATTTTGTGGCTGTACCATTTCTGATGACCATAATTAATTTAACTTATCCCCAAATATACTTTTTTATCTGGAATTTCTTAATTAAAACGTGCAACCAATACTTTATTAAAAATAATATGATAAACGATGTATGAGGAAACATGCATTTAAAAGAACATAGTACGCTTATGTGTTTCAAAGGATGCACCAGCTTACTGAAAAAAATAAAAGGAATTAGCATCACGTAAGAAGAATGTCATTAATAGGTTTAAAAGTGTACTTCCACTGTCATCATCATGAATGAATGAAACGCTCTCTAATTCTAGATAATTAATGACTGTGTACGTTCGTTTTTCATCAAAACAGTTTTGAAATCATGCAAGACACTGGTCTCATACACTGTTTTTTAATAACTGTATTAAATAAAAAACACTGAATTAATTGATAAATAATTATCCTACTATGCGACTGCAATGCTTCTTCAATACATTTGAAAGTAGCTAGTTTGTACGTTTAAATTTCACGCATATTTACTAGAGACCTATATACTTTAACTATCCCTAATTTTGAAGAGACAGATTATAGGGAAGACAGCTAGTTAAAATTACATAAAGTCAAGACTTGGACTACTATTTTGCAAAGAGAGACTAAACGTGACTCATAGCGCTCTTGCACCTAAAAGGGCGAACATGTTTAGTGCGATGGAGATTTGAACCTGTGAAGTTTAGATTGCTAGTCGAGCGCCCTAACTAACTTACCATGCCGCACCGGTAAAAATTAAATGAGTGCTCTACCAATGTAGATTGAAAGACTATAACCCGCTAGCAGTTGCTAGCAAATTACCTACTTTTCATAACTCAAACTGCAGTATTCTTCTATTACTACAGCCCCAACACCCTTAAGCCCTAATTCACGACCGTGATATAGTCCCTAATTAGCAAATCTTTTTTTCTATTAATTTCACAGCGCGTATGCGATCTTGTATCTTTCGGCTGTTAAGACGAGTATGCTGTAGACTGTGAAAAATAGTTAACATCCTTACCCCCAAAAATAATTTTGTATTCTTTCACTAACTTAAACTAACGCTATGAAAAAATTCCATGGTGAAATAAATAAAATAACAAAATTATAGCCAACTTCATATTTGTTCGTTTTGTTTAGTTCATGGCTTCAAGTACAAAGAAAGCTAAAATGATCGAGTGAATCTACGTTTACTGTTCATAACAACGTAATATGGTATTACAAATATCGCAGGATAATAATAATTATAAGTTTAATTAACAAGAATATATGTATGACATAATATGCTTACTAGTCATTCAATATTTTACGTTCGCTCACATTGCTTGTTTGCTCTAATCGTGCTGTACCACAAGTTCACTATCACACAACATGTCCGTAATTTATTCTAATTCTTGAAGTTCTGCGATCATGCTATATTATAAGGTCATTGATGCATAAGTTGAGAGTATTTTTATTTCTCTTCTCATGTTTATTGGTTTTGCTAATGTTTGCTAAGACAAAAGGTGATTGTACTTTTGTTTGAAATCTCGTGTTTATTGGTTTTTGCAATGTTCTAACCTCATTGAATCACAAAATGTATTTGTTACAGTTTGGTTGAATCCTAATTAACACTGTACATAATTGTGCATAAGAAAGATTTTACTGAATTGAAAACTTTTACATGTTGTGAATGGTGATAAAAGTCATTTATCTTATTACTAGCTGCATCTCTTTTAGTAAGTTTATTTCTGTGTAATAAATGATTTAATTAGTTCAGACGGTTTGTTTTTTGTTTTCAATTTCACGCAAAGCTACAGAAGGGCTATCTGCGCTAGCAGTTCCTCATTTAGCAGTGTAAGACTAGAGGAAAGCATCTAGTCATCATCGCCCACCGCAAACTCTTGGGCTACTCTTTTATTAACGAATAGTGGAATCGACCGTCACATTATAACGCCCTCACGGCTGAAAGGGTGAGCATGTCTAGTGTGACGGGGATTCGAACTCGCGACTCTCAGATTTCGAATCGAGTGCCTTAGTCACCTGGCCATAATGGGCCTAGTTCAGACGGTTCAATAACATCAGTATTTTTCGAACGTTTTGCTCATCAAATACGTTTGTCGATTTCTGTATTATAGGCCAATCACTTTTCTTTCAGTAAATAGAAATAGTGAAAAATAAATAAATAAAACAAAAAATATGCGAACATTCTTGAACTAAATAGAGGAATAGATTGTTACCATTATAACACACCCACAGCTGAAATTGCGAAGCATGTTTCGAACCCCAAATCATAGCTTTTCTGTGTGATATTCCATTTTCCAAGCCACGCCCGGACCTTTATGTAAGGATATGTTTATATTCAGTAAATTCCAGGACAAAACCAAACAAAGAGAAAAAAAGAGAGATGAGCGACGTTTAAAAGTATTTTGCTTTCATAAAAATAAATACATGTAACGTGTTACTAACTTACACTTTGTATTTTATACGTTAATGTCCTTTAAAGCGTTTAATATATTTACTGAATATCTGAATAAAGTACATTATGTGCTGTTTGCGGTTACTTTAACATGTAGTAATTGGAAGTCTCGTCAGTAACTATTTTCTGAGACCTTGTTTTCCTGAACTGCTTTTTACTAAATTAAACCATTTGTTCTTTTCCTATTATAAAAGTTATCCTTAAGCATCTAATGCATGCTTATCTCACGTCACCAGCTGTGTCCTGCTTTATTTGAAACATATTTCTATGCCGTCATCACGAATTTTCTAGGTATGCATTGTGTTTTTCTTTTATTCAGTACTACTGCACATATTTTGTTGAATAATTTGGAAGATAAATTCACAAAGTTTTCTGAAGCTAGTTTCCTTGTAAATACATTATCTGTGTTACTAGCTGTTGGGAAAGGCACATCAGATCTATTCATGAGCATTCTTATTTGTACTGTTATTCCTTTTAAAACTTTAGTAAAATACGAGTTTCATCCTGGCACTAGAGTCGCTTCACTTTGGTAATATAGAACGACGTGGTCCGATGTGGCTTTGCTTTCAAGAAATCACACACATACTAATAAAGCAGACATCGACGCTTCGACCTTCTTAGGTCATCTTCAGGTTGACCAGCCGTTCTGAGATACAATGTAGAGCCTATTTCAGGCTTATTTGTTTACTTAGAGTCTCTAGTTTTGGGCTTGAAAATGGAATATTTAGAACCGTAATTCAAATGGTTTCTGTCGTTTTTGACGATCTCTATTCTTCTTCTTTTAATTCAACAGTTGTTACTTGTCTTACAGTATGAAACTCATACAGTATTTTAATTCTGTAAGTTTACACACTTATTGTTTGATGAGAAATAAATCACACATTTTATTATTTAAACCTTGCGTTATATCAAAAACCCTTATAACATCAAATACAGTCACGTAATTCAGCAATCTAAAACAGTTCCTAACTACTGCACACAAATTACTGTAAACATGTGAGTGTAATTTATTATAATAAAAAAAAATATTTAAATATTATTTTAACCAATTCAGTAATCTGAGTCCTTGAACACTGCAGAAAAATTACTAAAAACTAATTGTGCTTTTCAGAGGATAATTAAATATATTTTACAAAGTATAATGTATTCATGTAATTGGGTAATCTAGTTAAGTTCTCCAATGATACAAACAACTATGATTTTAATTTACATAGCAAATTACTGCCGACAAATTACTGTGAACAAGAAAGTGTGATCTTTATAGTATAATAAAACAGAATATTACATGTGTGTGTGATTTTCGTATAGTAAAGCCACAAAGGGCTATCTGCTCAGCCCACCATAGGGAATCGAACCCTGATTTTAGCGATATAAATCCGGAGATATACCGCTCTACTAAACGGTAAGCACAGAATATTAACAACACCTTCATCATTATTCATACTTGTATCGAGTCCCGTGACATACTAACAGTTTTCAGTGCACGCGCAGTAATTAAATACAAAGGAATCTTTTCGGCTTTGACAGTAATCGACACGTTTCCAAATTTATATCTTCAATAATGGCGAGGATAATAAGGCAAAAACAATTTATTTGAATTAAAAGTAGCTTATGTAATTGATTGATATGTTATCAATGCTCCTTAGGAAAATGATATCTCAGATATATCAAACATAGAGATAGAATAATAATTAATGACATATATTAGTTTATAATTGTTACGTTTTTTATGTTTTTCGTAGACTAAACGCAACAGAAAGACACAGATAACAGCTTGTATAATTTATTACACTAAACTATTATATGTATGTAACAGATATAACATAAATTATATAATAACAATGACAGATATTAAGTTTAAACCTTCAAAATTAATTACAAAACAAAATGGTACTAGTTTCAACCTTCAAAATTAATTTCAATACAAAATGGTACTATTTTCAACCTTCAAAGTTAATTACGATACAAAACGGTACTGGCCTGTATCTAATAATATGATCTAGAATGAAAGTCTCAAATTCCAGGCTAGGGAGTGAATTTGGTCCCACGAAGAAATTCCGAAGTTTAAATGAAGAGGTTCAGAAACAATTCACAGTTCAATAAATTCGACGAAGTTCTTTTCACGATGCCTCCGATAAACGTCACAAACTTGTCACCTATATTTTTCGATCTACCCTGGCTAGTCCCTTACGTGTCGACTCTCAGCACAACCAGTAATTCGAATGAGTCGTAGAGATTGACGAAATAAAATCACAACTTCCGTTGATTTAACTTCGGTCACAAATCACAGCAAACACTTAAACCTTCTCAAAAGAATGACTGACTCTCTTCTAATGAATAAAACTAATGTCTGACTCCTCCTTCTTCTCGCGTCACCGTCTTCTTATACCAGTAGACCTATTTCTCGAATAAT
This sequence comes from Carcinoscorpius rotundicauda, assembly GCA_011833715.1. Taxonomy (NCBI): domain Eukaryota; kingdom Metazoa; phylum Arthropoda; class Merostomata; order Xiphosura; family Limulidae; genus Carcinoscorpius; species Carcinoscorpius rotundicauda. The sequence goes on along the minus strand of CM022393.1, from coordinate 118,789,760 downwards.
CGCGCAGCCTCCACAGAACTCCAGAGCAATCCGCGCGTGTCCGTTCTTGCACGAGATTCAACGTCTAGACACGAGGCCGCCAACACTTCATTTACATACATATGATTGGTCTACTTAATTCTAGAAAATTCTAAATGTTACCATAAATGAATAACAACATATTTTATTAGTTTAAACTTCAAAACAATAATATAAATATAGAAATATAAATAATAGAAATGAAAATTTAAACACAACACGACATGTTGTCGTTTACAAAACATTTACACGACATTTACCTAACAATAATATAAAAACAAGCCGAAACAAAAATAAATTAAAAAGTAATAAACAAAAACGATGCACTAATAAAAATATCCCAGGGTACAAGCTATAATGCTTATTCTTAGGTTATAACAAAGTAATAGTTTATTTTTATGTTATAAAAAAGTAATATTAGTCAAATATTTGGATTTGCTGTTTTTAACGCAGTTCTTTCTTTTGATTTTGTTTACTTTATCAGTTGTAATTTTCTCTAACATACATTTATTGTATGTGATTTGCTGTTAACAATGTCGCACTTTTCCATTACATTGTTTATTTTTTTCGAAGTTAAGAGTTATCTTTAGCCGAGCGAGCTGATTATGGTAATTATGGTACAGCAAATGTTATAAAATGTAATAACATAAGATGTTTCACATGTCCTGTTCTAAATACTTTTCACCCTATTATTTACACAAATTCAATTCAACATTATAGGTTGTACCCTGGAATATTTTTAATCAGTGCAGCGTTTTTGTTCATTTCTTTAATTTATCTTTATTTCGGCTTGTTTTTAGGTTATAACAAATTAATATAATTAGTCAAAGGTTTAAATTTGCTGTTTTTATCGTGGTCTTTCCTTTTGATTTGCTCTCCTACTAGTACAACGGTAAGTCTACGGATTTAAAACGTTAAAATCAGTTACTCGATTCCACTCGGTAAGCTCAGCAGATAGCCCGATGTGGCTTTGGTATAAGAAAATACACACACTCCTTTTGATTTTGTTTACTTAACTTTATCACTATGAATATTCTCTAATATCATAGATGAAGTCCAAACATATGAATACAGGCTACTAGCCTTAACACGATAATACAATTGCGAATCTAGAGAGACAGTTTGAGAGATAAATGGGTGGCTCACCAAACAGACAGGAAAATAAATACAAGTTTTTGCCTCTCACCATCACATATTCACCAATTGATTTTTTTAGGACAATACAGTATTCGTTCTAGGTACAAAGAATAGACATACAAACCATATTGTTAAAGATAACGATACTTTGCATAATTTTAAATTTTATTTGTAGAAAAAATTAGCTTTTTTCATAGCGATGTATAGACCCACCCAATCGCTTTAAAGCAAACATTCAACGTTCTCATGCAACCTTCTTTCTTTGTACGTTTTCGAAAGTCATGAGCAAGTCACAATAACTGCCACTCTCCATCTTTAAACATAATTCAAATTACTTTAGAAATTCAGGTTTTACATTAACAGTTCGTTATAACGATAATCTGCTTTTTTTTTTCTCTGTGTGTGTGTGTGCGCGCGCGCGCTTTTCTTCCAGTTGTTGGAATGGTGTGATACGAGTATATATTAATGACAAAAATTATTTTCAAGTTTCTTTTTCTCAAGTTTTTAAGCAATTTATACAACTGTTTCCCTTGATAAATGTTTTGTTTCGCATATCTTCTGCTATACATGAACACATTTCGATAAATAATAGTATGTAATGTATACGCAGGTGGAAGATACCATCGTCTCTAATTTTAAAGCTTGGATTCGAGATATACACATATAAAACATAAATTGTATTCTAAAGATACGGAGTATGTCGTAAGAAATACTCTATAAGTGTCTTTAACTAAACAAAGCATCGAAATGAGAAGAGTCATTTTGTTCAAAGCGAAACTATAACTTGCTATCTGCGCTATGTCCATCGAGAGTATCAAACCTTAAATATTTGCTTTATGATTTTTAAATATTATTGCTGATTAATAATAGGAAAGAAAGGTTATAAACGGTTTATAACGAAATAGAATTATGTTTAAATATAAAAACTGACAATCATTGTTTCCTACCAACAATAGACGCCTTGAAGTTCAATGGTTTGTTTGAAAATTAAATACTCGAACATTATATAGGGGATTACATTGAACAAAATAATGAATAATACAAAACATACAAATACTAATAATTATGCCTAACAAATCCTTTTAAATAATTACTAATCATCCACCTCTAAACTGCAAAATAAAAGCACAAGAAAAAAACTAAAACTGAATATTTTTTAGATTGTTTTTAATTTTGTTATACGGCGTTTGTATGCTGGTCGCAGAAAATAAATAAAAAATTACCTTGGATCATCTCTATGTTTATGAAATACAAGAAATAACATATTTTTCAAATAAAGTGCCAGTCTAAGTATGCAACATATCAAACGATTATTTATTCGCAATAAAACATTATTATTTTGTGGTTGCAGGCATAATTTGCTTTCTTACGTTAATATACAATTGTTTTAAAGCATTTTCATTTTTTTATTTTTATGTAATTTTTAATAAAAAAAGATGTCGACAAAATATACAAGTTGATTTTGTCCAAGCTGCCTTTATTCCTTTGTCACTCAATGGAGTTACTATTTGATCTGTCCATGGTTGTATGATACACTTTGTAAAAGCAGCAAACAGTCAGAATCCTCCACTGGTAGGCCAGGTAGCACCATTACAGCTTTCCGTATGTTTGAATAAGAATGACCAATCATATGAGCAGCTTTAGCTTTTTCTTTATCCACTGTCACCGTAACACTTTTTTAATGCTGAAAATTTGAGATAATCTCTGCTTCCATTTGTCGGTTAACTCTCCTATGCAAATTTCAACATATTTTGACTGATTTTTCATTTCCCGCATTTTGAGCAAACCGTCTTCCATATCAGTTTTTTTCTTTTTTTTTCTTCTGCTTTTAAAGTAAGTTATGTATTAATCCTTTGTTCTTTCTGACTAAGGTTGGTTCTTTTCCAAATCCTTTGCCAAGGTTTTGTTGCCTGATGTTTTTCAACCCGTGGCTTTTCGATGTCATTTGTTCATCAAGATGGCTGATCATCAAATAATTTTCTCTGGGCTAATCCTAATCCTTTTCTGGATAAAAATCACCTGTTAGATACTATCAAGCAAAGCTTGTTGCCTCTTCTGTTTTCTCGCGCCCGGGACTTCCCGAATAAGAAAACTACAGAAGTAATAATAATTTTCATGAATTTGTAGAACATTCCACTAGTCCTCTGTGGAGGGAGAGTGGAGGGAGAAAAGTGTGAGGCCAATAGTGACATCTGTGGTATTTAGCTTTGTTGTTTAACTACACACTATTAATACACGAGAGACCCACGATGTCAACTGCTCCATATATGACATTTTAATGATCATTTTAGGTTACATTTCCAAATGTTTATCCCCTCGCATTGTGGTATCTGCAAAAATTGTTATTTTTATCTAAATACAGTGTACATTTCTTTAGATTTTTCAATATCTCCTTTGTCATAACACTGTTATTGATTTATACATGTAAAAACGGCTCATTTGGGTTGAGAAAATATTTTACGTAGAGGAACGAACAACGTTTCGACCTTCTTCGGTCATCGTTAGGTTTATAGAGAAAGAAAGAGGTAACTGACCGGAAGCTGACTACATGTTTGAAAGGGGTTGTGTAACTAAGCGTCGGAGTATAGAAAGCGGTGTTAGATGTTTGAATACATAATTTTATGTTATTTATTTCATTATTGTTATAAATATAAAAGGTGTTTTTTTGTATTGGTTTATTTTGGGTTTAAGTTGCTGTATCAGAAAGGCTTTTTTAATTTTGCGTTTGTTGATGTTTGTTTTTTTATTTAGTATTTGAGTGTTTTCTATGGTTATGATGTGTTTATTTGACTTGCAGTGTTCGAAAACGTGTGAAGATGACTTTTTATGTTCTTTGAATCTGGTTTCCATTTTTCTACTTGTTTGTCTAATATAGAAGTCATGACAGTTATCACATTGTATTTTATAAATAATGTTGGTGTGGTGTTTGCCCGTGTAGTTTTTTACATAGTATATAACTCAGTTTTGTGCCTGGTTTTTAAATACATTTGGTATTAACTGGAATGTCATATTTTGTTATTAGTTTTTGCTAAATGCTAGTTATTTTTCTGATGATGTCGGAAATATATGGTATGCAGCAGTATATGGTTTCGTGATTTTTTGATTCGTGAGATATATTTTCTTTTGTTGGTTGGTTTTGCTTTCTGTCTAGAAAACACTCAAATACTAAATAAAGAAACAAACATAAACAAACGCAAAATAAAAGAAGCCTTACTTATACAACAATTTAAACCAAAAATAAACCAATACGAAGGAACACCTTTATACCTATATTAAAAATAATAAAATATATAATATAAAATTATATATTTAAACATCTAACACCGCATTCTATATTCCGAAACTCAGTTACACAACCCCTTTCAAACATGTGGTCAGCTTCTGGTCAGTTACCTCTTTCTTTCTCTATGAACCTAATGATGACCGAAGAAGGTCGAAACGTTATTCGCTCCTCTACGTAAAATATTTTCTCAACCCAAACGAGCCGTTTTTACAAATATATTTCTCTACAAGGAGGTTTTCTCAACATCACTGACTATTATTTATTTATTTATATGTGAAAGATGTTCACAGGGCGCTCCTGTATGCAGATATCCTTTAAATTGTACTTTGTCGTTCTTTCCTTACAGCGTGACTAACTTTTAGATGTCAGAGCGTTCTTCAGCATCATTGTCAGTTCACGGCTACTGCTTCTTATGCACTACCATCTTGATGTTTTTCTGCTGACCTAATTGCGTTTCTGGCAAAAAGCTTACGTCCATACCTTGGCTAACACTCCTACAATTCTTGTTCAGTATCCTTAAGCTCTCTATGCCCAAAATAATCTCTTTTCCAATGCCTTTTTTTTCTGGCCTTCTTTATACTTCCTTCTTCTTTCGCCTCTCTTTACTTCACTCACTGAGAAGGATGACAAGTGAGGAACACGTTCTCTTTCACTTCTGTGAGGATTCATAGAGCTTGAATTTACTTTATACATTGTGTAATAACGATATTCGATGGACTAAACGGTCACACTTGGAAGAGGGAAGATATGTACACACTTGCTTGGCACCATCCTTCTCGCAAACTGGAAAGCTTCCCTTAACGACTGTACACCCATATAAATGCAGTCTAGGTGGTTAGCATACCGAACTATAAATACAATAATTAGTGATTCGCATCCCGCTATGGTAAAATAGCGCCCCGTACAGTGAAGCAAAAATTTCGCTAAAGGATTTAAGAGAAATTTTACTGTTCGATCACAGAACACCAAGAGTTGGCTGCTTACTAGCTGCCTCTCTTTTACTCTATCAGTGCTGTTTGGGAAAGTTTCTTTCCTTTACAATCTAAATCCATGTCATGTTTTTTGTTGTTCTTTTATTTTGTGCAGCTAGTCTCTTGTGTAGTTTTGCACAAATGTCCGAATCAGCCAAGCAAACAAGCCCTGCGAGATGCCTTATTCTCAATATATAACTAGAGAGCGATAATTCAACCTCGCATTTATACCTCACATGTATCTGTCACTATCGCATACTACCCGTTTCGAGCTTAGTTCAACGTTGTTTTTATACTGGAGTACACCATGATATTCTAAGCGAGTCATGTTCGAAGTTTCATAAAAAAGTTTAAAATATGAATAATAAAACAAATGATAATTTTCATAAATTAAATTTATATAAATTAAAACATTTAATTACGAAATACAGCTTTTCATGTATTCGGAATCATTTTCTCGAAAAAAAAAAAAGATAGGTTTGGGGATCCGTGAAAACATTAAACGGGATCCTCGCGATACTAAAGTTTGAAAACTAGTCTATCAATTACTGTTAACATGGGCCGCTAGCACAAAGAGCCTTCGATTGGTTTTGTGCAAAATTCAATAAACAAACTTTCAAGTAAGGTAAATCGGTTATAGTAATAAGTCAAAATATAATTTGTTTACACAAACACAACAATAATTATTGAGAAAAAATACAAAATATAACTTTGCACTCAAGCCTACCTCGTACAGTTAGCTTCGCTGGTGATCGGAGAGTGTGGGCTGTCAAAACTATTGGTGAACTCCGACCTCTATCGTTCGAAGCTAATACTAAAAATCGTATAGCTGTGTCCGCTGGGAGTTCTGTAACAAAAAACTTTGGTTCTTTTGATGAGCTAATATTAGCCAGAAGTTTTCCATTCTCCAAGCTGTAAGCTTCTATTGTGTAGCTCTGGGGCAAACCACCATCGTAACCCTTAAGGCACTGGACAAAGATCGTATGTTCCGTCTGATTTAGCACAGAACAATTATTCACGGAATCTGGTGGGCCTGCAAACAGATTAATTGACAAACGATTATTCTGAATATGATACATACAGATATGCATAACAATCAACAGTTATAAGAGAGTAGACACTTATTTCAATATATTCGATCTTACAGGAGTTCATGTTCTTTATAACCGATCCAAACATCCAGTTTCTAATAAATTTATAAGATACTTAATACTTGTATCATGGTACATTGTAATTGTGGTATCAACACTGAAGTGACAACATTCAGTGTTGTCTTTATAAGTTTTTATTGACATTAGTTTGAATAATATTTTAAAGATTTTCTTCAAACTTGGCAGAGAGGCGGCTTGCTCCTTCCGCTATCCTTTAAAAACCCAGTGTATTTTGAAAGTTTAGTGGTGTACCTTATAGTAAAATGCTTAATTCATAACATCTAAGGTGACATTTTAGTGTTTCGTCTTTTGAATAAACGTAATTTTGATCTTTGACCCAAACATATGAAGAGATTTCTGATATAACGGATCATTACCCCCTCCCTACAACTACTATAAAATATATTACTTCGACGTACAATTCGTCGCTTTCAATAACGACATGACGTTTAAAAACAAAAAAAATTCTTATAACTCTTACTGATGTTAATAGTCCATTGAGAAGTCTCAATCTTGACAATGGTATTTGTTAAAAAAAACATTGAAACATATTCTTTGTATTAATTTAGTTAAAAGTTTATTGCTTAGAGATACATTTGTTGTTGTTGTTTTGAATTAAGCACAAAGCTACACAATGGGCTATCTGTGCTCTGCCCCACACGGGTATCGAAACCCGAATTTTAGCGTGTAAGTCCGCAGACATACCGCTGAGCCACTGGGGAACAGCTTAGAGATACAACCGTAAAACATACATCGTCAATGATTAATAAAACTACAGCGCTTCCGTCCATGTTTGATGGATTCCTGTGATTTGATTACAATTTTATCATTCCATTTCGTATTCTTTTGATTTACTAATTCATTCATTATATTTTTTATATTCCAACTGTTCACTTATTGTATTGTATCACAAATTATACATTTCTGTTGTCATTTCCATTTTTTGTGCGTGTAGTTTACTGAAGGTGGAATTTTAAAGATTCCGAAACGATTATTAAATGCTTCATATTAGGTTCGTGTTTTACTTTATTTTTAAATACGTTTTATTCGAGAAATGAATAGATTACTAAAGTTCTGAAATATCAAAGCATTGCAAATTTGATACACATTAGTATTATATTTATTTCCAATTTTGGAAGATATTATTCACGTACATCAAGGTAAACATATAACCAAATATAGAATTAGTATTAAGTAATTCACATTTATTATACCTTAATAAAATTACTCGCCTAACAAAGTACACACTTTCACCAAACACTCATTGAGAACCGTAAGTTTTATTCAGGAAAGTAATGTAATGTAATGCATACTTATATCTATTTTACTGTAGACTAGCATTCCTTCCATATCTATTTCCTCTTTAAAAATCAAGGTTAGTGACTCGAGAAAAATGAGTGAGAATATGTGGAATATTGTGATAAACATTGACCTCAGATCAAAGCAAAAGATGTTTACGTTCTCCTGTTTTAAGAGTAGACATGATATTCTGGCCGAGTAATATAAAAACATATTTAATATTTCGTGAGAAAGTATATAATATACCCTATACAACACTGAAACGTTCTTTACAAAATTTCCGATTCTCAAGGTGCATTTGATAAAATCTAGTTTCCTTACAACAAGCATTTGTTTAACTATAATCATTTGAACTATGAGATGATATTAACAGTCACTCTGTATTTTTTTTAACACTGGAACAAATATCCGATCACAACATTCAAACTCTTTCACAAATTAAAAATAACTACATGGTGGTTTTTCATGGAGTATAGTTCATAGTTTGGGTTCTTTCTTCATCATTTAGTAAGAAACTAAAGAAGACTACTATGTAATAATATGGTAATCACTATATCTGCGACATCCAGCGCATACAAGACCTTTCGCTTAATAATCAGGCCGGCTGGAATAGGGCAAACCTATTCAACAATAACTCATCGAGGATTTCTGCTAACTTTAATGATTTACTTTATTCTATTACTCAAACTTTCCTTTTGTTTTATATTTATGTACACTATAATTATTATTTATTACCGGCTGGAACAATGCTAAAAGAACAATGTTCTTTTTGGACACCAATCTTATTGGTTCCCCAACACTCCAATGATCCATAGTCATGCTTCGTTTTCGGGGTATAAGTGGCTGTACTACCAGACTGGTCCCATGTGTATTGAATATCATCTGATTCACTGGAAGGAGTAATTAAACGCCAATGAAAAGTGATATCCGGTGGGTCAGCGTCCAATGCACAATTTACATGCAAAGTTTCTCCAATGGCTACACCATACGACCGTTGAAGAGGCTGGCATATAGGGGCATCTGTAAATGGAAGTTAATTTTGTAGGAAACATGAGTTACCACACTGAAAAAAAACACACACACACACATAAGTTGTAATGCATACTTATATCGATTTTACTGTAGACCAGCATTCCTTCCATATCTATTTTTCTTTAAAAAACAAGATGCTGAATGAATTACAATTGATTTAAATATATTTCAATCGAACCATTTCAGTTGTGCTACATACTTTTGTTTTTCCCTTTTGGGCGACAAGAAATTAATCGCATTACATTTTTAAGCGTACATATAGTAATTGCATAGTCATCTTGAAAACCAAAAAGATATAAAATACCTCGTATGTGGATACTGTTACGTCACTACGTGTTAACTCTCATCGAATCAAGTCTAGTTTCTTTTGTAGATATAGATCCAACTGTGTTGTGAGAGAGAGAGAGAGAACGCAACTAGATAGTAGTTACAGTATCTATCTAAAAAAGGATGATATTATACCTGAATTCAAGACAAAAGAAATAATTTAGCCATAACTTACTGATAGATTTGTAATAAAACGAGGTACGAGATCCATATTGCAAATTGTAAATCAACTGTGGGAAAATTAAAGTTTCTCAAATTAAAAATCGTGATCGGAAATGATCAAGAAGTCAGAATGTCGGGTTGTGTATGGGAAGGCCAAAAGTTCGAGCCGCAAGATGCCATTGGACATTCCCTGCACTTTCAATTGCAAGGATGTTATAACGGGTTAGTGAGTTCCGTTATTCAGCTTAGAGTAACAATGTAGGCTGCAGGTACTTTTGTAAACAGTTCTAAATTAAAGATAATTTTGCCAGAGTCGTTCAAGTTGAAAGTACCAATTAGCAAAGATGACTTTATTAACAAATACAGGCGATTATAATACTGAAAAATAAACAGCACAGGTTCATATAAACATCAATAGTCATTTCAACTCGGTATATTAGAAAGACAACTCGAAGCTATTTTACTAGGAATAATAGATACACACGAGAAATTTCTTGCATCTAGTATCTGAATACTACTAAATTTTGTTTAATATACGTGTTTTACTACAACATTTTAAACGTATTACGACGGTAACTATTTTTAGACCATTAAATCTATACCGCACAGTAAGTTAAGACAGCCGATTATATGACTTCCTAATTTATCTCTTCTTTGCCTTTGTAAATTACGTTACATTTTGACCAGATTTTATACAGAATCATACAGAAAGTAAATAATTGTGTATTTTGAATTTTCCGATATTACTTTTTTACTATATTGTAAATGTGAATGACTTCGTTCGTTACAAAAGGGAAGAACATTTAAGAAGCATTTTCAGATTTCTTCTTTAAATGTGAGCTGTGATTTGTATTATTTTTATTTGTTTGAAGTTAAGCACAAAGCCACATCATGGGCTGTTTGTATTATGCCCACCACAGGTATCAAACCCCAAATTTTTGCGTTGTCAGTCCGCATTCATGCCGCTGTGCAACTGGGGAGAGATTCACGTTTTGATGAGAACATTTTATAATCATTTAGATTGATTAAGTGAAAACTGTAATCACAAGCTAAAGATACAATCCCTACACGAATTAAATTGTTAATTTTATAATAGTGTCAGAGCGAATAATTCGTCAGGATGATTAAACTGAAGATTCAGTAAGAAGAAAATTAGAAATTCACCCTGCACATGAATTTTGTAAAAATAGCAGTCATGTCAATAGGTAAAGCTACTTTAAATGCTCATTATACACTAATTGTATCACAGACAGTTCTTGAAATACAGTATACTAACGTACACTTAACCTGCAAGAATATCTCATTACTGACACCAAGGCCTTCAGGATTTGTGGCAGAGCACCTGTAGCGCCCTCTGTGAGCTCTACTGACTTTTTGTAGGATGAGGGTCCCGTTATTTACAGTGGATATTGAGGCCACGGGACTCAGGTCGATTTCTCGTCCTCCAAACTCCCAGCTAATTTCATTCGTTGGTGGATTTGCTCTAGCGTGACATTCGAAATAAACGTCCACTCCTTCTTGAACATCAAGTTTATCCACCTGGAGTATTAACTTTGGAGGATCTGTATGAGAAATAGTTTGTTCAGAAAAATAGAAGTACTCATACATTATCTTTGTTCATATTCTCGGAAGAGTTTATGAATATCGTTATTTTTCAGAACTCATTGCATCCGCTTACTTCGTAAAACATGAAAATATTTAAATCTTGTGAAATTGAAGAATGTCTTAACTGTTTGTTTGATTTTAAATATACTTTAGAAAACAACAACAGATTGTTTTGTTAAATGCAAAATTTAAATCGAAAGGCAATTATGAATTAATTTTGAAAATATAGTATGTTAAACTACTATTTAAAAAATGCTACATAGGAAAATTATTTGAATATAGAACACTTCTCTCTATTATTAAAATCTTATTTTTTAAAATTATTTAACATCATGTAAACGATGAACGTTGATGAAAAGTTCTCAGTTGGGTACTTACGTATAAAGTACTTTCCTGGACGAATAGAGTTTAATTCGTTGACAATAGTTAGCTCAAGCAGAATACGTATTACGGAGTTTAACTGAATACTCTAATAAAGATAATCTTTATTAACACTCTATTTATGTTACTGTTGGTCATTCCAATAGAAAAGTAAAGGATGATTTACCTTTTACTTATTACTTGACCTACCAGTGGGAAAGATTGTTGTCCGTATTTACATATTATGATTTAACTTAATCTTTCTCACGCAAAAATACACGTGATACCGTGAGTAACCCAGAACAACAGGTTAACTGGGCGACAAGAAATTAATTACATTATATTTTTAAGCGTACATATAGTAATTGCATAGTCATCTTGAATACCAAAGAGGTATAAAATACTTCGTACGTGGATACTGTGACATCACTACGTGTTAACTCTCACCGAATCAAATTCCTAGTTTCATTTGTAGATATAGATCTTACTGTGTTGTGGTGTCGGTTTCAAAACGGATGTATTATTAAAAACTGATTAATATCAACATAAATTAGTATCCACTTGATTTAATAATAGAAACTTTATATGCACTCTTTTAAGAAAAAATAAAGTTAGTGAAAAAAGTAGTATTTCAATTTAAATAGATTATGGTACCAGTGTAGTTTACAAGACCAGAGCTTATTTGGGGATACAATAAATACAACAGCACTTTAACAGAGACTGAATCAATAAAGGAGCACTTTGGCAGACACTGTGAAGCTAACTGTAATTATTGCTTTCTAGGAACCTAGGTCTTCAGAAGTTGTAGATTAGAATATTCAGATATTTAAACGAATTGAGAGGATAATGAATAAATATAAACCAATCTATAAAGAAGTTTTAAAACCTTTTGATAATTGAATATTTCAAACTGAACGGCAAAACTTCTTCAATAATTTCGTCGTTGAGTTTCTCGAATATTTAACAGCAACAATAAAACAGATTACGTTTTCTGTATCAGTGTTCTAACACAGCTTTCTAAATCCGTGTTTGATGAGCCCGCTTGATCAATTCCTCTATAATTTCAGAACTCGCCCCGACTGCAAATATTTCCAAAACACACACACATGTGTATATTCACTAATATTAAAGTCAGTAAATCCGCACAAGTATTTATAGAGTATTACTATTAATCCTAGGCAATCTCGTAGTGTCCATTCAGAGATACGTACGTTATCACATGCCTAATTACTTTAATTACACACATCATTATATGTATATTCTATTTTAGCACATTTTCTGAGAGAAACTGTGGAGAAATTTAATTAGTGTCTGAATACAGCGCCAGATAATTAATTTCCTCATACAAATTCAACAGTGAGGTAATACAGGTATTATCACTTGTCTATATCTATTGTCTATATGACTATCATGAATAGTATATGTATATATTAATACATAAAACAAAATAAGGAAGATTGACAAAATTTTTATTTAGATTTAAATAGTTAATCCGTTTTCTACGCATATATTTGATTAATACTACTCGTCCTGACATCGATATAACCCTTTTTAATTGTTCGCGAGCCAGGCTGCTGTTCCTTAGAACTAAAATCCGAACCCATGATATGCTACAGAACCCGCACCATTCTTACACCTGTGAATAACTTATAAAAGTAACACTGTGTATGTGTGTTTTTTTTTCTTATAGCAAAGCCACATCGGGCTATCTGCTGAGTCCAAGAAGGGGAATCAAACCCATGATTTTAGAGTTGTACATCCGTAGACTTACCGCTGTACTAGCAAGGGACCACTATTCGTTTAAAGGTTGCTATGTAGACGTTAAATATATACACTTCTTAATTAGAAGTGGCCATACTTTAGTGTTTTTGTTTAATTTACGTTTACATATTAAGCTGTTCAAAGTTTAAAGGTATTTAGCACGTTCAATAAGATTGATGCCTTAGAACTCAACATGCGAGCTAAACAATTAGATTAGAAATTCCAACATCCAAGAATAGTTGTAAGTTAGAACTTCTGATAAAATTGAGTATATCTCATTAAAAGTACTCACCGTCTACACGTCTGTTCTTAACTTAATAGCGGGTTGATTATTACTTTTATAATACGTCTGCAGATGAAAATAGTTCGAACTGTTTGATGTGTCGTTTTTCTCTTATCGTTTTCACTATAAATAGTCCATATTTATTTCTGGTTTTGCTTGTTCACTTAAAATTAAGCACAAAGCTACCGGATAGTCTATCTGCTCTTGCCCCACCATGAGTATCGAAAACTGGTTTATAGGATTGTTAAGTCTATAGACATAATACGGTGCAACTGGGGAAAGGGGTTATATTTATAAAAGTATTTTGAAAAGCACGTACCATTGATGCTAATTTTTTTTTATTTTGAATTACTCATTGGACAAATTCTCTTTCTCTTAATGTTAAATTCGAAATTTTGAGAGGGCACTCTGCATAGATTCAAATCTCCTCACCGAGCGTGCCGGCTTTTTCATCCATGAAGACGTTATAATGTGCGGTCAACACTATTATTCCTTGATAAAAAATATCTTAAGAGTTGGTGGTGGATGTTGTTTACCAGGCACCTTTCCTTTAGCTTATTACTTCAAAATTAGGGACGGCAATCATTTATAACACTCAAATAGATTTGCGCAAAATTATAAGAAACAAACAGACAGATTTCAGTTGAAACCAGATAAAAAAAAGTGAAAACGGTGGAAATCTGTAACTAAGGTTGTGCAGTAATAACAATGAACAAAGTAATAGAGAAAAATAAAGGGTAAAATGCACTTTAACAATCAGATGCTTTATTCTGAGACGAGTAAAGAAATCGCTCTTGTAACTCTGGATGGTCAAAAATATTTGCTAAGATATACATAAAGATTTAATCTTTTATTTAAATCTCTATAAATGAGCCAGAAGTAGCCTAGTGCCAAGCTTGCCTGGACTGCCAGTTTGAAAAGTCAAGTTAGTGCAAAAAGCACCTTGTACTTTTTTCGACCAGAAAAAAAAGAGTATTCCAAGAACCGATTGTGAGCACTTTTGACTTTGCCGCTGTTGCTGTTAACTATCTACTTTTTTCTTGTTTACCAATTTAAATTAGAAACGAGTATGCGCAAACAACCATTCTGCAGCTTTACAAAAAAATTGTACATGTAAAAAAGCATTACTTGGGTAGCGTTAAACTTTATCCCTTTAATTTGTGGTTTAAGCCCTTTTTTAATGTTATTTGTCGTTTTTGCATGTATGTTAGGACAGTGTGAGCTCCATGGTAAAGTTTTCCGAGGTGAAGGCATTATTTCTATTTCATTGACTGTCCCTTAGTTATTACAACCTCTCGTGCAATTGTTGAGCCTCACTATTAATTTTTTCTGCCCATGTATAAAATTTCCATATATAAAGAACTTTAGATATATACTTCGCCACTCAATAATTTACTCAACGTTGTTAGTCGGATAGGTCATGTGGTATAGTATTATGATATTTTTAAATTTTGTACTAATTTAGCATTCTAAGTAAACTGGTCCTGGACAGTGAGTGGTAATATTTATCATTAACTTCTGAACAAATGAAGCTGCCAACATATATCAAATTTACAAATTAACACAGTAATAACTATAGTTATTTTATAATTCTACTTTACAGTGATTAGACTTTAGTGATTCATCAACCTTGATGCAAGCAAAACAGTTGTGACTTTAAGTATTTTTGTTAATTTTTTTTGTCTGTGACCACTAACTGTTGACGAGACAAATATATATCCAATAATTGGATTGGCCTGGTAGTTAGTGAAATAGATTTACGAAATACGAAAATTGTCACCGAATGTTCTCCCTCTTTCAGCAGTGAGGGGGCGTTATAATCTGATGATAAATCGTATTCTTTGTTGGTAAATAGTTGCTTAAGAGTTAAAAGCTGGGTGGTGTTGACTAGTTACCTTCCCTCTAGTTTATCACTTTGATATCAGATACTACCGATGCAAATAGCTCTCTAGTAGCTTTGAAAGAAATTTGACAAACAAATTTCGAATGTTGTTAGCTTGTTATTATTACTGCAGTAACATATGAGTGTTCACCCTATGGATGAGCTCAGAACTTCGTAGTTGGTAAACAAAGTTCTAATCCGCACGATACTACAAAATATCTCCCATCTTTAAGCTGTGGATGCATTATAGGAGTGACAGACAACTTAGCAGACATAATGAGTGCTGCTGACAGGATGGTTGCCTTTCTCCTGATTGGTAACTTAAAATTTAAACAGTGGAAAACAGCATTAGTATCTTTGATAAGAATACAAAATAACAAATCCTGCAATATCAACTTTTTAGGATTATATCTTGTTTTGGTTCATCAGAACTGATTCAACAGTATTGATTGTCTTATACATTCACGAGTAGCTTGATTGCTATTATATACGCTACAATTATTTATATTTGTTTGCCCATTTATAATTCATATTTTTATGTTTGTCTATTTGTAGTTAATATTGTTTTCATCTATGCTCATTTATAATTGATACTGTGCTTATGTTTGTTTGCTCACTTCTAATTTATTCTACTTTTTATGTTTATTTTGCCCATGGATATTAACCAGGCTTTGTTTTTTGTTTGAAGTTAACTTTGTGTTTACAAGTATAACAATGAAGAATGAGGTAGTTAAATATGATAAATAACAAGAATGAATATATATATATTTCCTAATAGAAACGTGTATGTACATGTATTATAAATTTTTTGTTTGTGATATCGGAAGATGTATTCATTGTAAAGCGATACTCCTGATATTAATTTATAGTGGAGACACTATATAAAATTTAACATTCGATTTGAATCTTTTTAAGTAGACAATCTAAGAAAACGATTTCAAGGAGATTACTTCGAAAAATTATATCTAATTTTACATATAGTCAAACTAATACACCCATTTTGACAAACGTATAAAAATCTCTCTCATCCTGCTACACTGGGAATCGGTAAATGGAGGAAAGTAAGAGATACGGAATTACTATTTGAAACGATTCCCTAAAGCGAAATGAATCGACTTAAAATCCTTTTCTCGTATTTTAGACCATTTTAAGTGAAAAAACCCCTGTAGCTAAGATTGAGAACACGGGACAATCTGGAGTTATTCACACTTGAAACCGAATACGCTGATTGGTTCACTGGATTCATAAATCCAGGATCCACTATGTGAGAAGACAGGTTCTGTTTGTTAATGTTCCCATAAGACAGGTGAAAAAGTAAGTTGTAAGCCTATGCTCTTTCTACAAATACCAATAACAGAGTTTACCTTATCCAATTTTCAAAGATTTTTTTTTGTATAGAACGCTAGTTGTTTTTATTCCAAGCAGTTCATCAGCGCATTATAAGCCTTCACTAAAGAAGTAATAAATGTTCACTCGCTCGTTTTTACGAAATTACTTTTTTTTCAGATAAGCATTATAAGTAAATAAATCCTGATGAAAAATTTGGCTAAAGTTTGTTTATAATAATAATGGGGAGATATTTTAAAACATTTAAAAGTAGCTGTTTTATACAGTTCAATTACAGACAAAATAATAAAGCATGTACGAAAAATAAGTTTTCGTTTTTGAATTTCGCGCAAAGCTACTCGAGGGCTATCTGCGTTAGCCGTACATAATTTTGCAGTGTAAGAATAGATGGAAAACAGCTAGTCACAACCACCCACCGCCAACTCTTGGGCTACTCTTTTTTACAAACGAATAATGGAATTTACCTTCACTTCATAACACCCCTACAGCTGAAAGAGCGAGTAGGTTTCGTGGGACGGGAATTCGAATCTGCGACCCTCAGATTACGAGACAAGTGCCTTAACTACCTGGCCAAGACTCTTTAAATTTAGAAAGTGATAGAAATTTTAGCCATAAGTGATTAATAACACCTGCTTGTTCGGGTGCTTAAAATAAAGGAAATATTTCAATAAGAATTTCTGATTATTAAATATGCTAAACATGTCATTTTGTTTAATTTGTCTGCAAAACAATATGTAGTGTGAAATAAACAGACAATGATAACCTCTCGTATAAGCTGATATAACTATTATCGTTTAGAATTTTATCCCAGAGCTACTTAATTAAATCATTATGTGTGGCTGATAATAGGGCAAATACTTCTAATACATTTAATAAATAAGTGTTGAGAATCGTTGAACAGCAAGATTAATCAACTATATTCGTTGACACTATAGATAATATTGTTTGTATTTTCCACATTAAATCAAAGAATCAGTGTTAACTTCTACTTTGTCTACGCTCACAAATAAAAAATTATCGTAACAAAGAACTTCTAACGTTAATAAGTTAGTGTGAGCAAATTTCCGGTCGAGGCTAAATCGAAATGGATCTTACTTATTTTGAAATAAAGGCCTCTATGTCCGTGATTTAACGATAAGATGCACATAATTAGTATGGAACATTTTAAGGCTATAGAAGCTTGGAAAGAAAATAACGATTTCATAAACACTGGATCGAATATCCAACTAATATATCGAACAGCGCATCACAATAGTTATTGCTGTGAGCTTTCCAGAATAACCTATTCAGGAAAGTTAAAAAAATATGTGGCAATAATTATTACTGTCGATTTTCCAAAGATATCTTATACCTAATATGTAATAAGATACATACAATTCACAGTAATGTACCATCCGGTTTCAATGATGCTTCCTGGCATTCGAGGGTTTTCGGCTCTACAAACGAAATACTTCCCATTATCATCTGTAGATGGCGCGTATGTCAAAAGACTACTGCTGTACCCACTGTTAATCTTCCTGTCAGAAGCTGAATGTAGTCTTCGGTTTCCCAGCCACCAAGTAATAATTACTGCTGGACGAGCACCCGTGGTTACGCACAGAAACTCCACTTTGGTCCCAACAACCAACGGTACTTGAAAAGGTTCCAGTTTGATTTTCTCAGGTTTGACTGAAAGCAAAAAATATATGAAAGAAAATATTAAGAGACTTGAAGAACGTAGAACAAGATGCTGTCAACCTTCTACGAAATCTTATAAATCAATTCAAATATTCGCAAAAACACAAAAATAAAACAAAACAAAATAAATGTTTCATGATCATGCCATTTCAGTGAATTTATAGACGGAATTTTTACCATAAACAAATATTCGTAAATAAGTACTGAAATAATAATAAAAAAACAACACTTTAACCTAAAACATTATAAATAGGCAATTATAACTGCGATAATCGTCAACACCACCTGCCACAAACTGTTTGGGTGCTCCTTAACCAACGTATAGTGAGATTGATCATATAATATAACAACGTTCCCATAACTAATAGGGCAAGTATCTTCAGTAAGGGGAAATCGAACCAGTGACCAGCAGAATGTGAAGCAAGCGCCATAACCACTAACCTATGCCAGCCTTACTCATATTACATATATACGATATGTTAAAATACTCTGCTGAGATATATTTTTTTAAGGATGAGTTTCAAATATTTGATTCAATTTGTTCAAAACTTTAAATATATTATCATAATTATTTTTGTTCAAGGTCAAGCAATCAACTTTTGTAAGTAATGTGTATGTGTTTAAGTTAATCCGAAAAGATGCAAAATGGGTAAAAAATATAAATATCTAGAACATAGAAGTGGAGTACATTAGAGTAAAACGATTCAGGAACGTAATAAAATCGTTAGAATCTGTATAAAATGCTTCATTGCGAGATTGTCATGTTCAAAAAACGATAATGCCTCCAGTTTTCTTTATAAAGGAGAAAAACTTCTGCTAAGACAGGTATCAAACTCTCCAAGCTTTACATAATAAAAACATAGTGACGTACAGTTATGCTAGAGAGAAAGGGTAAATAATAAAGACATTACTCTAAAATGAAATTACAGTAACTTGAAAAATTAATTCATATGTGATCTCTTCATTTTCAAAAAACAAAAGCTGACAGAAGACTAAGTCAGAGCGAGTAAAGTATATCAAACAGTAGCGACGTTTTAAACATTAATTAAGGTGCAGGGTAACTAAGGCCATTTTCAAGTACTTAGCAAAATGTTTCTTTAATGGTTTGATGTTTAAAAATTTATTTATTTTTTATTCTCGTGCCATTAGTTTAGCGAATAGCGCAATGGGCGTTACTGAGCAATATGTATTGTTGCTGACGGGATATATACAAGTGTAAACTGTCCAAGATATCGTAAACAAGAGACGAGCTATGACATGCCATTTTGAATAAAATGAGTGTACATAGCTTGAGCGACGAAATTAAAGGATAATATAATTTCGAGAAATGATAATGAGAAAAGCGATTTATTCGAAACATGTGTTTTATTTTGCCTACATATGGTTGGGAGTGCTGAAAATGTAAGTCATAAAATAGAACGAGTTTCAGGAAACGTTAACTGTGTGATGAGAGATTTTTAACTTCATAACAAAAAGAATTACTGGCACTATCGTAAAATACTGAAATAATTGTAGTAATTGATTTACTATTATCACGTGATCAGCAAATTTTATTTCTCGTTAAAACAGTTTAATTCGAGAGTACATGAAATCCTATTGAAAAAATAACGGAGAGATATATTAAAAATAACAAGACTTTACAATATATTTTTAATATTGTATGTACGTATTTAACATGGAATCGTACTGATGGACAACAGTTTGTTTATTTTGGAAATTCACGCAAAGCTACACAAGGACTATCTGCGCTAGCTGTCCCTAATTTAACAGTGTAAGGCTAGAGGGAATGCAGCTAGTCATCACAACTCACTACCAACTCTTGGACTACTCTTTTACCAATGAATAGTAGGATTGACCGTCATATTATATTGTCCTCACGGCTAAGAAGGCAAGCATGTTTGGTGTGACAAGGATTCGAACCTGAAGATAACAGTGGTTTGAAGCTATGATTGATAAAGGAATTTAAGTCAAACGTTTTCAGTAAATCTGTTAAAACCACTTTAATACTCATATATCCGATAAAAACACAAACATTTTCAGCTGCATAAGTAAGTATATTTCTAGGGAAAGCACAACTTGAGAACTTGAGGTAAGTTTTAGCTACTATATTATTTGTCTTTTATTAAAATAATATCGCTTTAGCTGATTTGGAGGTTTATATAAATGTGGAGTTTCTTTATCAGTTGCATAATACACTTTTTTACAGTTATGTTTTATTATATTTTGTATACTTAAAAATAAAAAGGTAGTTATTCGACTATGCGTGCTATTTGATTGCCTACCAAAAGTGTTAAAAATATCCGCAAAACTGTTGTTACTAACTTCAAAAATAATAACAACAACTAAAGATTCGATTGAAGAAATAGATTATACATAACAAGAAAACAGACACATCCAGTTAGTTTATCTCCCAGTTACGTGTTGAGCGCACAACTTACGGTTTAGGTCGATACTGACAGATCTTGATACTGGAACTGTGACGTTGTTGTTAGTCGACTGACAGGTTAGGTTTGTTAGTAAGTCGTATCGCCACAGTTTGGGGATATTTAACACATTTTCAACAATCTTGTTTGGAAGGAAAACATAGTCTTTGTCCAGCAGTGAATGGCCTTTCCACCATGAAACTGTCGGTCTGGGTTTACCTAAAATACAAATATTTAAACATTAACGCAATCAAACGAAATTAGTTGATATTTATTAGCTGGCCAAAGTTCTTAATAAGCTATCGTCTGGTATAAAGTTAAAATGACAACTTGTTGATCCACGAACAAGAATTGTATTCTAAATAATACCTATGGGTTGAAACGTCGTTTTTCTCATATATTTTAACAAGCAAGTTAAAGTCCATATTATTAGATTGAATGATTTTAATATCAGTTTAGAAAACAAACATCTTAAATAACATAAAATTATCTTCCACACTTTTAATCGCAGCACTAACAAATACATAACCTTTGGTGAATCATCTTCAAGCGTAACAACAAAAAACACACTTTGGAGAACCCCATATATAGTTCTATTCTTTTCACCATTAGTGTTAAGAATATGTTCATCCGTTCGCTGAACCTTCTTTTACTTTTCTCTCATCATAAATGTTGTATACATTGGTGGATCTGATATCGTCCTACTTTTTCTCATCATAAGTGTGTCGAAATACACATTAATGGATCTGGTGCTGTCCCACTTTTTCAACAGCAGTGCATAGAAATACACTATTTGGTCAAATGTAGTCCTACCATTTTCTTTAACATTGTAAATAAAACATATGCTCGGGTTTTGAATGTCTTTACTGCATATAATTCTTTCTAATTGTGTAAAAAAACAGAAATCGTTAGATGATATAATATTGCGTCAACTTTTTTTCCATTTCCATTCTAACGAAAATGAACGTTAATGGCTCAAAAAGTAGTTGTTCTTATATGTTATCATCATCAGTCTCACGAAGATGTAAATTAGTGATCCATCATGGTTCAATATTGGAAAATATATGATAACGTAAAGTGAAAAATAATGTAAATGTGAACGGAGGTTTTCAAATTTTATTACCATCTAGAAATTAAAATACTGTATGTAGCCTTCGAATTCTATTTTCACCTAGGTCAAAAACTAATGAACAAGGAAAGCACATTAAACTATCTAGATGATTAATAACTCGAAAGCACATCAAGTTCATAATCTGAACTAAGCATTAAAATTACTACATCAACAGATGAACTTCATGTTGAAGTTTTCACGCAAGAGAATGGTGCTGTTATTCATTTTTATTTATAAATTATTTACTTAGAAAAGTCTCAAGAATGCATTAAGTCTAACAAAAGAAATGTGTTATTTGATATTATCAAATAAGACATGTAGCAAGCGCATGTCTTGAATCAAAATCATGTCACTTAGTCCCGTTCATGAGATTATACTGACTACAACTAAAGTGAAATACTTAGGCAAAGTAGAAGAGTAATTTCAAAACAGAAGTTTAAATTATTATTTAAAATTATTTAAAGTGCTGAGATAATGCAATACGTAATATTGTTTTATAAAATTCGCGATTTTTATCATACAAAAATGAACATTAATGCTGCCTTAAAAAACATACAAAAAGCATTTATTTTACCTTTGCAAAAAACGCTCATTAAAAATAAATAAAAAGCACTTATGCCTTAAAACAAATAAAAAATACTTATGTCATCTTAAGAATTAATAAAGAGCCCTTTTCCTACTTTATCTCTTTGTTTATATAAATTGCAATGGACTATACTAAATATACAAGTGGCTACATTTAAGAAATAGACAGTTTAAGCTAGAGTACAAATATTTTATTCGTTCCCCAAACTTTGTGCTAGTCTGAGGAATGGAGAAATTCCTCTTTAGTAAAAGAATTATATGTTGATATAGAACATACATGTCAGTGGAAATGTAATATCTATCTGTTTAACCTTTGTCTTCAAACTTTACTTGTAAAATTTAATTAGAGAAAAATCATGTAATTTTAAATAAAGATCAGATATGGTTGTTCAAACCTAAAATTCTATCATTCATTTCTGCAGCTAAATGTAGGAATGCGGTTGGCCAATAATTACTGTACTATCATTTACCACACAGTATTAGTTACTAGTAAGCTTGAAAATTTAAGGTTCGATATCTTGCTTCGATAAACACAAACTTCCAACATGTTTTGTTGTTAATGAGGTATTCCTAAAGCATGAATATTCTAGGTTAAATCTTTTTCATTTTCACGCTGTTTGCAGTCTAATAATAATTTTCAATATGTTTATGAAATCTAGAAAAGTTCTAAGACAATAAAAATGATCATAATGGGATTATTCAGGTTCGTAGCTTTTGTTTTATTTTAATTAAATTAAACATTAGTGGACAATCTATTTATGGCCAGTTAAAGTGAACATGAATTACATCATGATTGCAAACATAATGGCTGTATTTCATGTAAACATCAATCTTATAATCTTGGAATTGAAGCTAAGATAAACAAACACTCTTCTACTGCATATTGACTAGTTTATTTTTAAAACCAACTTTTCTATTGCGAAATTACTTTACAAAAAACATTGTATTTTAACCAAAGTCTTGACACAAACGAAAGTAAATAATTCATTTTTAACTGACATTTTATCTGCAATAGTTGAATGAATGAGTATGCAAGTAGTATTGTTCGAAAGATATAATACTGAATTGTTGTTAAAAAGGAGTTTAGTGTTTTTATTTTGAGCCCAACGTAGTGTCCCTAGTTTAGACTTAAAAAGGTAAAATTTAAAATCAGGTCTGGAATGATATTGAATATGAAAGATAACAGTTTATCGAGCATAGAACTGCTCAAATTTTTTGTCACTTTTATCATTGTCCTACGTGTCTTCTAAATGGAAACATCTACAAAAACTAGAATAGCTGATTCACAATAGTATCCATTTTTACTAATTGGACACTAAGTATCTTCACACATATTATACTATTGATGTTGCAGCAGTTAAATAGTCATTCTGCCAATAATATAACACTCTTATCCCACGTGGATTTTTTGTTCACCACAGATTGTAAAAAAGAATTATGCATCTTATTCTGTTTAAAATTCTTTGACTGCTATAGTTTTCAACAAATTTGACATTTAATATTTAACGACAACATCACACAAAACATACACGCCTATTGATTTGTTAAGTCCGTTTGTTGTACGTGCATATATAACACTATGTTGGCGAACACTAGCCTCCAGTCAGTATTACAGAAACTAGAATCTGTCAAGGAACCATCCAATTCAGAATACTTTAAAATAACACACCAATCAATGAAAAATATTTCTTTTGCCAAATATTTGCTCTTGAAGTAAATTCATAGGAAAAAATATGCAAATATTATTGTCAGTATGTTACTTTGGAACCAATGAAAAAACGATTATACCAAGAAAATTGTTTATTTTATTTTTTGATTCAATATAATGACTTAAAAAAGAATTATAGTCATATTATACAAATAAATTTACAGAGTTGAACAGGTATATCTTTAACTTAAAATTGTAGTCAATTTTCATCTCCAATGAAAAGTGAATTTTGGAATAAAAAAATTACCAGTTGGGACTTCTAAAATCCCAGTAATTTTGCTTCCCATATTTTACAACAATTTGATCTTCGAAATGAGTTTGGAAATTTACCTCAAGAACAAGATATTTAACGAATATTTTCTAAATGGTAAAGTCTGGTTTGGTTTAAACACGTCTGTAAAGTATACTAAATTTTATTTTTATCATAACTAAATTTTAAATCGCATATAGAGTAAAACAAGTTCTTCTGTCTTTACGTCATCCTACCAGAGAGCCACTGATAAGTTTAAGGACGAGCAATTTTAAAAATTGGGGTTCATTTTCAGAGCGCAGATAGACATTTGTAAAGTTTTGCGCTAACATGAGAAAAACAAGCAGAAAACAGCATATAAATAAGAACCTATTTTCAGTTTTAATTTTTTAAGCATTGCATTCTTAAAATACATTTCCTCCCCAGTTTCTCAGAGAGCTAACCGCAATGGAAATCAGCAAGGGTTGGTTGGATTATTGAGATATTCAGAGCAGAAACCATTAAAAATGATATTTTCTATTTCGAACAGCTGAAGCAGAACTAAAGAATAAAAAATGGAATGAGTATATTTCCATTAGGATTGACTTGAAACCTTTTCTTACTCACATTTCTAATCCTTGGTAATGACAGGTTGCCAGCTACAGAGATTAATCCTCTTTCTTATAATACTAAGTAAAAGCTAGCCTTAACTTTGGCTGCATGTTTAACAGCTAAAAATATGTGCGAGCCGAGAAAAAGACCATTAGCAAGTTTTAAAAGTATGCGAGAACCATTTAGATGGAATACGATTCTTTCTTCTTTTCAATTATTCTTTCTCAAAAATAGCAGAAAAAACAAAGGGATAAGAAAATAAATAGAAAAAAGAAAATCGATAAGATCACAGACAATTTCACTTTTCCATATTTGTTATTTATTATGAAAAAAGTTTCTAGGCTTAGAAATAATTTCATTTCCTAATATTTTAAATGTTACTCTGTAAGTTAAATTTAAAGACAAGCCACAAATGTAATATATAAAAATTACCATGGTGACTTAAAATTACCAACCCTTATTTGAAATATATTTGACTCTCCAATAAATAACCGCGGAATTGTTTTCACACAAAATATCATTGTCAACCTCCAGAATATTGATAAAAAATATAATTTAGACATGTGATGCCTCCCAAGTGGCTCAGCAATTAGTGAAGGTTTATAATGCTAAAAATCATGTTTCGATACTCTAGTACAGTTTTACGATTAACAATAAACGAAACAAAAAGTTGCTATTGACAGATTTAAAAATGTTTACTTTAGCTTTGATACTAGTAGACGAGTTTCAAATAAAATAAAAACTTCAGTCCCCGAGTGTCACAGTGGTATGTCTGCGGACTTACACATTAAAAACCGGGTTTCGATACCGTAATTGGCAGAGCACAGACAACCCATTGTTTAGTTTTGTGCTTAATTCAAAACAATTATAAACTTTGAACTCCAATTTACTTACAAATTTCAATAACGGTACTAACCTTCTAATCACTATCAGTAAAAACGTAACTGAAAGTAAAGTACAGATTCATTAATATGTTATTACAACATACGTACAGATAGCAAATTAGAGAGTAAAACTTTGAAATTTGAAATAAAATACGACTTCCTTCTTAAGTCTTTAGTGATGAATATTAAATAATGCATCATACATAAATTATAGAATTATTCAGAAATCTTTATTTAGATACACTGCTGGCCAAAACGTTAAAGCCAATGAACATAAAGAAAAAATATCCAATTTCCGTTGTCAGACTCAACCACTTATGTGAGTAGAGCTTTGAAAGATTAAAGTAACAAAAGGGAAAATAGAAATAAAAAATTAATTAGCATTTAACAGGGAAAATGTGACACTATGAAATTAACCTAAATGCTAGCTAGTCAAAAGTTTAAGACTATACCAAAAAAAAGTCCTAAATAGGGTAGGAAATGCCCAACAAGAAGTCTCAGTAGTGAGTTGCACGGCCGTCATGGTGAATAACTTCAAACATTCGCTTTGGCATGATCGATATAAGAGTTTGCAGAAGGCTAGCTGGAATGTTATTCCAAGTAGTGAAGATGGCTTCACGAAGATCATGCACTATTTGGAATTGACGTTCATTTCTACAGACATCCATTGCTATCCACCCTCAAACATTTTCAGTGGGGTTCAGTTCGGGCGGACACGCTTGGTGTTCCAAAAGAATCATGTTATTCGCCATGAAAAAATCCTTTGAACTGCGGACATTGTGGATTGTAGCGTTGCCCTGCTGAAAGATCCAGTTATTTACACGAAAGCGAGGGTCTTCAGTCAATAAAGACGCTCTCTCCGACATGCCAATATAGTCAGCTGCTTTTTGACGCACCTGTGTAACCTAAAGCTCCATTGTTTCATGGAAGGAAAACGCACCCCAGATCATGATGGTACCTGCTCCACTGTGTAGTGTAGAAAATGTCTCCGGTGGGATATCCTTATCGAACCAGTAAAGTTGGAAGCCATTTAGACTGTCCAGGTTAAATATTTTCTCATCAGAGAACAAAACCTTCTTCCACTCTTTTACTCCAAATGTTTGGTGCTTCTCAACAAAGTTTAACCGAAATGGTGTGGATGGAGGCGTGGCCTTTGAAGACGTTTACGGTTTTTAAAGCCCTTCTCTCGTAGATGCCGTCTTATTGTTCCCGAGTTGAATTCTGCGTCTGTAAGGGCCTTAATCTGGTTCGACGATCGGCTGCTCTTGCCGGACAATCCATCCAATCCTCCTGCCCAACGCTGGGGAAATATTCTTGGGCCAACCACTTGAAATTCTCGTTCCGTATCCCTCAGGGTCTATTAAGAAATATGCAACAGAAGTTTTACTATGCCCAATCTCACCAATGATGGCACGTTGATAAACACCTTGCTTTTGCAGCTCGACAATTCTGCCACATTCAAATTCTGTCAACTTTTTAGCCTTTACCATGTTTTTACGAATGTAACATAGGAGATGACAGTGCAAGATGTTGACAACACTAATGCTTAAACACAAATTATTAAATTTCGTAACGTGTTTACCGATTAACGCTTCGTTTCAGTACGGTCTTAAACTTTTGACCAGCTGGTATTAAGGCTAATTTCATAGTCTTTACATTTTCCCTATTAATTGCTAAAAAGCTTTTTGTTTTTACTTTCCCTTTTCGTATTTTCGTCTTTCAAAGCTTTACTCAAATAAGTGGTTGAGTCTAACAACGCAAAATACATATTTTTCCGATATTTCATTAGCCTTAAGATTTTGGCCATAAGTGTATACGAAGGCATTGTGAACACAAAGTAAAAAGGGATTTAAAGCCAACACGTTGTTCTGCTAGTAACCGTTTTGACAAAAATGTTTTGTACATCATAGAAAATATATATATATTCTAGTTTCACGTAAAACAAACGAGAACAATCTGCGCTAGCCATCCCTAATTTAGTTTGCAAGAATAGAGGCAAAGCAGCTAATCATCACCACGCACCGCTAATTTTTGGGCTCTCATTTACTAATGAATGGTGCAACTGACTGCATTTTATAATGTCCTCAAGCTAACCATTAGAAAAAGGGAGAAAATGTATCTTTTTTTATTTAAATAGCCATTTTACACCTATTTCAGGGTATATGATATTTTCTTATACTTAATATTGCACTTCATAGTTCTCTTATTTCTATTTCCAAATGTTTTAGAGAATTTAGCTTGATCCTACACATACGTGGTCAAAAGTGTGATTAGAAAACCATTTTGTCAGTTTTGTTTGGCGTTTTAGTGAAACGTTGCTAAAGATGCTGTAAAACAAAACGTTGAGTGTAACTAAATAAAAACAACAAATTTGGTGTTAGAAAGTCGTTTATTTCTAGTATTAAAATGTTTTCTCTGAAACAAGTATACACTAGATATGTTAAATAATCTATTTTGATCATCCTTCTGTTTTAGTAGGTTGATTCTGCAGAAATGGATAATACAGACCTAACCAAAACACTTTACGTGTGAGAAAAGGTGCGGGTGAAAATGGATTCAGCGTGAGGCTTAAAAGAATGAAGTCAAATTTTTGGCCAAACTGGTAGTTACACTACTAGCATTGATAAGAATTTAACAGCAAGTAGTCATTTATTACTTAGCCAAGCAACGTATTTTATTTTACCTGTCATTACGGCCACATGATTCTTTTAAAACCTTGAGCTAGAAACTGTTAATCAAGTTTGCTTGGCCTAATCAATACTTATCTTTCTGCATGTGCTTTCACTCTATAGTTTTGCTGATCCAAACCAATCGTCTATAATCTGATTTCTATTGTTTTTCAATTTCACGCAAAGTTACACGAGGGCTATCTGAGCTAGCCGTTCCTAATTCCTAAGACTAGAGTATAAGACTATTTGGATCCCAATAAATGTTAGAATTGACCGACCCATTATAACGCTTCCACGGTTAAAAGGGCGAGCATATTTGGTGTAATGTGGATTCGAACTCGCAGCCTCCAGATTACGAGTCTAATACCTTAACCACCAGACCATTCCGGGCTGTCTTTGACCTGAATGACAAAATGCTAAAAACTGTCCACCTTTACTCCTAGATGACGCTGTAGCACAAATATGACACCAATAACTCGTGTGACTTTTTGCGTAGACGTGCAAATGTTTTGGTCAAAACTGATTGGTTCTTGGCGAATAACATTAACATGTGGCTTATATTTATACGAAACTTGACATATAATTATAGGCTGTAGTGGACCAACTTTATAAAAGTCCAGTATTTTTCTTTTCCAAATAGTTTCCTTACTTTTGATACGTAGAAGAACAAAAAATAAGAAAGTTATTCAAAATTGAAGACTTTATTTTCTTCAGAGATGGTCTTGAAATTTGGTATGCGAAGTGGGGGTCTATTAAAGCATATCCACCGGAAATATTTATTTGTTTTGATTACCACAGTCTAAGCTCCTGAAATTAGAAATCTACTAATAACTGTTAACAACACACAGGTGTTCTGCAGGTTGTTCATCTATTCCCATGATTAAGTTAGTGCGAGAAGGTTCATAGCGTGTTTTCTTTTCCCGAAATGAAAATTGTAATTGTTGAACTACTAAATTCTGTTACATAGTTTTTATACATCTATACACACACATAACTTTACATTATAATACTGTATTAGGCCAAGTTTACAGATATATAGTCAGGGGCGTAGCCAGCACTACTGGAGTAGGAGCTGAGTAAGTGTGGTGCAACACTTTTCCAAAAAAAAGTAGAACCTTTCTTCATCTCAATAAAATCAATAGATTTAGATAAATATTAAGTGTTCATATTAAAAACATCCAAAGATACTGGACCTATCACACTTCTTAAACATTTGTTTGATCTGTTCCTCCAACTCCCTCTCTCGCTACGCCTCTATATTAATATAAAATATAATCATCTTATATCGTTCGGTTACCATAAATGAAACTTAACTAATTGCCTGTCAGTAGATAAGACTTTAAGGGTTCATTTACCCTTAATATAATTCTAATATTTTATTCTGGTATTAAACAATTATCTTTAACTTTGTAGTGGTGGGTCAAAATGGCAATGCCCGGTATAAAACAGTCATAATTAACTCTGTCTGGTTGGGTCAAATTAGCTTTTATTTTGTTATAACAATTGAAAACATTTTCATAATAGTTTTTAGAAACGTTTAATGTCAATTCCTTTAAGAATAGACTATGATTTATTGAAAACATAAACCTTGATGGCAGAAAATAACCCATAATAGTAAAAATCTTTGTAGAATAAAAATATTTGTGCAATAAAAAATTTAAGATAAAAGTAAAATATTTTTATGTATGTATAAATCAATAACGCTTAAAAGTTAACGTTTCTGATAATAAAAGAAACATTAAACCGACAGAATTTCTGAAACATATGTTAAGGTACCGAAAAGCTTGATAAGAAGCCATTCGCTTCAAAGCATTCAAAAGACATAGGAACTGGAAACTGTTACTCAGTAGTAGACAATTTTAAATGTTGTGGTTTTCTTAGTGCAATGTTTTTAAATGAGAATCGAACTCAGATTTTAGAATTTTAAGTCCTTTAACTTGTCTGTGACTCGTAGAGGGGGTTTACTTTATGGAAACCATATTCTAAACGAACACAAACAAAATAATTAACGATGTTCAATTTCTTCACGAGTTGGTTGCACCAGCATGTGATCCAAGCCTCGTAAAGAATAGGCTATTAACTATAAACTTTTCTAAGAAAGTTTTGTTGGTTTGTTGATCACACTTGAGCTACAAACGTTATGTAACTAGCTATTCGGTTGAAATCTTAGTAGGGATGATACGATTTTAATGCACAAGTTTTAGTTAAAAATACATTTGGTTCATTAGACTGAATGATTTCTTCTGTTCTTCTCTCAAGAGAAAACATTTTATATATTATTTAAGTGTTATGGTTCTAATAAACTGTATAATAATACTAAACTGTTCTGTCCAGCATAGTGTATCTCTTTCGGAAACGATGAATGGTGATGTATAATATATAAATTTGTTTGATTTCACAGCGGAATTTTGAACACTCAACAAACTGTTAGACAAGATAAAAAAGGGCTTGTTTTTTGAGTTAAGCAAAATACTACATGATGGGATACCTGTTTTCTGCTTTCAGTGGGTGTCGAAACCCAACTTCTAGAGTTGTGAATCTGCAGACATATCGCTGTATCACTGCGGGAAGTTTAAAGAGTCCACAGCATTTGTTTTTGCTAAAATTTGTTAATAGAACAAAGGATCATTTTACTATCTACTTTATCCATTACAGGGAATCGAGCCCCAAATTTTTGCGTTGTAAATCTGTACACATACTATTATCCCATCGAAGAACGTTTTCGCGAACAAAAAAACTGTCTTAATGTTTAATTTAAAAAAAATAGAAATTTTAGAAAAACCTTTATAAAAATAGAAAAGGTTATATTTTCATCGGACAATTTGGTTCAATTCTTAAAGGAAATATGCATGCGAGAAAAGTTATGTTTTTGTTTTAGCAAATCATGAAGTATAAGAATCGTGTTTAATCTAGATCATTTTTTCTTGGGATCGTATTATTCGGACAGAAAAAATATTTAAAAAAAGAATATATTGTTTTAGCGAGTAAATTTTAATTTGTGAAATATGATAAAGTGTGTACAGTGTCTTCTGTTTATTATCCAAAATAAAAATGTCAATGAAAACTTTTAGTAAAAATAAATAATGAATTTCTTCAAAACCTTTGTTTTATTCCCAACAGATAGTGTATTTATTACTAAAATATGCATGCAAGAACGAGTTCTATGTTTTGTTTTAGAATAAAACACAAAGGACTTGTTTTATCTTCAAGAAGATTTTTCAGGGATTGCAAAAGTCAATTTTGGAGCAGAGAAAGTTGATCGATCTTGGATCCAATCTTAATTTACTTGAAGTTGTGCTCAAAGAGCAAACAGACAAAGCTTAGTTGAAGAATGGAAATTGTTCATTTTTTATTAAGACAAATACATTAGTTTAATTCTTTAAATCAAGCTCGCGACAGGAAACAGTTTAACCTCTTTCCAATTTGTGGTGATAAGCTGTCTTTTGCATATCCTTTAATGAAGATGAACAAATGGATAATCGCAGTTTTTGTATGTTTTATGTATTGAGTGTTCCACAGTTTATCCTACCATAGCTATTTTTTTATAAAATAATTTTCCTAAGAAATTCAAATGATACTAAACACACGTTTACTTTTACACTTATAAATTATATTCATGGATATTTACTGCAATAATGTTTTTTTTTTATGTAGTGTAAGTATGTGAAGTACAGTTTAAAGAAATGATAAGAAGTTGAGAATTCTCCTTGATAATAAATCGAGCAAAGCTTTTGTGTTAATGTGTAAGTTATTTAAACTTGATCGATGCTCATCATATAGATGAAATTTCAAACGAAATAAATAACCTAAAAAGGACGTTAAACGTAAAAAAACCTCAGATGCTTCGACGAATATGGCATAGCCTGGTGGTTAGGGTGCTTGACTAGCAATCTTTGGTCGCAGGTTCGAATCAATATCACTAAACATATACTCACTCTTTCGGTTGTTGAGGAACTATAATGCGTGACAAATCCCATTATTCAGTAGTAAAAATGCAGACAAGTCTTGGCGATGAATAGTGTTGACTAGCTGCTTTCTCCAAATCTAGCCAATGGACGGATAACGCATATTGTGCTGGTGTGATTTTGCCGCAAAATTAAAAAGAAACACACACACATATATATATATATAAAATATTTAAAGTACTTCACAGGAATGTTACTGTAAAAACCAAATGCATCAAAATATTAAAATTATAAAAAATAAAATAATTTTATTGGAAGATAATTTGGTACTGTTGGTTAATAATATACCTATCTAAGAACAGAGTTGGTTCAACGACGATAGCAAGTGGGATATGGAGGTAATGATTGGTAATACATAGAATAAATTTCTAAACAAAGAATGAAACTGTTCCCAACACCAATTGGCTTAGTAAAGATAGACACGACTCTTTGTGCAATATGGATAAATATCACTTATTGCAATTGAATGGCACAAACTGGGAGATTCAGTTTATTCAGGATAAAATGTGACGCACTTTCAAATTAATCAGTAACAGTGAAGATCATTGCTGGGTCATTCAACTGAGACAGACTTCACGAACATCATCATAATACTGAGTTCAGCATTTGTTCAGAGAACATGGATAAAACTAAAATACTTGAAAATTCAGGTGATAACAACCTCCGTTCAAAGCCACAGCGGTATATCATTCAGTAAGAGAGCGGACCACCTATCTGACGATCTAATGATGTCGTCAAATTAGTAGCATGTAGAACTCGAGAAAAGGAAAATACTGAAATATGGCATGCTGGCTAACAGGAGGAAAAATGGTGAAGGTAAGGAAGTAATGCGAGCAGGAAAGTACGTAGGAAGGGCAGATGAAACTTAAGCAAACTTCAACTGAGCATTATGACTAGAAGTACCTTGAAGTGATTACTGGTGAAAGAAGTACCTGTGCTCAAGTATCCAAGCGTCAATTATAATAGAAGTAATATTAAAACAACACTGATTTCTAATTCTTTACGTCGCATTAAAAATAAGAATAATTATAATAAAAATAAATGAAAAGATAACAGTTAATAACAATATACATAGAAAAATCGTCATTTATTTTACGCTATGTTATGAAAGATATTCAAAACCAAACTCAGACTTCTTTTTAACATATTGAATGTAAATAAATTGAAGTCAACGAATAATAATTTCAATACTCATTTATGGCTATATGTTTGCTTGCAATATCGTAATTCTAGTTCTGGTATTAATTCGCGCATAAGTAATTTCCAGTTGCCTGTTCCTACCCCATTCTAACATCGTTCTGACCAGTAGTTCTTTTACGTTCATCCTTTTCGACTATCTCAAGAACGGTCGGCATTGACAAAACACTCGGAAAACTGCTGTTCTTAACAGCTGTTTGCAATTGGATTCGTAACACTACTCTTACATTTAATCAAACTGGCAAGATAAAGATCAGTAACCATTAGAAAAAAGTAGAAAAATGCATCACATTTAATGCAAATTATATTGAGAAGTTATGTCTTGTTGCTTGCATCCGTAACTCAAGTGGTTGATATGTGCAAAATAGAATTCTATTTTCATTTGTTTGTTTTTTCTGAAGATCACTCTTTATTTCTCTCACACTATACACTAAATTTACATGCATTAAAATACATAAATCGAAATACAAAGTTGAAAAAATGATAAAGTTGCAACTTTGGACGTTTTCTAACTTTCTAAATATTTTCAAAGTTACAAATATTTAAAGCACAAAATATTCTGGTTGACCTTGTGACAACACACTTCTGCGGACCACCAAAAGTATCCTGTTTCAAGACTAAATAAAACCAAAGTTAATAACAACAAATATTTTATATTTTTTGCTTTTAAAATTCATATGATAAGCTGTATCTTACAGAGTGTATAAATTTTCTCGTGATTTATGGCATGTGCATGTTTTACTAACACCACGACAGTACAAACTGAAATGTTAAGCGTACCTTATGTGATGTCATTTTAGTGATTTACTGACAGACAACACACTACGCACTATTGTATAATGATTAAAACAAGTGACCCGTCAAGTGGGCGTCTAGATGATACACAGAAAAGAGATTAAAGAGAAAACCAGTCATTTTTTAGAATGAATACCGAACCATTCACTTTAAATAACATCATTTCAAAGCTCTGTAACAAAACTATACGGCCGGGCATGGCCAGGAGGCTAAAGCACTCGACTCGTAATCTGAGGATCGCGGGTTCAAATCCTTGTCGCACCAAACATGCTCGCCCCTTTAATCGTGATGGCGTTATAACTTTCAGTCAATCCAACTATTAATGGGTAAAAGATTAGCACAAGAGTTGGCGGTGGTTGGTGATGATTAGCTGTTTTCCTTCTAGCCTTACACTGCTAAATTAGAAACGGCTCTCACAGATAACCCTCTTGTAGCTTTGCACAAATATCAAAATAAAATTAAACAGAACTATACATATTTCTTAACATTGTTATGTAAATGTCGTGTAAATATTTTGTAAGCGACAACATGTCATGTTGTGTTTAAATTTTCATTTCTGTTATTCATTTTACCATATTGATATTATTGTTTCGAAGTTTAAACTAATATTTTGTTATTTATTTAGGGTAACATTTAGAATTTTCTTGAATTAAGTAGACCAATCATATGTTTGTAAATGAGTGCTGGTGACTTCGTGTCTAGACGTGTAGTCTCGTGCTAGATCGGATATGCGTGGATTGCTCTGGAGACCTGTAGAACTTTCGCGGTCTTTCGAGGATTTTAGGCCTACAATATATAAACAGACGAAGATGCAAGAGATTCAGTCATTAGTTTTATTCGAAGAAAAAGAGTGAGATTCAGACATCAGTTTTATTTCAAAGGAAGAGAGTTAGTTATTTGAGAAAGATTAAGTGTTTGCTGTGATTATTCAACTTGGATTTGTGACTGAAGTTAGATCTACGGAAGCTGTGATTTTATTTCGTCAATCTCTACGATACATCTGAATTACTGCTTGTGCTGAGAGACGGCGAATTTATTGAACTGTGAACTGTTTCGGAATTTCAACGTGGGACCAAATTCACACCCTAGACTGGAATTTGAGACTTTAATTTTAGATCATTACATTAGATACAGGCCAGTACCGTTTTGTATTGTGATTAATTTTGAAGTTTGAAACTAGTTTGCCCCCCAGTGGCTCAGGGGTATGTCTGCGGACTTACACGCTAAAATCCGGGTTTCGATACCCGTGGTGGGGAGAGCACAGATAGCCCATTGTGTAGCTTTGTGCTTAATTCAAAACAACAACAACATGAAACTAGTTTTATTTTGTTTTGTAATTAATTTCGAATGTTATAACTTAATATCTGTCACTTTTATTATATAATTTATGTTATATCTGTTATATTTGTTAATAGTTTAGTGTAATAAATTATACAAGCTGTTATCTGCGTTTTTCTGTTGCGTTTAATCTACGAAGAACTTAAAACATCAAAAATACGTAACAGAAAATTGGGGGCTCGTCCGGGATATCGAACAAACAATTTAATTTTATTATAAAATAAGATTTATATTCTATACAGATAGACAGCTTGTATATTTAAAATGGCATTCCAACTTGAAGATTTTATAAACGAATTTAATCAGAATCCCTCTTTCGAATTAATCAGTGAATTAAAAAAAATCTGAATTGCTTGATGTTGGTAAACATTTTAATTTAGAAGTGAAGCAATCAATGAAGAAAGCAGATATTAATCAAATTATTGTTGAACATTTGGTCAGCCAAAAAGTTTTACCTCAAAAAGTTGCACAACAATTGACTGTCGCTCATTTTGACCCAGATTTCGAATTAAAAAACAATGGAAATGGAAATGAAATTTCGTTTAGAAATTGAAAGCAAACGACTTGAGGCAGAACAAAAACGTATTGAAGCAGAACAAGAAAACAAACGCCTTGTTCTTGATGCCGAAATACAAATAGAACGCATTAAAGCTGATAAAGAAATCAGAATGAGAAAGGCACAGACAGAAGAAAAGGTTGTTCAAATGCGGTTGGATAATTTTGATGCTTCCAAACAAATTCGTTTAGTACCTCCATTCAATGGAAAAGCTGTAGATAAATATTTTCAGCAATTTGAAAAATTGGCCCTTAGGCTAAAATGGCCAACCGAATATTGGACAGTATTACTTCAGAGTGTTCTCAAGGGTAAAGCCCAGGAAGTATTTTCCAAACTCACGGCCGAGCAAAGTTATGATTATGAGCACGTCAAAAAATGCGTTTTGAATGTATATGAATTGGTGCCAGAGGCATACAGACAAAAATTTCGTGGTTACAAAAAGTTTGACAGCCAAACTTATGTCGAATTTGCTCGTGAAAAAGAAACTCTGTTCGACAGGTGGTGTGATTCCAGAGAAATTAAAGATGATTACACAGAATTCAGAGAACTCATGTTAGTTGAAGAGTTTAAAAGATTTATTCCCGTAGAGCTTAAAACTTATATTGATGAACAAAAAGCTTCCAAAATACATGATGCCGCTGTCTCGGCAGACGAGTATGCTTTGACTCACAAAGA
Organism: Carcinoscorpius rotundicauda; assembly: GCA_011833715.1. Classification (NCBI taxonomy): domain Eukaryota; kingdom Metazoa; phylum Arthropoda; class Merostomata; order Xiphosura; family Limulidae; genus Carcinoscorpius; species Carcinoscorpius rotundicauda. Next base: position 118,752,718 of record CM022393.1, on the reverse strand, counting down.
TTTCTCATATAAAAGCAAAACAAATCACACAGCAAAGAAACCCAATGACTCATTCAAATATTATGCAAATGTCGACAGAGACAAAAAAGAGCAAACTTCTAATTCCCAAACGAAGACTCCATCTTATTCTATAAGCTCATCATCTACTAAAAACGTGTCATTCTCATCCAAAACATGTGCTTATTGTAAGAAACCTGGCCATCTGATTTCTGAGTGCTATAAGCTCAAAAACAAGCCATCACCCCATAGTTTCATTTCGCCCTCGTTGGATACATCATTGATTACCAATGATTTTGACCCTGTCCAGTCCACTGTTGATTCTAAGCCCAATATTATTGATGTACCTGAAAATCTTGTTGAGGACAAATTTAAGCTTTTCATGACTGAAGGTTTTGTTTCTTTTGTTGGCGATTCACGTCTACAACCCATTAAAATCCTGCGGGATACTGGAGCTTTTCAAAGTTTGATTTTGGAAAGTGTACTTCCGTTTTCTGAAAAGTCATCCGTTGGGGCCAGTGTGCTCATTTCTGGTGTAGAAGATGGCGTCGTTTCTATTCCTCTTCATAGATTAGATTTACATTCGGACTTAGTTTCAGGCCCAGTGACTGTGGGTATTAAAGCTTCATTGCCTGTTGAAAGTGTGTCTATGCTTTTGGGGAATGATTTGGCTGGTAGTAAGGTGGTACCAGAGGTTCGTGTTGTTAAAGCACCTATTATTAGCCCCAGTACAGAGCAACTCGTTGAAGAGTTTCCTGATGTTTTTCCCGCCTGTGCTGTTACTCGTTCTCAGGAATCCAAAGAGGATTTCTCTTTATCTGATACGTTCATGTCTCACATCGATGAGATTTCTGACTCAACTTTAAGTTCTACTGTTGACTCTAAGACATTTTTCGACTCTCTTCATCGAAACAAACTTATTGAGAAACAGGACAATGATCCTGAAACTCGTTCTCTTCTACAACTGGCTGTTGATGAAAATGAAATAGGAACTGTCCCTATTTGTTACTACCAGAAGTCAGGTGTGCTAATGAGAAAATACAGACCTCCTGACGTTTCTGCTGACGAAGAGTGGAATGTTATTCACCAAATCGTCATTCCAAAATGCTATTGGAATGATATTCTTAGTCTTGCTCATGACCATGTATTGTCGGGACACTTAGGTGTAAGAAAGACCCTAGATCGTATCCGACGACATTTCTATTGGCCAAAGATGCGCCAAGATGTTGTTGACTTTTGTAAGACATGCCATTCTTGCCAAATGACTGGAAAACCAAATCAGGGGATTTCCAAAGCACCACTACACCCTATTCCTGCCTTTGAAGAACCGTTCTCAAGGGTCATTATCGACTGTGTTGGCCCAATGCCAAAAAGCAAAGCAGGAAATGAATACCTCTTGACGATCATGTGTGCTTCTACACATTTCCCTGAGGCAATCCCTTTGAGAAAAATCACTACTCCCAACATTGTTAAGGCTCTTGTTAAATTCTTTACCATGTTCGGGATTCCAAAAGTTGTGCAATCAGATCAAGGCTCAAATTTTATGTCCAAGCTATTTCAACAAGCCATGCATGAATTAAACATCCATCAAGTTTCATCCAGTGCATACCATCCTGAGTCACAAGGTGTCAATGAACGTTTCCACCAAACTCTAAAAGCCATGCTTAGAAATTACTGCCACGGACATTCAAAGGACTGGGATGAGGATGTTCCCTTGTTGTTGTTTGCAGTTCGTGAGGTTGTTCAAGAGTCTACTGGATTTAGCCCTTTTGAGTTGGTTTATGGTCACTCAGTTCGCGGTCCATTGAAGTTGGTTAAGGAGAAATGGTTGGAGGATAATAACTCACAAATTAGCTTGTTGAATTATGTCTCTGATTTCAAAACCAGATTGCACAATGCTTTTAATGTTGCCAGGGAAAACCTGAAGTCTTCTCAGGAAGAGATGAAAACCTGGTATGACAAAAGGGCCAGGAAGCGATCTTTTAATGTTGGTGACCAAGTACTTGTCTTGTTGCCTACATCAAGCTCTTCACTTCAAGCTAAATATTTTGGACCTTATTCAATTGAAAAGAAAATTAATGATCTAAACTATGTGATTACTACCCCTGATCGGAGGAAAAGCAAACAGCTTTGTCATATCAATATGTTGAAACCCTATTATGTGCGAAAGAAAACAAATGTGTCGAATGCTGTTCCTGTGAACGTGACAAGTGGTGTGAATGAAGATCATGATCCTCCACCTTCTCCTCCTGAAATTATAGAAAATAGCTTTCCAGACACTCATGTTAAACTCAAAAACTCACATGTATTAGCAAACTTAGATGAAAAACTCAATCATTTAACCCAACAACAAAATCAAGAGTTGAAAGGTTTGATTTTAGAGTTTGCTCATTTGTTCCCTGATGTTCCTGGTAGAACCAATGTCATAGAACATGATGTTGTTATTGAGAACACTCGACCAATAAAACAACATCCATATAGGGCCAATCCTATGAAATTGTCAAAAATTAGGTCAGAGGTACAATACATGCTTGAAAATGATTTTATTGAGTTGTCAAATAGTAATTGGAGTTCACCTTGTATCTTGGTACCAAAGTCTGATGGTTCATTTAGGTTCTGTACAGATTTCAGAAGGGTTAATGATGTGACCAAGACTGATTCATATCCTATTCCTCGGATGGATGATTGTATTGACCGTGTAGGTAACTCAAAGTACCTTACCAAATTTGACCTACTCAAAGGTTATTGGCAAGTACCTTTAACTCCTCAAGCAAGAGAAATTTCAGCTTTTATAACACCCGATGGTTTGTACCAATACAAAGTTATGCCATTTGGAATGAAAAACTCTGGTGCAACATTTCAAAGGCTGATGAATCATGTCATTGCAGGATTAGAAAATGTGTATGCTTACATTGATGATGTACTGGTGGTAAGCAGTGACTGGTCTGAGCATTTAAGTCACATTCGTGCATTCTTTGAGAAGTGTTACGAGGCTCAGTTGACTATCAACCTGTTAAAAAGCGAATTCGGTAAAGCAACAGCTGTGTACTTAGGCCATTAAATTGGTCGGGGTAAAGTGAAGCCTATCCAAGCTAAGGTATAGGCAATAGCGGAGTATCCAGAGCCGACGAATAAAAGAGGTATTATGAGATTCTTGGGCATGGCAGGATATTATAGGAAATTTTGTCCAAATTTTTCTGATGTGGCTGCACCTTTAACAGCCTTACTAAAAAAGAATGTAAAATTTTCCTGGAATCAAAATTGCCAGACTGCCTTTGAAAGGATAAAGATCATGCTCATGAATGCTCCAATCCTCAAAGCTCCCGATTTTGACAAACCATTTAAGCTTGCTGTAGATGCAAGTGACGTTGGTGTTGGTGCTGTGTTGTTGCAAGAGCAAAATGGTGTTGACCACCCTGTGTGTTATTTTTCAAGAAAACTTGATAAGCACCAAAGAAATTATTCAACAATTGAGAAAGAAGCACTTGCATTGTTGTTAGCCTTACAACATTTTGATGTTTATTTGTGTTCTTCACCATGGATTGTTAATGTTTACACCGACCATAATCCACTCGTGTTCGTGAACAAAATGAAAAACAAAAATCAAAGGTTACTCAGGTGGAGTATTATTTTGCAGCAATACAATGTGTCCATTAATCATATTCGTGGTTCGGACAATGTCATTGCGGATACATTGTCACGGTAATTAAGTGGTTCAGTGTTTCGTTGACTAAAATTTGTTTCTTAGTTCAATGTTATGTATAATAAGTAAAACAAAAAAAAGTATTCACAAACTCAAACTTTTTTTTTTACTTTTAAGGGGGAGAGTGTTATGTAAATATTTTGTAAGCGACAACATGTCGTGTTGTGTTTAAATTTTCATTTCTATTATTCATTTTTCCATATTGATATTATTGTTTCGAAGTTTAAACTAATATTTTGTTATTTATTTAGGGTAACATTTAGAATTTTCTTGAATTAAGTAGACCAATCATATGTTTGTAAATGAGTGCTGGTGACTTCGTGTCTAGACGTGTAGTCTCGTGCTAGATCGGATATGCGTGGATTGCTCTGGAGACCTGTAGAACTTTCGCGGTCTTTCGAGGATTTTAGGCCTACAATATATAAACAGACGAAGATGCAAGAGATTCAGTCATTAGTTTTATTCGAAGAAAAAGAGTGAGATTCAGACATCAGTTTTATTTCAAAGGAAGAGAGTTAGTTATTTGAGAAAGATTAAGTGTTTGCTGTGATTATTCAACTTGGATTTGTGACTGAAGTTAGATCTACGGAAGCTGTGATTTTATTTCGTCAATCTCTACGATACATCTGAATTACTGCTTGTGCTGAGAGACGGCGAATTTATTGAACTGTGAACTGTTTCGGAATTTCTTCGTGGGACCAAATTCACACCCTAGACTGGAATTTGAGACTTTAATTTTAGATCATTACATTAGATACAGGACAGTACCGTTTTGTATTGTGATTAATTTTGAAGTTTGAAACTAGTTTTATTTTGTTTTGTAATTAATTTTGAATGTTATAACTTAATATCTGTCACTTTTATTATATAGTTTATGTTATATCTGTCATATTTGTTAATAGTTTAGTGTAATAAATTATACAAGCTGTTATCTGTGTTTTTCTGTTGCGTTTAATCAACGAAGAACTTAAAACATCAAAAATACGTAACAACATTAAGTGAGTCACTTATATGTTCAATAATTATAGTAAAATTTGAATAATTAGACACTAATCATTGTTATCATTAGTAACTTACTCGGTTGCTAAAGTTCAATCACTTATTAGCTGATCGGTTTATGATTTATAATACAAATTTCATTTAATAGATACTAATTAATTAATTTATGTCATATACTTCAATTGAGATTCTATCCTCAAGCAAGTGCTAAGATGGACTAAAAAGAATTACACATGACTAGGTAATTATAGGTTATTGCCACGTTGCCACTGTGTATTCAAAGAGAGATTGTCTTCCAAAACCAAACAAAATAGGTTACAGAAGTTTACATTTTATTGGTGTGTTGAATGTTGTGATGTAAAAATCAAAAATGTTCAGAGCCAAAGATCACAGTTTTAAATCAAAGCTCCATAGGGTAATTCTGGATAAATCTTTAGGTTTAGGAGCGCAACAATAAATTCTGGGGTTCGTGGCTCACGTTCCATTGCCGGTAAAACGTGCTTTGCACGTTGAGGATAGAGAACGCTAAAAGAATGATACTCAAATACCAGAACTTAGCCAAAACAAAATGTAGCTCAAAAATTGAAAGTGGGCTCCGTTGCCCCAACTGTGTTTCCTATAATCTATCAGTTCCAATTTAGAAACGATTATTTAAAGAATATTCTTTACTGGCATGAATTATCCGCGCTTCCCTCTGAGAACCCAAGATCTCCTCATGATTAACAGAGGCCTCAATGTACCAGTCAAACCTTTCTGTTTTCTTATTTACTTCTATAACTACTTTTAATTGATTTGTCTTCTGCTATTTTCCGAACTCATTTCAAATCTTTTAAAGCAAATGGTTTTAGTTTAGCTTCTCAGATTCATTTTTTCTTTCTATGTTGTTGTTTGTATTATTTTCATTCTCCAGTATTTCGTGATACCTATTTTCTTTCCATGTTTATGTTAAAAACAGTATATGGTAGAAAGCCTACATAAATTGTTTATTCAGTAAATGAGAATTAAGAAACAAATACAATACATTTCTATAGAGCTTCACGAAGCAGAATTATGCGAATTAAAAACTGTTGGCCAAAATGTTTTGAACCAAACCTAAAAAGTAAAAACGAATCGTCAATAGTCGCTTCTGTAAGAAGATCGCAAATTAATAAAAATATTGGACTAAAAGCTAAAATTCTGTAGTTTGTAAAAATAAACAAATTAACTATGAGCCGTTAAGTAACAACCAGCTTTAATCTCTTTAGTATGCGTACAAAGTTTCAGATCTTCAGGTGCTTTCCTCTAAAAGCTATTGCGGTCAGTCACACACATACACATAGACACTTTTGTTTTTATAAATTTAAACAATCGTCTGAACACTAAACATGCGTTAATTTCTAAAAATTTTTCGTAGTGATGTTTATCAACTTAGCGTATTTTGGTACAGGTGTCAAGAATGAAACTGCCTGTTTACCATACGTAATAAAAAATACCCAGAAATTGCTAAAGACTTTTTGTTGCATGTTTTGCAACTTCTAATAATACTCGGACCAAAGTTCACTATTAAATGTGGACTTAAAATATATAAATTCATTGCTCAATTGTGTTGACTATTTTAAGCAAATCTTAGCTGAATGTATAAGATATCTAGAATGGGTTGTATGCCAGGCTGTATCCAAGGTTCCGGTTCTCTCCCCGTCACAAAAACGTCTCTCTCAATATTTTAGGGATGGTAGATGCTTTAAAAGAGTGACATTCAAATCTCATTATCTAAAGGGAATAGCTTACAGATTGACAGCAGTAAAGGTTGAATAGCTGCTTTTTCTCTAGTCTATTACTTCAAAAATATGGAGCCTACACAGATACCTCTCAAGTAGCTTCATGCGAAAAAACACAACAATAACAACAACCTATAGAGTGTGTTATTATGGTGCTCGCTCCTTCTACAAAGTTACGCAATAGGTTATCTTCTTTTTCAATTTACAAGAATCACACACTTAATTTTAGAGTTGTAAATCCTTAAATTGCTTAAATGGTAAAACAAATATTGGTTGCCCCAGCTATTGTTTTCTTTTTTTTCACAATTTTCAACCTAGGAAATCATATTTACATTTTTATCACATTTATACAATCTCAGGTCACCTGGTGACAACTCTAGAATAATTAAAATAATACCTTTACAATGATGCAGCGATTAGCGCTCGCAATAATTTCAGTGCGATATATCATAAAATTTCCTGAAGTATATTCCACGATGCATAAATTATATTGATTTAGTTTATACTTTAGTTTAAAATGAGTACTAATAAGTAACACACTTCAAATACTAATCACTAAACTATAAAAAACTTAAATTTCTTTTCAGTTTTTACTTCATTCTAAAGTTGGCCAATAATTGCTATAACCGAATATCGACTAAAATCTTTATATACTGATAGGTAGAGAAATTTTCAGACTCAGTATTAGCGAGTAGAAAAAAATATCACTTTGGTCTACGTAAAAAACTAATGAAGAGAAAGCGTTATCTGATCCCACATATCATCTATAGCACAACGATGTTTCGGACTGCAGGTGGTTTTCTTTGCGAAAAAGTGTAAGACATATCTACATTATAACTAATTTATAATTAGTAATATTATGTTACACAAAACATTTTTGTAATTTAATCGTTATTCATAATTCAGACCCTTTTCATTAATTCCAATTATTATCTAAAAATCTTTATATTTCTTCTGGTACAAGTTTAACAAGATCATACTTATGCATATATATTGAATGTAATTGAATGTAACTACATCTAATTACATTAGAACTTCTCTGCTGCATGTTGCTTAAATACAAATAATTTCCAGTACTTTATTACGGTTTCTTGTGGCAGGAACGAAGAAGGGCATTTCTACTTTCATCCTGTAAGCTGTTGTCAGTTTATGACTTGGTAGACCAAAGCGAGGTTTGAAAACAAATATCGACTAATCATAAATGAGATTCAAAAAGTAAATTATTCAGTTATTCTTATCCAACCATATGAGTAATATATAAAGAGCTGTCACCCATTTACAGTTGAAATTCAATCGTAACGCAAATATATTTCTTTCTGTAAGTTTTTCGTAAAGCTAATCTAGGGATAACTACTCTAGCCGCCCTACCCTTGAAACGATAGACAAGTGAAGGTTACTCACAACCAATTTTTGGGTAATCAATAAATAGCGACATTAACAGTCACGTTTAAATTCTCCTACATCTGACTGTACGAACATGTTTGGTGACGTGCTTTGATCCCGCGATTTTCATAATGCGAATCGGGCCATGCTAACTTTATGATTTGATGTAGGCTTCCCTCAAATAAATAGATAGACATTGCTAAATATATTGACGACTAATGATTCTTCTCACTAAATAATTTTTGACGATAGATTTAATACAATAATAATATAAAAACAAAGTATTTTTAGAATAAGTTTCCAAGATGTTTGCTTCACTTACATTCAAATAAGTAAAAGCAGCATGTAAAATAATGTTAGGAAATATAAGCATTTGAAAATATTTCGTACCACAAAGCCTGTGTTATAATATTTCGTACCTTACCACAAAGCCTGTGTTATAATATTTCTTACCACAAAGCCTGTGTTATAATATTTCGTACCTTACCACAAAGCCTGTGTTATAATATTTCTTACCACAAAGCCTGTGTTATAATATTTCATACCTTACCACAAAGCCTGTGTTATAATATTTCTTACCACAAAGCCTGTGTTATAATATTTCTTACCACAAAGCCTGTGTTATAATATTTCGTACCTTACCACAAAGCCTGTGTTATAATATTTCGTACCACAAAGCCTGTGTTATAATATTTCGTACCTTACCACAAAGCCTGTGTTATTTCATTTTATAAAAATTTTAATTTAGAGCTAAGAGATAACGAAACATTTGTAATGACAGAAAATCCGTCAAAAATACCGATAAATCTGTTCATAACACTAGGTATTCTCTCTCTTACACAATCATTAATGTGGAAAATTTTGTAATAATTGATTATCTTTGGTGGGTTAGATTTAACTAACTCAAAAACTACTACAGAATTACGACTAGGATTCTTAACACGAGTGATATAATCTCCTAAAGTTGTGATATTATACATATTTTTTAACTATCTTTTTTACCAAACCTACAGACATATTTATGCTTTATTTTATTTGTCAACGGTCTTAAGGACGTTTCTTGTTGTGAGAATGCCTTACAATTATGATAGAAATTAAGCGCATGTATCAATTAGCTTAGGTGAAATTAAGCTGTGCACTTATCTTAAAACGAAATATTTGTGTGCGTCTTGATGCACTGCAGCTGATGGAAATGGGTTTCAATTAATTAAGTGAAGTCACGCTTTGCAATCCTCCAGAAGACTTGCCTCTAAGCTCTTTTGACTAAGTTCGATTTCCAGCATTTCTCTGCATAGAAATGTTGATGCTGGAACGTGACGTCACTCACTTATCTTAAAAGCATATGGCTTAGGGGAGTTTAACTTTAGCGCGGATTCGTTTTAATAGTAAAGAAACAAATCAAATTATTTCTTAGTTAGTCTACCCGAACAAGTCTCTGGGGTGACATTTCGTTAAAACACTAATGACTATATTAAATATCGAAGAAAAATATTGATATATGTAACATCTTGAACTATGTAAAGAAATATTTTTATTCTTAAACTGTGCGATGATAACATATGAAATAACAAATATGTAATATAGGGAAAATAATAAAACAGTAAATGTCGTTTATAAGACCTTAAATAAGAAACTGTACAACTAAAAATACAGTATTTTTTTTTCCAACAATGAAAGCTGGCGCTTTGTGTTAAAGTCGCAAGTGACGTTTTTGCCCTCTTTCGAATTTTGTTCTTAACAATTCCACACCTTAAAGACCACCATTTGTTTGTCCTCGTCTTGAACCACCGGAAACCTAAGTGACGGATGGCAAATCAAATGATCGATTTTCTCGCCCAAATTTAAAAGTTTACTAAGAACAGAAAATAAATGTATTAATAGAACACAATTATTGTGGTTCATAGGCTATTTTACTAGCAAAGCGATTAGATCAAATTTTTATGTGGCATTACCTCAAAATAATACTAGTAATACTTTTGAAGAAATATTTCTTTTCTTGTTGGAATGTTCATCTAGACCTGATATATTATGTGGTAACGTGTTTCTAGATATTGTTAGATGTAACCAAGTGTTAGTCATTTAGACTTTGTACATTTCTAAAAAAAGTGAAGTGAACAGTCTGATATTTGCGCAAAAGTTCTCATTTTCAAACTATGTTTGTGACGTGACGTTCATGTAGCACTGTTTATATGTATGCACAGCAACCATCGATGCGTAGAAACCTGTATATAATTACGACCACCTGACTTTATATTTGGAGGAATACTTGTACTTTGCTACTGCTACAACTAACAAAACCGTCTCGAGTTGCGTGTATAGGCTAATGGACTAAACAAGACTATAGAGTAAGGGTCTCTTGGTCTTTACAATGTAAAAACAACCTATGTATTTCTCCGGCAATAAATGACGTTTATTCTTCATGACGAGAAACCAACTTCAAATTAAATGTATCTCAGAAAGTATGGTATGGATATTAACACTTTTATTGATAAGCAGAGAAGATAATCTAAAAAGATCGAAACGTTGTCCTATGCTTCTCATTAAAAGTGTTAATACCCATACAGCTATTCTGAAATGAAATTTATGTCAGAAAACAAACTATGTATTCCAAATTTACATTGCATTCCAAGTGAAAAACAAATATATCAGCTTGAATTATTTATAAATTATAGGGAACGACAAGAAAAACGTAATTCTCTTGAAATATTAAATGACGATGTAAAACAACACTAAATAATGTATAGATATATGTGCAGTTAAACTTAAACACAAATTTCAACGTAGTTCTATTTCGTCTCAAGCTATCAATATATAATGGGTGGAAATCTCCGATCTATTTAATTAGCGTTAAGCATCCTTTGAAGGAAGAATTAATTAATAAATTATTGTTAAAACATGTTTTGAACTCTACATCGTTTCGTTGAACTATGACGTAATCATCCAGTATGGCAGTGTAGCTATACACCTGTAGTCGTATGTGTACGCAACAAAATAATTTATCTCACGTTTTATAAAGTTGAATTTCACATGTACCTAATTATCAATATTACCGTAGGATATTAATAAATATACTGCTGAAGTACTTCTACAGTCCATCAACGTCTTGTTTCATTATGCTAAAATTATTATCTTTGATAAAAAGGATAAATGATGAATATGCTGTATTCGTCCATGTTTTTATATGGCCATTATCACTAATAAACGTACACAGAACTTGTAAAAGTATGATATATATTATTTCTTTCAATATTTTACAAATGATTCATAACCAATAATCAGCTAAATAAAATAAACAAACGACTTACTGATTACCAATATGCAGCTTTCAGATTGGCCATTGTTATGAAACGTGCATACAAATTTCTAAATGTATTTTCTATTATATGTTTATAAAACTAGCAAAGCCATATCTGATGTTAAACTAGAATAACCACACAAACAATTACTGTGAGAATACTTGATCATATGTAAAAAGCTTTCTTTCACAATGCCATGGAGATATTGAAGCCAACAACACACAGTTTATCAAGGATGACTCATTCAAAGGTCAGATTTCAGTTGACCAAGTCGATGTGATTTGCGAAGTTCTTTGTTGCAATGTAGAAGTAGAGCGTAGTTTGACCGAACCAAAAAAGTGACAGTATGGCAGTCAGAATCATTTTATATTCAAGGCTACTGACAGGCTTGGTCCATAGAATTAGAATGATAAAGTCTATATGTAATATCTGGTTAGCCTTCCAAGTATGGCGTGATAAAAGTTTCGATAGCAATGCAGTGTTTATAACAAAAAAAAATCATTTGCTATAATAACCCTATAATAAAAAATGCTAATTAATATTCATTTTATGCAAGGAATCAAAGTTTTCCTGAAATTAGAATATATATAAGCCATTTTAAAACTAAATTAGCCATTAAATTATACCTACAATTTAAAATTGACATTCAGTGCATAAATCAAGACTTTTATATATTCAGTAAAGTTTGAGTATGTGCAAAAATTTACATGTTTACGATATGATGGTGTAAAAAATCAAACAAATCCATGAGATAGATAGGGGACACTCTAAAACATCGACAGAGGTACAACCTAGAAATTCTATTTCAGTATCTGGTCTGTTTTGAATTTCGGACAAAGCTACACGAGAGCTACCTGCGTTAACCTTCCCTAATTTAGCAGTGTGAGACAAGAGGAGGGGCAGCTAGTCATCAGTACCTTCCGCCAACTCTTAGGTTTCTCTTTTACTAATGAATAGTGTAATTGATAGCCACATTATAGCGCCCCCACGGCTGAAAAGAGGAGTATGTTTAATGTGACGAGGATTCGAACTTGCAACCCTCGGATTACGACTTGTGACTTTATTCCCCTGGCCATACCAGGAGTTGTAGAGAAAATCACAAAAAATGATTTGAAAAAAATTGTAGATCTTTTAAGTTTCTTATGAAAAAATAGATAATACATAGCTTTTCTACAGTCACTCTAAATGTATGATGTTTTATTTATAAAACCACTGTACTTGGAATCCCAATAATTTGGGATGTTCATTATACTACGTTTTGACGTTGAACTCGTACATCACTAATACTTATGTCTTTTTATATAGATCAGATTGCAATTTCTTTTTGAGAAAATAAATTATTGAAAAATTATGTTCAGATTTTTTATTATGTAATAATATTAATGAAATCTTTAATTACTTGAATAAATTTTCGTTAAGGTATATTTATTTTCAATGCAAATTAATTATAAATGAATTAGTGTTAAACATCATTTTAATGGCAATTAATTATTAGTTATTTAGTTAGTATTAAACGTCCTTTTTTATAACGATTTAATTATAATCGAATTAATGCTAAAAGTTCTTCATGAGGACCTGATTTAATTATACGTGATTTAATTAGGGTTAAATGTCTTTTCAAGAAGGAATTAATAAATAAATTATCGCTAAGACTTGTTTTGAACCCTACATCGTGATAATCATTCAAATATATAATGTGTAACTTTGACATGTAGAAACGTGTTCTCTACTTTATGGGACTATTTCGTTGTCATCCATTATGGTCGCTTCGCAAAGAATGCATGATACCTCACTAGTGATAAAACTTTGTAGTATAAACGGATCATCTTCGATTGTGATACAGAAACACAATCTAAAGCCCTTTGTGACAAAATGTGAAATTATTACTTTGTCATTTTTTTTACATCGCCCCTCCCCCTAAACAGCCAATCACCATGTGTGTCCAGAGTACTATGACATTTTTATTTATAAGCGGAGAAACGGTATAAGATATCCAAAGGGTAACCATATACCGTAGCGTTTGTTTGTATGTTTGATAAAATTTGCGAAAATAGTCATTTGCTCACAAGGCCCGGTATGGCCAAGCATGTTAGGACGTGCGACTCGTAATTTGAGGGTCGCGGATTCGCATCCCCGTCGCGTCAAACATGCTTGCCTTCCCAGCCGTGGGGACGTTATAATGTGACGGTCAATCCCATTATTCGTTGGTAAAAGAGTAGCCCAAGAGTTGGCGGTGGGTGGTGATGACTAGCTGTCTTCCCTCTTGTCTTACACGGTTAAATTAAGGACGGCTAGCACAAGTAGCCCTCGAGTAGCTTTGTGGTAAATTCAAAAAGCAAACAAACAAACAATTTGCTCACAATAAACCTAGAAGTAGAACAACCCATTTTTAAAATGCAGGGATTTCAATGTTAATAACCGTTACCATTCCACAAATCATCCATAAATTAAGACAGGCGTCAACTTGATTACGTTTCATTTTAATCTTTATTTTGCTGAAATTACTTCTGTAACATTTTCTTCTGCTACGACTTATATAATATCACTTGTATAACCCAAAATAATATTCTTTGTGAGCACACAGATAGGATGAACCCAGTAAGTTATTCCATGACACCACTTGCTGTATTCTGTTGATGTTGGGATATTTAAAATATCTTTGGTAATACATCAATTATTATTCCAGCCAAGCGTGATTTGTAATTCAGTTCTGTGACATTATTTCTAGGTCATAGAAACTGCTTCGAAAGTTTTGAACATATTTTTTAATCTTTTTCACAGAACGCTCTATCCATTACAGATTAGAGCTTTATAAACCTGAAGCATTCTTTCATTCTTATCATAAATGAATGACTGCCCTTTTTTGTTATATCTAATGTCAAGATTATATTGTGTTAGGTAATATATACTGGTAATATAATGCATGTAAGACTCTTATTTCAAATTACTAAGTGGCATAGCAGATCAAATTTTTAACTTGTATTTCCTCCATCTCTTGACCTATTTGAGATCTAATTACAGCTGCACTATTGAAGATTCCCTTTTTTGGACAACAGGTAAATGAGGAACCCTGAAAATAAGTTTTGTTTTGGAATAGAAAGTGTTAAGGTATTGATGATATTTTGTGTATCCAATTACTATAAGACAATTAAGATCACACTCTACTCTCAAATATAAAACTACAATAGCAGAAGCCCACAGAGTTTCATTAATTTAGCAATATGTATATTTGCAGTGCTTTATCCAAAGGAATAAATTATGTAAAAATTATGAAAAGGAAATTTAACGAAATTTACTAAATATCTAAAGTTGTTTGAACTATCATAGGGTTTTTAATGTGTGTTTACCATTTCCTTAAGGTATTACATACAAACGAATATATATTAATGGGTCATTCTTGAAGAAAATGACCAGTAACAGTACAGTTTTATAGATTAAACTGTAGTTTAATCTAAAAATGTTTCACTCACTCAATGACAACACAAAACTTGTTGTGTATTTGGAATCGTACCTAAGCAAGCCTATCAAGTATAATGGCGAAATTATTGAATTCACTTTAAATTACTTTGCTACAATGAAATGTTCGTTACAATATTTGCGTGCTGACATTTAGTGTTTTACACAAATTAAATGCTTCAAACATACTATTTTTCGAAATTTTTGAGACACTCGTATAATATCCGTGGGGTATACATTAAATTCGGATTTATCTGATGTGAACCTGCAGTATCTCTGAAATATCCCTAACATAAAAATAGAACTTATTACAGTCAAGGTTCAAACTTCATCGCAAAGTGCTCTTCTCAGTAATCGTTTGGTGGTCACATATTATAGTTAGAAAACCTGAACTATTTCTTTCTATAGCTATATATCGAATACGTGACGATGAAAAATCGACTTTCATCATTTACGTTTTACCTTGAAGTTTTCAATTTTCAAAAGACATTTCATTCCATACACTAAAAAGGCGAGAAACTTGGATATAATATTTGCATAAATGATTATAACTGCAGCAACTTTCTCATAAAAAAGAAGAAATATATTATAAATGTATCATTGTTTCAATCAGTAGTTCCATGTATAAAATTAGAAGTTCATGTAACTTACTATTGGTCTTAAAACCTAAGTATAAAAACGAATCTTATTCTCAATACCTGTAAGTGTGACGAGGTGCGAATGGAAGAGTTAAATATGTATGTTCATTTGTACCATGTATGTGTTTATATTACCAGAGCACTGACCGTTACCGAGGATGTTTCGAAGACATTTAATCTAAAGTATATACATGCGTCTATAATTCAATGACAGAAATTAATTAATATATGTTCCCCTATTTACAGATCTCGCAGTCATGGTTTTGTATGCAGCTTTCTTTGCTCGTAAACACGTCTTCGGGTTCAACAGTGGTAAATTTATGGATTTTTAGGGTCAAAATTCGTGTTTGATTCCACGCAATAGACATTGCAGATAAATAAATGTGACTTTGCCTTTAAACAAATAATAAGCAAGAGACAGTCAATAGTAATTAACAAACACACGAAATGAAAACAGTCTCACATTAAGTGTACAGTCCATATCACATGAATGAAATTAAATAAGTGAATTTTTGAGCTGTTTCAACTCTCACCATTCCATCTTATACGATTACAGAGATTGTTACTCAATTGCACTCATAATGATATTATATGATAGTTGTTCATATCAAGGTCATGTGTTACTATAAACATAACATGCAATTTTTAGGTAAAAACAATGAATGGAATCAAATTCTTTTCATTATGAAAATATATTAATATTTTTACTTTAAATAAGATAAAACATTGATGCGAGATCCAGAAAATTTGTTTGTGAATAAGAATTAAAATAAGATGTGTTGTAATTTTACCCCTGATGGCTCAAAGGTAAGTCAGTTTTATAACTCTAAAACTGGATTTCGATACCCGCGATGGGCAAAGCACATGTAATTTTTTGTGTAGGCTTGTGCTTAACAATAAACGATTGTGTGATTTCAATTATGTAAAGACATATTTCAGATAATCATTATTATTCTAAACATTAAATCACTTAGTATATGTAAACTATATTAAAAGTTAAGTTTCTTAACAAATATTAGGCCTGGCATGGCCGAGCGCGTAAAGCGTGTGACTCGTAATCCGAGGGTCGCGAGTTCGCGCCCGCGTCGCGCTAAACATGCTCGCCCTCTCAGCCGAGGGGGTGTATAATGTGACGGTCAATCCCACTATTCGTTGGCAAAAGAGTAGCCCAAGAGTTGGCGGTGGGTGGTTATGACTAGCTGCCTTCCCTCTAGTCTTACACTGCTAAATTAGGGACGGCTAGCACAGATAGCCCTCGAGTAGCTTTGTGCGAAATTCCAAACAAAACAAACATAACAAATATTAGGTAAGAAAGCAAAATAAATATTCCACCATATTTATCACACAAACTCTTAAACAGAGGATGCATCTTTGCTATAGATGATGAAATAAAATGGATATTTAACAAACGCTAATTTCGACAAGAAAATACTGGTTATAAGAAACAAATAAATGTTGCACTTAGAATGGTCTTTATTTGGTCCCTAAATGGCTACAGAAATGCAACAACTCCTGTAATTAAAACACTAAAAGGCCGTCATAGTAAAGACCTAGCATTACAATAAATCAGTTACTAAATAATACTTTAAATTATTACAATGTTTTTGTACATCGGTCATGAGAGACCTTTCAGTTATCAATTTAAAACCACAGTGCAGGGAAAGTTGAGATTACATGTGAGGCTGGACGTATGTGTTACACCCTCTTTCCAAAGAAGTTAAAATAATGAAATACTTATCAAGTTTTATTTGTATTATTTGCAATGGAAAGTAATAAAATATCTGCAGAATCAAACTTTTTTAAAAACTCAAGATGATATAAGTTTAAACGCATATTAAATTTAATTCAGCGATGTCGTGATGCGAAATATTGTGTATGTCGTTGTAACTGTAATGCTTACAATTTAAAATAATTGTAACAAGAAGTAAGTAATACACATATGCAGTACATTATTAAAATAATTCAAAAGTAAATAAAATGTACTGTGTTCTGGTAATTTTTATTTCCTTTAAACAGAGCAAGCCAATATTTTCTATGCGACCATATGTCTGACAATGAATCAATGTAAAATCGAATTTCAAATATACCGTATTATTATACGCTATTCAATCACGACGTTCTGTTTCGTATAGTCTTTGTTTACGCCAGGTTACGGTTACAAGAGCTCCATTGGACCCCTTTTCACTCATTGGTATCGCTCCACCTCATTTGTTGCACGTTTGGGTTTAGGGAATAACATGATTGCTAAGAATTCACTTGTATCTGTTAACAGTCAACGTACCATCAGTTCTGTGTAAATCCACAACAGAGTTGGCCGAGAATCAGACCCAAATTTGAACTAAACTCCCATCATACACTTGTTTTCTCTCCTCAGAGCTATCGAACAAATTGTCGTTGATTGTTGCTAAGCGATTTGAAGTCGGATTTATCTCTAAGGAGTACACCCCTTTCACTTTGTTTAAAGGCCACTTTTTGGTTTTCATATCAAAATAGTGGTCTTTAAGCAATTACTGAGACCACTTCGTACTAACGCGTGACATTCCAATTTAGAGATAACATTTACGTTGTGTAAGCACTGCTTGGTCATTGCAAAGGTCTCTACCGAGATATTGTGAATCGTATAAAGAACATACATAGCTAGGTTTCTCTACTTCATCCATATCTATTATGAACTGTGCTAATTTCAGGCACTCTCTTCAGAACTCTCACATGGCTCTAACTATACCAAGAAATTTCATCTCAACTTGTCTTCAGAATAGTCTTCATGATCCAGTACCATGGTTCTACACTTTAGTCATGTAGCATTTCTATCCTGAATGTATTCATCACACTACTGCTGGGAATGATATCAATATCAGTACTTTTATATATATTATGTGGGAGTGGCACTGTCTAATTGTTTGTATGACAGTCAATCGTAAATTATCAGAATTTGACTGTACTTTATTAAAGTTTATTTTCAAACATTTTATTCACTATTCCTATAATTATTTATGATGATTATACGCAATAATATTGATAGTTAGAGTAGAGGTTCAACAAATATTAAGTTTAATAACACCATTTATCTCCGACCCTTCGAAATAAAAAAAGTATCTATTATTTGTTCTGGAGATATTCACAATTCAATTTGTGAGAACATCATGGGATAGAAAATGGTTAATCTGTAAAGCACCGTAGTAAGTTACGTTTTGGTTTTCATTCCTCCTGATTCCAACAATGCTCATTAATCCGTGATCCTGTTTGTTCACAAACTGTTCTTGTCTGTAAAATTTTTACCTGTATATTTACGAAAGACACTTACATGCTTTTGCACATTAAAATGATTCTGATTTAAAATAAAAATATAATTAGTGCTTATAAATAACTACTGTTTTAACTTTTGATAATTTCTGTTACGATATAAATAGAATTACCTGCTATTATTTTGTAAAATTGTTAACTGTTCATATTCTAGACATAGCTTCTTATGTAAAGTATAATGTTCACTGATTCCTCTCATAGAAACTACTCGTTTCGGTAAAGAAAATAAAAACTTCACAATTAAAGTATAAAGCTTTATGGAAATAGAAAAATAAACACGTTATATTTGAAAGAAAATCCTTAATAAGTAGGAATGTGCCAAAAAGGTTGTGAAAAGTGAGGTTCTTAAATAAATAAGCGGGTGATAGGAGTCATTATTATTGAGGTCAAAAGATTTGATGGTTAACTCTGGTGTAAAATCTTGTAGAATTTCTAAAAATCGCTGTCTTTAAAGATATAGCCTGATAGTTTTGAGGTAATTAAACGTTCGTGAAGGGGAACGGTGCCTTAAGTCGATATTCCGATTCAAAAATTTTAAAGAGAGAGAGCGCCAAGATCCACCAAATGTGTTATTTTACCCGTTGGGAACCTTGTTTAGATGCTTCCTACGGTTGGTGTAACTCTTAATATAATGTCAAGCTGACGACTTTCTGTATTCAGTCAAAACATATCAACTCGCAGAAAACAGAACACGATACGAGCATTACATCTTCCTGTCATGACAGAATTAAAGCTGTTTCGTATTGAAAGAGACAACAGAAGTTTGTTGGACAAAATAGATAATTTCATTAATCTGATGTCTTTTGAAATGAGATGGTCACCTACTTGAAGGTGTCTATTCAACATGGTACAAGGAATTTCAAACGAAGTAGTTTCAAATTATGAGTTATTTCTAGAAGCTTATAACAAAAATGAAGCAGAAGTTTGTTTCAGATGTTACCAAAGTTAGGCCCCCCGCTAGTACAATGGTAAGTTTACGGATTTACAACGCTAAAATTAGGGGCTCGATCCCACCAGTTGGCTTAGCAGATAGCCCCGATGTGGATTTGCTATAATAAAATACACACACTTTAATTCTAGAATCTTGATATGGTCCGGCATGGCCAGGTATTTAAGGTACTGGACTCGTAATCCGAGAGTTGTGGGTTCGAATCACTGTCACATCAAATATGCTTGCTTTTTCAGCCGTGTGGGAGTTATAATGTGACGGTCAATCTCATTATTCGTTGGTACTAGCCCAAGGATGACGAGTCGGACGCCTAAACACACTTGGCCATGCCGGGCCGAACCCACTAGAATGTAAAGAAACTTTCAGATACCTTTTTAAAATATGGGAATGGAAAAGATGAAATGCAATACTAAAGTTTAAACGGCTGGGAGGGCAAGCATCTTTAGTGCGACCCCGATTCGAACCCGCAACCCTCGGATTATGAATTAAACTCCTTAACACGCTTGGCCATGCAGGGCCAAAAACGTTTTTGTAAATAATTTAAACACACAAGTTTAGTAATGATATTAATCATAATATTTAGTGTGATTTTTGTGGTAAATTATCTCTAATGTTTAAAGCTATAAAATACTGACAAAGGTATAAAAAAATCTAGGTAAAGTGACTTCATGGCAGGCTGGGAAAACTTTATATTTGTATGAGTGTTATTGATTTTGATCACATGATTATTGAATCTTTCTCAAATAACACAATGAAATAGTTTAAAGTAGTTTTTGAAGACACGTTTGAAATTCTTTTCTGATCTCCCTGTTATTAGTGATAGGTTCACAATAACGAAACAGTTCCTCTTACCTCCTATTGACTGGCATATTAACGTTAACGACTGACCCTCGTTGTAAGGACCTATAATACCTGATAACCTCTCGTTCTTGTTGTCCAGTATTATAACCTCAGATGGTGGTTCTGTAAGAAAATGCCAAGCTGATAAAGAACAATATAAGAAAAATGATAGAGAAATTCATTATATAGTCACTATTTGATCAACTCTTATGTATTACTGCAAAATAATATGATTCTGAGATCTTTAATATACCATCAGATGTTATAAAACTAAAAATATAAAGCACAACATAATTTGAATTAAATAAAATCTTAATTTAGGCAGTAAGCCTAAATCACAATAGGAATGAAAGAAACAGTATTTGATACTTTTTAAACTACAATATTGATAAAAATAATTTTATTTTTACTGAAACTTTATATTAAACAATCAATATTTTAGTACAGTGACTAGTCTACTCAGGTTATACGATTCTGAATCCAAGGATTCGTGGTTAGCAGTCCGTTACAGCGTAAAGGTGTTCTGCATTTTGAATCTGTAAGTGCCTCAAGAATGTCAGTCAATTCTCCACTATTCAGCCAGACACGAGTTGCCCAAAAGATGGAGGGGGGTGCTGTTCATTAGCAACCTTTTCTCTGGTCTATCAATTTAAAATTAGTCACTTTTACGTTCAAGTATGGCGAAAATTTATCCACTAATATTTTGTTTCAAACGATAACGAAAGCCTGCAAAGTGTATCCTAAACATGCTGCAATTAGAATAACACTGAAGGCACTAATCTAACAAACAAGTTGCATTAAAAGCAATACTTTAACAAATAGATCAAGTAGGTCATTTTGTAAAATAAAATTCTACAAATAGGTTGTCCTGTATTATATATGCTTTGTTTTCACCACATTACAAATAAATTGCATTGCCATATGAAAGATCATGTGCAAATATTTACGCATAAATTATGTACATAACTTACAGTATATATATATATATTACTTAACGTTTATGTGTGTGACACTACCTAGGTTTCACTGTATTATAAATAAGTCACATAAATTACAAAAGTTGCACAATAAGCTTAATATACATATACTTCAATACAGTAAATGTAGGATGCGTTATATCTCATGTACTTCGGTAAAGTAATAACACGTTTCCTCTAGAACAAACTTTTAACGTACTATTATTATCACGCCATTCTAGGAAAATAGGAGTTGTTTTTTTTTTTTAGGAAAAAATTATTGAACCCTGATGAGGTTTAAGCCAGCAACCTACATAATTGTGAAGGGTCGCAAATTAAATTAAAATTATTTAGCTTATCTAATTTTTATATTGTGATAAATTTAACTATTTAGGTGTAATTACCGCAGTACTTATCTCTCTAAAAATAACTGCAATTTTAGCAGTTACTACACGTGATACATCTTTTTGTTAATACCAGAATTTTGTTACACAAGCAAGTGTTTAAGGCCATAAAGTGTTTTGCCTCGATCCTTAACTTGCGTTGCTATTTTCATGGATATTTGTGTTTATCTGTGATAATTAATCAATTTTAAAATGTGCTTACTATTTCTGTAAGTTATTAGCCAGTTCCTAAAACTTTTGGTATGAAATCAGAAGAAACATCCTGGAAATATAGATTATGTTTTTGTTTTAATGCTACTTTACTTTGTTACAAATGCTTGCATATAAAACATCTGAATTTGGATTGTTTATCTTGAAAAAAGAACTTATATATACATATTTCAGAGCAATGAAAGCTATCTAAGCAATAAGAATAATAGGCTTAAAGGTTTATTATGCAATTTGCTTTAACCGCAGACTGTTAAATAGTGACTTACGGAAGACAGAAAAATCTGAAATGCTATTTTTAGCATCTCTAATTTTGAATGCGCAATGAGCAAATTAATGTGAAAAACAAACATCTGCAGTTAACTCGTTTATTATCACACTCTTTAGTCTTATTCGTATATAAAGTTTCGCTACTTTTGATTTCTAAACATAAGTCATCAAATATAACTTAAACGGAATCACACTTAGGATCATTACAGTAAGTACCCAGGCATTAATTATTGATGACTGGATTATTCCGTCTCTCTAGGAGGTGAGATGTTTAAAGGAGGTTCCTACAATATATCGTTGTCTTTAATTCTACATGTCGACTGTTGTTGGTATTCTATTTATATTATATTTAGAGAATAACCTGTTTACCTCAGTTTAGCTTATTTTTCATTATTATTATTGTTTTCTCCAACTAATTACAGTTCCTCTATTATTACATCGCTGTTGAAGAATTTATTGTCCAGAATAATAACTTATAAAAAAAGCAGTAAAATTAACAACACATGAAGAAACATGGTTTCCAACCTTTTCTTTACCCTTATTATAGGCGCAC
Organism: Carcinoscorpius rotundicauda; assembly: GCA_011833715.1. Classification (NCBI taxonomy): domain Eukaryota; kingdom Metazoa; phylum Arthropoda; class Merostomata; order Xiphosura; family Limulidae; genus Carcinoscorpius; species Carcinoscorpius rotundicauda. The sequence goes on along the minus strand of CM022393.1, from coordinate 118,730,007 downwards.
CGTTATTCGATATAGTTGTACTAATTTGTTTGTAGATATTTTCTCTCCTACATGCAAGATATTGTTTATAATAGGGTGGATCATACGTGTTACACAATATCGATCTGGTTTTACGGAGATTACAATATACTGTCATGTAACATTCTCATTATTCTGATCTCCAACCTGAGAAACAAAATACTACGAAGCTTAGGACTACAATAGTTTATTTCGTTAATATTATTTTTCATATGTAATGTTTTGGCACATCAGGATATTTGTTTTTCAATTTCACTCAAAGTTAAACGAGAGCTATTGGAGCTAGCCATTCCTAATTCAGCAATGTAAGACTAGAGTATAAGACTATTTGAAACCCAATGAATGGTAGAATTGACCGACCCATTATAACGCTCCCACGGCTAAAAGGGCGAGTATGTTTGGTGTGATGAGGATTCGAGCTCGCGACCCTCAGATTGTGAGTCGAGCGCCCTAACCACCTGCTCATGCTGCGCCTATCAGGATATTTCTGACACGTGGCATTTATGATTTTACTATTTAATTTTATTAAAATGTAATTATTTTCACTATTTTTATATACATATACATACATATATAAAACTTGAGGATGACTTCAGTAGGACGAAACGTTGCTCTGCATTTTAATAAAAAATTAACACCTATATCAGCCATCTTGAGAATACATTTTTAACTTCAAGTTAGTTTCTAGTTATCATACATTACTTATTTTTGTATAACCATTTGCTTTGTGAAGTTCTCCCCCCCAGACTGAAAGTTATTCTTTCTATTAATGTATGCATTATATTTAATATTGTGTATTGAATCTTTTTACTTCTTAACTTCAGATATGATGGATTAATTGGCTCCTTAAGTATACCCTCTGTACATTGTACAAAGTATTAAATATTCTGGATATTTAATATTTAATTAAATATTCAAAATATATTCTTCATCTATTATTAGTTGGTTGTTCATATTTCACCTCATACATAAGATTTCTGTATGAAACTAGTTTCAAGTGATAATGAGAGCAAAGTTTACACAATAATTTATTTTCCTTTAATTAGTATTAGTTATTACGACTAAGCGAAGGCATTATGCAATATCCAGAAAAACACAGAGTGAAAAAGTTAGTTTTACATTGATGTTAGTGGTAAAGTCGTTGTAAAGCTATCTTGAATGAAACAAAAGGAAGAAATATGAACAGTTTAGTGGGTTGCTTACTTTCCGATTTGGTATCTTGCCTCGTTTCAGCGCTTCTTGGGTAGAAAAACAAATGAAAATGCATAAAAATACTCTTTTAAAGTAAACATGTCATTGTTCATTTTTAGACACACATAATTGTACAATGCTTAGCGAGTACCCTGCATATATAATTACTCCACTGAATATTGCATGAACTATTTTTAAGTACAGCAGTCTAATCGTATGCATGAAAAGCAAATTATACTTGTTTGGTTTGTTTGTTTGTTTTGGAATTTCGCACAAAGCTATTCGAGGGCTATCTGGGCTAGTCGTTCCTAAGTTAGCAGTGTAAGACTAGAGGGAAGGCAGCTAATCATCACCACCCACCGCCAACTCTTGGGTTACTCTTTTACCAACAAATAGTGGGATTAACCGTCACATTATAACGCCCCCACGGCTGAAAGGGTGAGAATGTTTCGCGCGACCGGGATGCGAACCAGTGACCCTCAGATTACGAGTCGCACACCTTAACACGCTTGGCCATGCCGAGCCCACTTGTTTGGTAAACGCTTAATTCTAAGAATAGAAAAAACTTTTCTATTGAAAGTACAGAACCTGGCTTAAAACTGCTGAAAAATATTGGTTATTTGAATATATAGGATCAGGTTTAAACACGAAAACAAAATTTATTACTTGATATTGAGGATAAGACGAGAGCTATTGGAGCTAGCCATTCCTAATTCAGCAATGTAAGACTAGAGTATAAGACTATTTGAAACCCAATGAATGGTAGAATTGACCGACCCATTATAACGCTCCCACGGCTAAAAGGGCGAGTATGTTTGGTGTGATGAGGATTCGAGCTCGCGACCCTCAGATTGTGAGTCGAGCGCCCTAACCACCTGCTCATGCTGCGCCTATCAGGATATTTCTGACACGTGGCACTAACGTGTCATTTTTACTAAATCATATGAAATTCAATGTGCGAGCACGTTCGTTGTTCGGTATATTTCGAATGAGATTAAAAAAGGAGAGTTTTGGATTATAAGTACCCAACTTAGCACAGCGATGAAAATCTGTCTGGCTTCTCTCTTTTGGCATACGATAATTTTGAAGCGTATTAGTGAGCTTTCAGTTGAATACTTTAGTAACTCAAACTCTTAGCATAGCAATATATATAGTTTAATAAACGTATGTTAAAATAAAAATTCCCATTGCCTTATCATACAGTATGATATTCTAAATTATATTTGCATACACAGTGATCGTTATCATTATTAGTATGAAGCAGTACTATTTCTATTCTACCTACTATAATAAACTTATCTTCATGAGCAGCTTACGGGTCCTGGGATCGAAACTCATTGTCTAACATATTCTTCTTTACACTGGTCTATCATTATAAAATTAAGAACGGATTGTGCAGAAACTAGTTTTACGTGAAACTAAATTAACAGAAGTTAATAAACACCCGTAAGAAATTATCATCACTTTATTTATATTGTAAATATTTTACTGAAAATTAAACTAAATATTATATGTTTTACGTAGACACCTTTACATCAGAGATGGCAGATTGTGGAAAAATAACCAATTAACTTTGAGCTGAGCACACAAGTTAGAAAAGCAAGCTGAAATTGTAGATATATTTTAACGTGCAATAAAGCAATAGACAGTAAAATATATTTTCATTCGAAATGTTTGAAAATAACCGTTTTTCGTCAAGTTGTTAAAGCTAATAAGACTGCAGTATATTTTATCAGCAGTAGTTCACCATATTTAACTCGTTATTTTCGTGCAATCTGTTCTTTTCTTTTTATCAGTAAGGTATTTATGCATAAGTGTGTACATGGACGCTTTCCTTTGGTTGCTCTTCATCTTCCTGTTAATAATTATGGAATCGAAACTTTCCCAAAATACAGAAAACACCGATTTACTGCACCAGCTAATACCAGTATGGAAGGAACTGAACATAAATGATAAATGCAGACTTTGGTGAGAGGCAGCCCCCCCCCAAAAAAAAAGACTTGCTGTGCTGGTACTTGTAAAGTCTTGAAGAAGCTACATAAAGTTTCTGTAAGATTGGGTGTTTGCCAATAGAGATAATGGATTAAAACAGAAACAGAGCAACACCAGGTGTCATAAAAAACAAAAGACAAAATTGAATAACACTGAACCAAACTGAGTAGCAAATAGAAAATTCAAAGAAATTTCAACTCCTAACTGACGCAACTGATAAATAAAGAAGGCTATTCAGACACAAAGTAGAATCATATCAACCAACAGTACATCTTTTTATTTCATAAACAATTGCTCCGATAACTTTTGTAAAGCATCAGTATATCAAATTAAACCTTTTTTTTAACTTCTACACAACCAACTATTCTATTCTCGTTGAGTTTTCTTGATATTGTAGATCTGGACACTCTTCTGTCATTTGGTGCATGGTTGTTTATCTCATGATCAAGATAAGTGGCAGTCTTTCTTCTGCCCCTAAACAAATATACTTAACATCAGTATTGTTGAGTTCAGGTGTTTTTCCTCTTTCTATACTATTTTCAAACTTACTTGTCTCAGTCTCACAATCCAGGGGTACTTAACTTTTACTTTTTAACACTATCTGTATTAGTTTAGATTAAATCATATAATTTATTAATATAATATTTAAAATATATATTAATTTAAAAAATAATTCATCTAAAAAAGTTGAAGCCATCTAGCAAATTTCTTATCCAGTAAAAAATTAGTAAATTCTATTCTATCTTAAACTTGTTGTTTAAAGCTTAGAACTATCTTTTATTTTATCTTATATTAATTACATCAGTGTTGCTCCCAACTGTACTGTATCTTAACTTAATGTGTATCGTCTGTATTCTCTACCACTGGATAATGTTACATAGACAATTTTATAGATAATTACCATATAGGCCTCTATTATAGCTACAAACCTTCTGATTAGACGGTTTGGTCAGCTTTGAAAGATAAAAGCATATTCCCATTTATTATAACTATTTTCAATTTAGTCTTTAAAAGTACTTGTCAGCAATGTGATACTTGACTAAAATATTACTTGTATTTCTACTAAAAACAACTATGTATGCATGTATTATTATTATTTACATTTATAACATCTGCATCCATTCTTGTCACGAATTTGTTATCTTACACATTTACTTCCATAAAACATAAGTAAAAACTTCCTCAAGAGATTAACTGAGTTTGAAAACATACGTAAAGAACTAGAAATATTCCATTGCTGGTGATTTACGATAACTCTCTGAGAATGACTTGCGCTTAGAAAACTGAGAAGTCTTTGATGGATGGAAACCAAGAAAGCCCTTTCATGCAAAAAACATAAATCTGGAAATAAAAATAAAGAGTATTTCGTCTTCCGCACGAAGCGTGTTCATAAAAATTCAAAGCATACTGAGTTGCGTATAGTGCCTGTAATCTGCAAAAGAGAGAGAGAATATATAAAAAAGTCTCAAATAACGGAATACTATAAGTTATTAGTCTATTGATTTGTTTATGTTTAGAATCTTCTGTCGATAAAAAGTTTGCTGAAAGTTGACTATAAGCGTTTTTGGTACTTTTTAATCATCACACATAGTATAAAACGTAATATGAGAAATGCTGGGTTATCAAATCTGCAGTGAAGTTAGAATGTACGTCTATATGAGAATAATAACTGTTAAGTCACATGTATTAAAATTTTATTGGTGTGGTAATAAAGTTATATTGGTATGCTTTATGGTAATCCAACTGTAATATAACAATATGACAACTATATTACATCAATTACGTCTAGTGCCGAATTCTTTCGTCAAGTATCAGAAATCATCAGGCTTGAAAGAGGACAGAGACACTAGTGCTTCTCGTGCATGAACAACATTTGCTATAGTAATGTTGTCCACTAATTTTGTTTCGTAGTTATTCAAATACACATTGATTTCCTTTAATGACGCATTTATGTAACCTCGAAATGCAATAGATATTTATTAGAGATTCACCGCATTGTAAGTTGTGGATCGCTATATATCGAGAAAACAATAATATTACTGGTTTTCTGCTTTGAAATTTTGTAACAATTTATCGTAAACATTATCATCGATTCCACGGCTTTTGAATTGTGAATTACGTTATATTATGAAAAAGACTACTGACTCCTTGGATTTTGAATAGTCGATCGTAAAAACAAGAAATATATATATAGCTTTCACTTGGTATCCTTAAGATTTTGGACCATTGTGTCGCGAAGAAAAATGCTGCTGGTTCTACTGGATTTGAACTGTGCATAAAGAAAAGTCCTATTTCATCTTATAAACTTGTACTCGTGGCTTCAATATGAAAAAAAAAACTTATTTTTTTTCTTGTTGAAATTAATTTCATTTAATATTTTTCTTAAACAATTTTTAGAGCCAACAGTGCAAGTTTAATATCTCGAAAAAGGTACAGTAACTATATATATTCACGCGTATTGTTTTTACACGATGCTTCCAACTTGGTTCATGCTTTTAAATAACATTATATCCCTTATTAAGAAACAAATGTACACTTTTATTTCAGAAAGTGATAAAAACTTAAGACATAAAATTGTGGAATCTTATAGCACATCTCCATCATACACCAATCACATCTTGCTTTATGCTAACCAGTGTTCTTTAAAAAGTTGTTTCAGTTTTATTTCTAATACACGCATCCGTTTCTTTAAATTACGACGGTTTGGCGCTTCGTAAAGTCCCGAGCTCCAACAATAGTTTTAAATCATGAATTAATTTGATTAATATAACGTAGCTTATCATTTCCAGTCGAAATATATGTATTTTATAACCATGATTTTTTAAAAGCCAAAACAAAACACATTAAAATTTTAAACAAAATAAGCTGCATTTTTAAAAAGGATCCTATAGAACAATATACAATGTGCGATTATAAAATATAGGCTAGGTTATGGAGGTAACTGAGAAAGTAATACCCAGACTGCGGTGGGGATACACCGCTTATTAGTCTTAACCTCCAATTCGCTGCTTTCAGATAAAAATTAGACTAAACTAGAAATTAGTCGAGTGAGATGTGGGTGCTCACGCTCACAACGTCCCACCTCTGTATGATTCTTCACTGCCTGCAGACAGTCGTGAGAAGGTGATTGTTCTCAAGTTAAAATAAGAAAAATATAAAAATTAAAATATAAAAAAATAAAGAAATTGGGTACAACTATTTTGGTGTAAGTAAGATGAAATTTACCTCTTCTTGTTAGCAATTTTGAATTTATTGAGAAAAAGATTATTAAAAATAAAGTACAATAAGTATATACAAAAATGCACAACAGTGTAGATTGCATTTTTAAAGTTGAAAAAAAATTGAAACAAACACACAAAAAATATAAAAGTATATACACCTCCACATTTACAAACTAAATCTGACATGGTTATTTTGAGTTTATATAAAACAACAACATAATATAACACTTTACCATATTAACATTACGTTTTTAGGACAATTATACAAATTATCTACTTATCCAACTGTATGCAAAAATATACAAAAACATAATAACAGAAGAGAAAATACAGTAAAAATAAATAAAAAATGAAGAAATATAGAAATGAAAAAGTGAAATATAATTGCAAAATAAACAGAAACAAAAATATAAACAGTCTACAAAATTAACTCGAACCCGTAACTGCCAAGCGTAAAAATTTGCGAGAAATCTGGACGCCAACGATGATAAAGTCCCTCGGCCTCGGTAGCTGCTAGTCCGCCTGAAGATAGAGTTTAAGCTTGTATCTGGCCTCAGCCAGTTTATTATAGTACATCATTGGAGCCCGCTTAAAAACATATTGGTTACAAAAAAGCCAGATTACGTGCTTTAGCACCGTTACTGTTTAGTGAAATGTAAAGACCAGGTGACTGATATAACATGGACCTAGCCTGGACCGAAGAGACACGGAAAACATGAGCTACCCTTCTTCATATTGGAGAGAGAATCATTATGTGTATGGCAGAGTCACTCGAGTATAACACAATGGATACGACTCACTTGTATTGGTGTTTGAGAGGTACAAATGTTCTCTCACCGGTAGTATATTATAAAGGATGCGCCAGTTGAAAGCCTGAAGGTAACTATCAACATGGCACATCGTCACCCGGTCTCAGATGAAGTTCCAAGAAAGAGCAGGGTGGTGTTGCTCTATCGTGCGAGTACATTCAAGGGGCCAGTAAACAGTGGACAGAACCGGAATCACGCGACTTGATTCACTAATGTCTAATTGCCACAGTAACCTTAGTATACCAGTTGGGAGGATCAGTACACATTAGTTTACTCAGGTCCAGTGCAACACCAAACTGCCTAAGCCCTGTGACAATAAAAAACGTGCAAGTTAGCTTCACAGATGAACTTCCTTAGACAAACAGCAGATAGTTGTAGACCAGAAAAGAGAAAGATACTTGATCCAGACACATGGGATGGTCAGTACTCCCTTGAGAGGTGGACTTAAAGACAATCAAGACACATCCTCACTCTTACCAATCAACAGGAAGCTGTAGACCTGCTGCTCGACAGTCCGTGCACTGAGGTTGTTCAAAGGAAGAACTGCCTCATGATACTATATGAAGGTGAGTATCCTCCTATTCACCATCTGTGGATTGCCAAACAAGTTAGCAGTGGCAATAATATTGAATTGCCGAGTTGACACGTTGCACCATCTCCCATCAGGAGCTTCAGTCTCTGCAAAGAAGCGAATCCTAGAAAATTTAACCGAGAGAGGAAGTCCATACCAAATTCAATTGGGTATTCGCAAATAAAGCCAATTTACCCAAACCGAGCTTTAGGCTTGGTGTAGTTGAGCCAGGCTGCACTGGCTTGAGAGTGCTTGTTGATTATCACTAGTGCTGAACCCAAAAGATGTTTGATTTACAAGAGAAATGTTCACATCATCTGAATGGCTGACATACTTGGTTGACACCCCTCCAAGCAACAAAATGCCACGTACCAAAACCAGGAACAGATAAGAAAATAAGCACTCTATAGCCAACATACACAAAGATAGTGACAATGGACATCCTTGACGAACACCATGACAGATGTTAAAGAAAGCTATCAAGTATCCATTTATTAAGATCCTGCTTCTAGAAAACATATAACAGGTTCGTACATAATGTACAAAAAGCAAAGGAAATTCTTATCTTTCCAAACTTACCACAAAAAGGTGTGGTGGACTAGATCAAAGGCTTTAGTCTGATCAAGCAACGCAAAAACTGTAGGAATGTTCCTGTCCATTATGTAATGGAACCGGTCATGTAAAAGCAACAAATTTTGGTTAGATACTTTTACCCTATACACCACACGTTTAAGAGCCAAGGACAAAACTGGGCATGACAGCACTAAAACAGATACAGAGGACTTTAGATACAGTTTTTGCATTCATATTAAGAAGTAATATGCCAAAAAGAAAGGTCTTGTAACTGGGTGGGATTCTTACAGATTAGTGTAAGGAACCTATTTAGTGAGCCTGGAGGAATGGACCCATGGGCCAGACAGTATTTAAAAAGTCTAACATAAAAAGTTCCAACAATACGCCACAAATGGTGATAGAATTCCACTGGTAAACCAACTGGTCCCAAACATTTACCAAGTGACATAAACCAGCTAACCATCCAACATTCACCCAATGTAATAGATTTCACAAAGTTTGCAAATTGTAAGGGATCAAGGGTTTGCAAGAACTGTGTAAGGCCTTGCCAAACTCCCTCATCCGCTGACAAAACTGAGTGTAATGGGCTATAAGGGTTAAGGCACACGTTGAAGAGATCAGTTATTTCTGAGGAAAACTGATCATTTTCACTCAGCAGACTGGAGATATGCTATGTTTTGGACATCTCCATACCTTGCACAGTTGAACGGTAGTAACATTTCTGGGATCTAATGATTCCATCAGGCTGGAAATGCTTACTGCTCAAAACAACGTGAAATATTCCAAATCTATGTCCTTCCTGAGCCTATCGATATCCAAAAATGTCTATTGATCCCTCAGATCTACCTTGAAGCAAGGCTGTCAAGATATCTTGCTTGCTTTGTAGGGCGTGACTGCCCAGTTCGGAAATACTTCATGCCTGCCTGCCTCTTCAGCAAGGAGGCATAAGCTTTCTTAAAACCCACCCACCTACCAGGTATCATTGATGGTGTAAATGGAACAGAGATTCTGGACAAAAACAATCAATTGCTCTCCCACCTCGTTCTGAGCAAGTAGGGAAACATTGAATCTCCACACTCCTAGACCTAAAAAAACAGGGGTAAGCTCTTGAAATGAGCTTAAGAGTGCTTGATAGTCAGACACATAGAATGAAACATCACCGAACTCCGAGACTGCAGCCTTCGGAAAGTACTGCTAACAAATTAGCTGTCACATATAAATGATCAAAGCAACAAGATGCACCTTACCCAATCCAAGTGGCGTCAAAACCAGTTATATAAAGTGTACACTAGACATGGTGGAAGTCTAAGTAGAGCAACACTGACCTCAGAGGCTGTGCATTCTGATCACCAGAAAGGAGTTTTCCCCTAAAATTATCGAGGTGGGGGATCCAAAACACAGTTGAAGTTCCCACCAAGGACAATATTAAGCTGTGTTATCAAGAACCTGTCCAAGGAAGAATAATTTAACTTCAATTCCCTCCCCTGGACAGATGCATAGATATATCTTACAAGCTTTAGTGATGACATCAACGTACACAACCCATTTTTAAGCATCATTGTGTGATGGAATAATACTTTCTAAGAAGTTGGGCTTCAGAAGAATGTCCACATCTCAACTATGTGTTCAACTAAAAAGACCAGAAAGCTTTGATAAGAAAACGACTGTTGCAGGAGAAATGATCCCTACTAGAGGCGAAATGAGTCTCATGAAGAAATATTACATCAACCTAATGTTTGTTCAGATGAGAGAACGCATAGAACTGTTTACCACGGTCCCTGGATGTTTCGTGTAAGGCAGGATATACCCATTAATATCTTTGAAGGGTTTGTTTTTAATTTCGCTCAAAGCTACTCGAGGGCTATCTGCGCTAGCCGTCCATAATTTAGCAGTGTAAGATTAGAGGGAAGGCAGCGTGTCATCGTCACCCACCACCAACTCTTGGGCTACTATTTTACCAACGAATAGTGGGATTGACTGTCACATTATAACGGCCCCACGGCTAAAAGGGAAAGCATGTTTGGTGCGACCGGGATTCGAACCCGCGACCCTCGGATTACGAGTCAAACGCCTTAACACACTTGGCCATGTCAGGCCTTTGGAGGGATCAACTTACTTCTGCTGTTGCTTCGGTATTACGTTAGGCAGCAGTGACTGCTCAGCTCAGTCATGGAATCATCTGGGTGGCTATTCAATTGGGTAATTACAATAGGACTTTAGCTTCCCTCAGGCTTTAAGCTGAGAGATTGAGGGTCTTCAGCCTCCTCTAATGAACCCAGCAAATTGAGGAGATTTGGAAAGTGTTGCAGGTATTGTTGGGAGAAAATATCACCCAAAAAGAAGGAAATTGAAGGCAGTACTGACGTAGAGCTCTCTTTTCCAACCAAAGAGGGACTCAGGGCTCTTCCTGGACCAGTAAGAATGCCCAAGTATTTTGCTGTATTCTCATGGGTACTTAAGCCTCCTCAAAGGCTCCAACCACCCCGCGACTTATTAAAGGGGCAAAAATTATATAATATTTTTATCGGACGGCATTGTAAAATATGGTACACAATAATGTACACGTTTTTAATTTCTTCCCAGAACAGTGAAGAGGCCCGAGTTTCCTCAAAGACTCCACCCCCTCCTGGACCAGCAAAGAGGTCCCAGCCCTTTTTCCTGCTGGTGCCGAGGATCGTCTAGATGAAGACTGGCCTTCCTGTTGCTTTGATTTATTGCCTTTGACTTTATGTGCGTATGATGTCATACACTTCAAACACAGTGATGATGCATGATCGCCCCCTACACACGGAATATTGTACTGTACATATATCACTCTTGTGTCCAAAAAACCAAAAATTTTGGCTTTGGTGTGTCCCAGCTTTCTCACAGGTCGCCTCTGAGGCCACAACGTTGACACGCGTTGCGTGCCAAGGTAGTTTATTATCACTATAAAGTCTTTGATCTTTACCAAGTTTGGCACAGGATATTTAATATTCAATTGCACTCTTCTATTAGTAGTACATACCTTATGGCGTATCTGGTAGAATTCATGTTCGACCGTAATTTTTACCTCACGCATTTGTAGTTTCGATGCTATCGTGTGATGAAGTAATTTATATGGTGCTGATTTTATCATCAGCCATTTAATGTTTTTTGTCCCATTAAAAGTACAGTCACCTTTATTTAACGCTTTCTGAGCGACGATAGACGACGTCAATGATGACAGATGACAGATATCGTCCGCTGCCGAAGTGTTGTAAACATTTCAGGACGTTTCATCCTAGGTGTTTACATACACCGTCTATTATCGCTAGCTGTAGCTAGTCCGCGAATACCACGAATCGAATCGATCATGATCGAACGGCATTAAACCAGATCACAACAACCATGTCAACCCATCCTGAAATTGAACTCCGAAACACAAGTAACGGTACGTCCTGCTGCGCATTCGATTAACTTGGATCCAACTGATATTCTTGATATTTACTTTCCAGGTCTTATGTAGTAGAAGTACAAATTAACACCACATTGAACCATATCAGTACACTAAGTTTACGGTGACTGTTGTGCTTTTATATGTGACTCAACGTGTACATCCGCATAAAATAGTATAAAGTTCTCAAGTGACCTTATTTTTAACTAAAAATAATTATCAGTAAATTTTTTTCCGATTTTTATTTGTTAGTATTTATTTAATACATTTTGTATTTTTTACAGAATAAATTAATAATTTTATTTAAAGTTTGTTTATTATATCGATTAGCTATTAATATTTGTATCAGTATTTCAACATTATTAATAAAATATTGTAATTTACTGCAAATTTTCTAATATCTCAATAACTGCGAAGATATAATGTTTACAACAGATAAGTATGGTACATTACTATTTAAGGAGAGTAAGCCATAAATTGGAAAGTCAAAATAATTTCTGTTTTCAAAAACATTTACATTGATATCCTTATCAATTATTTTGATTTCTAAATATAAACATTGTGTATCTGTATTAAATATTGAAGCATTTTCAGTTTCTAATGCTCTTGGATAAATGGTGTTGATAACATTATATATTTCAGAAGTATTTATTCTAATTAAATCATTTATATATATAAGTTAAAGTAAAAGTATGGATTTGTGTAGTTTTCAATGAATATATTTTCTCAACAGTAAAAATATAAATTCGCTATACAATTAAACAGTTAATTTCTATTGGAACTTCCATCGCTTGTTTTAAAACTTGTTTATTAAGGATATATATATAATTATTATTAATACAGAAACTTAATATGTTTATGCTTTTGGAACTAGATTTTCTTTTTTACAGTTCTATAAAAGGACAACAATATTGTTCTATTAATGAATTTTTAAAAAAGGTTAATTTTTTCAATGCTATTATGCTATATAATGTTGTAAAATCAAATGTTTGAATACTACTCACTTGCTCACACTTTTACACGTTGTAAAATAGGTTGGTTATTTCTTTTATTGTCCAAAACGTATGTCTTTTATTGTTAAAACTGAAATTTTCTATTTTATCGAGTAACATACTGAGTAATTTTTTATAACATAGCCAGTTGTTTGATAATTGTTAATACTGAATTCGAAATAAATCTAAATTTAATTGGAGATGTATGTAATTTTGGAATAACGTAAAAAACAACACATCCACACAAGAATTATGTTTAAAAGAAAGTTCATGATAAATTTTAACGAAATTATTAATTATTGTTTTTTTGGATTGTATCTCAGAACGACTGGTATGGCTATTAACACTTTTATTTGGAAGCAGAAAACAACGTTTCGACCTTCCTAGGTCATCTTCAGGTTAAGAAAGAGAGAGTGTTTGAATGTGACCGTTGAGGGACATGTCTTAGGGGCGAGAGTATAAACGGGTACAGGATTGTAGGGGGCGTTTCAGATAAATGTTAGGTTATCAATTAGTATAGGTATAAAGGTGTTCCTTTGTATTGATATAATTTTGGTTTTAGTTGTTGTATAAATAGGGCTTCTTTGATATTTCGTTTAATTATATTTATTTCCCTACTTAATATATGAATGATTTCTATAGTTATGTTTGATTTGCAGTTTTCAAAAACATATGAAGATGTTGTTTTGTGTTCTTTGAATCTACTTTCCATTTTTCTGTTTCTTCCTCGAAAACAAAAGTCGTGGTAGTTGTTGCATTGTATTTTATAAATTATATTGGTGTTGTATTTGTCATTGTAGTTTTTACATATCACGGACTTTAGCTTTGTACATTGTTTTTGAATAAACTTGGTGTTTACTAGAATATTATGTCTTGTTATAAGTTTTCTCCAAATGTTATTTTTTCACTGATGTCGGAAACATATGGTATGCAGAGTATAAGGTTTGTAGTTTGTTGTATCTTGAGATTTATTGTTGTTTATTTGTTGTTGGTCAAGGTGTGTGCGTATACTTTTTTCCACGATTTTTTCAGGAAATTTGTTAATGTTGATGAAGTGTTGTTTTATTTTGATGATTTCAATGTTAATTTTATCGGGTGAACATAGTCATGTGGTTGTGTTTATTCTGTTTCTTAATATGTTGAGTTTTTGTTTTGTTTCATGAGTTGAGTCTCAGGAAAAGTAAAATCCAGTATGGGTGATTTTTCTGTGGATTTCTGTATCAGTGTATTTTGTGTATCAGTTATTGTGATTTTGAGAGTAAGAAATGATATTTGGTTAGTTTTATCCTGTTCACAGGTGAACATAATGTTGGGGTGTACCGAGTTAACGTGATTGAAAAAAAACTTTGTTCTGTAGATGCGAACCCAGCAACTATATCATGAACATGTCTGTACCATTATAGTGGTGCGTATAAAACTAAATTGATTGCTTGAGACTCAATCTGTGTCAAAACAATGTTGGTTAAAACTGGTGGCACGGAATTTTCCATGCTTAGGCTGTTTATTTATAAGTAGTTTTGGTTATTCAACATACCAGTTTATACTCTCGTCCCAAAGACATGTGTCCGGCAATGGTCACTTTCAAACTCTCTTTTTCTTAACCTGACGATGGCCTAGAAAAATAAAAATTATTTTCTCTCCTTATCAATAAAAGTGTTAATACCCATACCAGCCGTTCCGAGATACATTTTTATTTCAAGTAGATTTCTCATTATCAAGAATGTATCTTTGGATTTGTTGACGAGTTTAAATGTTTCTGTATTATCAATTTTTTTCAGAATTAATGCATATAATTCTTTGCCAGTTATACCAATGTTACAGTTAACTTATATAATCTAGAATATTTTTCTTGGAATTTTCGAATCTTAAGTTTTAGCTTATGAAATGATAAACGTGTATGTATTTTTCAAAATTATGTTGGATAATTTAAGACTGTCTCGACTGAGCGTCCCATATATCTAGACCAAATGTATTTCACTTTTCTTCTTTACAGCTATTCGTTGTTTATTTTGGGAAGATCATCCTTGTTGCCAACTTGCAAGTTTCTTGATTGCCACAATTTGGTGTTTCACCGGGCCTGAGTAAACCGATGTGTTTTGATTCTCCAAACTGGTATACTAAGGTTGTTGCGGCAATTAGACGATGTCGAGTAAGCCACTTGATTTTTCGGGACTCCAGTTCCGTCTACCGTTTACGAGTTCCGGAATGTACTCACAGGATAGAACAATACCACCCTACTCTTCTTTGCAACGTTATCTAGAGCCACATAACGATGCGACATATTGATAGTTACCTTCAGGCTTTCAACTGACACATCATTCATAACATCCTTCGGTGAGAGAACATTTATAAATCTCAAATACCAGTACAACCGAGTCGTATCCATTGTCTTATATTCGGGTAGAGTCTGCCATACACATATTAGTCTTCTGTTCAATATCGGATAAAATGTAGAGAAGGGTAGCTCGTCTTTTCCTATCCATTTGGTTTCGGCTAGGACCGTATTATATCACAGGTTCCGAGTTACCTGGCCTTTACATTTTACTACATAAAAGCAATGCTTAAGTATGTCATCTGGTTTGTCCATAAACAATATGTTTTTGAGCGGGTTCCAATGACGTGTTATGAAGTACCGGCTTAGGCCAGGTACAAGCTGCTACTCTACCTTCTGGTAAACTTTCAGTTACTGAGTCCAAACGAGTTTTATCATCGTTAGCGTCCGGATATCTCGCCATTTTTTACGCTTGGAAGTAACGGGGTCGAGTTAATTTCTAGACTGTTTATATTTTTGTTTGATTTTTTTGTAATTATATCACTTTTCACTGTGTTTTCTCTTCTGAAATTTACTTTTTGTATATTTCTGTATACCCTTGGATAAATTGATAATTTTATAATTGTCCTTAAAACGTAATATTCATATGGTACAGTGTTATATTGTGTTTTATATAAACACAAAATAACAATATCAGATCTAGCTTTTAAACGTGGAGGTGTACATACTTTTTTGCATATTATTTTGTATTATTTTCAATCTGAATTTTACAATTTTAAAAACATAATCAACACTGTTATACAATTTGTACATACTTATTGTACTTATTTGTTATCAAAAGTTTATTAAATATAATATTAAATCACATTGTTGTACGTCCAGGCATGGTCAAATTGTTAAGACACTCGACTAGTAAGTAATCTGAGGGTTGCGGGTTTCATATTAAACATACTCGTCCTTTCAGCCGTGGGGGCGTTATAGTGTGACGGTCAATCTCACTATTTGTTGGTAAAACAGTAGCCCAAAAGTTGACGGTGGGTGGTGATGACTAGTTGCTTTTCCTCTAGGTTTACGCTGCTAACTTAGGGATGGCTAGCGCAGATAGCCCTCGTAGCTTTGCGCGAAATTCAAAATAAACCAATGTATTTTTGTATATACATGTTCTCTTGTGTTTTTTGTAATGATCTTTTTCGCACTAAATTCAAATTGCTAATATCAAGAGGTAAATTTTATCTTACTTACCTTCAAATGGTTGAACCCGATTTTCTTATTTTTATACTCATTTTTATCTCTATTTTAACTTGGGAGAGGAGTTATCTTCCCACAACTGTCTGCAGGAAGTGAAGGGTGATATAGATGTAGGACGTTATGGGCTTGAGCACCCACATCTCGCTCTCTTAATTTCTAGTCTAATTGCGTCTATTTCTTATGGGGACTAGAGAATTGGAAGTTAAGACTGATAGACGGTATATCTCCACTACACTGTGAGTCTTACTTTCGCAGTCACCTCCGAAACTTATGACACATTTATAACCTTGTATTGTAGCTTGTACCTTTGGATATTGTTTTTCTTTAATGTAACGTATTTTGTTTATTTTTAAAAAAAAAAACTCTTTTTATTGCCTATTAAAAATTATGGTTATAAGATAATTACCAGAGGTTTGGATTTACCATTTCTAACGCAATCCTTCTTATGATTTTGTTATTCAACTTCATTTAAATGTATTTATTTAATTACTGGGATCTTTTCGGTTGATGCATGCGTTTTTGTTTTTGATTTTTTTCATTAAAATAAATTATATAATTAGTCAGGCTCGGATTTATCATTTTTAACAAAGTCATTTATGATTTTACTATTTAATTTTATTAAAATGTAATTATTTTCACTATTTTTATATACATATACATACATATATAAAACTTGAGGATGACTTCAGTAGGACGAAACGTTGCTCTGCATTTTAATAAAAAATTAACACCTATATCAGCCATCTTGAGAATACATTTTTAACTTCAAGTTAGTTTCTAGTTATCATACATTACTTATTTTTGTATAACCATTTGCTTTGTGAAGTTCTCCCCCCCAGACTGAAAGTTATTCTTTCTATTAATGTATGCATTATATTTAATATTGTGTATTGAATCTTTTTACTTCTTAACTTCAGATATGATGGATTAATTGGCTCCTTAAGTATACCCTCTGTACATTGTACAAAGTATTAAATATTCTGGATATTTAATATTTAATTAAATATTCAAAATATATTCTTCATCTATTATTAGTTGGTTGTTCATATTTCACCTCATACATAAGATTTCTGTATGAAACTAGTTTCAAGTGATAATGAGAGCAAAGTTTACACAATAATTTATTTTCCTTTAATTAGTATTAGTTATTACGACTAAGCGAAGGCATTATGCAATATCCAGAAAAACACAGAGTGAAAAAGTTAGTTTTACATTGATGTTAGTGGTAAAGTCGTTGTAAAGCTATCTTGAATGAAACAAAAGGAAGAAATATGAACAGTTTAGTGGGTTGCTTACTTTCCGATTTGGTATCTTGCCTTGTTTCAGCGCTTCTTGGGTAGAAAAACAAATGAAAATGCATAAAAATACTCTTTTAAAGTAAACATGTCATTGTTCATTTTTAGACACACATAATTGTACAATGCTTAGCGAGTACCCTGCATATATAATTACTCCACTGAATATTGCATGAACTATTTTTAAGTACAGCAGTCTAATCGTATGCATGAAAAGCAAATTATACTTGTTTGGTTTGTTTGTTTGTTTTGGAATTTCGCACAAAGCTATTCGAGGGCTATCTGGGCTAGTCGTTCCTAAGTTAGCAGTGTAAGACTAGAGGGAAGGCAGCTAATCATCACCACCCACCGCCAACTCTTGGGTTACTCTTTTACCAACAAATAGTGGGATTAACCGTCACATTATAACGCCCCCACGGCTGAAAGGGTGAGAATGTTTCGCGGGACCGGGATGCGAACCAGTGACCCTCAGATTACGAGTCGCACACCTTAACACGCTTGGCCATGCCGAGCCCACTTGTTTGGTAAACGCTTAATTCTAAGAATAGAAAAAACTTTTCTATTGAAAGTGCAGAACCTGGCTTAAAACTGCTGAAAAATATTGGTTATTTGAATATATAGGATCAGGTTTAAACACGAAAACAAAATTTATTACTTGATATTGAGGATAAGACCCAATTCATTTCACATACACCGAATCTGGTTTAACCTCATAACAAAAGTATTTTTAAATGAATTTGATTAGGCTTAACTCTTTTTAAATACACTACGAACATGCAATTGTTTTCACATGCACCGATTTTTTAAACCAAATTTTTGGATGCTATGACTAATCATATCGAAGATCCAGTGAATTTCTAAGCTATCCACGGTTTTCCGTTGCAAGCTATAGGATACAAAAATAAGATTTATACAAATCAGATTTTTAGAAAATACGTAAATAGTGTTACAGTTTTTATTGTTCACATAATTTTAAAGATATATCCATAAAGCTAAAGAAAAACACAGTTTGAGGGATTTAAGCATTTCGATGCTAACGATGTTTATAGAAAGAACAATTCTCACAATGCCCACATTTCGTAAATTCTATCAGAGTTCCTCACAAGAGACTACATACGAGTAAATCCAGGTAAAAGACATTTGAAAATAGTAACAATAAAAAAACAGTTTCGGTCTTTCAATTATTCCGAAATATTTCCAAGGATTTAAATGTCATTACCAGCACCAGAGAGTTGGAAAGGAAAAAAAACAACAAAGTACGTTAATGTGATATTTGAAGAATGTTTTGAAGAGCGTTTTTTTGCTTAATTTGTTTGAAATTCCTCGTATTCTGTTAATAAAAGTGTAAAATAGTTACTCCTTCAAAATAAAATAAATTAATACTTGATAAAACACAAAATAAATAGATACACCTCTTTCACAATAAACTAAGCAGGGTTTTATTGCAAACAGTTAATTATATAATTTTAATAAGCGTTTTAGAAATACACAATATGAAAAATAATTGTCTATAGGAAAGTTTTTACTTTTATCCGGTGTGTTTTCCTGGTCTTAGAAGACTTTAATACAGACATGTTGAAAAATCTTTGATTCATTTTGAATTTCGCGTGAAGTTACACGAAGTCTGTATTCACTAATTACTCTTAGTTTATCACTGAAAGATTAACGGGAAAGCAGCTGGTCATCACTATCCACCACTAACTTTTGGACTACTCTTTTACGACGGCTGAAAGAACTAGCATTTTTGGTGAGACAGGGATGTGAGCTCGCAGTTAAAAAAAGCTTGATCGAAATGTAGTCATAAGTACCCATGATCCACTGGATATAGATAGAATCCAGAATTAATGTTGTAGTTAATTTTGCATATTTTAATATACGATCTCTAAGTCAAACATCACTCGATCAAAGTAGTCGAATTTCTTATTTAATTACAATGAGTTTCATCTCTTTTGGATTTACTATAAAATAATGCACCTTTATTAGTAAATTAATATATTTTCCATACAAAAAAAATGAAATTTATTTATGTACAGTCTATAAAAGACTTAAGACACTATGCGTTTACACACCAGCTGCAATCTAAAACTCCAAACGACTTTCCTGAATTTAAGACTTATACGTAATTTCATATTTTTAATTAAGAAATTTCATTTCACCCGTTTTTCTTTGATATCGAAATGTTTTGTATTTTACTACTGCAGGTTTGTTTGTTTAGCTAAAACACTAATATTCTCAATTAACAATAAAAACAAGGCACTGAAATGGGCCAATTACGACGAAAATTCGGTAATGACTTGTTTTCTCGAAAGATCAGAAAATTAATTGTTAGTGATATAAGCAGAAGAAGCATGATTAAAATTCTCTCCTGCTACTGAGTTTTTAAGTGCAGTAGTAAACTTAGGTGCTGTTTTTAACCACATTTTCTTCAATTATGCAAACAATAAATCAGAAAAGTAGAGTATCCATTAGTCATTTACTCAGTATTAATTGTTCCTTGCCAATCTTATAATGTCCTATCTAGACTTCAGGGGAACTGCTGCAAATCTTATTATAAAGGTAGCGCTTCTTCAATATTTACCCAATGTTTAGAGAACTACAGAATGAAGAAAAAAGTATTAAAACTGACACGAAGTTGACGAGTAATTTGACTGGAGTTAGACAACAAGCTGCATGATGTAGTAAACACGAAGAAAGTGCCTTCAGGACATCTTTGAAAATTCGACAGAAGTTTGCCAGTACGTGTGTAAAGAATGTTCGTGTTTTTATTAAGTTCGGTCTTCAGAAGAAAAATAATATATAGAGTGAAAATCCTTGTTTTTGGCGTCAAGTTCTGATGCTAATCACATCTTAAAATCTATAATAAAAACTTTGATTGAACGTAAAGAAAAAACTTAAGAATAAACAAGAGTGATGAGAATTAAGTTAGAAATAAATTAATAAAAGCTCCTATAGATGGGACAGAAAATATATCATGTTACGAATACAGCAGGACAGTATACGTGACAGTATACATAAATATATGCAACTTTAAATTAATAAAGATATAGAAAATCCGCTGAACAACTTTATTGATTTAAAAATAAAAGTTAAAATATTAACAACTAAAAAGCCACGCTTAAAAAAAGAAAGGGATTTATAAAAATGATGAATTAGTTTTAATCAAAGAATATTTGCTCTGTTTGTTTTAAATTTCGCGCAAAGCGACTCGAGGGCTATCTCTGCTCTCTAATTTAGCAGTGTAAGACTAGAGGGAAGGTAGTTAGTCATCACCTTCAACCGCAAGGCCTGGCATGGCCGAGCGCGTTAAGGCGTGCACTCGTAATCCGAGGGTCGCGGGTTCGCGCCCGCGTCGCGCTAAACATGCTCGCCCTCCCAGCCGTGGGGGCGTTATAATGTTACGGTCAATCCCACTATTTGTTAGTAAAAAGAGTAGCCCAAGAGTTGGCGGTGGGTGGTGATGACTAGCTGCCTTCCCTCTAGTCTTACACTGCAAAATTAGGGACGGCTAGCACAGATAGCCCTCGAGTAGCTTTGTGCGAATTTCCAAAAAACAAAACAAAACAAACCTTCAACCGCCAACTCTTGGGCTACTCTTTTACCAACGAATAGTAGGATTGATCGTTACATTATAACGCCCTCATGGCTGAAATGGTGAGCATGTTTGACGTGACGGGGATGCGAACCTGCGACCTTCAGATTACGAGTCGCACGTCTAAACATGCTTGGCCATGCCGGACCTTACAATAAAGCTTCGAACAGTTGATAATTTCTTTTACAGATGCAGGGAAATTGTATAGTTCGATCACAAGAGAACGTACATACATTATACACATGTTTTTAGTATTAAGCCTCCTTAATATAAATCACGTGTAGGTAAATTCCACGTTTCGCGTAACAGTATTTAAAGTTTTCAAAGAAAAAATCAATAATGAAAGACTACTTATCACAGCTTGTAAGCATCAGTTGTGCTAAACCTAGAGAGAATAATACCATAGTAACAAAAACACCATATAGTGGTGTTCTTTCAAATTGGAAACTACTTCATATGAAAATAGAATGGAACTATAAAATATTGTTGTTATTTCTATATGCACATATCATATTATTTGTTTTATATTAGTGACTATTCGTTTGTTTTTAATTTCATGCAAAGTAATTCGAGAGCTTTCTCCATTAGCCATACTTAATTTTCTTGTGATACAGTAGAAGAAAGACACTATTCATTGCCAGCTCTTGAAGTACTCTTTACCAACTAAAACGTTATAACGCATCCACGAGTAAAAGTACGAGCAGGTTTGGAGAAGGAATCCAAACCCGCGACACGCAGATAGTGGGTCGAACACTTTAATCATCAGGCCACTCTAGGCCTTATCATATTGTCATAAATATAAAATTATATGAATGTCACTAAGTTTTAGTTTCTATAAACTTTTAAAAAACTACATATATTTATTGTTTAAAACAGTAACGTAAAAGAAATGATCACCTTCTTAATAAAACAGTTAGTTTCATTAGATATTAAAACAAGAGGTTTAAATACCTCTCATTTAATGGGAAAACTATGTTTTACTTAACGACGGTATTAGCAACAACACCCCCTTTCCACATGCAAATTTGATACCAATTTTTCACTTTCTTTCTTGCCTTTCAGTAATTAATTGTAAAAATAGAATTAAAAGTTGTATTAAGAAAACACTGATCAAAATTCGAGTAATTTTTCATATTTAAACAAAAATGAATGAAATGGTTGTGATACTGTATAATTGTCGGTTCAAGGAGGATATAATCCTAAGTATCTTCACAAAATAATTTGGATTATTTAGTGAGTTGGGAGAGTAAATGTCCGCTGGATTTTAATTAATGATAAATGCAAGAAAATATACATTGTCTAATATAACATGAGCTTAATTATTATAAATATAATTTGAATGGAAATAACAGCGTTATGAAAGACAAGGATCATGATGTTATGGTTTATCAGTCTCTTAAAACCATCCAAGCAGTTTGCTGTTGTTAGTGGTAGGGCACAGTGTGTTAGATTGTACCTACAGAAATATTGACTACACGTCTAAACAAATTATAATTTCATTCTGTATGTCACTAGCTAAACAACATTAAAAGTATTGAGTTGAGTCTTTGGGCTCCTTATCTCATGAATAACATTGGATTGTTGGAAAAGGTCCAGAGGAAGGGAGACTTACCTGGAATGAAGCATCTGTCATACGAAGAGAGTTCAAGACTTCCAAACATGTTTTTTCTTAAGAAGAAAAAATAAAGGGAAGGTGATTGAGGTGCTAAGGGAATTGATTATTGCATAATCTTTTCTTTCACATTTAATGGTGGAAATAGTAAAACTAGAGGACAAGAGTACAGGTTTTGACAGACTTAATGTCATCTTCAGCTAGACAATTTTAATTTTTCTAACAGAAATGTTGACTTTGAAATGGATTTTCTTCGGATGTTGTGAATACAGTAGATTTGAGTAGTTTTAAGAGAAAGATTGATAACTACATGAATGATAAGGACTGGTCTATAGATATTTTATTTAATAGTTTTAGTTTAAAGAATGGGATAGTCTAGTAGACCAGCAGGTCCCTTGTTATTCATAAACATTGTTATATTATAATACAATTTTTAATTATCTTGTTTATGTATTTCATGTTTCCATATTTACAAAATGAAAGTAGTTAAAAGGTGGAGAGAAGGATTAGTGAAAAAATAGGAAACAAAATACATGATTTTTGTTCAAAGTTTAAACACAAAGGATTAAAAAAAACAAAAAAGTGAAACAATTTTAACGTTAAATGTTTCAATGATAAACATTTGAAACCATATCAATCTTTAAGGGGAATTCTAAAATTCTATTTATTTCTTTATATCATTCATTTTGCCCTAAATAAGCCTAAGCTATTCGTTATTGAAATAATTTTGCTGAACATAATCTTATGTTCAGAAAGTATACCTATTTTAATAAAACTATGGTCTCGGCAAATTGATATATTCTTATTTTTTTAATATAGAAGTTAAACCAATTTGACGAAGTACAGAGATCTTTGAAATTTATGTTTCTATCGGTAAGGAATATCTAAGCTATGGTAGAAACGATAACAACAAAATAGCTATAGAACTTAAAAATAACGATCTTGATATTAAAGTGTGATTACGTTATGGTAAAAAAATAGGTTTTAGAGTATAAGGAAATTTAAAATAAAATATGAGTGGCGTAAAATTGAATGTTTGTTGGTGAGTTACTAGGAAAGAACGGGCCGACTACAAATATAAACCCAAGAATAAAAAAAAAAGTTTGCAATTAAGTTAAAAGGAGGACTAATTTGAGCCTGTTACTATTGGTTTACTATGTTTTTCTAAGTATTGTACTTGCTACTTGCCTCATTATTCTACTCATCTAAAAATGACAAAACGAATTCAAAATCAAATCAGTTCTCTCAAAGACTATATTCGCATATTGTCTGCGAAGATTACTTTCTCAGTGAAGAAACCCCTTAATATCACTAACTAACACAATTCTAGACCATAAAAAAGAGAAATTTGATGGTTATTCATTAGTGCAACTATGAAAGATGCCCTCTTCCGAATAAAAAATAATTGGTTTGTTTATTTTGAATTTTGCGCAAAGCTACACGAGGGCTATCTGCACTAACCGTCCCTAATTTAGCATTGTAAGACCAGAGGGAAGGCAGCTAGTCATCATCACCTACCGCCGACTCTTGGGCTAGTATTTTCCCAACGAATAGTTGGATTGACCGTTACATTATAACGCCCCCACGGATGAAAAGGCAAGCATGTTTGGTGCGACGGGGATTCAAACCCACGACCCTCGAATTACGATTAGAACGCCTTAAATCACCTGGCCATGCCAGGCAATGGTAATTGGACCCCTAAATTTAATCCCCTTATCGGGCAATTTTTAAATTTAAGAGGTCCTTCGAGATCTCTCTTGGCTCGCCTGCCCCCGTAACTGCGGGGATTGCATGAGCACATGACGTCACTGCGATTATTTTAAGAGAAGAAAATATCAAATTTTAACACTTGTTTCCTCCAGTTGTTATCGAACTGTGATTTGTTTATCCTAGCCGTCATAACATCACCGTTTTGCACATTTATCCAGGTTCGTATAACTGGGACTTGTTTTTCACTTGATGTGTACAAAGCCTGGAATTTTCACTCACTTGTCTCTTATTTTCTATCGATATTGTATCATTATGTAGCTTGTTCATTCTTTTCTAACTTTTTGTTTATTTTGTCGTTATTAGTTACTCCTTCATTTAAGAACGTTCTTATGCACAAAACCCAAATCGAATTTTATCAATCATTGTCATAAAAGTGTCACAAACATACACGTCACACCTACCTACAACCTGTAACTTGATAACAGTGTTGATGCTACGACCTTTATGATAATCTACCCTACACCGGTAAGTTCCTCCGTCGTCTTTTCGTACAGGATCAATTTGAAGGAACGCTGGCCTGTTGATCATGTGAAAGTGGGCGCGGTATTCCAGCTGTTGGCCTGCCATTTGATGAGCCTCTTTCAGATTTCCTCTGCGGGAATCCAGCATGTAAATAGGTTGAGTTGATTCATCTTTGTACCATAAAACCAGGGCTACAGAGTCGTTCACTGCAGGCGGAGAAATATCGCATGGAAGAGCCACTCGTCCTTGTTCAACGGCGGTGTAGACGATAGAAGCTGTTTGATATGAAAGAATACTAGAATTATCATCATCACAGTCCTTGTTATCATTTTCTATAGAGAACACTTTAAAGTTATAAAAAACAAAATAACAGAGGCAAAATGTACACGATGAACTTCATCATTTCACTTGTGATTCCTTATTCGTGGCCTGGTAAACAATAGGAGACCTTCAATAATCGCAGATATTGATTTTTTAAAGCATGATTAGAGCAAATTATTCTATGAAACCTTTCTGTTCCTATATTTGCTATATTTATTGGAAAGCATCGAATATGCTATTCGATTTCATTGCTCATCAGGATCTCTACAAGCCTACCCTGGAATTAAAATTCTTCAGGCAGGATTAAAGTAAATTAACCTATGAGAACTTCGGCGTTGTCGAACATATCAATCGAAAGGAATTGGGTTCCTGAGTTCAAAACGGTGATTACATCTCAAATTGAGCAAGAGATGACGGAGCTTTCAGCTAAATATTTGTACTTAAAACAAAAAACAACTCAGAGTCGTTCTCTGAGCCGCTATTCCGTGGCTGAAAACAAAACAAACCGTAGTGTAGTGTAGTGGTAAAATAAAACACATTAAAATTACCAAGAATGCGTTAGTAACCGTAATCCCCCCCAAAAAAAACACTTCCGTTTCTTATTCAGATTCTTATAAATAGTAATGTGAGAAACTAAATAACTAAATATATTAAACTATGGCATGATATTGTTTTAATCCATGCATAACAACGTTTCTGTGTTTTAATTTCAATTTAAGCTGTTCTCAGTGCGGGCATCGAACCAAGGTTTTAACGTTATTAAATCTCAAGCTCACCGTTGAATCATAAAAAGGCAAAAACAGATTCGTAGTTTATTTCACTTACGTTCACACAAGAAAATGTTGGTTGTTAGTGTAGTTTTGAATTTCCTGACAATATGAAAGTAATGGAGCCTCAACAACTAATCAGGATAAACTGATAGAAGTAGGTTATATATAATTTTTCTTCGCATTGCAGTTTCCACCTCATTTACTGATAGGCAGACACATAAAAGTATCAGTAGACAGGCTAAAATGTTTTTTCTTAGACGTTTTCATGACCGAACGCATATCATCTTCTATAAATCCAAGCTACTGGCAGAATCCTGGTTGTTTTTTTATTCTTGTTACCACGTTTTCTCCAGTTTCGATGCTACATGAGTAGTCGTTTTAAATGCTTTCCTTCCTTTTGCTTTGATGTTGTATTTACTAAACTGTTTTCTATTATTACTGAAAAACGTTTCAGTTGCAATCGTGTATTTTATCAGTTTCATTCACTAAAACTAAGAGACAGAAAGCCAAACACAGAGACTGGTGAACAGACAAATAATCAAAAGAAAGGAAGATACAGAGTCACCTGAAATAGAATTAAACTGGTTATTAAAATAATAAAACTAATAGCTTCAGACAATGGTTCGTTGTTATTTTTGATATATTTTAACATGTTTCTGAAAACAATATGTCAATATGTATAAACTTTAATGTTTTATAATAAGAAGGAAAATTGATACATCTGTTTAAAGTCGTATCTGAGTGCATACAAAATTTGACTTTTAATATAAATTTTCCTACTACACTATTTGGCGAAGCTAAAAAATGCCATACCACGCCAACACTTAAAGAAGCCAAAAGTCAGAGAAAGAATTACATGTACAAAACAGTCTTTGATATTGAACTCTTAGTAAGGAAGACAACTTATCAACAGTACTCGTGGCCAATTCTATGACAACTATTGCCAAACTGAATAAAGGATCTTTATGACCACCACTCATATAACGTGTCCACCAGTGGCACAGCAGTATGTATGCGGACTCACACCGCTAAAAGCCGTGTTTTGATACCTGTGGTAGGCAAAGCACAAAAAGCCTAGTGTATAGCTTTGTGCTTAATTCGAAACAAACAAACAATCGTATACTGCTCAAAAACAATTGCAAAGTGCGTTTCTGTGACATCGAATCGCTAGCTATGGATTATTGTAATCACAATTTGAGAATGCTCACCACTAGGTCACTCCAGTTATCTTAATTAATTAAAGAGAAGTTTTTGTGTTATCATGCATGTAACAAATTTACTTTTTTACATTTACTTTAGTGCTTATATTTGCTTCCGTATAGTTTTATTTTTGCATGTGACGTATATTATTGATTACACTAATAAACAAAAATTTTACTTTTTTTTTGTTCCTGGGCCGAAAGTGTTATTTTCTAATTGCTTATGCCTAAAATAAATGAAAAATACCTATTTTTCTTCAAACTTTACTTTTGTGACCAGGGTAATGAAATTTTCCAATTTACCCATTTTACAGATCATTCCAAATAGATTCAGTGCTAAATATCTGATAGAGAATTTGGTCGAACTTTCTAGAATGTAGAACTTATGAGAATTTTCAAGAACCTTTTAGAATTTTCCAGAACTTTACATAGTAATAGATATACAGGGGCTCACCACTCACCACTTACCACTTCAGTTTAGTTCTAGCAACATAAGTGAGCACATAGACCAATCTGACTTTATCATAGATGGTATCAAAAAGATTCAAGCATTCTGCTATGAATGTGGCCAATTTATCAAGACAAGAGCGACAAAGTACTCTGTCAAAGAGAAATACAACAGCGTCAAGATCTTGCTAGAAGCCTTGAAGTATGATGGGTACGGCTGAGAGGTTATCGGAGACTTCAAAATGGTGGCATTCCTGATGGGTTTCCAAGAGGGCTTTACCAAGTTTCCCTGTTATCTTTGCCTTTCGGACAGCAGGGACACTGCAGTGCACTACAACAGGAAGCACTAACCATAACGACCGAGTTCTCTGTGGGGAGGCACGTATCAAGTGTAAGCAACTAGTGTTGTTTCCACCATTGCATATTAAATTGGGTCTCAGGAAACAATTCATCTCAGCTCTTAATAAGGAGTCTGCAGCTTTCAAGTATCTTCGAGACTTCTTCTCTAAGCTGTCTAAGGCAAAGGTCAAAACTGGTGTCTTCGTTGGACCAAAAATAAAAAAAGACCCTGGAGTGCACAGAACTCCCCAGTAGGAAGGAAAAAAAACATTGGGAAAGCTTTGTCGCAGTAGTTTGGGGATTATTGGGCAATCACAAAACCGAAAATTATGTGAAACTGGTTGACGCTCTGGTGAAAAATTACGACTAAATAGACTGCAGGATGTCCCTGGAAGTCCATTTCCTTGGTGCTTATCTTGATAAATTCAAGGAGACCGTGGGACCATACTCATAAAAGCAAGGCGAACGCTTCCACCAAGAAATACTGGACGTTGAACGTTGCTACCAGGGAGCGTATAACGAAGACATGATAAGATACTATATTTGGAGGCTGATACGTGAAAGTTATTTACGTTACAGTCGCAAATCTCGAAAACCTACTCATTTCTAAAGATTTTTGTTCATCTTTGTAGAACTTTAGTATAAATACATAGAAATCTTGGTTTATATGTTGTTTTATTCAGACCTTATGTAAATGAAGATGTGCAAATTTGCCCGTTTTTACATGAAAAATAGGTTAATTTCTAAATTTCATTATCCAGGACACAAAAGTAAAGTTTGAAGGGAATAATGGCCATTTTCTGTATTTTTACAACATAAGCAATCCAGGAATAAAATTTGTGTTACATAGTGTTATGTATTACAGAAGTCCCGCCTGTTCTTCAGTAAGGAGTAAACTTCTAACCTGTGTTAAGCTAGCCGTGAAAAACGTCGTTAGCCTAAGCGAGGTGCAACAATGTTAATTCAGAATTAATTTGCTCTTCGTGGACTTGGATCGTTGACAAAATATTATTATTATAGTCGTATAACACAATTTTCTAAGATACCATTCTAGGTGACTTTAATATAGCGTGTTTTAATACTTTATAATAATGCTGTATATAATCGAGCTATTATATGTGTTTTTCTTTCAATTCCTTACTCCAAAATTATAAAATAGTCCAAGACTATGAACAAGGTAAAATTCATTTAAAGCCAGAACGTATCGAAATGTTCAAGACAATTTGGAGGACCTTGGTAAAATATCATTTGTAGTCACGATTATGTCTGTAAACTGTCATTTGTAATAATAAGTTAAGAAGGTAAATATAATATCATTTTTATCCACGACTATGATTGTAAACCATCGTTTTTAACCACCATTATGTATTTGTTGTATCATTTATAACCATGTAAATAGTCACTCGTAAGAACAAATTATGATGGTAAAATATCATTTGTAGACAGGTTTATGGTGATGAAACATCATTATTATTTCTTATAGCATTTCATGGAAATATTTAAAGGATACGAGGTCAATAATAAGAGAGTTTGCTAGCGATAATAACGTTTGACCTCATGCTAAAAGGAGGGACTAAAGTGTGTTAAACATTTTGTTTTAATTACGACCTTCCGCCCAAGATGAAACGAAAAGCTTATTTATCTCCAACATTTCATACATCTTTATAAGAAATAAGCGAAGAAGTTTGTCAAATATCATACGATTTAACAAGATCCTTTACATCACAAAGCCTAACTACATATACCAGCTTTTTCATTCGGACACTGTTAGACTAGTTAACTGTGTTACAAAATAACAGCAATCTCCATTAAACACTGTATAGCAGTTTGCAGTAATGATTTTAATCGGCTATGGCAAAAATAATTATTGAGAGGACAATGCAGCTTATTTGTTTGTCAAAACCATGTATTGTTGGATAATGTTTGTATAATGTTAAAGATATAGCACAACGGTCTGAAACATACATTAATATATTGTACTTGTGCTTTATCATTAAAGCTACAGAACATTTGATTTGTATTCCATACTGTTGTATTCTTTTTTACCAGTTTTGTATAGCAAGAGGGAAGTGAGAGTAATTGAGCAGTGATAAATTTACAAATATACTGCACAGCGGTAAATCTATGAATTTACAACAATAAAATAAGAAGTTTGATTCCCCTCTGTAGACTCAGCAGATATCTCGATGTGGCTTTGCTATAAGAAAAGACATGCACACACAAATACATTGTACATACATACATATAAACAAAGATTAAAATTAAATTCAGTTTTAACGTAGACCAAGTGATTTTAAATAAGTAACTAAAATAAATCATAGAGGAAAAAAGTTACGACGTAAAGTGTTTTAATAAACTCGATATACTTGCAGCCTCATTTCTAGGTAACACTTGTGTGAATCTCAAAGTTCAGGGGTATCTAAATAGAACGTTTCCTTCTGCATTATTGTGTTTTCCGCCTCAAATGATAAAATGATAGACATTAGACAGATACATTAAGTTTTTGAAATACTCCACAAAGCATATTTAAGTATTAGCTCGCATTAGCTGGCTAGCTTGCGGATATACAACGTTACACACCGATCATAACA
The DNA here is from genome assembly GCA_011833715.1 of Carcinoscorpius rotundicauda. Lineage (NCBI taxonomy): Eukaryota > Metazoa > Arthropoda > Merostomata > Xiphosura > Limulidae > Carcinoscorpius > Carcinoscorpius rotundicauda. Next base: position 118,699,310 of record CM022393.1, on the reverse strand, counting down.
AAGTTTGTTTGTTATGAATTTCGCGAAAAACTACTCGAGGGCTATCTGCGCTAGCGGTTCCTAATTTATCAGTGTAAGATTAGAGGGAAGGCAGCCAGTCATCACCACCCAGCGCCAACTCTTGGGCTACTCTTTTACCAACTCTTTTACTCTTTTTTGCATAGTGGGATTTATCGTAATATTATAACACCCCCACCGGCTAAAAGGACGAGCATATTTGGTGAGACCGAGATTCGAGCCCACAACCTTCGGATTACGAATCGAACACCTTAACACGCTTGGCCCTGCCGGGACGGATTATAACAAATCGAACCATTTCATAATGGAATTTTTGAATGATGTTATATCGTGGAATCTGGTAAACTTGCGTTATTCTTAATGAAATGAATCAAGGACTTTGATGAGTCGTTAGATGTATCTCTTTCTCCCGAATAGCGGTATGTTTATTAGAGCAATTATTTAATAAACAAAAGCAATATCAAAAAAATATAATTCATTTTGCGATAGCCGAGGTTAAATACATTAATCGCATTATAAATTTACAATGTGTTGATATTGAAATAGATTTCAACAATGTAGACCAACACATCCTTCTTCAGAAATAACAAGTTTCAGATAAAACAACGAGCGAGCAAGAAAATGAAAAGAAAAGAAAGGGGGGAAAAAAGGCGGGAAGAAACGTAGATTTCCTTATTAATACACTCTTCTACTTAATAAAATCCTGTCAAACTTCTTGGGATATATTACGATATCTCCTGGGTTCCAATTCATTATAAAAAAGCTTAGTAGTTTTCACAGATGTATTTGCTTTTTGTTTGATAAATTTTAAGCCAAGTTGCACAAGGGTTATCTGCACTAGTTGGTTCTAATAGCCAAGAAATTAAGTTAAGTGAAGGAGAGATAATCTATGCCACCAGTCACCAACCCTTGAACTACTCTTTTAAAACATAACAATGAGATTTCACGGTTAACTTTATAACGCATTCTCATTTTTAAAATTATTATTACAATTTTGTCGGTGACTGGAAATTAAAGTTTGTTTTGCTTTGAATTTCTTGCAAAGCTACTTGATGGCTATCTGCGCTAGTAGTTCCTAATTTATCAGTGTAAGAATAGAGATTAGGCACCTTGTCATCACCACCCACCGCCAATTCTTGGGCTACTTTTTTACCAATAAATAGTTGAATTGACCGTAACATTATAACGCTGCCAAGGCTGAAAGGGTGATATGTTTGGTGCGACGGGGAAGAGTGGAAGATAGAGCTATAGTTACAATATTGGTTGGGCTTAGAATGGTAATAACTTAATATCTTCGGAAGTAAATCCAAACATCATATTGGGGGGGCTGGTTTTCTAACTTCAAGGGCATTTTTGCTGTATTCCCCGTTGACGTAATGTATTTTATTCTTTCTTGTTACGTTTATACTTTTATTTTTCTTGAGCAACCATCTTCCAAAATCTAGCTGTAGACAGCGAAAGGTGGTAAAGATGTAAGACGTTGTGGGCTAAAGCATCTATGTACATTTTCTTTAACTTTTAAATTGTTTGTTTTGGAATTTCGCACAAAGCTACTCGAGGGCTATCTGTGCTAGCCGTCCCTAAGTTAGCAATGTAAGACTAGAGGGAAGGCAGCTAATCATCACCACCCACCGCCAACTCTTGGGCTACTCTTTTACCAACGAAAAGTGGGATTGACCGTCACATTATATGCCCCCACGGCTGGGAGGGCGAGCATGTTTAGCGCGCCTCGGGCGCGAACTCGCGACCCTCGGATTACGAGTTGCACGCCTTACGCGCTTGGCCATTTTTTGAATTGAAGTTCAGGTTAGACTGGATAGATGATATATACACAACACAATGTAGGTCTTACTTCCGCCAGGACATATAAATTACCAGGGCACATTACATTATTACCTTCTTTTTTATTTGTACCGCCATGTTAAATGTTTCTACTGTGGCTGCGACTATTATTTTCTCATTAATTTATATTTAATTTCATATATATACATATACATACACTGCTAGCCAAAATCATAAGGCCAATGAACATAAAAAATAAATATGCATTTTGCGTTATTAGACTCAGCCACTTATTTGAGTAGAGCTTTGAAAGATGAAAATAAGAAAAGGGAAAATGAAATTAGCCTAAATACTAGCTGACCATACTGAAACGAAGTGTTAATCAGTAAACACGTAACGCAATTTAGTCATTTGTGTTTAAACACTAGCGTTGTCAACATCTTCCACTGACATCTTCTGTGTTACATTGGGTAAAAACATGGCAAAGACTAAAAAGTTGACAGAGTTTGAACGTGGCAGAATTGTCAAGCTGAAAAGCTAGGTCTCTTTCAACGTGCCATCGCTTGTGAGACTGGGCACAGTAAAACTGCTGAGGAAATTTCTTAAAAGACCCTGAGGGATACGGAATGAAAATTTCAAGTGGTTGACCCAAGAAAATTTAGCCGGCGTTGGGCAGGAGGATTGGATGGATTGTCCGGCAAGACAGCAGCCGATCGTCGAACCATATTAAGGCCCTTACGGACCCAGAATGCAACTCAAGAACAATAAGATGGCATCTACGAGAGAAAGGCTTTAAAATCTGCAAACGTCTTCCACACCACGAAACAGCTCGGTTAAACTTTGTTGAAAAGCATCAAACATGAACTTAACGCTATTGAAATTTTTTTTTGGGTGGATGGAAATGGAAGTCTATGGTGAATGGACGTCAATTCCAAACAGTGTATGATCTCCGTGAAGCCATTTTTACCACTTGGAATAACATTCCCACCAGCATTCTGCAAACGCTTATGTAGACCATGTAAAAGCGAATGTTTGAAGTTATTCGCAATGACAACCGTTCAACTCACTACCGAAACCTCTTGCTGAGCATTTTCCACCCTGTTTAGGACTTCTTTTTGGCATGTTCATGATATTTTGACCAGCTGGTATTTAGGTTAATTTCATAGTGTTCACATTCACCCTATTAAATGTTAAAACTAAAAATTTTTTTTATTTTTATTTTTACCTTTGGTTTTTTCTCATATTTTGAAGTTCTACTCAAATAAGTAGTTGAGTCCAACAACGCAAAATGCATATTTTTTCTTTATGTTCATTGGCCTTAAGGTCTTGACCAGCAGTATACATGTGATAAAAAAATTTAATATCACTCACAAAGAAAATGAGTTCTAATGTTAACGGCTGGCCTAAATAATGTTAATATACCTGTGGATATACTACTACCTTAAGATATTTATTAACGAATAAATATACAAACATTGATAGCAGCGATCGACTCGTAATCCAAGGGGCGCGGGTTCGAATTACGGTCGTGCCAAACATGCTCGCCCTTTCAGCCGTGGGGGCGTTAGAATGTTACGGTCAATCCTATTATTCGTTGGTGAAAGAGTAGCCCAGATACTAGCGCAGATGACTCTTGTGTCACTTTGCGCGAAATTCAAACCAAACCAAACAGTCTCTTTAACACCATAGGTGTACATTTGTTTGTTATAATATTATAGGGTTGGACTATGAGATATTAAATGTCATTTCTCATTGAACACTGTTCGTATGGTAAAATTCAATAAACTGTCCTTCTTAGCAGACTTATCAACAGTCACCTAATAAAAATTTTACACTTTGAGATCCATTTCACTAAGTGCAACAAAGTTTCTTCCCTATATTTACTCACTATAGATTGCAATTCAACGAAATATTCTTTATCTATTATACTGGCTTTAATATGTTTTTGTTTAAAACTTTAAAGTAATTATTTAGAAACTTTTGATCAATTTGTTATTAAAAGAAAAATAATATTTTAAATATTAATGTCTGAGATCCTCTGGTGGTAAATTTTCGAACTACATATTAATCGTCAGGATTTTCATGCATATATAATAATTAAATAAGTAATCCCACAATTTATTTATAAAAAAAAGCCGTAGTGTAAGTGCCAAGCATAAAAATAATAATTCTATATGTATTTTATGATTATCACTTTGAAGGTATTTCAATGTTAAAATCATAGGTGTAACTGCAAAATATGAGTAAAAATTTATCAGTGTAAGATTAAAGGGAAGGCAGCCAGTCATCACCACCCAGCGCCAACTCTTGGGCTACTCTTTTACCAACTCTTTGACTCTTTTTTGCACAGTGGGATTGACCGTTACATTATAACGCCCTCACGGCTGAAAGGGCGAGCATATTTGGCTCATAAAGGTTTGCATTAAGAATAATTATGTCTGCTTTCTCACCTTTTAACGTTTAGGATGAGTTTGACTAGTCACTGACAAGTATGTTAAGTTTAAGGACTTGACTTAAGGTTGATGTGGTGTATAACCGGATGTATTTAATTCAACGTACTTCAGAATTTTTTTAAATGCCTTAAGTTGAATACGGTTTCGTTCAATTATTTGTTTTCAATTTTCGAATATATTAACCTATACGCTAAAATTTTCTCTCGCGATCATTATTCATACTTTTCTTTCGTATTTACTTGCATAAATAATTTCTATAATAAAACAAGTCAATTTTTAGATTGTGTAGGCAGGACTTCAGTTTTCATAACTATTAATTCGAATCCTGGAAAATATATGTCTAGATCTAAAGTTATCTCTTTCGAATAGAAAAATAAAAGCCTAATTTGCACATAAAATAAATCGTAAGCTTAACTTGATTTTATTCTTGAAATTTAAGCGAGTTTCCTTTCAACTTCATCTGTGAGCTATTACCTTTGATATTATCAACTTCACGTATGAATCACTCTCACTTGTATCTAATAATAAAGTATGAATTGTTTAAGAAAGTTTACAAAATGTCTTCTGTAAGGCAACTGATACCTTAAAATTTAATTTTACTTTGTTTGGAAATTCTAAAATAGAACTGTAGTGGATAAAATAGTCATTTATATCGCCAGATGAATTATCTGATTCAGTTACAACAGTAAAAAAGTTTTAAATAAAAAAAACAAGTAGGACTTTGAGCACTAAAAAGTAAGGAAACAAGGTCGAAATGAGTGGAATGACATTAAACACCTGGTTTTTTATGACAACCTCACAGTGGACGTGATTATTGTTTCATCCATGCCAATTTCGTGCTTTCCTGTTAACCTTCATCAAATTACCTACTTTAACTCAGCTTTATCAATAGCTAATTCTTTCTAAATACTCAATAAATTGATGATGCTATTCTATTAATTCACCTATAATATTTCCCATAAGCAAAGTGTGACTATGGCAACTTTATATCTTACTTCTGTTATCAAACAAATCCTGATGATATCACACATTTTTTTACGATCACATAATTTGATTACATGCATACATTTTTAGTCGGTTGGTGAAACAAAGTTTACAACAGAGGAACTTAGCTATATACACCTTTAATTTAGTTTGAACAGTTAAAGAAGTTACAAAGAAACACATGGACGATAATCATACCCACTTTGAAGTTAGAATCGGCCAAAATGTTGTAACGTTACTCTGTCTATTCGTACATTGTTTCCTGACTTTTTTGGTGCTCCCATTTACGGTTCATATATTTGTTATTTAATTTTGTTTTTACATTTGCCTGACAGCTTTTTTGGTAATTAGTATGGAGAATGAGTGAGCTCTAGGCCCATTCGTCTCGTAGCTTTTACTGGTGCTAAGTTTCAATGGGCTTTTGGCCTATCCTTCTCGTAGCTAAGTTTAAGCATATCAATATTTCCTGGTCTTTGCTGATATCTCTGTTATAGGTTTTATTCCATATAGTGGGAGCCTTTTCTTTGGCTGAGTTAATGGTTAAAGCTTGTTTCGCATATTCAGCATCACTTTTATTTATTCTTGCAGAAATTCTCTCTTTGCTGGAACAAAGACTTGTCAAAGACATAAACATGGGATCTTACTTTTTTGCTCTCTTTTTGTTTCCTTGAAAGTGATATTTAAAAAAAAAAGCACTGTCTCAAATACATCCTTATAAATCAACAGGTGACACTTGGTTTGAAAATAATACAGGGGTAAACTACAGAATGTATCATTCTTTTTGCTAGCTCGTTGTTAGAGTGTATTGTTAGCTCGTTCGTAGCATTTCAATGTGGTTATTTTTATTATTTGTTATAAGTATGATTATAAGTAAAATTAAGAAAATACTTTTAGTCAAGGTAGCGTAATTCAATGATGTGCATTCAAATGTGTGTAAGGTGAAGGCTGAAGAGAGTTATATCTTTCCAACAACATCAGTCACTCAGCTAGATTGACAAATAAATGATTTAATGAAATCTTTGTTTTTACTCTGCTAAGGTGCTTTGGTGCTTTATTACTCTGTAATTTGTTTGTTTCCAATTCAACAGTGTGTATAATGTGCTTGTACATTTCTGTGTATATGCTTTTCGTAGTTTATTTTATCTGGTCTAGTTTAACTATAAGTGCTACCACTCTTATAATGAAATGAATTTCACAAAATATGCTTTAATTTGTTTTGAAAATAAGCGCAAAGCTACTTTCTGTCAGTACTTGATAATTTTACTTTGTCCAATGTATTTCTCCTATCTCTGTTTTTATCAAACATTTTCACGAATAAGAGGCAATCTCAATAACAAATTTGTTATCTCAGTAGTCAATCAACCATTGTAACAGAATTACTAATCAATCAGCAACTCCATAAAACATATTTGTTTTTGCTTACATCGCCTTATAATAGTTTCAAGTCATTTTCTAAACTGTCAAGAAAATTTCATATGTTTAACGTGAGCTACATGCTTATCATAAATTATTGAAAAATATTTTAGGATAAAATTAGTTTAAAATTGTTTGTTTGTTTTGAATTTCGCGCAAAGCTTTTCGAGGGCTATCTGCACTAGCCGTCCCTAAGGCAGCTAGTCATCACTACCCACTGCCAACTCTTAGGTTACTCTTTTATCAACGAATAGTTGGACTGACCCTCACATTATAACGCCCTTACGGCTAAAAGGGTGAATGTGTTTGGTGTGACGGGGATTCGAACCCGCGACCCTCAAATTACGAGTCGAGTGTCTCATCCACCTGACCATTACAGGCCATCTAAATTTCAGGGTCGATATTTCCGCGTTAGAAAGAGTGCAGATAGCTTATGACAGTTTTGATATCAGAAAATAACAAAACTTTTATTATTTATTTATTTTTATTTTTTCATAAAATGTTGAAACATGTCAAATGATTCACTATTGCGAGATACAATAACGTTCTGCGTACAGTTTACTCTAAGTCTGCGTGATACGAGCAAAACTGAAAATCGACTAACTAGACTAACTCCAACGAGAATAGCATTTGATTTATTGCTAAAAGAAAACGTTTAATGGTGGTGGATGGACATGTTTGTAATACAAAAAGCAATACCTTCGATTTTGAACAAATATTACAGACTTATTGCTAGAAACTAGAACGAAAATAACACAAGGAAATAAAATTACCAATCATTATGTTTTCAGGAAATCGACTATTTTTTTCTTGTAATTTATTTAGGTCATAGATGAACAAATTTGTTCAAAAGCAATAGCATGTTTTATTTGATTTAATTCGTTGTTGTTGTGTTTTTGCTTTCAAGCGCAAAAATGCATTTTTAGCATTATTAGTCTTTAGATGTACCACTGAGCTTCTAACTGGGGGGCCTGGCGCCAAACATGCTCGCTCTCCCAGCCGTGGGGGCGTTATAATGTTACGGTCAATCCCACTATTTGTTAGTAAAAAGAGTAGCCCAAGAGTTGGCGGAGGGTGGTGATGACTAGCTGCCTTCCCTCTAGTTTTAGACTGCTAAATTAGGGACGGCTAGCACAAATAGTCCTCGACTTGCTTTGTGCGAAAGTCCAAAACAAACAAACATTCTAACTGGGAAGAGAAGGCGATTTCTAATGGTGAAACAAAATACAAAAATATAAGACAGTATTTGTTTATTGAGAAAGTAACAAGTAAGAATAATTAAAATACACGTAAACAACTTTTCTGTAAATTGTAGATATGAAAAGAAATAACTTAATATCATCATATATAAGAGAACAACAATAAAATGCTTAAGAAATAATTACATATAATCAGCAACTAATCTGTATGTTGTATTGTTCCTCTCGATGTGGATTCCCGTATGTGGTTAGAATGTTCTGAATCTTCAGTTTACCTCCTACACCCACATGTTTACAGGGTGTATCGACTCGTGAAGAGAAGGAGGAGATTATGGTGGTTAAGTGATGGGGCACTGCAACATACTACTTTGGCTTTGTATTTCTATAAGCGGCCCCCCAGTGGCTCAGCAGTATGTCCGCGGACTTACACGCTAAAATCCGGGTTTCGTTACCCGTGGTAGGCAGAACACAGATAGCCCATTGTGTAGCTTTGTGCTTAATTCAAAACAACAACAACAACAATTTCTATAAGCGAGTAACCTCTCCAGGTTTAATAGGCTGGTTTTGTTGGAACAGGAACAATGGAGTACAAGTGTTGGGCGTTTTCAAGGTGTATTGTGAACATCGTGTTTAATGCAGGTATTGGGGTTTAGTGCTCACAAAAGCGCTGTAATGCATCTTGTCGTACGACTCTATGGTGGGTGAGATCAGTAGGCAATCAATCATTCTCTATTTATTATGGATCTCCAAATCATGAAAAAAAATCGTAAAAAACAGCTAATAGGTAAATGACCACGCATGAATGACTTTGTTACTTAATTACCACCAAAGTCAGATCCTACAACTCAATTCTATATTATTTTTCTGACAAATCTTTGAGAAAATGTCTACCTTTTTCATTCTAAACAGCTTGCTGGTTCTCCCAAATCAGTCAGGAAGTTGTGCTTTGGAAATATTTATACAGAGCGAACACCTATAAAGTCAAAGACTATTGGGGATATACCCATTGAGGTTACTCCCCATACTACTTTAAATTCCTCTTGAGGAGTGATCATTGAAAGGGTTTTAAATTAACATCACCAAGTTGAAAATTCTCGCTGGTTTTTCCACTAAAGGAGGTTCTGCTGTGCGCCATATCTTCACTAACGTATTATTTTTAATTTTTATCTAGCCATATCCGTTTGCCTCTGTCAAGGGAAATTATCTGAGCTCTAAGGCCTAGCCATACATTTATAATTTTCTAAGATGCTTTTAGTGTCAACAGTTTGAACATTCAAAGAAATCTTGTCGTGGTTCTTTCAAGTATGGTGAAAGAGACCATGATGCATACAAGTATTAACTAGGCCATCAATCTGTAATTTACGTTGTGGTTCTTCTTCAAAGGCCAGGTAGTTGCTGATCTAGGAAGCACTGCTAATATTCTTGGTGAGAGTTTTTTTCATCTTCCTAGCATTTCAGTTTCTTCTCCCGTCAAGGTTCAGCAGAGTGATTGTGTCTTTCCTTTTGGGCCAATTATATCAAGAGCTACAATCACTAGTTTACAGTGGAACTTAAGTTTGCAGTTTATCACTTGGATCTAATTGCATTCACCATAAGACGCTTCACCAACTCTCTGTTACCTCTCTTGCTCTTCTTTTGGATGTCTTTAACCAGAACTGGTACGAGAATGTTTCTCTCGATGTTTAGTCAAGTTTATTGTCGTACCTTTTACGAAGATTAAGAAGAATTCAAAGATTCTTCCTAGTTATTATCTAATTGCTTTGATTAGATATCTCTATAAGGTGTTAGAGAAAATCCTCTCTTTTACCTCATGGGGAGTGAATATAGATGGTATGCTTAAGTTCTACCGCACCCAAACTGAGCAATGGAGCTTTGATCTATATTTCTATCAGCGCCACTGTCTTTAAGATGTTGGACCCTATTTACCAACTGAGACTGAGACTCTCCACGAGTGTTTTCCACACATCTCCAGTTCGGAGTTTGTACACAGAATACTTAAAATATTTTCATCTATGTCATTTGAAAATTTCTCTGCAGCATCCTGTCAAGCTTTGATCCTTATCACATCATCCCACCTGGGATTACGTCTTTCTTCCTCAGTAGGCTATGCTCTTTTAAAACACATGGCCTGTTATTTTTCCTTTTTGCCTTTGCATCCAGCACAGCTGGTTGAATTGAATCTCTCACTGGATAACCTTGCTGTCTCCAACGATAAGTACATCTCATCATGGTTTATTACCATTTCCAACTACACATTTTTATAGTTATTTGAGGAACGTATATGCTCCAAACTGGAAGTACCATCTTCTCTTCCAAAACATCCTTCGAACTATTTTTCTATTTCCACTTTTAGGGACTGTTTACTTCTGTGGGCGCTGCCATGGTCTGTTTTGGCTCGATGGTTGCTCACAGGATTCTATCTACAGTTTCTATGTTCATATCTTTTGCCATGGATCATGTAGGACTTCAGCAGTACCGTGAATATACCGTTTTCACTTATTCTCTTAGCTCTCTACTGGCCTTGAAATCGCTCTACGTTCATTCTCAACTATATTCCTTGATAATAAAAAACGACTGCCCTATTTTTCTTTATATTCTCTTTCCATCCAGTTTTGCGAGTTACCTGGTCACACCGGTATTCGCAAGAACGAGCTCGTTAACACCGAAGCTAAGTCAGTCTTCTCTGGTGCTGTTACAGACATGTTTGTATCATACATGGACTATGATCCTGTATTCAAAGCACAGCTTAGCGTCAGTTGACAGTCGAATTGTATTAATAAACGTGATAACAAGCCTTTCCAGATCAAATCTTCCATTGTTCTTTAGCTATCTTGGTTCCATAAGAATCAGAAGAAAGGGGTTGTCCTGGCTAGGCGAGGTACTGGTCATGATTTTTTTAACTCATCGTTTTCTTTTATTTGGAACTGATCCAACAATGTGTGACCTTTGTGACATTCAAGTCTTAACAATCCACATTTTACTGTCGTGCCGCCGTTAACACCATGAGCAGCAAAATCATTTTAAACATGTGCTTAATACAGATTTACCTCTGACATTGGACAGTGTTATTGATGAGGGAGACACTGTCTAATTTTATTGTGTTTTTAAATTTATGCAGGCCGTTGGCCTTTTTAATTCAATTTGACACTTTTACTTGAAGTTTGGACATTTAGTTTTAACTCGATTTATTTATACATTTAATAAAATTATTACTTTCAAGATTTTTACTGGTTGTTTGACGAAGATAGCTTAGTTGCTTTGCGTCAATACACACCAAACAAATAGACAACTCTATTGATATTAACAATGAAAAGAAAAAAACAGTGAAAGTATAATTTTTAGTTTGTTTTTTAAACTGTGTAAAGACTGAGACATTTACGCAACTTGAATATTTTAGTTTCTGAATTGTTCGACAAGCCTTAAATATTTTGTTCGTTTTTTCTAGAATTTATTCTCAAAGGGCCATATGCACTTTACCATCTCTTAATGTTTGAACCGAAAGACTGGAAGGAAGGCAGCAACAGCCGCCAACTTTTGGACTACTCTTCTCTTATAGAATAATAGGACCTAGCCGTCACTCTCCCATAGCACAATCACAGTTTTAAGATGCGGAGTATGTTAGGTAAAAACGAAATGTAAACCATAAATCTTCGAATTCATAGATTGAGCACTCTAACCATAAAGTAATGCCTAGTTTATAAAACATTGTTGACCTTTTACAAAAATCTGCTGTCTGAGACTGAAAACTGACGTGATGCTAGATTATTAATAATTTTTAAGTGAACATTATAAAATTTGCTATGCTACAAAGCAATATACCTTCCTGGTAAGGTGTTAGCGTTTTCAAAATGTATTACCGTGTTCACGATTTAAGGACAGACTTAGCTAGATAATACTTAACAGCTATTCGATTATCTGTTAATGAGAACATGTTGTTTTAATTCAAACATTATTAATATATTTTTAATGTTTTTAGGAAAGACACTTTCGCTTTCCTCATTTCTCAAGTATGTTAAAAATATACATGTAAACACCAACTGAAAAAAAGAGCCTCAAAACTGCAGATACCTTAACGTTATCGATTGATAATTTTGAGAAATATGCCGTATATTAATGAGCACATTATGCTAAAAGGAATAATGACATCTCACTAGTAGGTCTTTAGTTCATGCTTTAGACAGGTGTATAGATAATTACTGTTATTTTAAACTCCTGTCTTATTGATCAAATGCTCATCGAGCGCAAAATATCTGAGGTTTATCAAGTGTACCGCCTATTCATTAAATAAAATGTTTTAAAGTTTTATATAAAATTAAATTCTTATTTTTTAAGACATTGATTTTTGGAAGTAACGCAAACAAAGAGAAAATGTGCTAACTTAATTTTGTACCGTATAATCTAAACCACACTAAATGATAACAACTTCACGTTAAATTCTCTACAACATCTTAGGTCGTATTATACCAGTGTGGATGTGTGTGCTTTCTTATAGCAAAGCCACATCAGGCTATCAGATGAGTCCGCAAAGAAGAATCAAGCCCCTGATTTTATCGTTGTAAATCCATAGACTTACCACTGTATTAGAGGGGAACTTACACCAGTAAGAAAATAAAAGCAAAGTAAAATGATATCTACTTGAACTTCAATTCTTCGGTGTTTGTAGTCCTGAATAGTCTCAATAAAAGAGAATAAAGCTTTATTGAATATTTACAACAACGATATATAATGATTACTCGATTTAAGTTTCTTTTTCAACAACGTTAAAAAATAATGTTTACTTGATACACCATGTGTGTGTATTTTCTTATAGCAAAGCTACATAGGGCTATCTGCTGAGCCCACCCAGGATAATCGAACCGCTGGTGTTAGATTGTAAATCAGAAGACTTATTGCTGTACTAGCAAGGTACGCTTAATATACCACTAAGAATAATAAAAAACAATACGAGATTTCAAAAAAATCAAAGAAACAATATTCTCTAAAAATACTAAAACATTTTTATAATAAGTATAGTATAATGCATAATAAATTGCAAGCGTATATTTTTTACATGACATAAAGGAAGAACAAATGATAAGAATTAATAAAGAAAACAATAGCAGTGAAATAACAAATAAATGGGATTAAAAATGAATCTTTCAAAACGTTAAGATCATTGTTAACGGAAACTAAAGTATTTTAATTGCATAGCATTGAGAATAACCTTTCCCCTTGGGTACTTCAGCATACTTTACGTGCATTATTTATCAGTTAAAGGCCAACCCAGGAAAGCTGTAAATGGATATACCTCGTGTTTCGCATTAATCTTTTTGTACTGTAATAAGACAGGATGAACAATTTTAAATGTGTAAAACATATGTAGTTATTATACACATAAGCGCAAATTATTCGTGGAACAAGACATCACACACAGAAACGACCACGTTTCAAAGAACCAGGCATTCATAGCCGTAACGTCTACGCCAGTTAGTCACACACACACGTTACCCACAACATCCTTATCAGTATGCGACAAAGCTTAAATTCAATGGTAAGTATTTTTCTAATTAACTTGCAATACTCTGTAATACGAAAATCTGCAGTAAGTATTCGATATATAGATGTGAATAAAAAAAAAACTTGCTGATTCTTGTATAAACAACAGTAACAAAAGAAGGAGGAAAAATAATATACTGAAAGTGTTTTTTTTCATGAGTAAATAAAACCAAAATTAAAAGCAAACAATATTTATATGCCTTACTTTTCAATTTCATATGTCATATTGTGTTGTACTGTTGTATTCTACAGAGTGTATAATTATTCTTATGATTCATGGCATGTGCATATTTTACTTACGTTACGACAGCACAAATTCAAATATTCAGAGTCATTTATGTGATAATATTTTAGCGTCTATAGACTGATTAGCTGAGAGACAATGATGTGAGTGATTAAAATAGGTAACAGCTGTAGGCGGCCTTTCGCTCCTTGGTTTGAATTTCATACAAAACAACACGTTCTCATTACAGCGTTCACGTTGAAGATGTGCTCTTGGTTCAACATCTACCTGTGCTATTGTTTATTTTGGACTCACAACATCTGCTTACTACCACATGTATAAAGGTTGGTAAAATTAAAGCTTAAACAGCCAAGTTTCAGACTTTTGAAGCTAATATGAAAGAGAAGCCACCTGTAGAAATAACTCACTGGGATCCAGGGTTTCTTGACTCATTTCCATGTGTTTCTTTGATACCACAATCCCCTTATTTTTTCGAATGTTTCAAAATAAAGTGTATAAACATATTTTTTCTAGCTCACATTATTCATTAGATATATTATTAATATTTTATACCCTTATGAGTGATGAAGGTATAAATTATATCACTAGTTATATTCTGTAAGATAACCTTTTTAAATGTGAAAATCCAGTATTTCGCAGCACAAGACCTCCAATACATCTCTAAGAGTCTCTATACTTTAGAATTCCAAATTAAACGAATGTGATTTATGCGAATATCCACATCTTTCTTGGTATTAGAACAAAAACATTTTATAGTTTGATTGAAATTTGTTTGGCACATACTTTTCTAAAATGCTATAATTGAATGATTAAAACAGATCAATTTAAATTTAATTTATTACTCAGGGGAAAAAAATTTCAATTTTAAAATATGCTTAACATTGTCCTAAGATTTTCCCCCAAGGTGGATCTGCGTTACATAAGAGGCCTTACACTGCTAAAAATCAGGTCTTGATATCTGTGGTGAGCTGAACACAGATAGTCTGTTGTGTAGCTTTCTCTTTAATAACACCAATACCAATTGCCCACCAAAGATACGAATGTGAATTTTTGATTATCTTATTTCGAGTTTGTTGAAAATTAAATACTTTGGAAAAAGCGCAATGTATACCAGACACATGCAAAACCAAATGTGAACTTTGTTCATCTTTTAAATAAGTTCATTATGATTAACACCTTATTAATAGGTCGCTCACGTCTAATTAAAGAAAATATTGGTGAAAAGTTAGACTATTATGGTTAAAGTTTTTATATCAAAAGAAATAAAATCGGACTGAAACACAGATCTAGTACTTTAAGATAAAAGTTAATATTGCTATATTTATAGCTTAAACAACGAATATTTAAATGAAAATATAATAATAAAATATAATTAAATTCCCCCACTCAGGTATTGACACCAATACAGCAATGTATGATAGAACTCTTTTTAATCACTTTCTGATATTAATACATTAACGTATGGTAGAACTCTTCTAATCACTTACTGATAATAATACCGCAAGGTAATAAATATAACGATAAGTTTATAAATAATTAAATAAGCAAAGATGTCAGAAAATGAGGATTGTAATAAAGACGTAAAATTTTATTTTCGTAATGTACGACAGTTTGATTACCATCCAGTAACCAGAAGAATCAGATGACTATATAAATATCCATTATAGTTACCGGCCATTTTGAAATAACTTACTTAAATATTGAAGAACTGATCAGAGTAGAGATGTGTTCGATGTAACTTTTGTAAAATAAAGAAAATATACACATTGAGTTATTGTTCTATTTACAAGTATTCCACCATTGCTTTAAGTCCTTACTCTCCCGTGGATACAAATCATTTATATCTTTCGTATAACGTTTTACTATGCATTTTGTATGATTCTTTTTAATAACTAAACTAAGTAACTGAGAATGCCTAATTAACAATTAGGCAACTTAAAATGCTTGACTGATAACTAGGTAACCCATAATTACTAATTATTAACTAAGTACTCGATTACTAATTAAATAATAGAGAATGCCTAATTGTTAACTAAGTAATCGAGAATGCTTGATTGTTAGCTTAGTAATGAAGAATGCCTGATTGTTAACTAGGCAACTAAGGATACTTGAATGATAACTGGGTAACTGAGAATACTTTATTGTTAACTAGGTAAATAGAAATGCTTGAACGTTAAGTGGGTAACCCAGATATTATTATTATTAAATCTATGTCTTACTGGCGACTTTCAAATATCTCAACCTAGTTCTTTTGCAAAGATTATTCTAACAAAGAAACTAGAATAATACACTCTAAAGTACGTAATGTGAACACTTCCTTTGAAATAATACATTTTTATAAAACATTTCCACATCTGTTGTTTGCACTCTGTTCAACTGACATCAAAATATTAGTTTCGGTGTAACATGTTTCAGCATCGCTTATATTTCAAAACGGATTCTTTTCTATTTCTGTTATCAAATATAAAATTTGCAGTTTTGTTTGATCACAATTAATTCAAAGTTATCATGTGTCTTTTAATACATTTTTCATATTTGCTTTCTATTCTGCTTTATCTTTAACAAACGCATATAATTTCTGTTTTCTACATAGTCTTTAACTATACGTTTTCTTACCTAGACCTGAGTCTAATAACTACTGCACATAGGAATAGATGAAAAATATAATACGTCAAACAAAAACACTTTCCACGTGCACTTTATTAGGGTGTACCAAGGCAAGATGGTAGAATTCTAAGTTTCTTAAAAACACAATTACTAAAGTTCACTAAAAATAAAACTGTTTAAGATAAACGCGTTGAATAAAGTTACATTTTGTATCTCAAAATGACTGGTATAGATATGAAAACTAAATAAAGTAAGGAGCAGCGTTTTGATCTTCTAAGATCAGGTTAACAAAGAATAATACCCATACTAGTCGTCTTGAGGTACATTTTTACTTCAAGTGGGTTTCTCGAAATTAAAATCATACTTTTCTAATTTGCAATCTTATAACGGAGAAAGTTTATCAACAGCATGAACTAAGAGAAAAATAAGAACTAATATGCTATGTGACCCGATTTGACAATAATCTTACATGAACAGTTTTGTTAATTAGTAGATAAACAGTACATGTACTTGCACATCTAACATACAGTTGTGTATTACCTGAATATGACTCTTTCATGTAATGTGTCATATATTAGTTTTAAATAGGTTATTATTGTACCTTGTCAGCTTTCTGAATAATAATTCTTTGTGATTCGTAATCTGAGGGTCACGGGTTCGCATCCCCGTCTCACCTTTTGAGCCGTGGGATGTTATAATGTGAAGATCAATCCCATTATTTGTTGGTAAAAGAGTAGCCCCAGAGGTGGAAGTGGTAGGTGATGACTAGCTACCTTCTCTCTAGTCTTACACTGCTAAATTAGGGACAGCTAGAACAGATAGCTCTCCAGTAGCTTGGCGAGAAATTCAAAAACAATAATAATTTTCAAACTCGTTGTTTTGAAACCAGATCTAACGAGCATAAATTTGATTTTTTAAAAAATATCTATTATGAATAACCTCGTGCATTCAGCCGTTGAAACAAACAATTCCTCATTTGTATGATTATTTTCCAAATAAACAAACTTAAGCCTTCTAGTTGACAGTGGAAACTTAAAAACCCTTGTTAAAAATTAAAATAACAAGAAACTTATTTAAATAGTCCACGGTGCGTCAGCAATAAGTCTATAGGCTTCAACCCTTAAACTCGAATTTAAATACCCATAACAGGCAAAGCACACATATCCTGTTGTGTATGTTTACGCTTAACAACAGAGAAACAATTATTAAAGTTGCAATACGTTTAAAGCAAAATAATTAAAAGAAGAAGATTTAGGTTTTTCTGTAAACAAAAAGAATCTTATTGTTTTGGTATTAAAAATAAGTAGAAACTACTTAGTTTAGACTAAGTGCGCAATTCATTCAATATGTCTGAAGTGTGTAGATAATAAAAAGTTACTTGTTAGCGTTTTCATTTTTAAGGTAAGTCAAATAATGAAATTACTCTGTCACACAAAACTTTTAATGATTAATAAAAAAATTCAAACGATCTTTACAGAAACTTATAATAAAATAAGCGCGAAAATATGAAAATTCTTAAATTTCCCAGTTGGCGAAATCCTTAAATCTCTAAATTTACAGCAGCAAAAACAAACATCGTGGATTGACTAAATAACAGTCAAAGACTATTATTTTATCTTCTCTTTAAGAATATATTTATCAATGGGTATTTAGTGAGCTTAATGGACAACAAAACGTTTGTAAATTGCGTTAGACTGGGGCAGCTCACACAAGATTTTCAAATAAAATATGTCTTACTTTAAATTGATGCTCATTTAAGAGGTACACAGTGGCTCTTGGTAGCCAGACATAGAGATTCCATACACCTGTGGTGTAGGGATGTATATGGCACAAAATTCTTTTATTTTGTATCCCTATTAATTATCCCTATTATCCCTATTCTAAGCTAACTCTTAATTGAGAAAATAATTGAGTTTTGTTACTTGAATTGCGTTAATGAAACCATTGAATTAATCTGGTTTCAAGCTACCTTCGTCTTTGTGTTATCCCCCACGATACTTGTACTACCCAAGAAGACTTATTGGTTTTATCCTGGTATGTCAGGACAACGTTTTTAGTTTTTCTTCTTCTTTACTCTGGAAAGCAGTCACTTTCCCACAACTGTTTGGAGGAAATGAAGGGTGATATAGTTGTGGGACGTTATGGGCTTGAGCATCCACATCTCGCTCTCCTAACTTCTATTCCTATATCTATTATTTTAGTTCATATTGCTGTTCCTTTACTATATTTCAACTATCGAATGGAGGTTAAGACTGACAGACAATGTGTCCTCACCACAATGTAGATCCTACTTCTGCAGTCACCTCCAAAACCTAGGGTACATTTTATATCTCACATTATAGCTTGTTCCCTGGGGTCCTTTAAATAAAAGGCCCGGCATGGTCAAGCGTGTTAAGCGTGCGACTAATAATCTGAGGGTCGCAGGTTCGCATCCCCGTCGCGCCAAACATGCTCGCCCTTATAATGTGACGGTCAATCCAACTATTGGTTGGTAAAAGAGTAGCCAAGAGTTGGCGGTGGGTGGAGATGAATAACTGCCTTCCCTCTAGTCTTACATTGCAAAATTAGGGACGGCTAACACAGATAGCTCTTGAGTAGCTTTGTGCGAAATTCAAAAACAAAAAATCCTTTCAATAAGAACAGTGTTTTTTATTTTATTTTTATGTCTGTTTGTTTTTGGTGATTACAGACTAATATATTTGGTCAGAGGTTTGGATATGCTCTTTTCAACGCAATTCTTCTTTTGATTTAATTTAATTAACTCTGTCAATATTAATAACCTCTAAATACATGTAGATGTATATACATTCAATGCCGTGTTCAAAAATTACACTCATATAACGATTCAAAGTGACTTAATAATACATTTACAATAATACTGGCATAATTATTCAACAATACACCCTCCCTAATAACGACCATAACTGTTCGTCAACGTGTATATAATCATGCTGTTATAACGATTCAACATGTTTCCATAACCATACTGATACAAAGATCTAACAACGTGCTTACAAATACATTAGTATACCAATATGACACGTTTTCAGAATTTTCGCGTTGATCTGTAAAAAAAGGCCTTATACGTAAATTATTGTTTGTTTGTTGTGCACAGCGTAATGTCGCGGTATTACAACATTGAAAACCAAGTTTCGATACCCATTGTACAAAACACAAGATAGTCCAGTGTGTAGTTGTGTGCTAAAACTGATTATTTGATGTTAAACACTAAACAGTACAATGAGCTATCTATATTATGACCATTGCATAAGTAGAATAAGAATGATTCAGTTAGTCATACCTGAAAAAGGGCATTGCTCGATATGTTGTATCGACAATAGTATATATATATATTTTTTAAATCTCTGTAGTTACCTTCATGGTGGTTTAAGCTTCAAAATTTTTCTTTTAGCCTCAAGAGCTTTAGCAAAAATACCAAGGCAAATTATTCAATACAAGAGTGATATGATATATATGATTGTTAACCTGACGATGACTGAAGAATGTCGAAACGTTGTTCACCTCTTTATATAGAGCTTTCTCTACCCACACCAGCTGTTTTTAAATATATATAATATATACGAATTATTCCCAGCAAACTCTTAGTAGATCTTGTTGGAATCGTGACATCCTAATCTAAGCTAGACACATTAATCAAAATGATCGTACAACTTAAGTACTTTTTGTTGTTTGAACTTCACTGTTAAAACTAATCATAAGTATTAGTTGTTAGTTCTCATTCAATTTTAAATGCAATAATAAACGTATGTGAAATCAGCAAATAATTATAGAAGGTGGAAACTTTCTTTTATAACTGTTCTTGCGTATTAATTATTTGCTGAATTAAAAGGACCTCAATAATTATCGGTTTCTCTCTGAAATGATTCATTAATGTAAACTTATGATTCATATTTCGTACTTGTGACCTTGTATTATTTAGCCTGAACATTTCTCAATAAGTTTTAAAAATTTTGTATTGTAACTCTGAAGAAAGTAAATTGTCGAATAATTTCTAGACAAAATAATTTATAAATCAAATTTTACTAAGAGCATTTTAAATGTAGATACTACAGTTTAGAAAGCAGAGTAAATACGACTATATCAAATCCTTTACATCAGTACTCGTAATAAACCACATCTTTGCTGAGTATTTACTTGTCTGATATTCTTTACAAATTTGATTTAAAATGTAATGAAATAAAATTAAAGATGGAGAATAATCACCTTCTGGCAATAACATCAAATGAACTATGAGTAAAATATTGAACATTTTAAATTAATGCATTGGCGGATTTAGGGGAATGGTAGATATACACCCCCTATTCATATCGTTTTTTTAAAATGTTATTTTTAAGCAATGTAAAAAGAGGAGTGTTTAGCCACCCCTCATAAATCTACCACTCTAATGTTGACACAACATACTGCTCACTAAAAAATGAATAAATACCCCCTAAAATCCGATAATGTGAAAAACTACAATGTTTAACACATCAGTTATACCTTCAACTACCTAAAGATTCTGGTACTTGCTCTTTGCATTCATTGATATTAGCATTCAAGGTTTACCACAATATACATTGATTTCTTCTATTCCTTTAAACAAACATAAAAAACAGAACCGTACTATAGTACATACAAAAACAGCTGCAAACAGAGATTTCTTTGAATCACTATAATTAATTTTAGGATTACTTAATTTCATTATATATTCTTATATTTTCGACGTAAGAATACACAGTCAAATTACTATATATTTAACGGAGTTTTGTGCTATCATATCGTAATGTGTATGTACACAATATTAGAGGTGTATTTAAGGGGAGTAGCTACCCACCTATTTTTATACTGTTTAAAAATTGTCATACTTTTGAAAATGTGTTATTTAATAATACATTTTTAATTATTTGAGTAGATTTTTCAACAATATAAAAAAGGGTGGCTAGCCACCCCTCCCTCACATCACCACTGAATTCTGAGTCAGCGAAACAAACTGAAAATACCAGTTAAAATTAACTGAGAATATTTTAATAATTGCCTCAAAGATACGATACTCCATAACCCAAGCGCTTTCGATAGATGGACCTTTCTTCTTCAGGGCCCGGAATGACCTGGTGGTTAAGACACTCAACTCGTAACCTGAGGATCGCGGGTTCGAATCCCCGTCGCACCAAACATGCTTACTCTTTCAGCCGTGGAGACGTTATAACGTGACTGTCAATCTTACTATTCATTGATAAAAGAGTAGCCCAAGAGTTGACGATGAGTGGTGACGAATAGCTATCTTCCTTCTAGTCTTACACTGCTAAATTAGGTACGGCTAGCGCAAATAGCCCTTGTGTATCTTTGCAAGAAATTCCAATAAAACGAACATATATGGTTTGTAACTTGATTAACAGATAATTATTAAGCTAAACTATTTACATGCTCTAATATAAATCAATGTCTGTCAGATACGGGGCACGTTCTTGAAAGTTGGGTGAAACATGTTAATTTTGTGCTAACATCAAGGCCAAGACGATTCGTTTGACTCCATTTATAAGTTATTCAGGACAGTATCTTAGAAAAAGAAATTTTATGGAAATACCCAGGTTCTCCAAGAATCGAGATGGAAAAAATATCTTTGTTTTGAACTTCAGGACCGAGACAATTTGTTCGGTTATACATAGAAGTCAGTGTAACCAGTGATTTAGGAGGAGTTACGTGACCCATACACACGGAAAATCTTAAACTACTATTTTGTGCATTTGCAGTTTAATTATCATTGGTGTTATAATGTAAATTTAATTTCTTTAAGTAATTTAGAAATTGTAATTGGCAAGCCAATTTATTTATGTGCTCAAATGTAAATCAAAATCTACTTTGCAGCCAGCTTTTGGGAAATATTCGTAAAAATAAAGTTGGATGAAAAGTTTTACCTTTGTGCAAACCTCAGGGCTGAACCTATAGCTTGGTACAAATCAGAAGCTGCAACCATCAGTTTACGAGAACTGATAACACATGGGCGCAGAAAATTATTATACACAAAGTCGAAATGCTCTTTTACTACTGGATTTCGCTGCATTGAAAATTGTAGTCAAGGAAGTTTGAAACAATTTGTTTTCTTAGGAATAACATATGGTATTGATGGTAGATTATTATGAAAAAAAAAATTGAAAATTTTATAATTAATCAATTCAATAGGTTTTCACTTCCATATATACACATTTTAATTGTATTGATAGGTCGAGTATGGCTTTGCGGTTAGTGCTCCGGATCGTGGATTGTTCCCTGTTACCGTAAAAAAATAATGTACCCATGATCTCAAAGTTTGATGGTACTTTATAGGAAACACTGCAAACTATCAGTATTTGATTAGAGCAGCTCACTAGTTGACGGTAGGTGCTATTCGCTAGGCATCTATTCTATAATGATCCAAATCTGGGACAGCTAGCATTTATAGCCCACAACTAGCTCTGTGTAAATTTCATTTTCTTAGCAACTAACGTAAGTTACATTCTGTATATATGCTGTCGCCTTACCACCACCTCTACACTCTTATCAACCTTCGACCTGTATTTCTATTCGATCGTACACAAGCATCATAAATTGTCGTACATGTAAAACTGTAACTGAAATGCACGTATACAGACACTAATGTGTTTATTAAACACACAACGATAGGCTAAAGAGAGAGAAGGTCATTACGTTTTGTTACGTACTCTCATTATCTGCATCATCTACCGGTAATTATGGTAATTATTCTTATAGTAATAGCATAACACATACAAGCTGATGACAAAACAAATCTTGCAAGTTGTTATGCTATTGTGTTACAAAAGGTTTTGTTACAATGAACTGCAAACAAAAGATATGGTCATGGAATGCCAAGCAAATGAGAAGGTACTTTACACACTTTATTAATGAGAAATGCCGGAAACAGAAAAAAAAAAATTTACTTAGATGACGCTGCTGTTTGCTGTTAAGCACAAAGCTGCCCAATGAGTTATTTGTGCTTTGCCCATCAGCGGTGCTGATACAAGAATTTTTAGTGATATATATGCTCTCACGTTATAACGCTGAACCACAGGTGACTACTTAATAAGATACTTGAAAACAAAAATGAAAGCATAAAACGTTATGTGAAGGAACACTTCATTAAACAAAATAATGATATAAATAATTTGCTCGCAATTTAACGCACTAATATTTCAAAACAAACGTTTGTCGTTAAGTCGTCATTTTATTCCTTTTTATCATAGATATTGTGAATGTATATGTCTGTACATATATCTTTTTCCTGCATTGTGATATTCTTATGATCATGAGCGAGAAAAGAAACTGTTTAATTTCTGAACATGTAGTTATCACAAAATTCCTGTCCTTATAGAATGACGAGCACTTCTGTAAATATGTTTGAGTAAATATAATACGATAAAATGAAAAAATAATGAAGAAGTTATGTTGGTTTCAAGCGAATATTAAAATTATTGCCATTATTAACAGTTCGAAATAATTCGCGAAAAGGCGGTTGTTGAATACGAGTATATCTTATTTATAAACCTTTCATCTAAGCAACATTAGTGGCAAAGCGGAATGTCTCCGGAATCACACTCTAAGTAATCGGCTTTCAATACGCGAGAGGGGGGCAGAGTACAGCTAGCCCATTGTATAGTTTTGTGTTTATATACAAATTTTTTAAACGCCTTCCTGTCTCATCGCTCAGATTGCCATTTGTGTAGCTTTGCGCTTAACAACACTTAAAAATCATCTTAAAATCCTAAAATAAAAATAATACGGAAAGTAAGAACATTCTTATTTTGAAATAAAATATAAATTTCATAATGGATAATTATGTCTAGAATATCTAGAATTGTGAATAAACTGATGATTCACAATGTGTTTTATTTATAAAAAGTCCTTTTTTTTGTAAACCATGTGCTGACAGATTTTATCTCAGTTTGAGCGTAAATTAATGGTTAACGTACCAGGTTATACGTCAGAAGGGAAAAAATCACGCCGTTTTCTTCTAGCACTTTGAGCTGTGGATGCATTATAGGAGTAACACTCCATTCAACTATTCTTCTCACATCCAGACAAAGCTATTGTGAAGAAGGTAGCTTCTGGCTGACTGCGCCACTATCTCTTATCAGCATCTACAATGCTTACACTCTATAATTTTTTTGGACTTGAAGGTTCAGTCAATGTGCGCATAAGGTACTGTTGAATTTAAAAGTACAATACCAATAAACATATATCAGACTTCCAAATGGTACTGTAGTAATACAAGTTAGCTTATACATACATAGTAATAACATCATCTCTAATTTCTTCATCAAAAGAATGTTTTTATTAATTCTACTCTTAATTAGAAGACAAATTAGCAGACAGGGAGCCCGACCTAAATCCAAAACGTTATCTTCTGAGAATATGAAGGAGGGAAGATCAAACGGTGTGGCAGATATTCTTTGAAGCTGATAAACCATATGCCACCTTAGTTACGCAAAATGGTAACAAAGAACAGATAGCTAAACAAAGTGCTTCCAGGGGACATATAATTACAAATTGTGTTGATAGGAGGCGGGAGGTTCCAAAATGTGTCACTAGGGAGATGCGGTCGGCTCACAAACCACCAGAGGGTACTGTTGATAATAAAGCTGTGTGTAGTAGCACAGTACCTAACACGATATCAGTTTCTAAATTATCATTAGGGTTATATTCATTGTTTCACTTCAGTAATATCCACCGGTGGGACAGCGATAAGTATATGGACTTACAACGCTAAGATCCAGGTATCGATTCTCCTCCGCCGACACAGCAGATAGTTTAATGCAGCTTTGCTCTAAAATTAGCAACTAAACAAAGCCTTCAATAGAACTAAGAAATAAAGTTTGTGAGTGCGAAAAATTAATTTACAATCTTGGTATAAAATTGATTTCTACGTTAATTTAGAATATGCAAACTATAAATAACATAAAAAACATTAATAGCTAAGGTCGTATGTCTAAACGAAGATGAAAAATTTTATACAATTTATAAAAAATAAAGTATTTGATGAAGTAAATTTATTATTATAGTTCATTGTTTTTTTTTTACTTTAGGTTTAATTCAATTCATGATCTATTCATGTGTAATAAATATATAAGTTTGATTAATTTACAAACTCTGTAGTCCTGAAAAAAGCTGTTTTTTTATTTTAACTTGAAACATTCAAACTTGAGATAGTTATTACAAGCCTCGTATTGATATCCATATAAGACTTCAATATCTAGTTATTTAACTCTTTTCGGTACAATTAAATAAATATAGTGAAACTCATTTTATACTTTAATTATTTTTTTTTGTAAATAAAGCGTCATCTTGTGCAATATAACATACAGTTTAAAATACATAGCGTGTTCAAGTAACTCTGGGCCAGTTACTTCTGTTTAATATAATACATCTAACGTATATCAAGGTTTACATGTATGACTGTACATACAGTAGTCTTAACTGCAATACATGTAAATGATTTTTGTTCATTTTGTCTATAGTTAAACAATAGTTATGTGTAAAAGAACGTTGATTAAAGTTGTAAATCAAAATGAAAAAAAACAAACAGCACGGTTGGAAATTCAGTTTGCAATGACAAAGTGCATGAATAAGTAAAATTTAATATTCTGTTTCGCATATTCATCTATTTGCAAACTATATTCCAAGGTTTACACATATTAGTCTTATTACTATTTTGACCTGAAAATAGGGACCCATTTGTCTTATAAGCATAAAACTAATCATTCTCGAGTTATTTATCCCTTGCATCAAGCTAATATCCCTATACTAAGTGAACTTACAAGCAATGTAGTTTTGAAAAAATTTCCTCTCTGTTTATAAGTAAAACACTCAAACTAAACATAGGTAATGCAAACATCACATGAACTAACTACAATGTAAATCAGTTTGACTTTGTACATATACTAGTCTAAGATGCAATCACAAGTAGATCTATTGTTCGTGTTTATTAAAAGCTGCATATATTTTCGCGTCTAAACGATAAATACGTAGTAAAGCATGTTTCAATGTTTGATTTTAGCCCTCATTCCTGCTCCAACTAAATACAGTTACACTGCTGTTACTTTTTGTGAAACATTTTTCGTAAAATACGACTTACCATAGATCTAATTATAATTATTTATAGAAATTTGTCAAATTTGCAATAAAAATTAAGTCAAGTAAGTAGCAACACTTACCATTTTGGCTCTGTGCTGTAGCATCCTACGTGACTTTCTTTATACCATTTAGGTTTACGTAGTATACATGTATAAAGTATAGTAACTTTATTAAACTATCCGTAGGTACACACTTTCTTTCAATAATACTACTGAGGACAAACATCTCAGAAGAGTGTCCGGGGATTAATGTCAGGAGTTGTGACGTCATCAGAAAGCTGTTTTTTCAATTTCGCGCAAAGCTACACAAGGGCTGCCTGCATTATCCATGCCTAATTTTGTACTGTTTAGTGCGACGTGTCAAACGCCTTAACATACATGGCGATGTCAGTCCTCGTTTGAAAGCAAACACTGGTTAACAATAAATTCAGACGATAACGGATTAGAAACAAAATTATGAATGGTGTATTACTAAAAGTTCAAAATTATGCGAGTATGCATTAAATTATTAACTGTTTTGTGTCAGAATTTTACATTTTATTATTTTACAAGATACGTGACTTGAGAAAAGTGGAAACAGTAAATGATAAATTATATTTATCTATTGATTTAATAAAATAGTATAATTGTTTGAAGTTAAACACAAAGATACACAATAAGTTATTAATGTTTGCTAAGCACGAGTACCGAAACCCGATTTCTTGCATTTTAAGTCCGGAAACATACTGATGTGCTACTAGGGGTCAATAAAACGAAAACAATGTTCATATAATTTTATATGCAAAAACGGCTCGTTTGGGTTCAGAAAATATTTTACATAGAAGTGCAAACAACGTTTCGACCTTCTTCGGTCATCGTCAGGTTCACAAAGAAAGAGGTAATTGACCGGAAGCTGACCACATGTTTGAAGGGGGGTTGTGTAACTGAGTCTCGGAATGTAATGGGCGGTGTTAGATGTTTAAATATATAATTTTATTTATTTTATTATATTAATATAGGTATAAAGACGTTCCTTTATGTTGGTTTAATTTGGATTTAAGTTGTTGTACAAGTATGGATTCTTTAATTATGCATTTGTTTATGTTTCTTTCTTTATTTAGTATTTGAGTGTTTTTTATGGTTATGTTGTGTTTATTAGACTTGCAGTGTTCGAAAACGTGTAAAGGTGACTTTTTATGTTTTTTAAATGTGGTTTCCATTTTTCTACTTGTTTCTCCAATATAGAAGTCGTGGCAGTTATCACATTGTATTTTATAAATAATGTTAGTGTGGTGTTTGTCAGTGTAGTTCTTACATAGTATAGACCTAAGTTTTGTGCCTGGTTTTTGAATAAATTTAGTATTAACTGGAATGTCATATTTTGTTACTAGTTTTTGCCAAATGTTGTTTATTTGTTTGTTGATGTCAGAAATATATGGTATACAGCAGTATATGGTTTCTTGAGATATATTTACTTTTGATGGTTGATTTTGCTTTCTGTCTAGATGTGTGCGTTTAATGTTTTCTACGGTTTGTGGAGGAAACTTATTGATGTTGATGAAGTATTGTTTTATTTTGTCTAATTCATCGTTGGCAACCCAGTATCATCAGTTCTAGCCAATATTTTTATGACACAATTTGAAACACAAGAAATTAACACAGCATTACATCCACCACTATACTGGAACAGATATGTAGATGATACCGTTGCGGAATTCAAATCTACTGAACACATACTTAATTTTTTTCTATCACATTAACTCTATACATCCCAACATTAACTTCACATATAAACAGGAAGAAAGCAATCAAATATCATTTCTTAACCTCAAAATTACAAGAACCGACACACAATTCAAAACCGAAATCCACCGAAAAATCACTCATACTGGACTATACATTCCTTGGGACTCAGCACATGAAACAAAACAAAAACTCAACACACTAAGAAACCAGATAAACACATCCATAAAACTATGCTCACCAGATAAAATTAACGATGAATTAGACAAAATAAAACAATACTTCATCAACATCTATAAGTTTCCTTCACAAACCGTAGAAAACATTATACGCACACACATAGACAGAATGCAAAATCAACCAACAAAAGTAAATATATCTCAAGAAACCATATACTGCTGTATACCATATATTTCTGACATCAACAAACAAATAAACAACATTTGGCAAAAACTAGTAACAAAATATGACATTCCAGTTAATACTAAATTTATTCAAAAACCAGGCACAAAACTAAGGTCTATACTATGTAAGAACTACACTGACAAACACCACACCAACATTATTTATAAAATACAATGTGATAACTGCCACGACTTCTATATTGAAAAAACAAGTAGAAAAATGGAAACCAGATTCAAAGAACATAAAAAGTCACCTTCACACGTTTTCGAACACTACAAGTCAAATGAACACAACATAACCACAGAAAACAGTCAAATACTAAATAAACAAACATAAAAAACGCAAAATTAAGAAGCCTTACTTATACAACAACTTAAACCAAAAATAAACCAACATAAAGGAACGCCTTTATACGTATATTAATAAAATAAAATAAATAAAATGATATATTCAAACATCTAACACCGCCCTCTACATTCCGAGACTCAGTTACACAACCCCCCTTCAAACATGTGGTCAGCTTCCGGTCAGTTACCTCTTTCTTTGTGAACCTGACGATGACCGAAGAACGTCGCCCTTCTATTTAAAATATTTTCTGAACCCAAACGAGCCGTTTTTGCATATAAAATTCTCAACAGGTGGGTTTCTCGACATCACTGAATGTTCTTATAATATTCATATTGAACGTATATTTATCTTCTTTACGAAATTGTAATAAATATTTTATCAGTTTTGT
Source organism: Carcinoscorpius rotundicauda (assembly GCA_011833715.1). NCBI lineage: Eukaryota > Metazoa > Arthropoda > Merostomata > Xiphosura > Limulidae > Carcinoscorpius > Carcinoscorpius rotundicauda. The sequence goes on along the minus strand of CM022393.1, from coordinate 118,670,088 downwards.
GTAACGTTATGAGAAAGCAATGTTATCTTTCGAATTAAACATGGGTTAAACGCATTATAATTGCTTACAGATCACATGTTATTTACGTTTAATGTTAAATATATCAAAATATAATACTTTGGTGATCTTGTTCTCAATATAATTTGATTATTACCAAACGCAAGGTCTAGTTTTACACTTTCTTTCTGCAGAATAATAAATCTCGACGACAGTAATTTAGATCAATAAAGTTTTAAACCTTATTATTGATAATTCATAATTTTACACGAATGTAATTTAATCTTGTTTTTGTGTAATAACGCTAAGTAACCAAAAATTTTAATTTTTCTTGTTCCTGGACAGAAAGTGTTATTTTACAATTGCTTATGACTAGAGTAAATAGAAAAGGTCTATATTTTTCATTAAACTTTTTTTGTGACCTAGGTAATAAAATGTTCAAATTTACCCATTTTCCAGAACTTTTCAGGTAGATTGAATGCTGAGCAGCTGATAGAGAATTTTCGAGATCTTACAAGAATTTCTAGAATGTTGTAGAACTTATGAGAAATTTCAAGAATAAAAGTGTGCAAGTCACAAGGCTTTGCTTCTTCCACAATGTGACCGGTTGTGTGAAGCCATTTAAATTGCCTGTAACCCGAACGAGTGACGCCTCTTCTATTGATAGCTCATCCAGCAATCTCAAAGCTGTGCTGCTCCATAACGAGATAAGTATCCGTCTCTTCCCTTGGCTCATTTGGTGCACCTCAATGAGGAATACAACAGCATCAATACCTTGCTAGAAGCCTTGAAGTATAATGAGTATGCCTAGGAAGTTATCGGAGACTTCAAAATGGTAGCATTCCTGATGGATCTCCAAGTAGACTTTACCAAATTTCCCTGTTATCTTTGTCTTTGGGACAGTAGAGACACCGCAACGCACTTCAACAGGAAGCACTGACAACAACGGACCGAGTTTTCCGTGAGGAGGCACAATGTCAACTGTGAGCCACTAGTGGACCTTCAAGTACCTTCAAGACTTCTTCTCTAAGTTGTCTGAGGCAAAGGTTAAAGCTGATGTCTTCGTTGCACCACGAATAAAGAAGACCCTGAAATGCACAGAATTTCTTAAGAAGCTCAGTAGGAAAGAAAAACAAAGCTTGGGGCAGCTTTGTTGCAGTGGTTCGGGGCTTCTTGGGCAATCACAAGGCCAAAAGGTATATGGAACTGGTTGAGGTTCTTATGAAGAACTCCTACAAAATAGGCTGCAGGATGTCCCTGAAAGCCCATATCCTTGACGCTCATTTTGATAAATTCAAGGAGAACATGGGAGTATACTCAGAGGAGTACGGGATTTGAACGTTGCTACCAGGGTGTTACGTTTTTTTTTATGTTTTATGTTTTTCGTAGACTAAACGCAACAGAAAGACACAGATAACAGCTTGTATAATTTATTACAATAAGCTATTATGTATGTAACAGATATAACATAAATTATATAATAACAATGACAGATATTAAGTTTAAACCTTCAAAATTAATTACAAAACAAAATAGTACTGGTTTCAAACTTCAAAGTTAATTACAATACAAAATGGTACTGACCTGTATCTAATAATATTATCTAGAATGAAAGTTCAAAAGTTCAGATCAGAAATCCAAAATTCCGGTCTATGGTGTGAATTTAGTCCCACGAAGAAATACCGAAGTTTGAATTAAGAATGAGAAAGTTCTTTTTACGGTGCTTCTTAATGAACGTCTCAAACTTGCCGCCTTCCAATTTTCCCAGTCTCCCCTAACAGTCCGCACGTGTTGACCTTCAGTATCACTAGTAATTCGAACGAATCGTAGAGATTGACAAAATAAAATCACAGCTTCTGTAGATTTAGCTTCAGTCACAAATTCAAGTTGAATAAACACACATCAAACGTTGAAAACTTCTCGAACAAAGACACTATTTTTGAATTGAATATAAACTAATGACTGACTCTTCTCTCCTTCGAATAAAAACTAATGTCTCTCTATTTCTCGCGTCTCCGTCTGTTTATATATTAGTAGGCCTAGGCTTCTCGAACAATCGCGTAACTTCTACAGAACTCCAGAGCAATACGCGCATGTCCGTTCTTGCACGAGACTTGTCGTCTAGACACTAGGCCGCCACATTCCATTTATAGTCAATTGATTGATCTACCTAATTCTAGAAATTTCTAAATGTTATTTTAAATGAATAACAACATATTTTTTATTGGTTTAAACTTTGAAACAGTAATATAAATATGGAAATATAAATAATAGATATGAAAATCCAAACACAACACGACATGTTGCCGCTTACAAAACATTTACACGACATTTACATAACACAAGAAGAGTATAACGAAAACATGATGGGAGAATATATTTGGGGGCTGATACGTGAAAGTTATTTACATTACAGTCGCAAATCTCGAAAACCTACTCAAGTCTTAATATTCTAATATAACTTTAGTACAAATACATGTAAATCTTGATTCATATGTTGTTTTATTCAGATCTTATGTAAATAAAAATGTGCACATTTGCCCATTTTTATATAGAAAATAGGTTAATTTGTAAATTTCATTATTCAGGTCACAAAAGCAAAGTCTGATGGAAATAATAACCATTTTCTGTACTCTTACAACATAAGCGATTGAGAAATAACACATACTATCCAGGAACAAAATTTGTTTCATAGTGTTATGTATTACGTAAGCCTCCTTTGTTCTTCAGAAAGGATTAAACTTCTAAACTGTTTTAAGCTAGCAATTAAGAATTAACACATACTATCCAGAAGTAAAATTTGTGTGATATACAAAATTCATATTATTTAAACTTCCTTGTGTACAAATTATACGTTTATTTACAGTTTATTACAAAAGAAAATATGTGACTTTTTAAAAATCGTAATAGTTAATGACAAATATCTTTTTTTCTTTCAAATAACAGAAAATCGCAGTATTTAAATAACTGGAAGATTTATATAGAGTATATATTTATCTTGTTTACAGCATTATGATGAAGGCTCGACATGGCCAGCTGGTTAATGCGTGCGACTCGTAATCTGAGGGTTGCGGGTTCGCACCAAACATGCTCGCCTTTTCAGCCGTAGAGGAGATATAAAGTTATGGTGAATCCCACTATTCGTTGGTAAATTAAGGACGGCTAACGTAAATAGCCCTCGAGTAGCTTTGTGCGAAATTTAAAAACAAACATTATGATGCACACTGTAACTATCTTTCATTACGTTGGAGAAAAACAATATAAACTCCATAACTTATAAGGATTCGCATTATATTGTAGCTCACAGAACTCTTGCTACCATACATTTATTCTTCTGTAAATTTTTGTGTTTAATATTGAACGTTTTTTTGTTTGTTTGTTTGTTTTGGAATTTCGCACAAAGCTACTCGAGGGCTATCTGTGCTAGCCGTCCCTAATTTAGCAGTGTAAGACTAGAGGGAAGGCAGCTAGTCATCACCACCCACCGCCAACTCTTGGGCTTCTCTTTTCCAACGAATAGTGGGATTGACCGTCACATTATACACCCCCACGGCTGGGAGGGCGAGCATGTTTAGCGCGACGCGGGCGCGAACCCGCGAATTACGAGAGCACGCCTTAACGCGCTCGGCCATGCCAGGCCTTGAACGTTTTTGAAATATAATTTTTATTGTTCTTGTGTTCAGTAAAATTCGTCATTCTAAACTGCTCAACAATTGCCTGGCCACAAAGGTTTCCAGATGTCGGAATGTCACAAATTGGTATCGGAAATGTGAGTTAGAAACTGGGTCAAGCTTTTGAATATAAATAACCCCAGCGTCTTTTACTCTTAGGTCAACTGCTTTATTCAACGTACGAAACATCATATAGTTCTGCTATGAACTATAGAATTCACGTTAACTTTGTAAATATATTCAACCTTTAGTATTATTAGTTTATATTCATGAATTTTGAATGCTTTTACATATACCGTATTTTTCGGTTAATAAGCCGAGACCAATTTTCAGCTCTGAAAATGAGGGTTTTTGCTTATTACCGCCCAATAAGCCGAGGCCATTTTTAAGAAGTGACAAGTTTCTTCAAAATTATTTCTTAGTCTCGTTTCAGCGTCAGCATGCATGTTGAGTGTGATTATTGGCGTTCTGTAGTAAAACAGAACGTGTGGTATTGAGACAGAGATGGAATCAATGTCATTCGTTATTGGCTCCACTCACTGTAATTAGGTAACCAATGAAATTCCAGAATTTTTACTCAGTAATTAAAATCACTAACCCTGGGTATAAATACCAGGGGTATGTAGTGGGAGTTTATCATTGTACCGTCAAAAAGGCAAAGATGTCTACACCTGCAAAAAAAGAATGCGTTATGATGCTACTTTTAAACTGAAAGTAGTTAGAGCTAGCCTTAAAAACCTCAAATATGAATACCGTTCGCCATTACTGTTTGAATGAAAAACAGGTCCGTGAATGGAAGAAAGCAGAATGTGTGCTAAAAGAAATGTCGAAAACAAGTAAATTTAACCAGAAAAATCAACCGAAGTGGCCAAAACTGGAAGAAGATGTAGCAACATGGGTGAATGAAAACCGGCAGAGTGGCCTGCCTGTCACGCGTGCCCAGATCCGTATTTTTGCACTAAAGTGGGCTGGTCGAAATAAAGAAAATTCAAGAGACTTAAAGGCAACCAACAGCTTTTTGGTCCAAAGCTGATGATCGGCCGATAAGCCGACCCCCAAAAATCAGGTCCAAAATTTAGGACCAGAAATTCGGCTTATTAGGCGGAAAATACGGTATTTATTATTTCTTGTTGGAATTTGAGCCATAATCCATTAGTCCCAATACCATAGTAGTAATGTTTGTAACGTTACCTTGGAAGTAAAGTAATTGAAGTTATCTTCGTTGTAAGTTTTTAACATAATCATGGTAGTAAAATAAAGTTTATCGTGGTAATAAAGTCACTAACATTTTCGTAGCAATAATATCTTTATTGTGTTAAAATATTATAGTTACGTTATCTTCATTCCAGAAATGCTCTAAATACAGACATAATAGAATTCAATACACACTACTGTTGGCCCATGGGGTTTAGTAATACACGAACTTAGTATTTAGAAAAAATAATTTATCTCGAAGTCTAAGTAAAACGGAGGTCCATTTAGAGTAGTTCGCACCTTATCAGTAACCCTGAACACAAATTAACCAAGAAGAGACAAATTGGGCTCATAGAGAAATCTGTCTTCACTTCACCTATCCAATATAGAAGGTTGTTCTCCAAGTGACTTTACACAGCATAACAATTATAAATATCCTTTGCAATTTTCGTTTTTACGTTTATATAAAATAGTCCTGTTCGCAGCACCCTACTTCCACAGTGGCTCAGCAGTAAGACTGAGACCGCACACCTTCAAAACCAGATTTACGTACTTGTGGTGAACATAGCACGGTTATATCATTGTGCAGGTTTGTGCTTAACAATTAACAAACATCTTCACATAATTGTAATGACTATCAGTAACAGTTCTAAATTCAAATAGACACTTGGAAGTTATGCTAGTTTTAATTATTATTTGCTTTGCTGTTTGTAACCACTCTTTAGCATACAACTCGTCAGAGTAAATTTGGCAAAATGAGACATAGAAAAGATTAAATAATATCATATTTACTCAAAACCCCAGTTTCAGATAATTTATAACCTGATTTTTAGAACTTGAAAAATAAAACAATATAGTATTTTCTGTGTGTTATTAGTTTTACAAGCAGAAAGCTGAACAACTGGTTATCTGTGCTGTTTCCTATGTAAACGGTCAGATTTAAATGTGAAGGTCAAGAAACTAGGATCTCACCAGGAATGACAATAAGAGAACATCAGATAAAAAATCAATTGAATCGAAACTAACAGTAATCTTTAATATTTAAACTGAATAGTTTCTTATTTCAATTTCTAAAAATCTCTGTCGTTCCTATAATTATTTCGCATTTGACGCAACTTACAGATTATAGTGATTTCTAAAACATATTCAGTGTTAATGCCACCCATATTTCATACTATTTACATACATATATATATATACTAAATTTAAAAACAAAACTTACAACTGAAACGTAGGATCACGATGGTTAGTATTTCTGAGTTTTATTCTGATGTTCACAAGAAATTCTTATTCCGCGCTGAGACCGAAGTGATCGTCATATTGGTAGTAGATTGTGATGAATGGATATTGATATGTAACTTTGTGTGATGACATGTTCCGCTTGTGTAGCATTGTATGATGACATATTCCATTTATAGATAAACTTCAATGATAAATCTTGTCTGTGAAATAATAAAACGTATACTTCCTTTTTTGTGTGTGCATCCAAACGTTCCCATAACTTTCTTGCATAAAGTTACTTTCTTATTGCTCTCAAGTTTGTAAGTTGTCATGAAAAGTATTCTGATGCAGTAGAGAAGTTCAAACGACAAATGATATTCCCAACTAAAATTAACCTGAAATTTTAATAAAATTTCAAGGTAGCGTTAACGAAACATAAAAACTATATTTCTGAAATTCGTATGTTGATTTTCTAGAAAAAAATAAATAGAAGTACCTTGTCGAGACCTTTTTACAAAGATATTATTTTTTTCATTGGGTTACACTACAAGTAGGTTCTTAGCTCTAGCCATCGATGACAAAATAACTGAATCTACAAATATTTACTTAAATTTAGATCCTTAGCCATAGACACTAGTGACAATGTAACTCGAGCTACAAATTCTATGCCTAAATGTGGATTATAATCCAAAATAGCAGTGATATAGTCACTGGGTCTACAAATTTTATACTTAAATGTAGATTCGTCGTCCAAGCTCCCAGTGACAGAGTAACTTGATTCACTGATTATATATCTAAAATCATTTTTTTCGAGCAATGTAACAGTGACAAGTTTACTGGTTCTACGAGATTTTATAACTAAGCGCAGATTTCTAGTCTAAACTGTAAAAGATCGAATACTTATTGTACAACTCCCACTTCTCTCTCTTTCTGAATGCAGTGAATGAAATTTCAACATCTTACTTCATATCTTCTTCCATAAAATGTGTTTAAATACGTTAGAAGTTCTGAAAGTTGTTGAAGAATACGGTTGTACATTTAATTCCAGTGCTATCTTCATCGTTCAAGTGCTTCCTTCCAATCATGTTCCACTTTTCTCATTTCCACTATTCTATTTTTACTGCTTGATGTTTTTTAATGTGCTTCTTAAATGCCGAATAATTATCCACAAACGTCTTATAGAAAAGCTTGGATAAATAACACCCGTAGAAAAAAAAACATGTAAAATAAATCAACCATCAATGGAAGATTTATTCTTTTGGTTAACATGGCCACAAGTTTTGCCATTAAAGTAGATTTTAATACAAGTCGTTTTGTTGTTAGTATATATATATATCAGTAATAAGTAATGAATATATCTTAACTATTCTAACATTAGTCATAGAGAAGGGTTCTTCCGAAGCTAATGGTTACGTTACGAAACACTAATGACCTAGAAACATTTACCTCAATTAAGAAAACGGGATTTTTTAAGCGTTGCATACAACTCTTGTTTAACAAAATGCAAAGATAAAAAAATGTTATTCGCAAGCTGCCAAATTATATGAATATAACGATATTCTTTACACACACTGTTTGAGAAAATATTACTAACGTCAATCGATACATTCGTTAACTTGTTTCATTTCATCACATGGTACAGCTTTACTTACATTCGAATTTTTGTTACACAGAAAAAAGAACATATAAACGTGTAGAGGAAGTAAATTAACTGAAGTCAATATCTCAATGTTCTACCGATTTCCAGAGCGCTAAAGCTGAGATTTCAAATAAGAAAAATAAATTTCATTTATTGGTGGAGTAGAAAATTAATTTTACAACAATACTTGTTTTAAGTTTCAGTGATGTCGAGAAACCCACTTGTTAAGAATTTTATATGCATAAAACGGCTCGTTTGGGTTGAGAAGATATTTCAAATAGAAGAGCGAACAACGTTTCGACCTTCTTCGGTCATCGTCAGGTTCACAAAGAAAGAGGTAACTGACCGGAAGCTGACCACATGTTTGGAAGGGGTTGTGTAACTGAGTGTCGTAATGTAGAGGGCGATGTTAGATGTTTGAATTTATAATTTTATCCATAATATTAATATAGATATAATGGCGTTCATTTTATATTGGTTTATTTTGGGTTTAAGTTGTTGTATAAGTAAGGCTTCTTTAATTTTGCGTTTGTATATGTTTGTTTCTTTATTTAGTATTTTAGTGTTTTCTATAAATATGTTGTGTTCATTTGACTTGCAGTGTTCGAAAACGTGTGACGGTGACTTTTTATGTTCTTTGAATCTGGTTTCCATTTTCTACTTGTTTCTCCAATTTTGAAGTCGTGGCAGTTATCACATTTTATTTTATAAATAATGTTGGTGTGGTGTTTGTCAGTGTAGTTCTTACATAGTATAGACCTCAGTTTTGTGCCTGGTTTTTGAATAAATTTAGTATTAACTGGAATGTTATATTTTGTTACTAGTTTTTGCCAAATGTTGGTTATTTGTTTGCTGATGTCAGGAATATATGGTATACAGCAGTATACGGTTTCGTGATTTTTTGATTCGTGAGATATATTTACTTTTGTTGATTGATTTTGCTTTCTGTTTAGGTGTGTGCGTATAATGTTTTTTACGGTTTGTGGAGGAAACTTATTGATGTTGATGAAGTATTGTTTTATTTTGTCTAATTCATCGTTAATTTTATCTGGTGAGCATAGTTTTATGGCTGTGTTTATCTGGTTTCTTAGTATGTTGAGGTTTTGTTTTGTTTCATGTGCTGAGTCCCAAGGAATGTATAGTCCAGTATGGGTGATTTTTCGGTGGATTTCTGTTTTGAATTGTGTGTCGGTTCTTATAATTTTGAGGTTAAGAAATGATATTTGATTGCTTTCTTCCTGTTCACATGTGAAGTTAATGTTGGGATGTATAGAGTTAATGTGAGTGAAAAAATTAAGTATGTGTTCTGTAGATTTGAATCCCGCAACAGTGTCATCTACATATCTGTACCAGTATAGTGGTGGATGTAATGCTGTATTAATTGTTTGTGTTTCAATTTGTGTCATAAAAATATTGGCTAGAACTGGTGATACTGGGTTGCCTATGCTTAGGCCATTTGTTTGTATATAGTTTTGGTTGTTGAACATGAAGTTTGTCTTTATTGTGGTGAATTCTATGAGGGTTGCTAACTGGTTACTGGGAATGTCTATAATTGGGTTAGGGTCTCAGATATAGAGTTCTAAGGCTATCTTGCAGGTTTCTGTTGTTGGAACTTCTGTAAAGAGGGATATAACATCGAAACTGGCCATTAAGGCTTTATGATTAAGTTAATTTAGATTAGACTTGAAATGTGGTCAGTTACCTCTTTCTTTGTGAACCTGACGATGACCGAAGAAGGTCGAAACATTGTTCGCTCTTCTATTTGAAATATTTTCTCAACCCAAACGAGCCGTTTTTGCATATAAAATTGTTTTAAGTTTGTTCTGAAAATGCGCAGGCATCTTTCTATCTAATTGCGAATTCGCGCACACTTCATGTCAACAGATATATTCTATAAGATGTTAACATACTTTAACAGATATTTTGAGCACAAAAATATTAAGATCCTCCCATAACTCCTAAACGTTAGGATATTATAGATTTATTTATTAATATCATTTAAATACAGTAAAATGTAGACCTGACTAAACTAAAGAAACAAACCTTCAAAAATTACAGTGTTAATTTATCTCTTCATGGGACATAAACCATACTTATAAAAGGCTTAAATAATCACAGAACTAATGCAAGTGGACTTATAAATGTTGGTGTATGTAATTAATATTCTTCATATTATTCCAGAAATCCTGTATTTAAAGAAGTACAGTTACAATAGAAATGCTGATTTGATCGTAAATGTATTACGCATATCTTGCTAGTTATTCAAATGTTATACTCGCTTTCCTTCGTTTAGTATGTTTGTAGAATCTATAACACCTGGTCATACATTGTAACATATTATTGACAATTTATCCATACTTTTAAATTATATTTTATTTACTTTTATTAGTGAATTATCGTTAAAATATTAAGATATTAATACTTCCAGTGCAAAACATAACTTTAAATTAACTTTGAAATGTAGAAAATAGTTACCTTCTATTAAAAGAATTTTTGTGAGTTTTAAAAAACTTTTGGGATAGATAATATTTTTAATATTATTGAAATTCTATGAACTACATTGTTCTTAAGGTGTCAAGTTGAAATGTTTTGTGTATAATTGCACTATTTCACAACATTAATATAAACTTTGTTGGTCAATTACAATGGTCATACTTTAGAAACTAATCAACATTGATCAGTGATTTTCGTTACAAGAACTAATAAGACAAAAGAATAAGGAACTCTAATACTAAAATAATTATCATAAGAGGGCGCTTATTGCAAAATTTGAATAGCTTACACGGATGTCAACGTAGCAACAGTTCGTGTACAGCGTTCCTCAGGTTTATAACAGTTGCAAGTTTTACTTTTCTTTTGTATCCTATATTTCAAGGCTCCTAAGGGATTGGTCACGTCAAGGTAAATCAGATATCTCAGTGTCTCCACAGCCAAAAATGAGTAAGAGTCAGATCTGGAGAAAGTGATGGACACGTAACAAAAATACTTGCTCATTATTCGATCTTAAAAATCTAATTCGTGATAATCTGTGTAAGGTGGAACTAAAGCCTCTGTCTTACTTGAAAGCGATTGAATTGTAAAATCTTCTTCTTTTCAAGATAAATCAACAAACGATTTTCTTTGTGATGTCGAGAAACACACTTGTTGAGAATTTTATATGCAAAAACGGCTCGTTTTGGTTCAGAAAATATTTTAAATAGAAGAGCGAACAACGTTTCGACCTTCTTCGGTCATCGTCAGGTTCACAAAGAAAGAGGTACTTGACCGGAAGCTGACCACATGTTTGGAAGGGCTTGTATAACTGAGTGTCGCAATGTAGAGGGCGGGGTTAGATGTTTGAATATATAATTTTATCTATAATATTAATATAGGTATAATGGCGTTCCTTTATATTGGTTTATTTTGGGTTTAAGTTGTTGTATAAGTAAGGCTTCTTTAATTTTGCGTTTGTTTATGTTTGTTTCTTTATTTAGTATTTTAATGTTTTCTATGGTTATGTTGTGTCCATTTGACTTGCAGTGTTCGAAAACGTGTGAAGGTGACTTTTTATGTTCTTTGAATCTGGTTTCCATTTTTCTACTTGTTTCTCCTATATAGAAGTCGTGGCAGTTATCACATTGTATTTTATAAATAATGTTGGTGTGGTGTTTGTCAGTGTAGTTCTTACATAGTATAGACCTTAGTTTTGTGCCTGGTTTTTGAATAAATTTAGTATTAACTGGAATGTTATATTTTGTTACTAGTTTTTGCCAAATGTTGGTTATTTGTTTGCTGATGTCAGGAATATATGGTATACAGCAGTATATGGTTTCGTGATTTTTTGATTCGTGAGATATATTTACTTTTGTTGGTTGATTTTGCTTTCTGTTTAGGTGTGTGCGTACAATGTTTTCTACGGTTTGTGGAGGAAACTTATTGATGTTGATGAAGTATTGTTTTATTTTGTCTGATTCATCGTTAATTTTATCTGGTGAGCATAGTTTTATGGCTGTGTTTATCTGGTTTCTTAGTATGTTGAGTTTTTGTTTTGTTTCATGTGCTGAGTCCCAAGGAATGTATAGTCCAGTATGGGTGATTTTTTGGTGGATTTCTGTTATGAATTGTGTGTCGGTTCTTATAATTTTGAGGTTAAGAAATGATATTTGATTGTTTTCTTCCTGTTCACATGTGAAGTTAATGTTGGGATGTATAGAGTTAATGTGATTGAAAAAATTAAGTATGTGTTCTGTAGATTTGAATCCCGCAACAGTGTCATCTACATATCTGTACCAGTATAGTGGTGGATGTAATGCTGTATTAATTGCTTGTGTTTCAATTTGTGTCATAAAAATATTGGCTAGAACATACTAAGAAACCAGATAAACACAGCCATAAAACTATGCTCACCAGATAAAATTAACGATGAATCAGACAAAATAAAACAATACTTCATCAACATCAATAAGTTTCCTCCACAAACCGTAGAAAACATTGTACGCACACACCTAAACAGAAAGCAAAATCAACCAACAAAAGTAAATATATCTCACGAATCAAAAAATCACGAAACCATATACTGCTGTATACCATATATTCCTGACATCAGCAAACAAATAACCAACATTTGGCAAAAACTAGTAACAAAATATAACATTCCAGTTAATACTAAATTTATTCAAAAACCAGGCACAAAACTAAGGTCTATACTATGTAAGAACTACACTGACAAACACCACACCAACATTATTTATAAAATACAATGTGATAACTGCCACGACTTCTATATTGGAGAAAGAAGTAGAACAACGGAAACCAGATTCAAAGAACATAAAAAGTCACTTTCACACGTTTTCGAACACTGCAAGTCAAATGGACACAACATAACCATAGAAAACACTAAAATACTAAATAAAGAAACAAGCATAAACAAACGCAAAATTAAGAAGCCTTACTTATACAACAACTTAAACCCAAAATAAACCAGTATAAAGGAACGCCATTATACCTATATTAATATTATAGATAAAATTATATATTCAAACATCTAACCCGCCCTCTACATTGTGACACTCAGTTATACAACCCCTTCCAAACATGTGGTCAGCTTCCGGTCAGTTACCTCTTTCTTTGTGAACCTGACGATGACCGAAGAAGGTCGAAACGTTATTCGCTCTTCTATTTAAAATATTTTCTGAACCCAAACGAGCCTTTTTTGCATATAAGATTTTCTTTGTGCTTATTTGTTTTGTAGTTTTTCACAAGCCTCCCTTCTGTAGGGTTTTCTCCATTCTCCGCATCAGATCGATAAATCCTTACGTTGCTGCAGCCTTATTATCATGTAGTAATGCTTTACCAGAATCATTAAAACGTCAAAGATAAATTATTATGTATAATTTTGACATATAAACAAAGCACATCTCTGTTGATATTGTTTTTATGCAGTAAGTAAATTTCACATGCCCACAGTGATTCAGCGTTAAAAGTGACTGTTTTAACGCTGAAATCCTTTTTGATATAACACGTATATAATCATTGTGTAGGTTTTCAGTTAAACACAGACAGTAATTTTAATTATAAAAAAATAGCTTTACCTAAAGTCACCTTGAAAATGATTTTAGCTCATCTGCTATATCTGGTTATATACCCTTTAAAATGAAGAGCTTAACAAACGAAAACGTTCGGGTTACCTAGTTTATTATTTTGTGATTCGTCTAATTTCTTACCTTAGATAATTTCTCAGAATCCCTCACATGTATACCCATTCAAAACCACTTGTGTGTGCAAGTTATCTGCTATACTTAAAGCTAAAGCAGATTTTTGGGGATATTTTCTTCGTTTCCGCTCAAGTGTTTCTGAATGGAGTTTAATCAAATCTTTGTGTCTGGTCTCAAAACAAGATATTTACACTGTAATAATTGTCCATCCCCCCGATGGTAAGTTTCAGATGCTTATGACTCTGAAAATTATATCTCGATACCCGAAGTGACAAAGCGCAGAAAAGGTAACCATCACGTAGCTTTGTACTTAAAAACAAATTATAACTGGTCCTTTAAAGGGAAACAACTAATACCAGGAAGTAGTATTTGTATAAGGATACTGTTGGTATTACATGCGTCATCAAGTAGTTTACACGGGATAAGAGAAAGAGTCTGCAGCAGTAGTGACATTGGAGGACACTCTTGTTCTAAGCTAAACTGTTTCAAAGGAGCTCAGGAAAAGAGAGTGTCTGTATGAAGAAGAGGATAGTAATACTTTATTTTCATTAAATAATGTTCTTTCTTCTTCATAGCTGATGGGCATGCTTTCAAAAATAAATATTTATTTACAATTAAAAAGAACTATGTTATTTCTTAAGCTAAGGCGACGTAAGCTGAATCCATTACTTCATGTCGCTAGCGCTAGGATAAGTAGTTGTTGTTTTGAATTAAGCACAAAGCTACACAATGGGCTATCTGTGCTCTGCCCACCACGGGTATCGAAACCCGGATTTTAGCGTGTAAGTCCGCAGACATACCGCTGAGCCACTGAGTATATCTAGCAAAATTTATGATAAATAAAGAAACAACTCGCTGGCCGTGATCTTTAGGCGCTCACTTTACATGCGCTCAGTCTAGTGCTTGCTATTGTACTTGACGTGGTTATAATGTTTTGGAAATTATCTCCTTGACAGAGAATAATAGCGAAATATAAATAAGGCATTTAAAAACCGATTTTCTTTTGTTGTTGTTTTTTGGCAATTACATTTTGCAAAATTATGCACACTGAACTTTCCTCTTTAATTTTATACCCTAAAGGAACATTATATAAATGCATTTCTTATTATTGCTGGAAAATAATCTGGAACACTGAATAACTTGACATTCTATGGAAACTTTACGTGCTTTCAAATTATAAGTATTCAAAACTGAACATGAATATTTTCAGGTCTCTTTAAGTACATAATGTTCATGATAAAGTAAAACATTCTTCATTTTAAATTAGGGAGAAGAGTAATAAACATGCATATTTTATGCATAATAAATATATTACGTAAATATGAAAGACTGTTCTGGTTTTGTTTCCTTTTTATTACCTTTATTATTTTAGATACAAACCAACCATATTTTTCAATATAAAGAGAGAGAATTTTTGTAACGTTTATAGTTGAAATTTAAATATTTTTCCGTTTGTATTCTGAAGTCAAACTCAAACTGTAGTGAATTATTACACTCAGTTTATTTATTATTTAAAAAAAATACATTTTCAAACAGTACATCAATTGAAAGATGTGCGAATAAAATACTGAATTATTTTCCGTATCTTCAATACTTCTTAGCGCTTATCTAAATTATCTTAGTGCTGGCCAAACAGTATCAAAGCAAACATTGTTTAAGATATAGTATTGACGTTTTCAATTCGAAACTGGACTAATTGGCAAGGTCGTAAATTCAAACGATACGTGTAGTCATCTTACTTTTGAACGACTGATCAGACAATCAGCAGTTACATAGATTTTTGCGGCTCCTGGAATTGAAGAATAGTTTTGAGTATTATTTTGTAAAATATCCAGAGTAGAAAATGAGGGATGCAATGAGCGCCATCATATGATACAAACCTTTAACCTTCTGTTTCGCAATTCAACATGATAATTACGAGAACGATTCATTTAAAACAAACCTAGAAATATATAAATTAAATGCCTAGTGAACATGGAAAGAAAATACTCTAGGAAAACCAAAATATCTTGTGGTTTTAAAGTAACATCATGTAGCACTGGAAATTCTATAGCAAATTATGAGTAGGTTTTGTTAATAGTTACCTAATATTAATTTATAAAGCATTACAGATTATACTTAGAATACAATTGCTACATGTAATATCATCAGATATATTTTCGTCCTTTTAGTTTCTGCCTCTGTTTCGATACACTTGTCATAACCTTGCAGTTCTTTACATTATGGAATTCTAAACATCTTAATTCTCTAACACAACCTTTTCTTTCTTTAATACACATAATTTTACCATTATTTGCTTGCTGATCTAACACCTAAACCTCCACTAATGACTCGAAGCGTCGTCTTCACACTATCACTGGCAGCTGGTTGATCTTTTTCGTGGAAACTTAGATAAATCATTACCCAACGTTCACAACTTATTTTAGTCCACAACTATTTATCAACAGTTTGGTTTATTAATATTTAAGAATTATTGAGATGCAGCTCCAGACTTCAGATAATACAAGTTAATTAACCGAAAGTTCAGCTTGTATCTTGAAAAACAAATCAGTAGCATATACGTACATGATTCAAATTATTATGCTTCAGAATATAAAATCATAAAACTAACCTTTAACTTTGCATAATACCTTAATTTAAAATGTGAAATAAAATATAATTAAAATACGAAAACAGAATAACAAAAATATTTCAGCGTTTTTTTACTGCATATACATCCAAACGCAATGATAATGGTGGAGCTCATTTCTAATATCAACGACTAACTGTATATAAATAGATTCTTTACTCTCTGTAAACTATAGAAATAATGAGCTAATTTTGAACTCGGTACAATGTTTAAGGCCAATTTTTAATTCCTTCTCGTTTTTTTATTGTTTAAATATTGTATTTCACAGTACAGCTTAATTGAAAAACAAGATATCTATCAACTGCGTACATCGTAGTTGATTGACTTGTCACTAGACACATGACTCTTTTCATCGAGGTAGATATTTTCCACAACAGAAAGTTTAGACAGTTACGAAAGGGATAGGTAACTGGATAACTACCATATCGTGTCATATTTCGATTGTTTGAAAATACTGCAAGAGTAAGTTGCTGAAAAAAATTAAATAGCACTATTAAATAACAGAAGTTCCCTCAAAAGAGGTAATGATGTAGATAAAGTTGTGCGTTTGTTTTAGCCTTTTCTTCTTTTTTGTCACCTGATCGAGAATTATTGAGAAAGCGTATAATTTAGTTTTGAGTTTACTTACTGATTAAATATTATTGGACAAGTTACAGGTTTTTACAGTAAGGAAGAATAGTTTTAAAACAGGCTTAGCATTTCGATCAGTAGTGTGGTAATTCAATAGTACACAAGGGTTAACGGTTTATGTACTTCAATCAACGATCATCATATTTTAAAATGTCGTTTCTGTTTTACAAAAAAAATGTTCTTCCTTACTGTAAAAAGTAAAAGAAAATTACAACTTGCTATAAAATAATGTTGAGAAACTTATCTCACGCTTGAACAACAAACTATCGCTATATATTAGCATGAAACAATTACGTTTTGTATTCATTTCGTTAGATCTAAATTTTATCGCCTGTTGCAACGAGTCAAGTTTAACACTGTATATCAACACTTACAAATGAATAATACATTGGATCAAAAATGAGTTTTACAAAAAAATGTTCTCATGGTAAATTGGTAAACTTGAAAACTTGATTGTATTCATATATTATATTTACCTAATTAATAATTATGATACACTAATTCAAACGATAAATGTACCACTCCGGAACAAATGTATGTTGGCGCACTTAAACTGCTAGAAACTGGATTTCGATACCCATGGTGAGCCGTGTGGTTTTTGTGCTTAATACCAAAAAAGGGATCAATTAAATGATAAATAATAATATTGAACGTATATTAAATGTATTTATGATCGAGTTCCAAAATATTTTACTTGCAAATCAAAGAGAAATATCTTATAACTACAAATTATTTGTCGAAAAAAAGTCTTTTGATTGCTTAACTTTGTAAAATCAACAACAAAAAGAAACAACTAAAAAATAAACGAGATATCTAAGGTATTTTATGGGGACACCATTAGCTTAAATAGTTTTTATTTACATTTTATAAGATTCGAGTTTCAACAAGATTTAATCATTCTGTTGGTATTTTAGAAATAGCTTCATTTTATCTTTTCATTAAATATCGCATTCAATTTGTCAGGATAACGTAAAAAATATCTTACTACTTTAATCCCTCCTTCTTCAAATAAATAGTGCAACTGAATATTAGATTTGTCAGAAGAAACTTTCTGTCACGACTCTTATATATTACACTTCCCTCCACTTACTTCTCCTCTGCTGTTAAGCTTCCTTTTTCTTTTTTATTCTGTTCATCTAATTAATTTCTTTATTTTTCTCTCTGTTTGTTCTTCCTTCTTCTCGAGAACTGATTAGCTGGAATGTTTGATATCTGCTCACTGTCCAGCAGAGAGTCCATTAATCAATGTATTTAATTAACCTATGCGCCTTACACTAAGTATTTAGTTGTTTACACTAGATACCAAAAACTCGTTATATCACATCAGTTTTAACTCAAATTCCCTAGTTGATTGTAAAAACATTCAATTAAATTCGAGTTCCATCATTGTTAAATGTTAATAACATAAATAAATATTACATATCGGAAAGTCGAGTTCTTCTTTTTCATGCTTAAAGAGCGTTAAAATAAATGTTTGTAAGATTTTGGAGATTTAACAGTTTATTTTATTTTTTTTTAAATTCGCACAAAGCTATATACCGTGATCCTTTGTTGAATTTCGTGCAAAACTACTCTAGAGTTTTCTGCGCTAGACGTCCCTAATTTCGAAACAATAGACTACAGAAAGCAACTAGTTAAAACTGCCTACTGCCAAGTTTTGAGTACTTTAATTGGATTTGACTTGTCCATAGTGATATTTTGGGCGGTAAAAAAACGCGAACACGTAACCATGAATCCACACTCTGACATCCCAGCTAGTAAACCACGCTCGGTCCAACCATTTAAAAACTATTTACACTTACCATTCCTAAGTATGAGGTGAGCTGTTTGACTTCCAGGCCACTATAATCAGTTACTGAAATTTTTAAGCTGATCATTCTTATAACGTATTATCCACGAAGTATGATCAGTGGGACGCGAACCATAACCTTCAGATTTATAACTGGTTTATAGTGTACACTAAGTCACGTCCAACCTACTAACATATATATATATATATACGTTTGTTATAACTTAAAAAAACAATCCAAAACAAAAAGTAAATTAAATAAAAACTCTGCTCTAATTGAAAAGATCCAAGAATACAAGCTGTAATATGGGATTTAAAATGTACCCTAGATTTTGAAGGTCGCTAAAAGAGTTGGACCCAAATTGCAGTGGGGATACACCGTCTCTTAGTCTTAAACTTACTTCGCCAGTCTCACATAAGAAATAAAGAAATACTAATAGATACATAATTAGAAATTAAAAGAGTGAGATGTGGGTGCTCAAGCCCACGACGTCCCATACCTGCCTACAGAGAGTTGTGGAAAACTGACTGTACTCTAAGAAGTTTAGATTTGCTGTTTTTAACGCAGTCGTTCCTTGTAATTTTGTTTACTTAACGTTATTAGTGTTAATTTTCTCTAAAATATATACATTTATATATAATTGGCTAAGTAATTATTTTACAGAGAAGGTTTATTTATTTGTACAGCTGAAGAGTCACACTTTACATAAGAAATTTGTTTCATTTAATTTATTTCATGCATTCCTAAAATTGAAAATTACAGAATCCGGTTTTTCTGTAAACAAATGTTCAGACACAAACTTCTCAAAATACTCTATTTAATTTGACAGATCTAAGGTTTATTTTCTATGTAATTGGCATCTGGGATTCCATGGTTAATTTTTTCTTTGATGTCATTAGCGTTTGGGATTTTCATGGTTAATTGTTTTTGTTTTTTTCTTGGAGTGTTTCTTTTTCTACACTTTTACCAACTGTATAAAATTTACCATAGTATTATTGAATTACGTCATATCATTTGTGTATTCTTTCAGATACGCAACACCAGGAAACAACGACCTAAGGAAAAAACGTCACAAGTGAGAAATATCCTTAGAAATAGATCCTACAACTCAACAGAAATTCACTACAAGTCAGATTTAACTTCAATTTTAAATCCTCATATGTAAAACAAAAACAGAACTAGAAAAAAATTAGATACTAATGGTTAAACATACCAAAGCTTTAAAAACAGAAACACAATGAAGTAATTAGATGTTTTATGTTCGGTTTATTATATTAGACACAATATATCATTCTCTATAATTCCAGTTCCAGAACAGTCGTCAAATTGATAATTAAAATTGTTATCATGGCATTTCAATTATTCGTCATAAGCATTCTCGTCAAACAAGTTATTTCTTTAATTAAACAAGTCACTATGAAAATAAATTAGCTGTACGTATTGGTGATTAAAATAGCAGTTTCTAATTTGGAGACTGTGATTATGAACGTGTAGTTTGTTTATGATTTCAATTGTAGAATCTCTTAATAAGTGTTGAGTTCGTAGCAACACGTGTAGACGCCAAAACCTTGGAAACAGGCTAATTCATGCTGTATGTCGTCCAATGAAAATTAATAACGAAAGGGAATGTTGTAATATTAAAAAATAAAATAAATATTTCAATATTTACTGACTAAACAGATGTTTATAATCTAACACGTGAAGGGTGGTTTGACATTATTTTACAATTCATGATGTTCCTATTATTGACTGTTTAACATCTTCAACGATGTACGCTTTTAACAATCACAACTTCAAAGTTATTAAAAAAAACAGCAGTTGTTATTGATAACGGAAAATAAAATAGTTCAAAGGGATCGATGAAAGACAAACCTATATAATGGAAGACTTATCTTTCTTAACTAAAACCAGTTTATCATCAATAGTTAAATATTTTTACAGACTGTGCTGCAAAACTCCCTAGTTTACATGATTACTTCTATTGTTTTACAGCCTTAGCTAGGTGATAATATATTTTCATATGCATGTACTCCTGATAAACGATTGTTTCTTTCACATATTCGCGTAAAGTTACACAAAAATGTATCTGCATCAACAGTCCCTGATTTTAAACTGATAAACTAGAAGTTACCCTAATTGAGTAACGTGACTTTGTTGCTACTAACTATAATGTATCCATGGTCCACTTAAAAGAAACATAATACATTTGATTTTGATAAGAAAATTTAGATGGATTGTTTGTAATGAACAAACACATATGTAATAAGCAGCAATACAGTTCAGAGCGACGTTTTTTACAGAAATCTGAAGAAAATCTGTAAAAGTATTTGATGGGTTAATAGTTCATCGTTAATAGGAAATTTAACCTGAGTATAAAAAACAACTGGTTTTAAATTCAGCAGTTTAGGCTAAAATTATATATTTATATAAAAGAAAGAACTCATTATTTTTAAGATTTTACCATGATATCTTGTATCTTGCATTAAAACTTATCATAATTCGAAATAATTTATAACACGTTTACCGTTCTTCAATTTGGTTTATATATATATATAACAAATAACTAATCTAATTAATAACAATAACATTTCAATTAGACAAATAATCATTCAAAAATTAAAAATAATTTAAGCAAAGCTGGTTTCAGTTTCTTGGTGGCTAAAGTTGTTGAAACTACTTGTCGTCTAGAGCCGAGGTATCTGTAAATATTTGAAAAATTATGAGCATTAAGCCACATATGCTTTTTTATACGCTGCTTAGAATGATGCAGAAAAAACTTAATAATGATATATAAAACAAATATATCGATAAACAACCTAAGAACGTTGATGGTTATTAATTCTGACATTTATCTTCGTAAATTATTTTTCTATTCTCAACAATGAATTTCAAACTATACACAACGAAACATGAAAACAGTTTGGTTTTAAAATATATTTCATTTTATATCTTTAAACATTGTCTTTACCCTTAAATTTAAGACTGGTGTAGAATGACAGTTTGGAACATACTGAACCAAACAAAAAGGCGACATCTAGAAAGTTTTCCGTGTGGTTTTTTAAGGTTTTAAATGAGATCCGGAAGGTTAAAGTTGACATCATTGCGTTGATGAAAAAAATATACTTTAATTTTCCCTGTTTTCCAGAATTTATCTCAGTCAATGCGATTGTGATTGTTCCAGTTTCTTTTTATCACATCAATATATTCTGTTTTGTCAGAGTTTTTCTTCATTTTCAACAATCTTTTACACCCTTTATGACGTTTTATTGTAGCCTCAAAACAACTTCCAATTTCTCCAATGTTACACGAAAATTAGCACTTTATAATTAGCATTTGTCAACTTACCACTGGCTCTGTCAACTATGTTACAAGACCCACAAGCCAGTAACGTCATGGCCACTCCAGTCCTTCCGAATATTATATAGACCCATGTAGAACCAGTGGAGAAAGACCCGAAAAAGGAAGGATTTCGAAACGTTATTCTTCCTAACTGAGCTGGGCCTAGGCATGGCCTGGTCGTTAAGGCACTCGACTTGTAATCTGAGGGCCGCAGATTCGAATCCCTTTCACATCAAACATACTCGCCCTTTCAGCCGTTGGAGAGTTATAATGTTACAGTCAATTCCACTATTTGTTGGTAAAAAAGTAGCCCAAGAGTTAGCGGCGGGTAGTGATACCTAGTTGCCTTCCCTGTGGTCTTACACTGCTAAATTAGGAACGGCTAGCGCAGATGACACTCATGTAGCTTTGCGTAATTTTCATTAACAAACCTAACTGAGCTACTTTAGTTGATGAGTCCTTCAATATTTTGAACATAGCTACCTTGCTGGACGACACAATTGCTGTCCATTTTTATCTTTGTTTGCTCAAAATCTACAATTCAGCAAGAAAAAAGTCAGTAATAAAGACCGATTTTATCCTGCGAGTACATGCTTTTAATGAAAAGCATCAGTGTGAAGTGCCTTGAAAAAATTTCATTTAAAAAATATTGTAGAAACAGAAACAAAATACAGTCTTTGTGCATGGCTCATAATTTGAGAAAAATAATCAAACTAAAAACAAGTAATTTCTGTATCTAAGCAAACTGGTTTACAAGAACACACATTGCTGGATTGCTTACTTTATTTGTTAATTATCACTTCCTGAAATTAAAATACACGATCCTATTCTCTGAGAAAAAAAGTTTTACAGAATTTTTTTGAAACTATCACAATTCTTCCGTCAAAGAAAGGGAGATTAGTTTTATTTTATATCGTTATTTCGCACCGATTTACTTCACAAGAATTCCTATTTTGTTTTCATAGGAAAGCAGTGTGGAGTAATCGATTCATTACGTCATCATATCAAAGCACGTGGATCGTTGTTACTTTGATTCATATATTTTGTTCAAAACTGAACACTGAAAGTAAAAGAATATACAGGTATATTATTGTGCTTTAATATATTTTAATATAATAAAAAATATTTGTTTATTTCGTCTATATGTTCTTTGTGTTCTATTGCGTTTGTTGGCTGGTATTTTTGTTTCTGAATAATCAAGCAAAGTTCCTGAAAGACTGCTTGCATTAGTCTTCTTAAATTTTGAAATGATATACCAGAAGAAAGTAGAGTCAACACCAATCAGTTTTTGAGCAGCATTTGCAAGGCAAAGGAAGATTTACACATTCGACGTATCAACCACAATAAATGGTAAGATATCCATGTGAATGACATTTAATTAACCTATCAGAAGATTTGAATTATTGACTCCAATTTATTTTAATCCCGCTGTTAGAAAGCCATGACTATAGCATATACGACTAATATAAATGCAACTATTTCCTTAGTCCAATTGGTTATACAATTGGTAAAAACATACTACTTGATTATATGAAGAAAATTTAAATACCTTAGAATAAAAGGGATAAGCTAGTACCTTATACAAAGTGTTGTTTGTTTAATTTCGCGCAAACCTACACGAGGGCTATCTGCGCTTGCCGTTCCGAACTTAGCAGCGTAAGACTAGAGGGAAGGCAGGTAGTTATCACCACTATCGTCGACTCTTGGACTACTATTTTACCAACAAATAGTGGGATTCACCGTCACATTATAACGCCCCCACGACTGAAAGGGCGAGCATGTTTGGTGCGATGAGAATTCGAACCCCCCGAAACTCAGGTTACGAGTCCAACGCCTTAACCCACCTGGCCATGCCGGGCCCGAAGTGTTAGAAGAACATAGGTCTTCTCAACCTAATTGTTCACACGTGTCCTGCCCCCCAGTGGCTTAGCGGTATGTCTGCGGACTTACAAGCTAAAATCCGGGTTTCGATACCAGTGGTGGGCAGAGCACAGATAGCCCATTGTGTAGCTTTGTGCTTAATTCAAAAACAACAAAAAAACAACAACACATCTGTCCTACAACGCAATTAAAATTTGTTTATAGGTAAAAACAAAACTGGGTTGTTTAAAACTTAATGAATATGTTTTTCTTTTAAACATTTACTTTAAGAAACAGCTTGTATTCATTGGGTGTTTACGTTTACGGCAAATAGATATATTTATAATAATAAAATCTTTGTCTTGTTGGTTGCTAGGTAACTGCTTTATTGGTAAACTCAAACTGAATGCTTTTAAATTAGTTTTTTCATTCCTTAAATTTAAATGCTCTCCTAAAGCAATTTCGTATTATAGCCCGTAAAACCTAACAGTCAAGAAATTATTTCATTTCTAAATTAATAGCAATGAGTTTTTTTCGTTTCATCGTATTCGCTCCAAATAAGCCGATCAGTACTATTGTAAGATTGAGACTGAGACAACAATGCTATACGAGGAAATTAAATTCAAAATTAGTTTGCAATTCCTCACGAGTTTGTATTAGTATTGCTATAGTGGTTTAAAAATAAGTAACACCATTTGATACGCTTTCCGTCAATGGTAAAAACAAAAGTACGCAATTTTAGCGTTTCATTTTTCAAGACGCAAATCAGATAAAAAAAGTCGAAGGTTTTCAGTTGAAAATATCATTAGATACCTCATAATATTTTGAAAACTTGTTAAAATATTATATTGGAGTTGAGAAAATGAAACTGAATATTTTTTCAGGTTCTTGTAAAACAAACAAACAAAAGCGTTCTGATGTTCGCTCTAAACCTACTACCACACCCCTAAATATAAATAACATTTGTCCTCTGATTTCCAGCCAGAAACCTAAGAAAAATGTTTCATATTCAATTGAAATACTAGAAAGGGTTAACCATGTGTCATCAAATATACACTTAAAAATAAATTATTTTAATAATTCAGTATCATAGCAAATATGATGCCTCACGAACAACACTTTAGCTTACAATAAAATATCTATACAAACTAGCACTGATCTTCATATGTCCACTTGAACCGGTTTTCGCAACAACAACAGTTTCATAGAAATAAATCAATAAAGAAAGTTTGCTTGTGTGAATAGATCTGCAAAATTACATAGTTCATAAGTACGCTGAATAATAGTATATATATATAATGGTTATCTGAATGGCTAATTCAATACCGTTATTGAGGTTGCGTGTGGGATGATTGTATTATAGATTACTTTGCAAATATATTATATCTGATAACTACATAATTAAAACCACTGTATCTAGGCGGTTAGTATGTATACAATTGCTTATGTATATCTGCTCGTCTTTGTGTTAACATTTATATAATTACTATGTGTAGACTATACTGAATAGTATAAAAATGTCTTAACTTTGCAACTTGGGTATTTGTAGTATTTGAATTACTTCGTCTTGCACTTCTATCAAAAATATATCATCGAACCGGATGGTTTCTAGCTTAAACCCGTTGTATATGTATAATACATGTATGGATAACCTATTTAAAGAGTGTAAATCTCTTTAAAACGCATATATAGAAACCTTGATGAACAAGAAGAAAAAATCGATATCTCTAAAACTAACCAATAGATGGCACACTTTTATTAGTGTATTTGGAGAATTACAACCAAAATAATTGACATTAATTTACGGTGAACAATATGATAACAAACGCTATTTAAGGTTTGTGTACAAGACGATAAACATTTTTGTTGAACGGTGTATACAATTAATAGTTTCTTTTGCCTGATTTTGCAATGTGTTTTGTCTTTTTTTACAGCTAACATTCATTCGATTCTAAAATGGTGCTTTTAGGTATTAGTAATATAAATACTGTTTTGTTCTCCCAATTACAAATTTAAAGTTAATCTAAATGATATTTTTATACATCCAAATTGATACAATATTGTAGGTGTAACGAGTATAATTACAATATCTTATGGTAATGGAAATCATTTAAACTGAACAGGAAATAGGTAAGCACCTCAACTTTCTCGTTATCAGCTTGTAAATGTTATGTAATCAGTGTATTTAGATTTATTTACTTCCGCATGAAGTAGAAAAGCTGCTAATTCTTATTTCAAAAAAGACACTGGAATAACTTTTCTCTTTCAGTTTGTTTATTTTATACGTATACTGATAATCGATTCATTTTTCATTAGAGGTAATTGAATAATAAAGTAAAACTCGAATGTAATAATTTGAAGCATTTACTAAACGTTTCGGGATATTCAAGTTTCGTCGTTAGTAATCTAAACATTAAAAACAGACATTAAAGTAGTTACATCTACTAACTGCTTCTTGTTATTATTACTCGTGTAATATTCGTGTTTTACGTTATTATTTATTTGTTTTATTGTTCCGCAAAAGGTTAGTCAAAGAAATATTTTTACTCTGCAAATCTCGGATATCGAAACCCAAATTTTTGTGTTATAAGCCATTAATCTTATTGTTAAGCCACCATAGAGAAAAGTTTGTTTGTTTGTTACGAACGACTGCAGTAATTCAAGTTTTTTTTTGTTTTTTTTAAATTTCGCACAAAGCTACTCGAGGGCTATCTGTGCTAGCCGTTCCTAATTTAGAAGTGTAAGACTAGAGGGAAGGCAGCTAGTCATCACCACCCACCGCCAACTCTTGGGCTACTCTTTTACCAACGAATAGTGGGATTGGGCGTAACTTTATAACGCCCCCACGGCTGGGAGGGCGAGCATATTTGGCGCGACGCGGGCGCAAATCCGCGACCCTCGGATTACGAGTCGCACGCCTTACGCGCTTGGCCAGTAGAGAAAATAAAAGCATGTTTAAAGTACTTGTTGCACCTTGGCTAGAAAATACAAAAAAATGACGTGTGATAAAAGTGGTTGTTTCATTGTTTTTTCACCAATTTAATCTTTTCTAAAGCAAGAGTCTTGCAGGTGTTTCAGCGACTAACTTTAGGGCTTTTTAGAATCGGAGTAAACCTAGTACATATTACCATTGTATAGCTTTCGCTTACAAAAACAAACAAATTATCAATCGTATATTAAAACCAACATCACAAACAGAAATGGCACTTGTAGGTTTATAAAATATAAACCATCATTCATGACAAGTACGTGAAAACAACTTTTATTCATAAAGACGATACGATTGACAACAAGACAATAAATTGCATATGATAAAAGAAAATACTGATTAGATAACTTCCCCGCTCATACTAAGCAGGGTTGCTTTGGAAGTTTAATCATAAGAATTAGTAACTTCTAAATAAACTTTTCTTTAACGGTCTTCTCCTAAAGGCTTCCAACAATATTCTTTAACATGCTATTAACAATATTTTACCTGAAAGAGCCTTCAATTATTCATTGTACGGGTCCTTAGTCGTTTTTGCTTTCTTTCTTTGTGAAGTAAAATAGTTGGACAAAACACGATATCATCTGCAGACACAACGTCGTATTTAAGCCTCAAATTAAAAAATACACAGAAATTCACTTAGCGTTTAATCTTGTAATTAGTTACCTTATTACTTTTGTAAACACGTTTATCTAAATTATTTTTCAACAAAATTTCTTGTGAGTTCACGATTCCATTGCTTATAGAATTCTTAATAACATATGAGCCCCACACAAAAATTTGAGGGAAAAAAAACCCAATAAATTTAAAAAACATTTTTCATTGTTGCTGTCTTTTATTTGAGCACAAAGTTATACAATGGACTATCTGTGCTCTGCCCACCACGGGTATCGAAACCCGGATGTTATCGTTTTTGTCTGTAAACATACGCTGTGACACTGGAGAGCCCCTATTACTGCTGAGATACTCTCTGTATTTCACTTGGAAATTGGGACATTTTAGTCAGTGTTTTTGATGGTTCTTTATACTGAATATTCGATTGAGCAAAAACTTAAATTTATTGAGTATGATGCAATTTGAAGTTCAAAATCTCATTGTAGAAAACTGATGATATTTGGCAGTCTGCCATACTTTGACATTCGCAAATTCAAAAATTATATCAAATCTTAATTATAATTATTTACTTGCTTGTAGGTACGCGTGTACAAATTATACGTTTTGGAACATTTTCATTTCAATACACTACTCACAAACGTCTGTAAAATATTACTATGGTAGTTTAACTACACCTCTACTTTTTCGAGCATCACTGGAGTTTGAGTGGGTTTGCGACTATATGAATAATGTGCTGCTCGAATACATGTAAAACTCCAATTTATATGAGCAGTGTGCTGATCGGATAAGTATAAAATTGTTCTACCAATTATCCTACAGTAATATTAAACTTCTGCCACGAAACGAATTGACGAAATACCGTAGTCTAACGCTTACTCTTATTCACTGAATGCTGACAATGATGGAAATAATATATTTTTTGCTTAAAGAGAGAGGTTTATGCTATATTTGGAAAGAAGCTGTAATGGTCTGATGAAGTTAGCGAATTTTATTGTAAATTAATATTTTTGAAGTCTTTCTATGGTTTGTTTTCTCTTCAGAAGTATAGTAAAATCGAAGTTAACTGGAATATTCATTACGAATCAAAGCTTAAATGTGGGGAATTCAGAAGAAAATAATTCCATTTTAACAGTTCAGAAAATCTAAATGTGCAACAAGCTAATAGTTGATACTATTATTGAACCTCAGTACTATACTATAGACGGCTAAGAACGATAGTGATATTAAACCTACTTTTTCATATTTTAAACATGTGGCATAAAACTGTTGATTTATCGTGCATTGTTACATTGATATTGTTCTTACTGATACTTAAATAGCTTCACATTTTCATGTTAGTGATGCAACTTACCAATAATGACAGAGAAGTGTGATTACCAACGTGCTAATTTCTGCCAATCTTTCAATTATGTCATGTATTAATACAGCTCTGATTTTAAAAAATAACACTTGAACAGCTTTCGTGTTTTCTTGTGAAACGTTTAAATCAGATAATTTTCTTCAAAATTAGGCTATTGTTAATTCATTCCTATTGTCAGAACTTGTAAGTTCAAAGTATATTTCGATTGTATTAATATAATCATATGAATATAAAATACAAATTGTTACTTTTAGTACTCCAAAGTTTTAAGAGTGACTTATACGAGACCAGAATAGATCTCAAATGTTAGTTTTACACATCGATTGTTTAAAGTGTGTAGTGGACAAATTAGGATAAAAGTGAGAAATGTATCTCCAGTTTGCCCCCCAGTGGCTCAGCGGTATGTCTGCGGACTTACACGCTAAAATCCGGGTTTCGTTACCCGTGGTGGGCAGAGCACAGATAGCCCATGTAGCTTTGTGCTTAATTCAAAACAACAACAACAATAACAACATCTCTAGTTTGTGTGAACTTATCACAAATATGAAACTTTCTGATTCTTGAAACTTTTGTTTTAAGGAGTTTTTAATGACGTAAAATATTTCTGCTGTTATATTATCATAATTTTGTTTATAAAACTAAGGCGTAGTTGTATTTGCTTGACACACAAAAAAATATATTCTCTTATTTCATTTTTGTTCTTGTTTCTGATAAAACGTAAATACATTTCTATTTTTGTTTGTTTGTTTCTGAATTTTGCGCAAATTTTACCAAAGGCTATTTGTGCTAACCGTCCCTAATTCAGCGGTGTAGGACTAGAAAGAAAGCAGCTAGTCATCACCACCCACCGCCAACTCTTGGGCTACTCTTTTACCAACGAATAGTAGAAGTGATCGTCACATTATAACACCCCCACGGCTGAAAGGGCGAGCATGTTTGGTGTGACAGGGATTCGAACCCGCGACGCTCGGGATACGAGTCGAGTGCCTTAACTACCTGGCCATGCCGGGCCTCGTTTCTATTCTATTAGACCTGAAAGCAACTACATAAATTATTTTAGAAAGTTTATAAACCTGTTGTTGGAAACGTCTTTTCATAACTATGTAAAATCTATGATCTGGTATGCTGTAATCTTAGAAAGCTCTCTATACAAGCATACGCCCCAAGACATATTCCAAAGGATACTTTTCAGGTTGATCACTGTTGATTTATCCAAAACAATGATCAGATTTAAGGTATTTACTTTTTTAGTTGACTTTCACATTATGTATATACAACTAATACTGAAGTGAGTATTTCAAACTAGGAATCTATCTTGATCATTGACCTCAGCTTCATATACATGTATTGAGAGAGGAAAACAAGACCAAAGTGAACATGACAGAACGAGGGTTGTATCTAGATGATTTACCAGAATTTATATATACTCACTTATATGCAACAAAGATGATACTGAGTGTGTCAAGACCGTGGTTCACATATGGGACAGAAACAGCAATAACAGCACCAGAGCAAATACCGACGTGGACAGGTAGGTGTCCAGAGAAACTGGACAAACATGAAGGATAAAGAAAAACTTGCCAGTCGGTTTTGAATATCAACGAGTGTATGTGTGTGTGTTTTATTATAGCAAAGCCACATCAGGCTATCTGCTTGAGTCCAACGAGGAGAATCGAGCTCCTGATTTTAGCGTTGTAAATCAGTAGACATACCGTTGTACCGGCGGGGAACAATACCAACAAGAACAGAGTGTGAACTAACGTGAGGTGATTCCAGGGCCAGTAGAGAACTGAGAGAGTTGGTAGTACAGTAGGTTTACTGCATAGCTTTGACGTGTTCCAATGCAAGCTAAATAGTATACAACTCTACAAAGAACACAAAGTCACCTAATTTCGAACAGTTCGTATAAAGAGAAATAGAAAGATGGTTAGGAAATAGATCATATTTAATAGAAGACAATACTTCCATTAGGGAGTATTCGCCTTCCTCAAATACCACAAAGAAACGTCACAGGTGGGGATGGAAAAAACCATGGTGAGATGGGCTGACTAGTGAAGACAGTAACGTATCTAAGAACAGACCCAATTCAGTCAGCTATATTGGTAGGGTTCAGTGTAAATATTATGGACTGGAAAAGTGTGAAAAGCTCTGTGCAGAGCCGAAGCTCCAGATGGTGGATGGAGCTTAACATCTTCAAGGCCGAGGTTCTGGCAGTATCATAGACTAGTGACCAGTTTGGATCAAATCAAAGCACGATTGATCTTGAACATAGAACTTTTATCCGCTACCCAAAAAGTGGAAGAGAGGATACTGTGGATGTTTAATGCTCTTGTACACTTAAAATATAACTGCTGGATATGTGAAATGAAAGTCATCTTATGGTCAAAGATAAGCTCCAAGAACTTTGCCTCAGTGACCACTGGATGAATGACATCATCGAGTTGGAGCTCCTGATCGAGGTTAATACCCCACTGGAGGCAAAAATGCAGGTATATGGTTTTTGGAGAAAGAAAAGTTAAAAACCATTTGCTGTGGTCCACTTTAACAATGACTGGGTGCAGTAGAAAGTTGCCGCTCAGTAGATCTAATGCTCAACGATTGACACGAAATGTAAAAGTAAATCCAGATTGCAACAGTAGGAGACAATTGTGAAGTGATAGCACTAATCCTCACACTGGAAAGCGTGAACCTCAAGACATATACAAGATACGATGCAAAGGTTCTAAAACTACTTCTGTTACAGTTGCCAGAA
This sequence comes from Carcinoscorpius rotundicauda, assembly GCA_011833715.1. NCBI lineage: Eukaryota > Metazoa > Arthropoda > Merostomata > Xiphosura > Limulidae > Carcinoscorpius > Carcinoscorpius rotundicauda. The sequence goes on along the minus strand of CM022393.1, from coordinate 118,638,712 downwards.
CAGAGACTGCGAGCTTCATTAAAGTGTGTACAAAGAACAAATAGTGATTTTCTCCACAAACAAGCCATTTTTCCAGACCTTATACCATGTTGCGAAAAACGTGTTCAAAGACAGACGTATCTCTTGTCCTGTAGTAATAAAAAATGACAGAAAAGAAGAGCAACGTGTTTGCATCAAGTTTTGTGTGAAAAATGGTAAAGGAGGAACAAAAATCCTCGAAATGTTAAGAACTACCTTTGGTGATGATTGCATAAGTAAGGCTGTTGTTTATCAGTGGATAAAACCCTTCCAAGATGGTCGGGAATCGGTAAAAGATGATCCACGTTCTTAGTGACCGCCGACATCGTCCACTGATGAAACGGTCACAAAGGTGAAAAAAAAAGTGTGAAGTGGTCAGACAGCTAACCAGGCCTTTTATAAATTTGTTCAAGGAAGAAAGTTAGAAGAAACAGCCGCGAGATATGGGAAAATGGTCACTAGTTTCTTCATCTTGACCTTCGCACAATGTGTTTGTTCAAGAATGTTTGGCAGAAAAAACATTCATGTGAAACTAAACTTCCTGTATTCTCCCGTTTTTGCCTTGTGCGATTTTTCTGTTTACAAAAATCACAATTAAGTTGATACGAAAGAGATTTGATGACACCCAACTATCCATAATAATGTGAAAGTAAAACTTAGTCGCTTAACAGTTGAAGATTTCCAGCATTGCTTTCGAAAATGGTAGGAACGTTGGAACAAGTATGCATCAGCTGGGGAAGACTACTTTGAAGGGCATAGCATATAATACTGATGTATGTGCATTATTGTTTGGAATAAAAGTGAAGTCGTTGAGCCTTTTGATCACACCTTGTATAGCCCTGAGATACTCCAAGATATTGTTCAAAAGAACAGGAAGGTATCAAGCCCACATGGACTTGAAATAATTAGTCTATTAAAAAGTTCTAAATGAAATTGGGTAAATGACTATGCAAACCATATGAATGAATGTTTCGCAAACTGTCTTATCTTCATGTGTTATCCTAAGCCTTTTTGATGTCAAAAATATGGACATAAGACGTCATGTCTTGAAAAAGTCTTCCCTGATTGAAGTTTCAAGTCAAATCAAGTGGTTCATGAAAGACCTGTATTGTTGGAACCCACACTGGGTGGGCGAGAGGCGGCTGTTTGAATTAAGGAACCAAACAGGACAATCATTAATCATCCTCTCCAAGATCTTACAGTGATAGTTCGTCAAAACAACTGGACAATAGTTAGAAGAAATCTTGGATACTTCACACAATTAGAGAAAGGGTGGACAATAGTCTGATGCCGAGCATAAGAAAAAACATTTTCCTGCCAGATATGGTTTAAAACAACCAAAATAACAGAAAGATAGACAGGGGAGAGATATAACATCATTCACAGTGAACAACATCAGGCCAAACCACTGGATTGCCAGACCAATGAAGAGTAAGTCTAAGTTCCACCAGTGTAAAGGGGCGATTATAGTCAGAGACGACCAGCCTGAAAATAAAAGAGCGATCACTTTGTCATGATTTAATAGCAAAGAAGGCGGGGGACTAAACAGATGTATTAGTTGCACGATAAAGCTCTTGTCGAAAGTATCAGCAATGCCCTGGGCCTCAGAAACTTCGCTGTCCTGAGATAACAAGATCAAAAAAGTCTGAGAAGTTTACTGCTCACTGACCTACTGAATCTTGTCCCACATAATTTTGGAACAAGTGGTCAGAGAAACAGTAGTTGTGAATTTAATCCAAAACTCCTTCTGGCTTTTATATCTTACCTCAGAAGCATGGGTCACTAGGAGACACTGCAATTTGCAATTCTGGGATACCTAAGAAAGATATTCCAGGCCCGTTTATCGAGCCTTACGTGCCTTCTGACAAGCAGGACCCGACAACAAACGATGATACCATGGGAAACGTATTGATGTTTTCGGAATAGATTAAGCAGCCGCCTGGGCAATACAGTCAGTCACTGCTACCACATATTCGACTATGATGCTGCAAACGACGTCAAGATGAAGTTATAAAAGAGTGACAAAATAGGACAGTTGGCGCGGTACAACATCTCCACAGAGGCACAAAGGTCAGGTGACATCGACAACAGCCAGTCTGATAAGAAAATGATCACTGCCCCGTGGGTCACTGTCAACCACATAAGAAAAGCGAGAGAAAAGAGAAAAAATGCAGATAGAGAGATCAGTGACAACAAAAGACTGACTGATAGCATGAAAGTAAATATAAGAACCAGTACTGGAAGTGAAAGGCTGTGATCCGATAGCATATGCTCTAAGGAACGACCGCTTCCATCAATATCAGCACCAACCCAGAGTGGATTGTGTACATTAAAGTATCCCTAAATTAAAAGGGAGATGGTAACTATTCAACAAGAGCATTAAGGTTTGATTAATCATAGGTCTTTCCTGGAGAATTTAGAGAACGAATAGTGATGTTACAACTCAAGAAAACAAGGACAGTGACAGCCTCAATTTCTTTGTCAACCTGTAGTGCCACCCCATGCACTCGTCTGTCACACAACCTGTCATTCCCAGTATAAAGAAAAATGCTGAAAAGTTTTATACTAGTAGCTTTCAGTAGTATTTCCTGTAAGTTCCTCTCCATGTATTGCTGTACCTTACAGTTAAGGTAACATGCCTTGACAGATAGAAGGAAGTGGAATTGGTAATGTAAAAGTCAAAAATAAAACATTGGTCAGCAGCATAATTTCTTCCTTGCTGGTGGGGATACGGTTGTCAGCAAAAACACCTTAGTCGGAAAGACCAACTAGTATCTTTAGCTTCAGGATTTACTTTAAATCTCTCTCAACGATCACTCCTCGGGAATAATTCAGAATTGTATGAGGAGTGACCTCAATAGATATTTCCCAAATATCCTTAGAATTCAAGAGGAATTTATTGTGTTTTATGGTGGATGTGTCAAAAAAGATGTTCTCAAAACATAACTTCCTGAAGGACTTGGGAGAGCCAGTCAACCTCTCTACTTCTTTCTGAATGGATAAGAGGACATATTTGTACTAAGAATTTATCAAATAAGAAATGAAGGATTGAAAATTTTATAACTCAAAGTACAGGATTTGAGAGCAGTAAATCCTGTGTAACAGAATTACCTATGTGTAGATGTGTAGTCATTTACCTATAGCTGCTGTTTTATTTTTTCGAGTATTGGTTTACCCACAAATAATGTAGAAAGATTCAGAGACTACTGGCTCCACCAACCATGGAGCCCTACAAAAGTATGCACTGCAATATCAAACAAGGACACTGCAGCAATGCCAGGGCTTCCTGAAAATCAGCATAAAACACTATGTCCATAAATTCACTTGAGGACGTCCAACATTGGTACTCAGTTAACCCTGGCCCAACAGAACCATCCAACTGACCCTGAGAGGAAGCATCCTCAAGGCTGCCCATCCGCAGAAATTCAAGGCCAAAGTGGCGTGTTGAGGCTGGACCCCTCAACCATCAGAATCGTCTTCTTCCCTTCACAGGTCGCCACGTTTGGTAAACACGTGGGTGGATGTTCAGATTCCAAAGGAGGTAAACAAAGTTCAGAACCTTTACTGGGAAAGATAATACTAAAGTGATGGTTTTCTGACGAGGGCTGTTCCTACATCATTAACCAGAGCTATATATATATAAAGAGAGAGAGAGAGAAAGAGCGACGACTATGGGGAGTTTGTACTGACGAGGACTATATCTAGATCTTTAACCAGAGTTTTATATATTTGGATCTACGTACAGCTGAGATAAAAGTGAATATGTCATGACAACAGCTTGCCATCATGGCCCACATATATTGATAGATAGATTAGATAGATATGCAGCTAAGACTTTAGTACGTGTGTCATACATAACAACTGCTGTTTCTACTTCAATAACCCTAGAGTTGTTTTTTTCTACTATCCATCCTTATATCTACATTTTCATTTATTTATCAACGTTTTCTTTTCTTTATCAATATATACAGGCAATAGTCGCACCTTTGGGATTTTGTAAATGTTTATCTGCTGCTCGTTATGATTAAGAGATTTTTTCATGGAGATTTTGTTCCCTTCTTTCTTTCAACATTTTTTGACGTATATTAAATTATTGCTTGATTAAAGTTTATCAAAACTGTTGTAGTTTATAAATTGATATCTAATTTCCTCTTGGACTAATCTGAATCATGCAGCTAAATACGAAACTAAGCATTTTATTTGGTACTTCCTAAAGCAGCAGCATTAATTTTACTGATAGATATTTATCTAAGACATTTCTGAGTGACTAGGGTGACTTACATCGTCAATACTATATTTGATTGGGTTTTTAGCACAAATCATTTATTAGAACATGTTTTTTACTTATTTTTAAACATTGTGTAGTTGTACTATAGAATGGAGTATGAATTCTGTCTTTAACCGCTTATTGAGTAGTTATTGCAAATTGCATGTAAGAAACAGAGTATGAGCCATAGTTTTTCTCAGTAATATTCCTGCAACAAATTTCGTGTTTTTGGCAAGTGCTCTTGAATTAGGCTAGAAACTAATATCAGCTCGAACCGGCAGGTTTCACAATGTCTCACAGATGCCGAGATACAGTTACACATCTGCCATCATGATCCCACATGAAGCTACACCTGATATTTTATTGACAAATATGACTTCAACTGTATACCTCTCCAAGAACTGTCCTTTGAAAAAACGTGAAAAAATATACATGTACGTCAATATATCTGTAACCTCTGAGTAAACCGCGGTACTTCGGAGACGTGCCCTAGATTATATCAAATGGAAAATAAAAACTATTTTGGTCATTTCTCATTTATTTCCTGAAGTAATTGACTTCACAGCAACTAGTACTAATGCATATATTTCTAAACTTGGACAGCATGTAAAACCGAATTCATTTATATTTGAAGTTAAGCAGAGCGTTTTTTTATAAAATAACTCTGTCCAAAGAATATGGCTTTAAATTGTATATCCTGTGAATATTTAACCAACTAAGAACAAACTAATCAAAACAGAGTTTAAATAAAAAGAAAAGGATGACACAGTCAAATAAGAATTATCAAGATAATCACAAAAAATAATTATTAATCAAAATGCTACTAAAATATGTTAATTGCCCTGTGGTGCAAGCAAATAAAACTATCATTGTTTCAAGAAATAAATATTAAATATTCAGAAGCGATCTATTGTATACATATAATAATTTAATACTTTTGGAAGTATATCAACTGAATACAATCTGTAGTTTGTGTAGTATATAGATTATAAATATTTTATGTATTTACAGAGTTTGCTGGGGATATACTTACCAATTAGCATACTGTAATTGATATATAAGATTGAAAGCAATAGTTTTCTAATAAGAAGCTCAAATGCCAATTCTTTTGTTTCTACAAAAATAAAATAAACTAGTCGAGGAATTCAATGCACACTTCGTGAAGTCTATTTTCCTCAAGCAGTATTAGTAATTTTTTGCAGGTAAAATAATAACTAACTCTGAAGCACAAATGCACCCGTTTTTACTAAAGTAAGGTCTGAAAATAACTGTTAAAAATAGTAATTATTGGCAATAGAATGCCCTCAAACCCATGATTAACTGTTAATCAGTTAAATACTGTGAGATATAACTGGTTAAAATTTCTCTAAGAAGGCTGATATTTAGTATCACACATGCTAGATATGATGTTGATGTGTGTATTTTTTTGTCAAGAACCTTATCTATCGATCATTCTTAGCTATTTCCTGAACGCACATACGCTGTGTTACCATCCAACATCCCAGCTTCCTTGCTGTGCGCCAGTGGCAAAGCATTCAACTATATCTTCATTTTTCAGCGGGAAACTATTGCCTCAGAACAGCATTTTTATCAACCATGCTTTTCTCTCGGTTGTGAACACGTAATAGTGTTGATGTTGTGCGAGAAAGATGGAGAATGAAGCAAGCCTGATAAGTTAGTTTAAGTTCCAGGATATTTTCACTCACTTTCTTCATTTTTATAACTAATTTTGATTTCTTTGAACAATATGGAAATAAAAATGTATTCTAAGTACAGTTGGTATGGGTATTAAATTTTTAATTAAAATAAATTACAGATCAACGTTTCGACCTTCTTAGGTCATCTTCAGATTCAATCTAACAATAATAGTCCAACAACTGATGAAGAGTGCTGTTATCTAGTCTTTCTCCTAGTCTATTTGTTAAAAATTATGAGAGCCTTTGAACACTAACAGAAGGAAAGATGCATTTAAATTGTTTTCATGTTAAAATGTTAACGGAGGAAAAAGATTTAAAACGAATACGTATATATTCTAATTTATTTGAGAAGTATAAGAAGCACCTGCTACAGTATAAATAACAAACTACCACTGCAATCTTGAGCTAAGAGAAATCTGAGAGTCTGCATTTGTAACCTCAAGTGTCAAAGTTAGTTGAATATCATCTGTCCATCTGACATTGGCCTTTAAAAGCAAATGTCATCCAACGTATAGGGCTCACTTTCAAAACATTTTAAGTCGGTATGGAAGTTATACAATATGCGCTGTTTATTTCCGTATAAAGATATAGTTTATTATCAAATTAGTGTACTCCGGTAGATATTCGAAACATGTCATAACATTTATTACTAAAAGTATCAGCCTGTACAGCTGTATTGGACTTTCCTTGTAGTACTTCTTATTCGTGCTAGTACTAAATATAAATTTGATAAATATACTTATTTAACTTAAGGCTCTTTCTATGTGTGTGAAAAATAATAAATACATTGTTTATGTTTTAGCAAAATTGCTATCATATGCAAATGAAACAACACATTTCGTTTATCATTTTTAATACATAGCAAAAGTAAAAACCCATGACATGACTATCAAATTATTTTCGTTCATTAGCCTAAATTCTGCAATAACTTACAATACATAAGGTCGTTAATGTATTCTACATGGAATATTTTCAACCCAGCAAATTCAAAAAATCTAAATATAGGGTATTTGAAACTCTTCGTGGTGTATTAACTTCGTAAGAGTTTGTTTTTTTTCGATAGAGTTGATCAAAATGCAGACTTGATTTATAGACGAGCTCGTGAAAACTGAAAAGATGATAAAATATTTTGTACCTTATGAGAAATACAAGTACATATATATTGCTAATAGTGGATTTAGGTTCTCAAAAGTTTTACCTATACATTTAATAAAAGTAGAGAACCTTAAAACAAAAACATAACTTTAATACAACTGATACTTAAAACCGACGGTAACGGACGAAACTACATAACTACAGAGTAGGGAAAAAAGAGGGCAATTTTACGTTTTACAAATATATAAATTATTTATGACCCTGGCTTTACAAGTGACAAACAAAGAACCGGTAGAAATTTGGCATTCGCCTTGAAACTAATGGGGGGGAGTCTAAGCAAATGATGTGTTTGTGAAACGTGCAATTGCCTTGCTATTCCTCAATTTTATAACAACTTTTACCTTGAAAACAGTAGAACAAGTGCTGGTGAATAAATAATTTAGTAAAACGATTTATTTATTTAATCTGTTTTAAAATCACAACACTAAATAAAAGGGAGTTTCGGTAAGGATCTTTAACTAAACCTCATTCGAGATGGAATAACAACATAACAATGCAGTGGACCATTAATTTATTTATAAAACTACTCGAGGGCTCTATCTGCGCTAGCCGTCCCTAATTTAGAAGTGTAAGACTACAGGAAAGACAGCTAGTTATCATCCCTTACCGCCAACTCTTGGGCTACTCTTTTACCAACGAATAGTGAGATTGATCTTCACATTATAACGCCCCTATGGCTAAAAGAGCGAGCATTTGAAAATGATAATGTCGGAAATCTAAGAAATGAAATAAGTAATAGACATAGAAAAAGTAGTTATAGTAATTTAATAAATGTTGTAATTTTGTATGCTCGCATTTCTATTCTTAAACATTAATTTATAAATATATTTCATAAACTTTGTACTTCAGTTGCGGATTTTCTTTGTTCAAATCCTTATTAGTAGTCTTGCCACAAAAAAAAAACACGTACTTTAGAATCACAGATGTGATACAAGTGTGACAGTCAAATCCAGTTAATCATTTAGAACAGAACAGCCCAAGAGTTGCTATTGACTGGCTATATTTCCTTTTGTTTATCTGTTGAGATAACCCTTGTGTAGTTTAGCGGAAATTTAGCTTTGAGATGCAAATATTATTTATGTTTCTTTCAATAATTTGTTCCCCGCTGGAGCAACGGTAAGTATTCAGATTTACAACGTTAAAATAAGGGGCTCAATTCTCCTTGTTGGAAATAGTAGCTAGTCCGATGTGGCTTTGGTATGAGAAAAACCCACACATTTAGGAATTCACAGAACTTCACACTCTAAGCAGTCAAACTTTCTGTGCAGCAAGTAAATTAGTATTTATAAGCTTAAATATATCGATACAGTCGCGAATGCTGTGTATATCATTATTCTTAAGTAAGACGCAAATAATTTTCTTACCTGAAATCATAAGGTAGAAACCAACAGTATTTTGGTAACATTTTATAAAATAAATTAATAAAAGTGAAACATCTGCAGTTTCTATGAAGATTTTACCCCTTTTTGAGTCACGAATTAAATTAATTTAAAATAATTTTAATATATGTGAGTAATATTTTACTCGTCACACTCTAAAATTAATTTAGATTATTTTATTAGTAATTAAAAGGAGCATAAAAACCTCACAAAAATGACGAAATAATACATCGTTCAGATAGGTAAACTAATTTAGGTTAGTTTATTAGTAAGTAAAAAAAATACCAAAAATATAATATACATATCACCGTCATAAGTGATATAAGTTAATTCCATTCGTTTGCTTATCAAATCTAGAGCGGAGGGAAACGCCCAATCAAAGGAAGCATTAAGCATTTACGTCACAGATTCTCTTTTCAATTTTATTATGGTGAAAAATAAATGAAATCTGTGATGTCAATATATCTATAATTTATTATTTCTAATACCACTTGCACATTTCATTTACTTTGAGAATCATCATAAGTGTCTTTGGATATTTATAGAAAAAATACTTTTTCTTTGATTCATTTTATATGTTATATCGATTTCATTGTAAGCTAAAAGGAACGAGTTTATTTGTCGAACTAACATATTCCAAATTTGACATAAATAATTGCTTTTTTATCTAGCTCTGTCTATAACTTGTTCTCTGACAGTATCTATCTATCCTTTTTCTCTTTTGTTTTACCCTTTATTTTTATGTTTACTTTTTACCTACAGATTTATTTATGTTGTATTTTATACCTGTTACACAGTTCAAATATGTATCTTATTATCCGATATTCTCTCTTATCTTTATGTGAAATGTTAGTTATATGTGTGTCTGTATGGAGAGTTTTAGCTTTTAATTATTTGTTTAGAATTTTTTTACACATATATTCTTTAATTAAGACTTCCTGATCTATAAAGCTTTTTACGTGAAAGGAAATGACGTCTCTATGACGTTGAGTTAGTTTGTGATGTACGAAAATGAAAAGTTTCTTTCGAGGCTTAGGAAGCGTATTCGACATCTTGATTATGTTTTTCTGAACTTTGTATCCCTATGCTTAGAAGACGTTAGAGAGTCAATGGCGAGTCGTTTATCAGCTCAGAGTATGGGGGAATATAGTAACAAGATCGCACAATTTACAGTTATATACCGTAGGCAAGCTTTTATCTACAAAAGTAATTGAGAAGATGGCGTATGGAATACAAGTACTGGTTATACCGACTTGTCTTAAACACAGTTCCTGAGCGGAATACGTAAATGTTTATAAATTTGGAATTAAAAATCAAAGTTCATATATATGGAAAAACACTTTTACCCCTCATTCCCCTCCAAGGCTTATAAAACCCCATAGTACAGTCATATCAAATCAATAAAATCAATCAATAAAAGTTTAGGTCCGAAATTGTTGATGGTGCTTGTTGAATTTCGAGCTTAGCTAATCGAGGACTATTTATTCTATCCATCCCTAATTCTGAAGTGCTTGACTAAATTGAAGAAATATTACTTTCTTCCAACTCGTAGGCTACTCTATTCAAATTGACCGTTACACTCATCATGCACCCACGATTCTGTAACGCAAAGCACGATTGTTTAGGAGATGGAGAAAAGTGGTAACAGGACGCAAACCATGGAATCTCAAATTTATAGTTCGACAATATATTTTGAATGACTTTTAGGTTCACAGTTAAATATTTAATGAGACGAGGGGTAAGGACATGTATAAGAATATCGTAAAATAATAAATTTTACGCGTTTCTTGTAATTTAAAGTGTTCTGTTGGGTCAACACTATTTCAATATGTTAAGTTTTATCAAAATTTTGTTTATATTCGTTCACATTTCGAACTTATGTAAAAATCAAAACATTTAATGACAGACAGTTAAAAAAGACCTTTACTTTGATTTTCAGATATTTTTACATGGGATAAACCTAAGCAGTAATTTTCTATTGGATTGCCGGATTTAATTAACAAAACTAAAAGTCTGTAGCAGGTGCAAATTCATTTATCCAGAAAGTTTAATCATTGGGTACAATTATTAGAGAAAAAAAATTGCTATTGCTTGCAAATCAATCATTCGTCTGAACTGTAAACAGATAAAATGTAAATAATACTTGTATTTATTTAACAGAAAGAAATAATTGAAAGCGACAGTTAGTTGTAGTGTAGTAAGATCTTCATAAGTAGTATCTCAACCAGTTTGTTCAAGTGTATTAAAATAGACATATAATAACCAAAATTGCTATAATATTGACAGAATATAACAAGTGCATGTGAATATAAGAAGTGCATGTCAAAATAACTATTTGTTTTGTTTGTTTATCAGAGCAAAGCTAAGTTTAGTTACCTACTATGTCCACCACAAGGAATAGAATCTCAGAATTTAGCGTTATAAGTCCCTAAACTTACCGCTGTTACAAGTAAGGATCAAAATTACTATAAATGTTATTCTATATAATAATTTACTGTTTGTTGGTTTTTATTTACATTTACCTACTTACTGATATCGCATGACTGCACTAAAAGATATTTTTATTGAGTACAATAGAGGCTTGTGTTCAAAAGCAGCTAGCTCTGTTACTTACTAAATTAGTGAATATACGTATTGAAGATAAAGCTATCGATAATTTTGAAACTTCTTATAAATTAATATTTATCTCCCTTAATTTTGCAATCCCTCAGTGCATCAGTGATAAGATTACGGACTCAAAACGCTGAAACTTAAGGTTCGATTCCAAGCAGATGGTCCTTTCTGTAGTTTTCCACTAAAACATGTAAATAATATAATGAAAGTACCTGTCTGTTGTCTTTCAGGTAGCCTCTTTAACAATCTAATTACGTACATACATTTGATTATTTGACCTCCTGCAAACACACTATATTTTTGTATGCAGTACGTATTTGTGTTGAGAAGGTGTTATGTGCACGTGTAAAAAAATAACAAGTGCCTATTAGCTGACTGGCTATCAGCTTCTTCTAACTTTTTTATTATCTGTCATTAATCATTTACTGCGATATTAATAAAATGAAAGTTAGGAAAATAGCAGAATAATTACATTTAATACCACGTTATTTCACACTTTTACTTTCAAGATACATCAATCATAGCCCATCAGGAAAGTCGAGCAAGAAAGAACACTAAAATTCTTTTCCACTTGACAGCTACTTCTCTTAACAATCCCTCTGTTTCTGAACCGAATGAAAAAAAGACAGTGGTATTCACACCAAGAAACTCAAATAACAAGTAACTCTATAATATAACAGGTCAGAGTTACTGAGAAGTTGAAGATCAAATGATAGTTAAAAATAAGAAAAACATGTAGAAATTGAGCTAATGACTATACCGTATTCAACTACTTATTTCTAGAGAGTAAAATTATAGTTTAATTATATGCTTGGACGTTCCGTTGACACGAATATGACGGCTGAGAATTAACGTCATTATGCTTTTCTTCCGATTTAGACTGAACCAAGCAAGCTTTCTTTTGCTCACTAAATATAACACTGAAAACACAAGATGCTACAGAACGTTGTGGCTCCAATGAATGATACCAGAATAACCATGGACATAAGTAGATCTATACGTATATACAACGTTAAAGTTTACTCTAAGCTGATACGTTTCGAACATTTGAGTTTGAAAAAGCATTGATAATTGTCGTTAGTTGCAAAAAGAAAAAAGAAAAAGTTTAAATCTTTTTCGTATAAAATTGCTGTAGAGATTTGCTGTCCCCATTGATAAAAAAGGTCGAATATTATTGGTATTTTTAATGTTAATCGAGAACAAGTTCTATTCTTATTTCTTCTTTGTTTTACGGATTATTCTTATATTTGGATCTGGCGTACGCGTACGTAATCATTATTTTATTACTACTGACTTGAAAACACTTATCATCAATAGCCGAAGACACCATAGTCGGGATGTCATCTCTTTATGAATGTTTCTTTCTACCGTTTAATCGAATGTCTATATATTAAATCATGTTTAATTTAATTTAATTTAAAACGCACTGTCTTTATTTTCTCTCTTCTACGAGTATATGTTTCAATGAGATTGACTGTTTTTTGTTTCTGTTTTCTTTTTATACTGTACAGTGGTTGGAGAAAAATCCTTCGCTAACTAGCAAATTTGCATATTTTTTTTACTTCTCACAAAATGATCTATTTGTAAACGCATATTATCCATCTTAAATTTATTGGTGAGATTAGACTTTAATTGTCTTTAACAAAAGACGAATTATGAGCCAACATGTAGCGTACAACGTTTGTTTTAATTTTCATTTGCGCGCAAAGCTACACGAGGGCTACATGTGCTATCCGTCCCTAATTTAGCAGTGTAAGACTAGTGGGAAGGCAGCTAGTTATCACCATCCACCGCCAACTCTTTGGCTACTCTTTTACCAACGAATAGTGGGAGTGAACGTAACTTTATAACGCCAACACGATTGAAAGGGCGAGCATGTTTGGTGTGATGGGGATTCGAACCCCCGACCTTCAGGTTACAAGTCAACGCATTCAAATGGGGGCCACGCGTACACCAAGCACAGTCAAACATTTTGCAGAATTTTGCAATTCTAATAGTCGAACAACATATTAAATAAGAGCTTCCTTGATAATAACGAAATGCATAATTTTATTGCACTACGTTACTAGAATTTTAGCAGCTGAGATATATCACGAAAGAATGTATAAAATTTTTATATTCAGTAGCATTTAAAACTATTATACACGAAAAAATGATGTAAGTTGATGATCATCCCAGATGTAGATGATCACGAAACATTTCTGGTTAGAATACGTCTTACAAATCGAAAAGTGACTTTTCCATTGTTGTTTCGTAAATGGGAAGAGCTGTATTGTTCATGTGTCATCAACAACAGTGTGTCATAGATTTTAAGAGAATGAGCTTGCAATACGAGAGCAGTTTCCACAGAACTAGGACGTTTAACAAGACAATCATAAACTACTGTTAATAACAGCTGGTCTTTTGATCAATGAAGTGGGGAATTTACGTTGTATGTTTCGAGACATTAAGGTAATATTTGCATCACGTATTGGAAATGATACAACCATTCATCATAACAACAAGACTGAAGCATTTCGCGGATATGTATGTAATCAATGATATGAGGTTGCATGTCTGTTTAGGGTTCTGACGATTACACAGTGCAAGTGATTTTACCTATACTGTCACCTCTGTTGGAATACTTCACTTAAGAATGCTTCCATCAGCAAGACAATTGTTTCCAGAAGACAAATATCTGTTTCAGGACAATAACAATCATAATAGAATTGTTAAAGACAGAGAATCCAGAATGGGTTGATCAGAACAGTCGTCTGATATAAGCCCAATAGAAAAAGGTAAGAATGACACATCATGTTAGATAATGCGGCGCATTCGAAAACAAAAAATAAATCATCTACCGTTAACCCATACCAGCCGTCTTGATATACGTTTACACTTCAACTGGTTTTCTCGTAATCACTCGTTAATTCATCTAATGCAATTTATTATCAGCATATGAAATTATTTGTGTGCTGTGGTGTAAAAATCGAAACATTTCCTGTAAAGTCTTAGGCCTATTAGAATGCATGTTATTAGAGAAGTATAGTTTTTTTGTTCTTTTACACTTACTCAGCTTAAACAACAACACCTACAGCCACTTCTTGGACTATTTTTGTAACAAAAAATATTGGAACTGGCACTCACATTACCACGTCCCCACAACTAAAAGGGCGAGCATGTTCGGAATGGGATTCAAATGCTCTAATCATCAAGCCATATTAGATATTTTACTGAATTTAATGGTAATATTTTCGTAATAACTCAAGTGTTGAGAACTAAGAAAAGAAAGTTAAATTTTCTACAAGCTCAAGTCTTTTCTCAGGTTATATAAATCACACTATTATTTGATAGAGTGTTCATAACGAAACTCTGTAGAATGGACGGCAGCTGCCTGTTGTGAAGACAGAAATGTAGAGAAAGGCTTTTGAAACTGTAATTTTCTAAAAAAAAGATATATTTCTTTAACATATAAAGGTAAAGAACCTTTCTTTTTTATTGGGCCTGACATGGCCTAGCGCTTTAAGGCGTGCGACTCGTAATCTGAGGGTCACGGGTTCGCGCCCGAGTCGCGCCAAACATGCTCGCCCTCCCAGCCGTGGGGACGTTATAATGTGACGGTCGATCCCATTATTTGTTGGTAAAAGAGTAGCCCAAGAGTTGGCGGTGAGTGGTGATGACTAGTTGTCTTCCCTCTAGTCTTACACTGCTAAATTAGGGACGGCCAGCACAGATAGCCCTCGAATAGCTTTGTGCGAAATTCCAAAACAAACAAACAAACAAATGCTTTCCATAAATCATTACAAAAAGATATTAAGTGTCATCGTGTTCCAAAAATCACTTTAAAATATTATTAATAAGGTCGAAAATTTAACTCCCTGTCTCACCAAACATGCCTGCACTTTCATCCGTGGAGGCGTTAAAATATGACAGTAAATTCCACTATTGTTTGGCAAGTGAGTAGCCTAAGAGCTGGTGATGATGAGAAGCTTTTGTCCCCCTAATATTTTACTACTATATTAGGAACAGTTAGCGTAGACAGCCTTCTTGTGTAGTGTTGCGCGAGGCCTAGCATAGCCTGGTGGGTTAAGGCGCTCGACTCGTAACCTAAAGGTCGAGGGTTCAAATCCCGGCCGCACCAAACATGCTCGCCCTTTCAGCCGTGGGGGCGTCATAATGTGCTCTCAATCCCACTCTCTTACACTGCTAAATTAGGAACGGCTAGCGCAGATAGACAGCCCTCGAGTAGCTTTGCGCAAAATTCTAAAAACAAAACAGTGTTGGGCGAAATTTAAAACAAACCAATAATAATCGCAAAACTAGATGGATGTTGAAAACGATGAGTTGAATATGTTTCTACATCTTCAAAACGAATTAATTTTAAATCAGAAGTGGCATGTCTCACCAACTAGTGTTATTTAAAGTGAAATATGATTTTGTTTTACGATCAAAAACTTCCAGTGAAGAAAGTGACTAACTAAAACATTTTCGGATTTTCTCTCAACAGTACATATTGGCAACAATGTGAAGATAAGAATGAAAAAATATGTATTCGTCTGTTACAGCCCCAAATGTAACAGATATTTCGATAAAAAGTCCTTTTCTGAAGTTATTGCATACATTCTGGAATCTTTTGAACCAAAAAACAACAACAACAAAAATACTTGACAAACTCATTGTGGAATTCGACTTATAACAACTCAAATTTCATGGCATGTTATTTCTGAATATTTTGAAAGGTCTTGTTTCATACACATGAGTGTGAAGAATACGGTTTTTACTGGCGCCAAAAATTCCTTTAACTGTCAGGTTAGGTGGCATAATGCTGTACACAGCCGCAAAGCGGTTGTGTCGGAGCTTGAAAGGCGAGTATCAAATGCACTAGTTTACGTAATAAAAGAAATACTTGTGATTCCAGCATTAAAGCTTTCAAACAGGTCGTATTCCTGTTGTGTTTTTATGTTCAATGTTACCCTTCGTCACTTATACTAAAGTGTGTAATACGTTGTAAAATATAAATTATTGTTGCTGGTTAAACCATAATACAATACGAAGTTTACTTTACACTGACAAAAAATTTAACAAGCACTCTCATGGTAAAGAAACTTCGAAGAAAAACAACTATAAAAGCAAGAGAAAATGATTTTTCCAACTATGTAGGAAACACACGGTATTTATTGCAAATACGCAATTTCCTACCTTTAAGAAATCTAGTGTAAGAATTGCTAAGTTGAAACAGACAGTTTTTTTTAGCTTTCCGCACTTTTTAAGACATTTTCTACCATTTCTGTTTAAGTGCTGTCGATCATTATGTGTTTCAGTGATGTGTGTTTAACGTTGTTTGTACTAAAGATTCGCTTGATGTCATTTTTAATATACATTATCTGTCGAACTGCACTTTAAACAATAAATAAGTTTTATATTACCACATACTTCACAATGTATTTTTATATATGCAGAGCATTATACATTGTTTTCGTGTTACGATGAACCTTATTACTGTATGAGTTTGAAATACCATACCAAATTTACTGTATTGTTTTCCACAATTAAGTTGAATTGATCTTCTTTCTTTCACCTTCCCGGTTATTCCGTAAGCAATATCGCCTGAATAATATTCACATTGGAACGCTGCACGGGCCAAACCATGACTATGCATGTTTCATATTGGCTTCTTTACTGTCAATATGTTGTTTCACCACATTCACTAATGCCTTGGATAATTGTTTTGTTGTACGAGGAATCCGCACACCATAAGTTGCGTTTCTGACGGAATGTCATGATGAATCAGAACTTGCATGTATTTTCAATAGTAAGGTTGCCATCAGTTTCGGTTAGGTTAACAACATCATTAGCTGAAATGCAGCCATGAGCTTGTACTTAGGCTTCAAGATGCTTCACTGTAGATATAGTGCATTAAGCCAATTTCGTCTCTGTCATAGAACAAAGTGTTTATGATTACTGCTGAGCAATTTGAAGTTTCATTACCTCTAAAGAGCAGACGTATCCAGCTTTACTAATTCCTTGATTATGGTTTGATGTCCATTTCGACCTTCAGGCTTGGTTACCTCTTCTCAACAGCTACATATCCACTGAGATCACTACATGCTCTTGCGTATTTTTCTATTCTCAAAGTAGCATTTATGCCTATATTTACAGCAAGATCGTTGGTAATATTTTCCAGTTCATAAAGAACGTACCTTGCATTACTCAATATCATTTATGAAGAGTTAATTTTTTTCTGTCTTGACCTCTTTATTATCAACGTACTCTCTTCTGAATTCTTATATAGCTCCTACTTAAACAAAATTTAATCTCAGTTAGCCCCTGTAGTAGCTTCATTATCTTAAACTTTAATTTGTATAGGTTTTTCAAGCAACATTTTAGTCCTGAGTCATAATATATTGTGCATGATTTGACTTCCTGTACAATTAGAGGTTTTATATTTTTACGTTTCTTTCTAATTGATTTAATGACAACCAATCACAATATAATTTAATAACGCATGACTAATTCACTTATTTTTAAACTAAAAAGATAAGAATTCCCATAATGTTAATCTTATAAGCCCATTTTTCTTACTACTTCTATAAACATTTTAATGCAATATACATAAAAAAGCCAAGAACATGGTTTACTTCAAGTTTTCAATTTATAGCAAACACAAAAACCCAAAACTAACTTCTTAAGAATTGTAATTTGTTCATTTAAGCGATTTGATACAGCAGTTTATGTTATAGATTAATATGCAATTTGCACCGGTAAATAAGTATCAAGAACTTTAGACTTAAAATAGGTAGGAGTATGAATATACCGTGTTTCTCTGATAATAAGACCTACCCATAAAATGAGACCTAGTGTGATTTTTGGGAATAGTTTTAATATAAGCCCTACCCTTAAAATAAGCCCTAGTTAAGAGTGGCAGGAAGAGGAAAGAAATAAAAAAATAATTTATTAATTAGTTTAATAGTTACTTAATTAGTTTGTTTAAGTATTAATTAGTTAGTTTAATAGTTTAATTATAGTTTATTTTAAATGGTTAGTTTAATAGTTTTTTTATAATTTTTATTTTGTAACTTCATTTTTTTAATATATCAAAATAAGACATCCCCCGAAAATAAGCCCTAGTGTCATATTTTGGAGTAAAAATTAATATAAGCCCTGTCTTATTTTCGGAAAAACACGGTATATGGACCACAATCATTGTTTATATTTTTTTGTAGTTCAGAAGAGTTAATAACAAATTTTTTATCTCAATTTCAAGGTTGCTGTAGATTTTTGACTTTTTTATTTGGATAAAACTTACAATACAAAACTAAATTATCACAGAGCATGCTATAGATATAGAATAAAAGAGTGACTGGGGTGATTGTGAGATTCTGGACCATAAAAAACGCTGGAAAACAAAGGGAATCAGAATGTGACTTTCCGGAATTTCTGGAAATAATGGTAACTTAATAAATGAAATCAGCTTGTTAGATTACTCCATCTTGCGTTGCTTCATAGCCAAATCAGAAGTTTATAAAATTTAGATTAAATCACCCTAAGAAGATGTAATCAATAAAAACATCACAATATACGCCTTTAAATCTCTAACTGTTTCCCTTATAAGGGGACATATATCATTTCCAACTATACATTAGAATAGTTAGAAAAGGAATTTTATTTACAGATATAAGTTTCTCTTTCGTTCTTTATAAGTTGGAGCTTCAAGAATATCTTGAATTTTTCGAGGTTTTTTTTTTTAAGATAACTCAAAAATTGTAATATCTACCAAACAAAGTAATGAGACCCCTGGTAATGTGAGAATCTACATAAATGGCACAGTTTTCTCAAGATTACTTTGCTACAATTTAGGCTGCAAGCGTTATAACATAAGTAAAAACAAAGAATACTTTAGATGAATCTGGATGTAAGAAAAGACAAAGGGAGCGATGTTATGATAACGAACAGGAAATACTACGTTTATAGAATGAAACAGATGAGTCATGACACAAAAAATTCTCCAGATTAAGTAAAATAAGAGGCAAGTAAGTTAAACCTTCTCATTACATTTGAATCAAATGAAGTTCTTTCGTGACAAGTCATATGATGATATTAGATCATTTGACTCCCATATCAGTATACTTAATGTCCTGCCCAGGATACTTAAGCTGAACGTTTTGAAGGTATCATTTCGAAAATAAGATGTCAACCACTCGCTATTCAAATACTTCTGTTCATTCCCAATTCATTTTACACGCAAAAACTACATCTTGCAAAATTGTTCTGCGAAATTGTAGAACATTAGTGTTGATAACGAAGATTGTTTATCATTTTTATGGATTGAGCTTTTGTTTACAAACACTATATTACAGTTGATGATCAGCTTATGTGCTTACATTGTTTTCGGACATAGTATACTTATATCCATGGATTCATTCAAAACGCAATAGTAATTTGTCACTGTTTATCTACACGGAAACTTATCTTATAAATTAATTTACTGTTCAATTCAAAGAAAATTAAAAACTTTATTCTGGTTCTATAGGTTATTCTGATGTTTCCGAAAGTTAAAATTTTCTTGGCGAAAGAAAATCCTTTGTTGTAACTTTGGATCACACAATGTAACACAAATTTTACTTTTTCTTGTTTCTGGTAAGAGTGTGTTATTTCCCAATTTTTTATGTCTAAATTAAATGGAAAAGACCTATTTTTCTCTTCAATTTTTTCTTTTGTAACCTGGGAGCGTATAACGAAAACATGATGGGTTGTTGTTTTGAATTAAGCACAAAGCTACACAATGGGCTATCTGTACTCTGCCCACCTCGGTTATCGAAACCCGTATTTTAACGTGTAAGTCCGCAGACATACCGCTGACCCACTGGAGGGGCAACATGATGGGAGACTGAAACGTAAAAGAGATTCACATTACAATCGCAAATTTCGAAACACTACTTACTTCTAAAATTTTTGTACAACTTTAGAATAAATACATGTAAATCTTGTTTCATATATTGATTTATTAAGACCGTATGTAAATGAAAATGTGCAAATTTGCCCGTTTTTACATAGAAAATAGGTTAATTTCTAGATTTCATCCAGGTCACAAAAGCAAAGTTTGAAGGGAATAATGGCCATTTTCTGTACTTTTATAGCATAAGCAATTAAGAAATAACACACAATATTCAGGAACAAAATTTGTGCTATATAGTCTTATTTTTTAATTTGCCATTTCTTTCTTTCTTTTTCTGATTTCTAACACTTTTTTCGACTTGATATATAAATAATTTTGATACTTGTTGTCAGTGATGTATTCCATCCGGTACCGATCATTCTTTATGGTAATGATAGGAATACACTGGACCTTGTATTATATTACAACGGCGTGAGATGAGGTCACATTCCAGGAACAGAAGAGTACACACTGGAAGAAGTTAAGGTAGTTTGCCATCCTTTGGGAGAACAAGAGAATGGGGTGATAGAAAGGTCATGATGCAGGTATCTGCTACTTCGCGGCAGAATATAATACGTACATTGTAAGATATGATCAGTTTCATATATCATGAAACTCAGTTTGATTCGATTCACTATCACAAATATATAAATAAATAATATTAGTACATGCACACATTTAGAAGGGTTTTGGTTTGGTTTGAATTTCACTCGGGCTATCTGCGCTAGCCGTCACTAATTTTGTAATGTAAGACTAGAGAAAAGGTATCTCGTCATTACCACCCACCATCAACTCTTTACCAACTACTCTTTTACCAACGAATAGTGGGATTAATCGTCACATTATAACGCTCCCACGACTGAAAGGGCGAGTATGTCTGGTGTGACGGGGATTCGAACCTGCAACCCTCAGATTATGAATCGAGTGCCTTAACTACCTAGCGATGCCAAGTCATTTAGAATGGAGTTTGTAGAGAAAATAACTTAAAGATTTGAAAAAAATGTAGATTGTGGTTGGGGAATAAAGAATTTGATGAAGTGTAATAATGATGCTTCTCAAATAATTAAACTCAAGATGCACTTTCTACTTAACTTGTAACCGTTTTCACCTGTGTACAAATAAATTATTTCTCATTAAATTATGTAGGATTCAACCACAAGTTCGTATTCTGAAACAGTTCCATGTAAAAGCATAACGTTTCTTATCAGAGTAATCTGTATTTAATATAACATTTTAAATGAAAACCCTAAATCTAATTCCTGTTCAAAATTATCCAGTAACTACATTTCTGCTGGAGGATTATAGGTTTAAAAGAAAGTAGAATTTATTCTATACCTAAGCTCTACAAACATATACGTCAATGTTCCTCGAAAATTATAGTCGTTGTTACTAGCTGATATGATCACCCAAGTCTAATAAAGTTGCTAATTAGTAACTTGTATTTTTATTGTTAGATTCTAATTACTAATTAGTTTATATCATAATTAAGCAATTAGAACTTAGGTGATCGTATAGATTACAGACCATAACAACAATTGATATCTGCCTGATAGCTGAAATCTTATGGTGAGGACTTCTTGGAAAATATTTTACATAAAGAACTCTGTCTACCAATATGACTATTCAGTTAGCTGAACATGTATTCAACCTCATTTCCGATGGTATTCCACCAAGACTATCATTCATTCCAAAATATGGGAAAA
Organism: Carcinoscorpius rotundicauda; assembly: GCA_011833715.1. Classification (NCBI taxonomy): domain Eukaryota; kingdom Metazoa; phylum Arthropoda; class Merostomata; order Xiphosura; family Limulidae; genus Carcinoscorpius; species Carcinoscorpius rotundicauda. The sequence goes on along the minus strand of CM022393.1, from coordinate 118,616,966 downwards.
ATTTCTTATCCGATATCTTTTACAATCATATTTCAAATCGATTGAAATACTTGTAATTTAAGCCTTATGACTATTACACAAGAAAACCGAAAAATAAACGACGTTGTAAGGTAATGATCGGTGAAAAGTGATTGTTTGTTCCTACGTGCATAACAACCAAGTGATTGTTCATTATTTTCAAACTACTCCCTTATTTATAACTACTATTGAGGAAACTATTGAAGTGCGGAAATAAATAAAACTATGGCTTATTATTTAGAATACGACCCAGCCACATTACGATGAATCGAGCAGCTACATGTTCCAACTGGAGCTATTCAAAGTAACCAATTACGTTTTGGTATATTTTTATACTAACAGCTTGTTCCCAAACAAACAAGTGCATATTAGCAAACCCAATATCTATCATCATCTTCTCATCATTTCCAGTTAAGGTTTCCAAACAAAATAATGGATATTATATTACATATAAAGTACAGCCTGCATTTTGTTTAGCTAAGCCTAAAAATAACAAAGTAACAGAAGACTCACAAGCCATCTAATGCTAGATAATAAAACCCAAACTAAACGAAAAATATTCTTCATATTACAGCATTAAAACACTACAAAATCCACATTTTTCCAATACGCTGTCTCACGTTGTCTTTTTCAATGTAAAAATATGATATTTGTGATTGTTTGTTTCAAAACTCTCATTCAAAGTAATTTAAGACCTATCAGTAACTGTCTCTAATTCTTATAGACTACAGAAAGGGCAGATAGACTATAGTACCTATCACCAACTCTTTCGCTACTCTACTCAAATAATGGAATCTACCTTTTGCTTTAAAAAAAGCACATATGTTTTAAAAATTCGAACTGTAGTGACACGACCCATGAATCCTCAGTCTCCGGTATGCTAACCACTGGAGACGCCCAGCTCTAAAGTAGAACCATCTATACTGTTTTTATATTTCGCCGGAAAGAAGAAAATCAGCCACCAAAACCTGCCATTACAAGGGTCTTTGTTCACTTAGATTTATTTGTTTTTCATTTATGTGTTTTTAAATGTTTCCATGTAGGACAGCAGTAAATTAACGGAATTATAACGCTAAAATCTGGCGACTGATTATCCGCAGTGGAAACAGTATATAGTCCAATGTGGCTTTGTCCTAAAACAAATAACTATCCAAGATTTAAATCAAAGTCATTAACAGCAAAGCAGTCTGTTTCTCGTTAGTAGTTTTTGTTTTCTGAATAAAGAACTGCTTCGTTATTTGTTTTCAAGCTAATAAATAACGATAAAACCAATCAGTATCCTTTTTCAATGTCTGTTTTTGAGCTTTTATTTTTAAATAAGAAAAGATGAATGACAAAGTAGTTTGTTTTCATTTGTTGCTGGTCTTCTGAACAACGAACAGCTTGATTATTTGTGTTTTGATTGCTGAATAATGACTGTTCGTTTATATTTGAATTTTGCGCAAAGCTATTCAAGAGCTATCTGCGCAAGTCGTCTCTAAGTTAACAATGTAAGACTAGAGAAAAGATAATTAGACAAAATCACTCACCGCCACTATGAACTACTATTTTACCAATTAATAGTAGGATTGATTGTCACATTATTTCGCCCTCACGGATGAAAAAGTGACGTACTTGGTGTGAAGGAAATTCGAAACCGCAATCTTCAGATTACAAATCAAGTACCAGAACCACTTGTTTATACGTTGAATAACGAAAAGAACAAACCAGTTTGTATTTTGTTATTGAAAAACAGAAAACAAAAACAAACTGATTCTTTGTTTTTCTTAATAAAAAAACAAAAATGAAAAAATACAAGCTAGTTTTTCGTTATTCAAGAAAATGCAAGGAAAATCAAAAACGAATGAAAACAAATTGGTTCGTCGTTCATGTTCCCGTATTGAAAAACTGAAATCTGGAAAGGCACCAGTTGAATTGTTTTTAATTAATAAATGAAAAACAAAGAACAGAAACACTGGTTCATTTATCGGTTTTTATTATTCAGTAACTATTAAACAAACGAAGAAGAATTTTGCTTTCTTTTAAAAAACAATAACGAGAAACGAAAAACAATTGCTAACATTTATTTATTCCATATCTGATAAAAAAGAGTGTTTTTTCTGAAGCTGAGAAACAATATAGTTTCATATTCACGTTCATTTATTCGGAAACTAAATAATGAAAAGTAACCAGTTTGCTTTCGTTATTCTAGAAAAACGAAAAAAAAACTTGTTCGTTGTTCATGCTCCCTTATTCAAAAAATTGAGAATCGAAAAACTAACACTGAAAAACAAACTGAATCGTACTGTGTTTTCTTTTATCAAAAACACAAAAAATAAAAACGTAAATAAAACAAACTAGTTTATTATTCACTTTCATTATTCAAACAGAAAAATAAAAAACGGAAAATAAATTGATTCTTTGTTCATCTCTTCGCCATTAATTAGCGCAAAAACAAGCAAAAAGAAGTTCGTTTTTCAAAAATAAAAAACAAACAATAGTAAAACAAACTGATTCTATGTTCATGGAATTGGATCCATGCTAATGTTTATACTTTCGAAAATTGAAAAATAAAAAAGGAACGAGCTTATTTTCGCTATTCTAAAAAACTACAAAAAGTAGTTTTTTGTTCATGCTTCATATTCAGAAAATGAAAAACTAAAAAAAGATACAGATCGTTTTTGTATTAAAAAAGGAACGTAAAACAAACTCGTTCATTATTCGTTTGTAGTTATACTACAAAGAAGGTAATATTTCTTTAATCCGAAAAATTCCAATAAAAAACAAACTGGTTCGTTGTTTACTTTTCGCTATTCAAAAACTGAATAAAAAAATGGTCGTTATTTCAAAAACAAGCTCTAGTTGGAACAACAAATATTTTAGTGACCAGGTTTTTTGTACCCGTAGTTAGCACAGTACAGATACATCATTATGTAACACTGTACTTAATTAGAAATAAATAGACAAAAGCCAAAAACCTTCGTTTAAATATACTTCAGCTACTTCAATCGACACGCTAACCTGTGAGCCACGGTCAGCTGGTGTAGGTAATTGTCATAATAAAAGTTTGAATGTTAACAAATGTATTTTTCATTTTAGCCATTTCATTGGTAATACATATGCTAAAATATATACATTTATTTTTAATACAGAAAACATATTAAATATATATTACATAAATTTGTGTCATTAGACCTCTTCATGCTTAGTTTAATACAAATTGAGTGTAATTCGTTACGTCTTGTCCGCTAAAATATTACTGGTGTTTATAGCTTATGTAATAAGCTTGTGATTTATTTGAAGTCATATGATTCTTTGAATTAACCTCCCTATCACGCATTCACCTGCAAGCAGAGAATATAGTTGTAAAAAAGCTAAAAACAGCGTGAAAGCGTTTTAAGTTTTTAAGATACAAATCTATGGTAATCCAATAAAAGACGCGAAACTGTTTAATCAGTACGGTATTTTCTAGAGATATCATTCTCTGTATAAATTATAGAAGCTAAAAATAAAAAGAACCTCACTTTTAATAAACAATTGTGCTTGCGGCACGTCGTATCTCTTGTTAAAGCCTTTGGCACCCAAGAATAGAGCTTTGTTGAATAAGCATTGCCCTCCATATTGCCGTGTGAGCAATACACTCAAAACTGTATCATAAAATGAATGAAACGAGTATCAGCAAAATATCGTCAGGCAGATGGAATATATTTCAGGCATGAGGTAAAATCATTGGTTGGGTCAATAATGTGTAGCATTTAATCAACAGAACCAGTTTTCTAGCCAAATGTGTTTAGTCATTATAATAGACAACGTTTCTCACAAATATCTGTTTTATTTTTATTTGCACGTTCTGTCTCAACAAGCTCGCATTACGATATTGTTTGAAAGATTTTTCTGTAGCACATGTTAAGGCAAATTTATAGAATTTAGGTAAAGCCGTTTAAAAATTCTTAATTAGAAATTAGAAGAACATGCTTCTTTATACCAGTAGTTTTCAATAAAATATATTGTTTCCTGACATGAGAAGCATATGCTACCCTATAACAGAGGAGTTTTATATAAGGTATATATTGCAACCTTATATATTTGTTTCTATAAGATCAGTTATTGGAAAGACTGTTTGACAATAGTCGTATAAAACCTATAGTATACACCATATTCAGGACTGAGGGGTGATGTCCTGCCAGTTTTGGTGTTGACTATTTTAATTTAAATAGTTTTCATCTTTACAATATACTTAAGTGAAAACTAAGTAAACAGCATTCAAAACATGCTAGAATAACTGATTAAAATATATTTATATGAAGAAAGTCGTTCGTTCTATTTCCACTCTGTCTCAAGTTATAAGGACTTTTAACACGAAAAATCAGGTTTCCATATTCGTGTTGGATACAGCTACCCTTGTGTAGCTATGAGTTTAGCAAGAAACAAACAGATTCCGAAGTTTATAACTTACTTGCAGTTACCTGCGGACTGTTTAGGATATTATTTCAACGTTTTTTTTAGGTTTCTTCGAAACGTTTTGGTAAATATTAATTACATTGAAGAGCTCTTAAAATAATTCGTTTGCTATATTTTGAAAAATGTTACATTTTTGAGCTCACTTTACGGCGCAACTGAAATGAAGTAATTTCATATATAATTAAATTAAACAATTGCGCTGAATATTGCTATAGATTGAATAAAACAAATGTTAATTAACTTAAGTGAGCTTTAAAATATTCGAGATATAAAGGATTTTAGATTTCCAAGATCTATATCCTATCCAGCGCTCGACACCTAATCTGAGGGTAGAGGGTTGGAATCCCTCTGAAACCAAACATGCTTGCCCTTTCAGCCATAAAGGCTTTATAATGTTATGGTCAATTCCACTACTCGTTAGTAAAAGAGTTGCCCAAAAGTTGGTGATGGGTGGTGATTAATAACGTTTAGAGAAGATAGCCTTCGTAAAGCTTTGCGAGAAACTGAAAACAAACAAAGATCTGTATCTTAACAAGTTCTGAATCATCGTATCACAGTCTATAGACTTAAGAACTTTTGAATCAGTTACGCTTGAACTTTGACAGGATAATTCCACGATCCTATACCCCTGCCAAAAAAACGTATTCCACACATATATCGGGGATATGAAAGTAATATAAGACTGATGGACAACTTCACTATTTGATTAGATAAAGATAAAACAAAAATTTACGGCAAGTGCTCTCAAGTGGCAATTTTTTTCTTTTGTGTACCAATTCAAAATTAGCCACGGCAAGGTGTCGCTAAGTGAGTATTTTAAATAAAAATAACACAGTCAGAAATTGTAGTTCCATTTTGATTTGCTGTTTCTAATAACACTTTCAATTTTCTTTAAGTTATCATATACATAGAAATATATAAGATCCTTCTCTTGAAGAAAATATCCAAATATTAACACTTCATCGTAACAAACACCGATAGAAATATCATGTCACTTGGTAACAACGGTATGTCAGCCATATATAAACAAGAATATTTGTCATTTCGACACAGCCGTGTATCAACTACACATAGATAGGATATTATTCATGTCACTTGGTCACAACAGTACGTTAACCTTATTTAGACATTGATACTAGTGTTGTCACTTGGCCACAACTACGTCACTATATTTAGAAGGCAATATTAGTAATGTTACTTGGTCGCAGCAGTACATCAACCATACATACACAGCAGTATTAGTAATGTCACTTGCTCACAACAATATATCGACTGTACATACAAAGCAATATTATTAATGTCACTAGGTAACAACAGTATGTCAACTACACTTAGACACCAGTATTAGTAATGTCACTTGGCCACAACCGTATGCCAATCATACATAAAAAGGAATGTTAGTCATGTTCTTTAGCTACAACAGAATGTCGATATTTAGGAGTGTCTTTAAAAGAAAAGCAAAAATAGGGAAGCAGGAATCGATTATTCGGAGCAGCTGGAAAGAGTTGATATTTCGCCGATAAATATTTATTTTAGTGTTATCCTTTTTTTTCTAAAGAACCAATAATTTCTGTCTTAAAGAAAAAAAATTAAGTTTTACCAATATATCGTTATGTCTTGCAATACAATCGTTTATACACAGGGAACACAGCATGTTTTTACTACAGAACAAATTAATAACGTATTGTTTCTCGTGTAAGTCCAGTTCAGTATGTTACAAAATAACTAATCTATAAAAACTTTGATAGAAGTTCCTTGATCCCTTGATATGCCTGTTTTAATTTTCGTAAGAGAAAACATGAAAAATTCAAGAGACACAATATATATTGTTTACACTGATAAATTGATCTAAATGTTTTGCATGTTTCTTTTGCATTCTCTGAAAAGTTACTAGAGCTATATGCGATATCTTTTCGTAATTTAGACTCAAGAGAAGACAGCGAGTTAACATCATCTACCTCTAACTCTTGAGCTATTTTTTACCGATGAATAGTGGGAATTAGCCGTGACATTATAACACCCTTACGAATAAAAGTCGGGTATATTCGGTGACACGGATTCGAACCCGCTATCAACACATTATAACTAAAGCGTTCGAACCGCCATGCCATCCCAGGCTGCTGAATTGAAACTTCTGACTTACACATGCTTTTGTTATTGTTCTTTATCTTCGTTTTAGAATATTTATATTATTAACTACCATTAACAAACTATAAATGTATTTGTATTGCTAATATTCATGGTTACATATAATTTTTAGGGGAAAAATGACGAAAATATCGTTTGCAAATCTGAGATCAGGGCCAGAACTGATCGTTTCACCATTAAATAGACTGTTTTGTAATGTGAACGACATAATATAACATATTAAGCATACCTAAATTTTAGGCATTAATAATATTACAATCGTAAGCCAAATAACGTTCGCCAATACATATTAAATAATTAAAGTCAATAAACTTATATACAGAACATAGTTTTCATTACCAAAGTGTTGGTTTAAAAGGTTTTGAAGCACTGTGAGCCTTTTTAAAACACTTTCAACGTTTCCAATGCAGACTGACCCCCGCTGGTACAGCGGTAAGTCTACGGATTTACAACGCTAAAATCAAGGATTCGATTCCCCTCTGTGGGCTCAGCAGATAGCCCGATGTGCTTTGCTATAACGAAACAAACACCAACGTAGACTGATACCAAAAACAAAAACAATTAAAGTGATGATTCAGTGTATATTGTATACTGTTAATACATTTAATAAAATTGATATAATAAATGTTTGATTATATTTGAGTCGGAGGCAGCCTTGAAATAAACGTGCCGGGCTGCGTTCCATATGAACAATGTTTGAGATGTGATATCGTCAAACACGTTCTGCACATACACGTGTTTGTAACTTACAAAAATATCTGTCTGTCGTGAAACACAAAAGTTCTTCGTTCTCTGCCAACGGAAAGAAGTAAACCATATTTTAGCACTATAAGACCTCAGCCTTACAGCTGAACCCTGAGGAGCGCTAAATAAGTTAAAATTAAATCTTGTTTTTTGTTCAAATAGTCGAAGAATGCTCTTATGGCTGGAAATTTCTGTTAGCTGGTTTTCTTCTGGTTAGTAGTTCAAAATTTAATGGTGTTTGATTTAAATTAAACACTTATCGCATATGCGCATACCGGTGTGTTCGTGAAAAATTCGAATTATTTCTTGAATTTTAAATATGTATCTTCTGTAGTTATGGTATTAACTTATCAAACTTATCAACAAACATTCAGAGTAAAAATGTTTTCATGAAACGAGTTACAGGATTGCTCAATATTTTCCATAATCTACAGTTCAAAGTACAACAGTAATTGTTTCCTTTTTAATAGTGAACGAATCTCCGTTTGCTGTAATTGATCGTGATAAGAAACATATTGGTAATACAATAAAAAAGGTATTTTCTCCCAGTATTACATTATCAGATATTTCTATATCTAATTCTATGATATCAAATCTCGAAGGTAAGTTAAGTATTACCTCATGTTTTCTGTAATGCTGGCTCGACATGCTCACATGCTCAGGGCACTCGACTCGCAATATGATAACGGCTGGTTGGAATCCCTGTTCTGCCAAACATGCTCACCCATTCAGCCGTGGGGGCGTTATAACGTGGTGGTCACTATTTTTGGAAGAAGAGCATACCAAGGGTTCGCAGCAGATGGTGATAACTAGCTGCATTTCCTCTACTTTTTCACTACTACGGACGGTTAATACAGATAGCCCTCGTATAGCTTTGCAGGAAATTCAAATCAAACCAAACTCTCAAGTCTTGAAAAGCTACTTGTTGTCACATGCCATTTCCTTGGCATACTTTATTTGTATCGCATGCGACTTTCTAGTCATAATTAATTTGTGTAATATGCTGCTACTAGTAGTACCACAGTTTGCGACACGTTACATGATTTTGCTTATCGCGACTGGCTTTGTGTTATGTATAACATCTTAACACATTGTATTACCTCTTTAACTGCTAACTTACATGTAAGTCAGACTATCTTGTTTCATTGAACTTATTTTCTTCTTCACATTACTTTCCTGATGCACAGTATGATTCTTTCTGTCACATACTATTTCCTTGTCATGATTACTTTGCGTTACACGCGTTTTTCTTGCTTATCAAATGTCAAACTTTTTATTTTTGAACTTTTATCGTAAAACTTTGACACATTGTTCTTTTTTTAGCTACACAGTATTTTCAGGAAATATTTTCTTAGCCGCGTCACGCGTTGATTTTAAGCCACAAATGAATGTCTTCCAAATGGAACTTGGTTCTAACAGCTTGAAATGCATATCATTTATTTAGTTAAAAACTTGCACTCTATCTCATTTTACTTTTTTCTCACAAGTTACTTCGTATCAGTTCCTGCGACGAGTATAGAACAAATATTATGATAAAATGTATACTTATTACTTTCTGAAAAATCAAGTATAATAATGGAGAAAAATATAGTGCAAAAACCTTTGTGTAAGTAAGCTCACGGATATACCTATGTTTTGCAATTTTATATTTATAAACGTGAGAAGAAATACTTACCAGAGGATAAACTCTTTTTAAAGTTATGCAATGAAGGATGAAAGCATTTTCTTTAGGTGAACATCATAACAAGGCATATTCAACCAAGAGTATATTCTCTGTTTGAAGTGTGAACCTAAACTCTACGATATATGAAATAGTATTTCCGTCTTGTTCAAAACAGTTAAGCTCCAGAAGAAGAACGCCACCTGTATCCACGTGTTTCACATACATATCTGTTGACCCAAGTGTGAAATAAAATTCAAATTTATGAAAAAAGATCGATATATAAGGACTTCAGCGTTTACCTTCCATCAATTTATCTAACTTTGCTTCAAATATTGCGAAATACATACTGTACTAGGACTGTCAGCCATCCCTAGCTTTCAACTGAGAGGCCACAGAGAAATCAGCTAATATACAACACCTACTGCAACTTTCGTCTTACACTAGTTGAATAGCGAGATTTAACCATTATTTTTATAATCTTTACGAGTCCAGCTTAAAAGTGTGATTTTGCGGCAAAAAGGCGGTACCAAGTAACATGAATTCACAGGCCACGGCCAGTCCTTTTATGTCAGTTATCATTAATTTTCTCGTAATAGAAACCATATCGTCACTACAATTATTAATAAACATAATACACATCACACTATAAATCCTCAAAAAGTTTATATGAGGAAGGCCAGCTGGTCAAGACATTTGAATCGCAAGTCGAGATCGCGGGTTCGAATCCCCGTCATGCCAAATATGCTTGCCTTTTTAGTCGTGGGGCGTCAAAAGAGTTGGTAAAAGAGTAACCTAAAAGTTGGCGGTGGGTGATGATGACTAGCTGTCTTTCCTCTAGATCTTACACTACTAAATTAGGGACGGCTAGAGCAGATACTCCTTGTGTAGCTTTGTGTGACACTTAAATCAAGCCAAACCCTTTCTTAAAGATCGAAAATGAAAAATACTCATTAAACTCTGTTAGGAAACTCGTAAACCCACAGGAAACGTCAAATTCTCCTTAGTGTAGCTAACCATTGTTTATATTGCTAGAATACTGGACTCTACTCTACCCTCCGATCTAAGGAATTATGAAAAAATACTATGGAATCAGCGTGTCCTCATAATATACATTTAGTTCCTCAGTATAACAACAAAGCGTAAGATATTACTTTTTTATCCCTAAAGCTCTCAAAATTATTCATACATTTCACCAGGAAGCCCTGAGTGAAATGACGTCCGTATGTTCCTCGGACATTTTCTGTCACGTAGTTATCTGTTACTGTATATTAATATTTTTGTACTCTAATCATTCTGATTCCATATTGAACTTGTAGCTAGTAGTATATTTTTGTACTAATCAATTCAATGGAGACATCGCTGGCGTAGTAAAGAACTATGCTCACTTTTTTGCGTAAAGCTACACAATAGATTCTCTGCGCTGTGCACATCTCTCGAATGGAGCGCCACATTTTCGTATAATAAGCCCTCTAGCTTTACTACTAGATAACCTGGTTACTGTGCGTCTCTCTTTTGTTCTGTTCATAAAATTATTCATGAGCACTTGAAGATTCCCACTAAATATACAAATTTCCTTCCACATCAAACAGAAGTACGATCCTTTTTAGTGCAGAACTACAATGGTCAAAATTACTGGGTTACTCACCACAGGAAGAAAGTATTTGAATTTACACCACTTAAAATAAAAATAATTTTAGGAACATAAACTGGAGATCAAGAATGAATTGTTCGATAAAGAAATAAAATAATTTAAGATACAACAAATGGAGGTGATGGGTTAAATGTTAAATAAAAAAGTGAAATAATTTAAGACACAAAATAATTAGAGGTAATGAGTTAAATGTTAGATAAAGAACTGAAATAATTGTGGATACAAGAAACTGAAGTTGAAGATCTTTCTGTTCGAAAATATATAAATAATTTGGTTAAGTTGGGATACTAAAATAAGAAGTCGAAAGTTAACTTTTCAGTGATGAACTGAAAAGAAGTTGGGGTACAAAAGACTAGAGATCAAGAGCTGACAGTTCGATGAAGGTCTTAAATATAATTTGGGGTACAAGAAATGGAGATCATTTGTGGTGGCACTTGATTTAGGTTCAAAGTTTGGCATCTCCATCGAGTAATAATTGGTTTATTATACTCCACAACAGTATATTTTATGGACAAATAATATAGAAAAATAAAACGTTCGCTACTCTGCTTAAAGTTATTGATAAAAATAATCAATTTATTTTTCTCTGGTGTTAAAAAAAACTTATTTTTCTCTGATCTTATATTTTGTTTGTTTCAAAGCAAAACCGCTTGAACTATCTTTTGTTTCCTCCTCGGAAAATCAAATTCCGAAATTTAACAATTTAAGCTCACAGACTTAATGTTGTCCCACCGACAGACTCTTTGGTCTTATATGACAACCTTGTTTCATCTTTGTGCATCGAACTGTGATAATATTACATTATTTTTACTATAAATGTTTATTCACTGCTGTAAAAATCAAACTAGACCACCACAGTCTTAACCTTCCAATCAATATCAGCTCAGCCAGACCAATTAACGTCAGAACTACCAAATTAGTTAAATTCGGTTGGTAATATTTTTTTTTTCATATGACCTATTCAAAAAGTTTCCATTACAAAAAATACAAACACTGTAGATACTGTGCACTTATAAAGCTAAGTTTAGAATCAGGTTTAACAAATTTTAGGGCTGACATAGCCAGGTGGTTAAGGCACTCAAGTCGTAATCTGAGGGTCTCAGCTTCGAATCCCCTTTATACTAAACATCCTCGTCTTTTCAGCCGTGAGGGCGTTATAATGTGACGGTGAATTCCATTATTCGTTTGCAAAAGTGTAACACAATAGTTGGTGGTGGGTCGTGATGACTAGCTGCCTTCCCTCTAGTCGTACACTGCTAAATTAGGGACGGCTGGCGCAGATAGCTCTTGTGTAGTTTTGCGCGGAATTAAAAAAAAACAACAAAAGCTTCTCTGCTAGTGTAACGAACACATTATCTGAAATGAGTACACAGTGTCAATGCTAATACCAGCTGAAGATGGGATTCCAACGTATAGTAGACCTCATTAGCGCAACTAGGTCGATATCGAGGGAATTTGCCATTTCGAAAGGAATTATACAGAACTAAAATACACTGGTTCAAGTCCCACTTTTATTATTCCTGCTTTACGCATGTTTTATTTTCGCCAAACATTCTGTATACTTAATAATACTGTTAAAGTTTGCCATGGTGACAAACCAAAAAAAACAAACCTCGAAAACTCATTCATATACCTATTTTTGCATTACTCATTACCACGTCTTAATTATAAGTATGGATTTTTACAAAGGAATCGTCATGCATGAATGACAATAAGACTTTTGACTGGCAGAATAAACTATCTGAATGTTTCCTTTTCTCAATTTCCTTTAAGTTATTGTATTAAAATATGTAAATACCAACTAACAGATGTAATTTTTAATTTTAATTCAGTTACATGAACAACAGCGTACGATATTTTCCATGAAATATCACATTAACCAACAGTTACTAAGCGAGTCGGTGTTTTATCTCAAAATGGCTGGTCGGAGTATTAAAACTTTTATTCAAATAAAGTAGAGAACAACGTTTCGACCTTCTTTGGTCATCTTCGTCTGTTGCTACCTGTGGCCTGGCATGGCCTAGCGTGTTGAGGCGTGCACTCGTAATCCGAGGGTCGCGGGTTCGTACCCGCGTCGCGCTAAATATGCTCGCCCTCCCAGCCGTGGGGGTGTATAATGTGACGGTCAATCTCACTATTCGTTGGTAAAAGAGTAGCCCAAGAGTTGGCGGTGGGTGGTGATGACTAGCTGCCTTCCCTCTAGACTTACACTGCTAAATTAGGGACGGCTAGCACAGATAGCCCTCGAGTAGCTTTGTGCGAAATTCCAAAAAAACAAAACAAACAAACAGTTGCTACCTGATAGTACAGCAGTATGTCTCCGAATTTACAACGCTAAAATCAGTGGTTCGATTTCCCTCGGTGGGCTCAGCAGATAGCCCATGTAGCTTTGTTATAAGAAAACACTTTGAACACATTGAAACTTTCTTCGTCTGTTAACCTGGAAGTGAACTTTATCTTAAGTATAGTTTTAATATCAATACCAGTCTTGAGATTTCTACTTCAAGTGTGTTTCTCGTCATCACGAGTCAAATGTTATTGCCTAAAAACTGGTTCCAAACAGAGAAATAAAAGAAGGTAAACCTTGTATGTAATTAAATGTATTTCATGAGTAACTATTGATATTTCTATAGCATCTTATGTGTTAGCTTTGTTCATGTGAGTTTAGTCAGAATTTAACAGATTTACAAAGCTTAAAGCCGGAGTTTGATTCCTCGCGATAGACATAACTCACATTGCCTATTCTTCAGCTTTGCCCCAAAATACATGATTTTTTAAAACTAATTAATGTTTTGACGTAATGGCAACGTAAGGAAATAAACTAAATGAATCTTCTAACATAAGTTTGGTTCATCAAAAACAATTCAGTATAATCAATTATTTATAATAGTGTACTATTATTTTATAAAATAAGTTTCAGTACGATAATCTTATATCGTTAGAAACTCGATTTTGATACCCGTAGTGAGCATAGCTTATCATATATCTTTGTACTTAACTACAAACGAACATATTTATTAAGAAACTGTGGAATAATGTATTTGGGATTTTTAAACAAACGTATTTGGCTTAAACTTCAAATACATTGAAATAAAACAATTGTAACTGGCAAATGTTTAACCTACTACTCATGCCCCGGCATGTCCAAATGGTTTGGGCGCTAGACTCGTAATCCGAGAGTCACGGGTTTGAATCCCCGTCACACCAAACATGCTGCTCTTCACCCATGGGGGCGTTAAATTGTTAAGGATAATTTATATGCAAAAACGGCTCGTTTGGGTTGAGAAAATATTTTACATAGAAGAGCGAACAACATTTCGACCTTCTTCGGTCATCGTCAGGTTCACAAAGAACCTTTGTATGTAAAAAGAACTCTTCTATGTAAAATATTTTCTCAATCGAAACGAGCCGTTTTTGCACATAAATTTTTCAACAAGTGGGTTTCTAAACATCATTGATTGTTAAGGATAATACCTCTATTCGTCGGTAAAGAATAACTCAAGAGTCGACGGTGGGTGGTGATGATTAGCTGCCTTCTCTCTAGTCTAACACCGCTATATTAAGGACGAATAACGCAGATAGCCCTTGTGAGCTTTGCGTGAAACTGAAAAATAAAACAAAAAAAACCTACCACTCTTTTCTACTGAGGTGTCATAATGACTTACTGTCTGCAGATAAAACATGCTTTTAAAATGTTTAGCAACCAAGATCTCCCAAGCTGTGTTTGTTTGTCCTCAATTTATCGACCCTGTTAACTATAATAAAAAAATTGTGTAACTTCATACTAGGTTTTCTGCTGAGACTATTTAACAATAGATACACGCACTAATCACTTGTCCATGTCTCTATAGTTAACGTTAATTAACTACCATGTCGATGATCAAGTTCAGAAAATACTTCTACAGTAAGAGGCCAATTAGGATGTCTTGTTATCTGGTCAAAAATATTGTGCATGTGTGTTTAAAGAACCACTATATTATGCTAGATTCTGACTGAAAATATTTCAGACATTCACACACGCAGAATGTGTTTCGTATAGTAAAACAAAATGTTGAACATTGCTGGTAGGAATACTCAAATAGTTCACGAACCGTTGCATAAATTAAATTTTAAAGGGAATAAGGACGTATGCCTACACTTAAAAATTGGCGGAATGTAAAAAAGGCTTAGTGATTTGTCAAAGTTTGAAATATTTGCAAACAATTAATTTAAAATTTGTATATAAACAGAGATTATTTTCTATGCTATCAAACCATACCTTGTAAATTTCTAAAGTTCGTGTATCTTCAGTTTCCATTAAATTATCTGCCACCAAATAGTGTAAAAACGTGTTCCAAATTTTAATTTGCGTTTGAGTTTGCAAATACATTGATAAATTCGCAATCATAAAACTTTATATCACAATTCCCAAGCATAACCAAAGGGTTAAAGAAATCTCAGGGTCACAGGTTCGAATCCTCATCACATCAAACATGCTCGCCCTTTAGTTCATGGAAACTTTATACTGAAATGGTCAATTTCACTATTCGTTGGTAAAATAATAGCACAAGAGTTGGCGGTCGGTGGTTTTGACTAGCCGCCTTTTTTTCTAAATTAGGTACGCCTAGCGCAGATATCCCTCGTGTAACTTTGAGTAAACTTAAAAAACAAACAAACAACGTTGAGAAGACGACAGCTATATACGATCCAATAAGATATAACTCCATCTAGGGGCCGAGCATGGCTTTGTAGTAACCAATTTTGGACTGTCAATGTGCAGATAGTTTTGCGTAGTTTTCTGACAAAAATATGATTTAAAAAAGTTACGCATTTGCACGAAGAATCGTAATCTTAGTGAGTATAACATTTTCTTCGTCATTAAAAAATGCTCATACAATTGTAACTTTATTTTAGTTTTATATCTTAGTTTTCAGAACTTTTTGATGCAAACTAAAGCTAGCCCGTAACAACAAGGATATGATAGATAAGAGATGTGACAGATTGACCGCCAACTTTTGAGGTACTCTTATATCACCGTCATGTTATAGCGCCCCTATAGTTAAAAGGGCATGTTCGATGGCGGGACTCAAACTCGCAGATTATGAATGTAAAGTAGTTGTTATTATTTAGAAAAAAAAAACAGTTCATCTTAAATTCATCGAATACGTTAAGTATCAATTTTTTTTTCGCTGACTTTGAAGCAAAAAACTAAAAGGAAAGCAGCTAATAACACAAACCACAGCCAACAGTAACAGAATAGCGGTCCTCGTTTCAAAAGCGCAGAATATAATTAATGTAATGACAACAAGTAATTAAAATGTGTGAAGAATCAACTGAGATATATATGGTGTGGCACGGTTTTATCTTGTTTCGTTTTGATATATAGTGCTTTACATCCTACACTACCATACCAAAATAGACACATATATTCGTTGTACTTGTACTGAAGCACTAGAAACCCAAATTTGTTTATAAAATTATATAAGTACACAAGTACGAGAGAGTAAGATGTTGTAAAAATTTTACCTTATCCAAAAGGTTTATCGAAAGACGTTTCAAGTAATTGATATTTTTCATACTTTCTTTTTACCGACTGATCCAAAGCTAGAGAAAGAGGGATTGCTGTATCATCACAGAATAAACGTTAAAAGACATGCTAACCTTACTTTCCGGTTTTTATGTGGCTCATATGATTTATAAATGTCACTTCATTAGTTGTAATGCTCTGTTTTTATCACGATTTTTGTTCTTTTACTTTTAATAAAAGTGCTGATTGATCAGTATTCTTTCTCAAGCTCAGCAGTAAGCTGAGGGTTAGAGTCACCACGTTAAACTTTTACGTTGGAACTTTTCTGTGTATAAAACTAGCTAATCAATTATCTACTTTCGTTCTTTGTATTTGAATTTCGCACAAAGTCACAAGAGAGATATCTGCGCTAGCCGTCCTTAATTTAGCAGTGTAAGACAAGAGGGAAGGCAACTATTTATCGAATACAAACGAATAGTGGATTTAACCGTCACATTACAACGTCCTCATGACTGAAAAGGCAAGCATGTTTGGTGTGACGAGGATTTGAACCCGCAACCTCAAATTGCGAGTCGAGCACCCTAATCACCTAAACATGTTGTATCACTAAAAAAAAATTAAACTATACTAAAGCTTATCATTCAAAAATAAAACTGAAGGTTATATCATTCAAAAATAAAACTACGCTGAAGGTTATATCTACTGTTACATCATTCGAAAAATGAAACACGAAAATTATATACACTGTTGCATCATTGAAGAAATATTTTTCGTCTGAAGAAGAACTCGTTCACAAGTTTGTAAAAGTAACTATTATAAGAGATTAGACCAGTGGTTCTTAACCTTGTTGGAGGTACTCAACCCCAAAAATTTCGTACTTGCATTCACTGAGTACTTCGTAATTGTAAAAATAAAATGTGATTTTTTTTTTCAAATTCAAAACAAGTAGATATTTTATTAGTGCACAAAATGAACCATACATCAGTTGTACACAATATTACTGTGTTCAAAGAACAAAACCAACAAAACATGAATTTCACACAAAAATAAAAACGTAACTCAATGAATATTTACTGCAAATCAATATGACTTTTGCTGTTGCCTTTCAGAAACAAGTTCAGAAATGCCTAGCTTCACCTTGGTAAAAACCACTCTCATATCGTTTTCACAACAAAGTCTGTTCCATTTCTTCGTTTTTATGTCTACCATCCTCGAAAAGGATTGCTCCTAAAGATACGTTATAACAAATGGTATGAGTATCTCAAGGGCTTTCTTAGCAATAAGAGGGTACGTTACGATTTGTTGACACCAAAACGTTGACAGCGTTGTTGTTCTGAAAAGTTGCTGTTGAACTTGGCTCTGCTGAAGTTCAATGATTTCGTCTAAGTATTCACCGTTGACATCTGTTGTCACAACACTAAACGTGAATGACTGTTTCACCCAAGCTAAATATGACTCTCTGGTGCGAAAGTATCCGTCGAGAGACTTTGCGAGCTCATCTAAGTGCATGGAAATTGCTTGCTTCAGTTCCCCGAGTACAGAAATGTCTCCGATTTCAGACACATCTTCGATCTTACTTACACAGTCGTCCAGCAAAAGAAAGTTTGCAAAGTTATCAATCTCTGTTCGTCGTTTTCATAACGGTAGCTTTTTTAGAAAACCCTTCAGGTTTTCTTCCGCTTCAATGATGTTGACTCCACGGCCCTGCACCTGTTGATTAATATGATTGAGTGCATTGAAAATATCGGCCACTTACGCCATAAAGAGAATGAACTCAGATTTTTTGAAGCAATCTGCATGACAATGTTGGTGCTCTCGCGAAAACAGGACTAATTCAACACGCATGGCAAAAACACCATTCAGCACCTTTCCCCGGGACAACCACCGAACGTTATAATGGTACAGAAGTACCTCGAATTCAGAGCCCATTTCATTACACAGATCTTTGAAGATACGGTGCTTCAAAGCACTATTTCGCACAAAGTTCACACATTCCACTACTATGTTTAACGCTTCTGCCAGTTTTGAAGTCAAGGTTTTTGTTGCCAACGCATGCCTGTGCAGAACACAGTGCGTTACAATGATGTGTGGTGCATTGGCATTCACCAGCGCACCAAAACTGGAGTTTCTTCGTCCCAACATTACTGGAGCTCCATCCGAAAAAACTGCAGAAACCATATCCCACGAAATCGTTGTCTTTAAAGAAGTCATCTACAAATTTCTTCACGTTGGCTGCCAAAGTTCTTGTTGTAAGTGGCTTCTCGTTCTTCACATAGTGCACAAATACAAGCTGGTGTAGATTGGAAACGTCGGTGGTCTCGTCGAGTTGAAGGCTGAATTTTGCTGGACTTGAAATCAGATCTGCAACTACTTGACCCAAAATGTCATTGCTCATGTAATTTACTCTGCTGTTGATGGTATCATTTGAAAGAGGAATTTGGGATAACTTATTTTCAGCAGCTTTTCCCAGCATGAGATTCGCCATCTTCAACGCAGCTGGTTTTACGAATGCTTCACCAATAACGTATAGTTTGCTCTGCTTTGCGATCAAGTACGCAACTTCTTACGATGCTGTGAGGATCGGCTTGTCGATGGGTACAAAGCTCAGAACAGGCAAAATAGCCTTTTCATTGAACCTGGCTCTCTTTACCTTGAACTCAGCAAGCGTTGTGTTCTTGTATTTCCCATCTGCATGCAGCTTTAGGAAGTATTCTTTTAGGCTTGTCAGTGCTAGACTATAATTGCTCAACTTGGCATTACAAATCATGCATTGAGGACGCTGACTCCCATCATGTTCCGTTATACACGTGAATACATATTGTACGTATTCTTCCGACCACTTTCGGTTTTTTCTATACATAGTTTGTATGAAGGGATTGAAAAATTAAAAAAAATCACAAATGACGCACGGTTACTACAATAACAAGTCGACTGCTAAGCACACGAAATTCCCTGCAACACAGATATTAAGACCAAGTAATGTGACATGATAAAACGCAGCCATTGATGGCCAAGTGAAGCATGACGTCACGATTCATGCAAGTGGGGTGAACGGACAGACACACACACTGTGTGTGTCTTGACCTCCGCCAAACCCCTGAAACTAACTCACCGAATTCCAGGGGTTCGATTGAACCCAGGTTACGAACCATTGGGTTAGCCTGATAATACAGTTTGCTTTACCTATTGATGACTTTAATTATGTTGGAGCGGGTGTGAATCAGAGGGTAAGTAATTCGTGCCCTGTTGCTGTAAAATTGCACTGCGCACTTTGGAACTAAAGGTGCATTTAAAGAGTGACACTCAAGTCCCATTATTTCGAAAGGTGAAAATACCTGAAGAGTTAACAGTGAGTATCGTTGACTAGTTGTCTCTTCTCTCTAGCGTACGGTTTAAAACCATGGATGACTAACACACTTAACCCTTTTGTCGCTTTGAAAAATAATTTGAAACAAACAATTTCAACATAAGTATCGTTCTGGAAGAGTAATTCCTCAGAATTAACAGTAATTTCACGGATTTAGAACATTAAAATGTTAAAATTTATAGTTCAGCTTTTCACGAACGAAACAACACAGATACTCATTGCGTAAATTTGTGCAAAAAACAACCAATCAATCTAGTGTGCGAGTTTGTGTGTGTAATGAAAACGCAAACTAACGTAGCAGAGGTTTTGTTTAGAGAGAGAAGAATCTGAATAATTCTCTTTCCAACTGGGATGATCAGGAACGTTGTGGTTCCTCTTCATCCTCTCATGTGAGAAATTGTTAAAATTTTCCATGGGTTTTTCCTTTACTTTAATTTTGACATTTTTAGGGTGGAGTGGGGAGAACTGGAAGAGGGCGGCATAAGTGAAGTGAGCCAGACCTGGGCTCATGGACTGAGTACAATGGCGGCTGGCGAGTTGATTTAAAATTAAATATGGCTTGATAAACTTTAACTGAATAACTGAATCAACGGGTCTTTTCAGGATCAGATAAGAATGTGACTGGGACCTACAGATCCAATGACGAAAATTTTGCTGTGGGGGGAAACGGGAGTACCGCGATAAAACCCACTTTCAGGGCCTGGGCGCCATAAAATCTACCCAGACCGTACTCGGAGGTAGCTGGAAAAAAACATAGGAATAAAAAAACTAAAGAAAAGAAAAGCTGATGGAATGTGGCAGTGGTATACATGGAAACTGTTAGGTTGTTGATCAGGTAATAACTTCGTCATGAACTTGCTTTCACACTTGAAGCCCATTGGTGCAAGTGAAAAACGTGGTCTAATTTGTGGAACAACTGGCTGTTCTTCTTCGCTGATCTGTGATGTTTTGTTTCTTTTTTAAATTTTGGTTTGAGTTTTCTGCGTGGAGGTAGTATGTTTTTTTTCTGTTTGAACTGACACGTCGATAGTTATCTTGCTTATGGTTTGAGTCTGGCTGGTTGTTTAATTCTGTGAAACTGGAACTGAAGTCGGGTATGATCTGTCACTTTTCTTTTTTGGACTGCTGAATCTTGTCGTGTTGTTAACAGAGGGAGTTGACGTCTTTTGGGTAGAGTTTTCTGTATCTGTGTTAGTGTTTCTTCCAGTTAGATCTGGACTCGGCGGTATTTTTGTAGTTTTTTGTTGGAAGTTGTCCGTTGGTTGTTTATGATGTGTGGGTGCTTTGTTCGACCAAGAGTTGAAGAGTCGTCGATGTAGGCGTTCAGCTCTTATTGTGTGTGTATGTAAAAATTTTCTTTAATTGGAACAGTCTTAACCAAATTTATCATAAACTGATTGTTTTAAACAAAATCTCCAAACCAAAATAGTCCTTGAAACACGCGTAAAAGTGTCAAATACATTATTAATAATATTGTTCAATTATACACTTGGTATGATCGAAGTGCTACCAAAACCGATAACTGGTAGTTTGTAATCCAGTTTATAACACGTATCTATAGTAATTAGTATGATAACCGCAGTCACTATTTGACATTTTCTGATAACTGGCTTGTTCATTTGCAGAAAATGAATAGACTTTGTTCCGAATGCTTTAGATATCCTGGCCTATTGAAATAAGATTTTATAGTGGGTTTCTAATAACACTTAAAATTTGTAAACATTGCAAATATGTCAAATAATTATGAACCCAAACATCGTTTGGGGCTTGTTATGTATTTACCTGATCAAACACAGATGCTGTTAACTTATAGTAGTAAATGTTTTTGTATTCTTTGATAATTATCTTTTATAGCTTTAACTTACCATAAGTACGGTAGTATTTAAGGTAAGAATGGAGCAGATACACAATATATGCAATACAAACTATTCACTCATATACACCTTTAACAATCAAATAATAAATCTAATCTTCATAGAACTGGGTAGACACACTTAAGTGACAAATAAACCACATACAAAATTATAAGTTATGGAAGCAATTGAGAAAGTCAACAGAGCAGAAACAAAAAAATTACTCCAAATTTCTCAATCTCAGTTACCGACTAACATTGTACAACGCTTCATGCTGTGTAACAAACAAACTCACCATAGTTATAAATGCACCAAATTGAATAATATTACAGAAACTACATGCAATTTTTGTATACTAAATATTACCAAAAAAAAGAGCCATTTAGTGTATATTAGGTGACACCTTGAACAGGGACGTTATTTTAAAATATATATGTACCCTCGCTCACTCTGTATACTGGGTAGTTGTGGTTTACAATACCGTATGACAAGACTTGCGAGCGGTATAGGTTATAACAACGTAGGATGAGGCTTAACATAAGTTCTACGGTCTAGGCTAAAAGACAAGTTACACTCTTCTGCAAGAAATTTATGATACTGTTGTAATTTAAATAGAGTGTTCATAGATGAAGTATTTAATATGTAGTATGGGAATTCAAACTGCTGAAACCTGTTTTTGCTGCATACAAACTTCATTAGAGAATGTTCTTTTCAGTTTTTCCTGTGCTGCATCACACACTACAGATGAACCATTTAATATATCCATTTCGCTGAGCTTCAAGTGATTATCCTTTTTTTTTTCTTTCTGTTGAACTGACAATGAATCCTTTTTAACCGGGTTTCTTTTATTTGTGCTGAAGTGATATTCAATTTTAGTCTGACTCTGATATTCATTCGGCCAGGCATGGCCAAGCGCGTAAGGCGTGCGACTCGTAATCTGAGGGTCTCGGGTTCGCGCCCGCGTCGCGCTAAATATGCTCGCCCTCCCAGCCGAGGGGGTGTATAATGTGACGGTCAATCCCACTATTCGTTGGTAAAAGAGTAGCCCAAGAGTTGGCGGTGGGTGGTGATGACTAGCTGCCTTCCCTCTAGTCTTACACTGCTAAATTAGGGACGGCGAGCACAGATAGCCCTCGAACAGCTTTGTGCGAAATTCCAAAACAAACAATGCTATTTATCCAGTCAGTAAAGCTTTCCATGCAATTGAACATAAATTGAAACTATTTTTACTTAGTTCACCTTTTGGTATACTTTGTATAAATAGTACTTGCTTCTTTCACCAATCTCTATGACCAGTTTTTCCTACATGAATTTCCAGTTATTACTTAAAGTAATTAATTAATTAAATAATTTATCAACTCTAAGTATGTAAACATAACCAAAATTTATACTGCATCACCCAAATAAAAGTTCAAGTTATAGATTTTGGACGCAACATACTGTGAAGTGTAGAGAAGTGTTATTACAATATGCCTATTCCTACCTTGTTTCTTCATTTTTTATTGCACTCACTCCCATACTTTCAGTTTGTTTAAAATATTTTTTTCCAGTTATATGATGTAAATCTTAATAGGATTGTTAAAATGGTTTGCATTTCTTTGCACCAAAAGCGTTACCTAAGTGACTCTATTTGAGAAGCACTACTGCACGTAAAATTCAACTTTTGTATGTACTTTGCCTTACGATAAGAGTTGTATCAAAGTAGTTTTCATTTCTTTATAAGCCTAAAATGGATTCCCTTTAGTTCCTACTTCCGAGTCTTGTCAGTTAACGTTATTTTTAGTTTATTTGGAATTCTGCGCTAGTTTACTAATTTTGAAATAACAGATTAGGTGGAAGATAGAAAATCATTTGTCCCAACCGCTAACCTATCGACTACTCTTTTTACAAACGGCTAAAAAAGCATGTTCGGTGACAAAATACTAACTCATGACCCGCAAGGTGCAAGGACGGTTGGTTTGAATAATCTCTAATAGCTATACGATCCTGTCCTTCCAGTTTTGACCATAGGCTAATTCGGTAGCTGTGTTAGAGTTTCTTCTTACTCTTCCAGAGCTTTTAGCCATTAGTTGAGCTTACTTTTCGTAAGTGGAATATGACTGTCTTTTTAATCATTTTGAAGATAATTTATGTATTAAGCTAGTTATGTATTATGAGCCAGTTTACATTTAGCATAAAGTTCTTAGTGTGAAAATTAGCAATATACATGAGTTAGAAACTGTGATTTGATATACTATCTTTAAAAATGAAATTCAAAAACAGAGCTTCAGTTTTTTGTTTAGAATTAAGCACAAAGCTACACAATTGGCTATCTGTGCTCTGCCCACCACGGGTATCGAAACCCGGTTTTTAGTGTGTAAGTCCGCAGACATACCACTGTGCCACTGGGGGGCCAGAGTTTTAGAATAAATCATAAAGTAATTGATTTTCATTAGTTAAGAACAATGCGACACTTCCAGCACCCCTGCTGGCAGCTCTATATATTTAATGCAAGATACATGGTTGTCTGAAATCTGCTCGGGATATGTAAAACAAAATTTCCGATTTTGGTATCGTGATTTTAACCTAAACCACATATTACGCGATACATATACTAAGCAGACAGGTTACAAAATCCCAAGGTTCACGTATATTTATCTGTAACCTAGAGCTGTTAACCTGAAGGATGAAATCCGGCTTCTGCCAAATAGTGTATATTTTCAACCAGAAAGATTAGCTGACTGTCATAGTTCTAAAATCTGTATAATTGAAAAAGCGAAGCCTATTCAGTGAAACATCGCAAATCTTGGTTTTTTCTAAACATAGTCCAGCATGTCAAAGCTACGTCAGGCCCAAAATTTCTGTTCTGCATACTCTAGAACATGATAAACTAATACTTTTTAGCCTGTTAATTATTTCTTTAATCTTTTGATTTTTTAAAAAATGTCTTTTAATCAGCTTATGAATTTTATGTGAGTGACCAGTTTTGCCATTTTTGCTAACTACCATGTGCTGCTTCAGTTGAATTTTAAAAATAAATTAAATTTATTGACTTTTGTTTAGTTGTAGCCTCCTATGCTATATTTTACGTGAACGAAAGCAAGAAAGTCTTTGATGTCGAGTGTGTATCGTTTATTATACGTTACTTCTCCACAGTTTATCAAATTTCTTAAAAACCTCAATTGAAAGTAGCAGTTAAATTTAGAGCATTGTTTATTGTGTAGAGTCATTATAAAAGATGATAAGATTGATCCAAAAGAGAAAATCACTTTCAAAAGATTTGTTTTTCATCTGTTCTTTACTTCCTAAAAACAATTTCTTACAAATTTTGTTTATATTGAAAGTGATTGAATTACATTAGAACGTTAATAAAAGTCTTAATCTTTTTTTAGTTTGCTACTGTTTCAAACAACCAATGCTTTGTAAAATAAAATGTATTCATAATTTAAAGACACATAATGATAATAGTTTTAAGATATTAATTCTATACGACTCTCATAACTTAACATATCAAATTTCAGAATCGTTGTATAACTGATTGAATACGTTATTAGATTATTTTGAAGATAAGATGTAAAGTTCACAACTTGCACTGATTTCTTAGAGTTGAGAGAAATTGATCAGGTAGGTGTTGAGAGTTTAGTCATCTAACATAGCTCGCTTGAGTTATGTTGGTGGTCATTTTCAGTTTTACTTCTGAATTTGGTTTGGAGCATTTTGAAGGTTGTTCGTTCTACACAAAATCCTGGGTGAGATCGTATAGATATAATGTTTTCTTTTATAGCCAAAATAAAAACTGATACCTTTAACACGTATTTCATTAATTAAACCGTAAAAACCTAGAAATTTCCCAATAGTGTTATAATAAGTTAGCTAATATATTTTAATGTTCACAATGGTATTTAATATTTTTATTGTAACCCCAAAGACTTATATTGTGTAAATTGGGTAATATTGGTTTAAAATTAAACAGCGCCTATCAATAGGACACACTTTCTGATTGACCATTAACCTTTGTTCAGAAGTGTATAAATCAAATTTTTAAGTTATTAAAGTAAAATTAATAACACAGGCCTGCGATGATTAATTATCTGCAAGTTTTTACGTGTTCCGCAGTAATTCCTGAATGCTGAATTTGAAAACGATATCTATTTTCATTCAACAGCTAAGTGATCAGCGTTTTCAGAAAACGTCAGATGTACTTTTACACAAGTGAATCATTTTCACTGACATTGGGTAACATTTTTTGCTTAAAATGTTGACAATCTCTGGCAATAGATTTCTCTAAACCAATCGTGGCGTGAGAATCTTATCGATCGTTTTGGAACCTGACATAATAAACATAATGATAAAATATGTTCAGTGTAGTAAACGATATAGTAATTTGACCGAAGTAAGAGTTGTTTTTTTCTACACAGTTTGGAAAATTTCCTTACGTGATGTATTATTTTCAAAATCTGTGTAGTTGGATTATGGAAAATCCCTTATTAAAACCAAAACAACTTCTACGAGATTCAAATTCGCATATATGTGTTATCTGTAGTATTTAGTATCACGTAACTCGTGATAAGTAAAAAATGTGAGTACATATCAAATTATTGAGTTTACCATGTTAAAGTCAGCAGCTTTGTTTGTTGAAAGGAAGGAGTTAGTTTACATTAGTATTTCTCACCTCCTCTTTCAAACTTGGAAGTATCAATTTAATTAACATGAATTACTTGATTAATGATCCTTGAAACATCTGTCTTTACATATTAAACATTTTTTTTTGTATTTACAAGTGCTCATATAATTAATTGCAAATATTTATTATATGCTTTCAAGGGAAAGAATACATAGAAATTTAGCATGAAATTTTATTCAAACGTTAACCATCTGTAGAAACTATTGGTAGCCAATAACATTGAAGATTAACAATTAAACTAAATCATATTTGCGGATTTATCAATTATTCGAAGTTAGGTGTGGTAAATGATTGGGATACAAAAGTACAACATTCCTATAAGGCTGCAGACAAGCTAATCACGTATGGAAAAATAAAATGTATTTCTCGCAGATCTCTGCCTTTCATTTTATCTGATCTATGTTCCAACATCGTGTATACATTTAATTATAAAGCTATAAAGCATTTTAGAAAAACGAATATCAAAGTACAATGGAAAAGTCATGGATGTCATTCCCGCTTTATTTTGGTTGTCATTCAATGTGCCCTGAATAGAATTTTGCACACATAATCTTATTATTTAACAGGCGAGTGTGTGGAATCAACAAAAGACGACAAAATTAATATTCTACAAGCAGAATTCTAATGGGATTTTTTTTTTCTTAACACGTCAAGAAAAACTAAGATCAGATGAGAAATAATTTCCATTAGAAAATGTTGTAATTCTGAGTATAAAAATGACAAGGCATTTCAGTTATTTTAATTTTAGTTTTTTTAATAATTATTCTATTTCAAAAAAGAAAGAGCTGCTCAGTGAAACTTAAGTTCGTAAGAGACTCAGGTGGTGTGTCTTTCTCATGCTTCCAATTTCAGTAGATCTAATCTAGGGCAGTTCCTGGCATCATTACCTCATTAGTAAGCTCTGTAGCTGCTTGCACGCTTGTCGTATAAGATTATTTTCTAAAGACAAAACAATCAAACTTTCTCTGAGCTAGTTCACTGTAAGGAAGTTAGTGATATTCTGTGTTGAAGAGAACAATTCACTGGTTATGGATGATTATTGCATTTATGTTTCTTTACATTGAGAGTCAGAACATGCGTTAGATCCAATGAAATAAATAAATTTTTATCCTCGGATATCAATTCAACAGCTTTGAAGCTGCAAAAGCATCTTCTTTTACAAACTTTTATTCAAAACTTTTATTTAACATCACATGAAAAAATCCTCTAGAACGACATGTACCATTTTTTACAACATTTGATACCTTTCACTCTTTACAAAAAAGGGAGTAAAAACGGATCAAACAGTGCATTTATTCTTCTAAAAGTAGGAAACATAACATGAAAATCTAACTCACTCCTTCCAAAGGAGTAAGGCCCGGCATGGCCGAGCGCGTTAAGGCATGCGCTCGTAATCTGAGGGTCGCGGGTTCGCCCTACCAGACGTGAGGGCGTTATAAAGTGACGGTCAATCCAACTTTTCGTTGGTAAAAGAATAGTGCAAGAGTTGGCGGTTGGTGGTAATAACTAGCTGTCTTCCCTCTAGTCTTACACTGCTAAATTAGGGACGGCTAGCACAGATAACCCTCGAGTAGCTTTGTGCGAAAATTCAAAACAAACAAACAAACCAAAGAAGTATATTTACTTCATTTGAATCAGTTGACAGGAAGTATGTTTAGTAAATTGAGTTTACTCCCTTTCTACTATTTTCATTGGAAGTTATATAACTTGCTTCATAAACAGACTTTGAAAGGTTTGGTCAATGAATATCTAGTAAATATAGTTTACAACGTTATAAAAATAGATATCTGTTGATACAAACATTCTCCACGATAAATTGAGTATCATTGTTCATCTAATTCATTCTGTTGAAAATAATGAATATTAAAAATACATTGTTTCATATTAGTTTTATTTCCTGTTAAATCGTTAAGTTACACTAGAAAGAACGTAAATATATATTGGTAAACATTTTATACAACATGTTAAAAGCTTATCAAAGTTTTTAAAAAGTCTAACGCTAAGTTATATATTGATAGTAGTAAGCGGTAAGATTGAAACCGAAATGAACTGAAAGTAAAACAAAAACGTGCGCAGGTTATAGTGTTAATTTTTCTCTTTATTGGATATAGGCTGTATTTAATAACGGATTAACCAATGTTAGAACTAAGATAAAATGACTTGACAAATTTCATTGTCTGCGATTATAATTCTTTTATTTATTCTAGAAATTATTTACTTTAAAAAGGAATACTGTAGCAATAAAAAAATACTAATTTGGCCGTAAATGTTTTTCGGGTCACTGATAGCATTAGATTATTAATGATCACACATTAAAATTGTAATACTGGTACATAATTCAATGCTTTGACGTCAGTAAGAATTTTGTGTAAAAATTACAGCGTACAGGTTATAAGTTATGATATATTTTAAATATATTAGTTAGAAATATATATATATATATATATTGAAATTATATATTTTTATTAAAAGAAACAGGCCCGGCATAGTCAGGTGGTTAAGGCACTCAACGCGTAATCTGCGCGTCGCACGTTCAAATCCCCGTCGTACCAAATATGCTAACTCTTTCATCCGTAAGCGTGTCGTATTGGGACAGTCAATACCATTATTCATTGTTAAAATAGTAGCCCAAAAGTTGGCTGCTGATGGTGAGAACTAGCTGCCTTCCCTCTAGTCTTACCTTTTAAATTAGGGACGACTAGCGCAAATAGCCCTCGTGTAGCTTTGCGTAAAATTCAGAACAAACAAAAAACCTCAAAAAATTAAAAGCGCTTTGTCAAAAGTGAAAAAGTAATACACACGTATAAATATCCCGGATGAGGATTGTTCTCACCAAATATTTTGGTATAACTATGAACCGTAATATATTCTGGCATACGCAGTTCAAAGAAATCAGAAAAGAAAATCAAAAATAAGTTAACATACCTTCATAAAATTATCACTCATAATCACGGATATAAACCACAAACAATAACGCATATGTGTAAAACATTCGTCAAGTCCCTTATCGATTATGACTCGACGGTAACATGCAACATAAACAATAATTCTCTAAACTACAAAAACTATGGAACCACGTAATACGTTTTACCCAATGCCTAACTCGCTACACACCTACCTGCTATGTGGAAGAACACACTACGCTACAAAATGTAAAGTAACGCCTATAAAACTTGCTACTAAATATTATAAACATCCACCAACCTCAATTCTCTAATATCCCATATTAATAAAATTACTGTCACCTCAAATCTTTATGTAAATACCTATCCCCATTCAACCTGATATTTGACAACAATGACACACCATCTTGATCTCTAAATTTAATCTATTGTAATCTATATTTAACTTTAATTTATTATTTTCAGTCTCTTTTTGGATTCTTGCACTTTCTCAAGCTATTTACTGGGGTATTAATCGGACTTCATTCAGTTCCGACTTGTGAAAGTGGATATTCGCGGGTGACTCGTGTTAAGCCCATGCCAAACTTCTTAAGCGTTGAACCTGTAGATCTCAGCCATGGCATTTGAATCTACAAATCCCTGCCGGCCCTGATAACGCTCGTTTGCTTAGATGTCTTGTGGCAATCGCTGTAGATCCTCCAACAACCTGCCTCTAGTTCGTCTTCACTTTTGCCTCCTAGCTTCGTCATCTTACTTTCAAAATGATAAAATCCGTTCTTTGGGCTCAAATATTGTGTTTTCTTATAGCAAAGCCACATCTGGTCATCTGCTGTGCCCACCAAAAGGAATCGAGCCCCTGATTTTAGCTTTTAAATCCGAAGATTAATCACTATCCCAGCGGAAGAACGGCTCAAATAGAACAACAATTTTTCTGTAAGTCTTTAATTCTTAATCTCGAGCTGGGCAACGGGAGATTGCTTAACCGTCGACCACTCTTGATGATGAATAGTAGCCCAAAAGTTGTCCGCGGGTGGTGATGACTAGCTGCCAGAAAGAAAGACGGTCCTCACCAAACACGTGTGAAAGTGGAAACTACAGTTAAGGAGTGTTTTTTGGTAATTAAATAATAAAAGTAATTTCGTATAAACGATATTGTAAGCACTTCAAAGAACCAAAAATAAAAAAATACGAGCGTTTACGTCTAGTCAAGACTGGCTTATGTTTTTAGGCACATTTTATCATCACATCAGCAATAATAACGTCAGTTTGACATATGATGTGGACTACAATGTTTATTATAATATTATTAGTTATATTACTAGTATAGAAATATAAATATAAGTACTTTAGTATAAGCATTGACAGTAGCAGGTAACTAAAGTAGAATAGAACTTGCAAAAATTTAAAACTCTTCTTCTTATCCAAAGCCCATTTATAATTTTCATATTTATGTGAAATCTCTAAGCAGGTTCACATAGAACAATTTTCAGCCTTACCAATACTGGATAACAGTAACAACATCATCACTTTGATTATCAATGATTTTACTTCTCTTTGTGTTATAAATACTGCATGTTACAGATACACGTTCAATGCTTTACTGTTAATGTTAAGCTAAAGGTTTAGTTCTTGCAAAATTGAAAATATAATTATTCTTTAAACCGGAATGTACGGACGAAAACATCATAAGCTGTAACGAACTCTTAAGTAAAGTTTACCATAGTCCGAGATGTATTTCGTTGTTTGTAATGAAAATGTTTTTTAAAGTTATTATTCCAATTTTTAATCTTGGTACTTGTGTTAAATCTCCATTTTATGCTATAAAATAATTCATTATTAGGAAATCTTTGTGGTGTTCTACTTTTTGTAACAGTTTTTCATACATGAAAAATTAATTGTTAACATAAAAATTCAATTTAAATTTTAATAAGGAATACTAAGAGTTAATATACGTAGCAAATAATAATGTCATACCAGATAATGTAGAAGTTCAAACTGGAAATCAAAATCGCAGAACTTCAGAATCTTGAATAACTGGGGTAAGTGCTTCACTTTGGGTTCATGTCAATCATTATGAAATTATTTATAAGTAAAAAGCTGACTATTAGGATATTTGTTAAATAATTATATACACTATTACATGGATTAAAATTATCTAAGAGTGCATGTTTTATAATTTTTGTAATAGTTTGGTTACAGAAATAATGTATGTTGTATCACATTTTCCTTGTTTTATAAAAACTTTCATTGCATTTAACTGAAATATGTTTATCATAATATTTTTTCAAATATTTTCAGCTCTATTTTTATCATTTTAATGTGTCTCGAGTTGTTTGCACTTATTTTTTTAATATAAATATATGCAAAGTACTTTTTAATTCTTCTTAATGAGTGAAGTCGGTGTCAAAGCCATCTCATTATGCACGCACTCGGACTGGGTTTTTGTTTTTACAGAATATTTATTTGACTATCTACTTATAAAGCTCTCAAGTTAAATAAGCATTTGTAAATTTCCTGAGCATTTTGTAATAAATAGTACAGTAATTATTTAGTTCAGTGCTCTTTGGGTTTCTCAAGTTATTTTTTATATTTTATCTCATCACATAATATCCCATGATACCTTTTAGATTTGTAAAATAAATTGCAATTTTATTTCAATTTCTTATTTACACGAATTACTGTAATTCATAGTTTTGAGGTTTAAAAAATTTGTTATCTGCATAACTAAGCACATTGATGTTTTTAGTTCCACAACAATACAAATTAGTAATTTTTGTTGTAAAAAATGAACTATATATCAACAGTGGTTCAGTGAATTAATGTACATTTCTGTATTGTCTTATAAATTGCACTGGTTTATGTTTCACAACACGAATTTTCTTGTCTAGATAATGCTATAATTTGCATTGTCAAAAAAATGCATGCGTGGTTGCATTGTTTACTGGAGAAGATCCATGTTTTGTATCCCGCTGGTACAGCGATAACTTTACAGATTTACAACGCTAAACTCAGAGGCTCGGTGGGCTCAGCAGATAGCCTGATGTGTCTGTTCATAACAAATGTAGGATCTGGTTCATTAAAGTAATTTTTAGTTCTTTTTTGTGAAACACGGAATCAGTTGTATAAAATGTATCCTGTCATCATCAAACAGGCTTTAGTTTTAATTAAAATAACATTTCTGGCTTGTGAAACTGAGTACTTATTACAAGTGTGTGAATTTTAGTGACTATAATTTAACAAGTTTAACAAATTTAATTGTTTTCAGTTTACTAATTTTGTTTTTAATACTTTAAATTATTTATATCTTATTTATAATTCTTTTTTTTTCAGGACTCAATTTACCAATGACCCCCGCATTTTGTCTGTAAGGTTTTAAACCATATGACCCCAAATACATCATAATGTATGTTGACGAAATAACAGTGTTGCATCCTCAAGATGTCCTACGAAAATATCATGTTTATTTTCTGCTTATAAAGTTAATTCTGAAGTAACACAAAGGTTAGAAAAATAACTGACTACTGTTGTATAGATAATTTGATTTAGTAACTCATACTGATGTACGTTTAGAAAAAGCATTTTAATATATGTGTGGTTTATTTCAGTCTGTTCAATTTTCCACATATATAAAGTAAATCATTTTATAAAATAACGGGTCTACCATTTATCATCCTTTTCTTTTACATGTTAGCAAAGTTAAAAATGTGTTTCATATATTGTTTTTAATAAAAAAAAGAAAATGATATTATTTTATAATTGTTTCACGTGTGTTTGGTTTAATGTGCATGCAGTCACACATTTCTGTGGAAAGAAGAACAGATTATAATACCAATAATAAAGAAATTCTCGGGAAGTAAAATTATTCCCAGCAAGTAGAATTGAAATTAGTCCTTTAAAAGGGAACGTGCTAGTGGACAAATCATATACTCCCTTTTAAAAGTATTATGACTCCTTAGTTTCAAAAGTGTCGAACATGAATTATGAAAATAAAACATTCACATACCTACATATGAATACAAGTACGCATATGTTAATATACTCACACACACGCAGATAAATACATACATATACATTTATCTATAGCTTTATTTAAGGTATGCACAAAACGAGAAAAACAATGTAATATTAAAGCTGTTACGTTCGAAGTTCGAAATCGTCTTAAAATCCTTTCAGCTAGAAGTTTAAGAAATATTTCAACTTTATAGTTTTCGAGTTCCTCTGTTCAGTTACGGACCTTGCTTTAACAGCATTTTCAAGTCTAGTTAATAAGAGACAGTTATATTTAAAGAAACTGAAGCCTAACATTAATAGTAGCTATATAAATAATCCATTCACTTTAACTTAAACTATCTTTTAGACGTATAGTTATATCAATAGTTACTATACACTTAATATAAAAACGTTGTTCTAACAAAACATAATTCACATAATTAAGATCAACACTAAATTTAATTACAAGTGTGAAATGTTATCGATCGTTAAACTGACTAAATTGCTTTAATTGGGTATCATCATTCATAGTGGTTATTCTGCCATAAGCCTAATTATCCGTCAGTCTACATTTAAAATAATCAATTCTTATTTTTAATTTCACAATTTTTTGTACTACATTGAGATTATTTATCTGTAGTTATAACTGTTATTTTGAAACGATCAAAATAAGAATAACAGTTGCAGATGACAACGCCTTTCATGTTTAGCTTCCTTAAAGGTCATTGATTAAGCTTAAAGTAAAGCACTAATATAATAATAGTCCTAATGAAGTTATATTAGTTTTAACATAAATATATTTTGTTCTTTTATTAAATATTGTTGTTGTTGTTCATGGTTATTTATTTTAACTATTTGTAAGTAATACGTTTAGACTAATTGACTAATTCTGACCTTACTGACCAATGTTAAGTCTAAATCATAACATAAGTTAATATTATAACTTTTTCCACATTCCTGGACAATATTGACTTGGACGAATTATTCTGTTGTACTAAATCAAAACAGTTTGTTACTACTTTAAACCAATATAGAATATATGAAGAGTTTAAAGACGTTAGATTTTAAACAAACCCTTTAAAATCGTGTTTGTTTGTTTCGGATGTTCGTCGAAAACTGCGAAAAAGCAATCTGCACTATCCATCGATAATATTGAATTATCAAATAAGATGGAAGATATCTAGTGAAACAATATCCATCACTTAAACTAGGTTTACTTTAATCATGTAGTGAATTATATAGTTATTCTTTTAACTCACTTTGAGCATCAAAGTTAGGAGAACAATTTTGTATTACAGATACTTGCAGCAATAAATCTTGAATTCGTAGTGCAACAAGCTAAAATCTAGATCAAGAACAAATATATATTAAAGTAAAAGTTACGAGAATGGTTATTTTAATAAATGTGGGTATTTTGCTTATATTTATGGATTAAAATAAGCTTCTTTTTAAAAGAATTCTTTAGGCACAACTGAATAAAACAGAAATTAAAATTGAACTACAATAAAAAATGTTTAGTGATATAGCCTAAAGCGGTGGTATAAATGTGATTATTGCTTATTAAAGCATTGTAAACATGAAAATGAAGTAAGCAAATATATTTCAAGTTGATATCCATAAATTGCAGGAAAGTTTTCATTTAATTTGTCTCTCATATTTAGTTCAACTTAAATGTTTGCGATGATTAAAAATTGTATGAGTAATTAGAACCTACAAAACACTGCTTAGACAAAAAATAAAGAGATCTACTCTTTTGATTTTCCTAAAACCGTTATCAAAGATAATACGCAGCTCTCAAAGAACAGTCAGACTGAGCAGTGAAGACTTTGATGTGTACCACAACACCGTAATCCATTAATATGATAGATACATCTACTCATAAAACCATTTTCTTGTTTCAAATTTGACACATAAACATTAAGTAAAGTCATTCAAAAAAGAAAGTATATACAGTAATAAAGGAAACTTAATGATCAAAGTCACAAAAATCTGAACAAATAAATCATATTCTGGCAGAAGATCTATAAGTTAACGAAAAAAATATTAGTGTTAACGTCAATAAAATGTTAGAATATAAGAGAAATAATTATAAATCATCTGCGGATCAAACATTCTGTGAAATTAAGATAACAGGCAAGAGCCCGACAGTAAAATATTTTTCATTGTGTCATTCACGACACAAAAGGGTTCAATTGACATTAATAGTCTATAAATACTTTTATACTATACAATAAACTTTTATTCAAAAAATTTCTGGAAAAGCAAATTTACAAGCCAAAAAACTAACATTCTATATATTTTTATAATTAATTGGAAGTTAAGGATATATCCATAACACACAACATGTCTAAATACATTGGAATTCATACAACAGATATTGTTTTGATACAAGGACGTGTTATTATCATTTTATATGTGCTTTTTCATGAAAAGTTTCAAAATAAAAACTTTGTTAATCTTTATTATTAATATCTGTTAAGTGCTTTATTTTGAATTAAGACTGTCTGACAGTTGTCATGTTTTAACGTTAGATTGAGATATTTCTAGAATAGTGAATAAATAATATTCTAAAATTTCTTGTAAACAACTGGTAGACTTTTTATTGATTGTTGTTGAAGATGTTTGAGAATCAAGAAAGTAGCAGAGTATTGAAAGAAAGTAGTAGAGTATTGAGAGTGCTTGTAGAAAATAAAGTAGTATTTTAATGCTCAGACACTTAGGTTTAAGTTTAGGTGTTCGCTAATGTTTCAGAGTTCAAATATATACTTGTAACCTTAAAATAAAGAGCAGTTCCTACGTTCTGGCGTTACATAGTCGAGTTTTTGTTCGTTTGTCATAGAGCAAATAAATATTGAATTATCTGCTGTGTCCAGCGGGGTGGAATCGAACTCTGGTCCTAACATTGTAAATCTGCAAACTTACCTCTACCTCACCAGGAAACAGTAACCCAGTCAGACTAGATGTAGTTATATTGAAATGTTTAAGGCAAATAAACGTTTATTTCTAAGAATACATTAGTACAAAGAGAATGTTTTATGTGGTTTTACTGAACTTTAAATGAGCAAAATTTCACGGTTTTCTTTACATTTTCAACAGTAAACGAACATAAGCCTGGAAAGCTCACTTAATATAATTTTACCTTTCTCTTAGTATTATACTTATTGGAGCCAGGCTTGACCTAGTAGTTAGTAACTCATAATATCTAGATTAAGTGTTCGAATCACGTCATTGAATATGATCGCCTTTTCAACTGTGAGGGTGTTATAAGGTGATGGTTCATCTCATATTTCGTTGTTAAATATAGTATATTAGTTTACAGTAAATGGTGTTGACTTGCTGCCTTCCCTCTAGTTTATTACTTCTAAGTTAGGGATCTATCGCAGATAGCCCTCGAGTGGCTTTGTGCGAAATTCAACAAACAAACACTTATATTTGCTTGTAATATGTGTGTTATCCATGAAACAATATTTTCGGTTTCTCTACTAATTTATAAATTTAATATAGTAATGAAGTAAACCAAACATTGTACGTTCTTTAAATTAAACTGATGAAACAATATTAATGTATTTACTTTAATTTTTGGTGTTTTGGGCATCATTGTAAATATCACGTAAAATATTTCGGTTAAATAAAAGAGTATTTAGAAATTTCAGTAAATATGATACATGCAAAGTTTCAAATTCAAATCATTTTTTCGTATATTTTATTTTTAATATGTTATAGGAGATTGCAATCACTTTTGTTTAAAGAAAACTTATTTGAAGACTTCTTGTAGAAAACAAAGAAAGTTGTAGCATAGTTTCGTAAGTTTCCTTGTTTGCACTTATAGGTATTATATATCCTCGTTTCTTGGTAAACATACTCTAAACCACGCACAATTAGATTTCTTTTTAATGTCACTACACAATGAGTACTGAAAAAACGAGGTTATTTAACTGAATTATAACAGTCTGAATCTATTCTCATAGATTTAATAGTACTGGAAAATAACGAATGATTGGGTATCGTTTTTATGTATTGATCCAGTTACGAGAAACAGAAGTATTTACATTTAGTGACGGCTTTCCTTCAGGTATATCATCTAGCGACCTTAATTTTTTTTTCCTCACTTTACATATGAGAATATTTTGAAGTACCATAGACGAACAAGTAGAGAAGCATACAGCGATTCCTTAAATTCAGCAATTTACGTTCCTTTGCTTGTATTGGAATGCCAAGGAAAGGCGTGGTATTAGACATAGAGCTTAGCTCGATTTCAGATTCCAGATTATGTTAAGGAACCACTAACAGTGAACGCCTTAAGCTTCTGAACTTCTGTTCTTGGTGATGATTAAATTATTAGAAACTACACAGAAACACTAACTTAGAAACTGCTAAAGTAGATTAAACAAATGTGATAATTTTATTTTATAGATATGAGGGCTAAAATATTAGTAAGTGTTTTACCTTTTTACGAATTAATAAGTTGTTGTTGTTTGGAAATACCGCACTCAACATCAACGACGTCTTAAGTAGTTGACTGGGGGCTCGATTTCTTCAATGGTTTGTAAATAGTCCACCTAATGGCTTAAAAATTATTATCAAAAGAAAATTTTTTATTTTGGAATATTAAAGAGATTTTCGCATAATCTGAATATCGCTTCTATTTCATTTCATGTTTTTAATGTTTAAATAGTTAAAAATTGAAGTTATTACTCTGCTAGTAATTCTTAAAATTTTGTTCACTGATAAATGACACAGACTTAGCTATTTGCTACTGTTATCCACAAGTTACAGCAGATGCCAAATATCTATTTATTACTCGTCATTTATTGAAAATTGTCATATTTTTTTTAATTTGTTGTTAAGACCAAAGTCACTTATTAGACAAACTATCCTTTCCCCACCATGCGTACAGATCTCAGACTTATCGTTAACTCACATAGCTATACAAATATCTATCTGTTCATACCTATTCCTAGTTTTTAACTTAGTTTTAACTCTATCTACTGTAAAGACATGAACTTCGGATTTTAGAGCTGTTAGTCATTAAACTCGTCATTGACAGAATAAAGTGATTCCACTACTTCTTCTATATGCCATCCACAGTTTCAAATTTCAAAATATAGTAAATTTATTAGCTTTAGCCTTCAGAGTGGCAGGTTGTGTTCGCTATCTGCTAGTCAAAATAAAAGCTACTTACACTACATGGATGCGAAAACAATGGTATTTGTAGAAAACAGTATTCATTTTTTCTTCATTCTGCTCGTGCACAGTCTTCAGGAAACCCAGTTGAACAGTATTTGATATTTAGAAGTCGCTACACGCGATAAAAATCTGCGACAATACATGTGAAGAATGTCACCTGACTTATCTCGTCACGCTTATCTTGTCGAGCATTAGGGGTCAAAATTTGATAACTCATAGTGCTGTAATACACTGAACAAACGATGCAACTAAAGACTATACACATTATGTGATGTAATCCCTTGGATATACTGTGATAGTCAATAACCCTCGTGTAGCTTCGCGCGAAATTAAAAAAACAACAAACGTATTAGCAAACTTTCCAGGAAAACACGAAAGGGTGTATATTTGAAGCTCCAGTATGTCCTGCTTTGGATAATTAATGAGCTTCAATATTCGATACTTCTTAACGACTTCTTCATATTTTATGTTATCAAAATGTCTTCTCCAAGATAATACGTGACAGTTATTGCTTGATAACTCTCAATGACCTATCTATATAATAAGTGAGACTCGGTATTTGGTATAAAGTAATTACTTGTACAGGTATAAGAATGGCATGGTGATTAGTGATAGTAAATAACTGATATTACTGCACTTGAACAAAGTAAATGTTAAGGTTTAATATTACTCTTGATTGTATTTTCAGGACAAACTATAAATTAACTAACTGACCTTTCTCATGGGTATTCATAGTTTACATTTTTAAATGTCTCACTAAGACCAGAATCATAAGATGCTGTGAAAACATCCAGTTTCTTATACAGTCACACCTTTGCGTCCTAAATAACTGTAAACAACGTTTTGTTGTAACATTATACTTTAGGCCTAAGTGCTACTAACACACTGTATCACCGCTAATACTCACCATAGGCTTCTTCGTTATTTACAAGGGGAATGATGTAGACAAACGGGTAACAGCGGTTGAGTTGATTGATTGATAATTTGAGAAGATAATGTATTGTCCACTTTGTCATTGTCACTAATACATCATCATCCCAGCTTTGATGGTTATTTGTGGCAAGTCACTTTTCTCTCTATTCGGAAACTGAATACCCATGTTGACAAATTGAGAGAATAAAAGAAATGCTTACAATGAATAGGAATTAAGGAACGTAGTTATTCTATTCTTGTATAACAAGCTCAAAGTTTATCAACACTGCTTTTCTGGCAAGATTCACGTGCGAGATAGCCCTTGAAGCCCAGAGTTCAAAATACTAGTATTGAGATACCCAAACAAAGTTACTGATGTTTCCAAAATAAATTATTCATCTCCAGTTATCGATCCGATAAAATAGTAATGGTTGTACGAATATTTTAGAAGGCGCCAATGATAATGAAATTTTGGTATTTGAATTTCTTTACTGTATCATTGTGATTTGTTCGTTTGTTGTTAAGCACGAAGTTACATAATGGGCTATCTATACTGTGCTTATCACAGATATTGAAGCCTAATTTTTAGCCTAATAAGTGTTCAGAATTATAGCTTGGCCAACAGGAACATGTTATTGCAGACAGAGTTCTAAAGAGATCGATTCTGCACGTACTTGCTAATTGACAACTACAGCCGATATGAAGTCGCGAAGCAAAACCACATTTTGACGTGTTATCGTACAGTAATGCCACTGACAAACGGTCGTTTTGGGGAAGGGTACGCTCCAGTCCTTTGAAATGAGAACTTCTATGCAGATTATAAAAATGTATTCAAATTTGCAAATATGGAATATGTCTTGTACGTAACGGTAATTAAACCGTGATAAACAAAGTTTGGCGTTTGTAACAGGTGAGATCACAAAGACAAGTGGCAAAAGTCGTCCACGTGCCTCAAGTAACGGCGCATAACATACTTAGTAAAGACTTCCATCTACAGACAAGGTCAACAGGATATGTATTCAACAAGAAAAAGCTTTCTGTCATACCTTCCGTTCAAAACATCACAAACTTTAAGAATCTGGCAAAGGCAATGGTTTCTTTAATGATATTCCATAATATTTGGCTTGTTTGAATTTCGCCAAAGCTACATAAAAACTATACACTCTAGCCTTCATTAATTTATTAATGAAACAATAAAGGGAAGGCAGCAAATTACCACCACCAAACGCCAACTCTTGGAGTAATCTTGTACAAGCGAATAGTGGATTGGCCGTCACATTATAAAGCTCCATCCCTGCTGAAAAGGCCATCATGTTTTGTAGGACAGGGATTGGAACTCACAAATCTAAGGTTGCGACTTGAGCGTTCTACCACTTGTCCATGCCATTCTGAGACATACCTGTCATACCAATTGACGCAGTACCGTTAGATCTGTGCGATTGAACTGTTGACACAAATGGTAGGTTGTTGTTGTTGTTGTTTTGAATTAAGCACAAAGCTACACAATGGGCTATCTGTGCTCTGCCCACCACGGGTATCGAAACCCGGATTTTAGCGTGTAAGTCCGCAGACATACCGCTGAGCCACTGGGGGGCCAAATGGTAGGAAAGCATCGTTCTTATATGCCAGATTTATTTCGGAGAGTAAAAAGAGAGAATTAGTGTATTTTAGATATGCCAGCTTTACGACACACACAGAATATTCTACAGGACAGTTTTTAAGAACTCACAGGCACGGTAACGACAGTGTAA
This sequence comes from Carcinoscorpius rotundicauda, assembly GCA_011833715.1. Lineage (NCBI taxonomy): Eukaryota > Metazoa > Arthropoda > Merostomata > Xiphosura > Limulidae > Carcinoscorpius > Carcinoscorpius rotundicauda. The sequence goes on along the minus strand of CM022393.1, from coordinate 118,576,170 downwards.
GGCAACAAAATTGTTTTAATATAATTTAAACAATCTCTGTATTCATACCATTTTAATTTTAGTTAAATGAACGTCATATTGATCCGCATCGACTACGTCACTTGCAGCTGCACTACGGAACAGTTTTTGGTTCTTTTTCTCTTACTTAAGAAAATTATCATGTCTGCTTCCGCATATTTATGCCAAATTCAACACTAAAAATATATGCTCGATAAACGTTTTTTATTTCCAGCCTTGGATTAATGAAAGTTTCTCATATCCCGAAGATCGTTGATTTCATGCTCAAAGCTACATTTGAAATTGCCTAAAACTGTTAAGATAAGTAAAAAATTGAAAACAGTCCCAAAAAGTCCGCACAAGTTAAATTACATTTGTCCAAACAAGCTAATTCTTACTTCTTCTTATTATGATTAGTATATTAACTAAGAATACGTTAGGATTAGATACAACTAAACACATTATCTGATTGTATAATAATATTTAAACACTATGGTTAAAGATTATGGAAAAATTTTCCATTTATCAGAACTTTTATGAAAGAAAAAGAAGCGTAACATTGTAATATATCTTTGAAGGGTTAACCTAGTTTGTACGTTTTTAAAAGATACGAAAACAGTTATATTTTTATACGTTATACTAATAAGTAATAATTATAACGATACCCCCTCCTTATAATATATAACTTTAACTGTTTTATTATTTTGATATTATTTTCTATCATTTTCAATTATGTTGCTGTTATTATAAACACGTTTTTTTCACAATTCCTTCTTTACAATACTTCTTGTATTTGCAGACATTTTTTCAGGATAATATAATTGGGCTTTACTGTTCCTATAACTTCAGTAATTACAGATGTATATACATAATTTATTATTTTTAGCATACTTAAAAACACAAGAAAGTCTTATGTCGGTTTCTCCTCTTGTGAACAGATCTGATAAGCCAGGTTGTTAGGGACCTTGACTTGCAATCTGAGGGTTGCGGCTTTGAATAGTTATTCCACCAAACGTACTCGTCATTTCAGTTGTGGGAGCGTTGTAAAGTTACAGTCAATCCAATTATTCGTTGATGAACAAGTAGTACAAAAGTTGGCGGTGGGTAGTGGTGACTAGCTTTCTCACCTCTTGCATTTAACGGGTCAGTTAGGGACGACCAGAGCAAATATTCCTGGTATAACTCTACGAGAACTTCCTCAGAAACCAAACCTTCCATAAATTAATGTTCTCTCATTAAAATACTTTAATGTCTGATAAAATTGGCAGTTGTTGTAACACAATATTATTTCTATAAATATCTTCTTTTCTAAAAAAAAAATCTGTAGTAAAGAAAGAAATAACTGTTAATTTGTCATTAAAATTTTAATCCACAGATTCTATCTCTACATACCTGAGACATAAATAAGTGTAAAGAGATTTAGAGATCGGATAGAGGAGTTGTAGTTTTCAATTTTTCATATCTAACGAATATTTATTAACTAAATGGTTACTTAATTAATTACAAAAGTCAGTAACACATTTTGTTTTCGTTTTCTTCTTGCACATTTACTCATAAATCCCTTGTCGTACAGACTTAGAGAGTTGAGTGGATTAAAAGTACGTCAAAAACAGCATAGCTGCTATGCTCACAGGGTGCTTTAAGTCTCGCTCTTTCATTTACTTAGACATTTTACCCATGATCCTATTTAACAAATACTCTCAAGTAAAGTACTATGACCCATCAAATTTAGTTAAATATTTTAAAGAGGTATTACATGTATTTATTTTGTATCATTTGGAATAGTAACTGTGACATAATGTACATTTGTATTTCATGTTGTATTCTGTATTTATTGGAAAGCTACAAAAGGTATCTTCCGCTGTTCCTAATTTTGAACTGCTGACCTGATTGAATGCAAGTAAATTAGCAGAACAATATCATCATACCATTCACGTTAAGGGGCTGATTGTCACTCTTATAATATACTCACAGCTTAAAATTTGTAGCATTTAATCGAACTAGGCAACTGAGAACTGAAATACAGAGCTCCATCACAGAGCCTGATCTTACGTCTCGTCTTTGTGCATTTAATAATTCAAATTACTGCTGTAGATAAATCAATAATAGCACAAATACAACGGGATTCTTTTCGTTTCCTAATGTGTATTTGATCATTTATTTTCAAATAGCCCATTCCTGTACGACATTTAGTACAATAAGAGTAGGATTTCTAAGAATTTTTCAATACTGAATTATCAGACTGTATCATTTTATTGGATCACAAATACAAACATGTTCGTATTAACTGGCGTAAAAACACTTGTTTTCAGATTCGCTGATAAAATGTTTTTCTATCTTTTAGCAAACAGTAGTGTTTCTTGTTGAGTTTCAAATAAAGCTACTCACAGACTAATCTGTGCTAGCCCTTCCTAATGTAGCAATGGTTACCATGAGCCATCATCGTCAGGAAGGTTCACTGCCACAGTTCTCCACTTCTGTTTGTTTTGTGATATTCTCAACAGGTCTTCATGTTTCACCATCTCAGTCCACTCTTTAATATGTTATCCACTCTATTCTTGGTCTTCTATTCTCTTCTATTTGGCCTTATGGTAGGACTCGCTGGATGTTGTCTCGTATCATAATATGTTTTACTAAACCCTAATACATCTTCATTCCTGTGTTCCATTTCTAATATCACCTTTTCAATTTTTCCAGCTTGATACACAGTTCGTACGTTCCATGTAGCTATTCATACGGCCCGACCTCTGCTTATCCAGATTTGATATGGATAAACATCATTATCATCAATGTACTTTTCGTAATGCCAGACTCTTCTTCTCTGTCACATTGAGTGAGAGATTCGGTTGCAGGGGCCCGAATTCTCCTCTATTTCCATCACCAATTTTAGGTCTAAGGATCATAATTATCTCTGGGAACATGCTTGGTGAGGCCCCAAGTTCTAGTTACTATTTCTTAGTGATAGACTAGATAAGATGTAAGTCACCTAAGCTACTCGCCATTAACGAACCGACGGCTGAAATGACGAACTTGATTGGTGACGAGTTTCGGTCCCACGTTTGAAATCGAGTGCTATAGCTACCAGAACACAAATAGCACTATTCTACTAATAACTAATAAAATTTTTAATACACTATGGCATACCTAAGTATTGTGTTCTGAAAAACTGAAATAAATACTCTTCAGTAAAATAAACAAGAAACATTGCGAAGAAGTGCACCTAAAGGATAAATGTGTTTTCTATAAAGTTATATCGAAACATATGTGGTTGTTTGTTGCTTGTGTTTTTCCTCTTTATTGAAGAAATAATAAAACCTAGTGTAAAAATCGATTTATTTATTTAGCGAACAAAGATTTCGTTATCACAAATTAATTTCATAACAGATAATCTAGCCATTTATCTTTAGAGCTGTTTTCAGATAATAAGTTTCTGTAATCCGTTTCTTAGTGCTTTCTGTGCTAAATTTTATTTCAGAATGTAAGAACACTGGTTTAACATACACATATTAAACCACTGGTTAGGAAAGATTAATGAGATTATTTTATTTCTTTGCTACAGTAATGAAAAAAGTTCGAACAGTAGATATGTTTTGTTTTGTAGAAAGATGATCGCATCTCTTTCAAGGGTGTATCAGAAAGAATGAATCATTGAAATCTAATGGGAATAACTAATTAACTCACCTAATCAGAAATGTTGAGTCATCAATGCTTATGAGAATAACAATTAACTTTCTCATCCAGAACAAAAATGATAAATCGATAGCATGGATAGAAGTTTTCGTATTTGCACTTTTGTTTCAATTTACGTTTTATTTAGTTTTTCTACCCTGGGAAGAGTGAATCATATATATTAGTATAAAAACCTTTCACGAAAAGAAGCAACACCAAGGGCTGTACATGTTAAAATAATGAATTGGAACACTTTATTTACTTATTTTAGAAACTCCTTGTTTCATGAAATAATTGCGAGCAGACTGAATTCTGTTTGTGCAATCTTTGAAACATCGTTTCCACAAATACAGCTGATTTGAAAATTGTGCACACCACACAAGATTGTGGCAACAGACGTAACGACATAAATGAGTGATATCATTGTTTCAGATATTCAACATAATGATTGCACTGGAGAAATAAATAGATATAGTGTCATGTAAAAGGTTCAACATCACAAAAATGAGTGCGTAACTTGGTAGTGTTTACAATCCAAATTAATTAAAGAACCCTATATTTCTAACATTCTTGAACGTCCTTAATTAATAGCTTGATTAACCCTTGGAGAGTTATTTAGCATATTTGAAACGTATAAACATATCACATTTCTACACTACATGCTCATGTTTACTATAAAGAATTGTTTTACTCCTCCATACCTATTAGGCATAAATTATTAATTCTAATCCTATAACAGCTACAGATTCACTTAGAGTTTTTGGTTTTTATCATAAAGCTGAACCCCAAATTTAACATTGTTGTTTCAGAAACGTATCATTGATGATTTAAAGCACTATCAGCTCTTTTTATCTCTATCTCTCAAATGAAGACTAACAATGTGAAAATGTGATTGAAAGTTGTTTCCTATTAGGTACAAAGCTACACTAAGAGATATATGTGTTCTGTCAACCACGGGTACCGAAACCTAATTTCTAGCAAGATAAGTTCGCTGTACCACTAGAAGGCACGTAACTGATAGTTTGAAGTTTCGATGTACTACCAAGTAACAATATATTGGCTCCTCTTTTGTGTACATAAATACAAAAACAATTAAATGTTCAGAAGGTATTATTATTTCTGAATTAAACTATATAAGTTTGGTAAAAAGTGCTTATTTTTGTAAAAAATGACTCTTACGAGTTCGAATTCTTTTTAAATATACTTACAATAAAATAAAATACACTGAAATAACTGTTTGGCATTGTTAAAAATATTTACGAAAGTTCTTTTGTTATTAATCAACACAAATCTACACAATGGATTATCTGTGCTGTGCTCATCATAGGTATCGAAGTCCGATTTTCAGAGTCCTAAGACTGTTGATTTACTGCTGAGCCAATCAGACGGGGTAAACATTTATAAAGCTATAATAATTAGCCTTCAGTTTTAAGATAATTCTTAGCTGATATACGATCTAAATCTCTGTGTATCTCAGAACGGCCGTATGGGTATTAAAACTTTTACTAATAAAGCAGTTAAAGTGTTAATAACAGCCGTCCTTAGATACATTTTTACTTCAAGTGGGTTTCTCGTCATCACGATCTCAATCTCGTTAAATTATTCAGTACACTGTTTGCTAAGATAACTATTTGTTTTGAATTTCTCGCAAAGTTATAGGAGTTCTATCTGTGTTACCTGTCCGTAATTTATCAGTATAAAACCACTCACCACCCACTCCTGGATACTTTTTTAACCAATGAATAATGGAATTGACTGTCACATGTTTTACGAGCATGTTTGGTGTAACGGAGATTCGAACATGAGACCCTCAGATAGCGAGTCGAGCACCCTATTTACCTGGCCATGTCGGACCTTAATATAACTGAGCTTATTACATTTAACCATCAATGAATAACCACTAAGAATTTGTCTTAATACCGCGATGAATAGAAGCTCAACCTTAATTTCTGCAGAGAGCTATACACTTCAGTTAAATTTGTAGTTTCTGTTTCTTAGTCATACCTGCAAGCCTAAACCTTTTGTGTTTGTTTTGGAATTTCGCACAAAGCTACTCGAGAGCTATCTGTGCTAGCCGTCCCTAATTTAGCAGTGTAAGACTAGAGGGAAGGCAGCTAGTCATCACCACCCACCGCCAAATCTTGGGCTACTTTTTTACCAACGAATAGTGGGATTGAACGTCACATTTTAACGCCCACACGGCTGAGACGGCGAGCATGTTTAGCGCGACCCTCAGATTACGAGCGCATGCCTTAACCTTTTGTGAAATTCCTCTATAGTAATGGAAAATAATTATTTTATCACATTGTATGACTTGTGTATGGTTTACTAACACAAACAGAAACTAGCGTTCTCTCAAACTTAATATAATCGGAACCGAATACACAAGTACATCATTTCATTAAAAGCGTAAGTGGTAAGTTAATATACAGATCCTCATCACGTGACTTGTACATATAGAAATAAACACAGATTAATAAACTTTTGCGTCTAATTTACATTTAAACAACTGCTCATCACGTGACTTGTACATATAGAAATAAACACAGATAAACAAACTTTTGCGTCTAATTTACATTTAAATAACTGCTTATCACGTGACTTGTACATATAGAAATAAACACAGATTAATAAACTTTTGCGTCTAATTTACATTTAAACAACTGCTCATCACGTGACTTGTACATATAGAAATAAACACAGATAAACAAACTTTTGCGTCTAATTTACATTTAAATAACTGAAAAAGAGGAAACCTAAAATGATATTAATAATTAAATTACTATTAAAACAGAAACTGTTATTTTTTTTCCATACTATTTTTCAATTAAATGTGCTTGAAACGTTATTTTCAGTTATTTAAGGCACAGAATTGAAATATATTCACTAATTATTATTATTTAATATTTGAGAGGCGTAGAATAACAAAGGGAAACGTTTTTGGAATTATATTTTCCCCGGAAAATATTGCAGTTCCGAAAAGCTTATCTCCTAAATGGTTAAACGGGCTCATTTTTCACATAGTAAAGAAGATTTAATTTCAGTGTTTGACAGAGGAAATGAAAACGTAAATAAATGGCTAACAGTCAACCAGTAAGAGCTGACAGATTAATTTAAATATGCTATTACACTTGGGGTAAAATAAATCTTACATACTGCTGTTTGTTTAAAAAAATACATACTTTCACTTTATATTTGTTGAAGAGACATGTACGGGTATGTTTTCCTTGCAGGTGATAAATAAATATCACCACAAACGTGTCATTCACTTCAATCATTTTATTGTTTTTTTGTGCAACCAAACAGTCTGAAAACCACTGCTAAATGCAGTTTCTGTTAGCACACAGCTACATGGAAAACAATGGTTTGGTCTTATTTGGAGAAAAAAAAAAGTGGTGTTTGCTTTCAATGTTTGCTTCCACATTTACTCAGTCCCTGAATAAATGGACAGCTATTTGAACACTACCATGTTTAATGTCTTGAGAACCATGAGGATGACTACATAAATAGATCTCTTATTGAATAACCTTTTATTTATTTCCATAAGTAAATCGGAGCCTAAACCCACTATCTACAAGAGTACACGCTTCCGTTACATCTGGTACAGTTACCATGAAATCCAATAGTCTTTATGATATAACCAACCAACCAATTTGGCTGAGCGTTTGTAAATCCAACTATGAAATGTGCATATTCGCTATTTTATTTAACATTTTAACTGTTGCATTGTTTGAATATTACAGTAAAACGCCTGCTTTGAATACGTTTAAATACGTTATGTTCAAATCATTGAAAGCAACGCATATATTAACTTTGTTCCAATAGCTGAACAGAATTGAAAAATCAAAGACATTTATATGTTTCCCAAATATTTCATTTATTACGGCCATGGTTTCAAGAGTAATAACACCATGAAGTGTTCCCCGCTGGTAAAATTAGGGGGTTAGATTTCCCTCGATGGACTCAACAAATAGTCTGATGTGGCTTGGCTTTTAGAAAACACACACGCACACACACCATAAAGAAAAAAACATGATTAAAATAAGTGATATCTTTGTGAAACACACATTTATCTCTGTTTTCTTCAGTTCTGTAATTATATATCTTTAGTAAATGCCAACAGTTTCAAGTATTAATTACACCTAGGCACTCAAGAACAAACTGGCTCAGCGTGTATTAGACTGATGTAAAAAGAGCTTACACTTGCAAGTGGAAGTATGTATTTCCAACTGAAATTGGTAAAACTTTGTAAGATACTGTAAATCGCATAGGATTTTATGGAGAAGAGCAACTGTGATGTTTTATGTGGAGTATACACACTTGGCTTTCTCCAGCGCAGAGATGTTTAAGACTCTCTTTGAATATTTAACAAAAAAGCCGGTTGATTATAACCAATTTAAACTACAAATAATATCTGGATATTATTATATTGAAAACTAATTCCAACCACTTGTGTTATGCAATCTCATTAGTCAAATAAGTTGTATTTACATGCAGGAAACTAATAAGAAATGGTAAATCAAAGCCAATTATTTTAGCGTATTACAAAGCCAAATTTAAGAATAAAATTTATTTTGATTGGCTGCGATTGAAATTTAAAGAAAAATTACAAATGTTTATTCATTGGTATGTGGAAACAGGGATAGCAACATTGAATGGAGATCAAATGGAAATTACGTTACCATAAAGCAATATTGTTTTTTGTTTTTTCAAGTGAGAATTTTCTTTATAAAAAGAAAATTTCTTGATACGGCCAAAGTTCTCTATGTATGTTTTGTTGTATGTATGTAAATATGCATTGATTTTTATCTCTCGTCTTTCATGAGAGTAATAAATAAAAAGGCACTCAACTTGTAATCCGTGGATAGCGGGTTCAAATCCCCGTCACACCAAACATGCTCGTCCTTTCAGTGGTGGGGGCGTTATAATGTAGGATCAATCCCACTATTCGTTGGTGAAAAAGTAGCCCGAGAATTGAGCGGTGGGTGGTGATGCCTAGCTGCCTTCCCTCTAGTCTTACACTGCTAACTTAGAGACATCTAGTACAGATAACCCTCCTATAGCGTTGCCCGAAATTCAAAAACAAAAAACAAAGTTTTGCGCAGATGGAATTATTAATGTGTGCAACAGTGCTTGCATGTATAACACATTGTTACAGTAGCAGGTTTATTTACATGCCTTACGCCTATATTTTGAAAACGAAAAAACTGAATTATTTTTGGAACTCCTTAAGTTACCCTTATCAAATAGTGGGGTTTATTAGTCGCTGTTACAGCACACGAACAAAGCACGATTTTACGAACCCATAGATTCAAAGTCAAGCAGTCTAACCACAGAGCCACGCCCTGTCCTATTTGAGATAGCAAACGTAATTGATCGTTTTCCACTAGGTGTACAAATTACATCAGATTTCATACTGTATATAGCAAGTCACTGCAAACTATAATCTAAAGGCGAAGACGCACGTTGACAAAGGTTAGGTGTGAAGACTGATTGAAGTACATGTGTTGAATGACAATACTATTTCTTGTTACAGCCGAGAGAATTTACGCCTTCTCTCGTCAAAATCCAACACTGTAGCCCATGGGAAATAGAATTAAGTTTAATTTATTTTCAGAAATCACAAAAACGAAAATCTCACACACAAAAAATCACCGTTACACATTTGTTTTTTTGTTTTTTTAAATTAAAGAATGAATTGTAGTAATAAATGCAGTACCGCTAAGATAACCGTATCCTAGCCAGTAATAATGTTTGGTCACATATTTCGACCATAAGCATCAAGTTCTTGGAGAATGCTCATAAAATATTGATACACAGCATATGTAGCATTGACAACATTCCATAAACACTGAATTCTCGGAATGTCTAATCAATAATTTATAAGTTTCTTTAATATTTCATTAATGAAGGCCTATATATATGTAACCTTTTAAGAGCAAGATAAATACAAAAGTTTATCCCAACTGTTTAGGAAATCTATCTGCCAATGCTGCCAAGTTCGTAATAATTATTACGATTCTTTTTACGTAAATTTATAGTTTCGTTAGTAATAATGGTTTTATTAACGTGCGCACGTGTAACAGATAGTTCACAAAAAGACATAGAGTTATCCAGCTACTTATTACATTGCCATCTTTACCCTGATGACACTATTCTTTATTATTTCTTTTCACAATGATTATAACTTACAACTGTACAAACATGTGTAAACCAATACGATTTACCAGATTTTTAGTTTAATCTAATTGTGTGTGAATTTTGATACATTTCTGTTATGTAAATGTGTTGTGTTTGGATTTTCATTTCTATTATCTGTGTTTCCGTATTTGTATTATTGTTTCGAAGTTTAAACTAATATTTTGTTATTCATTTAGGGTAACATTTAGAATTTTCTTGAATTAAGTAGACCAATCATATGTTTGTAAATGAAGTGCTGGTGACTTCGTGTCTAGACGTGTAGTCTCGTACAAGAACGGACATGCGCGGATTGCTCTGGAGATCTGTAGAAAGTTCGCAGTTATTCGAGGGGTCTAGGCCTACAATATATAAACAGGCGAAGATGCGAGAGACAGGAGAGATATTCAGACATCAGTTTTTATTCGAAGAAAAGAGGAGAGTCAGATATTAGTTTTATTTCAAAAGAAGAGAGTCAGTTATTTGAGAAAGATTAAGTGTTTGCTGTGATTATTCAACTTGGATTTGTGATTGAAGTTAGATTTACGGAAGCTGTGATTTTATTTCGTCAATCTCTACGATCCATCTGAATTACTGCTTGTGCTGAGAGTCGGCGAATTTATTGAACTGTGAACTGTTTCTGAACTTCTTCATTTAAGCTTCGGAATTTCTTCGTGGGACCAAATTCACACCCTAGACTGGAATTTGAGACTTTCATTTTAGATCATTATATTAGATACAGGCCAGTACCATTTTGTATTGTGATAAATTTTGAAGTTTGAAACTAGTATTATTTTGTTTTGTAATTAATTTCGAATGTTGTAACTTAATATCTGTCACTGTTATTATATAATTTATGTTATATCTGTTATATTTGTTAATAGTTTACTGTAATAAATTATACAAGCTGTTATCTGTGTTTTTCTGTTGCGTTTAGTCTACGAAGAACATAAAACATAAAAAATACGTAACAATTCCCCAAAATCTTTTTCAGTAAACTGATTACCAATAAGTGTATGTGATTGTTTGAACCTTGCTTATGAAGCATTGCCCAAGCTTTGGGGCTAATATGCGATTCATCAAATATAAACGAATAAGATTGATTAAAATGCAAGTAAACTTTTGTGTGAATGTTCAACAAAATGATTGTTTTGTTTTGGATATTTACACAAAACTACTAAGTGATGTCTGAACTACCTATCCTTAACTTTTCACTGAAAAACTGAACTGGAAGGAAGGCAACTAGCCATACACTATTAGCATACTCTTGTCTGTACGAATAGCGGTATCTAACTTTTTTATGTGTGACAATTGGATTAGTATGATGAACCAATAATCTACAATCCGTTATCCTAACCTACCTTAACAAATGGTTAAATATATCCTTCAAGAGCTTGAACTATGAATCCTCCAGTTCAAATCATGAGTAAGCTGAAATACTTACTAACGTTTTGCCCTTAAGTTGTGATTTAGAGTAGAAAGGAAATACGGATTATAAAGCCATATTTTAACATTTGTTTTGAAATATATAATAGGCTAGCTGAGAAGAATGGTAAAATGTATTCACAATAAGTTGTAACGTTTGTTTGTTTTCTATTAAGATATTGCATGTTTCGTCAGTTTAGGAGTTTAACATCCAAGTATTTATTTTTAATTTTGCTTTTGATGGCAAGTAACATTTGAATTTTTATATACAATATTACAATCCAGCTGTAACATTTTATTTTAAATTTAAAAAAACGAAACCTCCTGGGCAAACACCTGTAATGAAAAACAAAGCCTGGCATAGCCTAGCGCGTTAAGGCGTGAGCTTCGTAATCTGAGGGTCGCTGATTTGCGCCCGACTCGCGCCAAACATGCTCGTCCTCCCAACCGCGGGGGCGTTATAATGTTACGATCAATGGTAAAAGAGTAGCCCAAGAGTTGGCGGTGGGTGGTGATGACTAGCTGCCTTCTCTCTAGTCTTACACTGCTAAATTAGGGACGGCTAGCACAGATAGCCCTCGAGTAGCTTTGCGCGAAATTCCAAAACAAACAAACGAAAAACAAGGAATATCTGAAAAGCTATTTTTATACGTCTTGTTATACGTCTCGCGTTAGTTATTTGACAACGTGGTGTTTCACGTTATTTTTCAAGCCTAAAAAAAAAAACACTTGAGAACTATAGCACATCTGCAATATCTTGAAACAAAAATGCTTTATTAAGTGATATCATAATTAAAATTAATATATACTTATGCGTGTTTGTGATCAGTTTAGTTTGCTAAAATTATACGAGAGAAGAACGTTAACGTCTTTTGCTTGTTACAAACAAGTCTAAATATACTTTTTTTACTGTATTTATTCACACTGATTTGGTGTGTTTGCACAAGTAATAGTGATATTTGCCAAGCTGCTTATGGGTTCAATATAACATACTAAATCTGTTCTCGTACCCGACATATATTCGTGGTGTGGATAAAGTGTAATCCCTTAGTCCATATGCAACTCGAAACGGTTGAATATAAACAACTGGCTGTTTTGATAGAACATTTATTGGCTATACAGAACAAACTTTCTTATATGATACTTGATAAATAAAGTTTACTCAAGTTTTCGCTAGTTATCTCTTTTAGTCGTTACCACCTGTACAAAACAAAGAAGAAAGCCTGTTTTGTTAACTGCTACCAGCTTGTTTATTTTATTCGCGCACAACCCACCCGATAATTTTATGCTCACAGATAGCAGCTAATAAACAGATCCCACATCCACAACTAGGGCCACTCTCTCTATTTTTGAATGTCACTCATATGCCCACGATCTTAAAGCGAAGAGTGTTTTTTGGGGGGTTTTTTTGCGGATAAAGGACGCGAACCATAAATATACTGTGTCGCAATCTCAGCTCGTTGTCTAATGGGCAGCATTAAGCACAAGAGTTAGCAGTTCGACCTGTGGTACAAAGGAATAAAGTATAATTTTGCAAAATTATTATTTATTAAGTACTGTAAAATGCATATGAAAAAACTAGAAGTGATTATGTAACACGACTGCAACTGAATGTAGTTATCGATGTGTAAATTTCATAGAATTTTAGCAGTACAAATTTTAGTTGTTACATTACTCAACTGATACAGAGCAACTTATCGTTGAGTAACACAGAATCATAGCAACATGGAGTTTCAACGTTACTCGACCCTTACAGAGTGTATCTGTCGATGCGTGACTTTCACAGAATTCTAGCTAGATGATGTTCGAGTTACTACGTTACCCGATTGCTACAGCGTAACTGTCAATGTGTGACTATCGCAGAATTTTAACAATATAAGGTCAAGTTGATCTTTTACCCGACAAATAAGTCGATGTTAATTTAACATAGAAAGAATAAGGATTGTCTTAAACCATTCTTTTCAGTAATTTAAACATTTTACGACTTGTAAAGCATTTGAGACAAATGTACATATGTACAGTTCTAGTTTCTTTCAATATTAATATATTGTTGTTTTGTTGTTTTGAATTAAGCACAAAGCTACACAATGGGCTATCTGTGCTCTGCCCACCACGGGTATTAAAACCCGGATTTTAGCGTGTAACTCCGCAGACATACCGCTGAGCCACTGGGGGGCCAATATTAATATAATATTTAGAGCAAAAATGCTCTAAAAAGTCTACAGATAAGCCTAACAGAGTAAAAGTTGTCAAAACAAGGATAACTAAATGTAATACGATCCTGTTGTGATTGTGTTCTCTTATATGAGCCCCCCAGTGGCTCAGCGGTATGTCTGCGGACTTACACGCTAATATCCTGGTTTCGATACCTGTGGTGGGCAGAGCACAGATAGCCCATTGTGTAGCTTTGTGCTTAATTCAAAACAACAACAACAACAACTCTTATATGAATATAATCGGGACGAAATTATTTAGCGTTACAAATTCTACATTAATATAATAATTACTGCATATGTTTCATAACTGGTTTTGTTTATACACAAATTGATTGGTGCAGTGTTCTAATTCACGAAAACAAAATAATTTAAGTGAAAGTTAATACTCTGTTAGCGATTATATAACTTGTCTTGTCAAAGAATCAGAATATTATCGTGAAGAAGATTGTTACGTTGCTACGTCGTATTTACCCATGTGGATAAGTCACTATGTCTCATTTAATTACGTGCATAAGTCACTACATCGTATTTAATTACATGCATAAGTTACCACAGGTTAAAATTTAATGTTTTATCTCTCTTAGACTTTGTATTATTAACGTTGCTTATTTTTTTTTAACCTTACGTTAAAATATGAATATTTCCCTGTAATATAATTTTCATTTTGTAAAGTAAAATGAACTGGAATAGATATATATATATATATATTTCCACTAAAGTATTGTATATAAAAATTAATGTCATGATAAAAATATTTGTCAACCAGCTAATGTGACGTTTTAGTTTCTTTTCTGATAGATTAGAATCACGACTAAATAGAATGATTCAGAAAAAAACTGATTAAAACCGCTTGTAAGATATTTCACTCTTTATATAAATGCATTATAAGCACACCAGTGACCTATATACTTAAAGTAAAACATTATAACTATTCAAGCAATTCCAGCCTTTACATTAGTGTGCTAAAAATACTAGAAACCGCTCTACTTAAAGTAATGTGTAATTAATACATGAAGAGTATTATTTCTTACATTAATATATTGTACCTACATCATCCAGTTTACTTCTTATAATAATGCAGCATAATTTCAAATGTGATTTTACATTAGTTATTCTTTAGCAGAATAGTATTGTATTGTATTTTTCCAAAAATCACCAATTGCTGAAATTGTATGGTTTCTACACATAAAGAGTTCAAAATAATATGGATTCTCAACAACGACTGCTACGTGCTTACTTGAAAGTACCTTACAACGTTTTATACAAAAAACATTTTGTTAGACCATACGTGTTTCGGTCTACTTATGCTTCTCTTAATGCAAAAATGTGACAGTTTTGAAAATAAAACTATTTTCGTTCTACCTTGTTGAAAATTATTTTTTTAATAAAAGGTATTATTTGTTCCAAAGCCTTTAAAAACATCCACTTTACGTGTCTTTTTAAACAGTTTCTTTTTGTGCTGTCTTCAGGCAATGTATGATTGCAACTTGCTAATGACACGTTATGGAAGTCGTACTTGGTATTTTCAGTCACAAATGTACTTTAACCCACCCTTAATTCAATAGCCAAGTTAAAGGATTCAGGATTCAGGCATAGGCAAAAGAGAATAGGTTCATGCAACCAATCAGCGTAATGAGCTGCTTTCATGGCTCTGAGATTGTTTGTTCACATTCAGCAACATCAGAACACGAAACACGGAGCTTTCGATCTGTAGCCCGGCAAGCTAACCATTAACTTATGCCTAAACATTGTAGAAGTTATCAACCTATCTTTTATTATTTTATAAGAAGATGAAATATAATATCCAAGTCTTCTCACAGACACGTGCTCCTTTCTGAATTTCCAAACATAATAACTCTAGGGATATGAATTATGCTAAGAAAAGTGATTCACATTATTTATTTATCATATAACAGACAATTTAAAATCATATCTTCTTTGTATCTGTTTCTTGCAAAAGTTTTTTGTAAAGCCCGTTATGTTAATAGCTATGTAGTTCAGTTACAATAATAATTAATATCATATATTTCTCGCATGACGACGAAAGAGAATGTCGACCTTGGATTCGGTTGATATCTGGTTGATAACTAGCAAGTTTCAAAGAAATTGACACAAAAGATAGATTTCACAAAAAGCAACAATATTTTTACTGATATATGTCTTACCAATATTTCATATGATATTATCCGTCACTTAAGTCTTTCGTTGTTTTTTTTTATATTATCCTTTGACAAGAAATTGTAAGCGAATATGATTGTAAGCCACAGATATGATGAGTTCCAAACGAACAAACAGCGTTAAGTTAGAAAAGTTGTTTATTATTGCCCTGTCCAGTGCAAAATACGCTGATGACAGTCGTGTTGAAAGAAATTCGTTTCAATACCAACGTCTGTTTCTACTTTCAACAAAATAGTGGTGAAAATTTATGCCTAGGCATCGAGTCCAGTAGTTTTTCTTTGAAAGAAAATAATCATATATCTTCCATATTATGTCATAATTCCCAACGTTGTGGCTCAGCATGACCAGGTGGTTAAGTGCACTCGACTCGTAACCTGAAGGTCGCGGATTCCGAACCCCGCATACTCAACATGCTTGCTCTTTCAGTCATGGGGACGTTATAATGTACGATCAATCTCACTATTCGTTGGTTAAAGCTAGTAACATTTCATGGTAATATGTAAGCAAACACGTTACGTAAGAATAAAATTAAAGCATTGAAATGTAATTCACCTTCGAGTTCAAAAGTTAAATATTCTGAGAAATATTACATAACACTATATTAATTAATTCAATAACATGAAGATACGTTTAAATAGATATACATGTGTTCAGATGTATGTAGAGAGATCGTACTGCACTGTTTATATCGTAAGCACCAGAGGATCTTTTTCCTTACAAGTATTGAATCACTCTATAATATATTGGAAGACTTCTCAATAACAATTGTATTTTAAAAATGTTTAAAACTATTCACTTAAGATACATTATCTCTTGTTGGAAAAATGTTGTCATTTTTCTTAAAGGTAATGGAATTTTCTTTTCGTACCAAGCTATTAACATATTAAGTTAGTTTCTGAGGGAAAAGGGAATTTGATTTGCATAAGAACTGAGAAGGCAAAGTTACTGCGGTAATCAATAGTCGTTTATAACGAATTACTTAGGCCTGCTAAAGGAATTAAAACAAATTTTATGGTTAATCTAAACATCATAACTGAAATGTAAAATAATAAAATCATCAAGCCGAAAAAGAAATAAAAAAGGAAAATCCAAATAAAAACAAAAACAAATATAAATGTTACATTAAGTGCTTCATTGATTTTTAAATAATTGTTGTTTTTTACTAAATTTCCCTCTAACCTACTCGAGGGTTATCTGAGCCAACAAGAGGAAATACAGCTAGTCAACACCACCTACCGTCAACTCTTGAACTTCTCTTTACCATCGAGGTTTGAACTTGCGACCTATAAATTTCAACTCAAATAATATGACCACCAGACCATGCCAGACATTCAAATAGTTAATTATGTTAAACCAACAATACACGTAAGATCACACTGCAATAAAGCAACTTTTCAATTAAAGAGATAAACAAACATGTGTCGTCCCCTTTAATGGTTAGGTTTTAATTTCACGTACACTTACCTATTTATAAAGGGAAAATGGAGTAGAAGATGTCCTTTTAGGAAATAAATCGCGATTGATGTTTTTGATTAGCATGAAATCACTATAAGGTGACTCACAGCACACTAATTAGTATCGTATACACAATATCAGTATCTTAAACCCAAAACGGCCCGCGTCGCCCTCCCAGGCGTGGGGGTGTATAATGTGACGGTCAATCCCACTATTCGTTGGTAAAAGAGTAGCTCAAGAGTTGGCGGTGGGTGGTGATGACTAGCTGCCTTCCCTCTAGTCTTACACTGCTAAATTAGGGACGGCTAGCACAGATAGCCCTCGAGTAGCTTTGTGCGAAATTCCAAAACAAACAAACCCAAAATAGCTGGAAACCACATTTAAACATTTTATGAGTTAAACTGTAGCAGTAACATCAGTCTCATTAATAGTTTCTTATAAGACTTAAAGTAAAAATATGGAATCCATAATAGTTAAAAAAATTATAGCGTTTACTGTCTTCTCCATACTAGTTATTGTAAAATATGTTTGTTTACAATTACTCGAGTCTTTCAGATTTGATTCTTTTCCTTTCTTATTGTTCCCCTTATGTACCTAGCAAGTCTGAAATTATGGGACTCGATTCCTTGGACTGACTACTGCAAGTAGCCCAATTTAGTTTTGTTATAAGACAAAGAAACAAGTTATTTTCTTGTCAAAACCTGCGGAAAAGTACTAATAATAGCAAAAGCACTCAAGTACATTATCAGTGCATTCTGATCGTTATAAGTTTTAATTTTATGACCTTGAGTAATCCTAGTTATGCCAGTATATTAAATTAGCAGATGAAAGAGTTATGGCTACTGCTCTGTTACAACAAAGTAAATAAACTACGGATTCACAGCCGCGATGAATTTGAAGCCATTTAATAGAGTCGCAATGACCTTGTAGCTTTTTGACCAGTAGAGCCGCAACGAACTTTCAAAACTGTGATAAAATTGTCCCTTCCATGAAAGTTTGTACGCACTAACTTACTGGATGCTATGCACAATTTACCAGATGATCAAAACCGAGAGACTGCTGCCGATCAACAAATGAGGATGAATTTGAATTGAAATTATTGTGGAGGTATGAGAATGTTTATATTATTATTATTATTTCCGAATTGCGACTCTCGAAGTTATAAAGAACATTAATATTTACATTGCATTTACGAACTGTAAAGAGGTAAGAGTCTGGCAGTTTGGAACAGAATCTGACTGTACCCCTAAAGTGAGCTTGTTGGTACCATTGTAAAAATTGACAGCTGCTGCACGTTTATTCGTATACTACCAGTGAAAACAAATTTGTTAGCGATCTACCTTCTTAAAACATATATATATTATTTGAGGTGAAAGTAGATTTGCAGCATTCTAATGTAGCCTTAGGGGTTGTGTTTCTGTATCAACCTTATTTTTCGTTAAGCTTGTGGCCCCCAAAACAATGTTGAGACTTATGGTAATTCTACTTAAGACAGGAAATTCATCTGAAAACCTAGAACTGAATTTTGTAAACAATTTTTTTATGGATACCTGTCTTCTAAATAACGTGCAGTTGGTTTCTGAATACTTTAGAACTTGATAAATCGTGTTTCTAAAAATGGAAATAAAGTCCCAACAAAACATTCTAAAAAAATAGTAGTATTTCTGTCTCAAAAAACATTAAAAAATGTTTAATATTTCAGGTATCGTATTAGAGTGGGGTCAGGCTAGATATTCAGAAACATTAGAGACGTGAAAGATAAAGTGAATAATTTCAAATGTATTGTCAATACTTTTTTACAAAAATACGTGGAATTATTCTAATCCATTAACATCTATGAATCTTCCGCCGGCACAGCGATAAGTCTACGGATTTACAACTTTAAAATCAGGGGTTCGATTCCCCTCGGTGGATTCAGCAGATAGCCCGATATGGCTTTGCTATAAGAAAACACAAACAAACACCTATGAACATTAATGAAAATATATTCCTTCACATTTTACCATGCCTTAAGCAGTTAAAATTTGAGCTGACAGACCAAACATTGCCTAATAATACATACTCAATTTTTACTATTCCGGATCTCCCTCACATCCCAAAAAGTGCAGGAACACGATTTTGCGTCAACGGCATGCAAACCATAATATACCGGACAAACTGAATAATCATGATTAATCCTAGAAAAGCTTATCTGACACTTCCATAGTTTCAACGATTCCTTCTCTTTAAAGTCAACGACTGTGCGTATGTTTCCTTATAACAAAGCCATATCAAACTATCTACTGCGTCCACCAAGGGGAATCGAACCCCTGATTTTAGTGTTGTAAATCCATAGAATTACCGCTGTACCTGGAAGGACTGAAGTCAAAGAACTTAGCTAGATGTTAAAGATTAAGTATTACAAGTATTCAATAATAAAATAGTCTTCACCATCATTTCCAACTATGAACCAATAAAAACAAATGATTAATTTCTGTCTGCTGTTCATGTGTTGCGATTCAATGGTAAGCGTACTGAAATGTGTTTCGGTGATCATATAGTTTACTACCCTCTACCGATAAGGATAAAATCGTGGTTCGCACTTTAAGCTGCGGGTGTATTATAATGGTGACTGTAAAATCCCGTTTCACGATTAAAATGGACACGAGTTAGGTGTGTGTCCATATTTTTAAACTTAAGGACGACTAGAAAAGACAGCCTTCGAGTAGTTTCGCGAGAAGTTAAATAAATAACGTTTTCAGTTCCCAGATAGTTTCCCTTAAACACATGTTCCCTTTTTAAAAGCGAAATCTTTAATTCTTACTATTCTTTGCCTCATTAGGAAATACTACATGGCCATTATTATTCAACAAGTTGTACTTCAAACTAACTTTTCCCGATAAAGTTATTTCCTATAAACGTTATTAATAAAATCCTTAATAAAAAAACAGTCCGAACTTTTTTTGTGGACCATAATTCCATAAAAAAAACAACATCATAAGAAAATTGCTTCTTTGCATCTATTGTTGTTAACAACAGCTCAGTGATTGAAACAGCACGGGTTTCTATTCAAACATCTCCTTCAAAGAACCCATTTCAGGCAAACAAAATATTGTTTCCTAATGTTTGCTGCCTAAAGAACAGAAAACTCCTACCGAGCTTTAAACATACCGATAAAAGTTTCGTGTTATCCGGTATGTAACAGAATCACATTATGTTGTCCGGTATGCCTTGGATAGTTTTTCGTTGCCTGGTATATGGTGATAGCGTTTCGTGCTGCCTGAAAGGTAGATGTATTATCTTGTGTTGCAGGAGAGGTTGCGGAAGTAGTTTTTGGTGTTTGTGTATATCTCAATTATTTTGTGTCGTCTAGTATGTAGTGGAATCATTTTGTGTTGACTAGAATGCAGCAAAATTATTTAATGTTGTGTATATGTATGTATTATGAAGGTTTGTAAAGTAGAGTGGCGCTGGCATGCAATACGACGACTGAAAAATAATATCATTGTATTCCAAAAATATATAAAGATGTTCTCTAAAATTCCGTGAGAGAATGCTATGTTTGTCACGTTATAAACACCGATCTTCATCCACAGTGTGATAATAAAAAAACTGCTTGCAACTTAGTATTTGGTTTCTAACTAATGAGTTGTTCTCTTTTATATGCAAAAACGGCTCGTTTGGGTTCAGAAAATATTTTAAATAGAAGAGCGAACAACGTTTCGACCTTCTTCGGTCATCACTTTGTGAACCTGACGATGACTGAAGAAGGTCGAAACGTTGTTCGCTCTTCTATTTAAAATATTTTCTGAACCCAAACGAGCCGTTTTTGCATATAAAATTCTCAACAAGTGGGTTTCTCGACATCACTGAGTTGTTCTCTTTGTTGAATACAGAAATTAAACCTATCTCTTTACAACCTACATGAACAGGTTAAGAACTATAACTTGCAGAGAACTATATCTTAGACTTAAATAGAGTGTGAATGTTGTTACGTTCATGAATGAAAATAAAGAACTGAGTGCCAGAATAAATAATTCTTATTAGTATGTCATCAGACATGCATAAAGCTATCAGCGAACTGCATAATGAATATTGCTACTGGTTAAATATATATATATTCCAGTTAGCTCGGTTACAATGTCGCACATACAAAGTTACTGATGAAAATGTTATACAAAACATATTTCTTATTTACTAATGAAACTTATAAAAAAAAAATTGTGGTTTCAAGCGAACACGCTTTCAGAAGCATTGTTCTCCAGAAGAGCCTAACGTATGTATTCATCCTGAAAGAAGGTGTATGAATACATGAAAAATGTTCGCAGACAACAAGAAGTTTCTCCAGTTCTGTTACACCTAACATCCCACATACAGTTATACATTATTATCTCCATCATCGAAGGAGGACGGAAGTTATGTTTGACCCTGATATGTGTGTTTGAGCGTGTGTGTTTCTTCGCAGGATTTCTCGAAAACATCTGAATGGGTTTGGACAAAAATTGATATATATCTGTATTATACCCAAACTTAACAGTAATTAATTTTTGGAGGATCAAAACCAAGAAGAAGTATAAAAAAGTATTCTTCCTTTTATAAGGAACAAGATAAAAAGCGTTACACACGAGAGACAAAAGTCAAAATTGAGAACAAACGATACTCGATATTTATTTAATAAAAGGTATGTCTCGTAGGTAGTAAGAGAGGTATCTGAAGAAGTGAGACACATATTTATATGATAGTGTAAGCTACTAACCATTTCCACCATTGATATTCGATTGCCAGAGACTCACTGTAAGCACTGTGATAGATACATAACATTATGTTTTAGGGCTTAGACGTAGCTTTCATTTCGTTTGTTTCGTATATTTGTGTAAAGCAACTCTACGATATCATTCCAAATTTTGAACAGTGAGGACTACTCTTGTCAGACCAAATAATTGTATTTAACTCTTATTTTTATATCATACCCACAGCACCTTAGTGCGGAGTGTTTTTCTATGGTAACCCAATAAAACCCACGAGTAATGGGATTCACAATACAAACACTCTATTCATTAGCCACGACTGCCTCTATTCAGACGATATATTGTAACTTTATTAAATATAACTTCGAACAAATTCAGTTAAGAATTATAATTTGAAATAAGTTTTTAGTTAGTTATCTATTTATTTTTACTTCTTATAGAAGAAAACACTCAATGAGTCTTTTTTGATGTAAAACATTCTTTATAAACAGCGAATTTATGTCATCGCTTAAATCACTTCTTCAATGTGTAATCATCAGTAAAAACTTCAATTTACAAAGTGTCGAAACATTATTCATTAAGTAGATGTTAGTACCACCTATGTTAAAATAGCATGTTTGCTTCCTCTCTTCATGCCACATTTATTACTATCTGAGTAAAAGCTTGAATTTCCCATTAAAACATATCAACACATTGTCTAAAATATAATTACATATTTCCAACCATTCTTTTCCCAAATGTCTTCGTGTTTAAGTCCTTCTTTGGAACAGTTTGACACAAATCAATGGAGAACAAAATGGTTAAGTAGTTAAATAGTATTCGCGTAATTCTTACCACAAACGTCACATGTATTGTTTCTAATGGTTTGTCAGAATTTAATATATATATAACTTTATATAGAGAATTTGATGCAAGATAAGACCCCAAGACTCAGTGGTAAGTGTTTAATACGATAAAATTAAGATTTTGATACCTGTAGTTGATACACTGTGTATATTTGCAACTAACAATAACAAAACAAAACAAAATTAAATGCAGTATATGTTGATTTTGTTTCGTTGTGAAACGATAATAAGGTTTGAGCCCTTCGGTGAAATCACAATCAGCATTTTATTAAAGACGAAGCCATTTATTCTCAACAAATTTTTGTTTTACGCTATGAAATACTGCCATACATTTTCCATCAGCACAGTATCGACCCTCTCACAAGTAAATTGGTGTTATCGGCTTGCACAATAGTTTCTTTAAAATTACTCTTTCCGTAAGGATGTTAGCTGGGAATTTTAATTCTACTGCGTAAAACCAAAAACGTAAAATATTGTACTGCTTTAAGTCGTTTTATAGTATAATTTATTACCTAAATTTTTACAAAGTGTACTACAGGGCAGCAAGCATTATACCCAAATGACTACAATGTTTCTTTTTTCATATCAACGTTAAATTTTCTTGTCCAAAAACAAAAATTAGAGAAAAGGAACTGGTTTAAAATAATATCATCAACTTGAATTATAATCCTTGCCGATCCATAAGCTAGGCTCCAATATAGTAGACATTAACAGAAAAAGAATATTTCTTATTATCTTGGTGCAAATAATTACTGTGAAAGGGCTTTTCAAGTTTTTTGACTGCCACTGCATCATACATTTTGCTAACCTAAGCATGGGTAAAGAATTAGTCGATTTACCCTAAACATTATGAATGTGAATGTGTACAAAAATTATTATGGCGAATTTATTTCATGGCCTAAATCATTTCGTCAATGTGTTGTCGTCAGTAAAAACGTTCAATTTACAAAGTGTCGAAACTATGTGAAATGGTGCTTATTGTGTTGTTTACATCGACGAAGCATGTAAATGAGTACGACTGTACTGATGACGAATAAATTATTATATTTCATTCATCAATTAGGAGGTCTGGCATGGCCGAGCGCGTTGAGGCGTGCACTCGTAATCCGCGGGTCGCGGGTTCGCGCCCGCATCGCGCTAAATATGCTCGCCCTCACAGCCGTGGGGTCAATCCCACTTTTCGTTGATAAAAGAGTAGCCCAAGAGTTGGCGGTGGGTGGTGATGACTAGCTGCCTTCCCTCTAGTCTTACACTGCTAAATTAGGGACGGCTAACACAGATAGCCCTCGAGTAGCTTTGTGAGAAATTCCAAAAAAAGCCCCCCAGTGGCTCAGCGGTATATCTGCGGACTTACACGCTAAAATCCGGGTTTCGATACCCGTGGTGGGCAGCGCACAGATAGCCCATTGTGTAGCTTTGTGCTTAATTCAAAACAACAACAACAAATCAAAAACAAAATTCATCAATTAGAAAAAAGTGCAACCAGGGAGGATAGCACTAGGGTACAGATGTTTTTAGAGGTTCTTTAAAAATACATATTTTGTTTAGTTAAGAAAAAGTTAATAAGGCTAACTGCTACCGTTCGTAATTCTGAACTGCCGATAAGAGGGAAGGTAAACGGCCAATAACATTAACCGTCAATTCTCTGACTACACTTTACTTATGAATATTAGGAGTGACTTTAAAATTACAAGACCTCTAAGGCATATGGTTTCAATCCCATAACCTATAGGTTATGAGTCGAGTGTTCTAACCAACAAAAATGTTGTTGTTGTTGTTTTGAATTAAGCACAAAGCTACACGATGGGCTATCTGTGCTCTGCCCACCACGGGTATGGAAACCCGGATTTTAGCGTGTAAGTCCGCAGACATACCGCTTAGCCACTGGGGGGCCCAACAAAAATATATAGGCAGAGTTTAAGAGTTGGAAAAGCAAAAATAAAATAACTGCATGAAGGCTTGAAAAAAACGGCTGGTAACACTAACCGTCAATTCTCTAACTACACTTTACCAATGAATATTAGGAGTGACTTTAAAATTATAAGGCCCCTAAGGTATATGATTTCGATCCAGTAACCTATAGGAGTCGAGTGTTTTAACTAACAAAAATATATAGGCAGAGTCTAAGAGTTAGTAAAGCAAAAATAACATAAGAGCATAAAGGCTTAAAAAGACCAGACGTTCAGGTTAAAAAGATATTGTCAACATATTATAAATAAACATATACTAACAAAATAACTTGAAGAGAATAGACATTCAGGAAAAAAAATATTGTCAAGATATTATTAATAAACATATACTAACAAAATAACTTGAAGAGAATAGACATTCAGGAAAAAAAAATATTGTCAAGATATTATTAATAAACGTACTTTAACAAAAATGACAGTTTAAATTAATTTTAAGGGGCTACGATTAACTTCACAGTTCTAGCAAAAAAAAAACTTTATTTAGTACGTTTGCATAATGTATGTACGTTTCGAATTACGTGCAAAGTTACACGAGGATTGTCAGAGCTAGCCGTTCCTAGTTTAGCAGTGTAAGTCATCACCACCCACAGCCAATCCCGGGCTACTCCTTTACCAACAAATAGTGAGTAGACACATTATAACGCTCAAACGCCTGAAAGGTTTGACGTCTGGTGTGACGAGAATTCAAACTTCTTTGCCCCTCCAATTACGAGTCGAGCGCCCTAACCATCTGCCCATGCCGGGCCGTCTCCATAATGGCCACAACAAAAGGATTTATAAAAATCAGCTGTGGTGTATATAGTGCATACATGTTTAGCGTTATTTATACTGCTTTTGAAATTAGGTAAAGCAAGTTTCAAACAAAACTTTGTAATCTTTGTTATCAAATCTACTATCTATTTCTTTTTTCAACTGAAGGGAAATTTCTATGGACTGGATAAAAGAGTATAACCGAGTACTTTGATCAATTTCAAAAGTTGTTAGGAAACTTTATTAAAGCGATGATGACTAGCAGATAGCGCTGCTTTATTGTTCGACTTCCAGTTTTACATCATTACCCGTACGTAAATTTGAATTAATAGAAAACCAAACTGAAATTATGGTGATTTTCGACATTCCTAATAAACTCCAAGTATACCCCAACCAGCTTCGAGTCCAGAATAGTCAAAATAAATTTGGAACAAAATATGATGTTCACAAAATGTCCTTTCTACTTTCTTGTTGAAAATGTATATTTAAATCAGGTTTGCTTTAAAAGAATCAATAAACATGAAAGTCACAATGAACATTCACAAGTGATCAAATAACATACGAAAGTATTTGCAAAAGCTAAACACGGTGGTAACCATCAAATCTACCTTTCTAATATCATGCCCCCCAGTGGCCCAGCGGTATGTCTGCGGACTTACACGCTAAAATCCGGGTTTCGATACCCGTGGTGGGCAGAGCACAGATAGCCCATTGTGTAGCTTTGTGCTTAATTCAAAACAACAACAACAACAACATCTAATATCACTGAATATTTACAAACTATTTGGCATCATCAACTTAAATGAAGAACAAGGACGCTAAGCTACAAAATATATGCGAAGATTAAATCTAGTTGTAGGTACTTGGTCGACGGACTATCCTAAAAAGGAATGTCTCCTACAACGGTTAAACGAGAAAACAAATAGATACGTATGATTTTGAAATCTTACTTTACTGTAATACATTAACTGGCTTATCTCTACATCTAAAAACAACTTTAAAGCTATCATTAACATAACGATAATATTTAATATATTTCGGTAATATTCAGTCATAATAGAAATGGACTATTTAACTTCGGCCATTGTAGGAAGAAAGATGTAAATGTGAAACTGTTGAAAATGCAGTTTCCATGGTGACAATGTATCACATCCCTCATTGTTCAACTTTTATGATTACAGGCGTGCTGTTTAATGCTGCACATCGTAAGAATATGGATACAAATATGATGAAATGAGCATGCATTCCTTATTAAAAAGCTACTATAAAATGATAAAAATTGCATAGTTAAAAGAAGCAAAGAAACCCTGACTTTAAAATGGATGAATTTACTTTAATAAATCACGTAAACACAAATCTCGACCATAAAATTCCGAGTTAAAGTCTTTATGTTCAGTATCATGAATTTATAACAAGAACAACCACACCCCCTGTCTTATACTAACTGATAATAAGTTTCCCACCCCTAGTGATCTATTCACAGGAATTTTCTTGTGTCAAGAAAAGATAATCCATTTTTAATGGTTGCGAGGTTAAAGAATTAATTTATTTTAACATTATCTAGAGCACAGCGAACATATATGAAACTTTTCTGCAGTCTCAACTGAGTGACAATTCTATTCACTTTTTTAAAATCGATAATGAGTTATGATAAAATTGTAACCGTGATTTTTATTTCATTGAATGTAACTAAGTACAAACCTACACCATGGGCTATCTGTGCTCTGCCCACCCCAGGAATCAAAATCCGTTTTCTAGCAATGTGAGTCCTCAAACATACCGCTGTGCCACTGAGGGGCTGATTTTGAAAGAAAACAATTTCGAGATAGGAATATTATTTTACTACTATCTCCAACAATTGTGCCTAAACTTCTAGTTGAATACCTAACAACAACAAAGGAAATAAAAATAAAGAAGCCTAAATCCTATACAATGAAACGGGATTTTGAAATAAACATCTCAATAATTATAGAAAGAAAATATAATCAAATAAAAAGGTAAAAACAGGATTCAAGAGGATAAATGTTGATGAATATATACCTGATGTAATGTAACGTATATAAATGACTTCCAAAAATGACTTTACATGAAGTCTTGATTTTGGTTTATCATAAATAAAGGCTTGTTAGCCGCTTATAAATTAACCGTATTAAGAGTTTTGGCACCCGCAATATGTATTTTCCACGTCAACCACCCAATACAAATAATTGTGCCGTATTTGAGGCAATATTTATGCAAACTCTGCCCGATTTTATTTTCCATTTATATAGAACTTGTTGCTAATTAAGAGTGAGAAACCGTGAAATATATGACTTCACAGTTCAGACTTCACGACTAACCAATGTAATAAAAAAATGTTACAAATGCTGCCGTAAAAATTGATGATCACTCTGTGTTTTTGATAAATGGCAGAGATTCGCAAAACCTTTGTGATGAAATTAGTATCTTTATTACAACAATATTTATTTAAATACAGGATTCCCAGAATAGAATAAAAGAATTCTGATCGCAGACACCGAAATCGTTATGTACGTTTGTCTTAGGCCTAGTATTACTTAAACCTTTATTAAGTACGGTCTGTATTCGATAAAGAGAAATTTATAGTGAAACTTGTGCAGATTTATTGCTTTAGTTTAGTTTTAGTATATATTTGTGTGTGTACATGAAATTAAGCACAATCCAACACAATAGGCTATCTCTGCTCCGCTCATCACAAGCATCATAATTGGAATTCTGGCGTTACAAATCTGTAGATATGTCGCTGTGCCATTGAGGGCAGTTTATTTAAGACTAACTTTGAAGTACTTAATACTATCAGTAAGTAAACTTATAATGTTATTATACAATCTAACATTAGACGTTTCCGAAACAACTTAACAAACATTTAATACATTGTTGTATAAATTGTCTGCTTGAGGACGTATACATCCGCTTTTTTGTGTTTATATTTGAGCAGTAAGGCGGGTGTGCATGTGTGGAAAAGAAATAAGAAAAAAATTGTGCGCAAATTGCTTACTTGACATATTCGTTCAACTGTCGCATACCTCAAGTAGCTAAAATAAAACAGGCAATCATGTCATTCTGTATGACAAAATACCAGTCACGCCGCCAGTTTGATTGTGCGAAACTGAAACGTTGATTGTTAACCTTGTTTATTAGACGAATAATGAAGAGTATATAGGGATTAATATTTTGATTTTAACACGACGAAGATTTTGCATTAGAAACTACGTCACTGGGATATTGTTACGATGCGCGGTTGGCAAACAGAACATGTTCGGTCATAACACAAGAACCGTAATGACTTTATATTGGTCCAGCCTAGTACAACATTTTAAACTTGTGTAAATATATATGTGAAGAATGAGTGCGTGTATTTGTGACTGGATGAATTTACTACATTTACAAAACACTCATGACTTCGCATTGCATCGTAATATAAAATTATGGTGCTAAACTGAGAGCTATACCTTTACATATTTAATAACATCTTCACATATATGAACTTCACACTTGTTTATGACTGGCCTAGCTCTAAACTTTTATCCTTTAAGCGGTTATATTTGACCTTGTTCTATAATATATTTTACCTTTACATGAGGCATGTATTCATTATAAGATCTGTCTTCTTGTACATTCACACTACTATCTCTTGCAAGTGTGTCTTTCCTATTCAACCGCGCTCTCTTTCATGACTGTCAATCAAATGGTTACATATTTATAGAAAAGCTTATGCTTACCTGTTCATTATGAAAATTTCTTAATTCCTGTAAAATTTAAACTTGATAAATTTATATCATATATCATTATAGTTGTAACATAGAAATTTATGAGGAAAATATTCATAAAAACCACGTAATGTAAATAGATCGTTTTGTATATATGCTATGTAGAACACTAATTGAGTTCAAAAGAGTGTTTGTGTTGTTGCTGTTATCGTTGTTTTGTTTTGTTTCTTCGATTTTTACTTATTTGCTTAGAGATACTTTGTGAAACCAAACAACATATGTGCGTAAGTTATACACATAATTTTGAGAAAATACTTAAGTTATTTAGAAGTTACTGTTATGGTAACATATTTGAAAATAAAATCATATATCCAAAATAGAAGTTGGTTTAACGTAACCACATCTAATGTTTTTTTGGATGTTATTGATATTGTATCAGACCATACTACACAACATTACTGGAATATCAAATATAGACCAAATACCAACGAAATAAAAATTATAATTAGAGCAAAATATTACAAAAACTCAGTTTTAAGCAAAAGTTAGTCTAGACATAAGTATAAAATTTTACAAAAGAGGATCTATGATGATATATTAGCACTGATGTTACACGTTAAACTATTTTCCAAAGGCTTTAAAAATAATTGCCCGCATCACTTCCTACAGACCAAAAGGAAAATAAGTAAACACACACTGTGAGACATTGAGTCGACAAATAAGCAACTAAATAACAACTACAACAACTAAATAAGAAAAGTCAATATTTTTTCTCCTCAGGTTCAATTTTACTGTAATAAAAACTATAATAGCACATCAAGAAGGTACTTTAAACTTCTTCAAAATACTCTATTTAGAAAGCAATGAAAAAGGAGTAATTTCCTGTAAAGAAATTGGCAATAAACTCTTCTGTGAAACAGATTTGATAACAACAGGGACCTTTAGGTCTGTCTATTAAAACATATTTAAAATTTTTATTATAAAGCGAAAGTTATTATTAGTCGACAACAGTGTGCTTTAGTGTCGATTATTTTAAAGATTATTTGACATGAATATTTTAAACTATATATTTCATTAAATCAGCATATATCCACCAAACACACAAAAAACAATTTGTAGGCTAGCTTCCGCAAATTAACTAATTCAGTTTTTGTTTTGTTTCTTTTATTCCAAATTATTATTTTTGGATTTAGACACATAAACAATACACTTTCCAAAGCATTTTCAATCAGCTTAAAGTAATTCCATTGCTTCTGTAGCTTCATTTTTTATTCGAATTATTTTACTTACCAAACGGTTGTTCATTATTTGCTGGTTTTTGTTTGAGCCATATTGAAGTAGTCTGGGACCAAAGTAGACAAAACCACAAGTGGAATTTCCACAACTCCTTTAAATTACTTGATAAGCCCATAATAAATTGAAATAAATAAGTAATATACGATAATTAGATAGTCAAATACACACTCAATCCACAGTCTAGTTTTTCAAATTTTCCTCTGTTTGACGATTCCAAGTTGTTCCAACATCACCTTGCACAAACACAACAAGACAGAAGCGTATGTTTCAGTAGATCGGCTTCACCTCACGACACACCAACTTGTTCTGATGCGCTACAAAACGGTAGCTTAACTATTTTCGGTGTACAGAATATTGATTACATTCACTTGGCAACAGAGGGCAGCAGCAATAGACTATTAGATTGTGGAAGTACATGTGCGCGTGCTTAAGAGAAAGATTGATCTGTAAAGATCGTTCCACAGTTTTTAGGCCAAATATACATCAACATACTCCCTTTCACAATTTAGTCTGTAACAATCTATCTCGGAAACAAATTTATTTATTAAATTATTTTTAGATACTTGTATAAAATCATAAACAAATACAGTTGAAAATAACCATTTTTTTCTCGGTTGACACAATGAAAAAGTAACGAAACGTGTAGTGTGTTTGAGACTTTTTGTTATTAAACACAAAGCTGTACAATGAGTTATTTGTGCTATGCCTGTCACAGCTACCAAAACCTGATTTCTAGTGTTATAAGCCTTCAAACTTGCCACTGAGAATTCATCTTAGTTCTTAAAAGTTTTGTATTAAATCTGTATTATATTTCAACCAATAAAGGGGACCAAATTTGATATTTTTACTTTACTTTCTTATCAATGTTTTCTCAGTTTACAGTTATTTCAATGTCGAATTGAAACTGTACATCTTTAAAGGCATTATTAACATAATATGTTTTTCTTAAATAAGTTAAGTCACCATTTTGCAGTAGGCTTAAAACTAGACTGCCATCATAAAAATTAGTTCCATCTGTAACAATTCTAAATACGCTGTACACAGAAGTTTTAACTAAACACCGCATTCAAATCTACAATTTTTAATTATCTCATGTTTAAACATTTCGTAAACTTCAACTTTTGAAGTTCAAGAAAGCATTATGTTATTCTTCCAGTTTCCTGAAATGATAAACTCTGGAAGTATTTTGTTTACTTCATTTATAATGCTTATTCAACTGTAAATTAAATGTTAATTTTTAATTAACTTAGAAATATAAAATGAATATCTTCCCTTACAACAAAATTCAGTTTCTTACGTATCTTTCATTCTTGTAAGTTAGATTGTTTTATTACTCTATTCGTTTTTATTTCTGTAAGAAAGTTTTCTAATAATTACTTTTGTACTTCCGCTATCTCTTCTCATGGTCTTTATTACGCATTAAAATTCCACCTTTAACAATTTTGTATTCTACTGATTTTAACCTCTATACATATTTATATACTTTTTACTGTGTTTTACCTTCATATTGGTTTGCCAACAATTCTTAGCAAGTTACATCTCCATAGTTGATTACCTACACTTTTTGGGTAGTTGTATTTCCCTATATTCTTAAATGTGTCTCCTAATGAGTTACCACCTTCTATATATGTAAAAACATGCATTTTATTAAATTTCCTATTTTACCATACTTCACGAAATCTTCAAGTGTATTCCATCTATTTCACATATTTTTGTGTTCGATAGCTTTTTGCTCACTTCGTTTAACTCTTCGATTAATTATATTTATAACTTATTTTTATCTGTAATATAAATAGTTCTCTTCTATTAAATTTTCAACCGTGTAATACAAGATGTTTATAAACTTCATACATGCTTCATAAAGCATTTTTAATTTCCTTTTATTTTGAAACACCTCTTAATAATTTGAATTGTTGTTTCTTTCTCTTGCTAAACTTCTATGTGAATTAAATTTGTTTCGAAATTTCTTTTATTGTATGTCTTAACTGTTTCACGCTTTCATCACAACCAAAGTTTCGGTTGAAATCACGAAGCTTAAGTAATTGTGGCGGTGTATTATTATCACTCGTATTCTTTACATGCATACTGACTAATCACTTTGCAAGGACACCCACTTACTAGCAAACGATAACACCTAAAACTCAGCAGGGAACAAACTCTCACGAGAAGCCGGAAGATATCTTATTTGTGTACGATCTTCAATTATTTATCAACATCGGCAGCAGACGACAGTGGAAAATTCAACGCTAAACTTCATCTTAAAGACGTTCAATCATATTTAGTACTAAAGATCACAATATCCAAGTAACGCGACAAAATTCATCAATTATGTAAAACCATTATCAGGAAATACGAGCTAGATTGTTTCTTACACTACTGTCTTGAACTAATTATTGTACATAAATGGTATCATGGACGTTATTTACCCTTGGAGAGAGTTTATGCGGTTTGCACGTAGGAATGCGCGAGTCCTTATCTCAACAATCCTTACACGTTTTATTCAACCATATACATACTGTAGTAATATTAGAATTGGAATTGATTGTCACTCAGAAATCAGTTTTGGCTCTAGAAACAGATTTGTTTAATTATTTAACTTTATTTAAAGCGCGCATTTTGACCTATCATAATGATCTGAACTGGGCAAGTGGCACTCCGTGCGATACCACAAATATCTTCAACATTTTAAAAAGAAGGTGTTGTTTCGTTGTTTCAAATTAAGCAAAAAGCTACACAATGGGCTATCTGTGCTCTGCCCACAACGGGTATCTAAACCCGGTTTATAGCATTGTAAGTCCGCAGACATACCGCTGAGCCACTGGGGGGGGACAAAATTTAGGTAAGTTATAAAAGAAACAATCAAGTCTTTAGTATGGATGGTGGGTGGTACCGTGCAACTGAATGACTGGCTTCAAATATAAGTGTAGTTTATCTTTCATTAAATCGGTACAACTTTTATTTCGAGTAGCAGTGCATGAATTTTCAGTGAATTATTCATCGCCAATAAAATGAAGTACTTTAGTTGCAAACAATTGAAAAATATAGACAAACAACGTAATAATTATATAAAATAAGTTCATAGTTTCAGTTCAAAGAGTCTCGAATCAGTTCGTAGTTATGCTTTCGATTTTTTTATCAACGGCAGTCCCAGTATACTAATTTAAATGAAAGTTAAGTTGTATTATCCCTTCGTATCATTAAAATGACATTAAGAAATGTAAAAGACAAAGATTTTCACTAAGTGAAAGAATATATGGCCTGTTAAACATCATAAGATAAAAGCTTTATTTCCCTACACATAACAAAAATCGTCCTTGATCGATATATCGAGATCGTAGTGCTTTGCTGCTTTCAACTTTCTTTGCCGAAGTAAGAAAAAAGAACATTTGTATTCACTACATGTTCTCTTTTATATCGACATAATTTAATAATTCACCGTTAAGTCATCTTTTCTTTACTGACATCATTTATTCTAAGTTTCGGTCTCGTTTATTTTTTCTACCATTATTTTTAAAACTTGCTTCAGTGTTCACTACTTGGTATATATCTGATAATCCTTTCTTTTACCGTCCACCAACTATCATAAAATCATTATAAGTACGTGTACACTATCCTAATATTGTTCAAATTGCTGGTATAAACACAACCAAACTTAGTATAAAAATTAATTGTTTGTTTGGCATGTGTATTTGACTTGTTGGTTTCATAAACCTTATTTGACTGTTTGTTTGTTTGTTGTTAGATACAAAGCTAGGAAATAGGCTATCTAAGCTGTGCTTACCACGGGTATCGAAATCTGGTTAGTAGCATTACGAATCTTCAGACTTATCGCTGAGCCAGCAATGGGTTTGTTTACGTTATTGTTAGCGTTATTCCAGTGAGCGTGAATTAGGTAATATCATGATATGTCTTTAATGACATTATCCCAAATTCATAAAGTGTTCCACCATAAGATATACAGCTCTTTTCTAATTATTAAGAACCGAGAAACTGAAGATATTCATAAACATCTGCAAAATTAGAACTGAGCTTGATAGTTATTTGGCTGTACAAGGAGATTATACCATTTGTCATCTTAGTTCTCGTTAAATGTATAATGTACATACAAAAATAGGTCGTAGAGATTTCTAGAAATAAATACTTCTATTTATGTTAATCAAAAAACACAACTTATGGTCATATTAAGCTCATTAGAAACATATTTACAGTTTTACACTTTTTGAATTTCTAAAACAAAGAAAACGTTAGATACATACTGAAACGTATATGTACTTTCAAAGATACTATTTAACCATTGTAACAGACATGTTCATTGAATAACCTTGATTTCACACATACCGTGTGTAGTCCCGACAAAACTTTAAAATATTATGCCTTTCTCTTTTTCACAGCATTTTAAACCATTTTTTACTTTAACTAAACTAATAATGAATGTCTGAGTTGCTCTGATAGTACCATATGGTGTACATAATAACTCCAGTCAATGTTAATGCTGAAAAAAGAACCGCGCTCCGGTAGAACAACATTTCCGCTTTGCCAGCTGTTCTCAGTTTGCTGTATAATAAAGGGTGTGGCCACACGTCAAAGGTTTGGTTTGTTTTGAATTTCGCGCAAAGATACACGAGGGCTATCTGCCCCAACTGTCCCTAATAAGTCGAGAACCTTAACCACCTCGCCATGCCGGGCCATATGTCAAGTGAAACAGAAATTTCTGTTATTCTAGAAGAAATCAAAGCAGATTTCATGCAGTAATCACACTTTTTATTATTTTATGCGGATATTAAATAGCAATTTCATAATAAAATTTTCAGATGTGACATCACGCTGTAATGCACGTGCACGCTTAACCCAAAACTTGGAATGAGTTTATTTAAGAGTCTTTTTGATGTCATCAAAGAATGATAAGAGATAAATTGACAATTATACATGTAACCTAAAATATATACGATTCAAGGAAAATATCAAATATTTAACAAGAAAAGAAATAATAATAATAACATAATAAATTTGTATGGATGAATGTGTGTTTTCATACAGCAAAGTCACATCAGGCTATCTGGTGAGCTCACCAAAGAAAATCGAATCCCTGATTTTAGTGTTGTAAATCCGTAGACTTACTGCTGTACTAGTGGGGAACAAATTTGTATGGAAAATAATATGAAGAACAGATTGTAAAAATCTTTTCTTTGGCTGGCCATATTCTCTTTCTTTCTTCCTCCCCACCCGCATTTCACAAAATACTTGATTGGTTGTTTAAATTTTACCCGCAAGTTCTTTTGGGATACTGTCAGTTTCTGTACCAATTACAATCCGTTAGACTTCCTTAAATATTCGTGTTCGTTATGTTGTAGTCGTTTATATACGATTATGAAGAACACAAAATAAAAAATTTAGGAAAATTTGTATAGTATGTTACACAATAAATGTTCAGCTTTAGGAGGTATATGAATACAGGTGGAGCTGCGGAACTTTCAACTGTGGGCGCGTGACAGTCAATCCTTTAATTCAGTCTAAGAATTAAGAAAACACTTTTGTGGTATCGAGTGCTGCTAGCCGTTTGCATACCCTCTATCCTATAATTCGAAACTAACGGTAGCTGTATTCGAGTTCAGCTCGACTCGCAACCTGAGTTCGCAGTCGATTTATTGTTGAAAGAGGAAGTAAAGCACGACCTCTTACTCCAGAAAACGTAATTGGTTTTATTCAAGCCAACGTGGCCCCTTTAACAACTTCTTCAGAGCTGATAAAAAATTTGTTTGCTAACTGGATCACACTTAAATAAAATATTCAATTCGAATTTGCGCAGTGAAATCGGCTTTGTCCAATAATATATACACAAAGTGAAAATAAGGGAAAACCAACAACATTATACTTTTCGAAGCAGACATATATTATTACACTAATTATGTATAAAAAGTAAGAACGAAAAATTCCACGGTGGTTTGTCGTTTATTTGTGACTTGTATTCTGAAATTAATAGAGCTTCATTGTATTTTAAGTCTAAAAAGTTAAGGTATCAAGTGACAATTTTTGCTGCTGTATGACAATCAGTACCAATAATACCGTATTTGTCAACAAAAATGTTCAACAACAGTACTATCTAATGTATATAGAGCTCGAAGGTGTTCGTTAATTCTATCCCTAATAGTCTTGCCTGTTTCTCCAGTGTTTATACAGAACCACAGCTTGTATGTCAAAATAAATGCTCCACAATCGTGGTTGCAGTTTCTTCTGAAATCTGACTTACAACCTGCACTAATGTCTGTTTTTTTGGTTTAAAGACTTACCTTACTGTCATATTTTTCAGAGTTGTTTCAAGTTTCTCTCTTCTTCTATGACATCAAGAACTGTTTTTATGCATGCTTATCTAACACGAGCTGAAATAGTTGGACTAAATGTATGGGAATAACGAAATTCGTGTGAAATTGCTTTTTTATGTGGTAACGTTTCTATATTTTTATTGGGGACTATTTTTATAGCTTCGTAAAATCTTATCAATAAATGTTTGTAAGTAACTATTAATGTTTAACTTATGTACAAGTTCTTGTATAGCATTAGATTTACCTTCATTAGTTGTACAAGTTTATCGATATGGTCAAATAATAATAATCGCATGTCCAACGTAATGTCAGTGGTAATATAGAAAATACTGTTTCTCACAAAGCGTATGTTTGTGTTTTTTATAGCAAAGGAACATTGGGCTATCTGTTGTGTCCACAGAGAGGAATCGAGCCCCTGCGTACGTAAAATGCTAGAAACCAAGTTTTGATACCCGTAATGAGAAAAGCAAAAACTGCCCTTTGTGTAGCTTTGCGCTTAACGTTAAGTGTACAAAAATTACTTTCAGTTTATTTCGGTACTCTCGGTCAAGTCCATCTTACTGCGCAGGCTCGAATTATTTTCAAATTGTTTATACAAGCCTAAATTAGTCAGCCTGTGTTCCGATTAAACCGTAATTGCGAAATCTTAGCTCAAATAAAACGAGTTATGTATTCTGCAATATTTCTTCTTTTAGATTATTTATTTAATGAACACACATAAGGCCGAATACTTCTCAAACAAAGACGAGAAGTTTAATATCAGTAGATATTAACTCGTTCAACAAACTTTAATTTTAGATATTTACATTGTAGGTTTTAAATTAACGACTTTTGCTGTTTAAATCTAACACCTTTGACATATAAGACAAGTTTATATTATCGTATATTGCCCTCCATCTTACAAGTAACAAACTTTCTCAATAATAGTGTAATTACTACTCAGAATTTACATCTTCAGTGGTTACTTTTTGTTATTCCGTTGCTTTGGAGGCTGTAAAAAATTCCTTAAATAGTTCCTGTAACTTAGGTTACTTGTTCACAATAATTAACGCAGTCCGGCATGGCCAAGTGATTAAGGCACTCGACTCGTAATCTGACAATCGTGGGTTAGAATCCCTGTCACACCAAACGTGCTTACCCTTTCAGCGGTGGGGATGTTATAATATGACGATCAATCCCATTATTCGTTGGTAAAAAAGTATCCTAAGGAGTTGGTGGTGTTTGGTGTTGACTAGCTGCCTTCCTTCTAATCTTACACTGTTAAATTAGGAACGGCTAGAACAGATGGCTCTCTCGTAGGTTTGGGAAAAAGTGAAAAAAACAAATAAAACAATTAAGGTAGTAAGAAACTTATGTTTTTTGTCTGTATTCTTAATAATTTGTCAGTTTAGACTTTTAATTAAATAAAAATAATATTTCACATAAATATATTTTGTCTCCCACAGATCAGTGCCAAATAAACCTTTCATTTAGTACCAAAGCAATGAGAATCGAAAATCGTTGTTTTTGTTTGATTAGATCCCAAAACGGTGATGTGCCATTAGAAAGCAACGTCCTAATTTCTTTCAAGATATTAGTGACGTGTAAAGAGACTTAAATAAATATTTGTAGCAATGAACGATGCAGAAGTTCTTTAAAGGTAAGAGTTTGTTTGTTTGTTTGTTAATAAGCACGAAGCTAGATAATTGGTTATCTGTGCTTTACCATTCCTGGGTATCGAAACCCCGGGTTCTAGCAATATAATTCAATAGACATACCACTTTGCCCCTTGGAATCTGAAAGTAAGCATATGCCATTGATGTAGAATGAGAAATAGAATAATTGTAAAATAGCAATGATTTATTTAAAAGTTTTGATAATCACTCCATCATCCCTGTGGAAAAATGTAACTGGGTGGATTCGGTAGAAAAGTTCATAACGACCTAGATCATCAAGAGGAAATGACAAGACACAGAAGTTCAATAAATGATCAATCGGCATAAGAAGTTGTTAGGAAAACTGATGAGTATGGAAAAAAAACATTGACAAATATATTCTGATTGAAAAAAATATCGTTGAACATACTGCCTACGAAGGCCTTGGACATGTGTGAAAATTGATGGAAAGATAAGTTCATATAGTTTTTGTGTAGGACTCGATAGGTTAATATGGAACGTAAACCTACGAATATAATGTTCTAGAACGTGCAGCTGGTTGAAAGCATCATAAAGCCTGGCATAACTGAGATGAAGTCAAAAAAAGGTCTTCCCAGTATTGAATAAAAAGTGTGTATCCAATCCTCAGAAGGTTCCTCTCAGCTAAAGGATAGCATATAGACAAATGTATTTGTGAAATTTGAAATACATATACAGAAATGCAACAAAAGAACTTAAAAGTTCCAGTTTAAACGCCAAAATATCTATAGAAGTAATAAAAATTAATATATCTGAAATTTATGTTAAAAATCGTGTTATTTTTTACACAAATCTTAACTTGTCCACATTTAATTTTAAATCAGAAGTATGAAAAAATCGCTTTCCAATTTTATCGACCACAAATCAATGTCCAACAAATCTGTCTTTCAGTATATGGTTTATTTTGAATTTCACGCTAAAGTACACGAGGGCCGCCACTAACTTAGCAATGAAAGACTAGAGGAAAGGCAGTTAGTCATCATCACCTACCGTCAACTCTTAAGCTAACCCTTTGCCAAAGAATAGTGGGATTGTACGTAAATTTTAAATACCCTTACGGCTGAAAAGGGCAAGTAAACATGTTTAGTGAGGATTTGAACACAACCATCAGATAACAACCCGAGTACCCTAACCGCGTGGCCATGCCTAGCCATATGTTATGATATTAGATAAAAGTTATGACTCCTGCTGAATACCTCTTCAATGTATGACCTTGACCTCTTGAAGGTTGTGACAAGTGTAGACTCTGTCTACTATACTTCATATTCCCAGTACATTCGTTCATTTCTTAAATTGGCAAACATTTCAGTAAAACAGTTAAATATACAAGATTTCACATATACCAGACCTACATTCATATGTATACGCGATTTAGACACCTTTATCAAAAAAATAATTTCAAAAAATTCTCATTACAATAATTGCTTGTTAAATATCTTGACATGACCTTTTTTAAAAAAAAATCCCTATTTTAATAGAGGTTAAGTCAGTCTTTGGGCTTAACCTCGTTTAAGATAAGTTTCAATATGAATAAAGATTACATTAATTTGTCAATAAAGTGTGTTTTTCTTATAGCAAAGCCACAAAGGCTATCTGCTGGGCCCACCGAAGGGAACTGAACCCCTGATTTTAGCGTTGTAAATCCGTAGACATACCGCTGTACTAGCGGGGGGCATTGACAATAAAAAATTAGAAATAATCGTGTAAAAAATGCTTAGTGATGCAGATTCTGTTAAAGAAGCTGCTTCCACAACTGCCAACAATTTGTTTTTGGAACAGTAGTTCAACGTTCGA
Source organism: Carcinoscorpius rotundicauda (assembly GCA_011833715.1). NCBI lineage: Eukaryota > Metazoa > Arthropoda > Merostomata > Xiphosura > Limulidae > Carcinoscorpius > Carcinoscorpius rotundicauda. The sequence continues at coordinate 118,535,950 of CM022393.1, read as the reverse complement.
GAAATATTTAAAGAATTTTGAATACTGGAAATATTGGTTTGGGAAGGTTTCTATTTACAACAGATCATTCTATTTTTGGGTTGCAGACTTCTGAATCCTATAAAGCAATATTTTTTATTCAAAAAAGAAAAAAAAAAAGTATGGACAAAAATTCTGCAATATTTTGCTTGATAAGAAGGTTTGATTGAATGGATGGTAATATCTCAGCTATAAGTTTTATGATAAACTAGATCAGCTAGAATAACAGCGAGTTTGTGCGATGAGCAAAGTCTGCTTGAATCTCAAATAGGCGTTTCATATAATACGTGCATATTCTACAACATTCCCATGAAAATTTAAATGAAATACGTTCTCTTCCCACCACTCATATTGCACGTAAAAAATATTTTTATCGCTTTAAAGTTAATGCTTTAACAATTTCGAATTAGTTGCCATTTAGAATTTAACGACACCATAAGCTAAATTGACTAATCAGACAGATACTCCTTCGATTCAATTACAGGCGTAACTAATTTTAAACTCTTGAACAGAGCAACAGTAACAGGTCAATAACACAAGTTTGACTATTGATTCACTGAAAGTGAGAAGAATGTTCAGTGGCATCACATCTCAAACCATGGATCCTTTCAACTGTAGCACTATACGTTAACCACCAGGTGCATTGCTTACAGCAAACTGATAGTATATGTTTTATTTAATAAGACCCAAGTACTCAAACAACGTAACAAACCCATTTTGAAAACTCGTGACGAACTTGGTTTTCCATACTGCTGAAAACTGGTAAAAAAAACAAAAATCTATAAAACATAACACAAGCCTGAGATGAGTTGATTGCTTTAACTTTTTTAAATGTTCTACAATAATTTCCGTACGATGAACCCGAAAGTAACATCAGTTTTGTTCCGTTACGTGAAGATTTTTCATAAAGCTTCGTACATATACTTTTACATAAGTGAATCATTTTCATTAAAATTGAGTCTCATTTTGTTAGGATTAAAATGTTGACAACCACTAGCTTTAAATTTCTTTGGACCAATCGCGACGTAAGAGTCTTATCAATCATTCTAGAATCGGCAAGTAGCACACTGCTTGCATATAAACGATTAACAGGCCGCATGGCATGTCACTTTTTGATAGTATTTCTTTGTGCGTGAACTTTGACATTATTTTTTCCTCTTCAATATTATTTATTCCATGCTATCGCAGTAAGAGGTTAAGTAATTCGTTTAAACGTATTCTGCTATATTTGTGGTAAATTTGTTGTAAAGAAACAAATGCAAGAATTTCAAAATTTATCAAAAAGCATATTACGCGTACTTTTGAATAAATTTTGGGGCTCAAGACAAATCATGGACTCCGCACAAATTTTGCTCCGTTTGTGACAAAAGAGTTGAGATAATAAAGTTAGAATAAGTCATTGTGTTTGAAAATTCCAGTGACCTGGCGTGAGCTTAGAAACCACTGAGATGATTGCTATTTTTGCTCATATAACGTGCAAACTACAATCTGCTATAAAACCTGTTGCTCATGGATTTGATCCGTCTGTACTGACTTCACCTGAGACTCTTGATGCAATTTCATCTGATTCTGAATCTGATGTCTATAGAAACGATAATTAGGAACCAGACTTTGTACAAACAATTCAAAATGACAATGAGGAAAGTTGAAAAAAGAAGCGTAGATTGCCTTTAAAGATTTATTGGCATTTTTAAAGGAAATAATAAGGACCTAAACTATGAAAATATTGTCAATAATATTCTCTATAAACACTTTGGTGCCGTCAGCGTAGAACGAAGGGAAATGGAGAGAAGATAGTAGGGAAGATGGAATATCAACATGATGACTGATTACTGCTGGTCATTGAAAGGAGATGCCTCAAATACAACGCATAAAAGAAAGACCACAAAACGTAATTTTGTGGCAAAAAACGTATATTTAGATTTCATAAAAAAGTCAGAATGAATATATTTGTTTAGATCAATTTTCTTCCTTTTTTGGTTTGTTTCTATATTTGTTGACAAACATGGTAATAACGAAATATTAATATTTCATTGTGGTAAAGGAAATAATAATCTGACCAAATTGAAAGTTTCTTCTCTTTCCTTCTCGATTTATAAAAACTTATGTGACAAAATAAATGAATATCATTTTCAAATTCTGCGTAGCTAAATTATTGAAAATTACTTGTTGAAACCAAAACAACTTTAATGAAGTTTAAATTCGCAGGCCAGAGTAATTTTTAGTACCTTCGTTAGGCAAACTGATTACCTATTTCTGTTGTTTATGGCCTTATTCTCACATTTAGTGTAAAGGGTGTCATCTTTTAACTAGGATTGCTCACACAAGTAACACTGTAACAGATCTCATAGTTGTGTAATACAAACATCTCTCACGAAAATATTTTTTCTACGCTGTTGTTCCTATTGCTTGTTTTAATTAATACTTTTTGTTACAGTAGTTTTCATTGGGTAAAAGAAAGGATTGGTCCAGAGTTAAAGCCGCCAAGAAGAACTTCCACACAGTAAAATAGTTTGATGTACTATCTACATCAAAAATGTAGAGAACATTGTTAGAATAACGTAAAACGCAATATCATTAAAAATTAATTTCATCATTCATTTATATAAAAAGCATGCTACTGCAACTTGAATGGTCTCTATGTTCTAACCAGGTTGTTCGTATTTATCTAAGAATAAAAACCATTCTTAATTCTTTTTTTCCTTCCTATGAGCCAACTCAGTTTTGCTGCAGTAAGCATATAGTTTAATCTTTGTACTTTGACTTTCAAAGTCAAAGTGTGTCTGAAAATGTCGTTTTTTTTTAGAAAAAAGTAGTCTATATACAACGTCATTTTTTTTTCGAACCGAACTTTACTTTTCGCAAAAACCATTAGACATTGTGGTAAAGCCATAAATAAGGTTGCAGAAAATGGGAAACCAATGATAGTAAAAAGCTGTTGGAAATAATTTTACAGTTTTAAATATCAGAAACAAAAAACTTGCCACAATAAACAAATATAAACGAATATCAAACATTTACGTGTTTATTGGTTTAATATAGTTTAAATTAGACAAGCAATAGACAACTAGGTCGTTATGAGAAGAGCATGTGATAGAGGTCACAAGTACACCAATGCTTCTTAATCGTTCATATCTATGAGGCCCTGCATGGCCAAGTGTATTAAAGCATTCGAGTCGTAATCCGAGAGTGGTTGGTTCGAATCCCTATCGCACCAACATGCTCGCCCTTTCAGCCGTGGGGGAGTTTTAATGTGTCGGTCAATCCTACTATTCGTTGGTAAAAGAGAAGCCAAAGAGTTGGCGGTGGGTTATGATGATTAGCTGTCTTCCATCTAGTCTTACACTGCTAAATTAGGGACGGCTAGCACAAATAGCCCTCGAGTAGGTTTGCGCGAAATTCAAAAGGAAACATATCTATGAATATTTTGGTTACTTGTCATTGAAAACTACTTTTATAAAATGACACTGGATACATATATATAATAGATAAAACATGACCTCATTTAGAATAAATCGACATTTATTACTTTGTTGAATGTCTTTATCAAAAAACAATTATCATGTCTAAAATTAAAAAATCCAGGACTTTAATAAAAAGAGTTCGGTAAAATAAAAATGTCGGCAGCTTCTTAATTTGCGTATTTATTTTGCTTTTTGCTGTTTTTTTCAGAAATAGTAATGTTGGTATTCTAACTGATTGATTTGTTTTATTTTATGTTAAGCACAAAACTCTACAATGAGCTCTCTGCGAACGCTGACTGAATATGTTTGAAAATAATAAGAATGTAAATATTCTCACTTAACATGTTTATAAAGAAGAAAAATATCCGTGACATAGCTGAACATGTTTAGTTTGAGATGAAAACAATATCAACAGCTTTGCAGAAAATATTTGACAGAATAAAAATGTTGATGGCCTTTCTGAACATATTAAACTTATAACAATGCTGATGTTAAACCGGAACATTTTTTTAGGAAAATAATATCAATGATTTTATTCAACGTGCGAAAGAGCATATAAAATATTGATGGGATTAATGGACGCGTTTAACAAGAAAATTAATGTTGTTTACCTTACTATATATCTTTAACAGGAAAAATATGTTTAAAAAACAACAATATACTTTATTTAACTGAATTTATTTAACAAAAGTAGCAGTATCGATTACCTCACTGAATATATTTATCTAGAATAACAATATTGATTACCCCACTGAGCATGTTTAACAAAATAATAATATCAATTATCTTAATGAAGACTTTTCAGTACAATTATTATAATATTGATTATCTTTGATGAAGATTTTGAGTGAAATGATGATATCGGCCTTGCTAAAGAAGTTTAAGACTGAAAAAAATTAAAGTATTTACCTTACATTTTTTTTAAAGATATAAATGATTACAGTTTTCCTTTTCACTTGGAGTATTACTGTTGTTTAAACTAAATCCTTAATTATGAAGATTTTGATGGACAATAAACATTCCTCTTTTAAAGAAAATGACTAACAAATAACAACAATTATCTGTAAAAAAACGCCCCCCCCCCGCTATTACAGCGGTAAATCTACGAATTTACAACGCTAAAATCAGGGATTCGATTCCCCATCGATAGGTTCAGCATATAGCCCGACGTGGTTTTGCAATAAGAAACCACACACAAACTAAAATAATTAAAGCACTAGAACAAGTAAAATATTGTAAAATATGAAATAACAGATAATTAGCTATTTTTGGAACTATAGCTTCTTACGCATTTTTATTATATTTTCTATTTTGTGTTAATCTTTTCAGTTTATTTTAATATATATCAAAACTGTACCGAGAAACAAACTGAATTTTTAACTGTAATTAATCAGTTTTATTCTTATAAACATCTGTGTTTCTGTTTTCTGGTTATCACAAAGCTGGTTTGGCATGGCCAGATGGTTAGGGCGTTAGACTCATAATCTTAGGGTCGCGGATTCGAGTTCCTGTCACACCAAACATGCTCGCCCTTTCAACCGTGAGGGCATTATAATGTGACGGTCAATTTTATTATTCGTTGGTAAAAGAGTAGCTCAAGAGTTGGCGGTGGGTGGTGATGACTAGCTGCCTTCCCTTGAGTCTTACATTACTAAATTAGGAACGGCCAGTGCAAATAGCCTTCTTGTAGCTTTGCGAGAAATTGAGAAAGAAAGGAACAAACTTATGACAAAGCTACTAAGATTGTCTGCAGCCATCTCTAATTTTAAATTACTCACCAGAGGAAAGCCAACTGGTGAGAATCACCCTATCATTCATCATCTATGCTTATAGATTAACTATCAATCTTATAACCCATGAACAGACAAATGAAGGTAGAATATTTTATGGCATCGCGTTGATTCGAGACCAGCTCAACAACTCTGAAATCCAAAGTTCTACAATCAAGTCAATCAGTATTCTACCATTTTAAGACAAAAATAGTGACAGTTCAGTAACATTAATATAAAATTGAAACGTTTTGACACATATCATTTGTGTGGTATAATTCACCCCTACCTTCGATATAAGCTTCAACAACTTCAGTCCCCCGCTGGAACAGCGGTAAGTCTACGGATTTACAACGCTAAAATCAGGGGTTTGATTTACCTCGGTGGATTTAGCAAATAGCCCAATGTGGCTTTTATATAAGGAAAACACAAAAGAAGACACACAATAACTTCAGCATTTTGCAAATGTTTAGAGCAGATTAAAATAAAAAAAACTTTAAGCACTTTCATTTCCTCACTCTCTCACTTTGACAATGTATTTGTTAGTTTCACTGCAAGTAGAATTAAGGGGAAAAAAGAGCCGCTAAAAAATTAAGCATAACAATTTAATTTTGTGTTATGAAAAGTGAGCCATTTGCCCCCTCTAAACGACACCGTTACCGAACCAGCTTACTCTGAACAAAATATAGAAACCATTATTTCTTACATCTCATCCTTTTCTCTAAAGCATGCACACAATAACCTTTTAAACGCCGAACCTTTAGTCTGAGGCTACAATCCCCGAAACACAATAACTTCCAACAAGAGCAAAGTATGTATTTAAAACGATGCTAAGACTTAGCCTGATAACATAACTAAATAATATATCTTTATTAAGTGTTTGCTTATACAAATTAGAATGCATTGTTTCATCAGTTGGGTTCTATTGTTGTTAACGATATTTTCGGCCGTAAACCCAATGACATTTTACGAGGTTTGGCCATGTTATTTCATACAGGCGTACATAAATAAACATAAACGAACTTATAAAAAAGTTAATTATGTATGTGTAAACTTAATAGCTTAAATAAAATAACACTATGTCCATATGATCTTCTACTATTTATACGGTTCAGATGGTTTAGAAAAATGGAAAATATGTTAACTTGCCCTATTTTCTCATTAGTAACTAATATTTTGTGCCTTTCTCGCAGAAAATAAATCTGAAATACACGGTTAAACAATTCAAAATATATTCTTTCTTATTCTTTAAGAAATATTAAAGACTCAGTTTCACCAATGTATTAATTTTAAGAACTATGATTCATATTTTGTTTTCAATAACCCCTACTTACATTCGGAGCTTCGCATTGCAAGAAATATATATTCTAAATACAAAGTTAGGTTAAAGGGTCATCCGTTGAAATTGATAGAACTGAGAAAGCAACGGGTTGTTGGTTAGCTTCTAACCGATTATGGATTACACACACCACACTAAGTCATTAGAAAATAATCGGAGGAAGCAAATATCTTCTTGTTCAGCTGGTGTAGAAATTACAGAAACCCTGTGATTATAAGAAGTTATATGAGAAAACACATATGTACGTTCAGAAAGATAGAGAGAGTTCTTCGGCGTAAGAGAAAAAGGAATGTAAAAGATAGGAGTTCAACAACAATAACAAAAACAGATGCTTAAAAGAAAATGAATAAATCAAGGTAGACACGGCTAGACTAATAAAGAAAATAATATGGTGCCAGTAAAGATGAAATCTAGTCCTAGGTTTATTGATTATATTAATAAACAGTTATATTACATTAATAAACAGAAATTTGTTATGTTTTCATTAATATGAGGCAATTCCTGTGAAACATAAATAAAATGAATAGATAAAAAGGAAAAGCAAAGTGCGAGTACATCACGGCCGTTAAAGGGTAGTGTCAAAGCGTTGAGCAGATATCTTATAATCACATTTCAGAATAATTTGTAACAGCCTTGTAATGATGGCCAAACATAGCTAGAAGTTAACATGAATTGGTTTAAGGTTAGGTTCCCGTCGCTACAAAAATGCTCTTTAGTTTGGAAACGAGGGTGGGCTGTACAAATGGAATCGAATTCCATTATTTAATCAGATAACTATAACCTAAGAACTGGCGATGGGTAAGATTAACTGGCTACAGATTACCATCTTGTCTGTCAGTTAAATTATGGAAGGGAATGCAAACCATTCAATGAAATATTGTGATAATAGTATAAAGTGAATGTTCAAAAAGAATGTAATTTAACTCTTATTTCACAATGTATTTAACCAGAGGATTTTGTTGCGACTTAGGTACAAGTTTTATACCTAATTTATGTTTTCTTCATTTTTATTTATTTAAGCTATAACACAAAATTTTGGATTCTGTTAATTGTTAAAAATATCAAACTCAACCTTTCTTAACTATCCGGTGGCTGAGAAACTTCAGTATTTTTAACGATTTTATAATCATATCAACCCAGTCGTTGGAAAAAAAAACTTTAAAAGTACTTTATAAAATTACGACCATGTTCCTGGCGCCAGTCACTGGTGAACTTTCTCAGATACATTACAGTGCTTTGATGTTGCTGTTGTGAATATGAATATGTGGTTCACATGAAGGACAGGCTAGAGAATATTTAAGACATGGAGATTTGTGCTCCGATGTGAGAAGGGGAAGAGAAAAACCATTGATGTTGTTACTTACTAAAGTTCAGCATAACAGATGTTAAAAGAGACTTATATTTTGGTGAGGTTTATCACACAAGTATTCTTGCTGATATTAACACTTTTTTTCACAAATACAGCTTTAGATTTATTAGCTACAGTTACTAAGCAGCTATATTAATTACAATAATATACCCAAAGAGTTAAGGTATTCTTAGCTTCTTGTATTTTCTTAAATAGTATAGTTATTGAATAACTATATTAAAATAAGTTTATAAATTAAGGTTTTCTCAGTATCTTGGATTATCTAACTGTAATGCGGCTCAGAAGTTATATTTAGTATAATATTTAAGAAATTAAAGTTTCTTTATCGTCATAGCTAATATTGTTTCTCATACGTTTAAGTTGTATTAGTCAGAATAGAAATTCAAAAATTAAGGTTTTCTTTATCATCTTGGTAAATGGTATAGTGACTCAGAAGTTACATTTATAAGAATAATATTTAATAAATTAAAGTTTGTTTTAGAATCTTGAATTTTCTTAATTGATATGACCGCTTAGCAACAATCTGGAGTAAGATCTGGCAGATAAGAGAATCATCCACCCATTGGACCCAATTTAGGAACATCATGCTTCCCAATAAAAACCAACCCACAGCTCTACAAAAAATTGCTATACAGCCAGCCTTATCAATTACCCAAGTAAAGTCATGACAAAGATCATTAAACAAACTCTAGACCCAACTGAAAAATATCAGGCGGGGTTCCGAGCAGTACAAGTACCGCAAAACAGATATTAAATCTCAGGATCCTTTGTGAGAAATATCCCCAACGTCAACAAGGCATTTATCATGTCTTCATGGAATTCAAGAAGGCCTTTGACATGGAATGTCATGCAACCTTGTACGCAGTCATGAAGAAGCACAAAAAAACGCCAATTTCGTGCGAGTCATTGAAAACATTTATGGAAAAAACCATAAATACAGACAGTTACTCTCAACCAACATCTTCTCAGAAAGGATTATGACTGACACAAATATGCTTACTCTCAACCAACATCTTCCCTGAAAGGATTATCACTGACACAAATATGCTTACGCTCAACTATCATCTTCCCCAAAAGGATTATGACTGACACAAATATGCTTACTCTCCACCAACATTTTCCCAGAATGGATTATGACTGAAATATTTGATGATCGTGCAGGTACTGATGTGCTGGAGGCAGGACAATCACTAGCCTTCACTTTGCAGACGATATTGATGGCTTAGCAGGAACTAGCCGGATCAGTGGAATGTCTCGACAAACCATCTACAGCTTACGGCATGGAGATCAGTGCCAAGAAGACTGTATTGATGACCAACAACATCAACGGAATCAGCATTGAGATCAATGTACGCCAACAAATACTTTAAAAATTAGAAATTAAGAAAAATTAAGAAGTACTTCGGATCAAGTGTCAAAGATGAGGGTTACAAACCTGAGGTACTTTTCAAGATTTCGCAGATAACAACAACGTTTGCCAGATTAAAATCAATATGGAAAGACAGTAACACTCTTAGTTCCAAAATTAGGCTGTTATGCTTAATTTTCATAAACTTATTTCTGTATTCTTGTGAAACGTGGGCCTTCAGAGCAAGTCGAGATAAAAAAGAATAAAGACCATGAAAATATTTGCCACGAAATAATTTTGCGCATCTCATATAAAGATCGTGTAACTAACGAAGAAGTCAGCAACAGATTCAACAAGCTATCTGACCATACGGAGATCTCTTCACCACTACAATAAAATTCACACTGAATTTTATGGACACGTCTACCGATCATCTGATTTGGCAAACTTTGTCTTGCAAACCACTTAGAGAGGGAAGAAAGAAGAGGTGGAAAGACAACAACAAGGAGTGAACAAGCCTTGAGTTTGTCAACTTTTAGATGACGATGGAAAACAGGGAAATATGAAGAGAGTTGTTTCCAAAGTCGTTAGTTGTGTCCCAACAAACACGAGGATTAAGAAACAACAGTGTGTGTGTGTTTTCATATTGCAGATCCACATAGAGCTGTCTGCTGGGTCTTCCAAGAGAAATCAACCCCTTGATTTTAGCGTTGAAAATCCGTAAACTTATCGCTGTACCAGCAAGGGACGTTAAGGAACAAAGCGAAGCGAAGTGATAGTGCATCAGAAATTACATTTGCAACAACAAAAAATAAGAAATTAAGATTATCTTACTATCTTGTATTTTGGTGACTGATATATTGCTCAGACGTTACACTTATTACAATAAAAAATAAACTATCTTGTATTTTCTTATGCCCCCCCAGTGGCTCAGCGGTATGTCTGCGGACTTACACGCTAAAATCCGGGTTTTGATACCCGTGGTGGGCAAAGCACAGATAGCCCATTGTGTAGTTTAGTGCTTAATTCAAAACAACAACAACATATTTTCTTAAAGAGTGCAGAGGCTCAGGAGTTATATTTATAATAATACAGATAAGGTTTCTTACGGCATTTTATTTTCTTAACTGGTATAGTTAGTCAGCAGCTATATTAATCAGAATAAACGAATTGAAAAATTAAGATCAAAATTATATTTTCTTACCTTTAAAATCACGACCATATTCACCTTTACATAACCCCGCATATGAGCAATATAAGGTGATCATTCCTTTGAAACACAATGTTGAAAGATTATGGAATCATATTGATACGGTGTGGTTAACATTTCTAGAATTCATCATGTTTCTACTTATCAACTTTTTACAACAACATAAAGTAATTTAGAAAGCATTAATTTGTGTGACTAACTAACACACCAAAACAAAAATATGTGTGATGAAAGTCTCTGTTCATGGGGATGTCTAATGGTCTAGGTGTATCCTTACAGTACGCTTTCTGTGTGTGTCTCTGTGTTTTCTTATAGCAAAGCCACAAGGGGCTAATTGTTGAGCCCAATGAGGAGAATCAAACCCATGATTTTAACGTTGTAAATATATAGACATGCCGCTGTACTAGTGAGGGTCGCGCTTTCTGTATAACACTTTTTAACTTGCGCTCGTTTGTTTATCTGTTTCAGACATTTGCGTAAAACTACAAAAGAGATAATGGCCAGATTGGTTAAGGCATTCGAAACATAATCTGAGGGTCTAGGGTTCGAATCCACGTCGCATCAAACATGTTCGCCCTTTCACCCGTAGGGCATTATAATGTGATGGTCACTCCCATTATTCGTTGGTAAAATAGTAGCCCAAGAGTTGGCGATGGGTGGTGATGACTAGCTGCCTTCACTCTAGTATTAGACTGCTAAATTAGGGACGGCTAGCGTAGATAGTCCTCATGTATTTTTTCGCGAAATTCAAAAAAATAAACAAAAGGTTTATTTTGTAAACTAAAGGAAAGATCTCCAATCAACAACACCCACTACCATCTCTAAGACTACGCTGGTCGTATATAACTAAATTTGGTTAGAGCATTGAAATATAACTTACTTTGGTGGTAAGGAAAAAAATGACTTTTATCTCCCTCTACTAGAAAGAACTAGGAAGAAGATTTAAAAGTGCGTACATTACGACTTTACAGATTTGTTTGCAAAATATCGTGATTTCACGAGTTTCATTTTAACCTAAAAATAATAAAAGTATGATTGTGTTTAAGATGCCAATTTTAAAACTACTTATAATAGCTCTAAATAAATAATTAAACTATTTTTAGATTTGAATTTTTAAGGAACGTGAAGTTAAAACGCATTTTTTTACTTTTAATAACTGGCGAAAATATTAAAGGTGACTTCTTGCTTTCGCTAGTAACATCTTACTTGAATGTGTTATTAATACAGAAAATGGGTGTAATGGACCAGGATACCCTTGAACGTATAGAATCAACCCACGTTCAAGTGGAAAGCTTTTTAGCACCTCTAAGCACCTTGTTCTTTAGCGTCACAAGGAATAAATCATCAGTTTCTCAAACTGTAAATTATATCAAACTAAAGAGGAAAAACCAAAAAAAAACATTTTTTTTAGTTTCTGAATGAAGATAAAATGCGTAAAAAAGGAAAGAATAATAGAAGTATCTTTTGTCGACTTCATAGTCTATGTGTTTAAGTTGTTTGGAAGTGAAATATTTTAAAGTGATACATGATGAAGTTGTTAGCGAGCCCGCACTATAAGTCCCAATATTTATAGTTCGTGGTGTATTTCCGTAAAAACGAGTGCGCTCTAAAAGTGTTGATCATATTACTCTTTTCGATCAGGCACGAGTAGCTATAAAAATTGCCAGAAGGTGCTGTAAACTATCTGCCTTCTTGAAAATTATAAAAAAATGCATCCAGAGGCTAAACTGATAAGACAATTTACCAAAATCAAAATATTTCAAAATAAGGTATACGAAAAAAACACAGACCCCAGTAACTAAAGTTTATTAACTACCTGTTACATACAGTTATGGTGTAAATATAATATTAACTAAAAAATCTGTATTCCTTATTAAAGAAAACAGCTATAATAATTTGTAAACATGCAGTAGTCCTGTGGCTAGAGTATCGAAGATATTAAGGTAAGATTATGGTCACCGCAAATCACGGAGTCATGTGTGCGTTAAAAGAGCAACAATCAAATCTCACTATTTCATGAAAGTGGTCTAGAAGTTTGAATGGCTGCTTTAACTTGATCAAAATTAGCTACAGCGGCAGATAGTCGTAGTACTTTTGTCTTAAATGCAAAATAGATATAAATTTGATTACAATATCTCAAAAGATGACAGATGGCGCTGCTGACTAGTCGCCTTTCTTGTAGTATAAACATTTTTTTGTTTTTTTAATTTCACGCAAAGCTACATGAGGGATATCTGCGCTAGCTGTCCCTAATTTAGCAGTGTAAGACTAGAGAGAAGGCAGCTAGTTATCACCACCCATCGGACCGTGAAAAACAATGTTGTATCAAAATAAGTGAAATAAAAACCTTAAGTTCGTAGAAGAAGGAAAAAGTGAGAATCGGGAAAATAAAAGTATCATCTTCAATTAAACCTAATGAAAACTTATATTTATATGTTTATTTGTTTGTCTGTCACTAAGCTCAAATCTACAATGTGTCCGCCCTGGGTATCGAAACCCAATTTTTACCGTTATAAGTCCTCAGACATACCAATGAGACCTCAAAGGCCTTAGGACTATCTATGAAGAAATATACAGCATAGGAGATGAAGATATCTAAATTGAATAATAGGATGAACAATCGTTTTGTTTGTGTAGAATTAAATACAAAACTACACAATGGATTATGTGTGATCTGCCCACAACAGGTATCGAAACCCGATTTCTAGCAATGTGAGTCCGCAGACACACCGCCGTGCCAATGGAGAGGGGGCTTTATTTATAAGTTATTACAACAAAACAATATTACAGATAACGTAAAATATCATCAGATTTTTAAATCTGTGAATGTTTAAAATTTTAGTTAAACAGGCAACATATAAGCTAAGAATTGTTGAATAGCATCAAACTTAATTTTTCGCTTTCAATTAAAGCTAGCCCGGCATGGCCAAGCGTGTTAAAGCGTTCGATTCGTAGTCCAAGGGTCGAGGGTACGAATCTCGGTCGCACCAAACATGCTCGCCCTTTCAGCCGTGGGGGGGCGATATACAATGATAGTCAATCCCACTATTCGTTGGTAAAAGAGTAGCCCAAGAGTTGACGGTGGGTAGTGATGACTAACTGTCTTCTTTCTAGTCTTACACTCCTAAATTAGGGACGGCTAGAGCAGATAGCCCTCGAGTAGCTTTGCGCAAAATTAAAAAAAACAAACATTTACAATTTCAAGATAAAACATAAAAAGTCGTTTGGCATGCCATTTTAACTGAACGAAAACTTAATGGGGTTGAATATAAATGCATTTATATAATTATATAAAAGCAGACTACTCCGTGTCCTTTCATCCTGGTATCCAAACATATAAGCGCGTGAAAATGCTTTAAGCATTTTTTTATCATTCTGACAAATGAACAAAGAGATAACTGTATATTTTTTCTTACCGACATTTTCTGTATAAGATTGACTTTGTAAAACAGCAGGAATCGACAAGTCTCGAAACCAGTTCCATCTCTTCATCAATTATAAAAACAGTTTCTCTGATAGAAAAACAAATCTTGCTTAACTTTTCTTTTCATTCCTGTCTTAATTCGCGCAGACACACACAAAAAGAATTCAAACCGTTTCCATAGCAACCTTTCGTAACGTTGCACATAAACTGTGTTATATCATATACTGATTCATACTTTAAAGATCTGTCTTTATTCGCGAATACAGAAATAGAGTATGCAATTAAGCAAAAACATTTTAACGTGAGTTCATCTGACGTAGATCACACGTACAACATTATGTACTATAAAAATGAAATAATTATCAAACCTAGGAAACCTTGTGTAGTAAAACTGTTTTGTAGATACTTTGGAGTGAAAATTAAGTATGATGTTATATTATAAAGAAAAACAGGAAAACATATAAAAAAAAATTGTTGAATTTTTCGCCAAAAGGGATCAATTAATATATTTATTATAAAAGAGAAAAGTTTCAATATAAGTTTATTCCAGTTGATTCACACAAGATATTAAACATAATTTGTACAAAATATCGAAGTCTTTCTTTTTTTACATCTATTGATTTTTTGGAAAACCAGAACAGAGGTTTTAGTGAATTTTATTAAATCAAGAAAGTGAAACTAGACATTAAACATAATTCAGACAAAACATAGAATCCCTTATGAAATATTACGCTATTCTACAAACAAACATGTCAAAGATTATTACTCCATCTTTTGTGTGTATATGTTTGTCAGCAAGGTTTCTCTCAAACGGTTCAATGAATTTGGATTAAAGTTGGTTTACATTTTGTCTAGATCCACATTAGGAATAATTACTTAGTGAAGGGTCAAAGTAATAATATTCCAAAAAAAAATCCTATTTGTTAATATGAAGACCTAAGTTTCATCGAAATTCAATCATCTTTAATTGAGCTATAGAACAAAAATACTTTGAAAATTGGGTTTTCATATTAACAACTTCTGTGTCAGTTGATATCAATGATTACATATGGAAACATTTTCATATTATTCGAGAGCCAGATATGATCAACGCTGCTTGGCGGAGTATGCGCTCTACTGAATGCTCCTCTGGTTGTATTTACATGATAATTATTTTATAAAACAGTAACTCGTCATTCTCTATGTTTCCGATGTATCGTATTTAGTCAGTTATAAAACTTTATGTATTTATGGAAAGAATGAATAAAATAAAAATTATTTTGAAATTGATTCTCCTTTGATGTATGAAAATGAACTACCTCGGTGGACCATCACGTGTCGACAGCCTACATTGTGATTGGCTCTGTTTCAAGCAATCAAAAATCACCCTAGCAAAAATTTCTTATAAAAATAAAAGTAGTAATACTATTTCCAGAGGTATGGTGGTAGGTGCATTCCTGGATAATCTATAAAATTTGAAGGCACCTTGAAGGTTGACAGGTAGAACCAGATCTTTATCCAGCATGCTATTACTTAAAAAACAAAACATGTTAGACAATAATTCAGCTTCCTGCAGTTCACTAATTTAACATGTAACAAAGAGACGTAACTACACTTGGAGAAATAAAAAGGCCCATGAAACAATAGCTTGACTTATTCAGAGTCCTGGTGTGAATGTTATTAAAGTCAAATAGTTTTACTGCGTTGTGAGTGTGATACTCAATATTTAATAACTATACATTAATAGATTTTTACAGCACAAAAAAGATTTATTGCAAATACGAATTTTTATACATTATAGAATGTATTCAACTTTGTATTTTGCGTGAGAATATATTGTAATAGTGATACGCTGTCTACTCATTTATAATTTGTTATTGTTTTAATCAGAGTGTATGTATTGCATATTAGTTTCCATAATTATTTTCAGTACTGTATGTCTATTTGTTTGTTTTAGCGCATACCTACACAATGAGCTTTAAGGGCTATATTCACCACTTAGGATCAAAACCTCGAGTTTATCTTTTTTACGCTCACTGACTCATGGGAGGGCAAGAAAGACATTTCTATTTCTTGTACATACACACACAGACTAGTCTTATGGAAATGATATTAAATTATTTGCGTATTCAACGTGCAGGTTTGTCCATTTACGGCAAGTAGCTGTATATCTTTCCAACCCTTTATTGGTATGAAGAATAAAGGCATGAGGATTTTTAACCAGCTAAAACAGGTTCATGGTTATAAGGTAAGACAAGATAGGTGATTAATTTAATATGGAAAGATGATTTACTAGTGGGGAGATAAGTCATAAGGAGTTTACATTTTCATTATTTGAGAAGTGAATGTTGAAAAAAGGCCTTAATTATATACGCATAGGTTCAATGTAACGGAGATACTCTTACATAGAGTTTATCAAGATGGTTAATCAGCTTAGAATCACTCAAATAATTTCTATGAAACAAGGGTTTGCTTAATTTCATGCCAGACTACACAAAGCCAATCTGTGTATTCCTTCCTGAAAGATAGGAGGTAGTTAACACCACCAATTGCTAACTTTTGGACTAGTTTTTTTACCAACGAATAGTGGAAGTTACCGTCACATTATAACGCCTCCCTGGGTAAATGAACGAGAACGTTCGGCAACTAGGTTCAAACCAGTGACCCAAATACATCGTGCAGACAACCCTAACCATCCGACCACGAGAGTATGGGTAGATGTTACCAAATTTAAATATATAAAGATACAATGCTAATACAAATTCACAGAATAAGATAAACTAAAAATAAGTTTGAGTGACTCAATAAATATATTTTTTGTTATACATGTCTTATCATGGTAGGAGATAAATAGTTAGTACTGAAGAAGGGAATAAATCGAGAAATCGTTCATACTATGAAAGATGTTTGGCAGACTGATATATATTCAGGAACAAAACATATGTTTTCACTAAGAAAGCGGAAAGGAAGATTTATCACAGAAATGCTACAATTTATCCTAGAAATCTATTGTACCAATACATTAACCTGCAAAGAAACAGAATACGCGTGTGCATCATGTTCAGTAACGGGTGAGAAAGGAACCTGGAGGTAGAGAGTAAATTAAAATATTTTCAAAAATAGCCATTCACTTAGCAACTCTACTGGTGGAAAGATGTCTTTTAAACGCAAGTTATACACTAAGAAACGTCTAACCACTTTTCAAAAAGCAAAACATATCTCCCTGTGTTTAAATTAATTCTATAATCTGAAGTTTTTAACAAAAGAACTGTCGTTTTTTACTTCGTAAAATGTGGTTCAGATGGTGTTATTATTTAAAACAATAATACAGTAATGAAATCTAGTATTTCTTATTTTTCAGATTTTGTCATTGCATTTTGTCTTTGTTCCCATTATATGATAAAACCAAACATATAATGTTCGTTGACGTGATTCTGTAGCATTCAGTATATTAGGCTGACAGATTTTGCTCACGAAATTAATAAAATTAGTTTACTACATCAAAGTTGTTTAAATGCTCTATAATTAATCGAGTAAAGTTAAAAGCAATTTAAAAATTCTACATATTTTCGGGAAAAAAGAAAACACGTAAATTCATTTATAAACTTAATAAAATGTACAAGTATGTCCTCAGTGGCATAAATGTGTATTTACATACTTATAACAGTAGAAATGGAGTTACGATACCCGTGGAGAGCACAGCACAGATAACCCATTATGTAGTTTTTTGCTTAAGTTCAAACAAACATGTTGTGCAGTGACGTCGTTTAGAAAACTAATTCCAAAAATTTATAATTGAGAAATTATTTGTACATTACCCGAATTGATAAAGAAGTAAAGTTAAAACATTAATTAAATAGGAGAATCATAAGAAACTGCTAAAAACGAGATAAAAATTGATTGCAATCAGATATAGGAAACCAAAAACCTATATTAGTCAGAAGACACTCTTCTACATTAAAACAAAATGTGCTGTTTAATAGACTCTCATTTTTCTTAATCTTGAACTAGCCTTTTTGTTTTAATCCTAATAGAAAAGCAGAAATGCAAACCATTACGATTTGAGCGTAATCATTACGATTTTGTTGTATACATTACGACTGTACGCTCATACAGACAAATATTACGACTTGTTGCAACTCCCAAATTATTATATATTATATAGGCCTATACAATAAAGCGATATAATTGTTCCCCCAGGGCTTGAATGGGGTGAAAATAAAATTTCTAGTGAGACACAAATAAATTTTGATAATAAATAAAAGACATAATCCAAATGGCTACTTGCGATAATCATGTTTGTGCTTGAAATAATAAAAACATATTTGTATCTCCAACGTCTACCAATAGTTTGAGTGCGGTGCTTCTCCATACTGGGTACGTGGGGAAATCTATAGTTACGTCATCAGTGCTTGTCAGCGCTCGCGAAGATGGGTATTTCTCGTTTCTAAGCGGCATAGAAACACTAATGCAAAGTTCACAAGTGGAAAAAAAAGAAACCTCGTTCACTAGATTGTCTTGTTTTTGGCAAATCTGAAAGGACTAAAACTGTAAATCAAAAATTTATGAAAGAGTATAGTGCAGAATATCCGGGCATTGCTTCAAAAGTCAGTGACAATTGTGCGTTTTGTACAGTTTATCACATCGATTTTTCTGTGGCACATGGCAGAATAAACGATTGTTCCAGACATACAAAATCGGCATTTCACCAACAAAATGCTGAGGCAAAGACAAAAACGATGCATGTAACGACATTTATGAGTAAGAATTCAGAATATGAAACCATAAATGCATAAGTTCACGCAATTCTTCATTGTTCATAATTTACCCCTAGCTGTAGCCGATCATGCAGGACATCTATTGAGGAAAATGTTCCCAGACTCTGATATAACGAAAAAATATGGCTGTGCTAGAACCAAAACTACAGCCATTGGACAAATGTTGGGTTGTGAAGATGACAAAATGATTTCAAACATACTAACTAAGAGTGTTTACAGTTTAGCCACAATAAGTGTCATAAACATGATATAAACTAGTCCTTTCATAAAGGCTTTTTCTGCTTACTGTTTGTGCATATTCAATGTTGTTTTACCAATATGTTTGTTACTCTGAATTACATAAAAGACAGTTTCAAAATATATTTGTTTAAATTTATTTATTAAATACACAAAACACAGCCATAAATAAGCAATCTTTAGCAGTAATAAATAATAATAATTATAATTATAATAATAAACAGCTTAGAGACATTGGTCAGGCCTAGTAGCCGAAAATGATAAAGAACTCTACCTAGAATCATTACGTTCAGTCATTTCAAATAGTTGGCATCTTTGGCTCAGAAGTGACAGCAATAATCACATATATCTATTATAATCATATGATATTTCAATTTTCTGCGATAACAACAGTTACATGGTATGTTTATTAAAATAAAAGATTTTCTTTTAAATTGCACTTTCAATGCGTTTTGTTATGATTAATTTAGCAACTACATTAAGAAGTAAAACTGACTCATTCATTAAAATTAGTTAAAATCGGTTGCTTACTGAACGGCATGGGATTTAATTTTATTGACTTTTAATCTGTTTTCTAAAGACGTCGCAAGAGCGGAACTGTAAAAAAGTAGCTCCAACATTGAAACTATTAGTATACATAATTATCCTTGGAGCTGTCGTTATTATGAGACATTACATGGAATGAAAGGGAGGTAATGGATCATTGTAGCCTCGTGTAGACTATCAGTTCCATTACTTTCATCTAAGAAATACGTTTTTCCATTCATAAAGTCACCAATCGTAGCTTAAAGTGAATACATATAATGATAAGGTTTAGGGTAGCTTTTAAATAAATCCTTACAGAGCTGTTTCGGTAGCACTCATTACTCGTAGAAGAGCTTTCCACATTCTCGATAGGGTTAAAATCTATTAGTAGTGAAAATGTTGTTGGTATTTTTTTCTGATTAGTACTGAACGATGTTGGCTAGAGAAAACAGCTGTTCACCAAAAATCTTTCCAGTAAACGTAGTTAGCTACTTTTATCTACACATATCGAAATTATTCAGCATAAATGACTCACTTATATTTGTTAAAATAACTTTACTCTTATTACTTAAGAAGCAAAGGATTAAAAAATATGAAACACTAAGATAAAAATTCGGCAGATCTTATCCATCAAACCTTACATAACATTTTACAACAGAATGTAACAATAGTTTCTGATAATTACATTAATTTAATATATATGCAAGCATTATAATGTTTATAAGTATCGCTAAATTATGCAACTTCTACACAGCTACTGAAAAACTTTTCATTTAAGATAGTTACTGATAAGTTAAATAAAGATTGGATTTGGGCCAATCAAAATGATTTCATAGTTAAACGTAAACAAAACTAGACTCATTCAGAGAGCCATTCAAAACTATATGGACAAGCAAATAATCCAGAAACGAAGATCTATAGAAAAATAGTCATTGGCGGCCTGTAATCAAGAGTCGTGTAAATATTGATTGCTGCCTTGGATTGCTCATATGGTTTTCATATGTACACAGTCACTGATACTCATTTTTGTCATCTGGTGTGAATAACAACATTCATCTACAAGCCATTCGGCATAAAATGTAATAGTGAGCCTGGTATTCTGGTAACGACATTTAAACAGCAGGAACATGCTAATTTGCTCCTGAGGAAAATACTTGACCATTAATTGTATATTTTTTAAGACAGATTTAACAGCATTTTTCTGTACTATCTTATGCAGAATACTTTGTTTTAGTACTTTTAAACCTCTCAAACACCTCAAACATTACCATACTTTACTCATGCAAACTCATAAACTTTTACTTCATACATCTCAAACACAAATGTGTGTTGCGACCTTTGCTATGGTCGGACTTTTGTGGCACAACTCTGTACATGAAAAGGGTGCATTTATGCCTATAACTTTTGTTTCTGAGGCGCAACATTTTTAACACTCCTACGAAAAAACATTTACATCCACTAAAGTGATACCCTTAATGAATGTTTAAAAAAATATATTATTTCGCAAATGTCTGAAACATCAAAATATTATTGCTCCTTAAAATATAAAAGGATAGGGTCAGTTATTGGCAATTTCATTTAAATACAAAATTATTAGCCTAATATTAATAACCTTTCAAGTTGCTCTGGGGCCTATTAGGCCCCAATTTTCGTAGGAGTGTTAATGGTTGATTTATTGTTTACACCTTTTTCACTTATATTTTAGGTGTATGACGCATATCAATCAAACTTTTGAAGTGTACAATCTTGAAGATGACCCTCACAGTCTTCAATGATACTGTTACCAGCAGACCTAAAACACCTCATTTAACAATATCACTACCAATTATTTTCTTATACCTCCCCATTTTTAAAATATTCTCCTACCAATGAAATTTTAATAGCCCTGAAAATTCTGCTATTGTTTTACCCCATACAAAATACTGTAATATTATTGTTGAATAATTATAATTATTAGATTAACACTTTCTCTATGGTGTGACTTGAATAGTTAAAATATTGTCCTCACTAACGCCCTTTACAAAAAAAAACTTCCATTAAGTAAAACTTAGTTTTGTATCTCCTTTAAAGAATATATAATTCCAAATAAATATAGGCAATAACAAACATTTATTGATTGTTTGTAGTTTAGCACAAAGCTACACGGGTATCAAAAGTTGGTTTACAGCGTTGTAAGCTGGGCTAAAAATTTATATGTTAGACTTATAAAAATGCGTATTCGTTCATAATTAGCTATTCATTCAAATAGAACATGAAAATGTTAATATAATATGTTTTACCAGTACTGGTACTATATAACAACTTACACTTAAATAACTGCAAAAAATGCAAACAAGGTACAAAGATGGTGGGTGTACCAGTATTATGACGAGTGGCGATATGTTTATTGATTTGATTTGTTGAATTTTACTCTATGGCCATCTAAGTTTAAGGTGATAGGTTATAGGAAAGGCAGCTAGTAAACGCCACCTCATGGGGTACTCTAATCATGAAGAAGGATTTCACCGAAACAACTATAGCTCATTCACAGCTACAAAATGCGGAGCGCAATTTGTTTTCTACCGGTAACTGGAATGAACCACAGCACCTCGAAAATACAGCCTGAAACATTAACCTAAATTACAATCAGTCATTTAACACAATTCCATTCACTCACCTCAAAAGGTAATTGTCATAAGTTCTCAATAAAAACAATCACCCCATCAACTAAGTCGATCGTTTTAAAGAAGTGGATCATTTAACCAAGAAACATTAAGATCTTAGGAGTCCGATATAATAATAAATCACTTGATAAGAATTGATGCCGTTATAAGGAACTCGGCATTATCTCGCTGACTATTAATGGCTAATCATTAGTATTAGAACTGTGCGTGTTCAAGTTAAAGCCTGAAAATAAGTAGATTTAATTTGTTTCTGACAGTTGTTTGGCTAACTGTCCTGCTAAATATTTTCGGTCTTTTATTTCTCTAATTATCTCAATCAAGCACACTTCACGTTGGTACGATTGGTATTAAAAGAACTTGGCTGTCCGGTTTATTTGTCGTGCCTCAATGAACTGTCTTTAAAATATTCTCGTTTTATGCTCTGAAAAAATATAGACGTCGCAATATCTTAAAGTTCGTTATAAGTATACGATTATATACGACAAAAATTGTATAGTTTCATCTAAAACGAATTGAAATCTGAAAAGATGTCTGAGCTACAGAAGTGATGTTATTGAATGTCAGCAATAATAAATGGTCATCCAATAAGATCTTCTGTTTTATATTCTATTTTGTTTCTTCCTATTTCGCTTAATATCATTTACTATTAAAAATTAAATCCCATCTATAACAGTTTCATTTCAAATTTGCTATTGCGATAACTTTTTACTTACAAAGCAAATTTTAAATAAAACTGTTATAGATGGGATTTAATTGTTAATAGTAAAGGATATTAAACGAAATAGGAAGAAAAAAATGAAATACGAAACAGAAAACCTACTTAGATGGTCATTAATTATTGCAGACATAAGTGTAATTAAATGAGTTTTAAATCACCCACCATATAAAAATGTTCTTTGCAAAAGCGGCAGTTCGTCTGAAAGTATTTTGTTTTTTTAAGTACAAATCTGTACATTAGGATACACATAGTCTACCCACCACAAGTATCTAAAGCCAATTCATAATATTGTAAGCCTTCGGCCGAACTACCGACGAGCACGTTAATTCTGACACAAGAAATATCACTTTTTATTTAAAGTCTGATGTATATATATATATATATAAATCGACGCAATAAACATTGAGATAAATGATTTGTGTTATTTAGACGAAATAGGCTTAAAATGAGTGACGAAAAATACAAGTTATTTTCATTTTGGTGTCCCTGCCTCAGGCAAGGAGTTACTATAAGGTCTGCTTGTTTTATGACCTTCCCTAAAGAAGAAACAAAAAGATCAATTCTCCTCATTTTGAACCATTTGTCTAAAGAGAAAGACAATGACAAATTGGTCTATCTAGCCAACAAAAAGCCAAACCGATATGAATTGCCGACAATACCAATTTCACCTTCACCATTACTTTCTGACGTTTTAGACATGTTTTATTTTCCTCCAAGTATCCGAAAACATAAGCATAACTTATACACTTTCCAAAATGCACCAATATTATCGCATTTTTACTGATGCTACCACAATCTGGTTCATAATATATTGAACTGTTAGAGCATGGGGTGTACAACAGCAAAGACACGAGTTCAGTAGTTTGGTGAGGACACAATGACCAATATTATTCCACAGCTATACCTTAACAATTATGGTAAAAAATATACGAAATCGAAGCCTAGTTTTAATGTTTTTTATGGAATACGTCTATTTACACATCAAAATACTATTATTATACTTCAAAATACATGATAATAGCACGTTTGCTCATTTAAGTTAATTGACTGATTAATAACCCATGTGGGCCCGACATGGCCAAGCGCGTAAAGCGTGCAACTCGTAATCCGAGGGTTCGCGCCAGCGTCGCGCTAAACATGCTCGCCCTCCCAGCCGTTGGGGCGTATAATGTAACGGTCAATTCCACTATTCGTTGGTAAAAGAGTAGCCCAAGAGTTGGCGGTGGGTGGTGATGACTAGCTACCTTCCCCACTGCTAAATTAGGGACGGCTAGCGCAAATAGCCCTCGAGTAGCTTTGTGCGAAATTCCAAAAAAAACAAACAATAACCTATGTACTTTTTCAACATTTACGTCTTCAGTTTTCACACTGCTTAGAATTTGTTCATGTGTTTAGTTGAAGTTAAACAAAGCTACACAGTGGACTATCTATGATCTCCCTATCACAGGTATTGAAATCAGATTCCTAGAAAACAGTTAGTTTGAAGCATATAAACGTCACAAGTCAATACCATTAGTGAATGGTTTGGTTTTGTGAAATAAAATATTTGAATAAATAGTATAAACTACAAATTAAAACTGTCCAGTAAATAATCATCTATACAGATAACAAATATATATATTAAAAAGCTAACGTTTAATTTATAATACGCAACAACTTTTTTGAAACATATCAGACTGTTCCTAATTCATTCGTTCATCCAACTCTCGATTGCGGATTCTTCAACAAGGTTTTAAGTGAGTAGATTGTTAAGCCCACTGCACCGAATTGTCCCTAATTTAGTAGTGTAAGACTAGAAGGAAGGCAGCTAGTCATCACCACCAACCGCAACTCTTGGGCTTCTCTTTAACCAACGAATAATGGGATTGACCGTCACATTATAACGCCCTCACGGCCGAAAGGGCGAGCATGTTTGACGCGACGGGGATGCGAACCCGCGACCCTCGGATTACGAGTCGCACGCCTTAACGCGCTTGGCCATGCCGGGCCGGACTGTTCCTAATATCTCATTTAATTGTGACACTAGAAACAGTATATTTGTTAAATATTTATTGTGTGGTATTAAACTTTGGCTTCTTTTAACGCATCTGAATTGTTGATAACTTACGCAAGTATCATCCTATCTTCAATCATCCATACATCTGCGAAGAAACTGTACAGCGCCCAAGCACCTTTAAATATTTTACTTCTTGCCGAGATTAAACTAATGGCATGTTCCTAAAAGTGAGGTTAGCACTAAATTTACAAACTTATAATGCTAAAATGCGGCATCTAAACACCCCACGTGGACAAAGCGCAGAGAGATAAGTCAGGTGTGTTGCCTTGCGCTAAAACAAAACAAACTAATTGAATATACATTAAAGTATTGTTTGTTTGTTTGTTTTCGAATTTCGCACAAAGCTACTCGAGGGCTATCTGTGCTAGCCGTCCCTAACTCTTGGGCTTCTCTTTAACCAACGAATAATGGGATTGACCGTCACATTATAACGCCCTCACGGCTGAAAGGGCGAGCATGTTTGACGCGACGGGGATGCGAACCCGCGATCCGCAGATTACGAGTCGCACACCTTAACACGCTTGCTCATGCCAGGCCTACTTTAAAGGATGTGTTTTAATTAAAAATCATGCAGTTTCGTAGGATACTTTCAAATGATAAATATATTTTTCAATCTTTTTTATCCAGTTAATCTTCTCTAGGTGTGTTTTATTTACCATTTAGTTTTTTGTTAACTCATTTTTTACTTTGGTGAATGTCTTACTCTTCTAATAAGTATTTCTCTAAATGAAACTTTATTATTCTCCGTGGAGAAAATCAAAAATATTTGTTCTTAGACAATACTTTTGGTTAAGTGTTCCATACAAAATCTGTTTTTACTACTAATGTATATTATAGCCCTGCAACAATTCTGTTTTAGCTCAGTTTCCATGTAATACTGTCCGAAACGTCGCAGACAATAGAACAATAATGTTATTTAGACATGTTAATTCATCCTTTATTACCTTTTATCCCAATTACAAACTTTAGTGCCATTACTTGTGTTATATAACAATAATCCTAAAGAAACGTTTTTAGAGTTTTGCCAGTGTCTTTTTAACATCTGTTCAGATAGGAAGATTAATTTCAAACAGTTACGAGAACACATTATATTCAAATGTATAACTTAAAAGCAAAGACAGGCCATTAATTCAATTCACTCAAAATAAAAGTTGTTCATTTCGACCACCAGGGCATAGTCACGTCTATTTTCTGCTTTAGAGATATCATGGTCGCTGTTAAATTCACTATCTAAGATGACTATCATCTTGTTGTCATGGGTATGAAATTGTCTATTAAGTAGTAACAATGATCTATGAACTGTCAGTTTGACTAACTCTTAGTCAAATTAAGCAGTTAGCCAGGTTGAATACATCCCAGTCAGAATGACCATGTCCAAGTCTGTTTGACTACTTCATAGTAGCACTGCTATGCTAGCCTTAAGAACTACTTTGTGGTCAGGAAGCTGTTTTTTTGTTGTTGTTTTGTTTTGAATTAAGCACAAAGCTACACAATGGGCTATTTGTGCTCCGCCCACCACGGATATCGAAACCCGGATTTTAGCGTGTAAGTCCGCAGACATACCGCTGAGCCACTGGGGGGCATGGTCAGGAAAACCAACACCATTGTCAGCATTAACTCAAGAACTGACACTCTTGACGTTTCTTTTTGCATTAAGGCGCAGTTCATGCAAATGATTGTATACATGCATTTTTTCCCCAAATGCAGCAACTGAAACGTGACCAGGGTTAAATTTTGCAATAATTTATTTATTTACTTTTTCTTGAGGGGAGAATAAATTTCTTTCACACAAAATAAATCCCACCTAAATAAATCTTATTTATCGACCACTACTATTTCTTCACTGTTTTATTTGACAATTGTGTTTTTATATTGTTGTGTGCGTGTGTTGGAATATTCGAATATGAAATCCATTAATAAATACATTTATTATTACAATCACCATACCTGTACTAGTGTAATGATGGATGTGAGGCTGAACTGATCGCTTGAGATTCAATCTGTGTCATAAAAATATTAATTAGAACTAGACAATTTATTTTTAGGTAGTTATGGTTATTGAACATAAAGTTAGCTTCGGTTGTAGTAAATTCTGTAAGGGTTGCTAACTGGTTGCTGGGAATGTGTATCAATGGGTTGGAGTTCTTAAGCTATTTTGCAGGTCTGAGTTGTTGGGACATCTGTGTAGAGAGAGATTACATCAAAACTGTCCATTAAGACAACGTGATTTAGTTGATCATGAATATATTTAAAGTTAAAAGAGTCTTTCTAAAAGGAGCCGGCTGCTGTTACATATTTAGAAAATGCTCACGCTATATATTTACAGAGGTTGTAGTTAAATGATTCATAGATTCACATTATGGGTCGTAGTGGACAATCAGGTTTATGAGGTTAAGGAGTGCTGTATGGTTGTGGTGTGCATGAGTTCGTCTTTGTTAGGTAAGAATAAATGTTTTCTGAGATTGTGTTGTTTTTTTTCATTTGTAGTAGTATTTTGTTTAACTGTTTTAATTGATTAATATTGCGTTGTTGAGTCCATAAATATCTGGTTGAATGCAGCAGGCAAGTTGATAGTCGAGATTAATTTTTTTCTGAAGTTCACTTAGTTCTTTATATTTTGAGTTTAACATGTGTTTTAGTAGTTTTTATCTGTAAATTATTAATAATGTTTGAACAACTGTTTGTATAATGTTTGTCTACATTTCAATTTCGTAGACAAAAGAATCCACTTGACTATGGAAATAGAGGAGCAAAACTGTATATCGTTTCTTGACATACTCATCAGCAAGAAAACAAGACAAATAACTGCAACTGTTTATCTACCTACACTTCCAGTTCTATGATCCAACCTCGATAAAACATGTTGTAATCCAATGCCTAAACAAGAGAGTAGAAAACACTTGTTATAAGACATCCATCGAAGCAGATCGTGGAGAGTTTTAAACAGAATAGTTACATCTCCTTCTTCATCAAAAACTCCTTGAAGAAGTTCAAGACAAAAAGAAAAGATCAGAAAGTTACCACCACCGTTTATTTATCATACCTACAATATTTCAGTTAAAAACTCAAGTGTATAGCCAAGAAATTCAACATAGAAGTTTGGTGGAAACCCTATAATACCATAAGGTCCATTCTGGTAAAAAACAAACAGCGACCTACCAAAGAGAATCTAAAAAAATGTCATATATGAAATTTCGTGTTCCTGCAACGATACATACATTGAAGAAGGTTGAAGAAAACTCACGAAAAGAATAAAACAACATAAAGAGAGTGCAATACTCATGAAAACAGAAAATTTAGCCATTGCACGTCACTGGACACAGAATAAACTGGGAGAAAACACCATCAACACAGACGAATTATAAAAGACAAAAAATGAAAGAATAATTTAATATTAACACTATTAAACCTTCATTAAACAGATATTCTAGATTAGAGGTGAATGACCTGTGGCTGGCCTTTGGTTGAATCTACAAGAAATCTCTCCTCCAATCAGAAACAGTGATAATCCAACCAATCATAACACTATCTCCACAATCCAAAAGGACACTATAAACGACCGACAACACCAACACACATTGACGTTTAGAGTGACATCCTCCACCCAAAAAAGAGTCAAAAATCATTTAATAAATAAATAAATAAAACTAATCCTAATAAAAATTCACGAAAAGGGAAGAAGAGGAACCACAACGTTCTTGAACACCCCTGTTGGAGAGAGAATTCTTACGATTTCTCTCTCTCAAAACTAAACCCCTGCCACGTTAGTTTGCGTTACACATTGACTTGAAGACGAAAGGCGGAAGACTTTCGAAACGTTGTCCTCTACACTTATATTTTCACAACAGTTCACAGAATATGAATCGCTGATTGAAATGGCAACTCCATTGCAACCAGACAAGTGTTAACCCTCTTGAAATCAAATATGTCTTCGGCTAAAGAAAAGTATAAGAGAAATCACACAATTAGATCTGTAAAGTTTCAGTTTGGTTAAGTCTTTTTGGTAAGGTAACAAAATAACATAACATTAAACGCTTCTTTTAAGCAAAATTACTTATTCCTGTGTTAGTAATCTTATTTGATTGAAATTAAACACAAATCTACAAAACTGGCTTTCTGTGATATGCCCGCCATGAGTATTGAAACCAGGACTTCAACGTTATAAATCCACAACCATGCCACTGTACCACTAGAAATATAATTGATCTAACATACAAGACGACGAATGAATATTTTTCTTGGTTTAAATGAAAGACCCTCTTCAAACAAATTATGACATAACTGTCTCACATATAGATTGGTTTGGTTTGTTTTGAATTTCGCATGAAGCTATACGAGGGCTATCTGTATTAGCCGTCCATAATTTAGAAGTGTAAGGCTAGAGGGAAGGAAGCTAGTCATCACCACCCACCGCCAACT
Source organism: Carcinoscorpius rotundicauda (assembly GCA_011833715.1). Classification (NCBI taxonomy): domain Eukaryota; kingdom Metazoa; phylum Arthropoda; class Merostomata; order Xiphosura; family Limulidae; genus Carcinoscorpius; species Carcinoscorpius rotundicauda. Next base: position 118,506,634 of record CM022393.1, on the reverse strand, counting down.
CTTGGGTACTTTTTTTACCAACGAATAGTGGGATTGACAGTCACGTTATAACGCTCCCACGGCTGAAATGGCGAGCATGTTTAGTGCGACGGGGATTAGAACCCGCGACCTTCGGATTACGAGTCGAACGCCTTAAATTTTCATAGTATAATTCCTCTTATTATTACTTATTAGTTTATATTCAGAAATGTTTCCCAAATTCTAAAAAAAACATATATTTTCTACAACTTAACGATTGCCTTAAACATGTAGTTCTCGTTGTCTCCTTCCGCAAAAGGAGAAACCTAAAAGATATCTATGTTCACATAAAATTGAATTACCTCCCACCCAAGAATAGTTCTCGTCCATGCAATAAAACCGGCGGTCAAATCATCAAGTTCACACAACCACTGACTCAACTAAACAAACTTTAATACCTGAAGAAATCATTTATTAAACAAAAAACACCATTTATCTTATCCAGTGTAAAAAGTGCATTTATCAACATGTAGGACATGCACAAACAACTCTGAGAGAACGATTCATCAACCATAAATATTCTATTAACACTGAAAAAGATCTTCCTGTTGCTCAAAACTTTAACCAGCCCGGTATTTTTATTAACGATATTACACTTATAGGCATTGAAACAGGATTCAGAACTAAAACAGATAGAGAAATAAAAGAAGCAAATTGCATTGCTGATCTAGAAAACTATTAAATCTTTCAAACTTATTCTTGGTCCAGTAATAAGTGATTTCAGTTAACTGGTTTCATTTCTGTCAGAACTTCATTCATTTTTTATTTTTTCATGTAATATGAAAGCTGAATTTGTAAAACTTACTATTTGTTTAGAATAATTTTTCATATCTGTTTCTCAAACTGATTAGTATATCTTTTTAATCAGCCTTCACTTATCACCGTTATTTTACTTAAGCACTTGAGTATCGTTTTAATTATACTTATATTTAGCCATTTCTAAATTGAAATATCTCTAACACTCTCGCCATTAGCTGGATTGCACTGGAAATGAGACGTTTACATAAAGAAATAAACATTTCCTGGAAAACTGGATGACTTTATGATATTAGTAAACTCCTTTTATTATGGCCCGGTATGGCCAAGTGGTTAAGGCACTTAACTCGTAAATTGAAAATCGCGGATTCGAAATCCCGTCACACCATAACATGCTCTCTCTTTCAGCCGTGGGGGCGTTATAATGTGGCCTATTAATCCCACTATTCGTTGGTAAAAGAGTAGCCCAAGAGTTGGCGGTGGATGGTGATGACTTGCCGTTTTTCCTATACTTCTAAATTGGGGACGTGTAGCGCAGATATCCCTCATGTAGCTTTGCGCAAAATTCAAAACAAACTAAACCCTTTATTATATATTACTCATTCGATTACATCATCACTCCCAGTTTGCCTCTAAAGAAGAAAGGGCCACCTTTTGAAAGCGCTCAAGTTATAATGTTTCCTTTCATTTCTAAACTGAATTATGTACTTTAGTAGATGACAACACACTAAAATATAACTTAAGCGAAAAATTAAGACCGAAAATGACATCATGGCACACGATAATGTGTGATGCGGCCAAAATAATCTGTAGGACACTTTGTTATTAACAGGAGTAACAGTTTAGCGATTTTTTATTTTCCTTAGCTCAAACTTGGTAATTCAAACTATCGCACATTTTCAGCATATATGCTACTCTAAATCTTACTTAACATACCATGTTTCAAGGAAATAATAAAGAAATACACAAGTTGTAAAATCTCCAATTGTGATTGAATAATTTCCCTTTTTTATCTTTACACCGAAATTACAGAAACCTTAATTGATGAAAAAATGGTCTATAAAAGTTAGGTGTGCTGATGAAGTTTCGTCAAATATTAGTGGTTTTTGTTAAATAACTTTGTACACATGTTTTAACAAAACTTCATCAGCATTCCTACGTAGAAAGTCACATGAGTTATCTGTTTAACATTTTCACCGAGACTTTACCTGAGCATAAATGTGTACCATTTTTAGTTGTTTTTTTCTCATTCGTATTAAAGATGGCCGACATAGAAAGGGAAACTATAGGGTGAAAGGGCGTGCGCACAAACAGAGGTATTGCTCAAGCAAAGAGAACTAGATTAGCAGTTTCTAGCTCAAGTTTTCAAAAGAATCATACAAATGGACGGTGCTTATTCATTATTTATTGTTAACTTTTAAGCATAAATTTGCTAAATATTATGATTTTTTTTTCTAATTGAAAAGCGTTTAGCTTCACATGATATAACCTTCAGACATTAACCTAAATAATGTCGCTTGATACGGCTGTACCGATTGAATGAAGGTGATAACAAGAAACTGTAAATCTAAATTCCATGGTGTTACTATAAAAGAAGTTATTAACACTGTTTTTGAGAGTAAAATATACCACCATATATTTTACAGAATCTGGTTGATTCTGAAAGTTATTGCTCCAGCGCAGTTCAGGTGGTTAGGGCTCTTGAAACGAAATCTGATTGTCGCGAGTCCGAATCCCCATTCTACTAAACATGCTCACCCTTTCAGCTAGGGGATCATTATAATGTAATGACCAATGCAACTATTCTTTGGATAAAGAGTAGCTCAAGAGTTGGCGATGGATGATGGTAACTAGCTCACTTCCCTCTAGCCTTACACTACTAAATTAGGGATGACTAGCGCAGGTAACCTTCATGTAGCTTTGGGCGAAATTCAATATAAACTAACATTCCTTTAAACCGCAAAGTAAATCCTTTTTGGGTGCACCTTTCTTTATCACACCTAAGGTAATTTGATTAAATATATCAAAACAAAACAATCGCAGGAAATCTACAATCATAAAGCAGATTCTGATCTAATTTGATTTGAAATGTAGTCTTAATGAGCACAAAGTTTATGTAGGTAATAAAAAGATAATACTTTCTACTGTTGATGAACACTTTGACAAAACAGATAACAGAATGGGATTATCAAACAATTCAAATGAACCTAGTACTCGAAATGAATATTAGAGAATAAATAAAAATTTGGTGCTGTAAAATAAATAAATTGTTGTTAAGTAGGGAAGAAGGGTAAGCTGGTGATAACGTATAGCTTTGGAAAGAAATACTGACCTCTTATACACAATACTTATAACACCCTCACAGATTGCAGTGAGTTAAACCCTTTCCACATCAAACTTCTCGCTTGGCAAGAAGGTTCTTATTCCTGATGATGGAAACGTAAAATCTTTTGTTGTTGGCTGTCAGCCAAATACCTTTTATTTTAAATGATGGCTTTATTTTTAAATTTTATTGAATAAATTGCAGTGATTGAATATTGCTATTATCTGTTTATATACAACTGGAAAAAAATGAATTTTATCTCTTGACTATCATGTATGCAAACATGTCATAATATATATATATATAAGTCTTCTTGCTCTGTGATATAAATTTATTTCTATAAAGTTGCATGTTTATCCCCTGTAATTTTTATGCCCTTTTCTTTATGATTACAAACAAACAAGCAGGCCGGCTCAGCAAAATAGCTCAAATGATTTTGTCTGATGTTTTCCAGTGTAAAACCTAATCATACTAAATGTATCTTTGGAAGATCTTAGAAAATTAATCAATAAATTATTCATCACACTTTTCCCTAAATTCGAAATTCCTTCGACATTTATATTTCAACTAATTTGATAATTCCTGCTCATTTCATTATCAGGTCCCCCAAAAAAAGAAAGGTTATCTTTCAATTTCATGGAGTGTGAAAACAGCTATCACACATACATTGCATGAATGATTAGTGGGGTTCAGTGAAAGTGTTAAACTTTAATTTATTTTTAAAGAGCATAAGTCACTTCGTCTTCAAACATCAAATTAAGTATAGAGAGTGCTGGGAAGAAAATGGTCTTACCTACTTTCTGATTTCTTACTCTTTGCCTTACATCATTCAAAGTATGTATAAAAATCTTGAAACACTTCACTGATTTTCGAACAAAAGCTTACTTATTAGCTTGAAACTTAAGTAAAGAAAGTCATTGTAATTTCATGTAATTTTGGAAAGATGTTCATTTTTCCTACCTTTCTCTTATAACTTGTTTAGGTATGCGTTCCTATTTTTCTCATTTTCTTTGAATAATATTAACAAATAATATACATGCAGCCATTAAATGGTTATTTCTGTGTTTAAGCAAAAGCTCTTCTTAACAGCCCTTTTCAAACTACCTTTCTAATCACACCCACTTTACTCACTGGGCTAATCAACAGGGAGACTTATTTATCTCATTTGGTCATGAATAGATAAAATCTTCTTACAAAATGGTTGTAAAGATATCGTGAATTTTATCGGGATTCAACGATGTACGAACGGTCGAAACCGTATTACTTACAACTAAAACATCAAACTTCTGTGTGTGTGTGCTCTTATTGAACTAACTCGTTAAGACTAATGATCTCATTTTAGATTAGAAAAGGGGAGACAAACTTTGTAGATTTCTATTAATCAATTTTTACTAATGAACTGTAACTAACCTGTTTTTGTACTTTTTATTCTGAAGTAATTCAATATTTTCTGGAAAAAAAGATTAAGATCAAAACAGAAGTCACTGTCCAAGACAGTAGGCATTTTTCTGGTTATACCCATGGAATAATTTTATTGTCGGAATATCTCGTTCTTCGAGTTCGTTATTTCCTTCTGAGAGTTCAACCTTTTCAGATTAACAGTAATGCCTCGCCAACTAACGGATATTCCGTTGGTCGAAACGGTTAAGCCTAAGTATGAATTTATGACAATTGATTTGGATAATATCTTTAGTCATTCCGAGTGTCGTTTCTCTAACGAAAATATCCTGTGCTGATTCGAACAACATTTATCATGATTTGAACAGAGTATTACATAACGATAAAAAAACAAGTGCAGAAGAAGGTTGCGAATGAACTTATCATTTTTTTCTGACACGATAGATGTTATACGACTTATAGAAGCGTTACGTACCGATCAGGTTTTAAATTTAAAAACTGCCTGTAAATTACAAAAAAATCTAATTACGATAGAAAACCATAATCTAATACTGCATTGTTTAAAAAGTTATCGTGACATATATCTTTAACGCCTTTAATGTTTTATTTAGGAAATTAAAATAAATCTTCTAACTTCTTACTTTTTGTAAAATTGTAACGAAGAAAATTTAAATGTATTTATATTATTAAAAGTTCTAACGTGAACTACGTATTCCAGAACGATTTAGTTTACGCCGTCTAAGATAAAACAAAGAGTGTTAGCTGCTTAATGGCTTCTTTTTTAAACAGTCAAATTAATTATCATTATATTTCGTTTAAACATGTTACATCACAATCGGTTTCGATGAATTGTTATGATTCCGCCATTAGGTATAAGAAAAGTAATTTATTTTCATTGGATGATGTTCTACGTATATAAACTATATTTACATAAGTGTACATTTAATGAGTAGCAGCTGTTAATGTCAAAATCGTCATATTTTCATTACGCATCGTAACAGTGTTTCCATGTTGAATGAACCTGTTATTTTTTACATTTTGAAAGCAGTTGTGGATAAGAGTAATGACGCTGATGAATCATTAATGATCTGATATACCAGAGCAGAAATGTTAGGGCTGAAAGAAAGAAACTACATAACTCCTCTAAGAAAATCATTCCAAATTAATTATGTTATACAGTTCTAGGTATTAATATTTTACCGACATCTATATGGAAATTTATCCGTATACACGTCGTTTTGGATGGACATGGACCAATTCTTACAGAACAATGAGGAATAATATTCTACATCGGCATCAAGTTTCATCAATATTCGATCATTTGTAACTCAGATAGAAAGCAAAAATGGTGTGAAAAATCAGTCCCCATGTTAAGAGATGTTTAAAATTTCGTTATCCTGCTGCGACCTAGATGAAAAGGAATAACTTCTAAGTTAGGACATAGTCCTGTTGTATACCAACTTCCGTTCAAATCCATTCAGAATTTTTCTAGAAATGTTGCTGACAAATACACTTATATACAGTTTTCTGTGTATCAACGTCATGGGTTGGCTATGTCTATTTAAAAGTAGAATAATCACAGACACACTTTAGTAGGTACCCATAAGTTGCATAATATCATGAACACGGGAAAATGAAATAAATTTGGACCAGATGCTGGGCGCATTCCTCATAAGATTTTACAGAGAAAGTTTTATTAGGGAATGCCCATTCCTACGTTGTTTTCACACTTTTTGATATATCCATTCCTACACTTTTAATTTTTTCAAACAGTTTTCCACTTCAACATGTTTTTCTGTTGTTTTTTTTTCATACAAAATAGCATAACAGTATGCTACATTAAATAACTTTTGTTGACATCCTGTAAGTATTTCATCAGTATGGGTATGGACTACAATACTGCGCTAATGATTAATAGGTGTAAAATCCTATTATATTGAACATATATCTCCACACACTTCACCATTTTCTTTATACATTATTAATTTACTTTAATAGTAAGCAAAGTTATTTACACGTACAATGTATATCATAAAACTCAAGTCTTGAGCTTGAATGCATTTTAATAAAAATAAATACCAACATGTAAATAATATATGCCTACATGACTATTGACTTATAACGTTAAAATATGGATTCGATTCCCCAAGGTAGATACAGCTGATAGCCTATTGTAGCTTTGTTCTAAAACAAATAAACAAAATTCGTGTCTGATTTAAAATCATTATGTGTGGCGTTGGGTATCGTATTGTATTTCGAAATATATATAAAATTAGGCAAGGGGAATGTCCTGTTAAAATAACATGCTGGTTGTTCAGATTCCTCAGATTTATATTTTTACAAAACTGGATAATTTAACCTAAACCTTGTAGCTCTAAGTTACATATACTTTTGTGTGAGTGTTCATGTAAATTCAAGTGAGTTGTGGTTTCGATTTTAATATATGTTAAAAGTTCAATTGTACCTATTTTCGATGCAACTAAATCTCACTGAAAAAGAACTTATCTAACAAAAGTTTTCTAATTTGGTCTAAATGTTGAAGTTACTGCATTTTAACCAATAATCTGAGTAGTAATTTCATAACGTTTAACTTAGTGGTACGTGTTAAAGTAGAAACAGAAAATCATACACTAAATGACCAGACTGAATTTGTGGTTTCAGTTTTGTTTGTATCTTATTTGCTTGTTAGTTACGCGCAAACTAAATGAGGGATGTCTGCGTATACCCGTCCTTAATTTTGAACTAATAAACAGCAGTAAACGCACTTTAGGTGCTCAACAATACTCAACGCCAACTCTTCAGTTACGTGTTTCTGCCCGAACAGTTGGATTTTACTGTGAATGTAAGAGCGAGGTTTTGTAATAACTGGTTTCAAATACGACCTTTCACATTCACATTTCGGGAACGCTGACAGTGAGCTACGCCTGCCTCGTGGTTTATGTAACTGTACTTAACTGTATTTTTAGTAAATAAAGATACAAGACTAAAATATTACATCAACATTTTGAAGTTAAAAAAATTTGATTGTTCAAATTGTTACAATGCATTTAATAATTACACAGAAAAACAAATTTTAAATAAGAATTATTTGATATGAAACCTTTAATGCAATAAGCTTTTGAAGTTAAAATAAATTATGATATATTTCACATTTTACCTTTCATTTCGTAAAGTATATCGTCAAGTACAGTAAAAATATATTTTTAAGTCTGATCACAATTTACAGTAGTTTTTATCTGTTCTTCCTGTCAGCATTGTTATGATGGTTCAACTACAAGAAAATTGTTGATTCTTGTAAAGGAACATGAATACATACAAATTTAAGTCCTTCTAATACAAAAAGTGTACTGAACCATGACCTAGGTAAGTGTGGCGTAGTCGTTCATTCAAAATGCTTTAAGATGCTGACAAGGGCCAAGAACAGTCTATATATATAAAAGATAACTTTTTCCTACATAAACTGAACCCAGAGAGTAACATAATAAGTTACTATTGCTTTTTATATATATCTTCGTCTTTGGTTTGTATGTTGTTGTTGCTTTTGAATTTTGCCCAAAGCTACGCAAGGGCTATCTGCGCTAGCCGTTTCTAATTTAGCAATGTAAGACTAGAGGGAAGGCAGCTAGTCATCACCACCCACTGCCAACTCTTGGGCTACTCTTTTACCAACTAATCACTATTGACCATCACATTGTAACGCCCCGACGGCTGGAAAGATGAGCATGTTTGGTGTGACGTGGGATTCAAATCCGCGACCTTCGGAATACGAGTCAATTGCCTTAACCACCTGGCCAAGCCAGGCCTTTTTGGTTTGATTTGAATTTTGCATAAAATTGCACGAACGCTATCTACGTTAGCCGTTTCTAATTTAGGAGTGAAAAACTACATAGAAGGCAAGCCCTAAACACTACCCATCGCCAACTCATAGTGTGATTGACCAACGTTTGAGCATGTTTCTTGACAGGGATTAGAATCGACCAGAAGACGTAATTGTGCTATGTAGTTTAATGTGTGCGTATGGAGTAAACACACACACACACCATACTCATGTAAAATTAAGTTAAAATTAAAACCTAATATATTAGTCCACAGGAGATTTGTTTTTTAATAAATACGAATTTAATGAAGCACGTATTAATAACTAATAAGTGTGACCAAAATGGTCCATGTATACAATAATAATTCCATTCATAGTTATCAATTGACATTGAAACCACTTAATCACTCTGTTACTCTTTCAACAGAACAAATGAAAAGTTAAAAACTAGCCGAGTTGTCTGAACTAGTTTGGATATAATATTACAGAACAACAAAATTTCACGGTTACGAAATAAGACGCTATCAAGTAAAAATCTCAAAACCTATCCGTATAAATTTGTAGCTATTAGGTGATAGTGAATCAAAACATTTAGTTTGCTTTAAGCGATATCTATTGCATATGCCTCTTAAGCTCAGCAGTACATTGTATTTTGTAATTCATTGACTTCAAATGTATATTACTTAATGGCTTTCTCGGCTCAACGGAAATACCAAGCATCTTAAAAGCTTTAGAGAAAATACGATGACAGCTAAGTTTTATAGCAGGCAAATTCTAATTTTAATGATAGCAAAGTTTTATAGTAGGCAAGTTCCAATGTTAATGATTGTAACGTTTCCCTCCGTAGTATTGGGTCATTATCAGGTAAAATGATACATTCACAATGGCATTTTAACTTTTGTTACTGTATTTTTTATTAATTATTCATTTCAGAAGGCTCCTCACAAAATATTAAGCATATTATTTTATTTCTATTCTTTTTCGTGACTAAAGAGGTCGAGTTAAGTTAATGCTCTTAGTGTATATTTAAATTTTGATCTATCGTACGTTGAACTTCAATTGTTGCCTGTGTAGTTCAATAATTGTTAAGAATTTAGAGAAATAAAAAGGTTTTTTTGTATGTTTCTAATGGCAAAACGTTGAAGCTTGTTACCATGGGTCAGGGAAATAAAAGTAGTAAAAATGCGGTGATATATCAACCAACATAAAAGAACAACAATAACTTGTTAACACAATGTTTTCATTTCGTGTTTGAATCTTTATAAACACATGATGTCCACGTAAAAGTTTTAGATGTTCAACCCGCATGTGAAAATTGTCTGTTTTAAAGTATAATTAGAGGTTCTAAGATCATTATATTTCCAACCGTAACTTTCTTTAATATTGGTTTATTTGACATTCACGGGTGTTTTAGTCTTCTTTTTCCTCAGATAATGTTGTTGTTTTTTTGGTGGATTATGGTAAGGTTTTGAAAACCGGTCGATGTAAGGTATTTAGCGACATTTCCTGTCGTTTATGGCAGAGACTCCTTGTGTTATATTTTTGCTATTAAATAACAAGCTAACTTTTGTGGCGTTTTTCCTTGTAATAAAACCGGTCTTTTAGACGAGCAAGGCGAAGCAACCCTCGTTTCCAAGTACGCGTCAGACTTTGAACCCGAAGTCGTCAGTCACCGCTCGTTCGTAACAGATGACATAGCTGTATACTATATACAGCCTCACAGGTCGATCTGGTGATAAATGTGCTTCTAGTGACACTTGGCGAAGGTACAGAGTCATAGCAGTCAGGCATGGTCGAGCATTACCGGATACACAGCACTTAAACAATGTATTAAATACTCTATGCTCAGTCTCAATTGGACACAATATAGATGAATTCCAAAAAACTCCTTTCAATGGACGCGCAGTCATCTCTGAAGACCAAATAAAAAAGTCTGTCATTTATTGAGAATCTTCGATGTCCTGAATTACATACTTTGTGAAAGACGCCATCTCGCCGAGTTTTTAAAAAGGGAAAAGCGTGGTACAGTATCTTAAAAAATATTTACTTTTGTTGAAAGCTCTCTCTCACAAGGAAAAGAAGTCAAACAAACTTCCACGGTAAAAATGTGTATATCATAACATCCTGTTTTTATTATAGAAAAAAAGAAAGAAATAATGAAACAACTCTCTCTTTTTTTATCAACCAGAAGAATGTATGTAAATATGTCGAACGAAAAAGAGAGAAAATGATTCTTTCTGTCATATAGAAATAAAGAATAAATAAATTAATCTTTTATATTTTAATGATAGGATTAACTACACTAGAAGACAACTTAATGGAGTTTATGAATGAAATTCACAACCGTCAGAGTAATGTTGCGGCTGTAGTGGAATAAAATCATAAATAAACTGATTATTGTTTGCAAAACGTATCGTTTCCTATTAAAGAATGGCGTTGATATCCACAAAAGTTTCATTACTATTTTACTGATATCAGTTCCTAACGAAATTACAAGTTTCACCTCGGTTTCTTTAAATTTTGATGTCACATTACATGAGGCCAAGGGTTGTTTTGTATTTTTATAAAAAATATTTTCATTGCGGTCATCACGACATTTATTTTATCGTAACCATTTGTTACATAAAATTGGGCTGTAACAACGGAGAAGGTAAATTTTAGGAAAAGAGAGTTTTTGAGTATAAAACATTGTATTCCAGAAGTTCCAAAATCATTTAATAATTATATAAGTAACTGTATAGGATTCTACTGAAGAACAGATTTTATACACCTACTGCTCGCTCGGCTTATCTGTATTCGCGAGCTGCTGCTATATTGTAAATGCTGATCGATTCCCAAATGAATGTCATCTTTCACGTCAAGATAATAGGAAACATCTTTCAGTGGCTGCTTACTACAGGATAGTTTACGCACTGGTATATTTCTATTGGTCAAAGAACAACTACCGCTACTCATAACGAAGCTGCCATATTAGTGTCTATCACATTTAGACAACACTCTGAACACAACTGTTCGTTCTTTGCAAGCATTTTGTAATGCTTTCTGAGGCGTTTACATCATCTGCACCGTTGTTGTGTTGTTAGTGTGAGTGTGGTAGCTTTTAGTTTCAAGTATTTCATTTTTCTCAACTGCGTACGCCTACTCAAATTACAGAAGTGTGTAGGTTGCGGTATTCAAATCTACAGAACACATACTTAATTTTTTCAATCACATTAACTCTATACATCCCAACATTAACTTCACATGTGAACAGGAAGAAAGCAATCAAATATCATTTCTTAACCTCAAAATTATAAGAACCGACACACAATTCAAAACAGAAATCCACCGAAAAATCACCCATACTGGACTATACACTCCTTGGGACTCAGCACATGAAACAAAACAAAAATTCAACACACTAAGAAACCAGATAAACACAGCCATGAAACTATGCTCACCAGATAAAATTAACGATAAATTAGACAAAATAAAACAATACTTCATCAACATCAATAAGTTTCCTCCACAAACGATAGAAAACATTATACGCACACACCTAGACAGAAAGCAAAATCAACCATTAAAAGTAAATGTATCTTACGAATCAAAAAATCATGAAACAACATACTGCTGTATACCATATATTCCTGACATAAGCAAACAAATAACCAACATTTGGCAAAAACTAGTAACAAAATATGACATTCCAATAATACTAAATTTATTCAAAAACCAGGCACAAAACTTAGGTCTATACTATGTAAGAACTACACTGACAAACACCACACCAACATTATTTATAAAATACAATGTGATAACTGCCGCGACTTCTATATTGGAGAAACAAGTAGAAAAATGAAAACCAGATTCAAAGAACATAAAAAGTCACCTTCACACGTTTTCGAACACTGCAAGTCTAATAAACACAACATAACCATAGAAAACACTCAAATACTAAATAAAGAAACAAACATAAACAAACACAAAATTAAAGAAGCCTTACTTATACAACAACTCAAACCTAAAATAAACCAATATAAAGGAACGCCATTATACCTATATTAATATTATAGATAAAATTATATATTCAAACATCTAACCCCGCCCTCTACATTGCGACACTCAGTTACATAGCCCCTTCCAAACATGTGGTCAGCTTCCGGTCAGTTACCTCTTTCTTTGTGAACCTGACGATGACCGAAGTAGGTCGAAACGTTGTTTGCTCTTCTGTGTAAAATATTTTCTCAACCCAAACGAGCCGTTTTTGCATATAAAATTCTCAACAACTGAATTTCTTGACATCACTTATTGTTGTCTTTACTCCATAACAACTGATGAAGTCAAATTATATAGATGAATGTAATTTTGTTAGCACAATCATTGTTAATCATATGTATTTAAAGTAACGAATATATTAGCAAGCAACTAATCAACGCATTAATAATATAAAGTTTGTAAACTTACTTATCTAAATGTGTTGTTTAGAACTTTAATTTCTTTAATTAAGATCTTTCGATAATTAATGTTAAACTTTGATATAATAATACCAAAAACGTAAATTACTCGTTCTCAGATATGTGAAAAGAAACTTGATAACAACAAGTCTCAGTGTAAATTACTTCTGTGATGAAGCTTAGAAATTAATTTGGGTGCTTTTCTTTAAAGTTTTCACACAAACGTACAGGGCCCCGCATGGCCAGGTGGGTTAATGCATTCGTCTCGTAATCCGAGGATCGCTGATTCGAATCCCCGTCGCATCAAACATGTTCGCTCCTTCAGCCGTGGGGGCGTTCTAATGTGATGGTCAGTCCCATTATTCGTTGGTAAAAAAGTAGCTCAAGAGTTGGCAGTGAGTGGTGATGACCAGTTGCCTTCCCTCTAGTCTTACACTGCAAAATTAGGGACGGCTAACGCAGATAGCCTTCGAGTAGCTTTGCGCGAAATTAAACAAAACAAACAAACTTACAGAAAATAAAAATGTGTGATCTCGACAGATACTACGTACATGATGAACATTGTCCTGAGTACTTCTCTCCTATAAATATATATTTATGAAACATAAATCAAGCTGGTCATCATGCATTAAAACTAGTATTAGTTTTTCTTTGTGTTCGGCCAAGCGTGTTAAGGCGTGTGACTCCTAATCTGAGGGTCGCGCCAAACATGCTCACCCTTTCAGCCGTGGGGGTGGTATAATGTGACGGTCAATCCCACTATTCATTGGTAAAAGAGTAGCCCAAGAGTTGGCTCTGGGTGATGATGACTAGCTGCCTTCCCTCTAGTCTTATACTGCTAAATTAGGGACGGCTAGCACAGATAGCCCTAGAGTAGCTTTGTGCGAAATTCAAAAACAAATTCTTTATGTTTTCTTTTTCTTTCTGCTTTATTCATTTATTATTATTTTATTTTTCCGATAAATATATATGTAAAAATATATATATATATACACACGAATAAAAGTGAAAAAATGGAATAAAATAAAAACAAAAAAATTCAATAAAAGAAAAAACAAAAAATTCAATAATAAATAAATGGATAAAGGAATAAAAAAAGGACAAATTAAGACAATACATGGACATTGTCCTGAAAAGGACCGGAGTACTGTGGGATACACTGGCCCAAAAGCACAACAACAACAACAAATTCTTAATAGTAGCCAACATGAAAGCTGGCGATGGAGGAAGAGGTCTTATGTACCTGACCCTTCTAGGTATTGAAAAATTACATATACTCAAATACCCCAAAAGAAAAATTCAAAGAGATTAAAAAGTTAGCAATTTGAACAAAAATGATTTGACCTCAACAAGAAAATTCAGATTTCAAACTTAAATGTAGATCACATGAAAGTTATCTGTTGTCATAAGCATGAACGCGTTTTTAATGCTTTGTTTTCAAATAAAGGTATTATAAGAATATTGGTTTCTTATTGTTGTTGTTTTAAACACAAAGCTACACAAAAGACTACTTTCCCCGTGAAAACTGCTGGGATCGAAGTCTAACTTTTATTATTATAACCCATCCATCTTTTCGCTTTGTTATCCAAAATTAGCAAGACAACTTGAACAAAAATCAATATATATATATTTATAGAAATTTTAATATTTATAGAAGTTTTATTCTAAGAATAGAATAAATTAAGCAATGACTTAAATGCTGTAGTCATGTTCTTCTCTGGTTTTATTTTACACACGTTTTAAATTCTTATACCTTAGTCCCTTTGAGTAATCTTTTCCTGCCTTTAACAATCAAAATTACTATCATCTCTCATTCAACTGATGGGTTCCCCCAACCAACAGGATATAACATTCATATAACATTCTTAAATAATGAGATTTGGTTTGTAAGATATGACTAATAAAAATATTAAACATAAATAAGTTTGTTTGTACTGTCGTGTTAATTAGTAGAAAAATCAGTTTCGTTAAAGAACATATGAGCATCCGGATTTTCTGTGACTTCAGATGGACGTTATTACTTTAAAGTTTTGTTGAACATGTATAATTATAATACATGCATACATATATACGTGCTATTGAAATATCTTTAAGAAAAATAGGAAAATATTAGAAAATTTTACAAAGGAAAAATATAATTCAGTAGGTTTTGATGGCACTAATTATAACTCTCAAAATCCTATCGAGCAAATAAAAAATAAAACCATGTTAACATATAATAGAAGAGAAACTCGCCTTGACCTGTATGAATATTAACTCAGAAAACTATACAACGTCAAGAAATGCTTAGCTGTCCACGAATTTAAGATTATTCGTGAATGAAAGAGCTAATGAACAGTACCTATTGTTACTTTTGGGCGACTCTTTTCTGATCAAACAGTGTAATTTGACCGTTGCTTCTACATAGCATCTTCTTTCTATGGTTTGAGAACAAAATGACAATACCGCTCTGATAGAAAATCGTTTATTTCAAGGGTACGAAAACCTACCAAGTGTAATTTTTGTTTTTAAAACAAAGGAGTCGTAAACAAGAAAAATGTTCAGTTATTTTACGCTTCAAAAATTCATAAAATAATCCAATACGATCGCATAAAATGATATACTTCTTCATATACGCTATGTAATATTCACTTAGTATAAGTTAATGGAATACTTTAAGGACAACATATTCCGAGAATGAATAGAGCAAGAAATTAAGTCAAACACAGAGTCATATACAAAAGTATCAAGCATATGTAAAGTCCACTGATATAATATGCAACATTTTAAAATTAATCCGAGATTTAAACAGCTTCTTTCAAACAGAAGCTTTGCGATGCTTTTAGAAATGGCTGTCTATAGTCTTTAAACAATAGAAATCTATATCACTGAAGACAAATCGGTCATCATCCTTGTAAGAACGTTTTATAGCTAACAAAAATATTAATCTGTGGTTCACAAATTCTCAATAAAATTTATAAAATTATGGAAAATAAGTTGTACCAAAGCCCTTTTATAAATCTTAAATTTAAAAATTGAAAACCATAGCTGTAGAAACAGAGAAAAGACCACTTATTATATACCTCTGTATATATTTCAGTTGTGAGATTAAAAAGTTTCCATTGTGGTGATTTACAATTAAATTAGATGTTTAATATGTACTAAACTCTTCAGTTTATTGCTTTGTCCGCCAGGAAGAAAAAAACAACAACAAACAAACAAGTAATCTGAGAACCAAACCTACTTCAAAACAAGTGGATTACATTATTTAAGAAGTTTCGTGTACCATTAGACATTATGTTATTCCTTGGTTGAAAAAAAGAAGTAACAAAAAATTATGTAATGGTTATAACTCTCCGATAATTATCTATTTCTTGCGTTTGGATTCTGTGTTTCAGATATTCGTGCAAAGGTATAAAGGGTTAATCGTCCCTAATTCTGAAGGGGCTAAAAGGCAATCAATAAATTAACATCACGTATTCTTGACTCTTGAGCTACTGCATTTGAATAATGGTATTCAAATGTTACTCTTGTAACAATCCCAAGGTTATAACATTCCAGAGTAATAATTTTATTCTGGTAAAGGACAGTGAACCTTGGACCATAAGCTCTACAGTCTGGCACAATAGCAACCATAATCCATGTCCGGCGGCTGTTTATACAGATCAGGTTTAAAAAAACAAAACTGTACTTTAATATGATATACATTCAAAAATCATTATTGAACC
This sequence comes from Carcinoscorpius rotundicauda, assembly GCA_011833715.1. Classification (NCBI taxonomy): domain Eukaryota; kingdom Metazoa; phylum Arthropoda; class Merostomata; order Xiphosura; family Limulidae; genus Carcinoscorpius; species Carcinoscorpius rotundicauda. Next base: position 118,490,179 of record CM022393.1, on the reverse strand, counting down.
TAATTAAAGATAAGCCACCATATTTTTTTTTCTAAAACCCAGCCATTTAGTCAAGAGAGGTAAAAAAAAAACTGTAAAATATTCCAAACTAGCCATAATTAACTTTTAGTACTACTCTAAATAAAACTTATGATTACATTCACTTTGAACATTTGTGTAAAATCATATATAAATACGTTTAAATATTTTTTTACTTTGGTTTACACAGTAAAATTCATTTCTATTTTAATCTGATCTGCAAGTCATCTTTCGTAATTTCTATTTTGATATAAGCTCGTGCATAAAAAAAAATCATTTCTTTACTGCAACCTATTATGAATTGTAGAAACTTAAATATCACTACCAAAGAATCCCAGAACTAGATAACATCAACCTTCTTTCCACCTTCGTCGTAACACATTTATTACGATCAGTGACTGGTCTCTTAAGTTGAAATATGCGTCTGGCTACGAACGACTGCAGTAATTCAAGTTTGTTTGTTTGTTTTTTTAAATTTCGCACAAAGTTACTAGAGGGCTATTTGTGCTAGCCGTCCCTAATTTAGCAGTGTAAGACTAGAGGGAAGGCAGCTAGTCATCACCACCCACCGCCAACTCTTGGGCTACTCTTTTACCAACGAATAGTGGGATTGACTGTACATTATAACGACCCCAGGGCTGAAAGGGCGAGCATGTTTAGCGCGACGGGGATGCAAATTCGCGACCCTCAGATTAGGAGTCGCACGCCTTAACACGCTTGGCCATGCCGTGCCACAATAATTCATTGCTGTGTAGAATGGGTTAGTCTCGTGTTGTGTCAATAAGCAAATTAGTTAAGTTGTCTTTAGATACTTGTATGTTGTGAATGGTAAAATATAGAATCGTCAACGTCAACCCCAAGAGAGCTTTCTTGAGATCTAAATAGATTTAAAAACAAACAAACATCTTTTATATTTTGCGAACGATTATTTTCTTATCTCAAACTGGACATAAGTCTATATAATATAGTTATTTTTAATTTTTATCTTCATTTATTAATGGGCAATAGACGTGTTAAAGTATTTTACTGAAAGCTTCTATCTGTTTATTTCTCAAGTATTGTGGTGAACATTAACCGCACTTAGTAAAAATGATGTTCAAAGTCCAAGCCGTCATTAGAAATACTTCATCAATAGCTTGTTTTTAATATTTTCGTAAAGTTGAAAACGCTAGCCGTCCCTAATATTGAACTGATAAGCTAGAGAGAATGCTGCAAATAAAAGTAATCCATCCTATTAATTATCGAATCACTTACCTGATTTGACAATTGCTTTTACAATGAGTCTACGACTATTATGTATAGATCATGATTTTGTGGTAAGGTTTGGTGTGTTATCCATTAGTCTACTCTTGGCACTCCTCCACCGGGATCAGTCCAATATTTATAATCAACCACTAATCCCTAATATCACGGTTTGGAGTGTAACAAATTTCTGTGAAGACTAACCTCACAGGGCTAAAGTTCTTCACAGATTTTCTACTGTACAATGTAACCTCTTAAGAAGACATTTAAACAAATAAAAGTCCAATAACGCCACATTGGGAAATTTGAGAAGTGCAGTCGAATAAGAGTGCTGAAATTCGTGTCTTCGGCTATCCTTCTCATAAGAATAATGCTAATTTTTGAGGTGTTAATTTTATATTGTTAAGCTCAGATATTCAATGAGGTACGTGTTTTAAGTCCACCATGGGTATCAACATCTGCATTTTCGCGTTACAAGTTATCATTTTTACAGCTGAGCCAGCTGGGTACTCGAGGTGTATTTGATAGCTTAAGTTTTCATTTGCTTTTAGGTCTAACTTCATCATAGGGGTATATAAGTCAGGGATTTCTCTTTCGTAACCCCAGTGTTCACTTCATGGATGAAGGTGTTATCATTGGTTGAGTTATACTCCTATTTTGTAGCTTATGTTGTCTTAAACTCTTTGGTGTGCGAAATCTTCCACGTTCATAGATAACAATAAAGATTGTTTTCTTCACACTGTTATGGTCTTTGGCTTTACCTCATTTAATCATTTAGCTATCTATACAAATATCATACCTGGAAAGTGCTGTGGTGATGTTACTAGCCACAAATTTGTCTATGGCAGTAATTCGGCTACATGTACGCATGTAGAGCTCGTTCAAAACTATATGCTTATTAATACTCAGTGAACACGAATTCAAAATATTCTGTATATACAGCTAGGTTTGCCTTCATGAGAACTTTACATTTACTTTAATTTATAATAATTTAGCTTTGCTTTGTTTTATAGACTGCTATGAGCATCTCTTATCTGCTACATTTTTTTCTCTAATATAAATTTTTTCCTTCATTTTGTAAGTTTTTGTTTCAACTAGTAAAGTCATATCATACACTGAATCTTTTCACACAATGCTAGCCCAGCATAACCAAATGGTTATGGCGCTCGACTCGTAATCCGAGCGTCGCTGGTTTAAATCCCTTTCACATCAAACATGTTAACCCTTTCAGCTGTGGAGGTGTTATAATGTGATGATTGATGATCAAACTCGTAAAAGAGTTGTTCAGGACTTGGCGGTGGATGGTGAAAACTAGCTGCCTTCCCTCAGGTCTAACACTGCTAAATTAAGGGCAGATAGCGCAAATAGCCTTCGTGGAGCTTTGCGCGAAATTCAAACAAAAAAAAACATTCACACAATGCCTTGAAAAGGTGTTCACCCTCTCCCAATAATATCACAAAATGTGGAACTTTACAGAGTGTGAATACTGCAACTATTTCATACTCTGTACACCATTATTAACATCATTATTTTATTGCCTATTTTACGTGTATATCTATTAAATAGTTAGGTACTTGTAGTTACATTAAACAAAGTTGTGTCTACATAAAATTGTATGACCATTTACTTCCTGGGTGGACTCAGAAGATAGCTCAATGTGACTTTGTTATAATAAAACAAACAAACAAAAACTAACCATGTAAACGTTTTTTTTCCAATAAGCCAGAATAGGCTGGAAAGCATACCTTAAATACCGTGTGTGAAAATGATAGAATAAGGAAAATTCAAGCGAAATACTTGAAAACTATCGTAAATGATTTATGGATGGTAACTTGTAAAATATTAACACCGATTTATTCTTCTTCTGAAATAAAAAACGAAAATTCAAAAAACTGTTACACTAGTGTTGTTACAATAATCTTCCATTACTGCTTCGTGTAATGCAAACTTTTGGCTTTATTAAGGGACGTGGGATGATGAACATGTATACAAATGTTTAATATTATATATTAAATCATTAACTCAAAATAACAACAGCCTTCAATAATACACTACCCAATTAAACGATTCAGGTACATAACATGATGCAAACTGGATAAATTGATAAATACTGTTTGATCATCAAATTGCAACAACGGAAACAGAATAAAGAATGGTCGACTTTTTATGTTATTACAACTGAAATTAGATTGAACTTCAGTTCACCACTTAAACGAGTTCTGATGTGTGAAACGCGGTTTGCAGAAATCAGCCTCATGACCAATGAATGACGTAAAAATAGGACATACAATACAAACCCTTTTAAATCTCTATTTCGTGCATCAAAGCATAGCTAATTAGAACATTTATTGCTGTTCTTAATTTTGGACTACTGACGACAGGCTTGGCAGCTTGTCGACAATGCCCTACCTTTGAACATCGACGCTAAGAAACTGACTGTCACTTTTGTAATGATATCAGTAGAGATATGAGCACAGCTTGCCCGCATATAAATCCAAAACTTTACCACTGGGCCAACCCGTGCCTCGATCTTATGATAAAAATAATCTAATAATTTAAAGTTATACACACACACATGCACATTCATGAAAATAATTCTGTAAAACAAATTGACTATGATTTAGACGATAAATCTTGATAGTAAACTCGATTTATTTGTCCTGTAAAGGTGACGAATACATATTATATTTCCAAGTACATTAAAAGTCCAAGAACATAGCGATTTACTAGACTTTGGTATGAAAAGAAACTGATTAGAACGTTTGAGAACAATTATTGACTTGCTAGTTCGCTTTTTAAGTCTGCACGCAAAGCTATAGCCGTCTCAATTTTAAGCTGATAAACTAAAAGAAAGACAGACTCAGTGACAAACAATTCCACATAATAAAAGCTCGAATATTGTCAAATTAACTGAAATATAGACTTCCATAGATACTTAGTTTTTAAGCTTATTAAAAATGGGATTTGGTTTGTTTTGACTTACACAGCAACACGATGGACATCTGCCCCAGTCGTCCATAATTTATCAGGTGAAAAACAGTTCGTCATCATCACATCGTCAATTTTTGGGCTACTCTTTTACCACCGTATAACGACATTGGTCGTCACGCTACAACGTCCATACGGCTAAAAGAACCAGCATATTTGATAAGACTGGGATTCGAACTCGCGTCGTCATGTCACAAGACAAGCGCCTTAACCACCTGGAGATGCAGTGGCATTCAGAAATATGATAATATATTGAAATATTTTGTTAGTACATTTTTGTTTCTCGTTGTTGTAACGATTGGGTTCCGTAGCCACATGTAGTATTATTTTGCTTACAGACATACTTATTGTTTAATAGCATATCTCGTGTAACAAAAAGAAAAGGTGTTTTACATAATATTTTCGAAATATGCAATTAATAAGGTACATAACTCAGAATGTTGGTCAGAGGACTTAAACCGCTAAAATTTCTGGTTTCATTATCCTAAAATCAAATAAACATAACGCGTTCAGTAATCTTATGGTTACCCATGCATCCTTGGAAATACTAACTTCGCTCCTTAACTGCGATCATATTCATCAGCTTGAAAGTATTTATTAAAAATAATAATAAAGCGTAGTCATTATAGTTCCAAATTATTATAAAATAAACACAAATAATAGAAACTGCAATTATAATATTTTCAAAAATATAATTGAAAGTAAAAAGAGCTTCAAGTTACATAAAGAACTATCGTAATCGTTGCATAATATATGACGTTAAATTAATGTTAAAGTTGACAGGATTTCTTCTCTTTTGATATATTAACACTTGTTATTATTACCAAGGAAGGAAAGTATGTTCAGAATTTTCAGTTTTTAATGTTATAAAAAGAAAAACTAATAAATATACCGTTCTTGGTAGTGCTTAGAAGTAAACAAATCAGTGCTGTTTGTTTTTGAATTTCGCAGAAAGCTAGCCGTCCCTAATTTAGCAGTGTAAGACTAGAGAGAAGGCAGCTAGTCATCATCACCCACCGCTAACTCTGAGGCTACTCTTTTACCAACGAATAGTGGGATTAACCGTTACATTATAACGTCCCCACGGCTGAAAGGGCGAGCATGTTTGGCGTGATGGGGATGCGAACCCGCGACCTTCAGATTACGAGTCGCACGCCTTAACACGCTTGGCCATGCCGGACCTTATCAAATAAAAACAGAGCTTATGATAGGTTATTAAACGTAAGTTATTTTATTAGTAACCTAATTCACATTCCTAGTTTGATTTTTAGCAACTATCTCAGACACATCAAACGTAATGTACTACATTATTTATCCAACAGAATAATACAGACTTTCACTGTAAATATTAAGGCAGTTAGACAGGAATTACTCAAAAGGTCTAGTGAATAGTGTTATTAAACGTGCAATAACGTGACACTTCCGAACCAATAAAATCCAATATTTTATATTTAATAACAGATTTCTCCACATTTTGTATATCTGATATCACAACTATTCGATATCTAGCACAGAATGCTAAAAATCTGAAAACTTCAAAACATTTTCATGAGGTACATATAAACATCCATCAGCAACCTAAAAGTTTAAAATAATTTTGGGCAACCTAAAGACAATGCTTGTATTTTGAACTAAAATAAAGAAATAATAGTTATACAAACAACAACACAATACGCTAGATTAATTCTTTTCCGTTTGTAGCTCTACCAACTATATCTTATTTATCATTTATCATGCATCTTTACTTTGATATATCATATCAAAAAAAGGTAATTACAGGTTTTTTTTATTTTAGGCTGAACCGCGATATATCTATATAATAGTACGTTTGTTTGTTTGTCCGTTATAGAAATTACGTGTGCGCGCAAATTGTAATGACAAGCAAAAACAGAGTAATTATTTAGGATCAACAGGAGCCCACAAGACATTTTCGCTCAGATTAGTGTCTTTAGGGTAACAGTACGTTTTTAAGAATAATACAAAATAATTTTAATCGAACACATTGAAATCTTTTCGTATTATCATTATGCTGTCGGTACACCTTATAGGCATGTACAGTAGTAAAACTTTTATCCAGAAAAACAGTGCAAGCGTCTCCTTGTGTTGGAGAGTTGGAAAGTACAAGGAACAAATCACCACAAACACTCTACAAATGAAGGAATGTAAAAAAGTTAAATGTAAAATATTATTTTTAATCATTTAGTACAATAACATTAAATGCTTGAAGTTCATCAAAGAAATCTTATGTTAGGATCTACTATAATAAGTTTACTCATAGATAAAGACTCAAGGTAATGTGTTGTGCGTCCAAAACAGTTTGCTGTTAAGACATACTGTGTATACTGTGTGCTATTAATAGGAGTGATAGCTAAGCGATTTTCCACCCTCTGTATTTTGAAATATGTTATTCCAACGTGTTACTTACCTTCATCGAATATGGTCCATTTGACTTTTACGTCATAAACTAAGTTTCAAGACAGTTCATCAGGAAATATTTGAGGTATAACATTTGCATTTATGACTGATTTTCTGGCTTTTTTGTTTTGTTTCTTAACTGTTAATCTAAATTCCATTGTGCTACTACGATGGAAGTATATTCCGAATAATAGGGTTGCGATCCTAAAGCAGATGTACGTTAGTGTTATGTGATACTTTCTTACCCGCAATTTTTTGTTGGTATGTATTAACAAAACATGATATCTAATCAAAAACACCTTAGTTATGAATAGAAGGTATCGCCAAAAAGAAGGGTGACTAGAGTTTGAATTATAATGATGTGAATTTTAAGGTAAATATTTATTTATTTATTAGGTATTCAAGCCGTGATTTTTTTATTGTTGTTGTTGTCTTGGTAGGTATAACAAAATACGCGGCCTAGCTAACTGCTGAATGAATATTTATTATCAAAACTACAAGTCAGCCACTACTCTGCCAATAATTTTGATTTCATTCCTTTACGTCGTACATTCAATCTTTTTTTGACCGCACCCCTTTTACACACCTAAGGTGTTTTTGATTAGACAAGAAACCCACTTGAAGTAAAAATGCATTCTCAAGACGGTTGGTATGGATATTAAACCTTTAATCGAAATAAAGTACAGAACATCGTTTCTACCATCTGAAAGTTAATCAATATATTTTATAGCTGAAAGTTGTCGGGCATATGCCTTGGAGACGAATGTGTAAACAGATACGGGATTTTAGGAAGCGTTTTAAGTAGATGTAGGTTATTAATTAGTATAGGTATATGGGTACTCCTTTATGTTGGTTCACTTTTGGTTTGATTTATTGTATAAGTAGATTTTTTTTATTTTGCATTATTTTCTTGAAGTCTTAAACTACTTTCATTTTTCTTTAAATTAATTTTTAATTTTTCGCGCAAAGCTGCACCAAGGCTATCTTCGCTAGCCGTCCTTAATTTAGAAGTGTAAGACTAAAGGGAAGGCAACTAGTCATCACCACCCACTGCCAACTCTTGGACTACTCTTCTACCTATGAATTGTGGGATTGACCGTCACTTATAACGCCCTCACAGCTGCAAGAACAAGCATGTTTGGTGCGACGGGGATTTGAACCAGCGACCCTCGGATTACGACTCAATTGCCTTAACTACCTGCCCATGCAGTGACCTTTTGTCGATGTATTGAAAATCTTAGTGTATTATTGTAAAGAGTTGTGTTTGCTTATTTGATAATAACCTAATAACCTACTTACAGTTCATTGATATTTTTTGGCTGAGACAGGGTCACAGTAGAGTTAAACTAGACCAATTTTTAAATAAAATATCTCTGCTTGCCTACGAATATTATAATTTTGATATCGTATTTTTTCTCTCAAGTTGATGTTTCATTTTTACAAATTCTGATATTTATAAACTAGTGTACAACAATTCTTTGCATTACAGAACATATAAGCATATTATAAACACTATACAATTCTGTTTTTGTCAAAAGTTCACTTGGGCTTAGTCACTTTAGAATTTCAGTTGACAACTCGAACTATTTTTCTTTTTTAATACCGCCAAACACTCCAAGGATAGTTCATTTGTGTTTTGTCGAATAACCATGGTTGCATCCTGTACTTCTAAAATCGTCTGCTCTTTTTTCGTATTTAGGCTTACTTCCAATAAACATCTACATTTTATCAAAGTGCGCACAGTAAAGTTTAATCACTTTATGTTTCTCTTTAACGAAATAAACTGTACTTATCTCTTTCGTTTCACTGCACATATTAATCGTTAAGGCTTCCTTTTTGTCCGAACATTTCTTTCACGTTACTTTCCTTTGCTTCTTATCCGTCCTATCTTGATTTTTCAGTCTACTCTTCTCGCTCATCTCACCCTATACATGTATTTATTACTTAATCCTTTCCTTATTATACACTCGACATTAGTAAATTACAAGCACAATGTACGACTTTTACCAAGTTACCTAACTAAACTTGTAATAACATTTACTTTAAAATAATCGCTTCTAACTCTCTTGTTATGAACAAAACTAAACAATCATGAAATATTCACTCACGAAATAAATAATTAGTGTCTATACTGTACGTGTGTTTTCTTATAGCAAAATCACATCGGGATATCTGCTAAGCCCACCGAGGAGAATCAAACCCCTGATTTTAGCATTGTACTTACCACTGTATTAGCGGGGGTTTATAGCTGTACTAAACAGTCTGTTATTTGACCTTACTCAATGTTACCCAAGTTAATTTATTCTAATTCTGCGTAAAATAATTTTTATTTGAGGGTAAGCTGGTAAAGATTCTAATGAGTAATAAAATTGAATCGAGTATAATCATGCTGGTGCTTGGTATCGCTGACGCTCAACAATGTAAGGAAAGGGGGAACGAATGTCCTACATTTATTTACTCTAATTGGGGCTAAAATAATTTTAAGTACCGCGGCTAAAGAGAATTCAATATCATATTATACTAAGAGCAACTACGCTAGATAGCTTTATTAATAAGTGGGAGAGGGAGAGTTGGTAGTTCTGTTATAACCTAAGATGAATAGAGTAAACATTTACTTATGTAAAATTCCTACCAAGTTTCACTTCTCTTTAGAAATGAATCTCGAGAGTCCTTAATTTTTCTTCGGCGATCATAACATGTATTACTTATGTTACGTATTTTTTATGTTTTATGTTCTTCGTACACTAAACGCAACAGAAAAACGCAGATAACAGCTTGTATAATTTATTACACTAAACTATTAACAAATATAACAGATATAACACAAATTATATATAATAACAGTGACAGATATTAAGTTATAACATTCGAAATTAATTACAAAACAAAATAATATTAGTTTCAAACTTCAAAATAAATCACAATACAAAACGGTACTGGCCTGTATCTAATGTAATGATCTAAAATTAAAGTCTCAAATTCCAGTCTAGGGTGTGAATTTGGTCCCACGAAGAGATTCCGAAACAGTTCACAGTTCAATGAAATCGCCGTCTCTCAACTCAAGCAGTAATTCAGATGTATCGTAGAGATTGACGAAATAAAATCACAACTTCCGTAGATCTAACTTCAATCACAAATCCAAGTTGAATATTCACAGCAAACACTTAATCTTTCTCAAATAACTAAAACTGATGCCTGAATCTCACTCTTATTCTTCGAATAAAAACTGAAGACTGAATCTATCTTCTTTTTTCGAATAAAAACTGATGACTGAATCTCTCTCTCGTCACCGTCTTTTATACCGATAGGCCTATTTCTCGAACAATCTCGCAATTTCCATACAACTCTAGAGCAATCCGCGCGTGTCCGTTCTTGCACGAGACTACACGTCTAGACACAATGTCCCCAGCACTCATTTACAAACATATGATTCGTCTACTTAATGTTTGTTTGTTTGTTTGTTTGTTTTGGAATTTCGCACAAAGCTACTCGAGGGCTATCTGTGCTAGCCGTCCCTAATTTAGCAGTGTAAGACTAGAGGGAAGGCAGCTAGTCATCACCACCCACCGCCAACTATTGGGCTGCTCTTTTACCAACGAATAGTGGGATTGACCGTAATATTATACACCCCCACGGCTGGGAGGGTGAGCATGTTTAGCGCGACGCGGGCGCGAACCCGCGACCCTCGGATTACGAGTGCACGCCTTAACGCGCTCGGCCATGCCAGGCCTCGTCTACTTAATTGAAGAAAGTTCTAAATGTTACCCTAAATAAATAACAAAATATTAGTTTAAACTTCGAAACAATAATATCAATATGGAAAAATGAATAATAGAAATGAAAATTTAAACACAACAACGACATGTTGTCGTTTACAAAATATTTACACATATACATAACACTTACTATTCTTAGGAGTTATCTTATTACTAGATTTTGGCCATTACATTGATATATTGTTGTATATAGTAGTAAATCCTTAGAAATCTATCGGAATAATGACAAAAGTCTATATGTATTTTGTATATTACTTTAAGATATCTCTTCAATTATTTTCAGTTATACCCAGAATTAAAGATACAGTAACTCAGAACTTAGGTATTTGTAATGAACAAATATACAAAAAAACAATACGTTTTTTTAGAGTTGTTATTGCAACTAACATTTCTTCCAAATCTGCAGTTTAATAAGACCCAAAATTATTTTGTTAAAAAGTGAGTCAACTTGTAAGAGTGTATTTTATAAGGAACAGATGCCTGTGCGGCAACCGAAGTGAAGAGGCAATATGAAAGTCATCGTACGACTAAACATAGAAGTAAATTTCATAATATTGTTCTGTTTGTTAACATGATACTAATGGATAGAAGAGATATTACTGATATGTTTAAATACTAAAGAAACATTTATGTAGAGACGGACTAATTCCTATCTCTTTATAGAAACATCTGTAATGGCAACTGATCTTATCAGTTACAGATAAAAGGTTATTGTTTGTTGTTAAGTACTAAGGGCTATATATGGTCTGCACGCCACGAGTATCGATACCACGTTTTTTGTGGTATAAGTCTGCCAGAAGGGAGTCACATGAAAAGCTACTATGTAATATAATTACCTATATCCTATAGTATACAATAAAACTTAAAACTGAGAAAAACTTAGTTGTGGTTCATGAGTGTAATCGTTGAAAGTTTTCTAAATGATCCTTTTACAAGAAAGAAATGCATTTCACTCTTTCTTAAGCTTAGTTCTTTATTACACGTCATGAGTCAACTCAAAGAAAACATAACATTTGATAGCTACTTAATAACGAGTTATGTTACTATGAACACCACAGTACGTAATGGAAAAAATGAGACGTCATATATTGAACTTAGAGGCTGTTTGATACACACAGTAACAAGCAACGTGTTTGTAAGTATCATTATATTTTTCTCAGCTCTAGCCTCAATATGTTTCCTAAATGATGCAAAATAACTTTATGTTTCAAGATGTCGGTATAAAAGCTAGTTTTTATGTACAGTGTTACTCTACAAAACAGCCAATAAGTTTGGTGGATTCTAGTTATTACTTGTTTTAGACTCTATCACTACCAATTTTGTACTGTGATGCGATCATCCATATATTCCTATAGCGTTAGCTTATGTACATGAGCTATTCACTTTGTAAAAAATAGTCACTGCCTCTCTTCTGTTTATTTTCTCTGTGAGAATTATTTCAATAAGATAAAAAACAAACGTTTATAACTTCTAAGTCCGTACCCCCGTCGCACCAAACATGCTTGCCCTTTCAACCATGAGGGTGTTATAATGTGACGATTAATCCCACTATTCGTTGGTAAAAGAGTAACCAAGAGTTGGCGGTGGGTAATGATGACTAGCTGCCTTTCCTCTAGTCTTACACTGATACATTAAGAACGGCTAGCACAGATAGTCTTCGTGTAGCTTTGCGCGAAGCGTCTGAATTATTGTGTTCCCATTTTTGTGTTTCTCTTGTCATCATTGTATGAAACTAGTTAGAATTCGAATCTTCGATTTAATCACACGTCATTGGAGACCTAATTATTATTAAACAAATAATTCTTCACTTTTTAGGAAACATGAACAGGAAATATTACTGACCAACGGGATAAACTTACAGAAGTTTGAAAGAAAGTATTTGAAGGATTGACACTATAATAACCAGCGGCACCGAGGGTGACAGAAGTTATCACCCCTCTGCGTGTGTTTGCTTGTAAGCGAGATGTCTCAAAACGTCTGAATGGATATAGCGAAAGCTGATACACATATGAAATATAATTCAGCTTAGAAGTGATTAGTTTTTGGAAATTTAAGGTAAAAGGGGAAAATAGCAAAAACGCTATTAATATGGGGAGCGATTTTTTCGTATAATTTTTACTTATAACTCAAATATGATTGGATTCTAATAAAATTTGTTAGACACAAGAAGAATATTAATACTTATTGTCCCGCTGAAACTGGTCCGTGTTTGTACTAAGCGTAATCCGTCTAATAGAAATAAGGTGTTTCTTTCCAAAAAATAAAATAAAAACGTTACGTCACATAATATATTTCATACTAGTAACTCAACATAGTTTAATATATTTATTTTCAGATTTACTATGAAAATAATTAAATAAATCATTAATTTTATATATGTTTTGCAAACAAACCTTAAATTTCTTTAAATTATTTTTATTATGTTATTGATTTGTTTGTTTGTTTATTTCTTATTGAGATAAAGTACACGGTGTACTATTCCCACTACAGATATCGAAACACAGTTCTAGAGGTGTGAGTCCGCAGACATTCCGCTGTGCCACTGGAGAATTATACTATTGTATACTGCATGTCACAGATTTATCCATACATAGGCTATTAAACATTAGCTTGCCGTGGTATGTGTAAATCAGCGTTGCTTTTTTTTATATTATCACAACAACTGATGTTCTTGTTGCTGTTTGAAATGTTTCAAGACTGGGTATACTAATTGATATTTATCTTTTATGATGAACATAAAATTACATACTAAATAATTACATCTTTTATACGTATGTAACATTACAACTTTATGAAATAACTCATACACCAAATACCAATAGTTTAAACTCAAAATTACTGTCATAATCTTTTTTAAGAAAACCTTTTCATGTTTTGATCTGATGGGCCTCTTAAACAAACATTAGCATACATTTAATGTCTATAAATGAAACTATAAAGTCATCAATATTTTTCATAAACTAATATTCTCACTTTGTTTGTTATACCTGTATGTATTTTCCAACTATTTGCCTAATAGTTCTTATGTGCTTCTGCCAATTTAATTTATCGTTAGTTAATAATAATACCAAAATTTTAAATTACCAAAAAAACGTTTCTGATCAACACATTTCAAGCAATATTTCATGCACACACGCACATATATATTTACCTCTCTACTGTAATTACGGAAATTTACACATTTAATCTTTTAAAGTTTTACAAAATATTGCTTTAATTTTTCGACAAAATTGTATTACGTCCTTAGTTCTTTTTAGTAAAATGATGCATACTCATCAATACAATGCTATTAGAACCTCAGTTTGTCAGAAATGGGATAAATCTCAATTGGAATTTAGTTTCTAATATATATTTTCGTGTATCTTATGGTTTTAAGTATTTATTCCTTAAAATTTTACAGAGCAGCATGTAGAACACTCCAAGCATCAACTGTTAAATAAGTGATTGCTAACATTAAATCTGTCAAGAACTAAACTTGTTCAATACAAAGGCACAAATGTAAGTTTATAGCTTTTTGTAGTTTTATTATGGTACATATTTTTCTAAAGCTAATAGTGAACCTTTACTATATGCTAAACATTAAATGTTATAACATTCGTGCATCAATCTAAATATATTTGAAAATAAAGGTTTATGAGTTAATAAAATATATATATTTGACTAAACAGACTTCTTTTGAAGTTTTGAGATCAATATTTTTAAGTGTTCGGGTGTACGTACATTTCTGTTTGTATGATTTTAATGTTAAATTCACAAAACAAATTAAATGTTTTTATGCGTGTATCTATCTGTGTTTATGTGCTTTACTATTCATGTCCTAAATCTATACAACTTCTTGGTGCTATACCTTTTGATTTCAATGCTATTCATTTCCAAATAAGATTTACTAAAATCAAACTCCCCTGTAAAACTGGAATTTAAATAATTAATAGACAAATGCTATGGAATATTTGTAATCAAAGTAATAGAAGCAAGATATTAAATTTATATAGGAGATTTAAATATATAGTGCATAAAATAAAATACTGTAGTTCTACTAGGAGTAGGTACTTAGGAGTGTGGCAAAACTACTAAAGATATCTGTTGCGATATATGAAGGAATAGACCAAAACTAATATTATATCTCTTACAGTACTCGGACGAGTATGACAAAACTGTTATATCTATTACGGTATTCAGACGAGTATCACAAAACTGATAATATACAACTTGTGGTATTTAGAGGAGCGTTGCAAATATTAATACTACATGTATATCTCTTGCGGTATTCGGACAAGTATGACAAAATTAATATCATATATGTTGTCCTATTTAGATGAGTATGACAAAACTAATATCATATTTTTTATGCTATTCAGACTGTGTGATTAAACTACTGAGGATATCTGCTGCTGTATTCGGATGAGTGTGACAAAACTATTAAAAGACATCTGTTACGGTGTTGGGATAAGTATGACAAAACTAGTATTATATGTATTAAGGTCTTCAGACGAGTGTGACAAAACTATTAAAATATCTGTTACGGTATTGGGATAAGTGTGACAAAACTAGTATTATATGTATTAAGGTCTTTAGACGAGTGTGACAAAACTACTGAAGATATCTGTTGTGGTCTCTAATATTGGAATACTGATTAGAATGAAAGCAATACACTACTATTCACTATCCACTTAAATGAATTGGCTGTTATTCTTATAACCCCATCATACCTAAAAGTATAGGTGGTATTACGTGAAGTTCAACAGATTTGAACAAAGCTCACAAGCTCTGAAATCCAGAATCCATATAAAGCTAATACATTTCAGAAGACTTGGAACAATAACAAGTGTTAAAACTTTGTAGAATGGACAGCAACTCCCTGTTGTGGAGACATATGTGTAGAGAACGACGTTTCGAAAGTTTTCCGCCTTTCATCTTTAAATCAGTGTGTGTGTAGGTGCCAACGGTCTTTTACAGTGTCCTGGTGAATTGTGGAGAGCGTGTTGTGATTATTGGGATTATCACTGCTTCTGATTGGAAGAGATATTTCCTGTAGACTCAACCAATAGCAACCACTGGTTACTCACCTCTAATCCGGAATCTGTGTTAAGTGAAGACGAAAAGCGGAAAATTTTCGAAACGTCATTCTCTACACTTGTTTCCACAACAGGCAGTTGCCGTCCAGTTTACAAAGTTTCATCATGAATGCTGTGCATGAACAATCTATAAAGGAATGAGTTTGGGTGTTTTTTTAATAGCAAAGCCACAATGAGCTATCTGCTGAGTCCATCAAAGGGACTTGAACCCCTGATTCAATGATAAATTAACCTGATAATAAATCAAGAGAATCAAAATGTTGCTCCGTACTTTATTTTAATAAGTTTACTATCGTACCAGCCGTCATTATAATATATAACGACAAGTTTGGATAAGAAGGAATTCCAATATGTTGTAGAAGGCATAAAAAAAGGTTTGTATATCTTTTATTGTTATACCAAAGAAAACTGAAAAACTTATTAAATTCACATCTAATCTCGCACTTAATGGTAACTATGTAGATAAATAGAGTTTTGAATATTGTGAAAATGAAATATGAAGTTTAATTTGTTTTACACACACTCACGTTAACTACTACAATTTTCAACCTGAGCAAAATCTCGCTCAGTTTCTTATCCTGGATATTTTGCATAATGTACTGTAATTTACTTATGTTCGTCACCCACTCACTCACAACTTCATGACCGCAATAAATCAGTTTAATATTTTACTATTCAGTATACACAGTAAATACCCAGTAAGCTATGAAGTTCTTTAACAGAGTACTACAAGTTGTAAATAATGGCATATAAGTGAATATTGAAGACAGCAAAACTTAAAAATGATTAAATAACTATTCAACCAGTATAAGAAACTATAATTCTGAAAGGCCTAGGTGTACTCACTTAAACAATCATCTGTATAATATCATAAACGATCCTATTTAACTGTTAATTACTATTGTTATAAAACGATATTCAAACCTACTATCGGATTTTAGTGATATTTTTGAACAGAAATAAAACATGTTGAAATGATATAGATATCACCAATCTGATAAATTAAGTTTTACACAATATAATATACTGTTGTTACCCACAAAAATAATTCGTTGCGACATATTTACTATTATATATTTATCTGATATCAACGTTTGTGTAAGTTAAATCTATATTTAGTTTGTTTGTTTGTTTGTTTTTGAATTTCGCACAAAGCTACTCGAAGGCTATCTGTGCTAGCCGTCCCTAATTTAACAGTGTAAGACTAGAGGAAAGGCAACTAGTCATCACCACCTACTGACAACTCTTGGGCTACTCTTTTACCAACAAATAGTGGGATTGACCATCACATTATAACGCCCCCACGGCTGAAAGGGCGAGCATGTTTGGCGCGAACAAGATGCGAACCCGCGGCCCTCAGATTACGAGTCGCACGCCTTAACACGCTTGGTCATGCCGGGTCCCTGTGTTTAGTAACTCATGTTAAATGACAATTGCAAAATTCCCGTTTATTTATTAAAATTGTGGAAGATTCTCGATTGTAAAAATCAAAAATATATGCATATGTAAATACTACTATACTATCAGTATTGTTGTGCAGACTGAAATTTCTAGAAACTTGCTTCATATCTATAAATGTTGGTAATGCGACGCGCATTATGTTAATGGCATTTCTGATGATATGTAGCTCAATCATGACTATGATCTCAACATGCTGATGGCACTACTGTTTGGACCAGCAGTAATTGTCCATGTATGATTGTTGAAAACGCTTAGAATTTACTAGTTTTTTATCATATTAGTAGCGTGTAACCCTGCACTACAGAAAACACGTTTGCTATTTTTAAGATGCCTCATCTGTAATGTAAGAAACGTAAACGTAAAATTACTAGGATTAAAGTAAAAATTAATTGTACAGTAATAATATCAGGAAGTAAAAGTTAAGTCTTAGAAGGATGATATTCATAAAAGAGTGTCAGAAGATGAATATTTTTAAATGATCATGAGTAAGTATAAAAGTTTTGTTATCGATACTTCAAAAATTACTGCTTGGCTGTTGAATTTCACGTTAAGCTGCCCGAAGGCTATCAGCGCTCACTGTTTCTAATTTTGAAGCAATATTCTAAATTTTTGTTTGTTTTTCATTTGTTTTTGAATTTAACGCAAAGCTATACTAGGACTATCTGCACTAGTTGTCTCTAATTTAGCAGTGTAAGACTAAAGGGAGGGCAACTAGTCATCACCTCACACCTCCAACTCTTGGACCACTTTTCACTAACGAATAGCAGGACTGATTGTCACATTGAAAACCTCTCGGCTAAAAGAACGAACACATTTAATGTTACGAGGACTCAAATCCGCGACCCTAAGAGTCGATCCCATCATAGTTGGAAGGCACTCAGTCAATTGTAACATCATCAAAACTTGAGCTAACTTTTACAATTATAATATAACACTATCATGGCTGAAACATGTTCGGTGGCAAGGTTTGATCTGCGACCTGCAGTTTGCAACTCAAGCACCATAGCCAACAGCAATGACATAATAACTCTCACACTAGAAGACTATGAATGTCTGGTACGAATGCATGTCAACAGTTGTATTTTGAAACAGCATGACTGGCAAAAGAAATCCCTTTAGTTGCACTTATGGAAACTTTATATCAGCAGGTATATATCTACGACAATGACTGACAACGGAATGTCAGACTTAACAAAAAAATAATTTACTTATTAAATAGATTTCTTTAGCCGAAATAACAACTAAACTTGTAGTACAAAGAATTTCCAATATCAAACATCCTTCCATTTAGATAGACACTTGACATAAGTTAACCTCTTCCTTTCACTGTCCCGGCCCGGCATGTCCAAGCGTGTTAAGGCCTGTGACTCTTAATCTGAGGGTCGCGGGTTCGCATCCTGATCGCGCCAAACATGCTCGCCCTTTCAGCCGTGGGGGCATTATAATGTGACGGTCAATTCCACTTTTCGTTGGTAAAAGAGTAGCCCAAGAGTTGGCGGTGGGTGGTGATGATTAGCTGCCTTCCCTGTGGTCTTACACTGCTAAATTAGGGACAGCTAGCACAGATAGCCTTCGAGTAAATTTGTGCGAAATTCATAAACAAACAAACCCTCCACTGTTCCTTTCTCCTTAAATATCTCCGGTTACGTCTAGACTTTCAATTTCTTCTTTTCTCACATCCGAGAAACTCTAACAGCCTCTTTAATAATATATCCCATAAACTTTAACAGTCTTTATAATAACATATCCGAGAAACTCTGACAGTCTCTTGAATAATGTACCCGAGAAACGAACAGTCTCTTTAATAATTTATTCGAGAAACTCTAACAGTCTATTTAATATCAACCTAATTTGCTACAACAGTTATCAAAATTAATTTGGTGTCCTAGCTTTCAAAAGTTATGTTTTCGATAAAATCATGCAACGCTCTTTCTGATGCTAATCAGCAGCTTCGTCCTGCAACATTCTCTTAATAAAATATTTTCATTTAAAGTGTAACTTGTCCAACATCAAGATTTACCTTTAAAACCACAACTCAATTGCTTCAACTCTCTTTTCCATATTTGCTGATATTATCTAACATACTGATATACTCATCATAATTTGTATAACATTTCAATTCAAAACTTTTCTCCATAAAATTTATATATTTTATTTTCATTTTCAAAAATATGTATTTTACAATCCCTATTTGTTTAACTTCATGATCACATTTGACATTTGATGCCATCCATCTTCCCGTATGGTTGAATTTACTGACCCGACTTCTCTGTTACTTATCTGCTTTAACAAACAATAAAAGAATTACCTTTTTCTTTGTAATTACCATACATTCTGTCTTCGTGAAGTTAAAAGTAAAACCTTTCTTCTCACCTTCAATACCAACTTTATCTTGAATGTTCTGGAGGTTCTCTTCTGAATCAGCTGTTTAAAATGTGTCATCAGCCTAACCCAAATTATTCAAATTCATATGGATACACATATGGATACTCTTGAGAATCTACATACGATTTCACTTACTGACTTTTATAACACTTCCTCTCATAGTCTCAGCATTGATAAAAGTTTATCACAGTGTGTAAACTTACATTCAACATTAAGACTACTGATATTATTTATAACTGTTCTTTGGTATTTGTGGAAGATGAAAATATATGCGGAAACGTTTATTATATTACAAATATATTCTTATTCATCTCTTTTATTGTTGGAGTGTTTATTAGGCCCGGCATGGTCATTTGGTTAAGGCGCTCGACTTGTGATCTGAGAGTCGCGAATTCAAATCTCCATCATACCAAATATGCTTGCCCTTTCAACTTTGGTTACGTTATAATTCTACTGTCAATCCAACTATTTCATTGGTAAAAGAATAGCCCAAGAGTGGGCTGTGGGTGATGATGACTAGTTGCCTTCCTTCCACTCTTACACTGCTAAATGTAACTTTGCGCGAAATTCAAAATACAAACAAACTATTATTCAGTTCCTGAAATAACACTCTCTTGAAATACCCGTTTAATAACGGAAAGTTCTCGAGTTTTAACCTTAATACTTTATGCATTTTTTAAGCTTTGTCTGTTCCTTAAGCTAAACAAACATTTAATGTGGTTTGAAATTTATTAATAAAATGATTTTCTTAACATATGCTCTTATTCTCTTCGTAAAATAGAAATACTTTAAAAATTACTCTAAAGTGTGATATTTGTTAACAGATAATGGCCTATTATTAGCAATTTTAACGTGTTTTCTTCCAACATATATTTGTTTACAAGAGATACAGGACATTACATAAATAACATTATATAAATTACCGCTGAATCCCGAGTTAATATATCAATGCTGAGACTATGAGAGGGAGTGTTGTAAAAGTCAGTAAGTGAAATCGTATGTAGATTCTCAAGAGTATCCATATGAATTTGAATAATTTGGGTTAGGCTGATGACACATTTTAAACAGCTGATTCAGAAGAGACCTGTAATATATCTAGTTATGTGGTATTACGTTTCTTACGAATACAACAACTTGGTTTATTACAGTGAAAAATAGCTGCGTCAGATTTCTTTCCTTTATTTTTTTCTGATTTAAGATAGCATACAAATTTTGGCATTGCTTCCATTGTAAGATAATTAGTTTATTTTCAAACATAGTTTTTAAAATTGTATCTGAAGTGCTTTCCAATTATTTTAAGGCATCACTAATAGTAATTTTAACTCCAGGATAAATGGTTATTATGAACGGAATAATTTATGCTTTTTTAAATTTTGTTATGATTACTTTTAATTTCCTTTTTAGTTTTAGCTAAGTCAAATTTTCTGGGTAATAATACTTCCTAAGATAATATATCAAGTGGTGTGATTTGACTTTTTTAGAGTACAGTGCCACCTCAGAAAATTAAACCCAGGATTTTTTGCTTTCTAAGTCCATAAAATTACCACTGTCTCTTCAGGGGACAGTATTTTAATGGAAAAAAATATTATTTAAGTTAAATAAAGTGAAATATTTAATTTAATAAATACAGGGTGATTACTATAAAATTCGCAATTCGGATGTAAATTAATACGTTTGTTATATAAATCCGTTTCAATGTTGTCATCTTCTTTTTCTCTAATCCATATTCCAGATTGTTACTAGTGTGTGATTGTTAATTTAAATTACATTTTAGTTTGTTTTCGAATTTCGCCCAAAGATAGAAGAGGCGTCCCTAATTTTAGCAGTGTAAGACTAGAGGTAAGGCAGCTTGTCGCGTGCCTTAACCACCTGGCTATGCCGGGCCGAAATTACTATTTAAAATTAAAATTACTCTTTTCAAAAATAAATTGTTGATTAATTTGATTTACATTTTTAAAAAATCTAAAGCTCTGATCTATAGTGAAACAAGAGGAAATCCTCAATATCTATAGCACTTGAAATTTTTATGCAGGATTGTGATATGGACTGACCAGTAGATACAGCAATGTTATCCAAGGATAAACCCAATTTATCCAACTGTGCCCAGATACGAAGGTCAAAAGGAGCAATGACAGATCGTCTATTCTGAAAACAGTCTGGCCCACTGAAGAAGGAAAACACAATCCCAAGGGGGATGCTTTAGTTGGTAAAAAACGAAGTTTTGAAGCATATAGTAAAGACAGTTACAAACGGCGGAGATGCGAAGAAGGCTCATGAGACTCTACGTATAAGTTGTGAACTGGGGAAGTGCAGAGCCGAAGTCCTTGATGATGAATGGGCCCAGCATCTCTAAGACTAAAGTCTTGGTAAAGTTATAGACCAGTGATCCATAGTCGAGTTTCGAACGAATAAGAGCACGATATATCTTTAGCATAAAACATCGATCTGCTCCCCAGGTGATGGAAAAGAGGATGTTCAGTGCTCTAGTACATTTGACTCGTAGCTGCTTGATGTGTGGTAAAAAGGTCAGCTTACGGTCAAAGATAAGCCCCAAGGAACCACAGGCCGCATAACTTTGCCCATACGGAGTTAAGAATCAGGGTGAATACCCCATCGGTGACAAATGTGCATGCAAACGGCTTTAGAGAGAGAGAATGTAAAGCCGTTTTCTGTGATCCACTTCAGTAAACGATCAAGGGCAGTCTGTAGCTGCCGCTCAATGTACCTCATGATCGACGACTGATATGAAATGTGAAAGTTGTCAACATAGAGCCCGTTCACAACAACGAGAGTGAGTTGTTCAGTGATGGCATTAATTTTAATACTGAAAAGTGTGACACTCAGAACAGAGCCCGAGGTACTCTAAGTTCCTGTAGGCAAGTGTCGAATCCACTCG
Organism: Carcinoscorpius rotundicauda; assembly: GCA_011833715.1. Taxonomy (NCBI): domain Eukaryota; kingdom Metazoa; phylum Arthropoda; class Merostomata; order Xiphosura; family Limulidae; genus Carcinoscorpius; species Carcinoscorpius rotundicauda. The sequence continues at coordinate 118,467,923 of CM022393.1, read as the reverse complement.
AACTTGGAATCTCCTGTTCATTAAAATGTTTTAATAAAAATGGGCAAATGGTCATGTAACTCATATATATGGAGGTCTCGCAAAATGCCATACCTCCATGTTGTATCATAAGCTTTCTCAATGTCAAAGAATATTGATACAAGATGTCGTTTGAGAAAGACTTCTCTGCTTGACGTTTCAAGTCAAGCACTGTCGTCGGAACCCACACTTGGTGGATGAGAGGAGGTTGTTTGATTCGAAGAACTAAATGAGATGAGCATTAACTATCCTCTTTAAGGTCTTGCAGAGACAGTTCGTCAAAGCAATTGGACGATAGTTTGAAGGAATCTTGGGATTCTTCCCTATCTTTAAATCATCTGAGACAAGCAGACACTCCTGATTGAAAATACTGTTTGTTATTTGCTCAACATCTTTCGAACCATCCTTCCATTCCTATTTATACAGATGGTTCAAAATCAAATGACTGTGTGGGCTCAGCCATGGTTTATTGTGGTTCGGTGGTTACGCACAGAATCCCCTCTACAGCTTTTGTGTTCACTGCTGAACTTTACGCCATTTTGTTTACTTTGGATCACGTAGAAGCTAAGCAGTACTCAAACTGCACTATTTATACTGACTCGCTTAGTTCTCTGTTTAGTTCATACCCTGTTCTCACCGATATTCAAAACTGAGTGGCCCATTTCTCTGTAACATCTAATTCTATCCAGTTTTTCTAGATACTGAGCCATGCTGGTATTCGTGGGAATGAGCTCGCCGACGTCATTGCAAAATCTATCTGTTCTGGCGCTGTCACCCTTGTACCTGTTTTATACATGGACTATGGTCTTGTATTCAAGGCTCGGCTCTGTGCCTGTTGGCAGCCAACTTGGATTGAGCAACGTAACAACAAGCTATTCCCAAGCAAACTCTGTATAGGACTTTGGCCGTCTTACTTCCATAAGGATGGGAAAGAGGAAGTTGTTCTAACTAGACTATACAATGGTCACAATTTTTTAACTCATCGTTTTATTTTATATGGTACTCATGCACAAATATGTTGTCTGTGTAATACTCAAATCACAATAAACACATTTTACTTTCTTGCCGTCGTTATGACTCTCAACGACGGCGTCATTTTCATCTATTCTGTTCCAAGATTTGTCCATAACGTGAGACAGTGTTATTGGTGATAGTGATACTGTCAACCTTGGAAATGTTTTTAGTTTTTTAAAAGCCATCAATCTTTTTAATGTTATTTAAGTTTTTCATTTTATACATCAGACCCTTTTAATGAGATTCCCTTTTAAGAATCACAGTCCATTTACTTCGATTTGAAATTAGAAAATGGCCGTAATGTCAAATAACTCAGAACCAGGACTAGAAAGGCCAACTTTAGGTGACTGACGGTGGTTTTTGTACTTACTGCTAGTCATCCTGGAGAGTAATGATATTTACAATTATGCTACAGAAAGTCCTCTACAACTTGTATTACTGTAATTTTTCTTTTGATGCTGTAGACTAGATTAAACATTGGTTTAATGTTTTTTTAACTTTGTTTTATTTTACTTTAATTTCCTTTTATAAATTTTCTAATTTTACTTTAATTTAAATTTTTTACTGGATGTTTGGTACTGATAGTCTACTTGATGTGTGCCATAAAACACCAAATCAACCAACCAACCATACACGTTTATGTAATACCTGTGATTACATTGTATAATTGATTAAATAATATAAAAAGAAAATGCCGGAATTGCACAATCACGTATTCCTCATCAAAATACCTTATTTTATGTCATTCGATCGACCACCAATAACAAAGTAAAACATTTTCTTTTTTGAATCTTAAATATAAATAACGGGCTCTATCTATTACCAGGAATCCCACTTATATTTTAATGTTGTAAATACGAAAACTAATCCCTGACTCACTGGCGGTATAAACTATTTTTTTCTCAAAACATATAAGTCTATGACAGTATTCTGGCCAAAAGTTAGCTGAGTCGGTGTTTTTAGACGTTGTGGAAGCAACTTATTTCCGAAATAAGTCTTGTTTAGACACGTTCAAAAATATTGTATTACACTTATTCACTTTTCATGCTTCGAGAGAAGCCTGAATTTTTGCATTGAATGTACACAAGACAATAAAGCACTTGTAAAACGTATTTTATTGAATATGACAGTCCTTGGAGCTTTAAAGCACTGATAAAATATTAGAGAGATAAACTGCCCAATCGTTCCTATTTTTAAGCCATTTTTAATGCTATTCTAAAATTTCTTTCTTTTGTTGCTTAAAGTAATTTACGAGTAGTAATTATTGTATACATAGTAACGAGTTCTTGATAAAGTAGCTTTAAAGTACACTTATAACAAAGAAAAGTAGGATCTTTTATATTTAAAACGTTGTTCTCCGATTGCTAATGTGCAAGATAAAACGCTTGACAAAGTGAAGATTGATGTGTAGAGCTAAAAGTTAAACAATTTTATTAGCAAATGATAGTACAGTGGCATGACGACTTCATACTTAAATGGAATGGAAACCATCAGACATTATATAACAGTTCAAAACCAAATTAATATTTTTTTTATGTTTCTCTAAGCGTTTGTATAAAAGTAATTTAAAGTGTACTACAAACATTTTTCAATCTGATGACATACCAGTAACACAGCAAGGAATAATCTTATCTTCATCTTACAAAAGAGACGTCAAACATAAATGCTGACTTATCACAATATTCGGAAAAAATTGAATTATAAAACATTTGTCAGAGAAACAGCGAAAAACTAAAGCTCCTCTTGTCCCTTCTTACCGCCCTGGGTAAACACTAAGATCAAACCTATTAAACAGCAATTTCCCCTCGCTAGGAAAAATAACAAGATTGGCAAAGTAATATTATTCAAGCAAAAGCGAATTCGGCATATCGTCAGCTGTTTATTTACGAAAAACAACAACAATATTTTAAAGGATTCAGAAAAACATCGTTGACATTAAACGCAGTAATCCTATAGTAGTCAAGCTATGCCAATATTAATAATGGTGTAAAATTCTTAATACTCTCATTAAATAATAAAATACTCTAATAAATGTTTTACAATACAAGTAATCTTATTTGATATTTTATAATTTTTACTTATATAAATTGGCAACAACCTTAACAAATAACCAAAAAATGTTTGGTTTATTTTGAATTTTGCGCAAAACTGCATGAGGGATGTCTGCGCTAGTTGTTCATAATTTAGAAGTGAAAGACAAGAGGAAAACAACTAGATATCCCAATCCTTCGCCAACTCTTTAGCTACTCTTTGTCTAATGAATAATAAGATTGACCGACACATAGAGACGACCCCAAGGACGAAAGGGCAAGCATGTTTAGTGGAACGGGGATTCGATTCCGCGACCTACAAATTGTGAGTCTAGCGCCATAACCACCTGGCTTAATGATAGAGTGAAATCAATCAAAGGTTTAAATCTTGAGAAAAAGTGACGAAGAAATCTCTAAAAGGTTTCCTTTTAAAAAAAGGATTAAAGGTTAAGAAAATATATTATATAAAGTAGAGTAGAGTACAGCCACGTCAATAAAAACAGGTCTTTAACATTAATCTATTTAATTTAGTGACTAAACGGTAGGTCTGTGAGCTTATAACACTAAAAACAGGACTCCCATACCCTCAGTACGAATAACCTATTATGTAGCCCCCTGCTCAATAACAAACTTTTTTCACAGGTTAGCTACTTTAGGTGTTATATATCATGTTTTAACATTCAATACCTAATAGTGGGTCAGAATAAGTTTACGGACCTCAGAATCGGTTTCTCGTGGTGAGCAGCCCACTAAAACCCAATACCACATTTAGTACCGGTGCTATAATAGTATAGTAATGTGTTACTATACATGTCAGGTATCAAACCTGTAAATATTGTTACTCTATATAAAATACATTCTAATATTAAAAACGCTGAAATCAAATGTTATTCTTTACAAATACTCTTAAATTTCTAATTTTCCTGCTGTTAGCAATTATAACTGTAAATCAGATTCTAAGTTCATTCCACAGACACAGACACAGTTCAACTGTTATTCCTGTATATAATTCAACTTACTACAAAACATCAAATAATCTTCTTGTCCACGAATAAAAATTCTTGCAATGAACTTAGTTAAAGAAATATAAACATTTATTTTTAAAACGTTTTCTTATTACAACTTTTTTGTCCCTTTCTGGTTCAGGAGTAAGACTGTAGACTTAAATGCTAAACTCGGATTCCGATACCTGCGATAAGGGTCCAACGAACCCACTGTGTAACTATGTGTTTAAAATTAAATATACATATACATCTCTATAGTGTCCATTTAGTTATATATCCGTATGTGACACAATAGCCAACTCTATAAAATTAGAACATAAAAATTTTGTTAACGTTTACTTTTATTATCAGGTGACATTTGCTACAAGGAGAACACAGGACAGAAATTCCAGAAAAAGACATCGTTCGACCTTATAAATCCCTTGCATCTATAATATTTATTTGTAAGCAGAATTGTAGGACATCTTGTTATTTTGCTTGAACTCTTAAAAAGAAAAGGTAAAATGGATTATTCTCACGAAGTTGTCATGAAGATCATGGCTTTCCTTAAATAATGATTATATAGATAGAATTTTTTTGCTGTTATAATGAATGTGATTTTTAAAAGATGTAAAGAATAACTCGTAGGATAAACACAGTTTTTCATTGGATAAAGCAACTAACTATTCTTGTTCATTATATTTCAAATTCCCCTTAAGTTTCCATACACCATAAATAAAACCTAAACTGTCAAATAGGTTGAAAACACCTTTTTCTGTCTATTTCAAAGCGCTGACAGTTGCTCAGGGGTATGTGTGAAAGCTTACATTGCCAACAGCTTAACAGCAAAAAACACAAAAATTCATTCCGTAGCTCAAGAAGTATTAAAGCAAAAACTAAATTTATTGGTATTGGAAACAAAAAAAACATCCAAGGAATTTTTAAACTGGCTTACTTATAGTGAGTCCTCTTAAAACATCTTTCTACTGGTAGTCCTTTTAAAAAATCTCGCTACTGCTAGTTCTCATAAAACAATTCTCCCCTGTTAATCCTCATACAACATCTCTTTACTGCTAGTCTCAATAAAATATCTCTTTACTGCTAGTCTTCACAAAATATCTCTCTGCTCCTAGGCCAAATAAAACATCCTTTTAGTGCCAATACTTATGAAAAAAGTATGAGGTATTTTATTTTTTAATGAAACTATTTTCTTAGTTTATTGCTACTTTAGTTCTTGTTTAAGGAACAAAACTCATGCATTAGTTGGGTAATGATTGAAAAAACGTAATGTAAAGCGACTTGCAATGGTTCTATCTGCTCTGAAAAATGATAGAAGTGAAATGCAAGTAAATAGAAAATACCGAAAAACGCCTTAGCAGTGATATTAAGATATGAATCATTACGAGTAAAACGAGTCTGTAAGTCAACAGAAATATGGTTAAGCAGTTCGCTTTGTTTTAAGTTCATTTCAGAAACAAATTTCATGAATATTATCGTATGGAAGAGGGAAAATAAAAATAAAATAACTGCGTGCTTGAAAAACAATAGAAATATGAATCAACAATTTTACTTCGTTCTTATGTCTAAAACATTGTGACTTTTCATAAATATATTGAAACAGTTTGCACGACGCTACACATTTATTACTTACCTTTACAATAGAGCTTTACAGGGAAATGATTGGCGCTTAACTGTACAGGCTTAACTGAAACATGCTCAGGCAACTTAATATAGAAGCCTGACAATACGATAATCAACAAGTCATCTGACAAATACAAACAATATAAATTACTGTAGAACGGAATGTATCATTATATATTTTTAAATGGCTTAGTGCTTGTAGGTATAGTGATGCAACAGAAAATATACGTTTCTAAAAACGGTTTGTAGTTATAAACTCAAACCATAAAAAAATATGTCTAAATCAGTCATCAGTTTCCAAAACGAGTTATTTCTTACACTTAATAGATTGGAAAACAAAGACATGTGTTTGTTATTTAGCACAAAGCTACAATATAAACTCTCTGCAGGTTCGAAAAGCCCAATATTAGTGTTACCGCAGAGCAATCGAGAGAGAAAGTGATGTTGAAGAAATTAAATGTTTTCATTATCTTCCTATGAACAGAATTTTATTTTTTCCTTTTATAAAATATTTGTTTGTTTGTTTTGTTTATTTGGTTGGAATTAAGTACCAATCTATTCAATGGGCTATCTGTGCTCTAGCCCACCACGGGTATCGAAACCCAGTTTTTTGTGGTGTGATTCTACAAAAATACCGCTGTGCCACTAGGGGGCTTTAGAGAATAATCAGAAAGAAACTGTCTAAGAAAAGAAGCCTTTTACAAACCCAAACGCTCCCCCACTGGCTCAGCGGTATGTTTGCGGACTTCCACGCTAAAATCCGGGTTTCGATACCTCTGCTAAGCAGAGCAGAGATAGCCCATTGTGTAGGTTTGTGCTTAATTCAAAACAACAACAAACAAACACACACACAGATGTGTATGTATATGTATATATATATATATATATCGAATAATGTATTACAATTTTACTTAAATCCTGCTATTCATATAAATAACTTAATTGCTTTTGCTCAAAACATATTTTGATACATTAGCAAAAGTATTTAACCACAAAGTTGTCTTCTAAGTATCTTTCAATTTGATCAAAAATCTTAACTAATAATTATTAGTAGTGTCCGTATACACTTTTTTCTCAAAATTTTCAAATTTATTACCCTACATGCAGACTTTTTTCAAGATGCTATATTTCCTAGGAATTAAAACTACTAGTACTTGTGAATATGTTAATAAAATCTTTTATTGTCTCCCGTATTTCCAAATACAATAAATGAATTACTTATATTCTTTATTGTGCGTGTTTTTCTCATAACAAACCATATCGGACCATCTGCTATGTCTACCAAGATAAAATAAACACCTGATTTTAGCTTTGTCAATTCTTAGACTCACCGCTGTACCAGTGGGGTACGTTCTTTATTGTGCCATTTATTTTATGCAATAGAAAGGTTCAACATAAACACTAAACATTCTAATTTCTACTTAGCTGTTTTGAAAGTACTATATAAATATAATTGTGCAACCTCTTGTATATCAATGTAAATATTTTGCAGAATGTAGATGACTATTCGCCAAAATCGATGTAGAGGATCATCAAATATTTGAAAGTTGCATGCAAATTTTCACTATTGAAATTCGCGTTTAGTGATTTTTTTTTGGCTTTTATGCCACTACTTCATTCCGTGTTGTTGAACCTCCACCAAATTTAACTGAAAAATTTGTTGTAGTTTTGCGGATATGCATGCTGACTTGTGGTTTCACATTTTGTGTTTTGCAGTTTCTATAAGCGTTTTTGAGTGTTTTTACAAACGCATACAAGGGAAGCAACTTTTCGTGTCATAAGATAACCTTTCATTAATCATGAATCTTACTTAAACTCCTTCCAGGAGATGGGTACTATGGCTTATTAGTAAATACATTTCTTGATATTGAAAAGACGAGTGAATAAAACAGCTGAAAATATCTTGTCTGGCATAAAGTATCCCGACTGTACTATAAGAATAAGGCAGAATCTTGCAATTCTAACAGCATTAAATTCCGAAGATAATATTTCTTCTAAACTTTCAATCCACTATTTTCGCCCTGCCTTATTCAGATCTTTAGATTACAGACTGAACTGATGAAGACTTGAATGATGATGCTACTACTTTTATCCTTAAGTAAACGAATTTCCAACAAGACTGGGCATAGCTTTCATTCTTGTATTTGTAATAGTGGCGTTGAATTTCACAACAAACTAAATACACAATCTAAAAGCATCTCTGTAATGGAAACCTTAAGCTTAATTTGAAAAACCTTATTTTAATTATATATTTAAGTACAAAGGTTCATAAGAACTAAATGGACTGAGATATTGTGAGAACACAAATTCTTTTTTGTTTAGTTATTATCGTGCTCATCATTCATTTATTACATCTTCTGTCCTTTAGTTTATTTTAACTCCAAATCAATCTGATAAATATAGTTCCTCAGTATCCGATTTATCCTGGACCACATATGTAAAAATAAATAATTCACATTTTTTACATTACTATCTACGCATAATTTGCAGACGTACAACACTATAAACCGGGTTTTAACACCCGTGGTGGGCAGAGGACATGTAGTCTATTGCGTGGTCTTGTACTAACTTCAAACAAACAATCGTAATAAAATTCATATAATGTACTCAACTATATAAATCTGTAACAGTGTATTCTTAGGGGAATTAAACGATGACCAAAAAGAAGGATACAATACAATGTTCAAATAGGGCACTAGCAAGTATAACTTATTCCCTGACCAGTTTATTTTTATGAACAAATTATAAACATATCCGAACACAAAAACCTCGAAAATGTTTATCGAGCATCTAACGTTTAACTATCCAAACTAAAAACAAAAGAAACACATAGTATATTTCATATGATACATTTATATTTCGCACTACACTCAGGCCTAATTTTAGATTTTAAAATCCAAGTTTTGCAAAATTCATTTAGAAACACATAATCAGTTTTGCATGTGTAGGAGCTTTCTCTGTCCATATTAAACACTTACATAAAATGGACAGTTAAACGAAATCATTTAAGAATGATCAATCATGACTGAGTATTCCTTAACAGAAATTGATAAGTTCAAGTAACTTACACAAATAATGCAGATCTCTTAATAAAGACCGGTGTAGTGTAAATGATCCTTTTACCAGAAACATGTTATACTGACCATTTAGAATTATCACACTACATATTACATAAGGTTAAATAAATAAAATTTTCATAGTCGCGTGTATTTTAAATAGAATATTTTATTCTCGGTTATTTTCATGAAAACAGTATGAGCATAAGTGAGCCGTGTTTTACAAAAATAAAATGTTGTAACCCAAATGAAGAAAAACACGCAAAGTGCATTTTAACGACAAATAAGACATAATACTTTAGATAATATATTAAGGAAGGAAACGAAGAAACTTAAAATAACAGTTTGAAGTTGGCAAATTTTAAAACCAATTAATTGTATTAGTAAAATGAAACATAAACAGTAGCAATAGGACAAAGTTATTGCAAATGAAGAGAATTTATGCATATATTCTTGAAAGAGTATGCAACTATACCAAGCTAGAAAGTCTGTGTTATTGAAATTTTGTAAAATTAAACCAAATTATCAATAATGAAGGTTAAAGGTTATAGAGATTCATCACTTTATCAGCCAAAGAAGAAAAGTGACGTGTATGAATATTCTTGTTAACTCTATGTTGTAACACCACTTTATCAGTGATGGAGGGTAAACTCTATGAAAGTACACCACTTTAACAATGATGGGAGGTAAAGTGTACTAAAGTACACCACTTAATCAATAATGGAGGTTAAATTTCATGAGCATTGTTAGTACTATGCTGCTATTAACGTAGGTTAAATTTTATAAGCACTGTAAAACTATATTTTAGATAGCAAGGGCAAAGTATATTAATATTCTTGACTAATGGAGTTTTAAAATAACATAAAAGTAAATTTAGTAAATAAAAATGAAAATTTTATAAAGTGACATAATCTTGCTCATCCAAAACTTGGTGCTATTTCTCTTTGACTGCATCAAAAGCAGCTATGTACTATCCCAGAACTTGTGTTATTTCTTCTCTGACTGCAGGCTTTCAAAGGCAGCTATGTACTATCCCAGAACTTGTGTTATTTCTTCTCTGACTGCAGGTTTTCAAAGGCAGCTGTTTACTATCCTAGAACTTGGTATTACTTCTTCTCTTTAACTGCAGGCTTTCAAAGGTAGCTATGTACCATCCCATATCTTGGTGCTACTTCTTCTCTTTCACTGCAGGTTTTCAAAGGCAGCTGTGTACTATCGGTTAGTAGTATTGATTTTCTGTAAAATTTCTTTTGATTTTGTCAGTCATTTTTTCTGTGTTTGACAATTCTTGCTAAATATCGCAAAGCTAACGAATTACTTAGATTTGCTTTTGTATCCTGGCTCATTCGACAACCTACTTAAATATGTCAGTATAGGGCTAAGTGTAATTCTCCAAGTGTATGGTCTATCACAGCATGTAGGGGACCAGTGCCCACAGTTGGAACTTTATGTATTATTGAAGTTGTAATATCAGTGAATGTCTTGAAACCAAACCAACTCTACTAAATTAACATATGAAAATGTGGAAATAATATAACTGGTGGGCAATAGCTTGTGTTTTCACTATTAAGGTCTCGCTAGTTTGTTTTTGTTTTTGTTCGATAAACATTTTCCTTGGTTTGACGTTTTAACTTTATTCCTGGAGGAGTTCATAGATATTATTAAGGAGGTTTTATACCTTGTGACTTCTTGAGAAAGAACTTTTAACGCCTTTCTTATTGCTTATATGGTGCTGGCGATGATGAACATGGCAGCACAACCTTTTTATTAGTGGGTATAACTGACATTAGTTCTAGCATTGAATAGACTGACGTTTAGTTTATGCTCATATCCTGATATCGTTGTATTCATACTTTAAGGCGAGCCCATGAGCATCATCTAAGAAAGATTGCTACTAAAATTCACACTTACACATAAATGCAATCAGGTACCTCCTCGTATGTACACACCACCAACGTCCACCATTACATTCCACATGAAACTCATAAAACAAGGACTGTAAAGTCTTTTCAGCTTAAAAGTGTTTTCAGACTCCTCACTGTCATTTATATCACATTAACTGTTAATACTTTAGCCATTACATTTACTAACACAGAGGTCGGACAAATACCTTTCTATCAAATACTGTTAGATAGCTCGAACCATGTGTTTAAGCTCCTATCTATCATTTTCGGTCATATAAACTTTAAATGATCTAAGTATTATTTCTTCTAGCATCAACTGTCCTAACGCATAAAAGTCAAGGACTATTGCACATTATCTCAACGTAAATTCATCGACGAACCAACAGTTGATAGATTTAAAAGTAAAATTCGTAATATACTAGATAAATAGGGCTCAACATGGCCAAGCGTGTTAAGGCGTTTGACTCGTGGATTCAAGGGTCGCGGGCTCGAATCCCGGTCGTACCAAACATGCTCGCCCTTTCAACCGTGGAGGTGTTATTATGTGACGATCAATCCCACTGTTCATTGATAAAAGAGTAGCCCAAGAGTCGGCGGTGGGTGGCAATGACTAGCTGCCTTCCCTCTAGTCTTACACTGCTAAATTAGGGACGGCTAGCGCAGACAGCCCCCACGAAGCTTTGCGCAACATTCAAAACAAACAAATAAACTAAATAAATGTTTCACAGTGGTGATAGAGCACGTGCTAAACTGACAGTACAGTTTGAGTATTTTGTATGAAAGCTATTTTATATCCTATCGAATTCGTTACAGTAAAAGTATGTTTTATCCAATGAACTTGTGCCTTGACAATAACCCAACAGTGTAATTTTTATTACAAAACACTCCATCGTAAGGTTGTTATGTCCAAAACACATATCCCCTTGTGAGTCTTCCACAAGCCATTTAGTTTACTGGGATTACGATTTCCTAGAGTTTGTTTCAACAACACAGTTGCGCAAATACCTAATATGTTGCTTTCAGTGACATGACCGATATATCTTTCTAAGGTGTGGAATGAATACCTTATTATTTCCCCATCTGCTTGAAGTACGTACCGTTGAACGGGTACAGCGTGGAAGCAATCTGCTTACATCTTATTAATGTCTCTTTTCCAGACAGAGGTATTTCTTGTTTAAGTTGCGTACGACTGTCTAAGAAAACTGAAACTATTTTGCCACTATACCACAGATCTTGTATTTTTAACCGTTACAAGATTCTACGCTTTGCTTCCCATGGCTATTATTTAGTCATGGATTCTCAGCCGTAACAAAAACCTACGCTTTCCTTCCCATGGTTATGGTTTGGTTTTGAATTCTCAGTCTAAAGAGCTTTAATATGTCCTTCGCAAAAGCTATCACATTTCTGTGGCATCATATAAACCATGAAATTCCAAACTTTTACAGTTATATTAGTTGTAGTTGATATGCAACGTGCTGATTTGTAATATTTAAATTTATTATATGAACGCTCATTTGTAAATCAGTTGTCCTAAGAGTTACGTCACTACTTAGAGCACAAATTCATGAAATCCTTATGAGACTTTACACTGCTGCTCAGAAAGTTTGCTAAGTTGCTTTCTTTTGGCCAGTAACTTTTCCATCAAATGAACCATCATAACCGTATTTTTACTAAGCAGAGATCTCGTGATGTTCTGCAGATATCTTACAGCTGAGCACTGCTCAATAATCCAGAAAATACGGATCACAGATCTCTTTCAGCAGTCGTTCTACTGATCAAACCGCCATCTTTACTGCTGTTGGTAATGTTTTACTGAAGATGTAAGAGGTCTTGATTTTTTTATGATCTATTTTGCCTGCCCAAGAGGACAACTTTATCAGAAACTAAGAAATATTTCGATTCCCTCATCCAATATAATATCGTTAGAATGTAAAAACCACTGACACTTAAAATAAATTGTCTATTTGATTTCATTTGAAAACTTTCACTTCAAGTTTATAAATTTGAAAATTTCGTTTAACTCTGAACTTTTTCAAACCCACTAGCACAATTAAAACATAAAACAATTATCTCATAACCATAAAACCTATGGTATCCAAACCTATGTCCAAGGTTATATATAAATACTGTCTCAAAAAGTGTTTTTTTTTTCTCAATTTTAAATTTTCTTTGCTTTATTGGTTATCAATAAAACTACTAAAAGGCAATCCATATTCTATCAATATATCATCAAAGAAATTAAGTTTCATTTAACTAGTTGACAAGTTCAACTTAGTTGAAACAGGAAAGCATTGATGAATAACTTTGTTTTCGTTTAGGAACATATAATATATTTCTGTCTTCATTTGAAATTACAATGTTCTACAAACTTTTATATTATATAACTTGATCCTCTAAAAAAATATTTATTCTTTAATACTCCTACGAAAATTGGGGCCTAATAGGCCGCAGAGCAACTTGAAAAATTATTAATATTAGTCTAATAATTTTTGTATTTAAATGAAATTGCCATTAAGGAGCAATAATATTTTGACTTTTCAGACATTTCCAAAATAATATTTAATTTTTTTTAAAACATCCACTCAGGGTATTTTGGGGTCTATTAGGCCCCAGATCAAAAAACATAAAAATGACTTTATTTATTTTCTGAATAATTCTAGAACAGGCCTGGGCAACTGAGAAAAGCATATTTTAGTAAAAATATATCAATTTTACAACTTCTTTTCAAAAGATGGATATCTAGGATAATAGCTCTACTCCAACAATAATTTTAGACGGTCCTGATTATTGCCTAGTTTGCCCACACCTGTTCTAGAAGATTCTAGAAACTTTACAGAAGTATTTAGAATAATCTAGAATATTCTTGAAGCTTCTAGAATATTCTAGCGGAATCCACAAATCCTATATATATAGGAGCTGAAATCTTCAAACCGTGTCAAATATGATATCTCTTGATGAAGCTGTACATTTACTGACAAAACCATCCGACGATGAAAGTGAACATGATAATGTCAAAGACAACTCTCAAAGTTGTGATGATGATCTTTCTGAAGGCGAAAATGATGAACAAATCTCGCCGTACCCTTCTGAAAGTGAAGAAAGTAATCAAGAAGATCTTACAACGATGCTAGTGAACGAACTTTAAGGCAAGCTGCTCCAAGAGTCTCTACACCATTCGAAACATTCAAAATTTTCATTTCTGATAATATGATAAAACAGAATATTCACTCAACAAACACCGTCATGAAAAAACCAATGTTTGAAGAAGACCTCTGGGAATGGATTGCAGCTAATCTTTTCCTTGGAATGAGCAAATCCAAAAGTGCATCGATAAACGAAATGTTTTCAACCGAATTCGGTTTGCCATTTTTGCGAAAACTGATTACACAAGACAAATTCAAAAAAATTTGCTCAAAAATCAGATTTGACATCCACTCTCAAAAAAATAGAGAAATCTAAGATGCCGCCATCTCTGGAGTCTGGAACTTTTTCATTGAAAATTGCAAAAACAGTTACAACCCAAGCGAATACCTGACAGTGGATGAACAAATATGTAACTTCAAAGGAAGAGTTGGCTTCAGAACATACATTCCGACGAAGCCAGGCAAATACGAAATAAAGATTTGGTGCCTAACAAATGCAAAGACAAGTTACCTCCTCAACGCTCAAATTTATACTGGAAAGGTTGGAAATACGACAGAAACAAATCAAGGAGAAAGAATAGTGAGAGAACTGAGTCAGCCATTTCTTAGAAAAGGAAGGACAATATCTTCACAACAATGACACTTGCCAAGTACCTACGAACAAAAAGAACAGGACTTGTTGGAACCATACGGAAATAAAGAACCTTCCTGCCTCCTGAAATAAATGCAAATTCTAGAGATTTATCACCAAAGGTTTTCTACCATGACGACATCACTCTTCTCAGGCACTCAGACAAACCAGGAAAATATGTGCTACTACCGAGTTCTCAGCATCAGTCTGGTGAAGTAGAAGAGAATGGAAAGCTCGAAATCGTCAATCTTTACAATGCAACGAAGACAGGTGTCGACACTCTCCATCAACTGGTGAGATATTATACAACAAAGAAGCGATCAAAGCGCTGGTCAGTCTGCATATTCTATAACATTCTAGATCTTGATGCGTACAATGCTTTCGTTCTATACTCGACAAAACATCCAGAATTTCTTCGTCAACATAAATCAAGAGCCAGAAGAGAATTTATACGGCAATTGGTGCTTGAAAACAAAGAAATTTACTGCAAAGATAATGACAAAACAACCTTATGTGAACCGCCTGCAAAGAGGGCAAAAAGAGGACGATGCCATTTGTGCGGCAGATCAAAAGATAGACAGTGGAAAGCTGTTTGCTCAAATTGTAAAAAAAATGTTTGTCAGAGCCATTCTAAAGTTGTTTGTAATGAATGTTGCTAAATCACTGTGTTCCTATTGGAAAAATATATGGACCCTGATAGGCCCCAAAATCCCTTTAGTGGATGTAAATATTTTTTCGTAGGAGTGTTAAGATGAGGTCGATGTTACAAGTTTATTAGCTGTAAATATGAGCCCAAAACACTTGTGTACCAAGAAATTATAGTATCAGAAAGAATATAAAACATCAATCTAGACTATCTATTTTATTCAATAAAATATGCTCACTAAGTTCATCAGTTGAAATAACTTGACATCAAAACTATTTGCAATAAAACATGCATATTTTACTTTCTTTTGATATATTTTACTAGAATGTTAATCAATTATTGAAAGCAACATCTAATTAAGCTCGACTAATGCAAATCTTTCCAGCTGTGATTACTACACTCGGCTAGTGGTTATATCTTAACTTGAGTTTAATTAAATGAGTTTGTAAAAGCATAATGGATGAATTTGGAAATGTTAATTGTGGTAAAGCAATTACAGAGTAAAGACATCAAAATCTGAATGATGTCTATGGTAAAGTTTTTAAAGGAACCTTTGATTAAAAATTGTTATAACAGTAATAATGCCGTTATTAAACATGCAAAGTTACCCGGCAAGAGATTATTGCAATTAAACTTAAACACATTGATCAATTAGTACTAAGGGTCACTAGACAGCTCGAGGCAGTGGTCTAGTGCACTTAACTAAGGACTCTTACATTGTCTTGCATTAGTAACTAGAGTAGCTAATTAGCTGATTTTTTAAATAAAAAATAGATAGTTAATTAACTAGCATATTTATATTGACAATTTAATATTTAAATTGTATATTTAATAGCCAATTAGCATTTTACTGTTGATAACGTTATTACAACGTAACTGTTAGCACGTCTCCTTTTTCTAAGCCCACAGTTAAGATCATTTCAGAGAGATTTAAATTGGTTTTTGGGTGAATATAATAGAACCAATCAGCGAAAAGTTTCTCCTTTGACTTCGAGTTATGCAAGTTGAAGATAGCTTCGTTTGATAAGTTTTCAGAGAGGCGGTTCGGAAAAAAAGCTTGAAATTGTGACAAGAAAATACTAATAGATGAGGGATTAATAAACATTAATTTTTCTTTTTTGTGGTTCGTTGAGAGATTCGACACATTTAAAAATTAGTATTCAACCTTATCAATTTCTAGACAGAGGCAGCCTAGCTTTTAGTCTCTGAAGATAGCTTCAGTAAAGAAAAACTTTGTTTTCCCTTGTTTGTTCCAACATCCCGACTTTCGCTTGGTTAGTTTAGTTAGCCTTTTCTGAAGTCAAGTTAACAATAACTCCATTTTGTAACTCTTAAACTCAGAAGTTAATCATTAGAGTTCTATAACTTAAAATCCTGTGAATGAATTAATTGCAATTTCGTCAACTTTCTCGACACATACATTACTCACAAGAAACCAAATACAGTTCTTTTTTAAGAGCATGAGCCAAAGTTAAATTCATCTAGAATGTTAATCACATAACTTCTGAGCTTACTTTTCAAACTTTTATATAAAATAATAATGTTCTCTGCTACTTGAATTGGTATGGTAGTTTTTAACGGTCGTTGTCACGACCTAGTGGTCAGGGGCGCTCAAATCACAATCTGTGGGTCACGGATTTGACATCCCCGTCATCGAACATGTTTGCCATTTCAACAAGGAAAGGCGTTACAAGTAACTGTTAGTTCCATTATTCATTGATAAGAGAGTAGTTCAAGAGGTGGTGATAAATGATGTTGACTAGCTACCTTTTTTACAGTCTGTCATTGCTGAATTAGAATTGGTTAGTGTGGATACCCTCGTACATTGTATAATTGTACGTGAAACTGAAAACAAACCAAATTACGTCACTAAAATATTTCCTATGTATCAGCATGGTCACATTACAATATATGTATATATTCATGTTTTGAAACACGGATCACTTTCTAAACTACTACAATTACTTTATAAAACTTTGGTCAGATTTGAAGTAACAATGTCTTGTACGTCTAAACATTAGTAGCGAAGTTTAGTCTTGTTTATGGTTATTACAAAAACAACACTTGTGAAAAAATTATTACATTTAAAAGTGCTTTTTTTAAGGAACTACATTTCACCACAACATACTAAAAATAAGAAGTTTTGTTTAGAGACGTTTGAACGTGTTATAAGATATTACTAAAACCCACAGGGATAATTTTGTTATTTTAAAGAGAAATATATGTAATAATGTTACAAGCTCAAAGTATGTGATGTTACAAGTGTTAAGGCACTGATTTTCAGACGAAAATGACAATAAAAGTTGTGCACTTTGAAAACGGAGGAAAACATCGGATTTTTCGCGAAAACGCATTCGTGTCCAATAAATTTGTTTGAGAGATCTGCATGTTCTGCAAGTGCAACATGTGCAAAATCCCTATAAAAGTGACGGGTTCTCGGTTTCCATAGCTCAGTGTTAAGCCACCGACACGCGATACAGTTACGTCAAGACTGACTGAAGCACAACGCAACAACGCCATTGGTCGTTGGAAGCAGGCGAATCTCGATCAGACGTTTCCAGAGCTGTAAATGTCCACCCAAGCACAATCACAAGTCTATGGAATCGTCACCAACAACATGGATTAACTTGTGAGCGTCCACGATTTGGTAGACCTCGTGTGACCACGCCCTCACAAGATTGCTACATCCGGTTACGTCACCTTCGGGATAGGACCACCACTTCGATGTATACTGCCCCAGTCATACCAGGGTTGCGTAAGATTTCCGATCAGACCGTACGCAACCGTCTACGAGATTTTTAGGCCCCATGTGCAACCCATCATGGTGAACGTCAACGACGTTTTTCAACATGACAACGCCCGTCCACACACAGCCCAACTCACTACTGTTTTCTTGAGACACCACAACATTAACGTTCTTCCCTGGTCCTCCAGATCACCAGATTTAAACCCCATCGAACATCTCTGGGACGAGTTGGACCGACGTCTGCGACGGTGACAACCTCAACTGCAGACTCTACCTCAGCCATCAGCAGCTTCGTCATCTCATCGCTTCAATGGGCAGGAGATGCCAAGCAGTTATTGATGCTCACGGGGGGCCTACTCGTTATTGACGTTGAGTGACGATAAACTTCACCTTGTGAGCGTGAACTTCGCCTTTGCAGACTTTGGATGTTCAGCAGTGAATGTGCAAAGTTACACACATGTCATAAAGAACTACCCGGAATAGACTTGTTAACAATATGTCTCAAATTTTGCCTTTTTCGTTTCTTTTCTTGAAGAGTATATTTCCATCATATTCAATTTGGATATTAATAAAATCCCTAAACACAGATACTACAAGCTTAAATTTTTGTAATGTTAATTGTTACTATGAGCTATGAGTAAGACTGGAATCTTGTACCATCGTGAAAATATGGTATTTCTTTTCATAGTCCAAATTTTAAAAGAGTTTCGGGTATTTAATAACATTATAAATTATGTGTCTTTTTTTAATTGCTTATCCAACAATAGATCTAGCACCAGAAAATGTTTATCTTTAAATTTGACAGTGAAAAAGATAATCGATTTTAAACCTGTAGGATTCCATGTAGAAATTATTTACTCCAGCAATTTTCTCTCAAGGTTTCCCATCCAATGAACCTCTTGCCACAGAATACTTTAAATGTATTGTGCAAGAAAGTTCGGCTCCCCACATTTTATATCCCTTAATTGTCTATACTTAAGCAAAACACCGAACCTGCTAAAGCTAAAATAAAAAATATCATAAACTATTATTTTGTTGACTCCCTTTTTATTAATAAATTAGTGGTGAAATCATCTTTAAAGAAATTTCTGTTTCCATTTACAGTACTGAAATTGAATTTTATTATATAAGTACCTAACGTAAAAAAAGATTCTACTGTATTATTTTCGATATCGCGAAATTCTAAAGTGAGGATTCAACATAAACCCATATATTCTAAATAATTTGATTCTCAAGTGAGTGTTCAGCATAAACCTAAATATTCTGCATCACCTGATTCTCAAGTGAAGGTTCAGCATAAATCTAAATATTCTGGATAATATGATTCTCAAATGAAGGTTCGGCATAAACCAAAATATTATGCCTAACCTGATTCTCAAGCAAAGGTTTAGCGTAAACCAACATATCCTGTATAATTTGATTCTCAAGTGAGGGTTCAGCATAAACAGAAATATTCTGGATAAATGAATGTGAGTTGTGGTTTCTAACTCGAAGAAATTATAAAAGTTAGAAGCGATATTTGAAATATGAATAACTAGTTATTCTTTCTGCAACGTATATACACTGCTGGCCAAAATCTTAAGGCCGTTGAACATGAAAAAAATATATGCATTTTGCGTTATTAGACTCAAACACTAATTTGAATAGAGCTTCGAAAGATGAAAATAAGAAAAAGGAAAAAATTGAAAACACTTTTTAGCATTTAATAAAAAAAAATGTGAACACCATGAAATTAGTCTAAATACTAGCTGGTCAAAAGTTTAAGACCATACCAAAACAGGGTAGGAAATGTCCAACAAGAGGTCTAATTAGTGAGTTGCACGGCCGTCATTGCGAATAACTTCAGTCATTCGCTTTGGTATGGTCGATATAAGGGTTTACAAAAGGCTGGTTGGAATTTCATTCCAAGTGGTGAAAATGGCTTCAAGAAGATCGTGCACTGTTTGGAATTAACATCCATTTCTAAAGACTTCCCTTGCCATCCACCCCCAAAATTTTTCAATGAGGTTTAGTTCAAGTAAACACGCTTGATGGTCCAAAAGAATCACGTTATTCGCCATAAAAAAGTCCTTTGTCCAGCGGGCATTGTGGATTGTTGTCTCGCTGAAAGATCCAGTCATTTCCACAAAAGCGAGAGCCTACAGTCAATAAGAATTTTCTCTCCAACATGCTAATGTAGCCAACTGCTGTTTGACGCCCCTGTATAACCTGAAGTTTCATTGTTCCATGGAAGAAAAAAGCACCCCAGACCATGATGGAACCTCCTCCACTGTATTGTGTAGAAAATATCTCCAGTGGGACATCCTTATCGTACCAGTAACGTTGGAAGCCATCTGGACCATCCAGGTTAATTTTTTCTTATCAAAGTACAAAACTTTCTTTCTCTTTTCACGTCTCATGTTTGGTGCTTCTCGCCCGTAATCTGCTGGACCAAGGTTCTTTACTTTGAACGATCACCGCGTGCCGGTGGAGCAAGCTGGATAGAACTTATAGGGGATCACCCTCCGGTCGGTTCCGTTGAACATTCCCATGACGTCGTCAAGGACGTGTTGTTGGCGTACGGGACAGTGCGAAAAATCAAGCATGAGGTGCACTAAACACGGCCATCCGCGTGTACTTCGAAATGACGTGTTTGTATAGACATGAAGATGCCAGTTATGAACTTCATTTCAGTAGACGGTTTCTGTATAATGTGTAACTACTCGGAAATGCGACGACTGTGTCGCCGCTGCAGACTTAACGGCCACATGTGGCAGGCATGCGAGACACCTTGGTGCAAGGTTTGTCTAGCCTATGGACATCAGGCAATGGACTGCACCATTAAGTGTGTTTTTTGTAGCAGTGACCACACGCCCTCGTGTTGCCGGAAGTGTGTGACAACATATGCCACAGTGGATGCGGGGCCGCTGACGGTTCCGCGGCCCAAGAGGGCAAAAGCGAAGCAGACGGGAATGGTTGCTCTTCCTACAACATTGTCTGCAGCAGCTGTTGGTGGGGCCTCCGAGCAGGTGCCTGCCCCAGCAGTTGCCGTGTCCCGTGAGAAGTGCCGGGTATCGTCCGTCCCAGTCGAGGAGGATGCATCTTTAGGGGTGGGGAAGATGCTTTGAGTGCCGTTCGGGAGGGAGCCTCTAAGGAGGTTTCGAACCAACCTTCAGGCCCTGGTTTGGTGGGGGCCTCTGGAAGGGTTCAGGTCGGACTGGGTGATGATGAGATGTCTCCAGTCCCTCTGGAGGCTTAGGCTTCCCTATCGTGTAGTGTGGGGATAGGCTGTGGGGCGCCCACGATCTTGCCACCCCTGTAATTATTTGGGTGGGTCCCTCTGTGGACGGTTCTGCCTGTCCTGTTTGAGATGAGTCGTGAGGGGGTGATGGGGCCTTCATGGAGCCTCAGGCTTCCTCTGCTACTGCTGCAGTGGCTGGGGGTTCTGAGGGACCCTTAGCACTAGCCGTCTTAGCCGTCATTCAGCTCGTTCGCGAATTTTTTAAAACTTCCCCCGTCTTCCTTGACTCTCGGGACTGAGTGAGGAAAGTCGGAAGGTGCGGTAGCCTTGCAGCACCATGTTGTTACCGGACTTGAAACTGGATGTCCCTGTTGTGCAGCAGTGGTGGTCAGATGTCGCAGTTCCGAAGAGGAGGTAGGGTCGGGTAGCCTCAAGAAGCCGCTCGCTCCCATGTCTCTTTCTCTTCAGTCTAATCAGTATAAGCAGCAACGTCACTAATTCCTCCCCTGTGAATGGTTGATGGAATTTTCTTGACTTACTTTCAACATCCAGAGGATGCGTAGTATTGCTAAGTAATTCTACGTTCTCTCCTTCTTCAATCAGAAAGCGGTTGAAGTTATATTTTTGCAGGAGACCAATTTTGCTTCTCGAAGGGATCACTTTCGTTTTTCTGTCCGCGCTTTCTAGTCGTTTGGCACAACACGTGCCCGGGGTGTGGAGATCCTCTTTAACTTGCATTTTAATGGGACCTTCCTCGCATCACATACTAAACCTGAGTAGCGGGTTGTGTGTGTTGATGTTGTCACTGCGGTTGTAAGATTCGGCTTGTGTTACACTTGCCCAGTCTTGGGAGCGGGAGGCCTTCTTCTCGGGCTTGGACAGGTTCATGGTTATACAGGCCGATATCGTCCTTGATGGCAACTTCAACTACGTCTTGGATCCTCACCTCAACAAGATTGGGGGTGATCCTATTTCTGATGATCAGTATATGCAGTCTCTGTGTGCAGTGCTGTCGGATTTCGATTTTCTGGTGTCTGGCATGCACTGCATGGGTCTGCTTTTGTGGTAACTTAGACCGGTCGCGGCATTTCTTGTCACCTTGATAGGTTTTATGTAACACCTGGCCTTCAGCAGAGCTGCAGTTCACTGAGCTGGGGATGTTTCGTTTTACGTGTCTGACCATCGGGCACTTTTATTCACCTTCCGGGATTTTGTCCCCGTTATTCAGAGCCCCGGTATGTAGAGGCTCAACGTCTCCCTCCTTGCTGAGGATGAGGTTGGAGACGAATTGGTTGCCCTTGTCTGGGGGTGTCGAGTCTCTCACTGGGTCTTGGTGGAAGGGACTCAAGGAAGCCTGTGCCTCCTTGTTTAGGCAAGCTGACATGTGGCTTTCGCGGGCCCGCGCTTAGTCCTGTGATCCAATTTGGACGTCTTAGCAGCCTTGTTCCGTAGCAGACTGATGAATCTTTGGGTCCTCTCGAACATCAAGAACCTGTGCAGGAACATAGAATTGGTTATTCCAAACTGTTCCGTTCAGCAACCATGTCTAGTATGATGGAATCTCTTGATCCCAGAACAGTTACACGAGTTCCACTATGCATGCTACGGGAAATGGCCAAGACCAGACACGTCTATAGTCTGGTGTTAGAGAATGGTCAATCGTCATCTGACATTTCTGACCTTCTAGACGCGTGCTACGGCTATTGCTACCATTTATTTTCGGCTTCACCCGTGGATGAGGAGTTGTGGGACAAAAGTACTCAGTTTTTGCCCTCACTCGACCCTTCTTTCCACGACCAGCTTGTGAGGCCGATCAACTTAGGTGAATGTTGGTTGGCCATTCGGCTCATGTCGCTCGGTAAGTGGTCTGCCGGTGGACTTCTAACGCCACGTGTGACATGTTGTTGGGCCCTATTTTTTCAGACTTTTTAACATGTGTCTGACCACGGAATTTATGCCGGCGGTAACGCTGGATGGGCTCATTACGCTTATCTGTTAGGATTCCAGCCTGTGTGGAGGTCTTTCCTCATGGTACCTCATTTCTTTCCCGAACGTGGATGCAAATATTATCTCTAAGAGCCTGTGTGCCCGTTTGGTTGCGGTTATGCCTTCCTTGGTTCACTGTATTCTGACGGGCAGGGCAGAAGTATTCAACAAAATCTGGTGCTATCAAGGACCTGTTCCATTACGTCACGGATCGGGATATCCTAAAAGCAAAGCTTTTAATCGAGTTCACCATGGATTTCTGTGGTTCGTTCTGAGGAGGTGGGGCTTTCCTTCAGTTTTTGTCCAGTACGTGCAAGCCATGTACAAGACTGCTTCGAGCTAGCTCTTGGTTAACGAGTACCTGACGTCTTCCTTTCCCATCTGACAGAGGTTCGTCAGGATTGCCCATTGCTCCCATCGCTTTACGCGTTGGTTATCGAGTACCTGCTCTCTCATTTGCGTCACTCTATCTCAGTGCATGCATGGCCTCCAGATGTTTTGGGGTTTGAGCGTGACTTGCGTCGGGCATGCAGACCATGTGAACCTGTTCCTTGCAAACTTCACATCTTTCGGCTCAGCACTGGCCACTATCCATCGATACTCTCGGGCCAGTGCTGCCCAGCTTAATTTTTCCAAGTCTCATGCGTGGGGGTTTGGCAAATGGGCCTCGTCTGTCGACTCCCCATTTGGTCTGGATTGGACCCTCTTCCCGACCACTTGCTTCAGGGCTCATTTTCTCGTGGGCCCTAGGGCTGCTTGAAAAGAGGTGGTTCAGCGTGTTGGTTTGGCAGTGCACGATTACCGCTTATGCCTTGTTAACATGTTTGAAAGGGAGGAGGTGGTGAGGACGAGGATACTCCCCTTGGTCTAATACCTGGAGGCTGTTCTTCCTCTGGATGACTGCACTGCACAAACCATCGAATGGCATGTTTTTGCTTTCCTGTGGGGTGGCAGTGTCTCGGCTTTCCTCGACGCTGCCGCGTCGCAAGGGAGGTCTTGGTATACCATGTATCCGAATCCAGTGTCTTTCCCTCCTACTGTCTGTCTTTAGAGGATCACCCCTCTTGCCACCTATGACTGGGTTCCAGGACATTTTACCATCTCTCACGGCCAGAAGTCTCGCCACCTTGTGCGCTGGTGGGGAGTCGGGTGGAGATTGGATTCTGAGCTGCCATGATTCCACTCTTGCTTCATGTTCTTCATTATTTTCTCTTGTATATATTTTTGTTTTGTGTTTGTATATATATCATGTTTTTTCACTTGCATATATTTAATGTTTTTCACTTATATCTTTCATGTTTTCCTTTCACTTGTATATATTTAATGTTTTGTTTATATAAAATGTTTCATTTTTTCATTTTCATATATTTAGTTTCTGTATATATTTAATGTTTTTCACTTTTCAAGCCTTTTTGTACTGTTTCATTTGTTGTAAATAAATTCAAAATTAATCTGGTTTGACGACTGGCTGGTGTCTTGCCAGACAACCAGTCGAATCATCCTGCTCAACGCCGGCGAAATTTTCTTGGGCCGACTACTTAAAATTCTGGTTTCGTATCCCTTAGGGTCTTTTAAGAAATTTGCAACAGCAGTTTTACTATGCCCAATCTCACCAGCAATGGCACGTTGAAAAAGACCTTGCTTTTGTAGCTTGACAATTCTGCCACCTTCAAACTTTGTCAACTTTTTAGCCTTTCCCATGTTTTTACCCAATGTAACACATGAGATACCAATGGGATACATTGACAACGCTAATATTTGAACACAAATGACTAAATTTCGTTACGTGTTTACCGAGTAACGCTTTGTTTCAGTATGGTTTTAAACTTTTGACCAGCTGGTATTTAGGCTAATTTTATAGTGTTCATATTTTCCCTATTAAATGCTATAAACGTTTTTTATTTTTATTTTCCCTTTTTTTACTTTTTTTACTCAAATAAGTGGTTGAGTCTAACAACGCAAAATACATATTTTTTCTTTACGTTCATTGGCCTTAAGACTTTGCCCAAGAGTCTATATGGCTTCCACCCCTGATCTTTTCCGTTTGTTATTCGTAAGACATGTAATTATAGTCTTACCATAGGGAATAATTTGTATGTTTAGGAAAATATAGTTCTTTTTAGAGCAGAAGCAATCAACCAATACAAATCACATTTATTGTTTAAGTTAAGAATGATTAGGAATTGTATTAATTAGCAATAACAGTAACTTTACAAATCATGGAACTTCCACTAATTTTAGTGACTATTTAGCAAAACAGAAAACACTAACGCTGTAGAACACAACTAGCAGAGATCGGTACGTGTTAATTAAATAAAGTGTTTTATTTAAATATGATAATCTGAATGTCACGAGCAGAACTGAAGCTGAAGTGCAGTTACAATTCTGTTAATGTCCTAATTTTTAAACTAAGATCGTCTCCACATTCTACTTACTCTATTTTTCTCAAGATAAGTTTTCCACATTATCATATACTTTGTAATTAACTTTTAATCTAACTATTTTCGTAGTAGATTTCTTTTCTGTGTTGTTTTATTGCACATTTTAAAACAAAAAGAAGCACTTTGTTTTTTGGTTACAAGTGAAAAAGGTAAAACTCACTTTCGTATCTGGCATCGTCTGTAGATTAGGGCGCTCGACCCAGTAACTGATGAGAATGTATTCGAATTCCCTATTTCAAGTGCCCTGCATGCCCAAGCGGTTAAGGAGCTCAACTCGTAATCTGAGAGTTGCTGGTTCGAATCCCACCACACCAAACATGCTCTCCCTTTCAGTGGTGAGGGCGTTATAATGTGACGGTCACTTCCACTATTCGTGGGTAAAAGAGTTGTTGTTGTTGTTGTTGTTTTGAATTAAGCACAAAGCTACACAATGGGCTATCTGTGCTCTGCCCACCACGGGTATCGAAACCCGGATTTTAGCGTGGGAGTCCGCAGACATACCGCTGAGCCACTGGGGGGCAAAAGGGTAAAAGAGTAGACCAAGAGTTGGTGGTGGGTGGTGATGACTAGCTGCTTTCCCTCTAGTCTTACACTGCTAAATTAGGGATGACTAGCACAGATAACCTCGAGTAGCTTTGTCCGAAATTCAAAAGCAAACAAAACAATATTTGCACCTAGTGGCTGAATGTCAGAACTGATACCTTTATTTACCCAAATTTAGGTTTCGATAATCGTAGAGTGCAGATTTGTGTTTAACAACAAACAGACTCTTCTGTATTTGCAGTTGTTCATTCTTTTGTTTTCTAATTTACTTGATAATGAGTATAGTTTATAAAACGTACATATAAGAAATAAAAAAAAAATATCCAGAATAAATATATTTATTTATTTAAGAATACTTAAGATATACTTAAGGATATCTAATATTTAAACTTCAAATTACCGTCTGATATTTTTACACCTGTGATGTCCGTGGATTGCATCATGATGAGTGATTTTTATTTTTCGTTTAGTGCAATACTCATAATAAAAAAAAAGTCACTTAGATTTGTGTAAACCACGTAGGAGTATTCAGGAGTTAATAATATTAATTGAAGTAACGACGGTATTTTTTTGTTTAAGTAACTGGTTTTGTTTGACTTATGTATTATTAGTGTACCTGTGAATATTTAATTACATTTCGAGTTAAATATAAACGAAAAAGCCTTCTATCTCCTTCAGGTTTAAGCTGAAAATGTTTTAAGTAAAACAGTGAACTTCCATATGCAGTATCATAAACAGAGGTGTGTAGTTTTAACTTCAAAAAGTTTCATGCATATTTATTTATTGTATTGATGTATGGTGTTGTATTTATAGTAAGTTTAGTGATTTATGAGAAATTAGATATATAATCCAAAGAGTTATTATTCTGAGACTACGTTTTCCTAAAAACATTTCATTGTAAGCATATATGATGAAGATGTGCTAAAAGTTTCAGGATTGTCAATAAACATTACTTAAAATTAAAGAAAACTAGATTACATATTATTTTTAATAATTGTGTACAATATGTTTAGGTTTCGAAGTTTTTAACGTTTAAAATAACTAACTTAAATAGCTAAAATAACTTCAGATCTGTTAAATATAACAGATAATATATAACAAAATACGTTTTTAAGCTCAGGATGAACATACGAACTAAAAATACATAAACAATGAATGAAATTTGAAAAAAATAGTATTAACTTTAGATTCTATACATTTATATAATATGATTTAATATCATAAAAATAAGATTTTGAATAATATATGGTTGAAACAAATAAAAATTGTATAAGTTAAAGCACCAAATGTTAATTGTGTCTACTTTTTAGAACACCCTTAACAGACTGTTTATAATCTCTCAATTTATCAGTTAACTGAAGTAAAAGTAAAAGTATTGTGAAAAAGCTGAAAGTTTTGACTTACTCCTAAAAAAAGTGGATTATGTGATTTTTTTTTCAAATTTTGAGCAGATATTACAGAAATTAGAACTTTTATCAACAGGTGAAGAAAATGTTTTATTTGATGATACCATTACTGAAATTACAGGTTTAGCGCTTTTCAAGATATAGTTTTGACCAAAAAAAAATCAGAATAACTTATTTAAGAAAGTTTGGTCTATAGAACATATTAGTTTACTGGATAATTTAATAATTCTTTTACCCAAGCAAAGGTAACAGAAATATATAACGTGGATAAAGCTCTAGCTATTGTAAGTAGTAACACTAAATTTAAGAGATTGGAATCTGATCCAACATTAATAAGACAAAAAAACGTTTACAGCAGTATTTATTAAAGATTAAAAAATAAAGGATTTGTATAAGAAATTATCTGTAACAAAATTAGAACGGTCGGATCTCTTTACGAGTTGACAAAATATATGAATTAGTGTTCTTTGTTCGTTTGTACTTAAGCAAAAAGTTACACAATGTGCTATATGTGTTCTAGCCATGACAGGTATGGAAACATTGATTCTAGTAGTGTAAGTCCGCAGATATACCACTGTAACACTGGGGAGCTGAAATGTCTACTTCGATTAATCTCGTATAATACTTTCACTTATAAATTAATGGTTTTCTCTCATTTTTTGTAAGCGATAAATTTAGAGTAACAAGTAATTATTTACTTTTCCAAATGTATGCTTAACGTTGCTGTTGACGAACATGTCTATATTGCTGTGTCAGACATTGAGTCTTTATATACAAATTTACTGTTTAATGAAGTAATAGAGTTAAACAGTAATTAATTTTACAAAATGTTGAAGTTGTTATGAGTATAACTAAACTCGTTTATATTAAACTATTAGAATATGTCAGAAAAGAGTAATTTTTGTAACGGTTGTCGTTTTGAACAGCTTAATTTAGTAAGATTATTTTTAAGTCGTCACTTAAAAAGCGGTTATGAAAAAGATCATAAACATTGTAGTACAGAAGAAATTTTGACGATACACTGGTAGTTTTCAAATAATAATTTTGATATTCATAAATTCCAAAATTACTTGAACAGTCAACATAACAATATTAAGTTCACAATGGAGAATAAAAAGTTAATATATTGCCTGTTTTAGACAATAAGATAATTAACTTAGGTAAACTTGATAAGGTTAAGTGCTATAGTAAACCAACATTTACTGGGTAATATTTCTATTTTAGTTTTATTTTTCGATTTAAGAAGAACTCAAATTGATCGGGCCTTTTCTGTTTTCCATGAAGACTTACAAAATATCAAACATAAATGATTATTTAACACAAATAAAAGTTTTTTCTTTGCAGTTAATAGATTGTTTAATTAATTAAGAATGACTTAAAAGCTTTATATAGTTTGAAAGTCAGTAATCGTGTTGAAACTAAAGAAATAATTTAATGTATTTTACCTTTTACTGGTAAACATTCAACAGAATTAAAGAGAAAAGATTAAAATGATGTGAATAAGAAAATTTACCCGCAAATTAAACTTAAAATTGTTCTCAAACAGAATATGTTGTATGTAGCTAATTCAACTTAAAAGACAGGAACCCTAAAAAAGCATCGGCCTTATGTCATATATAAATTTACATGTTCAATATATAGGCCTGACGAGGACAGGAGGTCCAGAGTCATTGAGCAAGTCAGACGTGCTGATATCTCTGCCAACATGCTCTTTAAAACAAAACGTTCATCCTCGTCAGTTAGGCCATAAGTACTGCCGTTAATCGTCGACGGCCTGCTGTCGAACCTCACGCCGTTTCAAGTCGCCACGTTGATCGCCCAAGCGAAGCCAGGGGCAACCATCGAACAGTCAGGACCCGAATCTTACGCCGGGGCGGAATTCTCATCCAACCCACCACTACCACAGACCAAATTTATCAGTGCCAACCATGGAACACCGAATTTAATGTAAGTTGTTCCCTTACTAAAAGTCCAGTCAGTCTTTATTCAGTATTTCTCGGGGGCGTCGACCCATCAATACAATCAGAAGAAATCAAACAACCCATAGAACCTTAAATTCAAGCCAATATATATGCTGTTCACCGATTTTTTTTTCTAAATAACTAACCTTCTTACGTACTTCATGAAGATAGTGACAACGTCGAAGTAAAGTGCTGACTGTATTTTACGTGACGGCTGTTATTATCACATATTCCACTTTAGAGCCGAACGCCCACATCGACGACCATTCAACACTTGGTCAAACAAAGCACCCAGAAATCAGAAACAATCAACGGACAACTTCCAACGAGAAACTACAAAAATACCGCCGAGTCCAGATCTAACCAGAAGAATCACGAAGACAGATACAGACAACTCGACCCAAGAGACTTCAACTCCTTCCTTTTTTTTGTTATTTTATTAATTTATCTTTTTCCTATGTTTCTTTCCAGCTACTCTCAGGTACGGTCTGAGTAGATTTCTCGACGCCCAGACCGTGAAGGTGGGTTTTCTCGGTGTAGTCCCGTTTCCCCCCACCTCAAATTCTCTAGCATCGGATCTGTAGGTCCCAGCCACATTCTAAAAAGGGCCGTTTACTTAGTCATAGGTTATTCAGCCATAGTAAATGGTAAATTGTACATCAATTCGACAGCCGCCAGTGCACTCCGTCCTCGGACCAAGATCTGGCTCACTCCACTTATGCTGCTCTCGTTCAGTTCTCCCGTCTTTCCTCTCACTCACAAATACCCCACTCCACCTTAAAATATATCAAAATAAAAGTAAAGGAAAAAACCCATGGATATTTTAACAGTTTCTCACGTAAAGGGACGAATAGGAACCACAACGTTCCTGAGCACCCCAGTTGGAGAGAGAATTCTTCTGATTTCTCTCTCAAAACGAAACCCCTGCCACGTTAGTTTGCGTTTGCGTTGTAGGCTTGACTACGGAGATTCTAAAATTCGTTGTTTGAGCACAAAATACAGTGTAATAAGTCGGCCATTCTTCACCATTGTTTGAAAGAATAAAATAAAATTTGAATTACATCCAACGATTTAATATCTTAGAAAGTGCGGCCAATAAAGACATACTCAACCTGTGTATTTACAGGTGCGACCTGAACTAAATATAAAACAATTAGCGTCCCTGTAACTGCCAATGTCAAAGAATAACAAACTCTATGTACTCCGTCGGCATTTGTAAAGCTGGAAAGTAATTTATTATACGTTTGTTTGTCCCTAAATTATATTTTCCTCACTACAAAACTGAGCAAGCAACAATAAATAAATATTTGTATATTTGTATTTGGGATCTGTAAAAATATCTTTGTACAAAATTTCATGTAGATTGATCAAACTACATCGGTACAATTGAAAAAATCTTGAATCATGCATTTTGTGAACAATGAACATTGAAAAAATACTCAAAATAGACAACCAACTTTTATATGTCAAGGTGTTGGATGCAAAAAAATATATTATACTTTTACCAATTTTCATTTTGGTTACTATAAATACATTGCACGACAATTTTTTGAAAAGTTTTGCTTCCTGAAAATTTTTGCTCATTATGACAGGCACTTGGTGGGTATGCACGAATATAGTTTTGATTTTGCTTCATCGCGTAGGAAGCAGATAGCCCTCTAGTAGCTTTGCGCGAAATTTAAAAACA
This sequence comes from Carcinoscorpius rotundicauda, assembly GCA_011833715.1. Classification (NCBI taxonomy): domain Eukaryota; kingdom Metazoa; phylum Arthropoda; class Merostomata; order Xiphosura; family Limulidae; genus Carcinoscorpius; species Carcinoscorpius rotundicauda. Next base: position 118,436,867 of record CM022393.1, on the reverse strand, counting down.
AAAAACATCCATCGTAGCAAATGGGCAAAATTGGATATGATTTTCGTGATCAGCTGCCAAAAATCTATAAGGAACACCCAACAGTGTTCAAGCAGCAAAAATTTTGTTGTGCGGTAATATCATTGGACAGAAGTAAAAATTAAATTATTCAGGTTGTTCACTTTAACCCCACAGAAACTCTAAGAAACCTAAGTCTGTGTGTTTGTGTGTGTTTTTCGTATAGCAAAACCACAAAGGGCTATCTGCTCAGCCCACCGAGGGGAATTTAACCCTGATTCTAGAGTTGTAAATCCAGAGTCACACCGCTATACTAGCGGGAGGCAAACGTAACTCATAAAAGTGAAATAGTTATCTGGATGTACCGGACCAAGGTTCAAGTCGTTTCACAGAGATTTGAAGAAATACTGGTCGATTGAAAATTGTTTACAAGGATAAGAAACAAAAGAAGGTAAGTATGTTTCTCTAAGGAGAAACAATACAGTTTAAAAATTCAATTTGGACCGAAAGGTAGCAGATACAAAAGATCTGTTTTTATATTCATTAAAGCTACTAATCGAATATCTGCACTAGCCATTCCAATAACAACTGAGGGAATAAAGCAGTGAAAGCTAGTCAATGCCACTCCACCCATTACCAACGCCTTTAATGCTCTTTAATGAAGAAAAGTGAGATTGACTGTCTTTATAACACTCCCATGGCCGATAGGGAGAAAATTTTCTGGACAGGAGTTTTTTCTTTAGAGGAAAGGCAGCTAGTCATCACCGCCAACTCTTGGGCTACTCTTTTACCAACGAATAATAGGATTGACCGTTACATTATAACGCCCCCACAGCTGAAAATGCGAGCATATTTGATGCGACGGGGATGCGAACCCACCACCCTAAATTTAAGTGTCGAATGCCTTAAACCTCTTGGCCATGCCGGGCAAGGGGCAAAAAAGTAACAGCCCGACGTCGATCAGACAATTTAATAATTTCGCAAACGTGATATTAAAAAAAAGTTTGAATTCGTAATAATACAAGTTAGAAAGCTCAGATTCTCTATTTGACTAACAAGAAAAACTAAAAAATAATAATTTTTTACGACATATTAATTGCGAGGTGGGTAACAAACCAGCGAAACCAAATTAAATGTAAATACTTAAACCGCAGTCTACAACAATGTAATATATACAGTAATAGCGATTCCATTTAGATAAGGTTTCATTAACAAACAGGGAGTTCATAAAACAGCATATTTGTTAAAGTGTCGTATACATGTTCCAGAGGGATAATAACGGTTTAGACACAATACTAAAATAAATTAATATTTCTAAAACTACCGCTTTAAACCCTAAAAATAGCTACTCTTCATGCATCTGATTGGATGTCACAGAAAATCGTGAACTACAATAACTAGCAGACAAACTCATCTTTAATCGCTAATATCCTACTACTCCACATATGCACTTAGCTATTTTCTGGTGATATGTGACAAAGATTCTTATCATTTAAACACAAGGAGTGTGTTTGACTACTCACGGACAACATAACATGTCTAAGCCCATTAGGACACTTTCTAAGTTGAGTATACTATCGTGGCCAATTTTAGTAACGCTCAGATGAAAACCGTGAAAACAGAAAATAGACACTGTGTACTCTATCTAAAGCTCCACTAAAACAACATGTGGAAAGAGATGGCGAACAGTGAAGACAATAAATGTCACCCTAAACCTAACTAGCATTATCCGAGATAACGAAAACATTCTAAACCAAATAGAATGACTTATATACAGTTTTAAACTTTTGGCTATGTACTATAATTTGAAAATGCAAGTTAGAATACAGTAAAAATAACTAAAATGACAAAATAAAAACATTTCTATTTGCTAAAATAGCAAGTTCAACAAAACATAATTAGTGCCAGCTTTTCTCCGCATGCCGTGTAACAAAGAAACCATAGTCTTGACAACGTATATAAATATAACCTTCTTCTGCCCAGATTTTTATCTATCTAAACATTTTATCTCCATCTTTCTTCAATTTTTGTTCGTTCTCTCATTGTTTGCATTACTGGTCGGATATAATTTATCTGTTAATATTTTCACAAGTTCATCCGTCAAACATGGATTAAAGCATTGGGTGTACTTGGCATTAAAATCTATAAAAAAATGTAAAATACATCAATAAATCTATGATTTTAGGATAATTTATAGTAGAAAATAAAATTTTAATGAAACATTATGAGTAAAAATTAACAAGGAATTATACCATGGATATTCAAATACCACAACACACACTCACACCAATAACATAATGACAATGGATGTATACTTTTGTTTAGATTTGGGTCCAAGGTTTTTGTCCCTCACCCCGTTAAAATTGTCTTCGATTACAATGTTGACTTGCTCTGAAGGCAGAAAAGATGGATTTCATTCTAACAAAAATAAATCTGTATAACCAAAACTTCGTAGACAATTCACCCGATATAAATATGAAAAAGAAATTGCTGGTTGTTTGTTTTGAATTTGGCTCAAAGCTTCTCGAGGGCTATCTGTGCTAGCCGTCCCTAATTTAGCAGTGTAAGACTAGAAGGGAAGGCAGCCAGTCATCACCACCCACTGCCAACTCTTGGGCTACTCTTTTACCAACGAATAGTGAGATTGACCGTCATATTATAACGGCTTAAACAGCAAGCATGTTTGACGCGACCGTGATTCGAGCCCGCGACCCTTGGATTACGAGTCAAACGCCTTAATACGCTTGGCCATGCCGGTCCTGAAAAAAATACAATCACTTATTGACAAAATTAACCGGTATTAATTGCAAATGAGAATTATTAAAAAGAAAGAATCCGATAATACTTATTATAATAGCGCTTTATTGATTTGCAACTAATAATATATCAAAGACTGTAAAACAATGAGATCATGAACTAAATACAAAAACAGTGTAAAAGGGGAATATTTTTAAATGCTATAGATATTTTCTCATTATCCACTAAATAAAAACAGGTATAATCACTTTCAAATGATTCCCAGTGACTCAGGGGAATGTCTGCGGACTTATAACACAAAATCCGGGTTTCGATACCCGTGGTGGGTAGAGTACAGATAACTCTATTTGCGTAGCTTAATTCAAAACAACAGCAACACTCTAAAATTATTTGTTCTCATATAGCCGAAACAAGTATATAATCAACTACTTTAGAAAGATATGCACTCGTGTAAACTGTATAATTTCATAACATTTCCTTTCCTCTTGTCTGTTTTATTTTCACTAGAAGAATTACGATAAATTACAATTAAATCAACCTATGTTTAAATATTGGTGGTTGCTTTGTGTGTTTGTGTGCTTTCTTATAGCAAATCCACATTCGGCTTTCTGCTGAGTCCACCAAGGGGAATTAAACCGCTGATTTTAGCGTTTTAAATCCGTAGACTTACGGCTATACCAACCGGGATACTTTTTGCTTTGTTTTTCATTACAAAGCTACCCACTGGGTTAGGTGTGTTCTGTCCACCATGGATATCTAAACCCTGTGTTTAACATAATACTGAGGGGAGGAAGGTTCTTAATTAGTAGTTAAATTAACATCATTTTCAGATAAACTATTTGGTTTCGATATTCGTTTCAAATAATTGATGTTGGAAAAGGAGGGTGCCTTTTAAATACCAATTATTGTTAAAAAATAAATAATTCACTGGATTTATAGTTTTCGTAATAAATTATACGAAGTTTAGACAGGTTGTTGCTGCGAGTATAACATATTTATCACACACGTTAAATGTAACTACACTGTCACGTGACGTTGACAACAGTCTGAATTAGTCACTTAGACAGCAGAAATACTAGATCAGTATCAATGTTATCTTATGACATCACATGATATTAGATATAACTTTTGTCTTGTAAGTCAAACACTTAGCAGATATGTAACATCAATATCTACATTATCCAATGAGAGCAATGATATTAAATATAACTTAATTAGATTTGCGAATCAGATCGATATCAGTATTATTTAAAGACATGGTCTTAGCTAAGATAAAAGCCACTGTGAGATCGAAATACATCAATAATAAAATTTTATTCATGCAAATTCCGATGTATTGCTCATTAAGATCTATTAACTTCACAATTTTGTGAAATCAGCATTTTTCCGCCTCATTTATAAAATATCAAAATCATTCTGTCTCTTACTTTTTAACTTAACAAAAAATTTCGAAAGTTATTGATTTAGGGTGCTCTATCTGGAAACAATAAAATACTTTAAGTTCGAGTTTCTCCTATCCATCGATGAGACTGCCAACACCTGTCGCTACTAAACAAGTGGCTGGAATGAGTGTATAATGACAAACAGAAAGCACTTTCATCCTCTTATTACTCTTCATGGTAACTGACAGTTTATGTAATCCTCGATGGATTATTCCATCATACCTCATGCATACAGATATATGAACGGATCAGACAAGTCAGTAAACTACAATGGCAGAACTTCAAGGTATAAATGTTTCACTGTAACTGTATATCAGGCTTAGACTTGTACCCTTAACAACCGTGTTAATAATGAGATTTCAAAAGATTTATGTTAAAGATAAACTCACGTCACGAATTATTCTTCGACCTTTGTTCACATTTAGTGTTTTAATACTACAACACGTCTTTCCGACTAATTAAGTTTAATTATAAAGGAGGAAGACTTGCATTTAAAACGGAACATTAAGTGTAGGTGAACATATCAAACTAAAGTATAATGTTCCCAGGTTGAAAAAACACTAGTTACATCTTACCTACTTAACTTATTCAAACAGAAATACAACAATGATATTCTTGAAATTCAAAAGAATTTATAAATACTGTTGTAATCTAATAGCATATTATTACTGTATGCCTTATTTATACATTTTAATTGATTTAACAAAAACAGTCTCTCAGTAACTCAGCGGTAACTTAGGGATCGTATAATGCTAAAATTCAAGTTTCAATACAGCACAGATAACACGTTGTTTATGCTGAAAAATAAACAAAAACTATATGATCAACAATTAACCATACAAGTCTTAATTACAACGTAACATTAGAAACTAAGTACTGCAACGATCATTTTAAAATTTTATTCTTAATATCATCGAATGTTTACCTTATAGATTTTAATTCTGTAACAATAACAAAATCAGCATGATTACAATTTAGTGCTCTGAGCAATCACTGTTAAATTTTGCAAAGTAATGTATATGGTACGCAGACGGGAAAAGCAAAGTCATTATACTCATATTTTGGTATTTTTAATAATACGTTCTGAGTAGCCACTATTAAACTTTGCATTGTAACCTATAAAATACTTTAAAAGACGTAAAAAAAGTATAATTGTACTTTGATATTTTAAAAAATGTTTCTTATGGAACCACTGCTAAACTTTGCAAAGTAATTTATAAAATCAGTCAATTGTTGTAATAAAATCAGTATTATATAATCTGTATAATTTCACCGATGTATTATTATGTGCCATAATTTGTAAACTGTAAATTAATCTTTTAAAAAATTTGTCTTGTGTGAGAAAAAACATTATAATAATAATTTAACATTTTAATAATATAGTTTGTTGTTAAATGATTTTAAAAGCAATACATAAAAGAAGTTTATTCATTTCTCCAAACATTGTAAAGTTAGATAAAACGTGCTAAGTATATTAATTGTACAGATCATGCCTATAGCTCATAATTATTTAGAATAGTGACTTACCCACAACAGAGCGAACGCAGAGCTGTTTGATCGTGTTCACTTTCAAACATTTTAAAAAAGTAAGATTTTTATCAAAGATTGTAGAACAAAATTGGAAGATGATACATCGCACAGGCATCCATGAAGGATGTATCTGGTGGTACCGATTTTTCTTCATATGGAATAGTACGAATAGTGTCTCATCTGCGGCCTGGCATGGCCAAGTGCGTAAGGAGTATGACTCGTAATCAGCGGGTCGCGCTAAACATGCTCGCCCTCCCAGCCGTGGGGGCGTATAATGTGACGGTCAATCCCACTATTCGTTGGTAAAAGAGTAGCCCAAGAAATCGCGATGGGTGGTGATGACTAGATGCCTTCCCTCTAGTCTTACACTGCTAAATTAGGGACGGCTAGCACAGTTAGCTCTCGAGTAGCTTTGTGCGAAATTCCAAAACAAACAAACAAACAAACCCTCTCATCTGCTTAAAGAATATGAAATTAGAACAGATATGTAATAGTAGTAACCTGTGTACACATAACTTGTCATTTTTCTAAGCTAATATCCTTTTTTTATAATCTTGAATTCTACTGCTGGATCATGTGAACGGCTTTTGCAACCGAACTTTATGTTAGTAGATTCTCATTTACTTCTATACTGTGTACTTTGCCTGCCATAATTTGGGTATGGCTTTATGGATGATGTCGGTACCTTCAAATGATATATATTTTTTTGTTTTCCAATGCCAATAAATATAAAGGATATCCTCGCCTTGAAAAATACAAATTCATTCTATGAACATATCTTTATGATCTGTGTGTATGATTATTTATTGTATAAAGTGATGTTACATACCATTTTCAAGAAATACCAAACAATGTCATAATTAGCTTTAATACATTATGATTTCTAGGTTTATGATATACCTACAGTAGCAAACCAACAATATGTACTGTTTCTCTGCTTTTGTGATGGTTACCTCTTATAATCGTTTGGCGAGGTTCTCGAAATTTGAGTTAGCAACGTTGTACATTGTTGATTCTTGCTTTCCAGAATCTTCTGCTAACGTAATGATTAAACGAACCCAAATCATATTTAACAGTATATTTAACATCGATATTAAAATAAATATAATAGTGTGTGTTTTCTTACAGCAAAGCCACATCGGACCATCTTTTGAGTCTACCGAAGGGAATCGAACCCCTGAGTTTATGGTTGTAAATCCTACACTACCGGAAAGAAATATAATAGTAAATCCCTTACAATAAAAAGTAAACTAAACTTGTAATCTATTAACTTATACAACTGAAATTGTTTTTGTTCTGAAATCATTCAGTTTAAGTCTAAGATGTTTCATAATAACTTGCCAAAAATATGCTCAATTACATTAAATGTTACCTCCATCCTACTTTATAGTTTACATTATTTTGCAAGGATTTATGTCATCCATTCCCACATTTACTTCTTTTTTAAATATTTGTTTTTTTACTTGCTTTTAATGATGTGTTTGAATAGACATAGAAGTATTGTGTTTATTATCAAGTTCTAAACTCAATAAGATTCGAAATGTAATAATTGTCATTTATATATCATTGGCTGATTATTCCTGTTTCACCCTATATTTCATCTTTCCGAAGAAAAACAGATTTGTGTGAAAAACTAACTTCAAGGAATTATAACGACATCGTACAAACTAAAATGTTGATGTTTTTGTTACTACCAGTTGTTAATCACACCTACAAAAGTAGATGCTCCATTTAAAACTAAGTTACTCATTGAAATAGGCTGACATTATTGTCTTGATTTTTAAGTTGTTTAGCGGAAAAAGAATGAGAAGAAAAAATAAAAAATACAACTTTTCCCATGATATTTACAAACATTACCAGAGCTTGTGATTCAGTCATTACATAAATGTTATTGTGAAAGGAAACATTGTGTATTATTGTAAAGTTCTGATGATAAACAATCAGATACAGTTTTACATAGGCAGCGCTACTTCCTGACTGATAGGTACATTTGATGATAATATATACCCGAAAAATAATTTATCATGTAGACACTTTCTAGGATATTACAATAACTTACAAAAGTAAAGACTAATGAACAATGTTAACTTCACTATATTTGTTGTATTCATTGCTGACGATGCATTTTGCCAAATACCAGGGCTCATCCGATCAACTGAAATACAAAAGACATAGTAGTGATCAAAATGCTATTTATTTTATTAATTATTTAAACAACAATTGTTTGCACGCGAGCTAGATTATGCTGGTGAATTGTAATTTACATGAATTATGTTTAAATAAATACACATCAGAATTAGGTTTATGGTTTTTATAAATATTAAAACTATCTGTTATTGAAATAAATACAAAGTTTATTATCGACGATAACAATAATTTATTTGCTTTTACTTGTTTAAGATTTCACATCATTCAGAAGATCAGGTGAATGAGTGTATTATCGCCCCCTAGTGGCACAGTGGTATATCTGCGGACTCACACAATAAAAAACGGGTTTCGATACCCGTGGTGGGCAGAGCACAGATAGCCCATTGAGTAGCTTTGTGCTTAATTCTAAACAAAAAAATGAGTGTATTATCCTTTATTACGAGTAGATTGTATTAATTGACTGAGTGGGTATTGTCGCTATTGAATAATAAATATGTAGTTTACGTAAATAGATCAATACACCTTAAACTTTCTTAATTTGAACCTCCTCTGCATACTAAAATAAACAACTGAAGTTACTTGTGGAATATCTTACTGTTTAACATCGATGGCTCATGCTGAAGATGAGTGCTCATCAATTTGGTTTGCGTAAGTGAGATTAATATTATTTCTTACGTTTTTCTGAAAATGCCACTGAATGGCTAAAACGTTACTGTAAATACAGAACTCCCCTTATCAACCAGTAATTCATTATGATAAGCTCTGTTCCCGAAAACAGATCTCTCACGTGCACGAGAACACTCGTGTTGTGATTTTTTTCTATATAAGCTTCAGTTTACTCGATTATCTTATGTGAAGTATATTAATGTGTCTATTACAACTCACTTTTTTCCAAACAAGATTCCTTTCGAACTTTCGATGTGGAGTAATTTTTTTGCCGTTCAGCATAAAGTTACAAAATAGGCTAAGTGTACTATGTCCACCACGTATATCTAAACTTGGTTTTTAGCGTTATATGTGTCACTAGAAGTAGAGTTAACATATGTAAAGTGTCATCAATTACTATCAAATCTTCTTATTTAAAACAGCTTCAATATGACTTTGGCAAGAAGTAAAATCAGCTTAACTGTAGAAACTTTAAACTTAAAAAAGTGTGCAGCGTAATTTAAAATAAAAAAATACATGTTACACTTGTTCCAAATTACAATACAAAAATGCACATATACGTAAATTGTTACCCACCAGTCACTGTCATAATTACTTATTCTAAATTACACTTTTAAAGTGCATATATATGTATATCTTGTTTCCCACAAGTCACACTTCCTGTCACATCAAACATGATCACTATTTCAGCCGTAAAGGCATTAAAATGTGACGGTCACTCCCGCTATTCATTAGTAAAAGAGAAACCCAAGAGTTGGCGGTGGGTGGTGATAACTAGTTGCCTTAAACTGCTAAATTAGGACGGTTAGCGCAGATTACCCTGGTGTTGCTTTGTGTGAAATTAAAAAAAGTTGATTAATGATTAAATTTGTTATTTTTAAAGTTTGATGTTATTGTTAATAATTATCATGTTTTCACAGAGTACAATTATTTACAATACAATTTACAGAGTACAATAACTGTTATGAGTTTACAGTGTACAGTTTTTGTTGTTAATAATTGTTTTAAAAAATACTAACACGACATGTTCTTGAAAAAAAATTTTGCAATGAGATAGGCACTAACTGTCATGGCAAAAACACGGCCATTAGTAAACTAGATTTATCTCAACATGAAAACAACACATCTTTACGTAAAGTAGATGTTTCTCGACAACAACACAGTCATTCGTAAGGAAGGTTTATCTCACACCAACATAGCTATTCGTAAGTTAGATGTATCTCTATACAAACAACAATTCTCTTAGTGTCTTTTGTATATGATCTTTTGAGTAATCCGAGTCGTGGCACTTCACAGAATCGAAGCATCAAGAGTTCCCCCCACTATGATTGCTGCTTTGCTTATAATTCTCATTCTACAGTTAACTGCACCTAAAAGCTAATATATTTACATTGTCGAGGCCACTATTACATTCACTCTCAGAATAAACTGGATGTCACATCTATCTTTAGTATCTCGCATCTGTACCATCCTACTTATTAGTATTCAATAGTAAAGTCAAACTTGCTCTTAAGTCAAATAATAATTAAACTGTAATACCTATAGAGATGTATGACACTGTGACTCATGTTAGTAACTCTTTATTTCCATCTCTAACAGTAGCAGAGATGATACGTTCCTTGAACCATCACATTATAATACATGTATCCTTATCACCGTATTTTTTGTACTCGATGCAATTCATTTTGATGCTAAATATGTTTTCAAATTCAGTATGGAAAACAGTTTTTCAAGATTAAACATTCATTTCCACTTTCGATAGCTGATGAAACCTGATTGTCAAATCAGCTAGAAAGAGAATTTATTCTGTATTATTTAACAAGGTCTTTGTCATTCCAACATTGTTTGCATTGTTATCTGGCTAAAATTTAAACAGAAGTGACAATCCACGAAAAAGAGGTTGTGAAGAAGTGTCAACAGATTGCAATATTTCGTTAATAGTTCTGATCCGCATTTCGCATCATTGAAGTTCTATAGAATACTTTATCATTGCCTTATATATTAATTCCTGTGTAATCACACTTGGTTATAGCATGTATTCTTCACTGTTATTAGTCAGACTATAAAAAGTTACATTATTGTGACGGTTCTCAAAATCCATGATCTTTCCTCTTAAGTTTGTTTGAAGTGAAGCACAACGCTATACACTGAGTAACTTGTGCTTTGCCCATCATGGGTAACGAAAGGCGATTTCTAGAATTATAAGTTTCCGCAGATATATCAGTGTGCTATTGCAGCGAACTAAAAACAAACCTACTGAATTATTGTATTTAAAACAGTGTTTGTTTGTAAGCGTCTTTCTTATAGCAAAGTCAAATCGGACTATCTGCTGCGTTCAACAAAAAAAATCGAACCCTTAATTTTAGCATTGTAAATCCGAAGACTTGCCGCTGTCCCACCAACGAACATTTTAAAATTAACTCTAAGCACTGATAATTAAACGGAAAATAATAATTTTTAATACCCTTATGAATTAAATATACCTTAGTCGTAACAATTATCGCCATATAATACTTGTTTGTAAGAAATAAATCCCATTTTAATCGGATTTAATTAAATATTTAATGTGTATATATTTCATACAAAATTTAATATATATTTTGAAAATATTTAGGCTCATATTATTTAAAAGAAACAATTGTTTTATTATAAATTTAAATAGATCCTGCATGCCCAGGAGAATTAAGGGGTCAGACTAGTAATCTAAGGATCGCTGGTTTCAATCCCCGTCGCGCTAAACATGCTCGCCCTTTCAGCTGTGGGAGCGTTATAATATCACGGTGAATCCAACTATTTGTTGGTAAAAGAGTAACCTAAGAGTTGGCAGTAGGTGGTGATGACTAACTGCCTTCTTTCTAGGTTTACACTGCTAAATTAGGGTTGGCTAGCGCAGATAGCCCTCAAATAGCTTTACGCAAAATTAAAAAACAAACAAACAGCAAATTTAGAAATATTAAAATGGTTTTCTAAACCAAAATCTAAATTATTACTAAAATTTTTAACACTCCTACGAAAAAAATATTTACATCCACTAAAGTGATTTTGGAACCTATCAGGGCCCATATATTTATCCAATAGAAACACAGTGCTTTAGCAACATTCATTACAAACAACTTTAGAATGGCTCTGACAAACATTTTTTTTTTTACAATTTGAGCAAACAATTTTCCACTGTCTATCTTTTGATCTGCCGCACAAATGGCATCGTCCTCTTTTTGCCCTCTTTGCAGGCGGTTCACATAAGGTTGTTTTGTCATTAACTTTGCAGTAAATTTCTTTGATTTCAAGCACCAATTGCCGTATAAATTCTTTTCTGGCTGTTGATTTATGTTGACGAAGAAATTCTGGATGTTTTGTCGAGTATAGAACGAAAGCATTGTACGCATCAAGATCTAGAATGTTATAGAATATGCAGACTGACCATCGCTTTGATCGCCTCTTTGTTGTATAATATCTCACCAGATGATCGAGAGTGTCGACACCTGTCTTCGTTGCATTGTAAAGATTGACGATTTCGAGCTTTCCATTCTTTTCTACTTCACCAGACTGATGCTGAGAACTCGGTAGTAGCACATATTTTCCTGGTTTGTCTGAGTGCCTGAGAAGAGTGATGTCGTCATGGTAGAAAAACTTTGGTGATAACTCTCTAGAATTTGCATTTATTTCAGGAGGCAGGAAGGTTCTTGATTTCCGTATGGTTCCAACAAGTTCTGTTCTTTTTGTTCGTAGGTACTTGGCAAGTTTCATTGTTGTGAAGATATTGTCCTTCCTTTTCCAAGAAATGGCTGACTCAGTTCTCTGACTATTCTTTCTCCTTGATTTGTTTCTGTCGTATTTCCAATCTTTCCAGTATAAATTTGAGCGTTGAGGAGGTAAATTGTCTTTGCACCTGTTAGGCACCAAATCTTTATTTCGTAGTTGCCTGGCTTCGTCGGAATGTATGTTCTGAAGCCAACTCTTCCTTTGAAGTTACATATTTGTTCATCCACTGTCAGGTATTCGCTTGGGTTGTAACTGTTTTTGCAATTTTCAATGAAAAAGTTCCAGACTCCAGAGATGGCGGCATCTTAGATTTCTCTATTTTTTTGAGAGTGGATGTCAAATCTGATTTTTGAGCAAATTTTTTTGAATTTGTCTTGTGTAATCAGTTTTCGCAAAAATGGCAAACCGAATTTGGTTGAAAACATTTCGTCTATCGATGCATTTTTGGATTTGCTTATCCCAAGGAAAAGATTAGCTGCGATCCATTTCCAGAGGTCTTCTTTAAAAATTGGTTCTCTCATGGCGGTGTTTGTTGAATGAATGATCTGTTCCATCATATTATCAGAAATAAAAATTTTGAATGTTTCGAATGGTGTAGAGACTCTTGGAGCAGTTTGCCTTGTAATGCCTGGGTTCCCATTGAATATATTGAGAGCTGCGGTTTTCCTGTTGATCCTCGAAGGTGTTGTTGAATAACTAAAATTATTATCTTTGGACAAAAGTTCGTTCACTGGCATCGTAGTAAGATTTTCTTGATTACTTTCTTCACTTTCAGAAGGGTACGGCGAGATTTGTTCATCATTTTCGGCTTCAGAAAGATCATCATCACAACTTTCAGAGTTGTCTTCGACATTATCATGTTCACTTTCATCGTCGGATGGTTTTGTCAGTAAATGTACAGCTTCATCAAGAGATATTATTTTTGACACGGTCTGAAGATTTCAGCTCCTATATATATAGGATTTGTGGATTCCGCTAGAATATTCTAGAAGCTTCAAGAATATTCTAAATTATTCTAAATACTTCTGTAAAGTTTCTAGAATGTTCTAGAACAGGCGTGAGCAAACTAGGCAATAATCAGGACTGTCTAAAATTATTGTTGGAGTAGAGTTATTATCCTAGATATCCATCTTTTGAAAAGAAGTTGTAAAATTCATATATTTTTACTATAATATGCTTTTCTCGGTTGCCCAGGCCTGTTCTAGAATTATTCAGGAAATAAATAAAGTCATTTTTATGTTTTTTGATCTGGGGCCTAATAGACCCCAAAATACCCTGAGTGAATGTTTTAAAAAACATTTAAATGTTATTTCCCAAATGTCTGAAAAGTCAAAAAATTATTGCTCCTTCAAATATAAAGGGATATGGTCAGTTAATGGTAATTTCAGTTAAATACAAAATTATTAGCCTAATATTAATAATTTTTCAAGTTGCTCTGGGGCCTATTAGGCCCCAGTTTTCGTAGGAGTGTTAAAATGAATCCTTTCTTTTTTCTTGTCCTTTATGTTTATCAAATTTGGTCTATTTCAATGGAATTAGGAAAACCTTTAATACCTTGAGAACTATGTAAAGTAACTTATAAATATAAAGTATTTGTGATTTTTAAATATATTAACTGTTAATAAATGAATTACATTATCTATTTTACAGAACGTAAATCTTCACGTAAATGGCCCGGCATGGCCACGGCGCTCAACTCGTAATCTTAGGGTCGTGGGTTTGAATCCTTATTGCACTAAACATCTTCGACCTTTCAGCCGTGTAATAGTTCTAGTACTATACATTAAACTAATTGTAAACAGGCTATCAAATCAGCACTGTACAGAAACAATGAAATTAGTACATATCAAAACCATAACGTTTACAATGAGACTTTTAAAAATCCAAAATAATTTATCCTTTATTAGTCCTTACCATTACTACTAAGTTACAATGGAAAATTCCTGTGGCTATAGCTCTCCAAAGCTTTGAAAATATTCAATCTATCATATATGATCAAAACGCAAATGTCAAACTTGTTAACAATCATAGTGAATCAATCAGGAGATAAGGGTTAAGTGCATGAACCCACAACGTCTGAGCCCCAACTATCTTTTGCTGTCTGCAACTAGTTGTTGAAAGGCAATCAACCATTTAATTAATAATAATATATTTAATTTAAATATACTGTTTCAATCACGAAGGAATTAAAATTAAAATATCTGTTTCAGGAAGACGAGTATCTGCGTTTTAAGTTATGCAACGCTGCTTCTTCAAAATGTAATATATTGCTTGGTCTAATTTATTACGTTTTTTGAGAACGTTTCACGTGTGCTTGTAACTTATTTAAGGACGATTTCTGTTACAGTAAGAAACAAAGTGATGTTAAGTGAAAAAAAAATTGTTTTGCTTTAGTTTCGTGTAACAGTGAAATATTTGAATACTAAATGGTTGTTTGACTTACGTTGTCATAGAAAAGAAAGATGATGCATGATATTAACAATTTTTCATCAAAAACCGAATTTCTTAGATTTATTTTAAAACTATTTGGTTATTTACCAATAAAACTTTTCTCATTTATCACATCTAGTACAACTGTAAGTTACAGATTTACAACGCTAAAATCAGGGGCTAGAATACCTCTCGATGCGTTCAGCAGATAGTCCGATACGGCTTTGCTGTAAGCAAAACACAAACACACACATTTATCAAAGAATTAAACTAACCCTTCTTCATGTACTTCAATAACTAACTCATGATTTTTTTAAAATTTATAAACCGTAAGTGCTTGTTGTTACTACCAGCATTTACTCCTGTGATCGAATAGCAGGATTAGAGCGTCTCTCTTGTGGCGTACCCACGACTCCAAATTTAAAGAGCAATTTTGCAGCAACTGGTCACGAACCTTTAAGTTTTTTTAAAGTAGTTTAAAAACCCAAAGACCTGAAATTTGGGTTATTAGGTAATGAAAGGTGACACAACATCAATTATATTTTATACAAATTTAAACAAAACATTGTTTGTTGACTAACAGCAAAGACAAATGTTGTCAAAAGATATACGTCTTCAGTTTACATGTTTCTGATTTTATAGAACCAGTTGTATATGTTATTCCGACACAGTCTTTGGTATTTTCTTTGTTTAAGAATAACAGATTTTCTTGTTGTAGAACTAAAAGATACACAAGAAATTATTTGGACTTTGCCAACTTTGGATATCGAAACCTGCTATTTAGCGTTCAACGTCACTGACATACCGATGAGCCACTGAAATATTGCTTTAATTATTGTTTTAAATGGGAAGTTATACACGTCTATGGAAATATGCACTACCAACATTATTGGATGATTTACTTTGTCAGAGATAGAAACATATGTATAAGCATTTTATGTTAAACGTAGACTCCATGTTGTTTTAGATAGAGTTATAACACATCGTCACATTCGTGAACAAGACAACAGAATCGAGTAACGATAACATTAAATTAAAGTTCACCCTATAAGAATCTTATCTTCTTCCTGAATTATCTTACATCCATGGGATATATTTTAATCGTGGCTCCTTTTATTTTCACTTTTCACGAGGATAAGCCTTCACTCAAGCAGTATGTTGTTATTAATCATATGTATATATATATGGTGACCATGTTATCTATCACGTGCTGTTGACGTTATCGAATACCGATCCAATCAACACAGCAAATGAAATGACTTGTGAACATGGTACTAAACATCCTATCGCTTCACTTAACCATCGCAATTTTCTCACTCTAAGAAAGAGAGCGACTAACGTTTACACCTGAGCTACACTTTATTGGAACTACCTGAATCTTGTAATTTTTTAAAGGAAAAACCAAATAGTTATAAAAGCGCATTTTCAGACTATTAGATTTTGCAAGTTCATTCTTGAAACGCAAAGGTTGATTAAATGGTATTATTCCCGCACTTCTTTGGAACGTTAAAAAACGAGTTTCGATACTTACGATAAATATAGCAAAGATAGTCCATTGCGTAGCTTTGAAGTTAACTTCAAACAAACAAGTAACTTCAACAGAAATTTGCTTCCGTGACTCATGGATATAAACTTATACACAAACTCACTTTGTTTTTAACTGTTTCTTATTATTCTTTTTTATATTCAGTTCTTTCTTTAACTTTCTTATAATTCTGATATAAAAACATTAATTTAAGATATTTTTTTGTTTTTGTTTATTATTAATTTTATTTGTCCTGTAAAGCAAAAATTACTTTTTAAAAATGAGGTTAGAACCATTTATAATTTATTTGGTTCAAGAAAGCTAAAGTTTTATCTATAACAGAAATAGACGAATAGCGCTCAAATTGCTGAAAATTTGAAATATTAAACACAAAATGGTGTTCAGTATGAGCATGCCCGGCATGTCCAATTGGTTTGCGGGTTCAATTTCACGTTCCACCAAAAATATTCGCCAATTTCACTCGTGTATGTGTTACAATGTAACAGTCAATCCCATTACTAGTAGATAAAAAGAACAGCCCAAAAGTTGGTGATGTGTTGTAATGACTATCTGTCTTCTCCCTGTATTTCACTGCTAAATTAGGAATGGCATGAGTGAAAATCCCACATGTAGCTTTACGCGAAATTCAAACTAGTGGCAGCGTACTACCAGATCTGTTTGGCCAACACTAAGATTATATGTAACTAAATCGTATAGAACACTCATCACTTGTATCTTCTCAGATCAAAAGTTTGACTAGCACTCACTAAAGAATTAGGAAAACAGTTACTCATAACACTGCCTCCCGAATGTTCAAATTGAATATTTCACAAAAGCAGAGCCGAGCCTGTATTAATTAATAATCTTGTCGCTTTGAAACACTGACCGAGTAATAACCTAAGTTTGGCCTTTTTGAATTTTAAGTACTCGTGTATCGAGAAATGAAACGTGACGTGAACGCATTGGCTGTTATTTTGATTAGGTTCTAAAAAAATCTTAAAAGGCTTTTATCAACAAGTTTTGCATATTTTTCACATTTTCCATCATTTTCGTTTGTTTTAATCTATTTTCTCTTCTAAAATTGTTAAAAATTATAAATAAATGTACGATATAGCATAAGATATACAAGATGATATGTATTGAAAAAGAAAGAAATGTGCAGTGATAGCAATATAATTCGTTAAAAAAACCTGATAAAATTGTTATATATTTTATACAATAAGTAGAATCATTATCTTTTGCGGAATAGTAGTTATATAAATGTAAAAGTTGACATTAATATTGTCACTAATAAGTTTATAACTACTTTTTACTAGCATAGCGGTATGCTTAGAGACCCACACAGCGAGAAATCGGGTTTCGATACCCGTGGTGGACAAAGCACAAATAGTCCATTGTGTAGCTTTGTGCATAATTTCAAACAAAACAGTACATTTGTCATTTATTGAATCAATTTTCAGGTAGTGTTCTAAAAACAGACTTCTATCTTACGTGTCTTATCCTTTCGCCTTCCTAATTCAGATAAACGTGAAATATTTTGATGTTCAATTAGGCATCAGTCTTCCTTTCATGCTTTCCAAAAACCATAAATTATTTGTGGTCATCTATTTTTTCAAAGTGTTTGTAGCTGCGCAAGAAAACAACATAAAATACGTATTGATGTGATAGCAGATTACACTATGTAACACAAATTTTGTACCTAGATAGTATGTGTTATTTTTTAATTGCTTATGTTGTAAAAGTACAGAAAATGGCTATTATTCTCTTCAATATTTGCTTTTGTGACCTGGATAATGGCATTTAGAAATTAACCTATTTTCTATGTAAAAACGGACAAATTTGCACATTTTCATTTACACAAGGTCTGAATAAAACACCCTATGAATCAGGTTTAACATGTATTTATACTAAAGTTATATAAAATGTTTAAAAGTGAGTAGTTTTTCGTAATTTGTGACAGTCATGCAAATCACATTCACGTATCAGCCCCCAAATATAGTCTCCTATTATGTTTTCTTTATATGCTTCCAGATCACAAAAGCAAAGTTTGAAGTGAAAAATAGGTCTTTTCCATTTACTTTAGGCATATGGAAGTTGCATAGTATAATTTGTTGGGTGTGCTTTTTACAGTGGAATTAACATGATTTTGATCAGGTTTTTCCCTTTTTTTGCTGTTATATCCTCCCATCCATACATGGTGACATATAACTCGCACTCTGGATTTTTTTCAAGTTCACGTGTTACGTATTGTTGTGACAACAGATACTCAATTCTGAATTAATTGTCATTAGCACTAATTACTCAGAATGCTGAGTTACGTTAACATTTGGGTCGCATGTAAACGATCATAATTTGTTTTCTTGAGGATCGTAAACACCTTCGACGGATATAGCTGGTCATGGTGTGGTCCAGGGTTTAGCGTCTCGAACTGTGAACCCGATGATTTATGTTGTAGTGAGTGATTAAAGTGACTGTCAAATCCAGTTATTTTAGTAAAGTAGCCCGAGAGATGGTGTTGAATTCTATTGACTAATTATGTTCCCAATAGCCTACTGTTCAAGATTACAGATAGCTAGTACAGATTGTCTTTGCACGAATGTTCAAAACAAATAAACAGACAGACAAGCACTGCAGAAGATAATGACTGGTTAATATTTATCGCAAAAGTGCATTGAGAAGAAGTTTTGATTACTACTGTGAGTCTTTATATGAAGGTCAAAACTCATATTCCCTTTTCATCTGAAGCCTCTCCATTGGTATACTGTCTTGGTATACTACGCGTGTTTTATGAGAGAAAAAAGCTTTTGTTTTGAGCAAACCACTCTAGAAATATCATTAATTATTAGAATGGAAAACATTTGCCTGTGAGTTACCAAACAAACAAAAATCGTACATGCGTATTATTTTTAACTATGTGAAACTAGGAAGCGTGTGTATGTAACCTTAAAGAAGAGAGGAATTGCCGTGGTATTTTCTTCGTAAAATAAATTTCAATTTAGGTCGTCTTTACAATACTTTAACAAACATTTGTGATGATTGTCATTGTTTTTCTATTCCACTGAATAACGTTATTTGTGATTGCATGTTAAAGGACTGAAAGATATGCAAACAAATACACAGAGTTCTCTCAAAATCTGAATTTTACTTTCTACAATAGTTAGCTTGTTATTATCATTTCTTCACCAAATAGTAAAACATCTTGCTATATTGGAAAAAAAAAACTTTTTCACATATTTTAAAGTCTTGCGATTTTGTGAAAAATATGTTCACATATTTGAGAATATTGTGATTATGTTTACGAAATAACAACGCTAAAATCTGAGTTTGGGTTTCCAACAATGAAAACAACAGAAGTCAACTGTAGCTTCACTGTAAAGCAAACAACAAGAATAAACTTCTCGAGATGTTTTTATTTGTTTAGACATAATTTACAAGGTTCTCAGTGAGAAACATTAATCTGTAAAAAATATCTTTATACTAGAAATATATTCTAACATTATGTTCACTCTTCAAAATTTCTTAATTTATTTTCAGGAAAATAATTATAACAATGATCTTAATGCATTATCTAGATGATGTACATATTTACTACGATAATCCAGTTGAAGTTTACCTTTAACTCACCCTGCAAACACAAAAGTGAAGATGTTACTCAGCATATTGTACAATATAAAATAATATGACTAAAATAATGTAATTTTCTTTTTTCCTTGATAAGAATATTCAGAAGCTGAATAGGTAAATAGGTATGTGAATATTCTTATCAAGGAAAAATTAGAATATACAGAACTCAGAACCAAACATATGGCCTTCTGGAGTTATTTTTACTGATATTCTATCACACATAAAGTATTAATTACTTCTATATTATTTTTAAAAGTTAAGCGTTTCTCATAGTGGCATACAAAAAGTTTTAGTTAACTTGAATGGTGAACCACTGATCTAAAGTCGTGTAATGTTTAAAACAACTATTACGTGTACCAATAACTTTTTTTACGAATTACTCTAGTGATTAGCAGGTAGGTCTTGGGCTTATTACGCTAAAAAAATCGTCTACGGTGAGCACAGTACATATAGTCCACTGTATAACTGTGTATATATAAATAAATATTTTCCCTCAAATAAATATGGCTTTCTCAAAGTTACAAAAAAAGTGAGAAAAATTGACTTCTTTTATTAAGATCCTTTGCATTCTTAAACAAACCATCTACTTTAAACATGCTTTGGAATTAACCTAAATATATAAAAAAGTACTGTTCATACAACTTTAGTTGTTTTTCTATAGTTTGTACAGATGTTTTTTGCATTTTTTAACACTACTTTATCTCGTTTTCAAGGACCTTTACAAACTTGACATGAAGGCTTGTTGGGTCCATCTGAAGATGTATATAAGTTTGCGGCTTCACATTTTCGCTTTTTTCAGTTTTCACGAGCGTTTTTTAACAATTACGAATAAAGGCAGTAAATGTCCATGTCCTAAAATAATTTTTCATTAATAGTTAATTTAAATATTTTCCGACCAAAGGGCGAATACTTCAGCCAGTATCAAATAAAACATTGAAAAGCATTTAAAGCACCAATCAAACTGTTCTCAATACTTAGAGTGTTTTAATTTGATATTCACTAAATTCTTTTAAGAC
Organism: Carcinoscorpius rotundicauda; assembly: GCA_011833715.1. Lineage (NCBI taxonomy): Eukaryota > Metazoa > Arthropoda > Merostomata > Xiphosura > Limulidae > Carcinoscorpius > Carcinoscorpius rotundicauda. Next base: position 118,415,970 of record CM022393.1, on the reverse strand, counting down.
TACTTATTATTGAGAAGGGCAACAAAAACAAGTCATCGTTTTTGTTCAGAAACATGTGTACTCTACCCATGGGCGTTGGTCCTTAAGTATGATAAAAGCAGGAATCGCTCTATTTTTTACAATAAGTGGGGAATTTTTCAAAGCCTGAAAGAGAGCGCTTTATGACCTTCACTGTCGCCAAGTGTTATCTGAAACAAATTAACGACGTAAAGACTTAAAGCTCTTTAGTCAGTTATATTGCGTGAAAACAGTTTTAACATGTCAAAACAATAATTCAAAATTTAAAAACTACACAATTGAAAGTTTATTAAGTTTTCGGCTAAGAATATAACCTTATAACATTGTTTACATATTTTTATACGAGAAAATTTTAAACTTATTACTGAAGAGTATAAGTTGTACCTGACGTAAAGTTAGTCCAATGCCAAAATCCTGATTTTGCCCACAATTTAAAAAAAAATGTCTCTCTCGATGGTTAACTTTATGTCTTTTGGACCTACCGATTGATAATTCGCATGATAGTACCCCTGACACTGTTGAAATATGGAAGTGGAATGCCAACATGGCTAATACAACAAAAAGTTTCCATATATAACTTTCTATATGAACTGTAAAAAAAAATGCTTTAAATTTTATACCGTTAAAAGGTCGGATAATTCATTTCAGACATTGTTTAACTCTTAGAGGCACCGTGTATATCAAATGACTCTAAGGTTACCAGAGACTGATACTATGATTACAATAACAAGAGTGGTACCAGAGTCTAGGCCTACCGTGCAAAACAAATAGCTTTAACTTATAGAAAATAAAGCAAATTTCATTGAAATTATTCGTCAGTAGTTGCATGAGAGTGAAAATCTCTAAGTAAATTGACGCATAGAGCACAAGTTGCTTGTAATTACGATCTAGTCCTGTCCGAGAGAAAGTGATTACAAGACTCGTGATCTTAAGAGAAATCATAAAGATAATCATGAAGAGGCATAAATAATTATTCTTAAGCAAATCTTAGTTGTTACCAAGAGCTGTTTCAAGAAGATTTTAAATGGCTCTGATGTGTTTACGTTGATTGCTTACCGCTACTATCTCAGTAAATTAACGTGTACATTTCTGTTGAAAGGAACCAGTTCACAGAAAACTATAATAAACATAGAAGTTAGAGCGATGAAGAACGAAGCCTTAGTTTCACAACTTTTGGCTGCACGTACTCGCTTTTGGTATTATACTGTAATCTACGTTTAGATTTTTCGTAATGAAACAATAAAAAGGTGATCTCGAAAGGCCATAAAGTGTTAAACTTGGTGGGGCCAGACACCAAGTAGAATAAAGTTATTGCTAAGGTAACGGCATTTGGAGTGACATGTTATGGAAGTGAAACCAAGACCGACTGGGAAAATGTAATGTTTCGACAAGATATTCTCATGATCTAGTGATCATGATCTAGGTTCAAAATCGTCAAAACCGGTTATATTATCTCCCACCACCAAGCGGGTAGAAATATTAAAAGTCACCTACAAAAAATAAAAATAAATTGTATATCTTAGATTGCTTTTCAAAAACATTAACCATGTAGTTCTAACTTGGCCTCCATGAAATATTTTGCTTCAGTTATTGAGATTCTTATACTGGGTGAATTAAAGATCAAATATTATTTTGATTTTAGTTAAGAAATTAATCACTTCTCTCAACGCGTATTTGCTAACAGTCAGATACAAAAAAACTTTGTTTTAATTGTTGAATATTAAAAATTCGTGTTGTAGCGGTCATCTTAGATATTTTAAATTCTTCAGTACTCGTTTACTCAAGTTATAAATGAGTGGGCTACAAAACATAAAAACCACTTAAAAGTTCTGACAGAAAGATATGGGAGGTTTGGAATTTTACTTCTAGACTCAGTCAGTGAGATACCATAAAATATTCCCTATAGTTTAAACTGTGGGTGCATTATAAGAGTAACAATTGGTCACTTAGCACGTGTTGTTTAACTGCCTTCCCTCAAAATCAGCTAACCGTACAAGCTTTGTCATCCATACAAAATATGAATAAAAAATCGTTACTTAGATATACAACATGAATCTGCAGAGACTAACAAAAATTTGTATTTACAAATATCTGGATTAAAAAAAGTAATTGAACACCTTGTCAAGCCTTTCACACACACATACAAATCTACAAAATTATTTATGTGTAAATTGAAGATTGATAAATCTTGTTAACTATAATAACATTCTTCAATTTATGGGTATTTTGTATGACTTATGGAGGTATCCTATGTTCTATATTTGATCTTAGCGTTGTACAGGAACTTAAGTTTCACCTTTAAAGGCACTTTCAATGCGTCACACGCTCAACTACATCGAGAAATTGATATTGATGACATCATTTCCAGTCCTTTGGGCCACGTGACCTTAGTCATACGAATCACATGGGAAACTATGCTATATATTCGAGTTTGATCCTGAAATTTTAAATCGTTTCTCTGCTTTTGTGGGAAATAAAATATATATATATATAAGCATGACAAAAAAAAAAGCTAACGCTTTGCGTCTTGGTCGATGAATAACGAATTTCTGCAGTAGCGACACAAGGCGTTATACTATAAAAATATCAGTTTTAGATCTTATCGCGTCTTTTGCTTTCGCACACAAACTTCCCCCCAAAAAATTAATCGGATGAAGCCTCGTGGCTATCGTGCTTGTAAATGAATTCAAGAATCTGCGTTTCGCATTTCGTTTCCACAAAATCGCGTCCCTCTGTTAGATAGTGATGGTCACATCCCACTATTTGACTGGAGTACCCTAAGATGGTAGTGGATACTGTTCACTAGCTCGATTCTAAAGAGGTTATTTTGCTTGCTTGTAGTGCGGCACAAAATTATATATTGGGCTTTCTGTGCTGTGCCCGCCACCGACGTCTTATCACGGCTTTTAGTGTTATGACAGTTGAATGCAGGACGAATTTTGCGTAGATTTTTACAAATATCCGAAACAAATTGAAAACATATTATACACATTATTGTAACACATCTACACTATATAGATTAGAACAATATATTTTTGTCGGAAATTTGATATCCGATATCTCGAAAGTAGTTACCTTATCCTTACTGCCAAGCAAGGTAAACAAAAATAATCCAGATCACTTGAAAATTATATTAGTCGTGTAACTCCGATATGGCATTCTAAATTTAAGGTCTTCCTAAAGCTTTTCAAATTGATACCAGTGCTCTTTTATCAACTTACAAAATATCTTACTTTGATATTTGATGTTGTTTTGAATTAAGCACAAAGCTACACAATGGGCTATATGTGCTATCCCCACCACGGGTATCGAAATCCGGTTTTTAGGGTTGTAAGTTTGCAGACATACTACTGGGGGTATGATATTTGAACATTTTACGAATGAATTTGTTAATAGAGATTCTGTCGACTTTACTTGAATTAATTTTTAGCTTTTATATCCTTAGAAATATTGATTTTTTTCACTTTCATCAAAATCGCTTGTCATAAAACTAAGAATTCTGCTTTTTAGCTGGTTGAATAATATCTATGTAGTTAATGCATTAAACTAACTTGATTTTTAACTTTCATGTTAGTACATCTGCCGTTCTTTAAGCACACGCACACACAGTCGATTTCTCTTTATAGAAAAATACGATGAGTGTGGCTTGGTGATTAGCGTTTCGAGTTTAGTTCTAAGGATACATGGTTCGTGTTCTGTTAGCGACATAAAATAAAGCTGTGAGTGCTTTTTAACAATGATAACACTATGTAAGGATGTAAAAAATCACATCTTTAGATGTATCAATATTACATAATTTTATATTCCTACAATGAAAACAGTTTTAATAAAAATTGGTATACTACACTATGTAATAATTTTTTTTACTTTTTCTTGTTCCTGGGCAGAAAGTGTTATTTCCCAATTGCTTAAGCCTAAAGTAAATGGAAAAGACCTATTTTTTTCTTTAAACTTCACTTTGGTGACTTGGGTAATGAAATTTTCAAATTTACCCATTTTCTAGAACATTCCAGGTAGATTCAGTGCTAAGTAGCTGATAGAAAATTTTCCGAACTCACAAGAATTTTCAAGAACTTTTTAGAATGTTGTAGAACCTACGAGAATTTTCAAGAACTTTCTAGAATGTTGTAGAACCTACGAGAATTTTCAAGAACTTTCCATAACTATATATACAAGGGCTCACCACTCACTACTTCAGTTTAGTTCTTGCTGCTTAAGTAAACACATAGACCTACCCAAGGAGGCTTTACCAACTTTCCCTGTTATCTTTGCTTTTGGAACAGCAGGTACATCGCACTGCACTATAACAGAAAGTACTGGCCACAACGGACCGAGTACTCTGTGGTGAGATACAATGTCAATTGTGAACCACTATTGGACCTCCAGTAGGTGTTGTTTCCACCATTGCACGTAAAACTGAGTCTTTTGAAAAAATTTATCACAGCTCTTAATAAAGAGTCTACAGCCTTCAAGTACCTTCTAAGCAAAACAACCATGTTATAAATGTTCTAATGAGTAAAAAACCTGAAATAATGATAACAAAAATATTCCAGTTATAATTAGGTTGAAAAAGCACTGGTTATTGAGTAAACCATTCTTATTTGAATACATTTTATCTAAATGTTCTATGTATATCTTTTATATCCTTCCTGTATGTGTGTAAAAAAATTTACAGAGAAATATATTTATGTACCTTGTAGGACAATGTTAATACCTGGGGTTCGATTACAACAGATAGCCCAATGCGTCTTTTCTAAAACAATCAAACTATAAATATTTATAAAACTTTCTGTCCACACTTATGCAACTTTCCCAGTAGCACAGCGGTATGTTTGCAGACTACCCACACTCGAAACTTGCTTTCGATATGTGTGGTAGGCAGAGCATAGAAAATCATTTCTGTAGCTTTTTGTTTAACGACAAGGAAAGTTTTTTGTTTGTTTGTTTAGAATTAAGCACAAAGCTACTCAATGGGCTATCTGTGCTCTGCCCACCACGAGTATCGAAACCCGGTTTTTAGTGTGTAAGTCCGCAGACATACCACTGTGCCACTGGGGGGCGACAAGGAAAGAAACCCTTATTTGCTGTTCACAGTGCTGTGTTTTTATTACTATTTTAGCTTTCTTTCTATCCTAAAGCACAAGTAGTAATGTGTTTTTTATTACACAAACACGTTTTATCTATAGTCATTTTAATTTTTTATTAAATTAAAACTTCCACCCCACTACTCCACTGACACCTTGTAAGTGTGATGGGCATCCCTTAAAAAGAAACTGTGTTTATTCTATTTAACTAAAGTACCTAGGCGTGACAGCGGTAAGATTACGGATTTACAACATTAAGATCCAGGGATAGACTCCCTACGCTATACAAATCAAATATCCCATCCCATTATGACATTTCTCTAACACAATCAATTAAATGAATATTTTGTAGCGAAACAAATTGTTAACTAAAAATTGCAAATCATTGCTTTGTCAGAAAGACGCCGAATTAAGTAGCAGATGATGTCATAAAAACAAGTTAAATACTTTCACGTTTCTATTTGTGTAAGAAAACAGTTCTTCAGACTTCACGTTTCTATTTGTGTAGGGCCTGGCATGGCCGAGCGCGTTAAGGCGAGCACTCGTAATCCGAGGGTCGCGGGTTCGCGCCCGCGTCGCGCTAAACATGCTCGCCCTCCCAGCCGTGGGGGTGTATAATGTAACGGTCAATCCCACTATTCGTTGGTAGAAGAGTAGCCCAAGAGTTGGCGGTGGGTGGTGATGACTAGCTGCCTTCCCTCTAGTCTTACACTGCAAAATTAGGGACGGCTAGCACAGATAGCCCTCGAGTAGCTTTGTGCGAAATTCCAAAAAAAAAAAAAAAATTTGTGTAAGAAAACAGTACTTCAGTTTCTATTTGTGTAAGAAGTCAGTACTTCAGACTTCCACAAACTGTTGCTCATTAAACTTTTCATTCAATACCAGAACTTGTCCTGGAAAGAGACTCCACTAAACGATATGTATATATATATATATACACGTGTAGTATAATACTAAACATCTTGTTCTGAAACTAAAAATAATTTGAAGAGGGAAGACATTTTTGGACTTAATGGTTTCCACCAGTACCTTTTAAAGTGTTATCCTATACTTGCAATCTAACATCCAATCTCTCAAACAAACAAAAAATATTGAAACTAATTAAAATAACACTTTCAAAAAGAATTATAAACGATTAAATGCTCCATCTAAATACGGTTTTTAGTTCAGATTACCTTCCTTTCACTTAACTATTAGTATATTCTACTTTCTGAAGACACACACACACACACACATGTACTAGTTCAAATAATTTGGTTGGTTTTTAAAACTATTATCGTTAGTATAGTGTAAATTAACCTATTAGTATCAGCCTTTTCTACTATAATAGGGGACTAAATGCCAACTTCAAGATTATCTTACTCACACCCAATAGGAAGACCTTATTTATTTTCCTTTATCTTTAATTTAACATTTCTTTGGAGAGTAGTCACAATCGCACACCTCTCAACAATCAGTGAAGGACCATATAAATATGGGATGTTGTGGGCTTTATCATTCACGTTATGCTTGTTTTCATAACTTTATAATTTTTATTTTTCAAACATATTTTACGCATATTCTTCGTTTTTAACATATAGGACTAACGAATGGAGGTTAAGGTTACTATACAATGTATCCAAAGCACAAGTCAAATCATGTATTCCACATTATAGCATGTGCCCTATTAGCGATTTCTTTAACCTATAAAACGTTGTTATTGCAGTGAATACTTACTGTGGTATTTAAAATGTTTTTCCAGCATAAGTTTCGGCTTGCTGTTTTTAACAGTCCTTTCTTGTTAACTCAGTCTTTACATAATTGCTTAAATAATGTTGTTGTTGTTTTTTTACATATACACATGTATGTATATATTAGTTTCCAATACATTCACACACTCACTTAAAATATTTTAAATTATTTAAGGCTCTCTTACAGAATAAGTTTATTTGAGGTTGCTATTTTTTCATCAGCAAAGGGAAATATGCCTAGATTGACAATGCAGTTTTCTGTGTCGGATCCATTAATATTAATACGTGAATATTTTGTTTAAAAATTTTAACATTTCTTCGACAAATGCTCAAACATGAAGGCATCAACAGCTCAACCCAGTTTGCTGGTGCCTTTAAAGATACTTTATTTTGCCGTTTTTAGCTCTTAAACAGCGAGAATGTGGTGGGTTGCAGCATCAGTAGATAATGGCCGCAGTTTAAGGGTTAAAAATTAAAATGTTTATAAAAAAAATTATATTCCCGACTTTCAACTCAGTTATCAAGGTATTTCGTATGTACATTTGTGTATCAAGTTGAAAGAAAGACGCATAATTCTATTGATTAATTGCAATACTCATTTTTTATACTCTTACATTAGCTCCCTTTGGTGACAGAACTTATTGAAAACATGACTATACATCGAATAAAATCAAAATAACAATCTTCCTCTATAGTATAAACCCCAGAAATGTATAAAAATGAACGTACAGTTACATATTTAGAAAAATATTTGAATTTAGTTATTTTATAGGATCGAAAACGTTATATTAAAACAAAGTTGAACGTACAAATCATAGATTAACGTGAAATCACAGCCGATATAAAGTAACGGCAAATTTCGCGTTTATTTAACGATATTTTATCATTTTCTGGCGTTGATGTATAAAATGATGCCATCAAAAATTGATCGTTTTGGGGAAAGGTACGTAACAGCTTTTTAAAATACAAAATATTTATAAATTCAGGTCATAAAAATGCTGTGATATTACAAATTTAGAATTTCCAAGAAAATAATGTTACATGCACTTAAGAATATTAGAAAAAAGAAAGGAATATGAAACAACCTTATTTACTAGAACCAATCAGAAAAAGACCTGTAACAAGTCTAATTCCTGTCGTAGCAATTAAAGTGCGGTGTCTTACAACAGATAAAAATCTTCTATAAACAAAAGTCAGTAGTCGAAACCTTTTACAGCCTCCCCACCCATCCACCCACGCCCAAAAGGCAGTCAACATTATCAAGAATAATCTACAGCTGAAAAACCGAAACAAGTGATATTTACTCAAATTACTTTCATGACATAGCTGTTCAACCAGATGAAAAACGAAATGAGTATTCATGCCATTCCATGAAGTAGTTCGTGACCCGGCTCCTTTCAATTAATACGCGATTTTACTCTGAATTCGAACGCTTGGAGAACAATGTTTTCGTACACTAGCTAGCTTATAAAACGCTTCAGGGGTGGAAAGTATGATTATATACTACAACCTCATAACGGAGTCTTTTGCAATTGAAACTGTGCTGTAACGACATGGTGAAGCTCCAAGTTCTTTTAAATACAATGTACTCATTTTCTGTTACATACTAGTCAATGAAAAAGTTTTACAGCTTTTTTCTTCATTGTTTCTTGAATGGAGAGTAAAGCTATTGAAGCACTCTCTGCGAAAGCCAATCCTACTTTAGTAGTGATAGACTAGAGGGAAGACAGCTTGTCATCACCACCCACCGTCAACTCATGGGCTACAGTGGGACAAACAGTCGCATTATAATGCCCACACGGATCAAAGGGCGGTCATGTATGGTGTAGCGAGAATTCGAAACGCCCTTACCACCGTGCTCTTCCGAGCCGCGAGAGTAGACCTTTAGTGTTTAAGGAATATTTCAGGTATCTTATTAGAAACAGACAGTCAATGCAGAATCCCAAGCACACCAACCAAGCTCGCCTTTTGAACATTGGTAAATTATAAAGCAACGGTCAATCCCACTATTCATTGGTGAAAGAGTAACCCAAGAGTTTGCGGTAGGAGGTGATGACTAGTTGCCTTCCCTCTATTCTTACACTGCTAAATTAAGGATGACTAGTGCAGATATCCCCTGTGTAGCTTTGCGCGAAAAGTAAAAAAAAAATGGAAATTTGATAACGATAATTGTTGCGTTAGCTCTGATAGTTTCTCTATGCAAATATGTACTTAGAAGAAGTTAACTAGTTTATTGCTAGTCGGATTTTTAATAGCAACATAGATGACCTGAGCATTTCTAAACCTTTATTTTTGAAACTGATGAATTTTACCGCTAGGAAGAGCATTTTCTACTTGATAGCTGTTGTTGTTGTTGTTTAGAATCAAGCACAAAGCTGCACAATGGGTGTTACGTTTTTGTTTGTTTTATGTAGACTAAACGCAACAGAAAGACACAGATAACAGCTTGTATAATTTATTACACTAAACTAAATATATATATGTAACAGATATAACATAAATTATATAATAACAATGACAGATATTAAGTTTAAACCTTCAAAATTAATTACAAAACGAAATAGTACTAGTTTCAACCTTCAAAATTAATCACAATACAAAATGGTACTGGCCTGTATCTAATATAATGATCTAAAATGAAAGTCTCAAATTCCAGTCTAGAATGTGAATTTGGTCCCACGAAGAAATTCCGAAGTTTAAATGAAGAAGTTCAGAAACAGTTCACAGTTCAATAAATTCGACGAAGTTCTTTTCACGATGCCTCCGATGAACGTCACAAAATTGTCGCCTTTAATTTTTCCGATTTCCCGTAAATAGTTCCACACGTGTTGACTTTCAGTATAACCACTAATTCGAAAGAATCGTAGAGATTGACGAAATAAAATCACAGCTTCTGTAGATCTAACTTCAGTCACAAATCACAGCAAACACTTAAACTTTCTCAAATGACTGACTCTCTTCTTTTGAATAAAACTAATGTCTGACTCTCCTTTCTTCCTCGCATCTTTGTCTGTTTATATATTGTAGGCCTAGACTCCTCGAACCACCGCGAAACTTCTACAGATCTCCAGAGCAATCCGCGCATGTCCGTTCTTGCACGAGACTAAACGTCTAGACACGAGGTCGCCAGCATTTCATTTACATACATATGATTGGTCTACTTAATTCTAGAAAATTCTAAATGTTACCCTAAATCAATAACAACATATTTCATTAGTTTAAACTTCGAAACAATAATATAAATATGGAAATATAAATAATAGAAATGAAAATTTAAACACAACACGACATGTTGTCGTTTACAAAATAGTTAAACGACATTTACATAACAATGGGCTATCTGTGCTCTGCCCATCACGGGTATCGAAACCCTGATTTTAGCGTTAAGTCCGCAGACATACCGCTGAGAAACTGGGGGGTACTTGATAGCTATCTTTATTATTATACTGATGCAGTGACTATTGGTTTTAGATTGACCGTCTGTGGCTAATCTTTTTTTTTTGTTATAATAAAAGCAATAGTTGGAGAACTGCCCGCAGTCATTTAAAATGTATTAACCTAGAAATAGAAATGATACTTTTATCCACTTTAGGAAAAGGTCAAGATTCGTAATTTCTGGAGTACTAGAGAAACAAACGTGAAACTATAATGTTCACTTTCAAACACCTAAAAGGACGTTAACTCATATTTTAACATGTTTATTCATGACTGGGATAATTTCAAATGTGAAAGATACAATACATTTCACGTTTTATAACAACTGTGTTTAAAGAAAATTTCAATACAATCTTAAGTAATTTTGAAGTTTTTCGTGAAATTAACAATATCAAAGAAATCTTACGCAGAAATGGTTTAAACAAACATACCATTGATCTAAAACTTTGTAATTATCTGAACAAACAATATTTTAGTAAACCATATGTATATGAAGTTTCTAAACACACTTTACTTATTACTTTCCCATATATTGAACATATAAATCAGTTATAAAATAAACCACGAAAAGTATGTCCTCAAAAACACTTAAGATGTATTTTTAAGCTTAATTGCTGCCAAAAAGTTTTAGATTTAAGGAGTTCATTTAATCACTGAAATACCATTGTAATTGTCCCTACTGTCAGCATGGTTACATTGATTCTTCTAAAATAAATGTAAATTCGAACGAATCAACAAAAAAATTAATGTTTTCAAATTTCGTACAAGATAAGTAAAGAAGTCTACGTGTCAAGATATATGTTCTAATTTTAAAGAAACTCTACGTTTAAAGCAGAGCTTGTTCATACACAAACTAAAGTAAGATATTAACCAATTTTGATCATGAACAAATGGTGAAAATTTCAGTAATTCAGATGTTTTTGCTGAGCCTAGCCCCCAATAGATTCAATTCGCTATGTATTTTTAATGATGTAATACCATTATACTCATTACGTACGGTGATTTCAGGTGTTTCTGCTCATCTTTACTCTGTTTGGCTCTACTTCAAATATTTCCTCTTACCTCGATTGTGACGTGCTCTGGATTTATGCTAACAAACTCAGTAATTTAAGTATTATTACTCATCTTAATCCTGCAAGGATAAGTGCTTTTATTTCTTTTTATTTTGTTTGTTTTTGTTTTGTGTTTTGAATTTCGCACAAAGCTACTCGAGGGCTATCTGTGTTTGCCGTCCCTAATTTAGCAGTGTAAGGCTAGGGGGAAGGCAGCTAGTCATCACCACCCACCGCCAGCTCTTGAGCTACTCTTTCACCAACGAATAGTGAGATTATTCATAACATTATAACACCACCACGGCTGGGAGGGCGAGCATGTTTGGCTCGACGGAAAATTTCTTTTTATCTTGATTTTTATTTATAGACGCAGTATTCCAGATCCTAATAAACATTACTTTAAATGCTCTTCAGATGTTGGTCTTATACACTTAGTGTTTCTCCTGATCCCTCTTCTGAAACACTCGTTACTTCAGGTACTTTTGATAACTTTGATTCTATTTCATTCCTTTTTAGTTAGAGGTCTCTTGCCCTTAGCGATGTATATATGCAAATTCTTCTTTAGGCCTCAACAATAAACTGTAATACTTTATTTTTTCCTTTGAACAACTACTTTTAGTCCATAAAGCTTAGAGTTCCAATCAGTCTAAATCTTAGCCATATTTATGTTTTACAACTAAGAGGCCTTATGATTTATCTCTTCGTTCCTCCTGTGAATTTTTTCTTGTTTTAATAGAACATGAAAATAATACCAACATCGTTGCTATTTGCCTTGAAAGAGTAATGATATTTTTACGAATAGAATAATAAAAACACACAAGATGAAATCCATTACATCGTATGGCACATAACGGGAAGAATAATTACACTCAACCTAAGAAAGAGACAAGGTCAAACATTCTTGATGACGAGAACCCCACTTGAAATTAAAACGTATCTCAAAACGGCTGGTATGGGTATTAACACTTTCATTGATAAGGAGAGAACAACATTTCGACCTTCTTGGGTCATCTTCAGGTTAAGAAAAAGAGAATGTTTGAATGTGACCGTTGACGGACACATGTCTTAAGGAAGAGAGTATAAACGGGTACCGGATTGTTAGGGGCATTACAGGTGGATGTCAGGTTATTAACTAATAGAGGTATAAAGGTGTTTCTTTACATTTTTTAAATTTTGGTTTTACTTGCTGTATAAGTAGGGCAGTTTTTTATTTTGCCTTTATTTATATTTGTTTCCCTACTTAATATCTGGGTGTTTTCTATGGTTATGTTGCGTTTATTTGATTTGCAGTGATCAGAAACGTGTGAAGGTGTTCTTTTTTCATGTTCTTTGAATCCAATTTCCATTTTCCTGCTTGTTTCTCTAATATAGAAGTCGTGGCATGAGTTACATTGTATTTTATAAATTGTGTTGGTGTTATTGTTTCTCAGTGTAGTTTTTACACAGTATGGACATTGTAACTGGTTATCGAATAAATTCGGTGTTTACTGGAATGTTGTATTTTGTTACAAGTTTACTTCAAATATTGGTTATTTTTTTGCTGAAGTCGGGAACGTGTGGTATGCAGCAGTATAAAGTTTTGTAGTTTGTTGTATCTTGGGATTTATTGTTGTTTGTTTGTTGTTGGTCTAGGTGTGTGCGTATAATTTTATCCGCGATTTTTCGGGAACATTTGTTGATATTGATGAAGTGTTGTTTTATCTTGTTGATTTAATGGTTAATTTTATCAGATGAGCATAGTTTTGTGGGTTGAAAAAAAAATTCAAAAAGTTGTTGAAGATACTGTTTTGAGGTGTTTCAGGGAAATCGATTTTTTCAGTTCTCCCTCGATTTATAGGTTGTTGGTTGTCGGTGGAATTGTTGTCGAAGTTAGCATCTTCCAGGTGGTTGTCTTTTGTTGGTGTTTTCAGTTTGTCTAGAGTGGATTACTTGACTTCTAACTGGGTTCTCCAAACAGGCTTTCATTTTGATGGATGGAATACTTCTAGTTGTTACTGCGAAGCTGAGTCCTTTGTTGAGTTGATGTATTCCTCCACTGTTTAATTTTCGGTCGAATATGTTAATACGAGATTTGTTGGTGGTTCGTTGTGTTTGCGTCTTTTTTGTTGTTGGCACCTTAATTTGTCTAGTTTCTTGTTGTAGTAGACCTTCTTTTCCTCGTCATTCTTACCACTGAGTTGATTGATGTTGCGTTGTACGAGTCCATAAATATCTAATTGAATGCAGCAGTCAAGTTGACAGTCCAGATTACTTTTTTGTTACTGAAGTTTATTTAGTTCTTTATATTTCGAGCTTTGCATGGCTTTTAGTAGCTTTCTTTATAAAATAGGAAAAATTAATCCCAAATTTTCTGAAGATAAAACTATCGAATAACTTTACCCAGTGTACAAACATTATACATAATTTACAAAGAAAACTACAAAATACAACTACAAATGAAAAAAACCTACACAATCTCAGGAAACATTTATTCTTACTTACAAAAGAACGACTCACGCACACCACAACTATATGGTACTTCCAAACCTCACAAATCTGATTGTCCACTGAATCTAAAATGTCGACCTATGGTTCATTTAACTACAACGCCGGTAAAAAATGAGCGTTAGCATTATTTAAAAATATAACATCAGCCGGCTCCTTTTTTAAAGACTCTTCCAACTTTAAATATATTCTTTATCAACTAAATCATAAAGCATTAATTGCCAATTTTGATGTAATCTCTCTCTTTACAGAAGTCCCAACAACTGAAGCCTGCCAGATAGCTTTAAAACTTTATATACAAGACCTCAATCTATTGATTCACATCCTCAGCAACCAATTAGCAGCTCTTATAGAATTCACTACCAGCAAAACTAACTTTATGTTCAATAATCAAAACTAGTTACAATTAAATGGCCTAAGTTTAGCAAATCACGAGTCATCAGTTCTAGCAAACATTTTTATGACACAGATTGAATCTCAAGCGATCAATTCAGCCTTATATCCATCACTATACCGGTACAGGTATGTTGATGATACAGTTGCTGGATTCACATCTACAGAACACATACTTAGTTTTTTTTAATCACATTAATTCGATACTCCCCAACACTAAGATCATCTGTAAACACGAGAAAAACTAATCAAATACATTTCTTAACCTCAAAATTACTAGAACTGATACACAATTCGAAACAGGAATTCACAGAAAAATCACCAATACTGGATTATATATTCCCTGGTACTCAGCACATGGAGCATATCAAAAGCTCATCATATTAAGAAACCAAGTAAACACAGCCACAAAACTATGCTCACCGATAAAATTAATGATTAAAGCAGAAAAATAAAACAACACTTTATCAACATCAACAAATTTCCTTAAAAAAACTAAGGAAAAAGTATTCGCACACACCTGGACCAAAAACAAACAATAACTCCCAAGATACAACAAGCTACAAAACTTTATACTGTTTCATACCATGTTCCCAACATCAGCAAAAAATAATCAACATTTGAAAAAACTCATACCAAAACACAACATTCCAGTAAACACCAAATTTATTTAAAAACCAGGTACAAAACTAAAGTCCATACTATGTAAAAACTACACTGACAAACACAACACCAACATAATTTATAAAACACAATGCAACAACTGCCATGACTTCTATATTAGACACACAAGCAAAAAAATGGAAACTAGATTCAAATAACACAAACAAACATCTTCACACGTTTTTGAACACTGAAAATAAAATAAACACAACATAACTATAGAAAATACCCAGATATTAAGTAGAGAAACAAATATAAACAAACACAAATCAAAGAAGCCCTACTTATAAAACCAAAATTCAACAAATATATAAGAACACCTTTATACCTAAATTAATTAATAACCTAATATCCACTTGCAACGCTCCCTACAATCCAGTACCCGTTTATATTCTCGTCCCTAAGACATGTGCCCGTCAACATGTCGCATTCAAACAGTCTCTCTTACTTAACCTGAAGATGACCTAGGAAGGTCGAAACGTTGTTCTTTCCTTATCAATGAAAGTGCTAATACCCATACCAGCCGTTCTGAGATACAAGATCTAGCATCATCTTTCAAAATACCATTTGATAACATTTATTATTTTTTCCTCATAACCATAATAACATGATCGTATATAATACAAAAATATGATTTTTCCACTGTACTCATACTTTCTGTTATTTTCATACATTCTAAGCTTCTGTACTATTATTCACTTTCAATAACGCAACATTTACGGTCTCGTTTTCTTTTGCAAAGTACTTTATTCCAGAAGAAATTTTTCGAGGCTAATTTTAACTATCCTCAGATTGCTAGTCAAGCGCCGTAACCACCTGGCTCTGCTTTAGGAACATGGTAAGACTTCAGAAATTGTTAAAAGTCAAAGTACGGAACGTCGTAATTAGTTCAGTCTTTGTGACCCGGCATGGCCAGGTGGGTTAAGGCGTTCGACTCGTCATCTGAGAGTCGCGAGTTCGAATCCCAGTGTAACCAAACATGCTTACCCTTTCAGCTGTGGGAGCGTTATAAAGTGACGGTCAATCCACTATTCGTTGGTAAAAGAGTAACCTAAGAGTTGGTAGTAGATGGTGATGACTAGCTGCCTTCTCTCTAGTTTTACACTGCTAAATTAGGAACGGCTAGCGCAGATAGCCCTCGAGTAGCTTTGCGCGAAATTCACAAACAAAATTTCAGTGATGACCAATAGTTAATACTGAATAGCTTTGCATAACCCGAGGGAGTACCAAATTTTACATGCATAAAACTTTATAGAGGTTCTTACAGGTTATATGATAATGTGCGAGGTCTGGAAAGGCATCATTCACTAAAATATATATGGGTTAATAGATTATGTTACAAAAAATGTACCTGTTATAATAAGATACAAATTTCCAAACTGTGATTACTCTTGCAGTATAATTAATTGTTTAACGTGGTTGATAGAGTTTGGAGAGTGGCATTATTTGCCTTCAGTGTTAACTTTGTATTTGTTTAGCTATGCTCTTTAGCTTTTACTGTTATAAATATATATGTATATATAAAACAGGACAAGAGTAAAGCTTATGAATATGTTCTCCTTCCATTTCAATTAAAGAATGTGGTGGTAAAATAGTATTACTTACCGCATAATTGAAATTTTCCCGCGCTAAGATATTTGTTGGTTTGCCTAGTGAGAATACACCCGAAACTGGTGAGAATAAACCGAAACATAAACTTTATATTAGTTTGTTTTCTCGCTAGATGAGAGGAGTCGCTTTGTTGACTTAACTTTAATCACTGCATTTATCAAACTTTTGCTGTACGCTTTCATATTTCTGTCCCATTCTTAATTGTCTTATTTCTGAAGATTTCAACATTCTGTCTTTATCCATTAGTTTTATGAATCCAGTATCTGGAGCTCTTGTGTCGCAGAAATGTAAATAAACAGTTTTGAATTTTTCAGCAATGTACTTCATTATCTTTGTAACAAAAATTAGACTTTCTAGTCAGTTGTATGAATTTTGTGTGTACTTGATTCTGTTTTGTTTGAGTTATCAAGAAGAGTATTTGGTTTTATGTGTTTGGTGTCAAGGATATCTTTATGTTTTTTGTGTTTTCAGAGTTTTCAACTGTTGGTTAGAATTTTTTTTTAAATCATGACATTATTATTCAATGTAGAGCAATGACGTTGTTTACATTCTTTGATATTATTTACCACATGATGAGAGCACTAAACTCATTTGATTGCTCTTCATTGTCTGAAGGCAGAAGTAGACAGGTAGGTCTTCCCTGATCTAGGTTTTGACACTGAAATTGAAAAGAAAAGTATAAAATTCTAAAGTTAGTCTTCCATTCCTCGGTATGACCAAATAAAAAACAGTAGTTTAACACCAACAAGTAACTTGGTTGTAGCACTTTTAACCTGTATTAAAAAAGTTAAGGCTAGTAATAATTTTGCCTCAAGCTAAAACCTGTGTGTTTATGGATCACATGTCGTTGCTGCAAAAATCCACTCTGAAGTTTGAGACCATGAATAGGTTATAAGAATGACGATCCTATATAACTATTTGTTTAAACAACAATCATCAATGAGCACTCTTAGATGGTTATCTACCCTTTAATGTTTCAGCAAAACATCAGGTACGGCTGCTATGACGACTATGTAACTTTGCGCAATATTTCTTACCAAACTGAATAAATATCTTATTTAATAATCATTCACTATTTATCAAAAATAGTTTATCGTCATACCTGAATCTTTTATTCCGTTTTTCACTCTGACTAGCCTTGGTTCAAGTAAATCCTATTAAATTATCGTACCTATGTACAATGGGCAAAAAAATCAGTAACATGCTTGACATTAACAAAGACTCAGCAAGTTGAGTCCATCAGTATATGCAGTGCATGCTATGCCTTATTTAAAATCAATTGTCCCGATACAACTCTTCTTATATGATAATTTAAATTCGTTTTAAGCGTTGTTCATAATAAACGCTTTTTTTATGTAAAGTATTTGGTTGAACACAAATACATACATCTTAGCAGATATGCCAAAATTTCGCTGTTTATTCAAAATCAGTTTGGTGCGTCATAAAATATGGAGTTGCGGACTGAAGTTAAATTCTTCAGGTTCCCCTAAAAATCCTTAAGATTTGTAATTCAATATTCTCCACTTTATTACAAAGTTATTATTAATAAATATCTCATTCATATATGTAAGTAATAAAATACTTAAATTTCAAGTATATTATTTAACTTAAATTGTTAAGCATCTCCAAAAATGATATTTACTTTTACGGGTATTATTAGTGATAAGCAGTCGTCCCAAATAATGTAAACAATGCATCATATATAACATTTTGATGTCAATGTTTCATTGAAAATCAGAATTCCCAAGTATCAAAAGCAGTAAAGTATCAGCAAACGTTATGCCAAAGCCATCAGCGTTTTAGGGCACACTTGTTGCTTGACTCAGAAATAACGCTATTTTCTTAAATTTTAGCAAATGTGTCACATTGTTTAGCATTTTGTGCGGTAAAATATGTTATTGATGCCGGAAAAAGTGACCTCAAGCTATTTTTATGGCCCTGCCATGTTGAGTAACTGTAAAAAATGAAAATCGGATCAACGTTTGTTTTACCATATGATGAAATATGAACTATTTTTATATTAATCAAAGACACGTTTCAGGTGTGCGTGTAAGTTATTTAAAAACTTTTGTAACACAAATAGAAGCACTCAAAAACAAATCCATAAGATAATTCAGGTTCCATGGAAATCGATATGAAACCTCTAAACAGAAACAAACTTTAGAAGTGATAGTATTTTTATTTACTGATAATTTGTCGTTATTTTCTAATAGTTAGAATACCCCCACATCTGTCTGGGAGGTTTACGTTTCATGTCTCTTACGAAGCATGAGCATTTGCTTAGTGGACGAACCAATATCAAATTCTATCACGAGAAAAGTTGTCAATAATTGAGGGCCAACACAAGGGCAAAAGACAGAATATAAAATAAAGTTTTTGTTTACAATTTATACCCAAAAAAATCTAACTAAGTTCAGTTTATGTTGGTTAAAACGTCATAAAGTTACCGTTAGATGTAATTATAGAAATGGAATTTTCTATAACTATATCCCTATTATTTACGTGTGTCAAATCTTATGCTACTCAACGTAAACACTTATACTAAGATTAATATGATCATCATCCTATGTAGTATTTATTCTTAAAGTGAGTGCAGTGCTAAAAAATTACATGTTGTCGGTCGTTATTAACAGTAGAAGTATTCCTTAAAGATTGCTTTGTGTGTGTTTATTTGTAATCAAGCGCTAAGCTACACAATGGATTATCTGTGCTCTAGCGTTATAAATTATGAGACATACCAAACGCCCACTGTGGGAGGGGGAGACGAAGCTGGATATTTTGTGTAAAAATTAGAGTTTTGGCGAAATTTTTAAAATCAAATTTCTCTCATAAATCAAAGTGTTTGAACATTTCATTTCGCAATATAAGGGATAAAATGAATAAGATAACCTCTAATAAAATCTACACTAGTTTATATACATATATTTATATACCATACGTGTCAAGCTGTTATTTTTGAATTAAGCACAAAGCTACACAATGGGATATGTGTGCTCTGCCCACCTCGGGTATCGAAACCCGGTTTATAGCGTTGTAAGTCCGCAAACATACTGCTGAGCCACTGGGGAAGTACGTGTCAACCAATTAAATCACAATTTGCTAAATAGAGATAATCAAATAGTTAAGCATCAGAATTTTTCTCATCCAAAGAAGTTGAGAAATATTTTTAGTTACGAAACCATATCGTCCAGTGCACTAGTTTAGTGTTTTTGTGTAAGTATCTAAGCATAAAAAGAAATGTTGTTATTCTTGACATTCCTAGTCAATACATATAAAAATCGTCTTACAAAACCACATGAGGGCGATATACGCTAGCCGTCCCAAATTTAATTTGGAAAATGGGTGAGTAACATATTCAAATATTTGTCTTAATTGGAACCACAAAGTTAGCAAAAAGATTTATTTTAATGTTAACACTATTGCGAAACCCAGCAAAGATACGCAACCAAATAAAGAATCGTTCTCTATATAATAACATAACTGAAATTATTAATTGCGCTATAAAATAATCTAGTTGTTCACTCTATTCTTTCCGTCTGAGACTCCTACAGGACCATAAACAAACTCCTATGTAACAGATTTGTTTGACTATATTTAAAAACCTGAAAAATATGGTTTCACTTTAAAGGCATTATACTTCCTTTTGAGTCTTTGTCACTTGTTTGGCATATTAAAACATAAATAACGTATTGACATGTCATGATAAAAATTTGAAATGTATTTCATAAAGTCGATTAACTAATATAAAAGTGGCACCCGTGTGTGTTTTTCTTACAGCAAAGCCATATAGGCTCTGCTGAGCCCACGCGCGGAATTAAACCCCTGATTTTGACGTTATGAATCCGTAAACTCACCGCTGTACTAGCGTGGAGCATGCAAGTACCCTATTAATCGTCTTAAGTTAGCCTTTTCAAAATTTTCAATCAAAATCAGACTGACTCTCCTAGAGAAACGCCGTCTTTATAAAAACTTTTAACATGAACTTATCTAAGCTCAGAAAGTAATGGGAAAAAGTTTATAAAAACAGTCATTCTAAAAAACAATATGTTACTTGAGGTATCTGTTCTCTAATAATCAACCTAATGATACAAATTACTTGTGATGGTTAACCTGTGTAAAAACGTTTTCTGAAACTAAGCAGGGAGAAAAAATACACATCAAATTTCCGTCTTGCTTCAAAGACCTGCCTGCTTATATGTGTTAAAAGCATGAACAAGAAAGTTAATTATATTACTCTTAGTTACATTAACAAAATAAACAGAATTTTTTTTCAAGCACTACACTTTTAATTTATCTAATCTTATCTTTTTCTTTAATTATTATGTTAGCTCATCTGAATGTTTGTTTGTACTTAAGCGCAAAACTACACAACAGGCTATCTGCTTTTTATCTACTACGAGGAATCGAACCTCAGATTTTTCTTTATAATTTTGTAAAATTAATGTAGACACACTGGGAAGATAACAAAAAGCACGTTTAACCTTTATATATCTCATTAGTAAAATGTTTAACTTATTATATTTTATAAAATTAAAATAGAAACCTCAATTTTCCTTACTGGTCAAAAAAAGTTGTTTTTCAATTTCGTCTCTCTCATAAAATAGCCAGTTCTGAATTTTGTTTTTATTAATCCATTTGTTTCCTAGCTGAAAGTGCTGCAGGTTTTTAAGTGCGTACGATCTGAGCTGGTAAAAAAACAAGTAACCAAAACTGCACCTGAGAGGAAGCTGTTATCGCTGAACAACTGTTACCGTGACACAAGTTTCCCCTATCTGTTAGGTCGTGATAAGCAACAAGAAAGATGGAAGACAAACAAAAATAACGTATTTCCCCAAACGCGATAGCACGAAAAAAAAAAGAAAAAAAATAGGTAACTGAGATTTATAGTTATATCCATACATATATATATAAGCCTGACTGAAGATAAATACTGTCGCATTACAGTGATGTCTGTGAACCTCGTGTTCTTACTTCATTCTACAAATAAAGCTATTTCTCTAATCTAGTGAGTCAGAATATTCTAAACCAAACTTTAGTTTATACATTACACGACCATCTATCTAATGAGCAGTTGATATCCGTAAAGAAAGTAACAGTATTAATTCAACCATGGTACGTCAACGTTTTAGCAATATTTGTGGTAGTTTGACAGGAATTTCTAATAGTTGTACCATTTCTTTGTTTTGAACATTATCAAATTCAAACTGAGTGATTTGTATACTTAATAATAGCGTATATGTAGCAATATAACACATCTGTTTCATTTCTCTTCAACTATCAAAGGTTTTTATTTGTACTGTACTTATTGAACTTCGATATTACAAGACTTTGTCAAATCGTTTTCATTTTATAATTGTATATTTCTATTAGCAAGTTTAATATTACAATATATACAATTTGTAGACTTGGATCTTTAGAACAAGGAAAACGTTTTAACTTTGTACTATTTGCTGCCATGCGTTATTTTCTGTGATAAAAATTAGCTGCTATTGCTAGTTTTCTCAAACTTGCCCACTAGTCGTCTCTAACGTTGAAGTGATTGTCTAGAGAGACAGCATATATCCAAGAACCCCCCCTGGAAACTTATAGAACTTCTCTAAATGAAAAGTGGACTTTGACTGCCACTGCTATAACGCTCACATTTCTTCAAAGTGAGTAACCTTGGATTTACGATTTGGCATGCTCACAATAAAGTCACGTTTATTCGAAGAGAAGACAAAGCATGCTATCAAATATTGTTTAATATAATAAAAGCCTGAAATCCCTATGCTGTTCTTTTTTATGTTCAAGAAATAAAAATTTAAGAGTTGAAATAACCAACAGCGACATGGTGTTATTATTACCACGTTTGCATGAGTGTACAGATATTATGCAACTGAAAATGGAAAACTTATATCTCAAGAAAACTTCTGTTGTTTAAATTTTGCGTGTGACAAAATATTAAACTTTTATAGCAATTATTTACTAAGAAATAAGAATATAATATGTGATCAATGTACTATTACTTCTGAACTACTTGTTCATTTCAATAATTTATATAAACGTCAGCCATATTACTTAATTTGTCTTTCCTATAAAAATTGAATCACATGTTTTTTATATGCAAAAACGGCTCGTTTGGGTTCAGAAAATATTTTAAATAGAAATATTTTCTGAAATATTAAAATATTTATATATTATATAATATTTAATATTATATATTGTTTCCTATATATTGTTTAATATTATATATTAAATATTTTCTGAACCCAAACGAGCCGTTTTTGCATATAAAATTCTCAACAAGTGGGTTTCTCGACATCACTGATTGAATCACAGGTTATCTGAAATAATTGATCCAACAAATGAAAGTTGTAATGTTGAAGCTAAGACAGTGATACACAATGAGTAAGCTTGTGTCACCTCTTGTTTTATTCTCCTTTATAATATCCTCCCTTCCAGTAGCTAAATGCCACTAAATATAGAGTTTCGATACCTGTAGTGGGCACAGAACTGATAGTCCATTGTGTTTAACAAAAACCAACCAACAAAATCCTTGATAATGAACTTCGACCAACAGACAAACATTCAGATCATATCATTCAGTTGGTGTATTTCCAATCCGGATTAACTGTTTAATCAGTTCATCAATGTTTCATCTGGGATATCACGCTTACTGAAGACAAGCAGTTAGTAGAACTCCATATCACAAACCAGCCATTTGAATACATTAAATGTTCACTAGAAATTAAAAAAGTTTGAAATATAATACGATTTGCGTTTCTTATAAAAACTGGATAAACTGTAAATTTTATTTTTCATATTTTTCTCAGTTTGCCTATTTCGAATAAAAAATCGGATTAAAATCCTAAGTTATAAAAATAAGATGTATGGAAAGAGAAAACGTTCAGTTTAAATAATTTTTACATATATGTTAACCATATTTATTTCTAACAATTTATCTTACATAACCGTAAGCTAGCAGTTTAATCTTTAGAAGTTTTATATTCCCAGCCTCAAAAGAATTTACTCGTTTTTATAAACACTTTGAATAAAAATGTTAAATTGTTTAGCTTATAAACTTCTTAGGCCGGGTGTTGCCAAGTGGTTAGCATGCTAGACTGTGAAACATAGAGGCTGTGGATGCACTATAAGAATGAAAGTTGGATTCTACTACTCAATTAAATTAATTCCAAGATTTTATGATAACCTTGTTTTTTGTTGCTAGCTTCCTTCCCGTTGTTTATTAATTCAAAATTATAAAAGACTAGCGCAGATACCCTACATAGCGTTTCGCAAGTATCTGAAACAAAAAAAATTCTCTGTTAATGTATTTATCAGGAATTCTTCACAGTGTAATTATGTACAAATAATATTGTGTTTTGAACACAAGTGTATGTAATGCAATACTTAAGTTTCAAGGTCAAATATTTCTGGTTCTCAGGTGTTTGCAGTGTTTCATCAGCTAAAAATGTGTAATGATGGTTGGTAGTAAAAAGACCGGAGCGTCAACCACTCGATCACGTTAGTTC
This sequence comes from Carcinoscorpius rotundicauda, assembly GCA_011833715.1. Classification (NCBI taxonomy): domain Eukaryota; kingdom Metazoa; phylum Arthropoda; class Merostomata; order Xiphosura; family Limulidae; genus Carcinoscorpius; species Carcinoscorpius rotundicauda. The sequence goes on along the minus strand of CM022393.1, from coordinate 118,391,989 downwards.
CATTTTTTAAATAAAATAGTTTATTTATTTCTTCGTTGCATTAATAATAACGTGTTATTTTTGTTGTTGCTGTTTTTTAAGCAGAAGAAATGAAGTGATAGCCATACAATGAACCTTGTTTACATCATGTGTCTCCTATGGTAATTCATCTGTAATTCAGAAGGCTCGTAACGCATAGCCCGGTATAGCCACATGGATTAAGGCGTTTGACTCTTAATCTAAGGGTCGCGGGTTCGAATCCACCTACCATCAAACATGCTTGCCTTTTCAGCCGTGGGGGCGTCATAATGTGACGGTCAATTATATTATTCGTTGGTAAAAGAGTAGCCCGATGAGCGTAGATAGTCTTCGTGTAGCTTCGCGCGAGAGTTAAAAAACAAACATTACGCAAAAAAGAGGTTTCTGATATGTGTGGTGGACAAAGCACAGATAACCCTTATATATATTTGCGCTTACCAAAACAACAAACAATTTATATCACAATTTACACCTGAAGAAGAAAGGTCCACCTTTCAAAAGCTCTCGGGTTGTAGGGTTTTTATTTCATTTCCATCAAGAATTCTTAATCCTGCGTGTTTTTCTAAAATTATGAAAATTTTAGAATTAATTTGTATTACGGTAATTTAATGTTTATTTTTCCTTTATTTTAACATTATAAAATCCCAGATATGTCGCTGAGCTACCAGGGGGCTTATCACTGCGTAATATGGTAACACCAAACACAAATATTAACCATTGATACTGCAATTTTGCTTTAATCTTTTTTGCATAGTGATATAATTTGTTCAGTTACTGGATATAGTCGATAATTTATATTAAATATTAAAGGGGAAACGCAAATAAATAAAACTACTTTTCTTCAAAATGAAGTACTTTGAAGAATATACCGTCATTTGTTGTTTCTTAGTGGTAATCTGTACAATGTGATACCTATTCCCTGTCCACCGAGGCGAATCTATAACTCTGTAAAATTACTGCTTACCTGTCGGAGAGCTCGGCATGGATAGATGGTTAAGACCGTTATTTTCAACGCGTACTTTATGCGCACGTGAGTCAAAGACCTCTACATTTCGTCTAAAGATAATTTTTTTAGCATGTTTTAGAATTTTGCGTAAAGCTACACGTAAAGCTATTTGCGCTAGCCGTCCCTAATTTAGCAGTGTAAGACTAGAGGGAAAGCAGCTAGTTATCACCACTAATTGCAATCTGAGGGTCACGGGTTCAAATCCCCGTTACAAAAACATGCTCGCCCTTTCAGCTGTGCGAGAGTAATAATGTGACAGTCAATTCCACTGTTCGTTGGTTAAAGAGTAGATGAAGAGCTGACGGTTGGTGGGGATAATTGGGTGCCTTCTCTCTTGTCTTATACTGCCAAATTAGGAACGGCTTTTCACAAAATTTAAAAACAAACAAACAAACTGCTCTATAGAAGAGATATAGAGATTCTCAACATTCTTGTCGTTTTGTACAAATCATCGAGTTTTAGTCCAATTGGACTATTAAACACAAATTTGTATGATTAAAAATCAAATGAAAATAACAGAGAGAACGGAACTATATAAGTTCCACATTACGCTGACAAAATAAATTTTGTTATCATGGAGTCCAATCGCGATTACTTTTCTATCAGTCACTTATCTCATGCATGAATTTGAGTAAACTGCTGTATATTTCTACTTTTATCCAAGTTGTTAGTGTATACTAGCGTTTTCACTGACGAGAAAACTTTTAGCTCTCTCAAAATGTTTATTTAAAGGTAAATAAACTTATAACCGGTATAAGTATAATTCAATTGTTAAGAATAACTTTAACATCTGATAAATTTAGTTCTTAGAAAATACTTTAGCGTGTTTGTGTTTTCTTATAGCAAAGCCACATCGGGCTATCTGCTGAGTTCACCGACGCAGATCGAACCCTCTATTTTAGTAAATCCGTAGACTTACTGCTGTACTAGCGGGGGCCAAGACCTTAGCATGATCGTTTCTTGTTATTTTCAAAGCGTACTTTATGCGCACGTGAGTCAAAGACCTCTACATTTCGACTAAAGATAATTGTTTTAGCGTGTTTTAGAATTTTGCGTAAAGCTACACTTAAAACTATCTGCGCTAGCCGTCCCTAATTTACCATTGTAAGACTAGAGGGAAAGTAGCTAGTCATCACCACTAATTGCAAACTCTTTGGCTAATTTTTTTACCAACGAAAAGTGGTGTTGACCTCATATTATGACGCCTCCATCACGGGGATTTGAACCCGCAACTCTCAGATTACGAGTTCATTTTCGTAACTCACCTGGCCATATCGGTGTAAATATTTCAAACTACCCCCTCTAAATGTTAACCACCGGTAATTTGAATTCATTTTTATATTACTGTGGGGTAGGATAAAATCGATTCTAAGTTACTCCCGGGGGTAGTCTGAAATCGTTTTCATCTTACCCCCCTTGATTTCAGACTACCCCCTTCCCGATTGACTCTTTTTAACGGTTTGTTAAGATGCTAGACGTTTTTATCGCATTGAGTGTGTGTAAATGAAATTAACACATTAATAATGATGAAAAAATTCAAATATTTATCATGTTCGATATCTCATGCTGTCAATCACTTATTTTTATTTCAGTGTGCATAAAGAAATAATGGAATGAAGACAGTATGTAGACCTTGTGGTCTGGCGAAGACGAGCCCTTAAAATACCTTTTATCTTTTATAAATCATCAATAAAAGATGATTTTAACAAAAAAAATAAAATATATTTAGCGGAAGTAATAATTATTTTTGACCGCGAGCGGACGCAGATAATGTTTTCTGATCGATTGTATATATATCGACGTTGAAAGGAATAAAGAGTGTTTAATGTTGTAAGAAGTGTCAGTGTCAGAATTGACCAAATAAAATCGCTGCTCACGAAAAAGACTTTGCTATTTATTTTGAATAAAAGGTATTGTCACCTACTCCTCCCCCCAAATACTTCATATATGAACTCTTTGTTTTATGTAAACACCGTCTGTTTTTTTTGCCTTTTCTCTAATATCATGTACTCAGATACGTACTCGACACACACTACAAATATTAAAAGTAATCATTATGTTTGTCATTTTATCGTTTGAAGACGAGGTAATTTGAAATCATGGGGGGTAATTTAAAATCGATTTCATGTTACTACCCCGGTACTCTGAAAACGATTTCATATTACCGTGAGGTAACTTGAAAACGGGGGTAATTTGAAATCGTTCCACCGGTTTTCAGACTGATGATAACCAATAAACAAGAAAAGATTTAAGCTAAAAATCGTAATTGGCTGTCATTCTTATAACGTTACCATAGAGCTAAAGTTATTTATGTTAAAAGGATGAGCATTAACACGGTTAAAATAGAATAAGTTTATTTGTAACACTAGACTGAGTTAATTCAACACCAATAGACAACCATCTCTGTTTATGTGTGAGTGTGTTTTCTTATAGCAAAGCTACATTAAGCTATCTGTTGTGTCCACCAAAGCGAATCGAACCCCTGATTTTAGCGTTGAAATCCGAAGACTTACCACTGTCCCAGCAGAAGACACTCAACACTGTTACCTTGTTTGTTACAGGATAAGTTTACTTTATTTTCAGTCTTTAAATTGACTTAATTTTAACCTTAATTCTTTAACAGTGTAAAATTCTGACAAATATTATACAACTTGAAGACAGGTAAAATAGAAAAAAACAGACAACAAAATATCGAGTGCACTAAATGAGTAAACAAAATGCTGTTGTTCTTTGCACAAAGTAACAAAATTGGCTACACGTTCTTTGACTGTCGCGTGAAATTTAAACAAGGATGTAAACGTTATGAGTCCGTAAAATTACTATCGACTCGCTGGTGGAATACATAATATGCAAAATTAAATTTGGAAAAGTAATCTGAATGTGGATATAGCCTTAAGAAGCATATGCGACTATTAAATTTAAAAATGTTATAATTCATATGTAACAGAATTTTTAGTATTTGCTAAAATGTCCAGTGTAATTTACCGTGTTTTTTTCAAGACTCATAACTTAGATAAATTATCAAACAAGTTAGTGAGCTTTAAAATACTTTTATTTCTACATTGTTACCCGATGAACGTTCCGGTAAGAGGACCGAAAGTTCGCAAATAAAAGTATTTGCTTTGTTTTATTTATCGAAATTTATCATATATGTTTTTATTGTTTGTTTTTGTATTTGTTAAGATTTGTTTTATTTTAATAACAAGCATACATAATGTGCTTTTTCACGTTAAGCCAACCTGAGTGTTTAATATCACAATTGTAGTGTTGTGTTAAAAACCACAAACAATACCAATTATACTTTGCCACTCTTGGCAGCTTTTATAAACACAGTATTTTACTTACAACTTTACTGTAAGTTGTCCAATAAAGCTGTAAGACTACAAATCACAAACAATTATTAAATAAAATCACAAAGAATGTCACAGTGTCAGTAAGCCCGTGAATTATTTTCCACTGACAAATTTTACAATTACGGAAAATGCGCGTTTGTTTCTTTGGGGTCATTTTGCATTCTGCTAACTATAAATCCCATTTTTGTGCAGTTAAATGTTCGATCTAAATTCTTGTCAATCTGAACAATCTAGTTCACTGCTATGGTTGATTTTAAAGAAGTTTAAAAAAGAATTTAAGAAAGCTTTTCTTATCCATTACTAAAAATGATTGGTAAAATCAGTATGATTTCCACTGTGAAAAGACTAATCCGTTTTTATAGATGAATTTCAATAAGCCTTTCAGACCTACATTTTGCCACAAGGAGTTCTGTAGCATTAACATCAGTTGACTCTTTATCTGATAAGCCGATTTGGAAATATATGAAATACTTCATGAAGCCTTCCCCCCGTCACCAGATCTGATCTTTTACGACAATAAACAATAAAATGTGTTTTTTTTACATGGATTCACGGACTTGAAAGGAATTTGCATTAAAATTTCATCGTGTATCAAAAACAGCTTCATTAACTTTTCCAGTGAAAAATGTTTCCTTGAGTGAATCTGCTATTATTACAAACATTTTTTCAAGAATTGATTTCCATTTCTTCTCTAAACTCCATTACATGAAACTATGCTTTATAAACATTTCATCAGTCCAATATTGATGAAAGAGATATTTTATTGGAATTTTTTGTTGCTTTTTGTTTCTCTGTAGCTTTGTAGTAGCTCATGATATCTAAAGATAACAGTCTTGTACTTGTTTCTAGAGCAGCAAGTTATGTAACACCAAAAGATAAGTTTTAAACTCAACATGTTGGTAGAGATTGCTTTCGTTTTGGAACGTGACTTTGTTCCACTGATTCTTCAATGGTATTTTCCACCAGAGACCAGAGCATCTTAAGTTTCTTCATCATATGGATACTGGGTTTAAGTCTATAATTCCTTTTCGGGTATTACTATTCTTGTGTTTCATGTCTTTACTGTTAAAGGCTTGACCTTCTACGTTTTCCAAAGTTGAATTTATTTCCCCAGATTTTTTCAGTAAAACTTCCATTATACCGATATCTTTCAGCATCTAATATCAGAAAAAAATATTTGTTGATACTGCCCCGACTGTCTTCAGTCACAGTTGTCTCGGTAGCTATCACCCATTGAATAGATTTGATTATCTGTTCTATGGGACTTATGTATGGAGGACATTATGGCACTGTCAAATAATGCTTGGCCTATCTGGCAGCAGTGAACACATCAGTCTAGATCTCATTTGGCAGCAACTGAATAAGCTGTTTTCGTACGTCCAAGTGTTTATAAATTTCTTGCGTGGTATTTACTCAATGGTGACAGAATCAAACACGAATAAATATTCATCAGTTTTCAAAAAGGTTTCTTATTTCAAGTGCAAAGAACAAAAATGATTCACCTCATAAACTGCAATTAGAATGAGTGGGGAAATTACTGCTACTAAAACTTTTGAAATAACCAGTGCTATAAACCAGAAATTCAAGAAACAAAAAAATTCTAATGATAAATACTATTTGCATGAGAAAAACAGACTGAAAACGAAAACAAATGTGTATTTGATTTATGTGATCCAACTAAAGATTAAAAACTTCCTGAAAAATTGTAAGTTTTGATTATAATGGATCAAGTACAACCGCGCACGCTTGACGTTTCTAAAGATAATAACGAGATTCAAACAATTATTATACAAGATAAATTTTTAAAGGAAAAATATTAAGGCAGTTGGCAACTTATTAGGCCATACCCGTTTGAATATTTTATAAAACTATTTGTTCGATTTACTTTACAGGAAACTTAAATGCCATTGTCTTAAGAAACGTTTAAGATCTTAAAATACTTGTTTTACCACGTTTACTTTACCTACGCTATTATCAATGCAATAATATTTCAAGCTAATATCTTATTTCTATACCACAGAAGCTTAGTTTCTCTTACTGTAACCAGATACGAGTGAAAGTAATATCTTAACCACTCTATATCTATTATACCCTTTCTTTCAACACCAGGGTTCATCAGACAGACTAGGATGCAATAGACATAGTAGTGTTGGAGAAGCTATTTACACAATTTAAATACTATTATATTGCACATTTCGGTAAAGAAATATAAATAATTTATTTCCACTCTCATATTGGACTAGCCAGAAAAAGTTGTGCTCAACTAGAAGAAACATAGCAAGAAATATATGATATTATAATTGTACTTGGGTCTTAGAAAATGAATTCATTAATGAAGCTTTTGCTTCACAGTAAATTTATTTTTCCGCCTTAGATGGTCACTTACATTGAACACAGAATAATTCCGTTCTTTATCTGATCATCTAAACTGCACCATATTTGCTAGTAAAGTAACAGAATACTTTTTTGTTAACTCTCAGTGAAAGTTAAGCCTAAAACGTTATACAGTAAAACTTGCGTTCCGACATGATTTATCCAAATCCATCTGGTTGAAATGTAGTTGTTTCCTCTGTCGTTTTTATTTATATTCTGCAGCACTTGTAGTGCTAAGGTATACTAAACCTCTGGCTCAATTTTCAGGAAAACCAATGCAATTTACAATAATTGGTTCAGTGTCCTATCAACAAAAATGGACGAAAAAACAACATGATATCCTTGTAACCTACAACAAACCATCATACTACTGTTCAAAGCCCCTACAATCATGAACCGGTTTTCTTGAGACGAGTACGGGTGAGGTAAAATATTGTTTCTGTTGTCCAAAACTTGAAACCATTATAGAACTCTCTTTTCTGAATCATCTTCTAATAACTTCTAAGATATTTCCTGCTTTTAATGATATAAATAATGTTATTTGAGAATACACAGCACGCTTCTTTGGCATTGTCTTATTCGATGAATTCATCTAACAAAACTTGCTAAGAAAATGACTGCTACGATGATCAGAAAGTCTTCAACACTAACATAGAATGTCTTAAATTGGATTATTATTTATGATAATTTATCGGTATGTATGGTACATTAAGCTTTCATTTGTGAGATCATATTTTACGCTTGTTGAAATTCCACAAACTCACTTTCCACTTAGAAACAAACTTTCAATGTTCTGTACATTTGATAAATATGATAAAATAAAACCTTATTGCTAAACATGTGATCATATTTTTAAATATCGTTTTAAAACTATTAGATCTAGATAGCTTCTCGGGGATTTTTATATATAAATCGTTATTTTTTTTCTCTCTCTAGAATACTATAGATTCGATACAAAGAAAAAAAAGTGTGTTTGGTTTTTATGTTCTATGTTAGAAACCAGATTTCAATGCCCGTGGTTAGCAGAACACTGATAGCCCATAGTCTAGCTTTGTGTTTAGTTAGAAACAAGCAAACTTGTATGTTAAAACCAAAGATTTACACAATCAGGGTACATTGAGAAAAGAATCAGACCATGTACCTGTTCTTAGTGAAAGACAATCGAAAATTATTTCAAAATGATTTAATTTTACAACCGTTTGGTCCTAGGTCCTTTATGAGGTAACAGGACTTAGACCTAAAAGTTGTAAAAATAAAATCATTTTAAAGTGAACTCCATCCTCTGTTTCAATAATTTTTGGAACTGATATTTTATATAACTATTATTGAACTATGTTTATGCGGCACGTTTTACTTAATTCATATAATCTTGAATTTATCCCAGCATCAACAAATCCTTAAAAGTGAAATGTATACAGCAGAACAAAAACGTAGTTACTTGAAATTTCTACGTGATTAAACAGAAGATATCAGAGTCTCAGGGCAAAACAAAGAAAAGCAGCGAATCAACTGTAGCCATTTCGATATCTTCCTTACCGTTTTGATGCATTAAAACTAACTAGAATAAATATTCCTCAAAAACTAGCCACAAAATACCTTAAAAGCGAAAAACATGCTTATTTTTATTGTAAAAAACTTGGCACACAGAAAAATAAAACGGCATAGGAAGTTTCAGAGAAGAACACGGTTGAATGATTTTCTAAAGGGAACTTTCAGTAGAACATCCGTGATAATAGAATGTAACATAAAAAATTACATGAAGTAAGAAAATAGTCGTAGGACTAACTTCTATTCCTCAAATAAAAAATAGATCAGTTGTAAACGGAACTGACAACAGGAACGTAAGACGCTAAAAGTGTTTTGGTTCAGATAAATATCCGAATACGTAGAGGAATTTCTGAAACGCAATATTTCCGAGAAGATAACTGCTACACAAATTACAAATACTTAGGAAAATAGGGTTAGCGTAACTTTTAAACATTCTGTTACACATGGCTGAATAAACACAGGAATATATGTGCTGTAACAATAGAAGTTCAAACGATATTTAAACTGGGACTTGAGGAAAAGAAATAACTGTGGGCGAATAAGAAGCAAGAATACAGCAGCTTTGCACAAAATGGAAAAAATGATAAAAAACACCATTTTAGGTCATTTGATGAGTAGGAACGATTGGATACAAAAAATTCCTCAAACAGTGTAACAAAATAACGGTTTTATCAGTACACGTGAATGGTAATTTAGGTGTTTCTAGATGTTTTGTCTTTGTAATAAGGCGTACAAGTAATGGAAAGTCAAATGCCTTAATCTCATAGTATCTACGGGTTTCTATACCCGTGGTGGGCAGAGCACAGGTAGCCCATTGAGTAGCTTTGTGCTTAATTCTAAACAAACAAACAAACAAAGTTTATGGCATTTATTTCATAAAGGACCATAAATATATGAAGGATTCGAAGTTACATTTTGATCATGTGAAACAGTGTGCAGTTTAAGCCACACGTCGAAACACAGTTTTAGAACACAATGGTAGACTGGTAAATTTCGTAATCATTATGTATAATAAAAACGTTGAGAACGATGTGTCAGAATAGTTTAGTGCTGACATCGTGTCTGTTCTAGTGTCGAACTCAACTTTCCTTTAGTACGGTTAACTATACTGCATAAGCATATATAGTGAAGACATGAAAAACCAATAACTAACAGATGATTCAGGGCTGCGTCAAGATAACTCATACCTGAAAGTTTAAAGATGAATTTGAACATTAGTTGCCAAAATATAACAACAGAAAATTGATAAACTCTGTAAATAATTATGATGTATTTCCCATATAGAAAAGGTTATGTTTAAAAAACTGTGCTTTATATGAACTTACTCTAATCTGTTTATATTTAGAATTTGTATCGGTGTTTGATCAGGAGTATGAAACCCTGCGGCCTCACTAAAATGAGACAAGAGTCATGTATTTTAAAGCTTTAGAGCCCAAACTGAAAGTGGTAAAAATATACAACTGTCACAATACAATTGCAGTAAATCTTTAAATACTTTTATAATAGATAATAAAAAACACACTTCTTGTTAAACCAAATAGAAAACTTAATAATATTTCGTGATTACAATTCCGAAACGATATTTAAAGAAATAATACAGATTTAGTTTATTCATTTGAAAGTAAATTTAAATCAAGAGAAAATATAAGCGAAACCAGGAATGATAAATTATTTTGCTATTGAGTTGTAAATTGAACAGATAACATTTTTTTAAAAAATCAACATTTATAGATCAATAATTTACAGATGTATCAATATTTTATTTTTATACATACAACAAACATTTTTATCAGGTAGGTATTAAAACAAGAAGGGCATTTCTTTTCATAAAATCTGTCTTTGACTTTCGCTTAGATTTCAGTACGTATCTGAAATTTAAGATTTTTTTTGCTTATTTTTTTTAAGAATATTAAATGAGTAACCATCGATTATAACGAGAACTTATTTAATGAGATTTTCAGAAACATACCGAGAAGAATTACAGTGAAAACTGAGACCTAAATTTGGAATCGTTTTTGAACCGACAGTAAATAAGAGATGTGAAACTAAGTTCATCTTGTTGTGGTGTACATTTGATCATTTCAAGCTACTTTTAAAGACCTTAACTGAACAATACTCATACATTAATATATCAGGCTAACCATGTACACGTAATGTAATGAAATAAACAATCAAGACTGCTATACATTGATTCATTTATTAGGTAACTTCGCTGTGGCCGATAACGTGTACTTTAATCTGTTTAGGTATATTGTAAACTGTAATTAAGTAAAATAAATAAATAAAATTTGCATATCTAAAGCTTGATTTTCTTCTACATTAATTCCATTATTTCAAATATGTAATATTTATCATTTTAAATTATGTTTATTGTTTACTTCATAATTGTGAGAACACCAACATTACGTCATATGTTGTAGTAATATAAAATAATGTTTGTTGTCTTCGAGTTATCTGCACTCCATTAGTTGAACTATCACTGTAGAAACCAATATTACATCACACGTTGCAGTGATATAGAATCACGTTTGTAGTTTGTAGGCAGTTGACCATCATATTATAACGCCCCGAAGACTGGAAGGGGCCAGCATATTTTGTGACGTGATTTGAAGAGGCGTCCCGCAGATGTTAATTCGAGTGTCCTAACTCTCAGAGTGTTGTTGTGACGTCTTAGTTTTAAATATCAGTCTCAAAAGCAGTTGTTTCAGTTTGTTAATTAGAAATATTGGGTTGAAAGGTCGTTTTTTCAAATGAAATTAATTTAAAATTTTGTTTTGTTCGTAGTTAAGCACAAAGCTACACAATGAGCGGCTATATGTGCTCTGACAACAATAGGTATTGAAATCCGTTTTTTAGCGTTACAAGCCGTTACACTTAACGCTGTTCCATTGGGAAGCATTATTTTAAAAGCTTTTAATAATTTGTGAAAAAAGTGAAAAAGATTAAAGTGTTTGGAAAAAGCACTAAAAGTCGTAAACAAAGTTATGTCTTCTTTTCTGCACTTTTATTTTAAATTTCTAAGTGAAAACAACTTAGCAAATCTCAAGAATTTAGCTTTTCCCCCAGTTGGCTCAGCAGTAATTTTCAGAGCTTATAATGTTAAAAACTTCGATACCGGTGATGAGTAGAGCATAGGTAGCCCGAAAGTTTGCCCTTAAAAACAAATCAAACATGTAAGCACAATAACTTAAATGGTTTATGTGATAATATTTTCTTGATTCATTTTTATTTTAAATTCATTTCTACAAAATAAATTGTATTTCTTTCTGAATTCTCTAAATATCCTACATTAGGCATCTATTTCAATGTGTTTATTTGCATAAAATATGCGTACAGACGTAGACAAGTAATAATATCCAGGTGCAATTTTTTAGTATTCAGTAAAATTTTAGTGTGTCTCGTCATCACGAATTACCTGTAACCTAATTCAGAAATTTATATTTTTTCATATAATGTAAACTTTGATTAAATAAACAAACTTGTATGCGTATTTTTCGTCTTAAATATCAAGCAATAAAACAATAATTTTTTTTTACTTTTAACGAGTATTTTTGTTGTTTTTTTTAGCCATCCTAACACAATTTTTTATTTTTTATTTAACTGAGCTCTTTATTTTTTTTAATTATGTTTTCGGGCTGGGCGTGGTCTTGTAGCTAACGTTCTCGAACTGTTAACCAGACAGTCTGTGGTTCGCATTCTGTCCTTTTCTCTATCAGTCGAAAATCAGGGGCATTTACTGAGTACCGTTCACTAGCCATCTTTCCTCTTATCTATCAGTTCAAACTCAGAGACATCTTTGTGTAAATTTTAGAAACAAAAAAATTACATTTTTTTTATTTCGATGGTAACATTTCATTACAAAACGTGTGTATTCCGAGAAATAGATAAACTAGTGGCTTTACTTACATTCAGGACAGATATTTGGACAATACTGTTTTTAATGGAGCTCATTCGTGTAATACAATTATTTTATTGTTTAAATTTTATGTATATCTGATGGTAGACACTCCATGTTAGTTTTAACTGTATTAATCACAGAATCGCCAGTTTGCGCTTACTCTAATTATTAATCAATCTAAAGTAATGATTAAATTAAAATTGTCAAGTTACTTCATTATATAACGTTAGATGCTTGGAACATAATGATTCATTGTGCATTTGCATTCTGTATCTTATCGCAAAGTAGCTAAGGTCGCCATTCCTAATTCTGAAACCTAGAATGAAAAGGTGGTTAAGTCGCTCGACTGGCAATCTCGTGGTTCGAATTCACATTTCACAAAATATAATTGCCCTCTTAGTGGTAGGATTGTTAAGATATCACAGTCAATCCTTATATTTGTTGATAAAAGAATAGCCCAAGAGTTAGCGGTGCATGTTGATAACTAACTGCCTTCCCTTCAGTCTTTCACTGCTAAATTACGGATGGTTAACATAGATAGCGATCATGTAGTTATGAGCGAAATGTAATCCCAATTTTGAACTAGTGACCAAAGAAAAGGCAGTAGTACCCTACCACCAACACTCCACGGTAAGGGAGTGGTTGTTACTCTTATAACACACCAACAGGTAAAAGTTCCACTTTTTTATCTATTAATTCTACTTAATAGATAATACGTGGTTCGTATTTATCCAAAATATCAAATGTTATGAATTGTGTTTGCATAATAAAAGTATACATTTACTATTCATGTAATGACCCATATGACATTTTTGATATTTAGTTTGGGTAATTACAGTTTAAGATCTAGTAAATATTATAGATTTTCATAAAAATAGTTTTTTTTAATCTAAAATTAGCATATTAACTGAAATTATATAAATAGTTGCAAAATAAATGGATGAATGTTGTTAAAAATTTTAAAGAAGCCCTCTCAGATTTTTTACACATTTTGATAAAGTGATTGTTTATCATAAAAATAAGACTTAGAATGAAATAAGGTTAAAACAAACAAAACATTGTATAAATTAAAGTTTGTTTGTTTTGAATATCGCTCAAAGCTACACGCGGACGACATGTGCTACACATCCCAAATTTAGCACTGTAAGACTAAAAGGAAAGTTAGTCATCATCAATATTGGATTTACTTTTTACTCAAGAATAGTTAAATTAATCGTCACATTACAACACCCCACAGCTGAAAAGGCAAGTATATTTGGTGTGAGGGGAAGTCGAACCCGTAAACCTCTGATCACGAGTCCAGCGTCCTATCCTTCTGACCATGTCTGATAAGTAACATTTAACGAGTGAGAAATATAGCGTGCTTACGTTCTTAGAAGATCCCGCACGAGTCATTTATAAACTTTCAGATTATCAGTGGACCCAGCTGAAAAAAAGGTATTATCCGTTTACAATTACTCCTAGAAATTAGGATTATAAAGAATATTTTTTAAGCCTTAAACAGCTACTACATAAATTAAAACACCAATATATAAAGAAATGGTTTCATTTGATAACAAAGTTATTGATATTTCAAGTTTGGGGGTTTCAGTACACTACAATTTTGACTCGACGAAAATTCAAAGTAACTTATATAAAGAACACATTTTGGCCTTAAAGCATAATAGCTCTCTTTATAAGTTAGCGACTTTTAACTCAGAAAAAAGTAATAGTGTGGTAATTTTGAAATAAATAAGATAATATAGATAAAGTTTCAGCTATTTTAAATGATAGCACCAAATTAAAACGATTAGAATTGGATCCTACAGTAACAAAACAAAAACGTATACATAATTATTTGTTAAAAATTAAAAAAGAAGGTTTGGTATCTGATGCTTTTTATAATTAAATTAGATGAGTTCACTCTATTAATAATATTTTATGGCTTATCCAAAATACAAAAATTATATTTTCTCATTAGACAAACTGTCAAGTATAAGTAATTTCACTTATAAGTTAGCAGGTTTTATTGTTGTTGTTTTTAATCTGATCACTAATATATTTACCGTATAAAAAGTTTTGAATTTTCTAAAGATGTAACAGAACCGATTTTTGATATCTATATTACCAATCTTGTTGTTGACTTCTCATAATCAATTTTACTGCTAAATTAAATAACTGAGGTAAGTAGTAATTTAATTTTTTCAAAATTCTGATGTTATATTTATAAAACTATTGAAATGTCTTACAAAAGAGTCATTTTTAATGTTTGTCATTACAATTGACTTGATGGAGTGTCTATGGTTTCAAGTGTTGCATCATGTTTGATAATTTGTTTTCAAGTTATTACGAAAGAAAAAGTGGTTTAAAATTGTTGTCAAGAGACGTTTAAACCATTATCCCATTGTAGATATATTGAGAGTAAACCTTGTATTCAATAATTTCAAAATTATCTGAATAATAAACATAATAATATTAGATTTACCGATAAAGAACAAATAACCGATAGCTTACCTTTCTTATACATCAAGATTTAGGTTGAAATTTTGACCCTAAGTGCTATGATAAGCCAACTTTCACTGAATAGTATTTTTATTTTTATAATTTTTTACCTTTTGAATTAAAAAAGATTTAATTCATAATTCAATTTACTGGGCTTATAGAATAGTTAGTTTTCTTTCAATGAAAAAATGCAAAACATAAAGATTGTTTTACAAAAAAGAATAGTTTTCCTGTACATTTAATTTTAGTTACCAGTAATTATTTAAAAGCTTCGTACATTCAAAACTTAGTAAGCAGGTAATTATTATACGTAATTAGAGAAAAAATTACATCAATTCTGAGTAATAAAAAATGGTCCACACATTAAGTTTAGGATTGTTTTTAAACTGGTGTGTCATTTAAGTAATTATTTTAAATATTAAGACAGGATTCTTTTAACGCATCGCCCTTACATCATATATAAATATACACTGATTTATTAGAATTAAGGACAAAGTTACACAATGGGCTATATGTGTTCTGCCTAACAGAGGTATCGAAACTCGATTTCCAGCTGTGCGAGTTCGCGGACACGCTGTGCTACTGGACGGCGTACATTTACATCTCCAACGTGTAATTTTGGCTATGTGAACTCTACAATACGTTGTCTGAGTTCACATATAAAGGAGCATACGCAAAACACAGCATAAAATCAGTCGTCTATTATTCACCTGTTTACAGAACTGTGACACAAATGTTTTTTTCTAAATGTTTCAACATCTTGAGAGGTGTGGATAATTAAGGAAAGTTTGTGGATACACAAGATTCGTCCTGAATTAAATGTTAATCAGTTTCACTTCAAATAAAAAATTCTTCAAAACGACTTTCTCTACATTGTTATACAGGTCATCAAGGCAACTTTGAAGAATTGTAATCGTACTGCAACCACAGATCCACATCAGAAAATCGTGAAATGATCAGATGCATTTTAAACAAATTGATTGTTAAACCACGTTAATAATAAGTTTTATAAAAATGTTGCTTTGGGCAGATTTATTTCCTTATTTAAACGTTATTAATCATCCTGTTAAAGGCCTAGCAATAATTTAAATATCTGTGCTATATAATTAGTGTCCAAGACACGTTTTCCGCTTGTTTTGGTTTTAATCAAACGTTTTAGCTTTTTTCTGCATTCGTTTCTCATTGTTCTGTGATGTAGTTCCGAAGAACCACACTTTTCTTGTGTGGGCTTAGCATGGCTCAATGGTTAAGGCGCTAGACTCGAAATCTAAGGGTCGTGAGTTTGAATACCTCTTCACATCAAGCATGCTTGTCCTTTCAGTCTTAGAAACGTTATAAGGTATCGGTTAATGCCACTATTTAGGGGAGCTCAAGAGCTGGGAGTGGGTGGTGATGATTAGCTACCGTCTCTTAGTCTTACACTGTTAAATTAGGGACGGCTAACGCATGTAGGTTTGCGCGAAATTCAAAACAAACAAACATTCTGCTAAATTAGTCTTCAAGCCAAAATACTAATTAATAATTGAAAGACTCCCAATGAAAGTAACTTACAAAATGTAGTATCTAATGCTAGCTACATTTTCAATTTTCGATACATTATTCACTTCAGTTTTGCCCTCCCACAGTTGCACATCGGTTACGATACCATTGGTAGGCAAAGCAGAGATAGCCCATTGTGTAGCTTTGTGCTTAATTCCAAATAAACACTTCAGTTGTACTTACCTTAAATCCAGTTGTGGTTTTATCTTCTTCAAATTTTGGACTATGTTAAACAAGATAAAATTTGTTCATATCCTCCCCTGAACTAATGTAACAGGATATTTCCGTAATGTTTTCAAATCACTTATAACATCATTTGAAAGATATCTCTGGAATTAACAACTTACTTTTGAATAGTAAAATTAAGTTTGCAAATATTTTGATATATCGGCTCGTTTCTAAGTGTGCTCTGTAAAAATACGTCATCTCATCGGTCATAATCTTATCACTATCAGATCAATGTGAAGCATATCTTAGTTTAGTTCAAGAAGCTGTTTATATTGTTCAAAGATAGGAAACATTTAGATCAGGTAGTACATAAATCAGGTAAAGTGAGCTCCAACAATACGTCATCTTTAATGATCTTAATATATCAATACCAGATCAGTGTGTCAATTCAAAGTAAATGCATCTTAGTTTATTTGAGAAAATCTAACTCAAGAGTTATATACACCTGAAGAGACTCCATCTTGCAGCTGTTTCATAATGTCATAGAGAAAGATTGTTAAAAATAAATTTATGTTTAAAAATAAATTTTACAATTTACAATTGCACCTATTTAGTTTAAGTGGACCAAAGTTGCCCCTAATGATTCATATAGTTTGTATATTTGATTTCAGTGGATGAAGATATGAATTGCAGTTTGAATGTTGCCGGCATCTCATAATAATACTTTTAATATTGCTACCATCTGTTTGTCCTCTAATTTTTCTAAGGCTTTTGAATATTCGGACCTGTTAAATATGTCTTAATTAACAAGGTATGATTCGAGACGTGTTAAAAAGTTTTTTTAAAAAATGCAAATATTTCGTAACTCCAGTGATGGCTAAACATAGATCAATTAGTGGGATGACCAGTAGGGGTTTGGATAGAATTTTTCCAGTTTTCTCTTTCATTACATGGGGTATACATACAGTATATGTACTTTCAGTCATTACTGATGTACTTACGACGAAACCAGAAACAGTATTTACATGTTTAAGTGCTATGTTGTTTTGTTGTTCTGAATTAAGCACAAAGCTTCACAATGGGCTATCTGTGCTCTGCCAACCACGGGTATCGAAACCCGGATTTTAGCGTGTAATTCCGCAGACATACGCTAAGCCACTGGGGGGGCATTTAAGTGCTAAAACATGAATTATGTATTTCAATTTTGTTTTCAAATCCCATCAATCATTTGAAGGATTTTTTCAAAGATTATCTGCACATGTTACTTATTTCTTTTGGGTACAAAATGTAGATATTTTCACAAGCATGTTTCAGGAAAACATATTTTTATATTTATAATTATAAAAATTTCGTTTCGATTTTCATCAGTCATTGATACGATTGTTTCACTTTCAGAAACGTCTGCTAGCGTAGTACTGCTATAAACAGCACAAAATAACAGTAGATTAATATTGATATTACCACAATAAATGTCTTGCTTTTAACTTGCCTTTTTTTCGCAATGACATACATACACAGGTACACCTATGTACAAGTATTTAAATAATAATATGGATGAACCCTAATTTATACATATAATGATAATTAATTGTCACGTAAATAGCAAGTCAAACATTTTATACGTGCCTTTCTCGAAATGTATAATAAGTACAAATTAGTAATTGCCTCAAGAATGTTGTTATATCCCTATTCCTTGGATCTATAAGATTATTGAGTATTACAGTTTTGCCTTAGAAAAGCTCCTGGTGGCTTAACAGTACTTCTTAATGCTTATCACGATACAAATGGGGTTCCAATACCAGTGGTGGGCACAACACACCTACCTTTGTGCTTATCAACATACAAAAAACAATACTACGAAATATCATTCTTTTCATAGCAATCCCTCTTGGAATAAATCGAGTTTTTGAGTTTCGATAGTAAACTGTTATTTTACAAATTATAAATTGATATAAGAGGCATTAGTTCCAAAACGTTTGGAGTTTAGAGCGAAAAAATAACAAAAAAGTTATATTAAAAAGAAACGCTAATATCCATTCAGAAAAATGACAATTATTTAATACAAAAATATAATAGTTTACTTATTTTTAGGCCTGGCATGGCCAGTTGGTTAAGGCACTCGACTCGTAATCTGAAGGTCGTGGGTTTGAATCCCCGCCACACCAAACATGCTCACTTTCTCACCCGTGGTGAGTTATAATGTCGCGATCAATCCCAACTCAAGAGTTGGCAATTAGTGGTGATGATTAACTGCCTTTCTTCCAGTCTTACACTGCTAAATTAGGGATGGCTAGCGCAGATAGCTCTCATGTAGCTTTGTGCGAAATTCAAAAACAAAAGTAACTCACTTTTTTTTGGCAAAGATAAATATATTAATGAGATACCAATGAACAGCATAAAACAAATATTTAATTTAACTCAGGATGAAGAATTTTAAAACTTTAAAATCTCTAATCAAATTGTTATAAATAATAGAGATTTAAAATTGTTTAAAAAAGTGAAAAAAGAATAGAAAGAGCAAACTGAAGTTAAATAAATATTACATTGACAATGTTGATATTAAACTTGACTTTTATAACAGAATATATTAGTTTTATTATTATAAAATCCTTCTCAAAACTTTGAAACTACTTTGTTGGGTATAAACTTTGAAAACCATTCCTGCTCTTAATAAATTAAGTGTGTGCTCGATAAACAAAATATGGATAAAAAAGAAATCATCTCAATTTTAAATTGAGTAAAATTTTTTTCTATATCTTGAACACGTTAATGTTTAAAATTTTGCATATTCCTGTAGTTTTGTAATTAAATAACCCAAATAAAATTTCCAATACATTCTCGAAGTAAAACTTCTTAAACCTAACTACGATAATTTGAGTTCTCATTTTAAAGGTGTTGTGCAGAAATGCTAATATAGTAAATAATAAGTTTTATATTGCTAAACTATAATGCATTCAAAGACCTTTTATGCCTGGCAGCACATGTTTTAAACAATAAACAAATTTCAGACTATTTAACGTGATTAACTAAATTTATTTATAATAGCATTTCTATCCGTGGTTTTTCTGTACAGAGGAAATGCTTTCATATAAGAAAAGTTTCATATAAAAGCCTATTTCTTCAATTATCAGCCGCTTTTCCTATTAATTCTTTATTATATTTAATGAAGAGATAGGAGAGTGTGCACAAATAATTATCTTAAAGCTCAGTTTAGTCTTGAACAAACACTAAACTAGTCAGTTTTCAATCATGTATCGTATTTCTTTTCACATACGGATGATATATCATGCCATCTGTAATTTCACGGCTTTATTTTCATATTTGAACTCAACTGTAGTAACATAAAAAAGATTACAAAACAATACAGAAAGGTACTGACGATAATATATAGAGTCATAGTATATCAGCAAAATTAAATCCTACTTTTTTCGAAAGAATTTAAATATTCAAACAAAAAAAGAGTAAAACCGTTACTATTGATATAAATCGTCCTTATTAGATCAAATATAATACTGCTTAGTTTATAGGGAGTACACAAACTAGTAATCTAGAAAGTATAAAATATAAATAATTACAAAGAAAATTCTGTGTAAAATGAATGTGATCGTGCAAGTTATATTATCAGCAGTTTTGGGCACTGTACATTAAAACATATTAATTGACCTTTAGATATCTTACAAACTAGAATTATTGAAATGGTTAGGTTTACTAGTGACGTAGCTGGGTTTTCTCCGGAGAGAGCAGAACATTTTAAGGAGGGAAAATAAATTTAAAAAGCAAATATAATAATGTTTATAGAAATTTTGTTTTTCATTAAAATATACAAAACGAGTTTGCACTATCAATATACATAAGCTGAAAAATAATATGTGATCAATATACCTAAATTTGCAGGGGGCCAAACCCTCTTGAGCATCCTATGGTTACGTCTCTGAGGCTTACCTTTAACCGAAGTTGTCAGTTAAACCTCACGTTCCAACAATTCCAAACATTCATTGTGCCAGTTGAATGAAATATTGCATGAAAATTAAACAAGCAATATTTGTAGCAAACGATATTGTTCTTCTAGAATATTCACGCAAAATTACAGAAATGGTTATCTGCGAATGGCAGATAACCTAATTTTTAACTGATAGATTAGAGGAAAAGAAGCTAATCAACAGCACCAATCGTCAACCCTTAAGTGAAAACAGAGTAGGATTTGACAGTCAGTCCTGTTGCGACAATAGGATGAGAATCATAAATCCTCAGATTTACAGTACAGTACAAAAAGTTAAATTAAGCACTATCGTATTATAATCAATGACAACATTCATAATGTTACTACTATATTCGTGATTCGTACATAGTTATTTCAGACTCTTTAAAACTGTCAAAAAGTAAATTTCGATCATGTTCAAATGTTAAAGTTGAGAGATTATTGAATTCTTCCTGAAAATATCATATTATGTTTTGTTTTTAAATTTTCTTTATGTCCTGTGTTACGTAATTTTTATGTTTTATGTTCTTCGTAGACTAAACGCAACAGAAAAACACAGATAACAGCTTGTATAATTTATTACACTAAACTATTAACAAATATAACAGATATAACATAAATTATATAATAACAGTGACAGATATTAAGTTACAACATTCGAAATTAATTACAAAACAAAATAATACTAGTTTCAAACTTCAAAATTAATCACAATACAAAACGGTACTGGCCTGTATCTAATATAATGATCTAAAATGAAAGTCTCAAATTCCAGTCTAGGGTGTGAATTTGGTCCCACGAAGAAATTCCGAAGCTTAAATGAAGAAGTTCAGAAACAGTTCACAGTTCAATAAATTCGCCGACTCTTAGCACAAGCAGTAATTCAGATGAATCGTAAAGATTGACGAAATAAAATCACAGCTTCCGTAGATCTAACTTTAGTCACAAATCCAAGTTGAATAATCACAGCAAACACTTAATCTTTCTCAAATAACTGACTCTCTTCTTTTGAAATAAAACTAATGTCTGACTCCTTTTTTTTTCGAATACAAACTGATGAACCACTTCTTCTCGCGTCACCGTCTTTTATACCGGTAGGCCTACTTCTCGAACAATCTTGTAATTTCCATACAACTCAAGAGCTATCCACGCATGTCCGTTCTTGCACGAGACTTGTCGTCTAGACACTAGGCCGCCACATTTCATTTACAAACATATGATTGGTCTACTTAATTCAAGAAAATTCTAAATGTTACCCTAAATGAATAACAACATATTTTATTAGTTTAAACTTCGAAACAATAATATAAATATGGAAACATAGATAATAGAAATGAAAATTCAAACACAACAATACATGCCGTCGTTTACAAAATATTTACACATTTAAATAACACCTGAACCCAATATTAAGTTAAAATGAATATCAAAATGGCGGAAGAAGTTACTAAACTGTAAAAATTAATAAAGAGATGTAAACGAATTTGTCTTCTCAACTTTTTCCTTTTCCGTTTAGTAGTATGTACACTTACCTAAGTCTTTAAGCCATAAATAAAACACATCAAAATTAAACAAAATGCACTGCATATTTTTAAAAAAAGATCCTAGAGTTCAAGATACAACATGAGATTATAAATGTGTCCTAGATTTTTGAGGTGAATGAAGAAGTAGAAGCCACATTGTGATGAGGTTACACCGTCTATCAGTCTTAACCTACTATTTGCTAGTCTTGCATAAGAAGATTAGAAATTAGGAGAGCGAGATGTGGGTGCTAAAGCCCGCAATGTCCCACATCTATATCCCATTCACTGCCTGCAGACAGTTATGGGAATAAGAATTAGATAAATATAAAAGATGAAAAATGAATAACTAAAATAAAAATGAAAATATACATTTATGTATCCTTGCACATGCTTCCTTTTGTGTATGTGTTAAGTCGTAGCGTTTTCATGAATACCGTATGCATGACCGTTCTATTGTGTAATTAAACAGTTGGCCAAACCATCAATCAATAGCGAACAGTGAAGTGAAGTTCTGGAGTTTTTTACGACATATCGAATATATTTAGCCATCTTCTAATCTTTATTTCCTTTAGTGTAATTTCCTTTCTCTTTTATTCCATGCATTTAACTTAAATAGCTTTATATAAACATCTCTAACAAAGTTTAAAAACGTGCTACGTAATCTTACATGTTAAATTACGAGTAGACCCGGCATGGCCAGGTAGTTAAGGTGCTCGACTCATAATCTAAGGGTCGCTGGTTCAAATACACATCGCACAAAACATGCTCGCCCTCCCAACCGTGGGAGTGTTATAATGTGACTGTCAATCCCACTATTCGTTGGCAAAAGAGTAGCATAAGAGTTGGCGGTGAGTGGTGATAACTACCTTCCCTCTAGTCTTACACTGCTAAATTAGGCACAGCTAGCGCAGAATCGCTCTCGTATAATTTTGCGCGAAATTAAAAAAATAAACTAGTTACGAGCAAAAATACAAGTGTTTCTTTTTCACAAATAATGGTTCCTTGCTAGTACAGCAGTAAGTCTACGGGTTTACAACGCTAAAATCAAAGGTTCTGTTTCCCTGGTTGGAATCAGGAGATAGCCCAATGCGGCTTTGTTATAAGAGAACACGTATCTCCAATAAATAGTGTTACTTTTAAGCCAAGAGCTTATACTTTAAATCCTTTGAAATAAACATTTTGAAAACTGCACTTAAAATTTAAGATAAACGACTAATAATTAATTTTAAATATATGATATGAATTATCGCTGAACTAACTTACTGTGTCCTGTATCTCGTTTTTACTAACATCAAATTTGTGTGGTTACCAGTTTTATTTTTAACTAAATTTTAAGTCACAAAATATTCTTATTCTTAAATGTTATTACTGAGATCTCTCAGTTTTACTTTGTTTGTTTCCCGTTCTTCAAATTTATTCTTTTCACCAAAAAAACAAATAAATATAAAATTTAAAATGGTTTGATGTTTATAGTTTAATATAAAAGAGAAAACTACTCATTAATTTCGTATTTACTCAGAATGTAACAAAATATCGAAGTCAACGCATGCAAATCTCATACTTTCCCACCACAACTTTGTCGCTGACATCGTGACACAAAAAATCGAGAGAGTTAATTTTACATAGCATAAGACACGTTACATGAAGCCTACTGTATCGAATATATTTTTTTCAGTCTTTAGCAATCCCATCTCATTAAGGTGCATTTATGTCTCGTTTCCGCTACACGTTCACAGTGTTAGCTGATAGTGTTTGACTAATTTAACATGCAACAACCACAAAAAGATAGAGAGAACTATATAAATCAGCGTATACAAGGCTTATCATTTTTCTACGTCTTCATTAAGATCCAGGGAGCAGAGTTTACGGAGACTAATTGGAAAGCGGACAGTAATTGATGCTCTGAAAGACAGGCCCAGTGCGTTAATTATCCCGCTGAGGGAGAAACGAATACGTTCAACTGTTCTACCACAATACTCGTGTTTGTGTTTTGAATACAATCGGAGTGCTGAGAGCACTACACGTGCAAGACAATCGATTAATGTATCATAGAGTTATTCGGAATGATGAAAAAAGGAATGCATTACGAACCAAAGTGTGGACGTGCTAACGAACAGGTTTCCGTAATGATAAGGAAACTTGTACGTAGTAAAACTATTACAAGTTTTCGGCATCTTTAATTAGCTCATCAAGACTTTCTGACGTGACATTATCAACTTCACAAAGCAACGAAATTAAATGTCGTGTTTTGATATACATAATATACGTCCTCATCAGAACCAAAGCAAGTGCTTAAATTAAATACACAAATTACAGTTTTGAATATATCTTTGTTTTAAAAGAAGAAAAAAATCACAATAGCTCTCTGCGCTGTGGACACGTGAAAGAACTGAGCACCCTATTTTAGATGTGCGACTCCGCAGAACTATACTGACCCAACAAGTTGTATCAACTATGTTAAATAACAGAAACAATTATCGTTAAAGTATCGTAATTTTTTCTTTTGTACTTAGCAACTCATTTTTCAACATGAGTTTACCTTAAAAAAACAAAAAACAATAATAGCTGATGAAAGCCAACAGTTTGCAACATGTAAAACAATGGAGTTTGTCAGTTCTATTTCTGAACGAGGAAATAAGGTTAATATGCAACATTACAACAGGCTAGCTCTTCAGCTCTTCCAGGATTGTTCTCAAGACTCTAAGTAAAAACATAAAACAAATGGTGTCAATTCGGTTTGAGTAGTAGCTTCCACATTCAAATTCTCTGTAATAATACAGTGGAGTGGCATCAAAGAGAACACTGCCAATCTAACTAAAAGGTTTTATATATTTAAAAAAAGCTAAAGATTTTACCTAATGCAGAAGTAGAAGGGTGATAAGAAAAAGAGAAAAAATCGTTGAAAATAAACTGAAGCCATTGAAGTGTTGCTGTTATTGTTTGTGATAACTTTCAAACCACGAGGTTTTTAAGCTCAAAATATATTGCGCTTTTGATTCAATTTTACTTTTAAATTAAACTTTATCTGTCTTTGATTTAGGTAATTTTTTGTTTTGTGGTTTTAAACATCTTTGTTCTACATTCGTAATACTTTTTTTACCACTTTATGTCGGTAGATTGAAAATATTTTTTTTTGTTTTGGTAAAAAGTTAAAAATAAAATACCTTTGTACTTCAGATACTTTTAAAATAATTTTAATCAACGTTTCGCTTTTGCAGCTTCATGGAGATTAATATACACAACTATCTGATATTAATTGGTATTACTTTTTATCAAACAGCTGTATACATATATTTATTAACCCTGATAAAGATGCAAAGGCGAAAGGTTAGTTAAAATAGAAAGAAAAATTTTGTATGTATATCTGGAGTATAAAAGTCGTTTTTTCTAAACTTTTTATCACACTATGTGAATCACTCTAATATACATTATCAATTTTGGAAAACAATAAAAATTATTGTTTTTTGTTTGTTTTGAAACAACACCTACACATTGGTTTGTATGTGCTGTGTCCGCAACAGGAATTTCAACTTTAAAAGTCCTTAAGCTTACTGTTGAGTTTCTGGTTGTGTGTTAGCCCAAAGTTTATCCTGAAATATTTACAAACGTTTCAAAGCTTGTGTTTTAAAAACTATGCGAACTAAACATCCATAGAAGTAGTTTTGTGTGTTTGTGAAGTTGTAGTTAAGACTCACTTCAAGGTAATTTTTAGCAAAATATCACAGTTTTGTCTCCAATATAATTTAGCTCCTTCGACTAAAAGGAGCTCAATTTCGAAAATACTACTGTTGAATAGCAACCATTGATCTTAAAGTTGAATCCAAGTGATTGATGTATTTTTCTCACGGTCACCTAAAGAGCTATCTCTTCAATTGCTTATGATATTAACTTCTAGTGTGTTATGAGGGTAAAAGTCAATCGCTTATTAGTTTCAATGCCGGTTACTGCTGACTGTATATTGAGAGTAAATCAAAATTACGGACGACTACACTTGAATCGTATGGGTGTTTCACCTGTCTGTTTGGTTCATGTGCAGATAAGATACCATTTAGGTTAACAATAACAAACATCAATTTTTAAAACACTCATGTGATCATAGTTTAGCTTACTAATAATATTAGAAATTTAAAGAGCATTAATAGTCATATGTTAAGTTCTTCATATAACTGTATTGGACAGGAACTGTGATAAAGAAAATTATAAGACCACCATGAGATTACTGAACTTTCATAATATGTTGAGCAGACAAAGTAGTAACACCCAACAGTAGAAATTATCTATTGCTATAACAACTTAAGATTTTGATCCTGATATTCCTGTTGTTGTTTTTAAATACTGTTATTTTCACTAATAGATCAACAGTTGGTACGTAATGGTACCCATTGTGAAATATTATTGTAACAGGTGTGTATGGGACTAAGTGTAAAATAGATTACATTGACATTAACTTGTAAAGTTCATCCATTAATCCTAGTTAATGTTTCTTCGTTCTTCTTGTTGTTTTACAATTTAAAGCAGGCGGTTTATTTAGTAAAAGGTCGCGTTTCAGATTGTCAAATTTAGTACTAGAATGTTTATCTTTATAACGCCTCTGTTTCCAAAATAATTCACACCTATTCATAGATTCTTCTCATATCTACAATAATTTAAATTATTGCTGTGATCAAAACCGAGTTTATAATATAACTTTTGCTTATTTAACATAATAGATACAACTTCTAGATGACAGGTAAGATACTATTCGTTTTAATCAGGATTTTTAACGACCTACAGCAGAACTCAGTTATAATTATACATTTGTTTGGAGAACTTTAATCATGTTTTACACAAAAACTTCAGTCACGGTGATGTTTCCCCAGTCGTTATTTCTTTTTTTTTATAGATTGTTTTCTTGAACATCGATTTTTCAAATATTATTAGATTTATTTGTTCTCTGGAGTCCACCGATTCACGAACGTTTCCTGTTATTTATAGTTTGTACAGACAGATCTCAACTGCTGTTTCTTATTGTTTTTATAAAGATAGTGTTGATGTACGGTTGGTTGGTACGTTACAGTTTCGATGTACACATTTTTTCCCTGTTAATGTACATTTCCTTTGAGTGATGATAAAACACACCATTCTACCTTATAAATCCAGTTTCAAAGACTATTTCGGTTAGTAATAGTTATTTATTACAGATTATGAGTGAAAGATAAAGATAAGTGAACAGTATGTCAACCACGGTATATCTGCTTTCATACACTGCTGGCAAAAATCTTAAGACAAATGAACAAAAATAAAAAATATGCATTTTGAGTTGTTAGACTCAACCACTTATTTGAGTGGAGCTTTGAAAGATTAAAATAACAAAAAGAAAATAAAAAGAAAAAACTTTTTTAGCATTTAATATGGAAAATGTGAACACTAGGTGTGATATAGATTAAGTTTATTTAGCTGAATTTTTATCAGAATTAAAGAAAGAGTTATACAATACTATATTATTTATTTATGTTAACACCGTGTACTGTAAACTGTTATTTTCTATAATTAACTTCTTCATTACTCAAAAGAAATAGTAAAAACTTAAATGAGGCAAAACACGGATAAAATTCTTTGTGTAGTCGCTTGAGCCATTTCATTTCATAGTTTCACTAAGGCCAAAATATATAAAAAAACACTCTCTGAGCTTTAGGATCGGCGGGTTCGATTAGAGTAGCCCAAAACTTGCAGTGAATGGTTTTTACTGGCTGTCTTCACTCTAGTCTAGTACTCCTAAACCTTTGCCAGTATCATTCACATCTATAACATCCTCACACCAGTTCTAAAGTAGTAAATTAAATAACAAAACTTTTTTATTCTTATTTAAACATACGTCAAACTGCAACTGGAATAAATACAGTATAAAATTAAAAAATAAATGTATTTATCGAACTACAGCCAGAATAAATAATAACTAATGAGTTTTTCTCTTTACTTTTCTATAATTGATAATACTCATTTACTCTAATATTTACCTCATTATTCTCATTTATACTGATTTTGATTTCATTAACCTCTCGATGAATCATTCACCCAGTTGAGAGGCGCTGCTCTAGCCAATAATTTCCGAATTAGAGGCAACTTTTTCATACAGCTCTCGTGTACCCTACCGCGAAATTTAAAAAAAAAAATGTTCTCTCTCCTAGGAATTTTTTGCGTGACAAATATAAATGTAAAAAAAAGCTATTTTAATTAAATTAACTCTGACCTTCCTACATTACTTACAACACTTTGGAGTCGTGTGTTTTAAAGTAGATATACATACACTAATGTGAAAAAGTTTCAAGTCATGTTTTTTTCTTTTTTCATTAGTTTTAAGAATTCCTGAAATACGTGAATTTATCACCATACACGGAGCTAAAGCAAACTTATCCGTATGTTCTTTAGTTTCGTTCGCCTATGTGTTGTGCGTATTCATTTGAAATTAATTTGTACGTTTTTTGATTTTTAACGTGTTTTATGTTTCTTAAGTTCTGGCAAAGTGTTTAACGGGTCAAAATACTTCCAAATCAACCTCAAAATACGACGACCAAAATAAAATTCCAAAATACATTGAGAGTAATATTTTTTATATATATAATTAAAAAAGTTCAGTTACTTACTTATAGATTATTGACTACTGCTTCTGTTTGAATTTACAAAGCTTCTCCAAATCAAGTTATAAAAAATATCGAGCGTTTTCATTTTTTCCTTTTTGCTATACAAATATCAATCGTCACACAGACTTTTCCTTCATGAAAACTTCTGTAAGGTTAAAAAATTGCTTCAACAGCTACAGAGGCTGTTCGATATAATTAGATATTGCATTACATAGTTCATCACAGAACAACTCTGGGCTTAATATTCTAAAAGAAAAAAGTTATAACGATTGGATGGTTACCCTAATATCTTAGTAACCCCATCAAAGTACCTGATTTACAAAGTCACGAGTCTGTAAAAAAAATTGCTGCAGGCAATTTAACTTTACGATTATTTCTTAAAAACAAAATGTTATTTTCTTTTCTGATTAAAAATTCCGGAACATATCTTAATTTAGTTTCTGTTTTCTTGAGATAATTTCTGATTACCTAATAAGATTATTCAGTGACAATTTGACCAATAGGATTTCTGGAGTTTGTTTTTATCATTTATAAATCTCCAAAAAGATAATAAACTATCGTTTTAACATAGTTTTTTTTAAGACACTTTTTGTTCAACAGTACTCAAAGTATAAACAGAATTTGGCTCAAATGCAAAAAAAAGATAATAAACTTTATTACGACTCCTGAAGTAAAACTGCCCATATCAATTGTTATAACCTTTTTTGTTATTGTTTTAATAAGGATCACAACCTTAGAAATCGTACATTGTGATTTCGTTTGGTTTGTTTGGAATTAAACAGCAAGCTACATAATGAGCTATCTTTGCTCTGCCAACCACGGGTATCGAAACTCGGTTTCTAGCTATAATATGTCCGTAAACATACGGCTGTGCCATTGGAGGGTGAAATCGGATACTCTCTTTACGCATCTGCATATGATAACTAATGGAATAATAAATATTATAGTTTTGTTTGCGTTTACAAACCAAACAGTTATTTGCGTTGTATCAGTCGCAGGCATTAAACCCTAATAGGTAGTGCTGCAGTTCTCAGTCTTACCTATAAGCTATTTGATGACAATGTGGAAGTTTAAAAGACAAATATAACACCAACATTTTACTCTTTTTTCATAATGTATAATTATTTCGATGATTCTATACTTAGCTAGGATATGTTGAGCGTATTTTAAAATCCAAATAAAACACAATTCACTTCAAGACTCTACAAGAAAATTTATATTTTAAGAATCACTCATTCTATTTAAAACCTGACATTGGACAAAGGTATAACTTTTAAATATAACTGCAAATGGACAATAATTTGATTCTTAAAGGATAAAATAATAGTGGCCTTTTATTTTGCATGAAACAGAAATCCAAGTAACATTAAACTGTTAGCTTATTTACTCAAAATTTATATTGACCCCCAAAACTAACATATAGTAACAAGTCCAAGACGCATCAAAACCTTCAAAAATATTTCCTCCATTCCGCTAAGACAACCTAAAGCCTAATACCAGTCAAATTCAATAAGTTTTATAAAAGTTATAAAACTGATCTTCCTCTGAAACCATTTATTTCGGCCTTTGATATAGCAGCAGAACCACTTTCGTGATTGTTAGAGAGTGTTGTATAACCTATTTTCCTTGCTCCCCCCTAGTCTTTGGCCTTACGATTTTTGAAGCCAGGTTTCGATCCTCGTGGTAGGCAGAGCACAAATAGTCTATTACTTAGTCTTGCGTTTAATTAGAAACATATTTTCCTTGAATCACCTCATATCGATAGCACTGATGACTTTATCGAGAAATTAAAAAGTAATAACCACTTTATACAGAAGTCTATGTTAGGTTATACTGAAACGATTTTCATGTTCAAGTCAACAAGAGATGTGGAAACCCATGTAAAATCGTGATGAAAGGTACATTTTGAGTTTTTCTGACGCTCATGGGTAATGTATTGATTGTTTCTTGGAGGGATGTATAACAGCCATCTCAGACACAAAATATCCAGTTATACATATCATAAACATATGTTTATATGAAAAATTTAGAATTTCCAAGCCAATAGGGTTTTTTGCACTTAATGGAATTTGAGTACAAAGGAATGTGGGTCTTCATAAAGCAGAAAGGGATAACACTGCCATAGCACTGTGGTAAACAATCTATGGCATCTTATTTCATGTGATAATTCGAGAGCACTAATGTCAAAAGCAAAAACTACAGATTATAAGTTCATTGAGATAAGGTTTCCAATCATATCTTCAGCACAAACGTTGCAAATGGAAAATAAAAGCTATATTCACGTTATTTCATACGAAAACAGATTGGTTGAGTCTTGCTAAATGCAGCAGTTTGTGTGGTTGAGCTATTAAACCTGTCCTCGTCCTTATACGTTAGATGAACTTTAAAAACCATGAGGAGAGGAGCAGTAAGCTTCCAGCATGACAGATTTATAAGGATTCTTTTACACTGTAATCTACTTTGCAAAGGTATACTTAAGATGCATTGTCTTAAGATAGAGCATGACCACCCATGGCGATATGGTTTGTTTGTTTTTTTAATTAAGCACAAAGCTACATAATGGACTGGCCTGGCATAGCCAGGTGGTTAACGCACTCGACTCGTAATCTGATAATTGTGAGTTCGAATCTTTGTCACACCAAACATATTCGCTCTTTCAGCCGTAGAGGTATTATAAAGTGAAGGTCAATCCCATTATTCGTTGGTAAAAGAGTACCACAAGAGTTGGCGGTGGGTTGTAATGGCTTGTTGCCTTCCCTCTAGCCATACACTGTTAAGTTAGGGACGGCTAGCGTAGATAGCACTCGAGTAGCTTTGCGCAAAATTCAAAACAAACAAACCAAACCATAATGGACAACCTCTGCTTTGTCCATCACGAGTATCACCTGGTTTCTAGCAGTATGAATCCGCAGATGTACCGCTATGACATAGGAGAGCGTGGTGACATGGACAGTAGCGATGTTTCTTTCTTATAGCAAAGTCACATTGGGCTATCTGCTGAGTCCCTCCAGAGGAATCGAACCTTTGGTTTCAGCGTTGTAAATCCGTATACTTACTGCTGTACCAGCGAGGAACGACAAGTTTGGTGTCGGTTTTCACGAAAAACATATCATTGACATTTCTGACTGAGGTTTTTTTGGGGGGAGAATTTTTGGGATTAACCTCGATCCTCTTGATATTACTTCCTGCATGGTAAGTAGACAGATTAAGAGAGTTTTTGTATGTTTTGAATTTCGCACAAAGCTGTACGGGAGATATATGCGTTAATCGTTTATAATTTAACAGTAAATATTAGAGAAAAGGTAGCTAGCCATCACCATCCACCGCCAATCATATCATCTCCATAGCTGTTTGGTGGGAGAGGAATTCAAATCCGCAACTTTCAGATTACGAGTCAAGCGTTTTCATCACCTGTACATGCTCGGTCCAGACTAAAGGTTTCATCACAAATAAAGTTCTAGGGCCATATAAGGGATTCCCGTAGGCTTAAACTATTTAAAAGATAAGTTATGTGAGTCTGTTTCATTTTTCTTTTGGTGGGTTAATTAACAATGGATGAGTATATGCTTGAGGGCTGGATATTTATTATGTTACTAAATTTTCTAAAAAGTCATAAGAGCTGCCCTAGAATTTATATGCTAGTTGATCTTCATTTTACACTGGAAAACATCCTAAAGAGTCTGATAAAAGAAGTTCGAGTTCTTGCTCTATGAACCAAACCGAATCCTAAGGGCAAAATGTTGGGTGAGAGGAAAGGTTTCGTTATTATTACATGAAGAGTTAAGGGCGTTTTTTTTCCTAACTTTATTGCAAAATGTCTAAGTCCCTCTAGCACATACAACGTATTCTTTATTAAAAATAGAGAGAGACAAAGAGAGAGAATCCTTTCGAATTCATTTTATGAGATTTTACATAGTAAATGAAAGTCAAATGATTTTACTCGTATTTCTTCACTAATTGCGTTACTTACTATCTGGACGAAGAAAGAGGTATGTTTGTACGTGTGTGTGTGTGTAAGAATTCAGTAAACAACGATTTTAAAAGCTTTTGATAAGTTGCCACAAACGAACAATTAGATACCAAAACAACTTACTTAATTAAAAGACTCTTAATTGTTAGTTGAAGAGATCTATCAATGTATTTATCGGTGATTTTGAAAACAACTATGAAAGGTGAGAATTTTTTTCTATCAATTAAAGTTTCCGTACTTTTGGTGCGAAAGAAAAATATAGGAAGAAAATCAGTCAAAATTAGAAATGTTATATTCAGGTTCTTATTGAAAGATTTTGTATTGGAATTTTGGTATGTGAAATAAAAGTTCAGCAAATCACATACAATTAAATTACCACAGCCCAAGATACCATTTAGCAATTTATAACTGCTAAATTATCACTTATATTAATAACACAGTTTATTCTACAGTAAAATTGTTTTGACTGCATGACGTATAAAACCAGATTACGTCTATCTGTGCTAGCCATAGATAGAAGGATAACAGATAATTAATATCATCTACTCATTGACGCTTCTTGGTTCCCCCCTGTCAGACCGAATAGTATAATTTCACTCTCAACCTTATGAAAAGTCAATCTTAATTATCGAAACGCGATTTATTTTGGGTTGGAAGGTTAAAACGTGGCAGTATTTGAAACAGAGAAACTCACATTCACATTTTGAAGCGTCTATCGTTGAGTTGCGTTTAATCTGTATCATATAACCAGATTGCTCACATGTGATTAGTTCTACACGTCAGACCTGTGAAAGGTCCGGCATGTTCAAGTTGTTGGGATGCTTGACTCTGAATCTGAGGGTAGCGGTGTCGAATTCCTGTCACATCAAACATGTTTGCTCTCTCAGACGTGGGAGTATTATAAAGTGACAGTCAATCCAGCTATTTGTTGGTAAAATAGTAGCCCAAAAGTTGTCAGTGGATGGTGATGACTAGCTGCCTTCCCTCTAGTCTCATATTGCTAACATAGGAATGGCTAGCGCAGATAGCCCTCATGTAGCTTTGCGCGAAATCCATAAACAAACAAACAAACAAGCAGACCGGAGAAGTGTAGTGACCAAAACTGAACCCCAAAGAATTTCTTTGAGACAATTACAATTTACTAGCCGTAGTCTTTTTCCATTATCGGAGTACTCTCCTTTTCTAAAGATGGTTTTGTTTGATAAATACATGCAATTTTTAAACATTCTGATCATTTTTTCAGTATAAAAGCATAAAAATTAAATTATCGGATTGATTTATTAAATGTTTCAGTGATGTCGAGAAACCCACTTGTTGAAACTTTTATGTGCAAAAACGGCTCGTTTGGGTTCAGAAAATATTTTAAATAGAAGAGCGAATAACGTTTCGACCTTCTTCGGTCATCGTCAGGTTCACAAAGAAAGAGGTAACTGACCGGAAGCTGACCACATGTTTGGAAGGGGTTGTGTAACTGAGTGTCGTAATGTAGAGGGCGATGTTAGATGATTGAATATATAATTTTATCTATAATATTAACATAGGTATAATGGCGTTCCTTTACATTGGTTTATTTTGGGTTTAAGTTGTTGTATAAGTAAGGCTTCTTTAATTTTGCGTTTGTTTATGTTTGTTTCTTTATTTAGTATTTTAGTGTTTTCTATGGTTATGTTGTGTCCATTTTAACTTGCAGTGTTCGAAAACGTGTGAAAGTGACTTTTTATGTTCTTTGAATCTGGTTTCCATTGTTCTACTTCTTTCTCCAATATAGAAGTCGTGGCAGTTATCACATTGTATTTTATAAATAATGTTGGTGTGGTGTTTGTCAGTGTAGTTCTTATATAGTATAGACCATAGTTTTGTGCCTGGTTTTTGAATAAATTTAGTATTAACTGGAATGTTATATTTTGTTACTAGTTTTTGCCAAATGTTGGTTATTTGTTTGCTGATGTCAGGAATATATGGTATACAGCAGTATATGGTTTCGTGATTTGTTGATTCGTGAGATATATTTACTTTTGTTGGTTGATTTTGCTTTCTGTCTAGGTGTGTGCGTATAATGTTTTCTACGGTTTGTGGAGGAAACTTATTGATGTTGATGAAGTATTGTTTTATTTTGTCTAATTCATCGTTAATTTTATCTGGTGAGCATAGTTTTATGGCTGTGTTTATCTGGTTTCTTAGTATGTTGAGTTTTTGTTTTGTTTCATGTGCTGAGTCCCAAGGAATGTATAGTCCAGTATGGGTGATTTTTCGGTGGATTTCTGTTTTGAATTGTGTGTCGGTTCTTATAATTTTGAGGTTAAGAAATGATATTTGATTGCTTTCTTCCTGTTCACATGTGAAGTTAATGTTGGGATGTATAGAGTTAATGTGAGTGAAAAAATTAAGTATGTGTTCTGTAGATTTGAATCCCGCAACCGTATCATCTACATATCTGTACCAGTATAGTGGTGGATGTAATGCTGTATTAATTGCTTGTGTTTCAATTTGTGTCATAAAAATATTGGCTAGAACTGGTGATACTGGGTTGCCAATGCTTAGGCCATTTGTTTGTAGTTTTTTCTGTAAATTTTGGATAATGTTTGTGTATTTATTAAAATCTTTTGAAAGTTTTACCTTTACAAAATCAGGGGTTAGTTGTTCCTTTCTACATTGTTGAATAAAATTGATGTCATTTCTTCTATTAATGATTCGTTGGTTTAAATTTCTTTGTTTCTTAACGATCGTGTGAGCGTGTACTGTTAATAGTGGTGTACTGTATACTTGTTCAGACATAATGGTAACAGGTAAGTACAAGTACACTGAGAAAAACACAAAAACTTACACTTCTCGAACAATCGCCGTGATGAAATAACAATCAGTGATGTCGAGAAACCCACTTTTTGAGAATTTTATGTGCAAAAACGGCTCGTTTGGGTTCAGAAAATATTTTAAATAGAAGAGCGAACAACGTTTCGACCTTCTTCGGTCATCGTCAGGTTCACAAAGAAAGAGGTAACTGACCGGAAGCTGACCACATGTTTGGAAGAAAACTTTTAAAACCCTCCCTGTACAACTATTTAACCCTCCCATTACAATACTGTTCATTATTGCTGAAATAATAAGAACAATTATTAAGATATTAAGCCTTACAATTAAAAATTACATATCTTCAGCAGGTGGTGTCTTTTCGGAGGAGGCCTGGCATGGCCGAGCGCGTTAAGGCGTGCACTCGTAATCCGAGGGTCGCGGGTTCGCGCCCGAGTCGCGCTAAAACATGCTCGCCCTCCCAGCCGTGGGGGTGTATAATGTGACGGTCAATCCCACTATTCGTTTGTAAAAGAGTAGCCCAAGAGTTGGCGGTGGGTGGTGATGACTAGCTGCCTTCCCTCTAGTCTTACACTGCTAAATTAGGGACGGCTAGCACAGATAGCCCTCGAGTAGCTTTGTGCGAAATTCCAAAACAAAAAACTTTTCGGAGGACACCACTTCCTCTTCTGTGGAAGGTGAATCAACAATTTCTTCGTCGGTCGTTACAACTTTAGGAACAGTACTTGCCACCGGTACTCTTTCTTTCTTGCTCAGCTGGATCTCGCGTAGCCTTCGCAGACGCGCAATGCGTGCATCTTTCGCCTTTCCAGTTGGTTCTGTTTCCATTTTTACGCTGTTATAAACTCAAATATATGTTTATATCTCAAAATATATCTGTTTTTTTCTTTACACTATTAATTATATTTAATTTTAATATTTTAATGGTATATAATGCTATATCTTAGATTTAATGTTTATTATTTTATATATATGTGGGGGTCGGCCGAGCCCGCGAAGTGATGAGGGAACACTGTAAGTGTATTCCTTTGAAACTTTCCAAAGTTCAGCAGTTTCAGGTTTTATAAACAAAATACAGAATATAAAACTCGCGTCTCTAGGTGTTTTTAATCATCTAAAAACTAAGCGTGACACCGAGAGAATTTCATATTAATAACCATGGTAGTAGAAAAGTAAATTATGGCTCACATATAGTTGTTTAATATATATTCACAGTCAGTTCATAAGTCGTTTTCGTGAAACGTTAGCTTCGATCAATGATCTCTGGTGGCTTAGCGGAAATTCTGAGAGCTTACTGTACCTGCAGTGGATACAGCTAAGATAGTCTATTCTATAGCATTGCGCTTAGCAACAAATAAACAATTCAGTGAAAAAAAATAAATTTAAGTAGCTACATTGTATATAACTGAATTTTCAAGGTGCTAATAGAAGTCACTGATATTGAGTTCCATAGGATTAGAGAGATAAGGTGTTGAAAAGAAACAAGTTTTGAACTTCTTGGAACAAATTACTCATCCGGATATGTCGTTCACACTGAGATTCTTTTATGCACTGAGGTTATACTTAGAAACATGCTATAGAAATGAAGAACAAAAAAAAACACATTCAACCTAACCCTACTTTCATAATAACTCTATGAATACACTGATGAACACGTAAATCCGTATAGTACAATTCCTATAATCAGGAATAACCTGTCAATAAATGAAACGTGCAATCTTCGCATAGAAACGTGAAGTTGTGCATGAGTTGACTCATAAGACTTTGCTAGCGAACAAGACATGCAATATACAAACAGCCAAAGGAAGCTAAGCATAAGACACTTATAAAACCTTTGTGACTCTTATAAACAAGTAAGGTCAGATCCGATGCAAATTAAAAATAACATACATAAGGGAAAAGGTTTGTAATAAGGTAATATTGAAAAACTATTTCAAGTGAAAATTAAACGTACATTAAATATTTTAAGATATGTCTTCATATTGTAAGAATTAATATTATGAAGTTCTAGTATGTTTCCATTACGTAAATATACGCCTACTTTAGAAATAATATTGTTTAACTAATTAAACAAATTTAATACAAAGATTACAATATTCCCATTAATATACTGGATCTCCTTTATGTAGTAGTGAAGGCAGAAGTACGCCTGCATATCGTATTTATAAGATTCGAGAAATGAGTCCGCAGAATTCCATTAAATTCCTGACAATA
Organism: Carcinoscorpius rotundicauda; assembly: GCA_011833715.1. NCBI lineage: Eukaryota > Metazoa > Arthropoda > Merostomata > Xiphosura > Limulidae > Carcinoscorpius > Carcinoscorpius rotundicauda. Next base: position 118,354,491 of record CM022393.1, on the reverse strand, counting down.
ATTTAGACAATAATTCTGCCAAAGCTACTTGAGAGCTATTTGTTCTAGCTATTCGTAATTTAAGATAAAGACTAGTGAGAAGGCAACTACTCAACACTACCCACTTATCAACTCATAATATTCCCTGCTAAATAATGAGGTTGACTAAACACATTATAACATATCTAAAACTAAAAAGAAGAGCAAAACTGAGAACTGGTTTCGATCCGTGATCTGAAAGTTGTGATTTTTTTGTGTGAGTGTATGATCCTGATATTTAGATGCAGAAAAATCAGTAAAAAAATTAGTGTCTAAAAAAATCAATCAAAATGTTTTCAGACAATACGTTTAGTGTCAACGAAAGTGAATAGACTTACTGACCATTTAGAGCACAATAAATTGTTATATGGTTTTTTGTATCAAACATCAGACGTTATGTGTTTCTAACAACATTCCTTATATTAAATTTAAAATATATTTCCCGTTATTACTCCAAGTCATTTTTATACTTCTGTAATAATTTTATCGAATATTGTTTATTATGGTTAAACGACCACATATGGTTATTTACTCTTTATTCCTCATGAGAGAAAGACATCTTTTTGAAGTCGCTTAAGTTATTGGAACCTACCATGCTTAAGTGAGTTTACATCTGGCGACTGCATGACTTCGAACAAGTGATAAAGCCTTTAACTTCAAGCAATCGCTTTTGTGGCAAACGGCTTAATAAACCTCAGCGCCATCTTGCATGAAAACGCTGAATTTTTCAGTAACCTGGTTATTGGTACGAACAGAATGAAGACCTTGTTAGAAATCTGTAATGTATCAAGCAACATAGTGCTTTGTTCCTTTACATACAAAAAGCTGTGACCGTTCATTCTTCCAAATGACACCACATGATCAAAGAAAGTGGCTTAGCATGACCAGATAGTTAGTGCGCTTGACTCGTAATATGAGAGTTGCGGGTTCGAATCCCCTTTGCACAGAACATGCTCGCCCTTTCAGCCTTGAGATCGTTACAATATAACAGTCAGTCTCATTATTAGTTGGTAAAAGCGTAGCTCAGGAGATTGCGATGGGTGGTGATGACTAGCTGCCTTCCCTTTGGCTCACGCTGCTGTATTCGAGATAACTATCGCAGATAGTCTTTGTGTAAATTTGTGCTAAATTAAAAACAAGAAATATCAAAGAAATATATTATCGGTGATTTAGTGAAAGTTCTGAATGTATAAGCAGAAAAATCACGTGCTTCCACTATCCGAGAACTGTTTAAATCTTATTAGGCAAACATTACTGTGTCCCAGTAGACAGGAAAGTGTGATAGCATTTACGAATCCAACTACTGTCACCTAACGATATTGCCTGGAGTGATGACTGGTATCCGTCTAGCTATTCTTCTACTGTAATCGAAAATAACTTCTGATGGTATGGGAGCAAACTTGCGGTTTTCTCTGCAATAATAGAAACCGTTAATTTTAGCCAATCTTCACAAAGAATGAAAGGTCTGTCCTATCGGTTTTGAAACGCCTAATCCTTGTGGAAATTCTTGCTTTCCAACACGATGACTACATTGGAATTGTATATACACTACGGGTAGTGGTATTATAAGTTATCTAGTAGTATCTTGCTGAGTTTGACCGGCCTCCAATGCTATAACTTTTCGGTTTTGTTTTGTTTGTTTTGGAAATTCGCACAAAGCTGCAAGAGCCGTCCCTAATTTAGCAGTATAAGACAAGAGAGAAGGCAGCTAATCATCACCACCCACCGCCAACTCTTGGGCTACTCTTTTACTAACAAATAGGCGGATTGACTGAACATTATAACGCCTCTATGGCTGAAAGGGTGGGCATGCTTGGTGTGACAGTGATTCGACTCTGTGACCCTCGAATTACGAGTCGAGTGCCTTAACCATCTGGCCATATCGGGCCCTGTGCTAAGTAGATTTATTGCTTTATCAATTAAGTGAATGCACAATAATTATTATTTTTTCTCATGAGTGATTCACATCCTAATATTTGGTATTATTTATTTGTTGAATGATTTCTGATGTGATAGACTCATAAAAATATTAATTCACCATAATATTTTGTTAGTAATACAAATCTTTATATCCCGTAGCCTTTAGGCTCACAAAATCTTCGAAGGTATTTTGAGTGAGACCCAGGGGTAATCATGATAAGTACGTCTCTTCATCCTACTTTGCTGCACAAGACCTGAATTAGCGTTATTTGCATCTGGCCTCAGGAAGAACATCACATCGACTTGTATTCTCGGAAATGGGTGGGGTACTTTGTAATTGGTGGGCTATGTACAATAATTAGTGTTTAATGTGTTGTTCTTTTATCCTTTTTTACCTTACAATGGTCGATATTTGCTTAACTGTTTAATTGCATATATAAGCACCTGCGCCTTTACAGTACCATTCACAACAATTGTTTGAACAAATGTGTATTTATTATAAACAACTGTACACGATTACTCAAATGTCATCATCTGCCAGGCAAATAAATGTTCACGTTAGACATTGCAATTGCATTACGAACGTGCAACTGTTTCTGGAACACATACGTCTACGATTGTAACAGATATGTAGCAATCGGTTCTTATCTCTACAACTTAACTTCTATTGTAACATGAGTATCAGCTGTTTAATTCGTAAATTTCCCTACCGCGCACACATATTTGGAAAAAAATCAGAGATTTTTGGTTGATTTTTGTTAATTTATATAATGTTTCGATGATAAATGTCAAGTACATAAAGCATTGGCTAAAACATGATGCAACCTTTTTTGTTTATTGATGCTTACAAAACTTATGGAGGTTTATCTGCGTTAACCAAACCATTCTAATTATGAAGCAGCAAAATAGAGAGTAAACAACTAGTCAACAGCAACTGTTAAGCTTCTCTTTGTCAATGAATAGTGAGATTTACCTTTCCATTATAACACCCTCACAGCTGGAAAGAAAAGCATGTTCGGTGATATAATTCGAAAACACATTCCGCAGATTGCGAGTTAAGGGCATTCTGTGAATTTTTAACATATTTCAAAGTATTGCTGTAGTTTTTCTTTGTGTGTATATCGGGAGTTTTTTGGGATGAAACTAGTCTCAGAAAATGATAATTACAAAATATACAGGAAGCGCATAGATGATTGTTAATAAATAGTCCGTTAGATTTAGTAAATAAGACTTGCCTATTTTTTTATACTAATGTGTGGCTCATATTTTAATATGATGAAGTTTTAACAGACAGATTATAACTTTTTTTCTCACATGTATGTTCATGTGCTTTGTACATGCTTATTGGGAGGTAAATTCGTTGTGTAGCTTCTTTACCATGTGATAGGCTGTAATCCCAGAGTAAACAGGAACCTGGTTGTTGTGTAAATATCATACTTTCGTGTTAATTTATTCCAGATTTATGTGAGAGGTATGATAACAGTTTTTACAAGAGAAATGGTGCTTGTAATTAGGTTCGATGGGTTTTGGTGTTTTCTTTTACGTCTGTTAATGCTGTCTTGTCTGTTCTCTTTTTAAATTATTTATGGCTGATATATTAATTTTGGAGGGAAATTGGTTAGTGTTTGAGAAAAATCAGATTTCATATGTTATTTCTCCGTTAGTGTTTTCATTGGTAACGCACATGTTATATGTTGAATTAGGCATTTTAGTGTCCCAAAACATTGGTGAATTATACGATTAAAAAATCAGTTTTATAGCTTCGACCATATGAGTTCTGTATGCAGAGTTTTATATTAAAACCTTATGGGTCTCGTGTGATATTTATGTTTAGAAAATTTATTGTGAAGCTCTTCTCACATGTGAATTGTATGTGCTTGGTTTTTGTTTTCTAAAACTCCAGCAAACATCATTTATATACGAAGCCCTGTGAAAGGTTGTGTTTATATTATATTGTTTAACATGATGTAGTAAACGTGAGGCTAATGATTAAGCACGATTAGTCCATGTACCTGAGCCAACCAGTTGCTGCGGACAGACATACCACTAGAAACCAGGTTTCGATATACGTGGTGGGTAGAGCACAGATAACTCATTGTTTGGCTTTGAGCTTAATTCCAAATAATCAGTAAATCAATCAATCATGTACCTGAAGACATTTGTACTGGAAGCATGTTTTTGATTTATTTATTGAGTTCACATTAATTCTCTTGTATTGCTTAAGTAATAGATTTACAATATCAATCGTGATATTATTATCTAGAATGAATGAATGTTTAACGAAGTGTTATTTTTTTTACTTGCATGTCTATTTTAGAAAAAAATAAGTTCAATTAGCCAGTTAAAGTATTTACTGCGATTAAATGTTGGGGTCATAACGCGATTAGGGGTAGGGATTATAATCATTATAATTATTATATAATTTGCGGGTAGAAAAGTGTAAAGTTTATACGTGATTACTTTTTCTCTCAGCAGAATTTTGAGTAATTTTATTTAACTTCTTATTATACGTGTTTTTTTACGTCAATGTGTGACTGGGCATTTGTTATCCACAGCACTTAATGAGATTGTTTGTTTTTGTTTTTTGAATTAAGCACAAAGCTACACAATGGGCTATCTGTGCTCTGCCCACCACGGGTATCGAAACCCGGATTTTAGCGTGTAAGTCCGCAGACATACCGCTGACCCACTGGGGGGCTCACTTAATGAGAAACAACAATGTTTAGTCAATGGGATTAGTATAGGTTCTTAAAACCAGATTTCACAATGACGTCATCATGGTTCTCTTCTAAAAATGTAAACCATTTCCTTCTTCTGGTGTCAGATTCTGTTGTGTGGGTTTATTGGTTTTTAATAAATTGAAAGCTTTTTTCACAAAGTCGTTTAAAAGCATTTTATTTATTTTAAAAATTATTTAGTAAGGTATTCATTTTGGAATTTTGATCACTTCTGAAGATTTGTCTTCTTCATTGAGTTGCGATACATTAAATAAATTTAGCCCCCCAATGGCTCAGCGGTATGTCTGCGGACTTACACGCTAAAATCCGGGTTTCGATACCCGTGGTGGGCAGAGCACAGATAGCCCATTGTGTAGCTTTGTGCTTAATTCCAAACAACAACAACAACAATTAAATAAATTTCTTCTGTAATTTTACACAATAATTTTGACGTTTGTATCATATTTGAATTTAAAGTTTATTCATGCAAATACTGATGATAAATTCTCCTCTTTTCAGGCTTTATAGAAGTTTAACTTAAGATTATTTTCTAACTTGTATCTTTTAAGAAAATGTCATAGCGATGGGTGAACTGAATAAAAGTAGCTAAACCGAACTATAAAATCCATTGTCATAACTTTTGTGCAGTATTTTAAACATAAAAATGTTATGACAAAAGCGCAAATGACGGCTTCGGCTCTCACAATTTACTATAGTATCCGAAAGAAATGTTGAAATTTGAATTATATTTATATTTCTAATTTTTTATAACAATCTTATGACATCTTCCTTGCGCGTCTCTCATATTGCAGGACGGTATACGATATTTCAAGTCTTATTACCGCTCATCATTGTTCGACTGATGATCTGTGATACATGTGTTACACACTTTGTTTGTGCGATATTAAAACTACTCGGCATTAAAGTATCAATGCTTTCACTAGCAGAGAAACATGTGTGTGTGGTTATTATTCATATACATGAGTAAAAGAGCACAATATCACAAAAATAAACACAGTTCAATCTCTGCGAGGCGTGTAGTTTATATCGTACTTTCTAAGCAGAGAAATTATGTGAGTTTAGACGAAATAACCTGTAAACATCACCATCCACAGTCCCGTTAACAGGTCATTTTCAGACTTGGTGTTCTAACATAACGATTAATCCCAATTTCTATTGGTAAAAAATAGTGCTAAGAGTTGGCAGTGGGTGGTACTAGCTAGCTGCCTTCCTTCTAATATATCACTTCTGTATTAGAGACAGCTAACACAAATAGTTGTTGAGTAACTTGGGGCGAAATTCTAAAAATTAAAAAAATAAATAAACCAGGCTCTTGATGAGAAAATTATGACATACGTAAAAAAGCACCAAAGCTGACACATCTTCTTGAGCATAAAAAACAAATTGGAATAGGAGACACGTGTTTGAAACTGTCAATCTATCAGACAAAGATTCTGGGTTCTCAGGGACTTAAAATGTTTTAAACATTTATATTCTTTTAGTTAACACAGCTAATAATTTTACAGAGAAAATTAAAATTTATGTGAAATTTACATACATTTAATTTTGAATCCTCAATGAACAGATTTAGAGAAATACGGAGGGAAATACTACTGCACTTAATCCCCAGAGGATGAACGTTAAATCTACGGGGTTACGATGGTAATTAATAGATTGATGATTGTGAATTAAGTACAAATCTACACAAAGGGCTGCCTGTACTCTGCCCACCATGGTTTCAACCGATGTAAAAGCCACAAACATACAACTGTGCCATCGGGTTTCGATATCAGTGGTGGGCATAGCACAAATGGCCCATTGCGAAGTTTTATGAATAGCAATAACAAACTTAATTAATGTAATTTTTTGTCGCATGGTTTAGGCCTAGAGGTTTCTAATGCATCGCCAAATTTTGGTTTTTAAACTGCTTCTTTTAAGTGTTATACAACATATATAAATAACTTTTCGTAGAATATTTTGCATCTCATCGTTCCGCATAAATGAGAATCATATTGGCCAATGATATGCGGGAGACGAAATGACATTTTTTGCACAGCTCTGATTTTAAGATAAACCGCTACTCTAAATAAAAGTTGTTTATTACGACTACCTAGGCATAGTCACGTCTATTTTTCTGCTTTAGAGATATCGTGGTCTCTGTCAAATTGATCATCTAAAATGTATCAATAAGTAAGATGACTATCATTGTGTAGTCATTCATATGAAATTTACTATTAAGTAGTAACGATGATCTATTACTCATCAATTTGATTGACTCTTAATCAATTTAAGCAATTAGTCAGTTTGACCACTTCACAGTTAGAATGAACATGTCCCAGTCTGTTTGGCTGCTTCCCAATCACATTGACTACTTCACAGCAGCACTGTAATCAGTGGTATATTTTAACCTATTCAATTTGAAATGGTGTGTACCTTCGTGTGACAAATTTTATCCAAAGATTTGACATATTTTATGTAAATTTGTTTTTTCATTTTTGTGACACATTTCATCAAAATTTTCAGAGAGAACTTGTGTCATATTAATATGTATCACCACTATCATCACCATCTGTTGAGGTCAGACTACTTATATTTGCTTTCACCTTTTAAAAGCTACTATTTGTTAAGAAAAAAAAACAAAGTACCTATTTAGCTAATTTATACCAGTCCTACTAATGTTACATTTATGGAATTTTCATTTATCTTTTTGTTGTTTTGTAGTTGTTCTTCAATGACAATTTTTCTGCATGTGTATACATATAAATCATTTTTGACCAGTACCATACTTTTATATTCCAAAGAGATGGCTTTATCCTACCAAATTACCTACAATGAAAAAAAAATGTGGTGTCAGTGGATGATCTGGGATTGTTGACCAATAATATTTCTGACAACTAAATCTGGATGTAGATGCTTCCAACTTGTCAGCTCAAGTGTACATGGAAGACTGGCAGGACTGGGTAGATGTTCAAATGTCTGACATTCCAAAACCACGAGCAAAGTTGCGCATTTATCTGGTTTCTAATGCTGGGGCCTCTGTTTTTTAAAGTCGTTTGTAAGATACTCAATCCATTTAAATTTGAGTGATTATAATCATTTATGTGGTCATTGGAAATCACTATGCAGAACTTTTATAGAAAAGAAGTGAAATTGTTCAATATACATTATTTAACATAGCGTATATAGTGTTGTTAATTTTTTATTACAAATTTAAACCCGTTAAGAATGTATTTTTGACCAGAATCCACCGAACCCTGAAGTGCTTTTAAGCAAGCAGAGTGCATCTTTACCCGGCCCCAGTAATGAACAAATTCAGTCCATATCATCATGGTAAGATATGTCCTAATGAATCTCAAAAAGATATTTCAATTTGTTGGAGAAATAGTTTCATTTTTTACTTGAGACAATTAGACCTTAGTTAGTATTTTATTGCAATCAGTCAACCCCAATTTGTAAGTGTTTTGAACTATTTGATATATTCTTAGAGCAGCATATTAGCATTCAAGACTTGGCCAGTACTCTTTAAGCTGGAAAATTTGTCAAGCCTGCCTAAATCTACTGCTTTGCTGTTGTCGCAAGGGAAGCCTGTTGAGAAAGAAGGTCGCTTCCATTTACTGGATGCAGTCTACACTGAGGTTTCCAACTATACCTTGTAAGTGATGTGCATTAAATACCATGTGTACCATTTCTGATTACAAATGTGTTACTATATCACTTGAAATGTCTTCATCTGTACTTGATAGCCTGTTAAACCTCTATTTTCCAGATGTTCCACTTCAAGTCAGTATGATCAAGTAGTAGATGAAATATTTAAGCGCTACTCTCAGCTGTCAGATGCCTCAAATCTAACACCCCAATGTGTTCGTGTACGTTTTATCCACATGTGCATTATGTTATGTTTGTTGTGAAATATATTTTCATCACAAATATATTCTTTTATCTATACATTTGACTTTATGAGCCCAAAAGCTAATGAGCCCAATAAAATTCGTCCTAAAGTGCATAACAGGGATGACCATATCACCACTTTAAAGGATGTAAATCTATTCTGCAAAATATAAATCCATTAGTTACAAAATAAGTTAAATGACATTTTTGTGTTGCATAATATTAGTGAAGAAACAAGTGAAAATTTTGTGGGAAGTTATATTTTTTTAGATACACATAAGCACATATATCTTCCAAGGAGGGGCTGTGGAAAACATTATTTTGATACTTTGAAATATTTGTTTTGTTTGTAAAAGATGTAACAAGACTCAACTAATGAAACTCAACTAATTTGACGCTAAAGAGAATACATTGTCAAGATGAACTTGAATAACTGATTTATTAACCAGTATATGTATGACTTTCAGTTTTTCAGATACTGTTTAAAATAATTATAGTTATATCAGGGCAGGTTTGTTATTCATTCTCAATAAAACTATTTCTGTCAATTCTAATTGCAGGAGCTGTGGAGGTTGAGGCTTCGTCAGAAATTCCAGAATAATAGAAAGCGGAAGGATTCATCGTTCACTGTACTCCAAGAGAGAAAAAAAAGATGAAAACTGCAACAGATGAAACCCTATCTCCAAACTACATCTCAGAACATAGGCTATATAGATTAAAGAAATACTTGTGTGAAAAACCCGTTGGAGAGGATGAAACTTCCACCAAAAAACATAAGGAATGGATGAAACTTCCACCAAAAAACATAAGGAATGGATGAAAACTCGTCTGCATTGCAGAAAAAAAGAATGATCTTTGTAAAGTGGACTTGCTTATGGACAAAACTCTGCAAGATTGTAAGAAACTGGTCATTAATAACACTTCTGTCTCTGAACTTATAGAGCATTATCCTTTCCTTGTAGCATCACCAGAAAATAGAAATTTATGGACTGAGTTAAACCGATTAACGAAAGCAAAACCCAGAAAATGTACTTTTTGAGCAACTCGAAAAAGGATGGCAGTCTATCTCTCTGCACAAACTCATTCAATGTATGCCACGGGAATGCCAATGAAACATTAACTTGTGAAATTAGTTTGTGTTGTTTTGAGTTTCATTTTTGCGTTCGATTATTGCAGATAAATTTGTTTGATAATTTTGTAGGCTAGCTGGAACAAGAAGTTCTGAGAGACAACAGCAGATGCACAACATTCTTTTTGAGAAAATGTAAATAAAATAGTGAAAAGCTCAGGTTTTTATGAAAGCCAGTGTTTAAATTAGGATTTGAGATCATACTTGAACAGATCTCATAACGTACTTCCTAAAAACATAGTTTTACATATTTTTCTGTTATTTAATAAAAGATATGACAAATTATCAATATCTTCAAGGAGCTACTTTTTTTGTCCATTTCCCGTTTATATGACGATTTGTGAAAGATTTGTACATGATAGCAAAACCTTGATATCATTTTTGGTTTCATCATACAAGAAGTACTGTATAAAATGTAAAAATTAAGACAATAAATCCAAAGCATGTCTATGTAATCGCAGAGAATCGAGAATCGATACAAACAGTAGTGAAGTCATAATAGTCACACCTCACTCCTAAGTTTTGGTTCTGACCCTCAGCCATAAACATATTTATCACGATTTGGCCAAAAGGAATATTTTTTTTTACTTTAAGTCAGCCTGTTTAACAAAATACACAATTCATACGATTTGAATATTCAAACGCCTGTTTAGCGTTTGTTTTACGATGCGAGTTTTTTTTTAATTATCTGGAGAGTAAAGATCCGATGTTTTTGTATCAAGAAAATTAGAATATATGTTTTATTTGAATAAAAAGCCAGTTGTTTAGCTAACCCTATGAGAGCCAAAAAAAGGAAAAAATAAATCAATAAATAATATATTAGTTTTTCTTCCTGAAAATTCAAACTAATGATTATTTATGATACGAGTAGTTATTTAGCTAAGCATCAGAAAGCCCAAACAATTTTTTTTTCAAAATAAAAAGTGAAACAATAGATTAAAGATTCACGTTTATTTCTGAAAATACAAAGACATTCGCTTTGTATTTATGATATGAAAACTAAACTTTAGAGCCTGTTTCAAAAACGTATAGTTATTTCCCATTTCGTACCTTAAGAAAAAAATAATTAAGAATTATTTCAAATTGCCTTACACACGAGTTACGAGTTATAAATTTTAAAGCATTGCTCCTCATGAGCAGACTATAATTTACTAAATATTTCTTAAATATTTTTACTTGTCAAAGTATATCTTGCTGATTGATAGTATCCGTTTAATTATTTCATATTTTCAAAATAAACAGCATCTACGTCAGATGAACAACCAGATCAGAAAAAAATTAAACGTCCAGTCACGGCCACCATTATAAATTCAAATCTGATGAGGAGGAACTTACTTTTTAAGAGGATCAAGACACGGCTGAAAGGAACTTTGTTACAAATGTTTAACGTTTCGACAAGTTTATGATAGTGACAGGTATCTATTTACACTGTTGTTTTCTAAAAACGTATGTTTGAATTAATCGAGGCAAAACTTAATTTTCCACTGGTATTTTTTAAATTTGTTTCGAAGAATAATATGTATTTTTCTTTCTTTGCAAGCTTCATTTTGTATATTTAAACAAATATGTTTAATATTTATTTTATTTTCTATCATAAGTGAAATTTAAAAGGAAAATATGTGACGTAAAGGTCAGTGCATTTTTGTTTTTATTGGCAAGTACCCTCTCCTGTGGATTGCAGTTTCGCCTTTTACAACAAACCGACAAATGTAATGGGCCCCTACGTTACAGATTCACAGATTCTTTTTTTCAAATTCATTGTTGATGAAATGAAAAAAGTTTAAGATATTTATATAATACTTAAACACGTTGTTCGATGTATAATATCAAAAAATTAATTAGACGAAACGTCATAATATTATTCACACAACTAAACTAATTTTGGTTACTGTATGATGAATTAAAAAGAACTCAAGCAAATGTTTTCAAACTTCTAGTCATATAATTTTTACTCAACATTAAACGTATTAAAACTGAGAAAATATATACAAAATGTTATGTTTTAGGATCGCATCTGGGATAAAATGATAAACTGACAAATCGTGAACACGAAATACTTTCGGCTAAATGAAATACATTTTCCGCTAAACACACAAAAAAATTAACTTAGGAAAAAGTATAAATAAGTTATATTGCCATATTTCATATTATGTTTTCGCACATAAATAATTCTTTCCTAGTTTATCTGATTTTTCATTGAGAACATCGTCTGAATTCAGTACTTTCTTTTTTTCGATAATTTTCGCAAATAATTCAGAGTTTTCTTCAAATCTTTCTAGACAGCTGAAGTTTCGTTTCACGCCTTGTAATACCTAATTGTGTTAATCCAAAAAAATAAATAACATTGTTTTTAATGATTCCCCTTTCTTTGAGATTGTTACACATTATTTAACAAATGTATGATTATATTTATATATTATTATTAATGCTGATTTATTTTAAACATTATAACTTGATTTTAGTGAACATGAGTAAATACACATTTTGTCTTTTAAAGCCATTAACTTATTTTGTGAAAAAATAACAAAGTTAGTTACTATGTAATCAAAATATATTTTTGAGAAGTAGTGTCACTGAATTTTTTGTCACTAAAATTCCTTCAGACTAAAACAGAACCCAAAAGGTAAATTTTGACTTCGAGTTAATATTTAGTATTCTGTAAGTTATTTTCATCACTCATATTTGTAAATGCTGTCAAAGCTTTTAAATATTTTAATAGTGGATGCGATTTCAATACATATTTATTTGATTAGATATTTCTTTCATTATAAGGTTTAGTTTAAAGACACTCTCATTATTTCTACTGCACGTTTGTTATGATTCATTGTTAGTTAGAATAAAGTAATTATAAAAATTGTATCTTAAATTATCTGACCTCAGAATTAATATGTCTGTTTTTTCATCCTTTTCCCCTTTGATAACCCAAATAGCTAGTAACTCTAAATTCCCAGTTTCGATTCCTCTATTGGCATAGTACAAATAAGGTATAGTATTTCCTTGCCATTAAAAACAGGATATCACATTGTAATTTTAACTTACTTATAATCAGATTATCTTGTTTTATCAGAAAGCTTCACAATGTGCTGCCTACGTTATTTACGCCATTGGCCGGTATTGCCAAGTGGTTAGGGCACTTGACTCGCGATCTGAGTGTTGCAGGTTTGAATCCCCGTTTCGCCATAAATTCACGTCCTTTCAGCCGTGGGGGTATTATTATATAACAATCAATCTCACTATTCGTTGGTAAAAAAGTAGCCAAAGAGTAGCTGCGTTTCCCCTAGTTTTACACTGCTAAACTAGGGACTGCTAGCACAGATAGCCCTCGAGTAGCTTTGTGCGAAATTTAAAACAGACAAAAATCAATAACACCATTGGTAATTGATCTTTTATTATATGTAATCTTTGGCTTTTTACCGCCTACTCAAAATAATTAACACAAACAACTTTGATCTAAAGAACAAATAACCATTTTAAATCTATTCCCAAATTAAATAAGCAATGACGTTTGTCAATCTATTGCGAACAATAGTTGTTAAAACTAGCTAACATATAGGAAGTCCAAACTTGTTTGTGTGGAATAAGAAATTCAGTTTTATTTTTGTTTCTTTTATGAGCAGTTGTTCCATTGAGCTGTATACCACAATATCGCAAGAGAGGTGACGCAATTCGAAAAACGCGTTATGACACACTGTTTCTCCAGTTCAAATTATGATCAAGCAAGCTTTGATTGTTCTTAAAGTGAAATGTTTATCTCAGCTACTTCTTCAGTTTTTGCTGTTGTCTTTTTCACATGTTTCACGCCAATATTTAATAAATTAAAGCTTCCGCTTCCGAATAGAAATGCTGGAGTCGTCAACTCAGAAAATAGTGTTGGAACAACCCTTAACAAACAGAAAACGGATGTAGTCTAAAATTTAATATTAAGGTCCAAGATTCAAAACTTAATATAGCTGAATACACTTCAGGTTTTAATTGTTGGTGGTGTCACGAGAAAGATAATCAATCTGTTACTCGAGTCGAAGTAAAGCACACTTAGTGTTTCCCTTCAGGGTAGCAATTTAACTCGGGAGGGAGTATGCGCAGATATCTCTTGTGTATTTCCTATAAAATACAAATAACAACACAGGGTAATAAAATACGTTAAAAGATAAAATCTTCTTTTGATTTTCTTAAACCAATGCTACGGGATAGTTTGTACATTCGGCAATGTTAAAGGTGGAATGATGGTAAATTTCAAAACTAATTGGATGTTATGTTAATTAGTGATGATTAAATGTCTGTTGTCTAACTGTTTGTTTCTGACTTTTGAGATGAACAGAGAGTAGGCAGCTAGCCAACGCAACCTACTACCAATTCTTAGGCTACTGTATTCAAAAAGTGAAATTTTACTGTCACTCTAAACTATGAACGCGATTTGCTTTATCAGGAATAGCGGGAATTGGACTGAAACTTTATCTTGCAATTTTGACCAAATATCCGTAGAGCTAGAAAATATACCATGACTAAAATAATGGCAGTATAACTTTACGTATAAAAAATTATATTCCACTTATTTTTAAAGAACATTTAAAATTTAAGCCAACATGTACTAAACTACTTTAAAACATAGCGTTTCGCATGCTATTAGTTTGATCCTAGTTTATCAAAAGGTTCATAAAAACGTGCCAAAGTCTTATGGCTGTCAGCTAATTAATTTGAATAATGCACCGAATTAAAATAGATTATGTGAATTTATTTAAAAATCACTGATGTTCTTATCTTTAGTATTTACTTTTTTAACATTCTACACATGAGCTTGTGCATCGTAATAATTCAATGTAATCTACATGCTAGAATTGTGTATCCAGATATTCGCTGGATGAACACACGAAACTTACCCTATAAAATGGCCCGGCATGGCCAAGCGTGTTAAGGCGTGCAACTCGTAATCCGAGGGTCGCGGGTTTGCATCCCAGTCACGCCAAACATGCTCGCCCTTTCAGCCGTGGGGACGTTCTAATGTTACTGTCAATCCCACTATTCGTTGGTAAAAGAGTAGCCCAAGAGTTGGCGGTGGGTAGTGATGACTAGCTGCCTTTTCTTTAGTTTTACACTGCTAAATCAGGGACGGCTAGCGCAGATAGCCCTCGAGTAGCTTTGTGCGAAATTCCAAAACAAACAAACCCTGTAAAATGTCAAACATTAATTGTGACAAAAGCCAACAGGGACGTTGTGAAAATAAATCCAATTTGTCAATAGTTTTTTCTTCTAGCTTTATTTCTGACTGTTTAAAACACATTTACAAAAAAGACAACATACAAATTCGTTTCATTCTTTGTATGATTACTAAACATAAGAAAAATAAAGATGGTGCTACCCTATTTTGATTCTACGTTACAATTTTAAAATTAATCAACTATTTTACTTTCTATTCTTCTATCCTTATACTTAGAGAATATATATACTTTTCTGCATTTTTTCACGCTTCAACATATTTATTAAACAATGAAAAGTATAATATTGTTACATCATTTAGAATTTTTAGAACATGAATTAACAGTTTATCTCGAGGTTTTTAATTGTAATTGTCAGATGGCAAATTCTTACTCCCCCTAGCGGCACAGCGGCATGTCTGTATACTCACACCGGAAGAAACTGCGTTTCGGTACCCGTTATGAGCAGAGCACAAATGGCCCATTGTGTAGCTTTGTGCTTAATTCCAAATACACATTAGCATATTCTACTTTCTATTGTTATCTTTGTGTTTATTGTTCATTTATTACTTTCTTCTATCGTTTAGTTTATCTATGAAAGTTTAGTTGCTGATTCGTCTTCTAGCTAATCATTTATATTTTGAATAGATAGATATGTACGATGAAACTGATAGCAGCTTCCATAGCAATGACATACAAATACAACTACTCTAGCAGAAGATTATGCAGATTTATGATCTCATGAAGTTTGCGACGGATTTAGTATTAAATATTTATTTTAATATCTTTGTTTATTTAAGTTAAAATTATATTTTGAAAAGTATACAACTTATACTGTTAAATCTGTATTGCGAAATTCCAGCCCATTAACTGAAATCGTAGAAGATATTCGAGTTTAAGAATCAATAATATACGTGTACGTAAACACCAGGGTGTTATCTATATTGTTGTGTAGGCTGGAATTTCTAGAAACTCTCCTCACGCATATTGAATATAACCAAAATGAAGCGCCAAGAGACAGTATATGTTTTTTGGTTTGCAACAGGTGATATGCTAATTTTTAATCGGGAACTTCAGATATTTCACCTGAAACGTCTATAAATTGTGAAAATTACAAACATTTTACTTCAGTAGATTTACACAAGACATTAGTATTTTTACAAAAAAACAATAAAAAACATTATATAACCTCAGCTGTTAAAAAAAAAATCGCGTGTGATCAACGAAGAACGTAAAGCTAGCTCACTCTCATTTAAGCGAATTTTATCGATATCAACCCAGAATTATTTCACTCGTTGTAAACTCTCGATAAGATATCTAATTCTAGACCACACAGAAGACATGATATGCATTTGTAAGACGTTTGTATATAAATAATTATTTATAGTAATTATTATAAATTGTATTATTGTTTGTATATTAAAATACACTTGTATTAAGAAACAAATCCGTGTGTATCAATCTTGTTGGTAAATATCATAAACTGGATACATATTAACGTTTATTTAATTTAAAAATCTAAGTTACAATGTAGACTATTTGGAATTGCAATACGTAAGAAATTGTATTTTTTTTTTAGAATAATCTGTACGGCCCCTAGAACGGCGGAAGGCTTTCAGATTAGAAATGTTTTTTGAACGCTGGGGTCATTTAAAGAAACCAGGATAAATTTGTACCAAGCCATGTTTAATATTATCGAATTGGCTAAGAAATACCACACTAATGTAGGGAAGTCGTTTGAGACATTTATTTAGAAAACTGAAAACTTATACATTATGAACTTCAGAATCTGCGAAAAGAAAAATTACGAAGTATGTAACATCATAATTCTACGTATCTTTATGAGAGTATTTGGAATACCGCTTTTGTTATATATTAATTATTGAAGTGCTAAAAGTTACAAAACGATACGAGCACCACGAGAAAATTTAAAAAATGAAGCGACTAAAATTGAGCTCCATAATAGACCTGTGCAATGCTGTATTTCTAATTAAATAGGGGTACTTATATGTGCATTGTCCAAAAATGTAGTAAATAAAGAAATAAAAGATAGGATCGAAAAAAGAGAAATGGCAAAAAAAGAAGTTTTGAGTCCTGTGAAGGTAAAACTCTTCATTTACTCTTTAACAACCAAGCTGTATCTGCTATGCCTAGCTCTAAAAATAATGGGTGAAAGTAGTAGTCTGTAAAGATCGAATTATTTTGTACTAAATGGAAATATATGCCAATAAATCAAGGAAAATGATCAAACATTTCAACTGAAAACTTAATAACATGTGTTTCTAGATAGAATAATTAACTGTAAACTGTTCAGGTATTAAAACAAAGCTATCAGTAACAAATAGCATTGTGGGTCAATGTCCTGCTGTCAAAGAGTTGGTTATATCATTTGTTATTGGATTAAATTTAAAATTTACATGATTTCTTGAATTAAGTGTACCATCTGTTAAGCATACCTTTCAAACTGTAAAAATACTGACTGGAGAAGCACAATATACACTTTTAACAGTTAAAGCAACTTATGTTAAAGTATATCAACATTTTAAATATAAAAGTGGTCTATTTGTCTGAGTATAGTATTGTAACCACTTGTGAAAAGCCAGTGTTTAGTAAAGCTTATCATTTTTCTCTCTCACTAAATTACAAGTACTGCATTATCAAGTAAATAAAATGCTTCAATATGGGTTAATGAACCCTCTATTTCTTTTATTATTATTATTATTAATAATATTATTTGCTTCTGCAGCAGTTATTGTCAAGAATAAAATAAATGACTTTAGGCTTTGTATGGACTACAGAAAATTGAATCAAGTCTCGGAATCTGACTGCTTTCTACTGCCTCACATAAGTGATATTTTAAATACTTTGTCTAAGGCAACCCGTGTCAATCCATTAGACTTATCCAGGGGAGGCTGAAAAATGCCTATTAAGATGGAGGATCGACATAAAACACCTTTACAACTGATAACAGGTTTTACCAATTCAAAGTTATGCCTTCTGGTCTTAAACATTCATTCGTTACCTTTCAAATATACATTATAGTATAATTTATTCACCCATAATAAAACAACGCTTGGGAAAAAAAAAACTTGAATTAGTTTTCTACAACTTACGTGCAGCTAATCTAAATGTAGAATTTTCTAAAAGCACATTTTGTTAATCAATATTGTCACATTTAAAACTGCATGTAGAGAAATGGACATAAATGATAACAAAATGAAAGTTCTCAAAGACTTCCCAACTCCAATAAATTACGAGGATACAAACACATTATTAGGCATTGGCACCTTGTAAAACTATTAAATTCTAAGTTTTGCTAAAGTTGCTGAACCTTTTTATTGTTAAAGAGGAAGAACATCAGCTAGAAACGGATATTTATAACATTAGATTTTCCTTTCTTGAAACCAACTGATGGAACACCCACCTGCACCTCAAACTATAGATAAATAAACAGAAAAATTACGAAATCTTACACAAAAAGTAAGATCCAACATTGTACCACTCAGAAGCGACAAGCTTAAACATAGACACCTAGATACATTTAAAGTAGGTGATTTTGATATTAAAGACACGTCCTTTATCTTCAGTAGTAAATCATTTTACTGCAAAATATGCATCTATATGGAATGAATCTCTTGAAATTACTAAACGTAATCCATTAGGGAATTAATTAAATACCCTAGAACAAATGCAGTTATAGGAAGAAATTCTTATTTCTAATAAAACTGTGACAGCGAAGAAATTGGTCATCCTAGATGGTTGCAGCAAAATGACAACGTCGATGATTTTAGTCTTGGTGTACTTTCCTAGTATGTTCATTTCTCAACCTTCGTTGGGTCCTGCAGGTGAATTACCTCTATCTCCTCTTTAAAAGACACTCTGCCTACGTGATAGAGCTAGCTATGGTAGTTCGCTGATCTTGAGACTTACGGTAAACCAAACCAGAGCCAGAAGCTATAGAAGATCTAACTTAAGTTTTAAAAATATGAGTTATATTTTTTGTAAGGTATCTAAAGATTATAAAGGATTCGTCGTATCAGTATAAATAAGGTAATAAAGTAAGAAAACAAAAACTTGGATATTTTATATAAATTTATTAATGGAACACTTCATTTTTCAGGAAAGGGATGAGTGTGTGAGAAAATTTTTTGTATTTCATGATTATGATTGTGTTTATCGTACATTTAGTATGTCCATCTATTGTTTAATTTACCTAAGAATTTTTAGTTGTAAAAGAACACTAACTATTCTTCTAACTAATAATTTACATGATGAAACTGACAAAAATTTCCCTAGCGGGGACATACAGGTACTATTAATGCAGCAATATATTATGTAAATTTATTGACACATGAAGTTGCACTCTGGTGAATGATTACCCTGCAACAAGATTCAAATGACAAATAATAAATTGTTCTTTACCACTTGATATTGAAAGATATGTTTGGATTATTGTATTTGGTGTATTATTATTATTATGAAATTAGGTTTCTCTTTCTGATTTGTTTTACTCATTCAGTTATTTGAAATAATATTGGCATGTCATAGTCATAGTCACTTCCTTACTAATTGTGTTTTGTTAAATGTTGAGCTTATATCTATTTGTTGTTATTGTTAAATAAACTTTTTTGTTATTGAGGTCTGATTGTAGTGGCGTATTCATTTCAGATCATTACACAGTTTTAAAGTTAATTCATCTTTTAGTTGAAACTGTTGTTTCTTTATTTAATGAAAATAATTTAGAATGAAATGATGCTGAATAAGTAGAATGATGTTGTCAGGTTAGTTTGTCATTCATTTAGAATTAGACTTCTATCAATAATCCTAACAGTTGAGAAGTGGTTATTATACTATGAAGATATTTCCACCTTAGTGAAAAATTATGTACTTTTAGAGAAAAAAATTCTTTAAAAAACCTTTGGATTTCTTTTTATCTTATTATCTGTTTAACGTGGATGAAACTAGTGATATTGGTGTATCTTACCACATAGATTAATAAAGTGGTTCAAGGTAGAAGCTGTCGAAAATTTTACGGTATCTTTTATGTGACAATGAGTATGCGAATTAAATTTAAAGTCTCAAAAATAGAATTTGTTTCCTTGCATTTACTGAGAAAATTTATAGGTAAGTAATTATTTTAACGTCAAATTAAATATAAACACAAACGTTTATAAACTATTGTTTGATAGATTGTTTAGGCAGAATACAAAAAGTGGAAGACTTTCAAAACGTCGTCCTTTACATTTATTTCAACAACAGGCCGTTGCTGTCCGTTCTAGAAAGGTTCATCACATATATAATGTTTGTTATTAAACACGAAACTACATAAAACAATTATCGCTTGTTTGACGAAACGTATTTAAAATATATTTTGATCATTTATTGATTTGGTTTAGTTTGTTTAGAACTAATCAAAAAGGTACATAACAGGATATTTGTGCTCTGCTCACCAGGGGTATCGAAACCCGGTTTCCAGTGGTGTGAGTCCGCAGACATAACGCTATGTCAGTGGGATGGGAGTGTTGTTTACTGATGAAAATCAAATTTATTTTTCAGAGTGAGTTTTATAGACGAAAACATTAAAGAGCATACGATATTAGAAATTCTTTACTATAACAACCAATTTAACTGATTTAATCAAGCCTGTCTATCTTTTAATTTAGAAAAACCAGAATAAAATGAGTTATCAGAGTACGAAGATTCAATGATAATTCAGTAAAGTATTTAGTGAACTGATTGTAGATGAAATTTTAATAAGATATGAGGAAATTATTTCAGTACCAGTCAGTTCGTTCAGTGTGAGAATTTTTATTTAGTATTTAAAAATGAAAGTTTATGTGTCTATTCTACTACACATCTAATTGATGAGTACTTCTTTGTAAGTTAGGAGTAGTTAGGGGCGCTCGACTCGCAGTCTGAGGGTCTCGGGTTCAAATATCAGCCATACCAAACATGCTCGCCCTTTCAGCCGTAGGGGTGTTACGTGACGGTCAATTCCGCTATTTGTTGGTAAAAGAGTAGCCCAAGAGTTTGCGCTGAGTGGTGATAACTAGCTGATTTCCCCTAATCTTTTACTACTAAATTAAGAACGGCTGGTGCAGGAAGATCATGTGCAGCTTTGCACGTTTGTGTGTTTTTCTTCTGATAAAGCTACATTGGACTATTTGCCGCGTTGACCGAGGAGAATCGAGTCCCTGATAATAGCGTTGTAAATCCGAATACTTACCGGTGCCGTAGCTGGGGGCTTTTAACTTTTTGAATAAGATTAACAATTTAAATAAAACTTATGATAGGTGTCGGGAAGCTTAAATCGCTCACAATATTCACATTTCAGAGAAATTTAAAACAAATAAAAGATGCAAACAAAGATATCCTTTTTATCTGTTTTATTTCTTCTTTGAGAAGCAATGGTGAAATTTTTTTTTCGTCAAAGTGACAGTATGAATGATATCGCTATGTAACAAAATTTTCACCGTTTCTTGTTTCTGGATAGAAAGTGTTATTTCTCAATTGCTTTTGACCCTGGGCCTGGCATGGCCGGGCGCGTTAAGGCGTGCACTCGTAATCCGAGGGTCGCGGGTTCGCGCCCGAGTCGCGCTAAACATGCTCGCCCTCCCAGCCGTGGGGGTGTATAATGTGACGGTCAATCCCACTATTCGTTGGTAAAAGAGTAGCCCAATAGTTGGCGGTGGGTGGTGATGACTAGCTGCCTTCCCTCTAGTCTTACACTGCTAAATTAGGGACGGCTAGCACAGATAGCCCTCGAGTAGCTTTGTGCGAAATTCCAAAAAACAAACAAACAAGCTTTTGACCCGGATAGTGAAATTTTCAAATTTACTCATTTTCCAGAACATTCCAGGTATATTTAGTGCTGAGTAGCTGATAAAGGACGTTGAGGATCTAGATTACAATTTCAGAGGAGCAGCTGGTGAGAGATACTCATACTTCACTAACCAAAGAGACCTCAATGACTTGATCAGAGATAATGGTCCAACAAAGTCAAATGCCAAGTTTTTGACGTCTTGGCTCAAGGAGTGGGATGAAAATCGCAATCCACTTCTAAACATTTTTGTTCATTTCTGTGTAACTTTAATATAAATACATGTAAATCTTGATTCATATGTTTTATTCAAACCTTATGTAAATGAAAATATACAAGTTTGCACGTTTTTACATAGAAAATAAGTTGATTTCTAAGTTTTATTATCCAGGTACAAAATCAAAGGTTGAAGGGAATAATGGCCATTTTCTGTACTTTTACAACATAAGCAATTAAGAAATAACACATACCATCCAAAAACAAAATTTGTGTTCATTGTGTATTTTAAGAAAATATTAATAAATTGAACTTGTTTAGTATTCAGATGACAGTAAAATCTCAAATAATTCAGGAGTAGTGTTACAGTACATTGCTGATATTTCTGTAATAAAAGCCGTTTCCAATCAAAGAGTGTTTGGATTTTATAGAAAACATATTATTTTGATTAATTAAATGTTAAGTTGAATTTCAATTACATTAGTAATTTTCTAACAGAGTTTACTGAAATTTTAGAAAATAAGTGAAAAAGTTACTTATAGGTTAAGTCCGTAGAAAATTATATAAGGGGAGAGAAAATGTATAATTAAATGGAAAATAACTGATGTAAAGGTAAATAACTTGAATTTACATTTAAATGATCTCTACAGTGTCTTTCAAAATGAAAGAGATATTACTTCAATGCTGATTAACTTTGTGTAGTGTTACGTTTTTTATGTTTTATGTGTAGACTAAACGCAACAGAAAAACACAGATAAAAGCTTGTATAAGTTATTACAATAAACTAAATATATATATGACAGATATAACATAAATTATATAATAACAATGACAGATATTCAGTTACAACATTCAAAATTAATTACAACACAAAATAGTACTGGTTTTAACTTTCAAAGTTAATTACGATACAAAATGGAACTGGCCTGTGTCTAATATAATGATCTAGAATGAAATTCCAAAAGTCCAGATCAGAAATCCAAAATTCTAGTCTAGGGTGATTATTTGGTCCCACGAAGAAATTTCGAAATTTGAATGGAGAATGACGAAGTTCTTTTTACGATGTTTTCGACGAATGTCTCAAATTTGTTGTTTTCCAATTTGGTCTCCCCTAAATAGTTCCACACGTGTTGACCTTCAGTATAACTAGTAATTCGAACGAATCGTAGAGATTGACGAAACAAAATCACAGTTTCTGTAGATCTAGCTCTAGTCACAAATCCAAGTTGAATAAACTCACAGCAAACACTTAAACTTTCTCAAACGAATGACTGACTCTTCTTTTCTTCGAATAAAAACTAATGACTCTCTCTCCTCGCATCTTCGTCTGTTTATATATTTGTAGGCCTAGACTTCTCGAACCATCGCATCACTTTTACAGAACTCCAGAGCAATCCGCGCATGTCCGTTCTTGCACGAGACTCAACGTCAAGACACAAGGCCGCCATACATTTCCGTTTATAGTCATATATTTGATCTACCTAATTCTAGAAATTTCTAAATGTTATTTTAAATGAATAACAACATATTTTATTGGTTTAAGCTTTGAAACAATAATATAAATATGGAAATATAAATAATAGAAATAAAAATTTAAACACAACACGACATGTTGTCGTTTACAAAACATTTACATAACAGTAGAATATTATTAAATATAAACAGTGTTTACAAGAAATAATGACCTGCACTTGCACGTAATTGTAATTGAGGTGAAACATGTAGACGCAATGGTGATTGTTTTTTACTATTAAAGTGTCTTATAAGATGTAGATCAATATTATGATTTAGTTCTTGTTAGAGTGAATGCTTATTATGATAATAACGTTAAATCTGAAACGTCTATCGAAGTTCATAATTATGTAATAATTTAGAGATATTGTAAAATTTCGAGAAATCTGAATGCATCGTAAATAAGTTATTCAATGAGAATTCATTGAAGTATTTAGTAAACTGATTGTAGGTGATAAGATAAGAAGTGAGTGAGTAAATCAGTTTAGCACCAGTTAGAAAAGTTGCATCTAAAATGAAAGTAGTTGTGTCAATTCTACTATACCGTTACTTGATGAGTACTCGATTGTAAATTAAGCGTACTTCTTACTTATATTAAAATGTATTTGAAGTTAAGCCTACATTTAATTGCAGATTTGTTGAAAAGTTTGTTTATAAAATTAAGGGCCTGGCATGGCCGAGCGCGTTAAGGCGTGCGCTCGTAATCCGAGGGTCGCGGATTCGCGCCCGCATCGCGCTAAACATGCTCGCCCTCCCAGCCGTGGGGGTGTATAATGTGACGGTCAATCCCACTATTCGTTGGTAAAAGAGTAGCCCAAGAGTTGGCGGTGGGTGGTGATGACTAGCTGCCTTCCCTCTAGTCTTACACTGCAAAATTAGGGACGGCTAGCACAGATAGCCCTCGAGTAGCTTTGTGCGAAATTCCAAAACAAACAAACAAATTATAAAATTAGGCCTATGACTTTCAACAGGGCATGGCTATAATAAAGATTACTAAAGAAATAAATTAGTTCTAGCTACATGAATTAAATCTGAAAGAATCAGCACAATCATAACACACATCACAATAACACTTCTCTTCACTTTCTAACCGTTGTTGCTTTAGATTTAATTTAAATTTAATCCTTACTTAAATCATAGAATAATGTTTATTTTACCTTTTAATTATATAAAATTTCATAAGTATTTTGTGTGAAGAAAAAGCTTTGTCGTAAAGCACAAAGCTATCGGTGCTGCTCTCACAAGTACCGGCCAGGCGGGTTAAGGCGTTCGACTCGTATTCCGAGAGCCGCGGGTTCGAATCCTCGTCACACCAAACATGCTCGGTCTTTCAGTCATGGGAGCGTTATAATGTGACGGTCAATCCCACTATTCGTTAGTAAAAGAGTAGCTCAAGAGTTGGCAGTGAGTGGTGATAACTAACTGTCTTCCCTCTACTCTTTCATTGCTAAATTGGGAATGGCTGGATCAGAAAGTTCTCGTGTAGTTTTGTGCAAAATTCATTAAAAACCAAAGGAAAATTAACAAATTAAAGTAAATATCGGTATAAATAACGCATGTAGAAAACGTGATATACTGTGTATCCTAGGGATTTAAATAGTTGAAATTTCATTGCAATATCCGCAGATATATCCTCGAAAAGAAGAAACTTGAAATGTATGGAGAAAGAGTCCAGTCTTGTAGTCAAGAAAGTTATTAAGCTGTATTTGCTGTAATTACTTCATATACTGCACTTTGTAGAATGTAACGTCTATTCAGCCCGAAAAGACATTACAGTTACATACATCATCCTTAGAGAAATAATAGCATTATGACAACCTTTGTTAGCCGACCTCACGTTAACTAAATGCAATAGTCGATGAACACTTTGACAGAACACAATTAATGCTGTTTATTGAACAAACAAGGCAAGTTTACCCGTTGAATCCAGGCGCGCTTCTTTTGTAGCCATTTCTACTTGGATATCAACATACGAAGACTTCGTTGAAGACGGTCGTGTTTGGTTAAACGGAAGTCGATCACGAGAAAAAGAAATGTGTAGAGTTTAACACACGCTAGTAGAATCTATTGTGACTAAGTATGCGCGTTTATGTGTTTTTTTATTTTTCTATAATAGATCTTTTATTCATTTATTTACATTTTTAATTTTTAATTTCGCCGAAAGCGACACGAGGGTTATCTGCGCTAATCGTCTTTAATTTATCAGTGTAAGACTAGAGGAAAGGCATCTAGTCATCACTACTCACCGCTTACATTTGGATTAATCTCTTACCGACGAATAGTGAGATTGATCGTACTATTATAAAGTCCCCACGGCTGAAAGGAGCGAGCATGTTTGGTGCGACAGGGATTCGAACTCGCAACTCTCTGATTACGAGTCAAATACTTTAACCACTTGGCCATACCAGACCATTTATATTTGCCTAGACTCGCTTGTTACTCTCAAAGAAACTTAGTCCAATTATCCATCAAAGATATTCCCCGTATATGTCGATCAAATTTACTGTTATTTTTTAGTTTTGCACACCGAAATAAAACCAATTTTGTATGAAAATACATTCCAATGCTTACATGCTTGGTTTTGTTCCTTGTATACACAGAATTCTATTTTAAAATTCGTTGATACTGCTTTGGGTATAAAAATGATGACACAGCTAGAAGTCATTTTAAATTTTAAATTCTTCAATTTTAGTACAGGACAAACCGATTTGCAGTTTAAAATTTAGCATTTTGATTAGAAAGATGGCATTATTTTTATCCAATTTGTTTATGATTAAAATCAAAACGAGAGATCTAACCATTCATTTTATCCTCTAAGATATTACTTAATATATGTAGGCGACACCTTTACAGGTTTCTTAAGTCCATAACTTGGTGAACTGTTTCATGAATAACTTGCGTAATAATATCACTTTCACCCTACGTTGTGAAAACAAAAATGCAATTCATTAGCATTTTTAAATGAATTTTTTGTACCTCGATAGTAAGACTGGACGTTAATAATGCTAAAAGTCTGCTGTGGGTACTTTTTAATTTCGCACAATAACTACACGAGGGCTATGAACGCTAGCCGTCCTTAATATAGCATTGCAAGGCTTGAGGAAAGGCAGCTAGTCATCACCAACCACCGCCAACTCTTGGGCTACTCTTTTCCCAACGAATAGTGCGATTGAATGAATATAACACCCCCACGACTGAAAGGGTTAACATGCTTTGGGTGACGTGGATTCGGGTCCACTACATTAAGATTATGATACGAGCACCTCAACCATTTGGCAGTGCCAAGTCTACTAAAAATATACTTGATACCCGTGGTTAACACTGGTCACTTGGCCGATAGTTTAGTTTTCTTCTTAACAACAGCAAGTCGGCCTAGCATGGTCAGGTGGATCAAGACGTTCAACTCGTAATATGAGGGTTGCGCGTTTGAATCCCTATCACACCAAACATGCTTGCCCTTTCACCCGTGAGCGCGTTATAAAATTATAGTTATTCCCACTATTCTTTGGTAAAAGAGTAGCCCAATTGTTGGTGGTGGGTGTTGATGACTAGTTGCCTTCCATCTAGTCTTACACTGCTAAATTAGGGACGGCTAGCGCAAATAACACTCGTGTAGCGCTACTCAAATATTTAAAAAACAAACAACAGCAGATATACCGTAGAATTTAGGTGATTATCAAGCATAGAAATTCGTTAATATAAAAATTGTTTTACACAATGTCAACGAATTTTAATAGCCATAAAAATATTCTTTTGTAAAATGAACGATAGGAAAATTCTTAAAATACGTATATAGAATTGCTTTAAAAATTAGATTATGAAAACCTATTTTTAAATTTTAACTTTTTTTTTGCTGTTAACCTTTTGCCCCAATTTTTTTGGCTTTCGTGTAGAACTTAAATTTATTGCAGAAGCAAGACAAAAACTGTTTTTTGATAAAATTTCCTGAACCAAAACATCCTGAGTGTATTTATGAAACTGCATACAACGATTCGTGATGATGAAAAATCCACTTTAAGTAAAAGTGTATTCTCAAGACGGCTGGTATGGGTATTAAAACTTTAATTAAAATAAAAAAAAAACATTTTTTGTGTTCTCGTTGTTCTCTACTTTATTTTAATAAAAGTTTTAATACTCATACCAGCAGTCTTGAGATACATGAATACAATGATTCTGGCTTGGGCAAAAAGGAACGGAAATCGAGTATTTAAATAAAAAAACAATTGCTACTATCATCTCGCATTAGTTTCCCAACGGCTCAGTGACAATTATGAAAGTATATGCCGATAAACCCAAAGTTTCAATATCCGTAACGTGCATAACTTGGATAGACCATTCTGAGCTTTGTGTTTGATTACAAACTAACAAGCCTCTCGTGAGGGAAGCAATAAGTTTCCAAACTTAAACGTTATAATCCTAGGTTTGATTCCGCGAAGTAGAATTTCTCATAGCGTCTTCAGTAAATATGTAATTTTTAATAGACACAAAAATTACGTCACATAAGATATGATTAGTGTTTCATTTTGTCAGTAAAACGTTTTCATGCCATGAATAACGAGAATTATACTTCTTTTTTATAGGCTACAACACAGCATGGCATATGAACTTCAAAAGTAAGAAATAAAATTATTTAATATTCATAATTTTAGTTTCATTTACTCTTGAGAAAAAACGTTTAGAGGATCTTGCGTAACTAGATGGTGTTCTACCATATGATTTTCTTGAAAAGTATCTGTGCTAATTATTATCAGTGTACCAGAAATGTCAGGTGAACACTGGAGAAACGACTTTGTATTAACTAATCTTTGTTTTCATTATTCCACTTTTTAACCCATGAGTGTGTGTAAAATTTAAAAACATGTTTTGTTATTAAGACAGACTTTGCGTTAAATATGCAAATTGGTTCCAACTTTACATGATAAAAAAATATCAGATATATACAAAATGTAATATTCATACTTTCAGTTTGAATTAATTTTACTTTGTTCTACACTGCTCATATCGTTGCGAGTGAGCAATGATCAGTGGTTGAAAAGATCAATTCTGAAGGGTTAGTTCTTCTTCTCTGGTTTCATTTAACCAACATTTTTTTATAGCAGTGTTTAGTATTTTTCAATAACGATTTGAGTCAGTCAACAACTTTACTTACCTAAAAAAAAACTGTTTCTAAAATAAAAACTTTAATAAATAACGGAATAAAATAATCTAAAATTAATGTCTACTGCAATTAATAATTAAAGTTCTAAATTTTTTATTTAGTTTACTTATTATCAGCAGTGGATATACTTTTACAAATATATGAAACAAACAAACATATTATATCCGTCCTAAAAATTGTTAGATAGCCTGTAGCTTACAGCGTTTTAATCGTTATTGCGGTATTAAATATGTTAAAAACTTCCTTTCAACCAGGTGGGTTGATGCACATTCTCTTAATAAATAGAGATTTATCTAAATAACCTCTATCAATTCTTTTCGGCTGTAAGATTCGTTTGTTTTCTTATGTTTAATTAGTAATTCCAACCAAGAATCCCACTTATGAATTTAAATGATTCATTGTTATGTTGCCGTTCAAATCTCTTCAACAGAGAATAGCTACAACTTGTTGAATTCTTGTGGAGGTACATGTGATCTTTCTATTGCTGGAGCAACTTAGGGAAATTGTCCAACGATTCAAACGTATGGAATATAATCAAAAAGCTCACCAAATAAATTTTAGTTTTCTTGTATAAATGGTATATAATAACTGGGAAAACAATTAAACGTAATTAATTGTGAAAAATAACAGTAATTCAATCAGTTTACAGCTTATCGAGTAAGTCTTTTGGGGTAGAATGTCTACACAAACAAAAAATAATATTTTTAATAGATAAAATATGTTATATTGTATCATAAAAACATCAGAAATAATTTTAACCATTTTGTTTTTAACTGGTCCTATATCAATATTTCTTAAGAGGATCCTTATGCCTTATGGCATTACAACCGTATAAACTATGCCTCATGCTACACGATGCTAGCCAGGCATGACCAGGTGAGTAGGGCGCTCGACTTCGATTTCCCGTCATATCAAACATGCTAGCTCCTTTAGCCTTGAAAATGTTATAATGTGACTATCAGTCTCACAAGTCGTTGGTAAAAGAATAACCCAAGAGTTAACGGTGGGTGGTGATGACTAGCTTTCCATTTTTCTACTCTTACACTGTTAAATTAGATACGACTAACGCAAATAACCCTTGTGTAGCTTTGGACGAAATTCTGAAACAAACAAGTACACTGCTTCCAACCAATTATTTCACTCAGTACAAACATCTTATTTACAACCATACACACTCGTATTTCAGTATCAATGTTATTTCAGGTCCTCTGGGTTTACGTCACAAGTATTCAGTTGAAACACTATTTGTAGTAACCACGTTTGAGATATCAACACAAAAAAAGAGTATTTACTTTAAACTCGACTCCCATTTCTTACTCGAAACTTGTGTATGAACAGTAAAAAATTGTTATAATATGTATTATGATTAAACATCACACAAGTTGCCTATTACTAGACCAAACTTCGTCAGCATAGTCATTACACATGTAAATGTTTATTGATGGCATAAGACTATCTTAGGTTTTCTAAGTAATTCAACTTTAATTCCACCATTCTCCAAAACTTAATAACTTACAATAGCGTTAAGTCTCCATTTTGGGTTTCTTAAGTAACTCAGTTTCAATTCCACCATTACTTAAACTAAATATCTCATAATAGCGTGTAATTGACGTTTTGATGAATCTGATATTAAGCGAAATGCCTCGTTAACAGCAAAGTGTTAAATAGTCGGTTTAAATATAACTATACTCTCTTTATTCTGGAAATCACTGCAAGTAAAGAAAGCAGGTTAAAATAATTGTCAGTCTTTACGTAAATAAAGTTTAGTTTCTTTTATTTTAAGCTGACGAACAACTTATGCAACAGAGAAGCTGAACAAACAGGTCAAAGACTCCAAGGAATAGAACATGGTCATTTCTAATTAGATTTGCCTGCCAGATGGAATTAACTAGTCACCATTATCCGCGCGCTATACTAATAATCTTAACAGAATAGCAATATGGATTGTCAGCTAAAAATATGGAGTGAATACTCTACGGGAACCTTCATGTCGTACCTTGAAAGTTCTCATTCAAAACTCGACACGACAATCATTCGGTTACACCTGGCCATTATTAATTTTGAAATAGATACCTTGCCAATAGATATTTTTGCCAACATTTTTTATCTATGTCTTGGTTGGGCGGTCAGTTCTAGGGAAAGGAAATCAGTTATGCATTCACCATAAGAGGCGGCTCACGTGCTGATTGTTAGAACCAGTTTCCTGTCATTGAGCTTCTCAGACGTGTGCACAGCTTGCATGATGTCATTAACCATTATAAAGAACTACAAAAGAAGTTTGATGAAGCGAAAATATTGAAAAGACGAGAGGTTCTGTCGATCGGCAGGAGCAAGTTGGAAAAATCGACTCCAATTTTAAAGGAACCATTAATATCTTTGCCATACATAAAACACAAAAGGAATTTCAAATAAAGTTAACTACAATTATTATTGAATTAAAATGATTTCAACTCGCCTAGTATACATTGTCTAAACTTTTTTTAAAATAAATGGTTCATTGAAATTGAATATAAAAGAAAAAAATGAGTAAATTGGAGACCATGGACTAAAAATGGTATATATAGCGACTGCAATATAATTATTTTAATGGGTATGGAGATTTGTTGCGATCAGATATATAATTTCATATATCTCTACATAAAAAATATAGTATTCACGTAACGAATTACACCAGCCGCTGACCCAGACTGCCTTAAAATCCACCACTATTACTCTCTTAAATTATATCTGTTTAATATACTATGGTGCATTTCAGATTAAGTTGTATTTCTTACTAATAAAAAGTCACTTGGTAAACTTATCAGATAGCTCGATGTGGTTTTGCTGGAAGAAAACATACACACTCACGCGCGCTATTTGAAAACGTTAAGAGACACTCCTGAGTTCTGTTGAATTTTTTTTACTCTCTCTTGATAGAGCTAACCCGAGGACATATTCAATAGAACTACATAAATAATAAATAATAAGCATCACACCGCCGTCCTTCACGTGATCCATTAACTAATTAACCTAATTAGAGAATTTAACCAAAATTTCCATAAATCCTTCTACTACTTGTCTTAATTTAATACTTCCATTAAATATTATAAAAGTATTTCTTCAGAAGGTACTCATGGCAATTCTTATGGTACCAGTAAGTTTTAATGCCACTTCTCTCTCCAATTGCTAATTATAGCATCTTCTAATGGAGGTCACCATTAAAACTATTGTTTACTTTAATAACCGGGTTATTATCCCTCTCTTGAAAACCTTTATCAAACTAGAAAAGAAAACAAATTAGAGAAGGCTAATGCAGATAACCCTACCGAAACTCAAACCTAACTTTAAGTTCAATACATACTTTTTAAAGATGTCAAATTTCATGCGTTCTTTATTCTACCGGCTACTCACTACTAAACCACTAAACAAATTATGAAAGTAACTCCTACTCCCGGCCACTTACTAAACACGCTACAACAATAACCTCAACTCGCAGCCGGTCACTACTAAAAAACGAAACACGCCTCTATTGCTGACTGACTACCATATGTCTGGTTTATATTTCAGTATTTAATAGTTTTGCCATACATAAAAAATAAAAACAGTGAGTCAAAATTAACTCTTTCACTTACCTGTTACTAAATGTTTACACGTGCGATATTTTTGAAAAAGCTACATTTTCTAAGTACTTCTGACATTTAATTATTCTATCAAGCAATTTACCATTACTAATACTCTTCTGTAGATTCCTTCCAGAATTTTATAGGACACATGCATATTGCAATGATGCACATATTTAAGTGATGTGAGTATGAAAAATAATTTTATTTCTAATAGGTTCTATGCCTATTTACTATTACTTTGTTACTCAATAGGTGATATTTGTTTGTTTTTATTGAAAAACAAATGTTACGTTCACACTGTTAACAACACTCTTAACTAAACCTGGAAACCGCATGTTAAAAATATCCTACACCGTTTTTGTAAACGTTAAACAATACCTGCAAATTTGGAGTGTCTTTTTCTGTCTCCTTAAAATCTGAGTAAAAGTAATGAACATGGTTTCTAGACAATTAAAATCTTTTCTCATTGTTCAAGCACGAAATTATCGATCAGTTAAACCGAGACAACAGTACAAAACAAGTATGACCGGTAAGTGTGCGTCCAGTAGGGAAAACAACGTTTGTTGCCATGGCGTTTACGTGAAGAGAACAATGTATCTAAACTCTTGAAACGCAAAAAAATAAACTCAAATAAATCAATAAACTTAAGAGCATTGTATATAACAAAAATGGTAATTTGAATAGAACAGATCTAATAATTAACACTATTTTCTTTAAACTAATTTTGCACTAATATCTCGCGCTTCATTATAAATATATATAGAACACAAAATCTAATCTCATATAGTTAAAATCTACTTTATTTTGTTCCGTTTATTGTTCTATTTTAGCTATAAGAACAATATATCAGTAAAACATCAATAATAAAAGGTATTATCAAACTCGTTGTCGTAATCTAAGACCTTTTTAAATCAAATTAATTCTTCTATTATTACAGCATGATTAAACGAAACCAATTACGCACGTATTTGTTTCACAACATGTGACTGTACTTCTACCATGCATATATCCCAGTGGTATGACATTATTTGGATTCACGTGTTTGATAGAACAAACATAACAACATTATATATAATGATATAACAATGTTAAAGAATCGTATATGTAAATTCATAGATGAGTAGCTTTCAAGCAGATAGGACGATTTCAAGGAATTAGGGGTTCATTGCATGAGTCCTAAAACAAACAAATCAAATCTACAATTAGCCATAAAGCAAAGACAGAAAGAAATAAACACTGAGCAAAAAAAGAAAAGAAAAGGCTTATAAAGGAAAAAGTACACACACATGTCTTGGTCCTAAAGCAAAAAAAATTTCATAAGGACGCCTCTTTTCTAAAACAAAGAAACAATAAATAAACACGTTTTTACCCTAAAATAAATACAGCCAGAAACAAACACAAGGGCATGTACTAACAGTATTAAAGTAAAGAGAATTTGAACAAGCATTAACCCGAAGAGAAAAAAAGAATAAGACACGTAAACAATAAACTTCTTTCAAGAAAAAAGCGTAATACAGTGTTCCCTCGCGACTTCGCGGGCTCGGCCGACCCCCATATATATATATATATATACACATACATGTATGTATAAAATAATAAACATTAAATCAAAAATATAGCATTAAATACCATTAAAATATTAACAATAAATATAATTAACAGTGTAAAGAAAAAAACAGGTATATTTTGAGATATAAACACATGTTTGAGTTTATAACAGCGTAAAAATGGAAACAAAACCAACTGGAAAGGCTATAGATGTACGCATTGTGCGTCTGCGAAGGCTACGCGAGATCAGCTTCATGGCGTAGCGATGTGCAAGACGGGTTATGATTGGTGCAGAAATGAAAGACGGCCAATGGCAGCTACCCATTTTGATTGCTGGTGATTGGTGCTGTCAATATTCATGTCTGGCCTGTGATTGGTGATATCATCCACGAAAAGACACCACCTGCTGAAGATATGTAATTTTTAATTTTAAGGCTTAATATCTTAATAATTGTTCTTATTATTTCAGCAATAATGAACAGTATTGTAATGGGAGGGTTAAATAGTTGTACAGGGAGGGTTTTAAAAGTCTAAACGCACATAAATATATACGTAAAAATCGGCGATCCCACTTCGCGGAAAATCTCCTTTCCCGGGTGGTTTTGGAACGCATCTACAGCGATACACGAGGGAACACTGTATAAGCAGGCGTTAAACAACAGTCAAAAAAGAAATGAATAAAAACAGGCTGGAATTAAAGATAAAACATTTTATATGCAGAAACGGCTCGTTTGGGTTCAGAAAATATTTTAAATAGAAGAGCGAACAACGTTTCGAACTTCTTCGGTCATCGTCAGGTTCACAAAGAAAGAGGTAACTGACCGGAAGCTGACCACATGTTTGGAAGGGGTTGTGTAACTGAGTATCGTAATGTAGAGGGCGGGGTTAGATGTTTGAATATATAATTTTATCTATAATATTAATATAGGTATAATGGCGTTCCTTTATATTGGTTTATTTTGGGTTTAAGTTGTTGTATAAGTAAGGCTTCTTTAATTTTGCGTTTGTTTATGATTGTTTCTTTATTTAGTATTTGAGTGTTTTCTATGGTTATGTTGTGTCCATTTGACCGACAGTGTTCGAAAACGTGTGAAGGTGACTTTTTATGTTCTTTGAATCTGGTTTCCATTTTTATACTTGTTTCTCCAATATAGAAGTCGTGGCAGTTATCACATTGTATTTTATAAATAATGTTGGTGTGGTGTTTGTCAGTGTAGTTCTTATATAGTATAGACCTTAGGTTTGTGCCTGGTTTTTGAATAAATTTAGTATTAACTGGAATGTCATATTTTGTTTCTAGTTTTTGCCAAATGTTGGTTATTTGTTTGCTGATGTCAGGAATATATGGTATACAGCAGTATATGGTTTCGTGATTTGTTGATTCGTGAGATATATTTACTTTTGTTGGTTGATTTTGCTTTCTGTCTAGATGTGTGCATATAATGTTTTTTACGGTTTGTGGAGGAAACTTATTGATGTTGATGAAGTATTGTTTTATTTTGTCTAATTCATCGTTAATTTTATCTGGTGAGCATAGTTTTATGGCTGTGTTTATCTGGTTTCTTAGTATGTTGAGTTTTTGTTTTGTTTCATGTGCTGAGTCCCAAGGAATGTATAGTCCAGTATGGGTGATTTTTCGGTGGATTTCTGTTTTGAATTGTGTGTCGGTTCTTATAATTTTGAGGTTAAGAAATAATATTTGATTGTTTTCTTCCTGTTCACATGTGAGGTTAATGTTGGGATGTATAGAGATAATGTGAGTGAAAAAATTAAGTATGTGTTCTGTAGATTTGAATCCCGCAACCGTGTCATCTACATATCTGTACCAGTATAGTGGTGGATGTAATGCTGTATTAATTGCTTGTGTTTCAATTTGTGTCATAAAAATATTGGCTAGAACTGGTGATACTGGGTTGCCCATGCTTAGGCCATTTGTTTGTATATAGTTTTGGTTGTTGAACATGAAGTTTGTGTTTATTGTGGTGAATCTATGAGGGTTGCTAACTGGTTACTGGGAATGTCTATAATTTGGTTAGGGTCTCGGATATAGAGTTCTAAGGCTATCTTGCAGGCTTCTGTTGTTGGAACTTCTGTAAAGAGGGATATAACATCAAAACTGGCCATTAAGGCTTTATGATTAAGTTGATTTAAATTAGACTTGAAATTAAAAGAGTTTTTGATGAATAAGCTGGCTGATGTTGCATATTTGGAGAATGCCCATGCTATGTATTTACCAAGATTGTAATTAAACGATTCATATGTTGACATTATTGGTCGTAATGGACAATCTGGTTTATGAGGTTTGGGGATGCCGTATATTTGCGGTGTGCGTGAGTCGGTTTTACGTAGGTAGGAATAAAGTGTTTGTGAAATTGTGTTGGCTTTTTTCATTTGTAGTAGTAATTTGTTCAGTTGCGTCTCATTTGTCTTTGTTGGATTTGTGTGTATTGGTTTAAATTTGTTTGCATCTGATAGGCTGTTATTCATTTTTTGTATGTATTCATTCGTGTTCATTATTACTATAGCGTTACCTTTATCTGCTTTTAGAATTTTTATGTTTCTGTCTTGTTTTAGGTTTTTAATGGAATTAATGTCTCTTTTTGTAAGGTTGTTTTTTAGTTTTCTGTTTTGTGAAATTATGTTGATGGTTTTGAAAGAAAATTCTTTGAAAAAATTGTTTAAGATGTTGTTTTTAGGTGTTTCTAGAAAATATAAATTTGTAATTTTACCTGGGAAGTTTGGCTGTTGGATGTCAATAAAATTATCTAAGTTGTCTTCTTTCTGTTTGTTGTTTTTGTTTTCTGTAGAAAGTATCACAAGTCTCGTGGCTAGGTCTTTTAAACATGTTTTGATTTCTATGGTTGGAATGTACCTTGGTGCTATTGCGAAGTTGAGTCCTTTGTTAAGTAGATGTATCTCGTCTGTGTTTAATTGTCGGTCGGATCTGTTAATTATGAGGTTGGTCAACGGTTTGTCATGTTGATGTCTTTTCTGTTGTTTACATCTTAGTTTTTCAAGTTTTTTGTTGTGGCAGATCTTTTTGTCTCTGTCGTTCTTAGTATTGATTTGGTTTAAGTTTCGTTCTATAAGTCCGTAAATCTCTGGTTTAATGCAGCATGCTAGTTGATGGTCTAATAAGTAGAAAAATGGAAACCAGATTCAAAGAACATAAAAAGTCACCTTCACACGTTTTCGAACACTGCAAGTCAAATGGACACAACATAACCATAGAAAACACTCAAATACTAAATAAAGAAACAATCATAAACAAACGCAAAATTAAAGAAGCCTTACTTATACAACAACTTAAACCCAAAATAAACCAATATAAAGGAACGCCATTATACCTATATTAATATTATAGATAAAATTATATATTCAAACATCTAACCCCGATCTCTACATTGCGACACTCAGTTACACAACCCCTTACAAACATGTGGTCAGCTTCCGGTCAGTTACCTCTTTCTTTGTGAACATGACGATGACCGAAGAAGGTCGAAACGTTGTTCGCTCTTTTATTTAAAATATTTTCTGAACCCAAACGAACCGTTTCTGCATATAAAATTCTCAACAAGTGGGTTTCTCGACATCACTAAAGATAAAACAATTAAAAGGCACATAAAACTAAGTAAATAAACCTACTTTGACCATAAGCAAGCTAAAGAGGCAAATAGAGAAGCACCTGTTAATCGAGAGTAAACAGAGGGAAAAACGAATAAACAATCAGATATTAAACTAGACCAAATAAGCTAACGCAAGTGAATAAACTTGCACTGACCTTAAAATTCACCAAAGAAGCAACTAAAAAAATCATGCGCTGACCCTAACAAAGACAAAAGCAATTAAAAATAAACATAGAAAAAAAAGAGATCAGAAAAACGTTCAATTGACCCAGCCCCCCAGTGGCTCAGCGGTATGTCTGCGGACTAAAATCCGGGTTTCGATAACCGTGGTGGGCAGAGCACAGATAGCCCATATTGTAGCTTTGTGCTTAATTCAAAACAACAAAAAATCAATTGACCCTAAAACCTAAACGAAAAACTAAGCAACTAACCCAATGTATTAAAACCCAAAACAGCAAATAAAGTAAAATGCATTTAGTCTAAATGCTCAAAAAAATTCACTAATTGATTCCAAAAGCAAATTAAAAATAATAAAATAGATAAGTCCACACGTATTGATCCTAAAACAGAAATAGATAACTACGCACTAACCCTTGTAAAGTGAGCAATCCTGCAGTAAAAATATATTCTAAAGACAACTGATATGGGTATTAAAACTTTAATTAAACTGTTGGGGGGGCCTTGGCATGGCCTATTGCGTTAAGGCGTGCGATTCGTAATCTGAGGGTCGCGGATTTGCATCCCCATCGCGCTAAACATGCTCGCCCTTTCAGCCGTGGGGACGTTATAATGTGACGGTCAATCCCACTTTTCGTTGGTAAAAGAGTAGCCCAAGAGTTGGCGGTGGGTGGTGATGACTAGCTGCCTTCCCTCTAGTCTTACACTGCTAAATTAGGGACGGCTAGCACAGTTAGCCCTCGAGTAGCTTTGTGCGAAATTTCAAAAAACAAACAAACTGTGGGGTTTTCGTCATCGCAATTCCGATGACACAAAAAATTAAAAAAGCAATTAAATAAGTACAAATTGGCCCCAAACTAAGGAAGACTATAAATAAGAAAACAAACATTCACTGATTCTAAAACAAACACAAAGCAAATTAGTGCACATTGACCTAATATAACGGCTGAAACAAAAATTTACTAATCTTATGAAGCAAATAAAAAAATACAATTGCGCATTGAACTTAGAAAAACGCAAACCAATCTTGAAAATAGACAGATAAAGGATACAGTAAAGAAGCATGCACTGATCTGAAAAAAATATACATTGGAGAGTCATTAATATTTCATCATAAGTATTTTATTGCTCTCTGGGTTCACAACTAAGTTGTAAAAATCCGAAGAAAGAACAGATTCCTTTTGTTTTTGTGTGAAGTGTCACGTCCATCACCTTACAATTTACTTTATTATTAAGTCTATAGTAAATGCATCACTGAATGCATTTTATATAATATATATACATTTGTTTAATTTTAATTTAAATGACGAAAGGTCTTCCAATAAGGATAACAATTTCCAGACCTATATCATACTTGCAACAACAGAATAAGAAATGCACATAAAAGATATTTGGCCTAAAAATGTACATAAATTTGAAGAAACAAAACAAAAATAGAAATTTACGAGATTGCCCAAGACCAGATACTAATCAGTAAAACCAGAACTTGCCTACTGAAAAAACTCCCGACATCGTAGTTTTAATTAAAAAATTAATAAATATTCAACAAATGTAAAATACAAATAAAATCGAAGTATACTAAAACGCGTATCAGATTTTGTTTTTGTTTGTTTTGGAATTTCGCACAAAGCTACTCGAGGGCTATCTGTGCTAGCCGTCCCTAATTTAGCAGTGTAAGACTAGAGAGAAGGCACCTAGTCATCACCACCCACCGCCAACTCTTGGGCTACTCTTTTACCAACGAAAAGTGGGATTGACCGTCACATTATAACGCCCCCACGGCTGGGAGGGCGAGCATGTTTGGCGCGACGGGGATGCGAACCCGCGACCCTCGGATTACGAGTGTGCGACTCGCACTCCTTAACACGCTTGGCCTTGCCGGGCCGGGCCATGTATCAGATTTAGCAACGTGATTTTTCGTTTGTATTTCGCATTAAAATTCAAGTAGGCGCTTTATAAGTTCTATAACCAGTTAAACATTTGACAATGAAGAAAATAAAACAAAAAACACAACGATTGTAGTAATATAGAGTCCTCTATAGACGAATTTTCCACTTAATCTTGTTATGATAATACATCCCTCCCGGAATATACTTAAATTGTTAAGAATGTATGAACATTCTTGAAGAAACATGCAAATAGTTTAAATTCAACAATATTTCAATGTTTTTATTTAAAACATTTTTCTGATTTCTGTATTGTGTATTTAGAGTCTTTTGTTATTTGCTGTTTGATGAAGGTTAAATACACTGCTATTAATGACGAATGTTTTTCTGTATTGTGTGTGTTTTCTTCAATATAGTATTTCTTTTGGAACTGTTTAATTAAAATGATCACGGAAAAGGATCGTTATTATACCTAAAAAGTAGTTTATTAAATGTGTAAATAAATAAATTTAATTAAGGGTGATTATTTTACGTTTAGACATAGAATAAAATTTCATTTAAAATATCCCCAATATCACATACAAGTTTTACAAAGTACTACTGTTATTGGACTTCTGTAAAAAAAATTCAAAAAAATCTTTAATGACAGTAATCAGTCTCTTTAGTCTTTAAAATGAGGAATACACATTTCATCAATCCACAGGACATTTCGGAAATGCTTAGTGGTTGCTATCTCTATGTTCACATTACAGCTTGACGTAGCTTTCAAATATTATCATTTACTGTTACCTTTAACTGTGATCAATAGCTTAGAGACGGTAGCACCCTTCACCTATGGCCAAGCGTATTAAGGCGTGCGATTCGTAATCTGAGGGTCGCGGATTTGCATCCCCATCGCGCCAAACATGCTCGCCCTTTCAGCCGTGGGGACGTTATAATGTGACGGTCAATCCCACTATTCGTTGGTAAAAGAGTAGCCCAAGAGTTGGCGGTGGGTGGTGATGACTAGGTGCCTTCCCTCTGGTCTTACACTGCTAAATTATGGATGGCTAGCACAGATAGCCATCGAATATCTTTGTACGAAATTCAAAAACAAGCAAACAACAACAAACTTTCCTCTGGTAAATTCGGCTGACAAAAATACTATTTATGTATGTCATTTGTTTGTACATTTAGAATTTTCGTGTAGGGATATAGAAACATCAGCTCCACGCTGTCGTCCTCAAAATTTAAATGTTAGACCAGATGAAAAGTAGCTTTTCAATAGTATCCAGCACCAACTCTTTGACATCTTTTGCCTGACCGAATAATGGGATTTGACCGTCACTCTCTAATACTTAACGATCCCAAAGTGGAGAGAGCATCTTTTTAAAGCAACGAGACGCGAACCATGAGCAATTGGTAAAGTTTTTACTACTCTTTAACAGTAAAGACTGATCATAAAATAGTTCTGAGTTATTTTATTTGTATGCTCTTCAAGTACAAACATTTCACTCAAAGCCCCGTCATCCCTTTATCGATCTGACATATAATTACAGTTTTAGACTCAGGATGTCAAACCCTTTCGACTAATGTATTTGACCACACACACTGTTTCCTCTAATTTGCTTTAATCTTGCCTAAAATAATTTCAGTTTGAGGGAAGGGTCGTAGAGATCCTTGGGAGTAATACAATCAAATCGGGTAAACGCGAGCTCCACGCTTGGTATTTCTAACTTATAAAATTATAGCTAATTAAAAAGAAGAAAAATGCTGTGTAAATACTATATCTGGCAGATACAAAAAAACTGATTCCAATAAATTATGTGATTTTATATAGTTGTTACACTTTGCAGACACTTTCAATAAATTGAATTCTTTATCTAACTTAACTAAAACAGTGCTAGTTGTATAATATCATTGTGCCGAGAGTGACGACGTAAAGAAATTGTGTTTCTTTATTAATAAGAGCCTTAAAAATTACCTGAAATACGATAATCCCACAAAAACAACAAGAAAGAAATATTTACTCTAGTTACTAATTTCTCGCTTTTGTCATTTGACTTATTTTGTAAATTGACACGAATAACTAAGATTTTGTGAAATTAACTTATTTTTCAGGAATATGTTTATTTAACTAACACAATGTTGGCCAAAATCTTAAGGTCAATAAACATAGAGAAAAAATATGTATTTTTTGTTGTTAGACTCAACCACTTATTTGAGTAAAGCTTCAATAGATTAAAATAACAAAAGGGAAAATAAAAATAAAAAACTTGTTCAGCATTTAATACGGAAAATGTGAACAATATTAAATTAGC
Source organism: Carcinoscorpius rotundicauda (assembly GCA_011833715.1). NCBI lineage: Eukaryota > Metazoa > Arthropoda > Merostomata > Xiphosura > Limulidae > Carcinoscorpius > Carcinoscorpius rotundicauda. Next base: position 118,312,782 of record CM022393.1, on the reverse strand, counting down.
CTAAATACAAGCTAGTCAAAAGTTTAAGACCATACCAAAAAGAAGTCCTATACAGGGTAGGAAAGGCCCAACAAAAAGTTTCAGTAGTAAGTTGCACGGCTGTCATGGTGAATAACTTCAAACATTGGCTTTGGCATGGTCGATATAAATATTTTTTGTTTTGTTTTGAATTTCGCACAAAGCTATTCGAGATCTATCTATGTTAGCCGTCCCTAATTTAGCAGTGTAAGACTAGAGGGAAAACAGCAAGTCATCACCACCCACCACCAACTCTTGGGCTACTCTTTTACCAACTAATAGTGGGATTGACCATCACATTATAAGGCCCCCATGACTGAAAGGGTGAGCATGTTTGGCGCGACGTGGATGCGAACCCGAGACTCTTAGATTACGAGTCGCACGCCTTAACACGCTTGGCTGTGCCGGGCCCCCTCCAATATAAGCGTTTATAAATGGCTGGCTGGAATGTTATTCCAAGTAATGAAGATGACTTCACGAAGATCATGCACTGTATGGAATTGATGTCCACTTCTATAAACTTCCCTTGCCATCCACCCTCAGAATTTTTCAATGAGGTTTAGTTCAAGGGAACACGCTGGATGGTCCAAAAATCACGTTATTCGCCATGAAAAAGTCCTTTGTCCTGCGGGCATTGTGGATTGCAGCGTTGTTCTGCTAAAAGATCCAGTCATTTTCACACAAGCGAGGGCTTTCAGTCATTAAGGATGCTCTCTCCAATATTTCAATGTTGCCAGCTGCTGTTTGACGCCCCTGTATTACCTAAAGCTCTATTGTTCCATGAAAGAAGAAAGTACCCCAGATCATGATGGAACCTTTTCCACTGTATTGTGTATAAAATGTCTCCGGTGGGATGTCCCTATCGTGCCAGTAACGTTGAAAGCCATCTGGACCATCCAAATTAAATATTTTCTCATCGGAGCTGTTTCGTGATATAAAAGAAGGCGTGGCCTTTGAAAACGTTTACATATTTTAAATCTTTTTTTGTTTTTGAGTTGCATTCTGCGTCCGTAAGGGCCTTAATCTGGTTTGACAATCTGCTGATGTCTTAGCGGACAACCCGTCGAATCCTCCTACTCAATGACGGAGAAATTTTCTTGGGTCGAACACTTGAAATTCTCGTTCCGTATCCCTAAAGGTCTTTTAATAAATTTGCAAAGCAGTTTTACTTCACTCAGTCTCACCAGCAATGGTACATTGAGAGAGACCATACTTTTGCAGCTCGACAATTCTGCCACGTTCAAACTACGTCAACTTTTTAGCCTTTATCATGTTTTACCAAATGTAACACAGTGGATGTCAGTGATGACTGAATTTCGTTACGTGTTTACCGATTAACGCTTCGTTTCAGTATGGTCTTAAACTTTTGACCAGCTAGTATTTAGGCTAATTTCATAATTTTCACATATTTCTCATTAAATGCTAAAAAAAAGATTTTTATTTTTTATTTTCTTATTTCCATCTTTTTAAGCTCTAGTAAAATAATGGGTTCAGTCTAACAACGCAGAATTCTTTTTTTTTTCTTTATGTTCAATGGGCTTAAGATTTTGGCCAGCAGTGTATGTGCAAAAAGTATCAGAATGTTAAACTTTTGTTTTATAAATTTAATTCTAATAATTGGTTAAAATCATGTATTCATTCATGTTTAGTACAAATTCAAAAGCAATTTTTCTCTCGTTACTCACCATCAACCAAATAAAAATAAGTGCTCTTATATAAAAACCAGGTTTGTACTAATAGGAATGCCAGTTAGAGATCAAAATAGGATAGTCAAAAATATATAATCCTGTTTTGCAACATGGACTCTTCAAGGCCGAATACAAATTTATACTTTGGAGTACTGAAGCCCCACAAAACATTTGACACCACTTTGCTAATATGATGAAAACATTAACAAGGAGGAACATGTATGTATTGCATGACATGGAGGAAATTATCCTTTATGTATTATATTACAGGAATAAAAATATTCTACACACATTATATTACGCGGAAGACATTTCCCATATGTATTACTTTACTGAGAATAAAAATACCATGTTCGTATTACACTACGTGGAAGAAATTGCCCCGTAAATATTACATTACGGGAAAAAAAATCCCCAATAAATTTTATATTACTGGATGAACATTACCTCATTCGTATCACATTACAGAGATAAAACTACCTCAAAGTGAAAACCTGTCAATGGCTCTATGCTAAAAACGACTTCGAATAACAAACTTTAGTGTACGACCACGATACACATTTGCCAGTTAACATCAGAAAATTACTTCCAGAGATATTTTTATCACACCACACATTTAAGAATTATGCCGCGACTTATTTAACAAAATTAAAATGGTGTTAGTCCATAATTCTTTGCCTGGCATGTTCAATTACAGAACATGTTCGTTGCCAGAATTTCTCTGTTTGGTGAATGATTTCTGTCATTTCCTATAGAGATCCATTCTTCAAGCAGGAAATCAGTCAGGGTTGGCAGAAACTTGGGAAAACAGTAATTATTTTCGGATATAGAAATAAAAACGAAAACAGTGTTAGAGAACGATAAACCTCACGACAGAAATGGAAGAGGAGAGTTGGTCCAGATAATCAAGCAGACCATTAAAAAAATCCACGAAACTTTGCAGAAATGTATTTATTTATTTTGAACCAACAGTATTTGCTTACACTCTGAAGAGTTTATTTAAGTTTGCTTGTGTTCATATACTACTTTGTTTATTTTTTCTGTATTCTATCGCAAACCTACATAATAAGCAATTTACGCTTTATTCAACGCCGGGAATCGAGCCCTGAACTTCATATTGAAGTCCATATACTTAGCATCCACTACCTAATAGGTAATTAAATAATAGACTGTTATTAGCCCAGAACTGTTTTACGAGTGAAAGTAAGAAGTTGACATAGCTCAAAACCGGCTCTTCTTGTTGTTTTGAATTAAGCACAAAGCTACACAATGGGCTATCTGTGCTCTGCCCATCACGGGTATCGAAACCCTAATTTTAGCGTGTAAGTCCGCAGACATGCCTCTGAGCCACTAGGGGGCACCGGCTCTTCATATCAGCCTTATAGTGGCTGTTGAGTGTGGAATTTCAGCTGAGTTTATTTAGGGTGGCAAAATTGGCGGCCATCTTTTACTATATTTCCTCAGATATTTTAGATGTTTCTACTTTCTCCTTTACTAGAATAGTGTGCTTTACTCGTACCTGCTTGAGTTAAATAAGCGTATCCATAAAAACCATTAAATGACCTAAAACAGGAAGAGGGTTAAAAGCTGTTGTAGAGCTAACCATCATGTATATATATATACATGAATATGTATATCAATGAATATTTCGAAAGAAAAAATAAAAATATATAAGTATTTGCTTGATTGCCTCCTCTAATGAAAAGTTGAAAGTTTATTTCTCTAAACACTAAAGGAATAATGTTACACTGTTAATAGGTGGCTAGCAAATAGATACAGATATAGTTAAAATCCTAATTGTACTCGTGTAGACACTAAAATAGCTTCGATGATACAATTTTATATATACATATATAAAGCAGTAGTTCAAACTTTATACACGCACATGCTCCCCGCTGGTACAGCGGTAAGCATACAAATTTACAACGCTAAAATCAGCGGTTCAATTCCCTTCGGTGGATTCAACAGATAGCCTGATGTGGCGTTGCTATAACAAAACACACACAAGCACACATACGTAATATACACGAACAAGAGCAATTATAAGTAATCATTATAAAATTTCTGCACATTCTGTTAGATACCCATGAATATTAATTATTATAATAGATTAATTATTCATATTCGTTAGACCCACACAAAAAGTAATTACTACATACTGTGATATGTAGAATCTTATTATCAGTACTCATGGTAGGCTTACATTCTTTTAGCTTTTACAATTTTTCATTTTCTTTATGGTGTATACAGAATTGAGTTTTCTAGTTAACAGGAAGCTCTTAAAATGTTCTCGACTTAGACAGACATAAGGCAGTTGGTCAGTTTCTTAGATAATAAGAATCAGTTTCGAATATAACATCATTTGTCTGATCATCTTATGAAACCAACTACTTCTGATCAATGCTTCTTATCATCTGGTCATTAATTGTAAAGAATCTCGATTAGCATATATATTCTTTTTCCCGCTGTAACAGACGATTTGATATATTCTAAGATATAATCAGTTTACATTCATCTCGTTGACGCTTATAACTATAAAAAAGCCTATGCGGTTCGGTATACATAGAAAGTTGTTGATAAAGTTTCACCGATACCTATATCTCAGATTAAGCCAATAACAGCAACGTAGAAAGAAAATGTAATCTAGCTCAAACCGAAGCTTTAAAAAAATGAAGCGATATGATATGTATGTCTCCAAATAAGTAGAAATAAAACACACAAGACATGTAGAAGTTCTAAGTAAACGATACTTCACTAGATAAAACGTCCCTGCAGGGACAACGGTAAGTCTATGATGATACAGCAGAAACAAATTAGATTAAAAAATAGAATTGTCCCCAATCGCTCAGCATAAGTCTGCAGGTTTACAACGCTAGAAATCTAGTTTCGATACCCGTGGTGAGAATAAGACAGCCCATTGTAGAACTTTTGCTTGACAACAATAATCCAACCAAAAGTATATTTCCAAGTTAAACCTCTAATCAGTTCTACATCGCAATATTAGCTTTGCCTTAACTCCATTCAGGTATCTGTGCGCTTCATCACCGAACTCTTTTTTTTTTTCGTTTTTGCCCCTGCATGATCAGGTGGTTAGTGTGCCCGACTCGCAATTCGAGGGTCGCGGGTTCGAATCCCCGTCACACTATACATGTTCACACTTTCAGTAGTGGAGATGTTATACGTCATGATTGGTAAAAGAGTAGCCCAACAGTTGGTGGTGGATATTGACTTGCTCCCTTCCCTCTCGTCTTACACTGCTAAATTAGGGACGGATAGTGCATATAGTCCTTGTGTAACTTTGCGTAAAACTCAAAATTCAAACAAGCGAGCTCTCTTTCCTTACCAAAATTATAACAAAAAGGCATTTTCATGCTTTCTACTTGCACATGTTTGCACGCACGCACATACACACTAAACACATAGTTATTAATAATCAGTAATGATCACATTTAATTTCTACTTTTATTTTGTTGTACAAATAGCTTATATAACTCAAGCGGAATGTTTGATATATTTTATTTTTTCTAGTGCATTGTGTTTTCTTTGGTTACGGACGACGCATCTAACGTCGTGTCTGCCAGAAACTTTTTCTTTAGTGGATCTTTCAAATTTCTTACTCACTTGTAATTTTTCCTCGTTTAATTTCTTACGAACTTCGTCAAGCATAACTTAATGAACGGGATGTTGAAAACATTTATGCTATGCTACTCAAAACTCTTGGACAACACACCCAAAATTGAAAACAGCCCTCCCAGCCTACATTTGCATATTTTTAAACGCTGAAAAGTAATAAGGGCTTTATAAATGAGTAGAACAGGTATAAACCTAAGTTTCAACCAAGATGGCGCAAGTTAGATGGTTGACTGATATTCATTGCGAACAGGTTACTGGGTTACAGATGGAGGTATGAATGTTCGCATAATTTCTAGTATATTGGAGCATTTTATGTGACCTTTGGGCAATACCCTTAGGAACTGAAAGACTACAGGTTGTACCAGTATTTAAGTTAGGACATACTAATCAAAATTATTGGCATATCGGGTAAGAAAAATCTTGAAACGAGTTTAAAATGGTAACTACGTGTCTAGCAGCGAATACGTCACTTAAGACGTCAATAAAAACTCTGGAATTGAGAAAAGAACGTCTACAACCCTACATGCGTTACACAATTAAAGATTCCATGGTAAAGCTCTGCTCACAGGTCATTACATGTAAGTCCAAATGCTAATCCTCGACTAAACTCGTGCTTAAAACATCAAAATTGGTGTTTTGCATATTACAGAGTATAGTTTATGATAAACGTTTGTAATGGTGAACAAATTTGAGTTTCACATCAACTGACTAAACAGTTTATAGATTACTTTGTTGTCCCAACAGTGAAAGGTAGTGGGGAAAGCAAAGCGACCTGGAGTTGTATTTTTATTTTATAGATTGAGTCCTTTAGCTGTAGTAAAAGAAATCATTAATGTCACATTTTACATATGGATAACACTACACTACTATTTTTGGTTAACTACTACAGCAATTTTCGTCTAGAAGCCTTTCCACAATGCTGTGTTTGTTAAGAAGTGGTTCGAGAAGAAATCTGAAACTCTACTGGATCCAGCCAGAATCCTTAACTTTAGTTCAATCAAAACCACTCTGGAGCGTCTTGGAACGCAACCTGAGTATCAGAGTTGATAGTTGCTTTAAAGGAGGAATCGTACTAAATTGTTACACTTGATATCTACTAAAATTTGATAGAAAGTGTTAGCAACAGAGTTCCAGATGTAACTTGTTCCAGAACTGACCAATGTTCTATTAAGAATGGAATAAAGGATTATGAATAAATAGCCTTGAATATATTTTGTTACAATTGTTCACTTGTCCTGTTGTTTTCACTACTAATTAGACTCTCGTCATAGGACAATACCATCATTCAAATATCATCCTAGTGGTTTTTGTCTAAATATTTACCAACAATGCAATGTCTTCCTTGAGGAAGGGAGCCCAAAACAGTATACAGAACAATAAATGAGGTCTTACAAGTGGTTTACACAGTGAAACAGTGTCTTGAATTAAAAATTTCTATAGACGCTACCCAAAATACTATTAGCTTTATTGTTAACACTTTTTAGATAATATAATTGATTTTTCGATCACAACATCAATATCTTTTTCTACAACCACATATAAAATGTATTCCCGTTTAAATTATAGCAATGATTTGAGTTGTGAAAACCTACGGGTATCACAATAAATTGTTGATAGTTAAACATCACCTACTACATAATGGTTCAATACATAAATTGATTTAAATCTTCCTGGAGGTCTGCAGCAATTTTGATATAGTTAGCCACTCCAAACATCTTAATATCATCTGCAAATATCCGTCTGCATATTGATATACCTTACTCTTTAGACCTATATTTACAATATAATTCACATACAAAGTAAATAATAGCTGACCCAAAATAGAACTTTGAGGAACACCATATTTTATATTCTTTATAAGAAATTATTTTTCCACTTTTTGTTATTGCATCTCTATTACTCAAACAATTCATGAACCAGTTATGTTACTTTCCTCTTACATTTACGTATAGTTTATTCAGTAGTATTTTATGGTTTAATGTATTAAAAGCTTTACTTATATTAAAAAAACACAATTACCTTTTTTATTTTTATATAATTGTAAATTTAAATCATTTGAAACATTTTCTAGTAGTAACATAATACTTTTGTTTTACATAAATTCTTATTTACACATTTTATAATGTTAATTTTCCAAATAAAATCCAACACTTTATTGTATACATACCTTTCCTTTATTTTTCAATCACAGACAAAATGAATATGGGTCTAAAAATATAGATTTTTTTTTCTGACTTGTAAATAGGTTTTACCATTGATATTTCAGCCCATCAGTTATTTTACCTTCTTCACATATTAAATTAAACACGCATATTATAACCTTTAGTTATATATTACTACATGTTTTTTATCTCTTAATTTCATAACATCAACTTCTGGTGCTTTGTTAATGTCCATCAATTTTTTTATATCAATAACTTATTCTGTTATTGGAGGGAAATTGTATTCGTTTGTAAGATTACACTCTTAAAATAAATTTTCTTATTTGTAACGTTTATTATTTTCGTTATCATGATTACTTTTAGAGTCTTTATCTTATTTATAAACTCTATTAAAATAATTTACTAAATCTGTATCACTTATATTTGTGTTGGTAAAATTTTGCTCTATTTTTTCCTCTAGTGATCCATCACTAACATGGTTACTTACTAATTTATCAATGCATCATTTATTGTCTCAATAATTCATTTAATAGTTATTTGTGATTCCTTTCAGTGTTATTCAATGTCAAAATACAGCCTAGGTCTAAGTACCACAAAAATATATGGTATCAATATTAAGCTCTAGCATATTCTTAACTTAACATTTCCCACAAACCATTGTTATCTTATTGTCTAACATCTTCCATGAACCACAGTTGTCTCATTAAATACTAAGCTTAGCTAAAGCTTGGAAAATCGATCTGAGCATAGTATTCTCATAAAGGTGTTGTGGAATACCACTCAAGATATCATACGTGCAATTACCAATCTGAATTGTTTGTTATATTTAGTACATATGTTACTAAATAAGCGTTCGACCATCACGTCTGTTTATTTTTTATCATGAAAAATTGATATACATCAGTAATCGTTTAGATGAATTTTATTATAAAAAGTTATGTACACAAGTAAACATTTAGGTGAAATGAAGTTTCTGGTTTTAATGAAATGATATAGTTCACATAAGATTGTTTGTTAGGTGGTTTTTGTTTATTTTTAATTCTGCGCAGGACCACTTTAATGGCCATCTACGCTAGCCGTCCCTGATTTTGAAATAACATATTAAAGGAAAATTGATTGCAAACCAACATTACCCACACCAGTTCTTGGCTTCTCTTTAACAACGAATGCTATGAGTTACCGTCACATTATAAAAACCTCTCCAAGAAAACGACATGTTTGAGGACAGTATTCGAGCCCCGCGACTTCCAGACTGTGAGTCGGGTAACCTAATCGCCAGGCAATGCCAGACCTAGTTTAAACAATGTGATGAAATACTAACAGCTTCCGTAACTAACTACAAAAACGTTTCTTACACAAACTTCAAAAATTAGACACAAATAACCCCATAATTTTTAATAGAAAATAATCAAAGCGTGTAGGACATTGTAGTTAACTTAGATCTGACCCGTAATGACCTCTAGTTTTTGAATTTGTGACTGAGTTATACATAGATATTTGTAGTTTAGCATAAAGCTACAAAATGGGCTAACTGCAATGTGCCCACCACGGGTACCGAAACCTGGTTTGTAGCGTTATAAGTTCGCAAACTTGCCTCTTTTCTACTGAGAGTGGGGTATTCTTTAAAGGAAACTTCAATCAGTTTGAAAGATCAACATAAAAATCGGATATTTCTCAGACAATGATTAAAGACAATTCGCAAAAATAAGGTACGCTTCAAAGCCCTACTTGTCTCCTAATGGGTCAAAGGGAATTCGTGATCTTACAAAGCTGGAATTAAGAGTTTGATTTTGCATATTGTTTAAATTGTATTATATAATATGCACCAAGAAAACAAACAATAATAAATCTCTACTTTTGGTACATGGTAAATGATCTTGTTTAATTAAGCTAAAAAGGGTCTTTTACTAAATTTCGATGTAAAAATACCCCATAAAGAATGAAATAAAACTAAAATAAAGGAAACTAAAAGTAATTTTAAATTTTAAATCACTTATTAAAGTATAAAGATAAAGTCCTAAACCTTCAGCACTGTATATATAGATAGATTCATGCTTTTCGACCATATTTTGAAACATTGGCAAATAAGTTTTGCCTGAAATCTCATTTAAACAACTGTTATAATTTCAATTCTTTGGATATAAACTATATTTTTCTACTTCTCACTATTCGTAAAATAAATATTTTACTTCCTTAACGTAAGATATTTTAGAAATGAAATTTCCCTGACTTTAACAGCATTTACCACAGTGGAGAAAATTACATCTCGTACTTTTGCTGAAAAACGTTTAGTTTATATTGCTCGTAACGAGGTGAAAGAAAAAAACAAACCAAATAGTCACAAAACTAATACCAAGTCCAAAATGTTCACAGAGTTCTGTCATTTTGAGTTGGTATGCGGGAATGGTGTCGAAGAAGAATGCTTTTATACAGCATTGCACTTCGCTGGCACTTACACTCTTTACAGACTCAACTAAAGTGTCAGATAATATTGATTAGAGATAATCATTCGTTAGTCTTGATTGTTCTAAACAAGGGACGTTAGATGTGATCATACTCTTTTTCAATGAGCATTTTTTGCTGCACAGTCACATAATGGTAACAATATTGTTATCCATTACCACACTTAGATTTATTAACAGAAAACAAAAGTCGAATAATGCGAATATATATATATATATATATTATATAATCACGGAAATGTTTATAAATGTGCAAATTGGCAGACATTTTATAAATGGCGATCTCAGAGACAAAGTGTGTTGGTGTTTCAAATGGGTAAATAAATGATGCATGCACATTTATGTTTAGAAAATCATATCAGCAATATTTTAGAATATTAAGTACTCGCCTGAATTGTTATTAGTTAAAAGTGTGCATGCATTTAACTAATTAAATGACGAAAGTATCGATGGACAATTAGGCCATAGACACTCATCTAAATTATTCAATTAAATTATTAGAATCAGTAGATAATTATGCTACAGATAGTCATCTAATGTATTCACATCTGAATTATTTAATTAGTTTATTAGGTTGCAGGCACTCGTCTAAAGTATTCACGTATGACAAGTGTGTCAGTAGATAATTAGACACAGATGTCCTTATAATGTTCACAGATATTTTAAAATATTACCATACATAAGTGTAAAAATTCACGTGAAATAGAAACAACCCCTTTCCTTCAGAGGTGGCCCAGCATGGCCATGTAGTTAAGACACTCGATTCGTAATCCGATGATCGCGAGTTCGAATACCCCTCACACCAAACATGCTCGCCCTTTCAGCTCTGAGGGCGTTATAATGTGACAATCAATCTCACTTTTCGTTGGTAAAAAAGTAGCCCAAGAGTTGGCGGTGTGTGGTGATTACCAGCTGCCTTCCTTCTAGTCTTACACTGCTAAATAAACAAACAAAAACACTAAATTAAATAATAAACCATAATCATTAAGTTTATAATCGATTAACAAGAAACAAATTATATGATACATCTATCTGAATTCACTCGTAATAAGAAAACATCTCTGACTGTTTGTTTGTTTTTGAATTTTCAACAAAGCTACTTCAGGGCTATCTGTGCTAAAAATCTTGGCGTAAAATTATAACGCCCCCATGGCTGAAAAGACGAGCCTGTTTGGCGCCACCGCGGCTCGAAGCCGCGACCCTCCGATTATGAGTCGAATGCCTTAACACGCTTGGCCATCCCGGGCCGAAACATCTGCTCCTTATCAGTAAAGAAATAAGAGGGAAGCATATACACCGGAGAAAAATCACATATTAACCAAAGAAATAAATCCCAGATATGTAACAAAGGGAAAGAGACGTAATAAAAACTATTCACACCGAGAAAACTCTTACGTGAAAGAGAAAGCATAAAGATTCATAATCTCAGGTAGAAACTTAAATTCTATTTTTGTTTGATTGTTAATGCTATATATGTTAATGTTCTTTAACAAACGGAGATTCATTACACAATTTGTTTCGCTTCTTTACAACTTATTACAATATCTTTGAATGAAATGCTTTCGAATTTTCTACTGAAATTTATCCAAGCTGATTTTGATAAAATACAACAACTCTGGCAGCAAATAACTTATTCATCATTATCAATGGTGTGACAGTAACATTAAAAAAAAAAGGAATTTTCAGAATACTAGGTCTGTTCAAAAAATACACGGACTATTTGAATTGCGCGGCTTCAGTTGTTTCCAGAGGAATTCGCTTGGTGTCGCTAGGTTTGCACAGATCAGCTGATTACGACGCCATTTTTCGATAGCAGATATCTTCATTTTTTTATTAGCTACGCGATTTTAAGTGAAGTGCGATTTTTTTCGTTTGAATGGTTTCAGGATGAATGACATGAAGGAGCAACGACTTGCTGTGAAATTGTTTGTTTTTGTTTATCTTGTTTTTGTTAAATTGTGTTAAACTTGGAAAATCTGTGACTGAAACTTTTGCTATGCTTAACACGGCTTACGTTGATGTTGGTATGAAACGTACGGCATGTTTCAAGTGGCATGAACGTTTTAAGGATGGTTGACAGTCCATTGAAGATGATGAGCGTCCTGGACGTCCTTCTACGTCAACTGACGACCCACACGTCGACAAAATCAACACCCTGGTGCGGGCAAATCGACGTCTAACTGTCAGGGAGCTTGATGAAGAATGTGGGATATCAGTTGGATCTTGTTACAAGATTTTGACCGAAAAATTAAAGATGCACCGCGTTGCTCCGAAAATTGTGCCTCAAAACTCGTGAGTTTTTGGCAAATACTCGATCACTGTTCTTTCCCACCCACCCCCTACTCACCTGACCTTGCTCCTTGCAATTTTTTCTTGTTTCCCAAACTCAAAAGATCATTGAAAGGAAGAAGATTTGAGACGGTTCTCGAGATTACGGCAAATGCGACGAAGGAGCTGGAGGACATTACAAAAGCAGCGTACCAGGACTGTTTCAACAAGTGGAAACACCGTTGGGATAAGTGTGTGCGTTGGGGAGGAGAGTACTTTGAAGAGGTTCCAGACCTGTAACTTCTAAATAAAGTATATTTTGTTTTATGACATCATTCCACGTATTTTTTTAATAGCCCCCGTACTTATTTTTGTACACTCCAATAGATCATCACTCCAGACAACTAAAAGTGAAGGATTTTCTCACATAGAAATAAACACCTTTATTGACAAAACACAATTAATTTAACTTCTAAAATATCCAATATGCTTAAAAGCAGGTGGTTCAAATGCTCAAAGATTTTCTAAAAATAGACATTCTGGAACATAAAATATTTCCTATAAAATAACAACAAATTAAATTAATTTATAAAAACCAATTCAATTAATAAACCTTGGGTCCATAAATTTTCGCTCACTAATCTCCATTTGAATCTCAAACAAATAATAAAGGAATATAAAACATTTTAGAAATACAGATAGAGATTTAGTTATTTCTTTACGTTTGGTCTTGAATAGTTGTTAATAGTTATTTTAAGTATGAATTATATATTTCTTTAGGTTAATACATTTCTCTTTGTCTTCACTACTTAGATGCGTTTACAAGGTTTTTGAAAAGGACGGGATGAATTTGAGCTTCCAGTATTAATTTATCGATTTGCAAAAGAAAACACTTTATATTTCACTGTCAATTTCTAATATTAATTTTTGATACGTTCACAATATTTAGACTTCAAAGTTTAGAAAAAAAACAAACTATACCACTTTTTTTTTACCTGATCTTCCTGTCAAAAAAGCATTTTGATATCAATTTCCAAATCCGCTTCTCAAGTATGAAAAAGTTCCTGTTTAAAAAAATGGATCAGTGGAAATTCTACGAACTTATAAAACAAAAATCCGAATTCTGACTTTTCACGGATTGCATATTACCCACCGTGTAGCTTTCTGCCAAAAAAAAACAACATCAATAACCATTTACCATTACACATGTGCATTAATGACTAAAACATCAGGAAATGTTCTAAGAAAATACAGTTTAGTGGTAGAAATTATTCTTTTTGGTTAATGCGAAAGTGTAATAAAAACAAAATAATGATATTTCGTCAAGCTGAATGTCAATGGCAATCTATGCATGCTTGCAAAACCTTTTTTTTAGTATTTAAGCACAGGCTTACACGAATTTTGCCTACCATGGATACCGAAACCTTATTTCTACAGTTGAATGCTGTCTGCTAGCATACTGCTGTGGTACTATGAAACAAACTGTAAATTAAGTACCGGTAAAATAATCCATTATTCTTTAGAACGTTATTTATAACACCATCCGTTATTGAAAGATACTTTCATTAGCAGCATTATTATGCCAAATTATTATTATTGTTTATTCACATATATAATATTTTATACTGATATGGTATATGTTATGGATTTGAGACTCACCTAGATATACTAAACGAGCCAACCCGGCTTGGCTAAGAAGTTAAGAGGCCCGACTAACAATCCGAGGCTTATGGGTTTGAGTCTCCGTTCCACGAAATATACATCCCTTTTAACTGTGAGGGTGTAACAATGTTACGGTCAGTTCCACTATTCGTTGGTAAAAGAGTAGCCCGAGAGTTGGCGGTGGGTAATGATGATTAGCTGCCTTTCCTCTAGTCTTACACTGTTAAATTAGGGACGGCTAACGCAGATAGCCTTCGAGTAGCTTTGCGCGAAATTAAACAAAACAAACAAACGTACAGAGAATAAATATGTGTGATCTCGACAGATACTACGTACGTGATGAACATTGTCCTGAGTACCTCTCTCCTATAAACTGACCGAGCTAACTAAAACTTTTGTCACGGTCTGATAGACGTGAAACATCGCACAAAAAGAGAGAAACCTTGAAAATAGTGAAGTCACGTTACTTTTATTTTTCATAATTTTAGTTTATTATTTTATTATAGTGATTATTTTACACTATTAGCTTAGTATATGGACTTAAGACTAGTCTAAAACTCCTGGGGTGGTCAAATCCTATGATATATTATAAATTTTACAATCAAAAATGTTTAATAACAAAGTTACCAGTTGGTCCTAATCATTATAAGTAGGAATTGTATATTAAATTGGCTATATTCAACACTAATTGTACATTTTCATTCTGATCACTGTGGATACCTCGTTTTGGACAATGGTTAGTGTTCAGTTTGGATATACGCGTTATATTAAAATAATTTTGGAACCTCTCAGCAACGTTACAGTCTGCACAAACATTCCTACATGTTGCATCAGATGACGAGAAATTCACTTGAAGTAAAACTTTATCTAGCCCTCCTGAGATACAGATGACCAATGTGTTTTTATGCGGATAAACATGCGTATTTAATTCTCCAACTGATTGAGGTATGTGAGAGTTGAATGGTATTATGACTCCGAAATCTTATCTTATTGATCCTAAGCCCTGTCCTCTCTGAATTTAAACGGAAATCCTTGTTGATTATGTTACATACTGTTTTCTAGTTCATGGTGACTGAGTTCACCACTGAACTTTGGTTTTGTCGATTCGAATCTCTTAAATGATGTACACGCTAAAATCCGGGTTTCGATACCCGTGGTGGGCAGAGCACAGATAGCCCATTGTGTAGCTTTGTGCTTAATTCAAAACAACAACAACTTAAAAGATGTGGAACTTCGCCTAACACGAATGAAATTTCATTTGTCAAAGTTCTCTTTCTAAGTGATCCTTGATCCCTAAGTTGTTCCACATCTTTTTGGTATTCTAAATCCCCAATAAATTATTTTTAATTACATCGTGCTACCTACGAAACAACATCAACATGTAGTTATGATACATTTGTTCCAACGCGACTTCCTGGTTTGTCTATTGCAAATTGTTTTAATATAAAGTACTGAACTTTTTCTTTATATTTGGTGTTCAATACTCCTAAAGTGATAACCACTAGCATAACAAACTGTTAGTTCTCTCATGACTGGTGTGTAAAATTTCTGTTTTTAGGAAGCAGCCCTCACTTTAACTGGAGCCTGGTGTTGTATAGGATAGGAAATTCAAGTTATTCTAAACACAAACGATTGTGCTTTGCGTGTCAATCCCACCCCATTACAATAGTTTGTGTCTTAATTTGGGAGTGGTTGAACCTAATAACATAACTGTATGATTGTGTTCAAGAGAGTCTTCTGAACATCAGTGAAGGACATTAGCCAAACAGTGTGCTATACTCTATGACCATGCCTTTCCGTCTACAGATTTATAAAACAATTCTATTAAATTCTACTTTTATTTATGTTTCTATTTTCATCAGCATAGCAACTCTATTTTCTTGCACTTCTCTCCATACGTATATTCTCAAAGTTAATTGCACTTATGCGATACAATGGCTAAGTTAAGATTAAAGAATTTTTTTTAAGATTTAACAATAGTCAACGTTAATTTTGAAGCACTAGCCTGAAGGAAGACAGTGAGTTGTACCTGACACCATAAAATCTTTATCTGGCTTTGAAGAGAAAGATGAAACTGATTATCGCTGAAAATTTGCACACAGCTGATAGTATGAAGTACGTTCAGAGGTATTGAAGAATAAACAATCGACCTTCCGACCCACAGCAAGTCACTTTTGGAACTAGACAATGCCCAGTCAACTCCTCTGTCCGTATAACAACCCAGTAAGGTTGAAAAAGTGTACTGACTTTTGGAATGTAATTTGGTTTGTTACAAAAGTTTACAAAAATTACTCAAAAGGTTCGTGCTGTAGTTTTTTTTTTAACACAAAACTGAGAGACAAAATGAAGAACAGATAGTTAGCATCATCCACCGTTAATTTTTATTTGTTTGAAGGTAAGAACAAAGCAAAACAGTGAGCCTTCTGAGCTTTGCCTATCAGGAATATCGAAATTAGTTTCAAAAAAGTATAAGTCTGCAGACATACCACTGTGTCACGGGGAATATCACTTCTTCAAATACTCTAATTATATATTTGAGTTTGTTAGCTATTATTATAATGTTCCTACGGCTCCAAAGAATGTATCGCGCGTTTGAATGTTTTTCTTGAGGGGGGGCGTGGCGAAAAAACGTGAACCAGAGTCACCTTTACAACTACAATCCTGCAAGCTAACTCTTGGTAACTCTTGGACCTTGAACGTACACTAAAAGTCAAATTGGTATTATATCAGTATAACACTAAACATGAAATACAACGAAAAAATTATTCTTGTCTCAACTGGTTATTTCGCTGGTTCAAATTCAGGTCTGCACAGTCGTCGACGTTTCTGTATTTATTTGTACAACAACTAAAAGACGCCACGTAATATATACAGGTTACAAAAAAATTCTCGCAAGCCTATTTGTTGTTGTTTTTTTTAAGTTCGCGCTAGTCGTCCCCAATTTAGCAGCGTAACACAAGAGGGAAAGCAGCTAATCATCACCAACAATTGCCAATTTTTTAACTACTCTTTCACCAACGAATCGTGAGATTGATCGAACATTATAACGCCCCACAGCTGAAAGAGCGAGCATATTTGGTGTGATATGGATTCAAACCCGCGATCCTCAGATTACGAGTCGAGCGCCTTAACCACCTGGCCATGTCGGGCCCGCATGACTACTTATTCAAAAATATCATCATATTTATAACACAAAACAGAAATCTTATTTGTTGTAAAAATTTGAAATGGGGAGCAATACAATTTTAAACTCAATTATTTTTATAAATTATTATAATAGTAAATCTTCGCAAAGTTTTCAATAAGAAAGAAATGTATTTCCTCAGCTTTCCATTATACAATAAGGGAATTTTGTTTGATTTGTAAACTTTTCTATTCAATTAAAAAGTGCTTATTGTTTACCCACAAAAAGAGTGTGGAATTAATGACCAAAATTTGTATTGTAACATTCCTAATTTTATTGTCTAATTTTAAGTGTGATTTTTGCATGTTTTTTATTTTCCTTTCAGTTAACAAACAAAACCAAACACCTTAATCAACTATATATTTTTAAAAACGGCTGGCATTGGTTGAGAAAACTTTTATGTAGAGGAGCGGACAACATTTCGACCGTCCGCCCTATACATTCCTACACTCAATTACACAGCCCCCCTCAAACATGTGGTCAGCTATCGGTCAGTTACATCTTTCTTTCTTTGTGAACCAGACGATGACTGAAGAAAGTCGAAACGTTGTTCGCTCCTCTTTATAAAAATTTTCTCACCCCATATGAGCCGTTTTTAAATATTTTTTTTCTTAACAAGTGGGTTTTCTCGTCATCACGAACCTTAACCAACTGTTTTAGAAATGCTTGTGGTTCAAAAATTTTTCCTCAACGTTTGAAAATGGTCATTCTTATTGAGATTAATGTATAAAATACGATTAATAAATTTATTTTTAATAACACTTTACCCCATAGAATATTTTTAAAAGTTAAAATTATAGAAAAACAAATCTTACTCTAAGTTACAAGCTATTGAACGTGACTGATATATCTGATGAAAATCTTGTCACACAAGAGCTACCAATATGTGACTGAATCATTTTTCGAATTTCGCGCATAGATACACAAGGACTGTTTATGCTAGACGTCTCTAGTTTAACAATGTAAGACTACAAAGAAAGCATATTCTTCACCATATTACCGACGAATATTCTGTATTCACCTTAACGTCCCCTCGGTTTAAAGGAGCAGCAGGTTTGGTGTGACGGGGATTAAAACCCGCAACCCTCGGATTAGGAGTCGAGTGACTAAACTACCCGGCTATCCCGAGCCGTATTTAATGAGCTAAAGATAGTATAGCTATTCATATAAATATCAAACATTTGGGTTAACTAATAAGTGTAGTTGTTACTAGGATAGGAATTATTAATATTATTGGTAGCAGAGAACATGTTAAACTGTAAAGTTCCCACTACAAAATTTCCAACATCCCATTCTTCTCATTTTGGCCCCAAAAGTAACTTCAATAATATTTAAGCATATGAGTTCAGTTCCATAAAAGTTAATTAGTTGTTGCTATATTATCAGTTACAAAATATTTGTTTCAAGGAAATATCAAAGTAAACCCATACAGTTCTAAGCGATAACAAAGTACTGAAGGCTGATAATGATAAAACCTGGGTTTCGATACCAGTGGCTGACAATATAGATAGTCCATTGCGTACTTTTGTGCTTAACTTTTAACAAATAAATACAAAACGTTTCTTCTTTGTTATCAATAGTTATTAACGTACAAGGATTGTCCTTCAATTTGAAGTTTTGGATCTGAGAACTGATAAACAAAGTTTGAACTTGTTTGGTACCACAAAACATTTCCCGCACTTTTAGATGCGGATGCGCTATAAAAATGAGTTAATCAGTTAGCATGAGTGGTGGGGTACTAATAACTGGCCAACTGCTCAAAAGTGAGCTTATGTATCTTTTTTGTCTATTCATATTGGGTTAATCTGTGATTTTGATTTTTAATTTACATAAATAAATTTTATTCGTCGTTTTAACAATTTCTCTAGATAGTTCTCCTTTCGAATGTATATCGTGTGCAAGCTTCTTAATTCATTAGTATCAGATTAAGCACAAAATAAACATAGATTAGTGTTGAAAGGTTGGAAGGTGAAGTAGTAAATCGTACACAAAATACTCCGTTTGTTTCATAAATCATTCTCTTTCATCAACATGTTAGGAATCTAATACAAGAAAAATTATATCTTAATGGAAACAAAAGTTTTTTGTTTTGTTTTTTGCACAAAGCTACTCAAGGCCTATCTGTGCTAGCCGTCCCTAATTTAGCAGTGTAAGACTAGAGGGAAGGCAGCTCGCCATCACCACCCATCACCAACTCTTGGGCTACTCTTTTACTAACGAATAGTGAAATTTACCGTTACATTATAACATCCCCACGGCTGAAAGGGCGAGCATGTTTGGCGCGACGGGGATGTGAACCCGCGATCCTCAGATTACGAATCGCACGCCTTAACGAGCTTGGTCATGCTGGGCCATAGTTGAAGGGTGCTACCGTCTCTAAGCTATTGATCACAGTTAAAGGTAACAGTAAATGATAATATTTGAAAGCTACGTCAAGCTGTAATGTGAACATAGAGATAGCAACCACTAAGCATTTCCGAAATGTCTTCGTGGACTGATGAAATGTGTATTCCTCATGTCTCTTGCACGAAAGTTTCAAGAAATATTCATAAATGTTGGTGATTTCAAAGTTCAAGAGTCAGAAAATCTATAACCCAAAGGAAGTTTAAACGAATTTCACAAAACGTGAGAAACTTTTTATTTTAGGCGCTAAAAATGAGCAGCAATACAGGTTAGATTTTATTCACTGTACAGCTTAAGTAAGGAAAATAACTGTCAAAAGTTGAAGTTCCAAAGCCAAAAACAAATCATACGTATGTGAACTATGTTGTACTCGTCGTTGGTCGTAGTTAACACTGTTTAATAAAAATGTAAAAATACTTAAAATCTGTATAAAATATTGATGCTTTCAGTCAAATTACATTGTATTTTCATATATGAGTTTTCGAATTGTTATTTTTGAGATAATGCAACTATATTTATTTCAGTAAAGTGTTTCCTCAATAGCAATGAGATATGATCGTAAACAACATTCATAACACAATGGCATTCAAATTATTAGAAATACATTCGGTCAATTTAATGTGATAGTAAAGACGCTAGCTCTGTCTAGTTTTAATGTAATTAACTTAATACAAATATAACGTTATTTTTGAAGTTGTTTTTTATGTCAGGTTCTAATTCTTTGACTTTTAGTACTTCGAAATTCTCTTCTTAGTTTTTTTTCTCTTCAACTAATACTTTAACCTTTTTTTAGGTCAAATTCACGTTGTTTTTCAGTGTCACGTAAAAGAATGTTCAGACTACAAAAGTTTATACATGCAGATGCAGGTAGGAAAATAATTGCTAAATGCAAGGAACGTAAAAAATAAAAGGTGGCAAAGGTACTTGAGTATGCGACTGGAAAGTAGTACAACATACTTTTTAAACAGTTAAAATATTAAAAATAGAGAAACCCTCTCTCTCTCTCACACACACACACACAAAATATTGGTTACATTAAAAATCAAAATTTTAAAACTTGTCATAAACAAAACTTCAAAAACACCGTTACATTTATAATAAGTTAATTACATTAAAAATCAGATGAAGCTCGTATCGTCATAGCAATAACTATCTAATTGAATGTATTTGTAAGTTGAATGTCGTGCACGATAATATATCAGAGTAAGAGACGAAATGTCGTAATGAAATAAATTTATTAGTATAATTCTATAAATAGCTAATTCAAAACGTTATAAATAGAAATAGAATGTAATCTGACTGATGTGTCAAAATGGCCGAGCCAGTCTGATGAGCTCCAGTACTGAGCAAAAAGCCTTGCTGACACTGGATATCGCAGTAATGTAGTTGATATACACTCTTTTTAAAGGTTATCCACTTATCAATAGGTAAAAGTAAAGGAGTAAAATCTGATTTCTATTATATTTGTCAGTTCGGCTCTGTGCTGCCCAGTCTAAAGGCTTTCGCATTTATGATGTAACAGATAAGGAGAATTTTAAAAATAATTAAATCAAATCACTTAAACTAATTTTTAAGAGGTATTCGGTAGAAACCACAAGCTCCAAATCGCCAAATGAGAGTTTAATTATGTGGCTAAAACTTTAGCGAATAAAAAAGATGAAACATTACATCTCCCTCATAATAACTCTCGAAATCAGGTTCTGTGTTGACCGTTTTTCATCCTGAATTGACCCAAGACATAATATTTTTGCACATTTACAATAAGCTTTCTTTTTATTCACATGAGTCACTTCCATATAATGTAAAGTTAACTACATCAAGAAAACAGAGAAAGTGCATGAAACTTGCAATTTACTTAGTATTCGTGTCACTTGTGCATGAAAAAGTATGAAAATGTTTGTGTTTTCTTTTTACACATAAGAATTTTTTCGTAATAGTGTTAAGCACAAAGCGATACAATCATATATAGTGTTTTACGTACCGCAGGTGTCGAAACTCAGATTTTAATGTTATAAGCCATCAGACCTATCGCTAAAATAGCTTGGCTATTTGTTACTTTGTTTGTGTTATCAAACTCAAAGCTACAAAATGTGTCATTTGCGCTTTACCCAAAATGGGTATCTAAATTTGATTTTTAGCAATACAAAACCTTAAAGTTGCTACCGAGCCATTGGTGAGCTATACATGAAGCAGTTAATATCTGTTGAAAACTGCAGTTCTTTGTGTATATATTAAAAACAACGTATTGTATTATTGTGGAAGCGATTCTTTCGTATTTTTCAATGTGGAAATTCTTATTTAACAGATATATATTTCCATTTTCATAATGATCTTTAAAGATATGCGCTCTTTCCGTGTTGTTTTTTTTGTCTCTTACTGTAACTACAACATGTTAAATAATGGTCGTGATTATCGGGCCCCTCAGTGGCTCAGCGGTATGTCTGCGCACTTACACGTTAAAATCCGGGTTTCGATACCCGTGATGGGCAGAGCACAGATAGCCCATTGTGTAGCTTTGTGCTTAATTCAAAAACAACAACATCGTGATTATCGAATAATATACATGAGCTTTTATCTTTGTATGGAACAGTTTCCACGTTTAATATCTGTTCTTTCTTAATGATATATTTCGAACTTGTCTAGTCCTAACTGATTTTTATATTATATTCAAAGTACTCGCTTTTTAACTTATGATTTTTGATTCCAAAAATTCCCTACTTTCGTGGAGAATAACCTTAAAATAAATTTAAACGATAAATCAGTTCACTTGAATTTAACAAGTAGTAAGCTAACCCGTGTGAAACGTTTCGAATGGTTTCAAAAGTAAACTCTCTTAAAATATTAACTTTTCAAGGTTAAGAAATGTCTCTGACATCCAATATATATGTAACCACAATAAACAGCAAACCCAGGAAAGAAAATTGGAACTGCTGATAAAAACTCAAATAAGCGTTTGAAACATGAATAACAGAAATATTTAGTGAAATACAAAAGAAAAACTTACGCTCGTGTCCGACACTAGTAATGGTTGGCCACAGATGGTTTGAACAATCTGTTTGCTGAAGCAGAGTAAATCGCGTCTTCGCTACATAATAAACTTGCAGGATTATGTCTTTACCACACTCGAGTCACAAAAAGTCTCCAGTTTGGTATCTCACAACAACTAATTACCTATACCAATCACTATTTTATTATAAATATGCAAAACAAACTTAACTACTACTACTACATACTAACATTTAAAAAATACTGTATATGACTTAATATATTTTACATTTCTCGGGAAAATACTTCTATATCAGTAAATACCAAACAAAACAAAAGAACACGAACTGTTGATTATTAAATAGTTACTAATGGCCGTATTTACTTTTTGTAAATTAATGTTCCATTGAAAGTAATAAGAAAATCATAGCAGCAATTTTACGAAATTGCAACGCTAACTAATACGTTCATTGAGTCATCATCTCTAGTGTCTGTTACTGAAATGCGATATATAGCTGCTTCTATGAAGTAAAATGTTTACATATCAAGACAGCCGTTATTTTCCCTTTGTATAAGTGAAGCTAGTTATTCATTGCACGAAATCCCTTATCTGTGACGCCCTCAAGATAAAGAAAAGTGCCATTAGTTACGTCCGCATAAGGGACTATGTAAAAATTTATAGCACAGATTCTTTGCACCAGTACTTTAGAACGTAATAACTTTTTCTTTGTGAGCTAAACAATAAAAAAGGAAAACTTGTAGAATGATTTAGTTTTCCACTTAAGCAGAATTTCAGTATATACTGGCCTTAAATGCATACTTATTTCAGACATATTTTGATACCTATTTAACACTTGTCTTTACCTTTGATAGAAACTTATTTAAACTTTATATCAGTATTCCTTATCTACTTCTGCGAAAAATATAAAAAGTTTGAAAGGTAACTTCAAGTCATATTTGCATGTTATGTTTCGATTTTGTGAAACAGTTAAAAGTATGTTATCTTTAGAATCGTATAAAGATATTGTATTTTTTTTCTAGGTTGTTTTCCGATTATTAGAATAAAACTTTCTTTAAGATACATGGTTTCGTTTGTTTTCTCAAAGATGCAGAATGTGGCATTTGTGTAATGTGTCTATCGCTGTTGTTGTTTTGAATTAAGCACAAAGCTACACAATAAACTATTTGTGCTCTGCCCACCACGGGTGTTGAAACTTAACGTAATACAAAGCACAAAGCTATACAATGGAATATCTTTGCTCTGTTCACTACAGGTATTGAAAGCAGCTTTCTAACTGTATGAGTCCGCAAACGTACTTCTATGTCACTGATGGTTAATCTCAATTGATCAAAAGAAATGCAAATATAAAAATACGTATTTACAGACGTGCAATAAGCTACAATAATTTAACAAAATATTTTAAAGTAACATCAACAAGTACAAGATAACGGTGACTGTTTTTATAAAAGTTTCAGGACTTTTTCCAATTCGTAATTAGTAAGTTGTGTTCTGCAAAAAAAATCAACTTTTCATTTCAGATAAATCAGAGCATTGCCATTATTTTGTGCCTTTTGTAACAATTTCAGAAACTAAATATTTATTAAAGAATGAGGTTTATAACAAAAAGCAAATTATAGCTAAAATTTGAAGAGAGACTAAGAATGAAATTAACTAAAAACAAGAAGCAGGATATAACGAACGAGACACCAGAACGTCAAGTAATGTTTACAACAAAAAGTAGGCTAAAGACTAAAAGCAAATGGCATCCAGTTTCAGAATTTGAGGCTATGTTATCTCATAAATGAAATAAATGTACACAGATGCTTGTTAATTAACAACTCCTATATATTATTTAGGTGTCAAATTTATATCTAATACCAATACCATGGTTTGTTTGTTTTTTAATTTTGCGCAATATAATTTAGCAGTATAAGACTAGAGGGAAAGCAACAAGTCATCACCACCAATTGCCAACTTTTGGGCTAATCTTTTACTAACGAAATCGATTATTACCTGAAAAATAAAAAAGTATATTTAAATGCCCTTACAGTTGAAAGGGCGAGCATGTCTAGTGTAACAGGAATTCGAATCTACAACCGTAAAATTACGAGGCAAACACCTTAACAACCTAGCCATGCCGGACCAAAGATAACATCCTATTCAAAAAATATTTACACATATTAAAATCATTTCATTCTCACTCGGATAGATAAATTTAATAGTTTATTACTAAACTTGTGCAAGTGCATATCATATCTCTCGAATAAAAAAGTTTGTATTTGTTGTTTATTTATGAGATTAACTTACGTTGATTTATTTAACAGTTCAGCCTGAATCCTGTGAGTAGGCTAACTAGAACCACCTATGGCTTCTTAACATATTAATTAAGTACAAAAACAACCAACATGAAATGTAACTACTATGACAAAAATGGCTTTTGCCTGACTAATATAATACTGCAATACTCTGTTATAGATCAATTGATATGAATGACATGTTCTAATTGAAATTTTACCAAAAAAAACGTTATCTTAGCTTTCTATACTTATCTTCTGAAATTACATTTTTTGGTAATCATTGAAAATTATCTATAATTTTCAAAAGTTTATACATACATGAATTTTTTTTCGAATTTTTGTCATGTCTGTTCGGAAGTCTTGCAACCTTATCTTCGGCACTTGTCTATCAAGCTCACATTTAAGACAAGAAAAAAGACAATTTTGAACATTACATACTTTTACTTGTTCTTGTAGTTTCTGAACGAATTTTTATTACCTTAGTTTATGTGTTAATGGACCATAATTCCCAAAAATTTAATGGGATCTAATAAACAACAAAAACTCATCTTTATTGCCTCGTTCTCTCCCACAATTAAGCTTTTTGTAGTTATGGATACATGCATGTGTAACTATCGGCAAACTATGTTGCCGTGAATATAGATAAACAAACACCTCTTAACAAAGCTCTTGTGTGTTTTTCATAATTACGTAAACTCCATAACATCCCATTAAAAAGTATGTATTCCGTTACAAATTTTGTTACGAACATAGCATTAAGAATGTCTGTTAAATGTAAGTGACGGCCCGGCATGTCCAAGCGCGTTGTCCAAACATTGTCAAATGTTTAACTGGTTATAGAACTTATAAAGCGCTTACTTGAATTTTAATGCGAAATACATACGAAAAATCACGTTGCTAAATCTGATACATGGCCCGGCCCGGAAAGGCCAAGCGTGTTAAGGAGTGCGACTCGTAATCCGAGGGTCGCGGGTTCGCATCCCCGTCGCGCCAAACATGCTCGCCCTCCCAGCCGTGGGGGCGTTATAATGTGACGGTCAATCCCACTATTCGTTGGTAAAAGAGTAGCCCAAGAGTTGGCGGTGGGTGGTGAGAAGTACAGGAGTAGCATAAGGTTTGGCGATAGATACTTTCAATCAGCTGTCTTTCCTCTAATTCATCATTTCAAAATTAAAGTTTGCTAGCTCATAACCCTTTTGTAACTTGGATGAAATCCAGCAAAATAAAAAAAAATTAACACCAAAAATATTCCTAAAAACGAGGATACAAAACTGATGAAAGAATTCTTTTAATTATTATATCTTTGTTTTATGATTTTGCATGTTCGAAATGAAACGGGTTATAAAATTTAGTAAATTAAGGATCGCATTAATTTTTGCTTCTTATATGTTGTTTTGATCACAATATGTGAGTGTATGTGTTAAATAGTACCCATCAATCACATTTTTTTCTGTTTTTTTCATCTTTTTCACTGAAATTCGTTGGAATATTTTCCATTTTGACGCAAGAAAATAAATCATACTTAAATAGTTTTTGAAACAATCAATTATACAGTTTGTGTTGTTTTTTGTTTACTTTTCTCGTGAAATTGATGTGATATAGATTTCCTGCCGCCGTAATCAGTTCACGTACATAAATACTTATGCCTAGGATAAGTAAAATGTCTCCAAACTAAAATAATTTCACTCATTATTCAAATGTCAGAGAACATATTAACTCGCTTTATTTTATGAAGCTAGAATACGATTACCTCATGCAGCGAGATGAACTATACAAATTATTCGGCACTTTAAAATAGTTTTTTTTTCGAAAGGCCAGTCAGTCAATTTCATTCTACTTATTTAAGTTCTCTTATGACTTGAGAAGTATAATTCTAAAGGTCTTATGGATTAAAAAGTACAAGTTTGATAATCTTCTTTTACTAAGAACTGAAAAATATAATTATCAAGGGCTTTCACGATAAGGAGCTGAGAAATTTGGTTTGTTTCGAATTTAACGCAAAATTACACAAGGGGTATACACATTATCCTTCCCTTACTTAACAGCGATAGTTTAAAAGGGGAGCAATTTGTTAATACCATTCACCGCTAACTCTTGGTTTATTCTTACCAACGAATAGTGGGATTAACCCTTTATTTATAAGGCTCCTACAGATAAAAGAACAAATATGTTCAGTGACACAAATTAAAAACCCTCTCAGATTAAGAATCGAGATCCTAACAACCAGCGTATGTCAGGCCAGGATTAAGGAGCATAATTCTAAACGTCTTCCGCAATCATGGGTTGAGAAGTACAGTTTTGTAGGTCATCCTCAAACAAGAATTTAGAAATATGAAGCTAAAGCAACAAACTATCACAATTTATATTAATACCCTGGTATGTTTAATATTCAAGTTTTTCTTTACTGACAGACCTTCTGGTTTGTAACTTAAACATTTCACGGGTAATTTATCCACCATAAACTACGTTAAGGATGTAAATCACATCAATTCATATTCCTATGCGTCAAAAAATAATACAGCTTAAATAATTTAGCATTAATTTTATTGCGCAAGATAAGAAATTGTTTAATATTGGCTGACAGAATATTAACAAATTTCTAACGTCACAACTGTAACTAGATTAATGTGGTGATGTGACTTTCTCTTCTCATCTGAGCTGCTTGATTCGTTTAATACACCATCACAAAGACAAGACTCTTATGTAGTCTCTCTTCGCAACTAAGCAATTCATACACCGTTTCATACACCATCACAAAGACTTAGGTAGTGTCTCCTCTCAACTGAACTATTTGATCGTGTTAACATTACAATGAATTTTAAGCAGTTTGATTTTCTGAGACAGATTATTCAGGTGTGTAAGCACACATTTTTTACCTGATTCAGAAATAGTTTTCGTGTGAGTGTTTATTTGTTTAATATAAATACCAAACTGATCCAGTTTCAGAATTGTATATGTTGCTGTCAAAGTGGCATGAAAGCTAACTGGATCTTTCATCTATCTTTAAGCAAACTCTTGTTTATCGTTTGAAAGAAAAACAAAGAACTCCTGCTAAAAGCCTATTCAAACTTTTCGAAATAAAGAACAGTTTGAATTGTAGAGCACGTTCATTTTTCTAAAATGACATTTTCAATCAAAAATGCGTTTAACATTGATAAAAAAAATTCCAAAACAATAACATTTTTATCCTTTCTAACAGATGTGCGAGAAATACTGAATAAGACAAAACGTATTCAGTGTGTAAAAGGTTTAACTTAACTATAATACGCAAAAGCTTCAGTACCAAATATTTCATTTAAAATATTAATTAAAAAAAAAACATAACAGCACATTTGTTATATCAACAAAAACATTTGATGTGTTTTGTTATTGTTACTGATAACATTTTAATTTTCCAAGTTTTTGTCATGGGTTAGAGCTTGAATTTACCATTTATACTCCAAAGTTGTTGCAGTGTTGTTGTTTACTTTATGTGTGTTGTATATATATATTTATAAAAAGATATTCATATCTACCATTTATAAAAAGATATTCATATCTACCATTTATAAAAAGATATTCATATCTACATATATAAAACTTTGTACTTCAATTGTATAAATACTGTGGCTAAGAAAATATATTAATGTAAAATAATACACTCAGAATATGCTCAACTGTAACATCACTGTTTTTCCTTATGGCATTGACTTATTGCTGTGTAACTGTCCACCTTATTTTCTCATTAGACATAATAAAAACATACCCTGATGATATATAGTCTGGTAAAAGAACCACAATACTATAACATATGTAAATAAATCAACCACTACATTGTTTTTGTGGTGTTGTTTTATGCATTAAAGCAAAACGCAATTTTTTTGGATAAACACATTGAGACCAAGGATTCGTCAATAATAATCGTCCAAGAATTTCACAAAACTTCTAGTAGAACATTTGGGCAAAAGCCACCTTAGGAGGCACTAGCTGATGTTTCAAAAACGAGTATGTTTTTTTATCTCGGTGGCTACGGCTGCTAAAATATTGATATTTGCAAAAATGTATTTTTCCCGTTTATTAGACAAAATTCATTCATTTGTTCATTATATTATTGTAAATATTATCATCTTTATTATTGTTTAACAATTTTAAAACAAATAGCCATGAATATCTTATTTAAACCTGGACAAACCTAATAAATATTCCTGTGTTGATTCTTGAAAGAGAAGGAGAGATTTTGCTATCATTATCGGCTAAATTTCTCTTCAAGCACCAAAGCCTACAACAAAAAAGCAAGGTATGCTGTGCCAAAACATGTATACAACTTAACTAAATAAATCATGTAATAGTATTCTTATGTTGATTCCTAAAATTTTACATTTCTACCCTCTAAAATTTTCTTTCCAACTTCTTCTTTGGTATCAACATAAGCTATTCAAGGATTGCAAACATTTAATTACCATAACATTAGTCAGAAATGTGCCTTTTTTTCGAGTCAGAAACGCTTCGTTTCATTGTAGTAAACAATGTGCACATTTATAACATTCTCTGCCTTATTTTTTATAATTTAATAAGCCGGTACAGAAAATACGGCTACAAATATTTTACTAGAGCCTAGACATTAATAATGATTTCAATATTGAATATGTTATAGGAAAGTGTTAAAATTAATTCAAGAGTCTCTGTTTTTGCGCCTTGAAGAGTTTCTCTAGATCCGTCACTTTGTGCCATTGAAAAAGTCCAGTGTTTTACTAATGCGCATTAATTGTAAAATAATTTGTACAACTTAATGCGCATTAATTGGAAACTGTCAAGTGGAGGATTCATTATTGCTCAGGTTTACTGTTGTGGTTTGTCTCAACATTATGTTCTGCAACTATTTTATTCAGTTTTTTTACACTTGACAATTACCATACCAGATCTCTTTTTATGAATAGTGAGTCGTCCTCCTTATTTTTGTACTTCGCTTGTTAAAGTTACGAGTTAATCTGTTACAATAAATTATTGAGTTGTTGATTTAGTTAGTCTGTTAGTCAGTTAGAAAGAAATCAGTGCGCGATTTAGCCAGGTTAATCGTTGTTGCTATCTTGCCAGTTGTTTGTTCAGTGCTGTAAGTTTAGAAGTTATGTTAGCTACGAAGCACAAAAGATATGAAACCAGGTAAAAAAAATAGAATATCTGTTTAAACATTGTTTATTTATTAAATTAGGCTTAGTTTTATCTATTTAGTAACTTAAAATAAATCGCCCAACAGTAGAAACCATTGCAACAATATATATAAAAAAGTGGTTTTTAATCTCCTTTTTCTTTTGTTTATTTATCGAAGTGAACACTTGTTCGGGAAAAATGTATGCTTTCCAGCAATATGCAGCACTTAAGTTTGCTTAATTGTATCGCTTGCTATATTGCAATATGAGCCACTTTAGAAGAATATTTAAATATTTCAAATCAAATGAGCGAGTAATATCACGCAAAGAACACACGCTAGATAAAATTGTAGCTGAGTATTATATGCAATATTTTATAAATATTCAATGAATACCGCATTCACAAGTGCACACCAACGCTGGTATTTGTTAGAAAAAAGAAGAGTGAAAAGTCGTTTACGGATGGAAAATGTAACATTATGAATCTCGATAAAATTAGGTTCTTTTGTTTTCTCATACGTCTTTGTGCCTGAGTAGAGAAGAAAGGAGCTTCATATTTCTTTGAATAGTATCTTTATCCAGATGCGCGTGGCATCTTTATCTCTCTTTAACGACGTAACACTATCTCTATTTGATATACACGTGTATATATAAACTAAACGTAGAGCAAACTAATAATTTCATATTACAAGTTAAATTAATATATAAATACTAAGTTGAGAAACATATGTTACTTTTTTAACATTGTGTTCAATCATTATATTTCATTTTGTATCATGTCATACGAATCATTTATTTTTCACCTTGGGCTGTTTTGATAACCACGAATCGAATCAATAAGTCATAGCTCTTTCTCAGCCCAGTTGAGATGCAACAAACTACGAATAAAGAAATTGATACCACGAAGAGCACTATATCGAACAATATTAGATAAGAAAAGGTGTTAACTCCACTCGCCCCAGGGGAAAAACAAATCACTCAGGCCTTTTGATAATTCATCGTGGAAACTCCAAGATCGGCTAAAGCATTGTAGAACATTTATCATATAACCCTGTCATTTAATGTCAAACATTTATTTTAGGTTCATTTTGAGAAACTTATTCGGTTTTAATGTCAAACGTCTATTTAAGTTCCATTTGTAGATTTTAATGAGACTACGTAAATATCACTATGTAATACAAATTTTGTTCCTGGATAGCATGAGTTATTTCTTAATTGCTTACGTTGTAAATATACAGAAAATGGCCATTATTCCCTTCAAACTTTGCTTTTTTGACCTAGACAATAAAATTTAGAAATTTACCTATTTTTTATGTGAAAACGGGCAAATTTACACATTTTCATTTGCATATGGTCTGAATAAAACAACATATGAATCAAGATTTACATGTATTTATACTAAAGTTATACAAAAACGTTTAGAAGTGAGTAGTTTTTCGAGATTTGAGACTAAAATGTAAATCACTTTCACGTATCATCCCTCAAACATAGTCTCTCATCATGTTTTTGTTATACGCTCCTTGGTAGCGGCGTTCAAAGTCCAGTATATCTTAGTGGAAGCGCTTGCCTTGCTCCTCTGAATATGTTCCCGTGTTCTCCTTGAATTTATCAAGGTGAACGTCAAGGATATGGACTTTCAGGGACATCCTGCATCAGATTTTGCCGTAGTTCTTTACCAGGGCCTTAACTAGTTCCACATAATTTTCGGCCTCGTGATTGCCCAAGAAGCCCCGAACCACTGCGACAAAGATGCCCCAAGCTTTTTTTCTTTCTACTGAGCTTCGTGAGGAATTCTGTGCACTCCAGGATCTTCCTTATTTGTGGTCCAACGAAAACATCAGTTTTGACCTTTGCCTCAGATAACTTAGGGAAGAAGTCTCGAAGGTACTTGAAAGCTGCAGACTCCTTATCAAGAGCTGTGACGAATTGTTTCATAAGACCCAATTTTATGTGCAATGGTGGGAACAACCCCTTCTGAAGGTCCACTAGTGGCTCACACTTGACATTTTGTTTCCTCACAGAGAACTCAGTCTGTTGTGTTTAGTGCTTTCTATTGTAGTGCGCTGCGGTGTCCCTGATGTCTCAAAAACAAATATAACAGGGAGTAAAGCCTCTTTGGAGACCGTTCAGGAATGGCACTATTTTAAAGTCTTCGATAACCTCCAAGCCATACTCATCATACTTCAAGGCTTCCAGCAAGAATTGACACTGTTGTATTCCTCTTTAAGGTGCACCAAATAAGCCAGATGAAGAGAGGGATACTTATTCCCGTTATGGAACAGCCCAACTTTGAAGATTCTGGATATGCTATCAATGAAGAGGCGCCATTCGTTCGGGTTACAGGCAATTCCAGTTGCCTAGCAAAGACCGGATATATTGTGGCAGAAACAGATCCTATCTTGATGAGTGAAGTTCTACATTCTAGAAAGTTCTTGAAACTTATTGTAAGTTCCAGAAAATTCTCTATCAGCTACTGAGCACTGAATCTACCTGGAATGTTCAAGAAAATGGGTAAATTTGAAAATTTCCTTACCCAGGTCACAAAAGCAAAGTTTAAAGAAAAAAAATGTCTTTTTCATGTACTTTAGGCATAAGCAATTGGGAAATAACACTTTCTGCCCTGAAACAAGAAAAAGTAAAAATTTTGTTACATAGTGTAGTATACGAATTTTTATTAAAACCGTTTCATTGTAGGAATAAAAAAATTATGTTATATTGATAATCTAAAGATATTTTTTCAGTTAATATAAATACCTACATCTATACATATCCATAGTTGTTATCAGTCGAGTTTGGGAAATTAACTTTAAAACAAATGGATATTCTTTTAAAGGTGCATGATGTTAAAAAAAAGTTAAAAAAAATACATGAAAAAAGTCCTCTCGGATTGTAAGGTATTTATTCAAGTAATAATAACTTTATAATCGTCATATGCGAAGTTTTTGCCTAGGTGCGACTACGTTTCTGATAATAAAAAAGTTAAGTACGTTGTTCTTTCCAAGCCTGTTCTTTCACATACGTACATGACAAAAACAGAATTTTTGAAAAGTGATTTTGGCTAGTTTGTATTCTATAAAAAGCAGCTTTAATGTTTCGGCTTGAAAACAAGAATATTCAACACTAAAACAACTAACATCAGTGTACATTTTCCATTCAAAGGAATGTGCTCTCTTATTTTATATTTGTTTGACGGAGAGGAAGGTTCGTTATTGTAAGCTTAAGTGATAGGTACAGAAAATGTTATTTACCAATACAAATAAAAATTAAAAAACAGTACATGATCATTTTACTTCTTTAAAATATTGCATTTTCTTACTGCTCGAAAAAGGTACTTAATTGTTATGAAAGAGTCGACATCACCAACAGCTGCTGTTCATGTTGAAAAACAAGATGGTTACGTATTTTAATAGGGAGTGCAATGATCCGTGTTCCCTTTATACGGTTCGTTTGCCAGATGGTATATGATCGTAAAATATAACAACAGTTTTCTTTTTATTTGACTTGGTGGTCGTTGATGGGCACATTCCAAACAACTGTATTTTAACCTATTTAATTGTCTTTATATACTAATGATGAATGTGAAGCTCTCTTGGATGATAAATCATTTGTTTTTACGGAAATACATTTAAAACCTGGTAGTCGTGAACTAACATTCGGGATTCGACTCCTTCAGTGATTGTAGCACATTTATTCTACTAAAAAACCAAATACCTAAAAAAACAGCATTAAAAATCAAATTAAGCAAAGAAGTTTAAAATTCTAATCAGTTTATTGAAGCAAACTGCCACACAAATAGCAATTGTTTATCCAAAGTTAGAATTATTTTCTAAGCAAACATAAACTCGGTAAAATAATACAAAACCTATTACGTTTTAGAATTTAATTGTATATTTAGATGCAATTACGAAAGTGGTTACAAGTGTTTTGTTTTTTTCACAATACTGTTACCGTTACGAAAATAAAGCTTTTTAGTTACAGACTTAACAGATTTACTATTATATATCTATTTTAATTAAATTTATATATTTAGAAGCCTATGCAATTTGTACTGTCAAATGTGCATCGTGAAATTCCTGTCTATTTACAAAATTTTAGAGGATTCTCGAGTATAAAAATCAACATTTTTTTTTTATGAAAGCACCAGCGTAACAAAGTATTTTTGGGCCAAATATAATTTCTAAAACATCGCCTTAACGTTTGTATATCGACGTGCCAGATACGTTTATGGATTTTGAGCGTTACAAAGCATTAAACTTTTGTAAACTCAGATCAGACATCAGTATTTTACAAAAACATAAATTCAAAGGTGAGAAAAAAAGCTTGTAAAATTAATGAGACTAGCAAAGAATACATAGCTAATTAGTTCCCTGTTAAATGAATTGTATCTATATTAACTCGGAATTAATTCGCTCATTGTGAACTCTCGATAAAATAAAGGAAGTTCCAGACAGAAAAGAAAACAATATTATTTGTAAGTTTGTAATCCTTCATTATGTAAACCATTATTTGTATTAACATTGCAAAGTAACCGTTGTTACAAACTGTATTAATATTCGTATATTAAAATATGTTTATATTAAGAAAGAAAACTGTATCAAACGTGTTGGCAAATATCATGTATTGGATACATCTAAACATCTAATTAACTTCTAAATTACGATTTAGCTTATTCAGGCGATTTGAAATCGCAATACATAAATTAATAAATTGAGTGCTCGTCTGGAATGACACTGAGAAAAGATAAAACTAAACGAAACCTTTAATAGGGTCCAGTGAAAAAAAATTATTGTATTGTAGGTCTTGAAAGTAAAATTAGCAAGTTAAAGAATATAAACATTGAATAAAACAAGTTAGGTTTTTATAGAAATAATTCTAAACTAAAAAGCAACTAGAAGACTAATTGGCGTAATAAATCCAAACTAAAGGTATTAAAGTAAAATAAAGACGAGACATCTAAAACGAGACTACGCCCTCTGGTTACCAGAAACAAATCACATTAAAAATGTTTAACTGTTCTCACTGTCCTCCTCCTCTCCCATAGTTGATCAATCATAGAAAATGGATGCAAACACCTCTTCTCTATCTACCATTTCCAAAAGCAGTACTGTGTATGTACACAGATTGATGAATTATACCATATACAGTAGAAATCCAGTGATCAAAACAACATTAAGTTATGTGAAACATCAGTTTGATATAATGGTTACAAAGCAATCATTGTGGATAAACAGAAGAAAAAATCAAATGTGTTTGCTAACATACAATCTATGCCTTGAATTCTGTGTATTATGTTTAAACATAAAACTAAAAAACTTGAGTTATTTCAAAAGACAAACAGGTTGATTTATATTTAAAAACAAATACTTAAAAATTGCCTCATATGGAGATAAGTTTCATTGTGTGATTTTCTTGAAATATTCAATCCGAAATTCTTCATGAAATATGTGATTTGACTTCGTAACACAATAATGTATTTAAATAAACACAATTTTGAATTAAAACCCGAATGCCAGAAACAAATTTCTGCTGCTCATTTACAACGCGTTTTATATATAATTTATTTTAGACAAGTTTCCGATTTATTACGTCACGTATCACAATTTCAAATAATAGTAAATTTAAATTTGAATCTAGCAGTTAATTAAATGTTAATATGTGTCAAATTTATGATATTTCTCAAAAATATAGATATATAGTTTTTAACAACTATATTTCAATAAAAACAACAGAGCTTTTAATAAAGGCGATTATTAATAGTTATTACACATAATGGTTTTTATACAAGGGTTTTACAGACGTATAAACAATACTGAGTTTTTTATCCGGTCTAGAACTAACATTTCATCGATGATCTGGGTCCACGACAAGAATGTATGTGCATGTTTTTTTCTCATAGTGAAGGCACATCGGGCTCTCTGCTATGTTCACCAAAAGGAATAAAACTCCTGATTTTAGCTTTGTAAATCTGAAAACTTACCGCTGTCCCAGCGAGAGACCCAAGATGAGCAAATTCTGAGTTAAAACTATAAAGACCTGGCATGGCCGAGCGCGTTAAGGCATGCGCTCGTAATCTGAGAGTCGCGTTAAACATGCTCGCCCTCCCAACCGTGAGGGCGTTATAATGTGACGATCAATCCCACTATTCGATGGTAAAAGAGTAGCCCAAGAGTTGGCGGTGGGTGGTGATGACTAGCTGCCTTCCCTCTAGTCTTACACTGCTAAATTAGGGACGGCTAGCAGAGATAGCTCACGAGTAACTTTGTGCGAAATTCCAAAAACAAACAAGCAAACTGAGACTATCAAACCTCACTTAAGTTACCTGTTGTCCTTTCTTGATTGGCTTCATACCGATTATAAGCTTACTTCTTACAGATAAAAATATTCAATGTCCTTGTAGAAATAACGTCCCCAGTAATTCAATGAAGAGGAACAGTTTGTAATGCTCGAAATCTATAAACTATTGTGGCGCAAATTTAAAGTTTCCAATTAATAGACGCTAATCACAATAATAGTTTCCAAGGCATAGAGCGCACTGACTAGCTGATTAATAATATTCTATCTCTCGCTTTGCTGCTTTTATACGAATCACGTCATTTTCTCGAAGTTTCAAAAATGATCAAGTATCCCAACGTTTTCGTAAAACAAGTACTGTTGATTCGCGATGACGAGAAAACCCACTTGTAGAGAAAATTACATATTGTATTTAAAAACGACTGTCATGGATAGAGAAAGTGCTAATAGAGGAGCGAACAACTAGGTTCAGCGATTCGCCTACCTTCACGTACACTACGTCAGGAGGCGTCTGAATGAATTGAGGAGGAGATATTGACCAACAGATAAAAATGATTAAATAACGGCATATTTTTAAAGATTCTTGGCCTCTTGACCTCTCTTTGTAACACACTTATGCTAAAAAGCATGAAAGTTTTGAGAAATAAAGGTCAAAGTCAAATATATATGTAAAAACGGCTGATTTAGATTAAGAAAGTTCTGCGTAGAGAAACGAACAAGGTTTCGACCTTTTTCGGTCATCGTCAGGTTCACAAAGAAAGAAAGAGGTAAGTGATCGATAGCTGACCAAATGTTTGAAAGGGGCTTTGTAACTGAGTGTGGGAATGTAGAGGGAGTTGTTACGTATTTTTTGATGTTTTAAGTTCTTCGTAGATTAAACGCAACAGAAAAACACAGATAACAGCTTGTATAATTTATTACACTAAACTATTAACAAATATAACAGATATAACATGAATTATATAATAATAGTGACAGATATTAAGTTACAACATTCGAAATTAATTACAAAACAAAATAATATTAGTTTCAAACTTCAAAATAAATCACAATACAAAACGGTACTGGCCTGTATCTAATATAATGATCCAAAATGAAAGTCTCAAATTCCAGTCTAGGGTGTGAATTTGGTCCCACGAAGAAATTCCGAGACAGTTCACAGTTCAATGAAATCGCCGTCTCTCAGCTCAAGCAGTAATTCAGATGTATCGTAGAGATTGACGAAATAAAATCACAGCTTCCGTAGATCTAACTTCAGTCACAAATCCAAGTTGAATAATCGCAGCAAACGCTTAATCTTTCTCAAATAACTAAAACTGATGCCTGAATCTCACTCTTATTCTTCGAATAAAACTAATGACTGAATCTATCTTCTTTTTTCGAATAAAAACTGATGACTGAATCTCTCTCTCTTTTTCGAATAAAAACTGATGACTGAATCTCTCTCTTTTTCTTCGAATAAAAACTGATGACTGAATCTCTCTCTTGTCACCGTCTTTTATATCGATAGGCCTACTTCTCGAACAATTTTGAAATTTCCATACAACTCCAGAGCTATCCACGCAAAGCCGTTCTTGCACGAACCTACACGTCTAGACAGGAAGTAACCAGCACTCATTTACAAACATATGATTGGTTTACTTAATTCAAGAAAGTTCTAAATATTACCCTAGATGAATAACAAAATATTAGTTTAAACTTCAAAACAATAATATAAATATGGAAAAATGAATAATATAAATGAAAATTCAAACACAACACGACATGTTGTCGTTTACAAAATATTTACACATATACATAACACTCTCCCCCTTAAAAGTAAAAAAAAAAAATTTGAACTTGTGAAAACTTTTTGTTTTGTTTTGCTTATTTGTCTTTTTAAACCAACTTAAAAGGGTTAAATCCAGTAGATTCTGAAATAACCTCACGAACTTCAAACAATAACAAGGGAACACCCTCAATCTAGTTCTTTGAGTGTTTGTGGCAGTAATTTGGTGGAAAAGTTCAAGGACACCTTGTGATTCAGGATGGTATGAACTGGATGAAATTTGGTGGACGTTCAATTTATGTATGGCTTGTTCAAATAGCTTGGACATAAAATTTGTGTCTTGATCTGGTTGCACAACTTTTGGAATCCCGAACATGGTAAAGAATTCAACAAGAGCCTTAACAATGTTTGGAGCAGTGATTTTCCTCAAAGGGATTGCCTCAGGGAAACGTGCAGAAGCACACATGATCGTCAAGAGGTATTCATTTCCTGCTTTGCTTTTTGGCATTGGGCCAACACAGTCGATGATGACCCCTGAGAACGGTTCTTCAAAGGCAGGAACAGGCTGCAGTGGTGCTTTTGGAATACCCTGATTTGGTTTTCCAGTGATTTGGCAAGAATGACATGCCTTACAAAAGTTAACCACATCTTGGCGCATCTTTGGCCAATAGAAATGTCGTCGGATACGATCTAAGGTCTTTCTTACATCTAAGTGTCCCGACAATGTATGGTCATGTGCAAGACTAAGAATATCATTCCGATAGCATTCCGGAATGACGATTTGGTGAATAACATTCCACTCTTCATCAGCAGTAACGTCAGGAGGTCTGTATTTTCTCATTAACAAACCTGATTTCTTGTAGTAACAAATAGGGACAGTTCCTATTTCATTTTCATCAACAGCCAGTTGTAGAAGAGAACGAGTTTCAGGATCATTGTCCTGTTCCTCAATAAGTTTCTTACGATGAAGAGAGTCGAAAAATGTCTTAGAGTCATCAGTAGAACTTAAAGTTGAGTCAGAAATCTCATCGATGTGAGACATGAACGTATCAGACAAAGAGAAATCCTCTTTGGACTCCTGAGAACGTGTCTGAGAACGAGTAACAGCACAGGCGGGAAAAACATCACGAAACTCTTCAACGAGTTGCTCTGTACTGGGGCTAATAATAGGTGCTTCAACAACACGAACCTCTGGTACCACCTTACTACCAGCCAAATCATTCCCCAAAAGCATAGACACACCTTCAACAGGCAATGAAGCTTTAATACCCACAGTCACTGGGCCTGAAACTAAGTCCGAATGTAAATCTAATCTATGAAGAGGAACAGAAACGACGCCACCTTCTACACCAGAAATGAGCACATTGGCCCCAACGGATGACTTTTCAGAAAACGGAAGTACACTTTCCAAAATCAAACTCTGAAAAGCTCCAGTATCCCGCAGGATTTTAATTGGTTGTAGATGTGAATCGCCAACAAAAGAAACAAAACCTTCAGCCATGAAAGGCTTAAATTTGTCCTCAACAATATCTTCGGGTACATCAATAATACTGGACTTAGAATCCACAGTGGACTAAACAGGGTCAAAATCATTGGGAACCAATGATGTATCAAACAAGGGCTAAATGAAACTATTGGGTGATGGCTTGTTTTTGAGCTTATAGCACTCAGAAATCAGATGGCCAGGTTTCCTACAATAAGCACATGTTTTGGATAAGAATGACACGTTTTGGGTAGGTGACGAGCTTTTAGAATAAGATGGAGTCTTCGTTTGAGAATTAGAAGTTTGCTCTTTTTTGTCTCTGTCGACATTTGCATAATATTTGAATGAGTCATTGGGTTTCTTTGCTGTGTGGTTTGTTTTGCTTTTATATGAGAAATCTTTGTGAGTCAAAGCATACTCGTCTGCCAGGACAGCAGCATCATGAATTTTGGAAGCTTTTTGTTCATCAATATAAGTTTTTAGCTCTACGGGAATACATCTTTTAAACTCTTCGACTAACATGAGTTCTCTGAGTTTTCTATAATCATCTTTAATTTCTCTGGAATCACACCACCTGTCGAACAGAGTTTCTTTTTCACGAGCAAATTCGACATAAGTTTGGCTGTCAAACTTTTTGTAACCACGAAATTTTTGTCTGTATGCCTCTGGCACCAATTCTTATGCATTCAAAATGCATTTTTTTACGTGCTCGTAATCATAACTTTGCTCGGCTGTGAGTTTGGAAAATACCTCCTGGGCTTTACCCTTGAGAACACTCTGAAGTAATACTGTCCAATATTCGGTAGGCCATTTTAGCCTAAGGGCCAATTTTTCAAATTGCTGAAAATATTTATCTACAGCTTTTTCATTGAATGGAGGTACTAAACGAATTTGTTTGGAAGCATCAAAATTATCCAACTGCATTTGGACAACCTTTTCTTCTGTCTGTGCCTTTCTCATATTGATTTCTTTATCAGCTTTAATGCGTTCCATTTGTATTTCGGCATCAAGGCGTTTGTTTTCTTGTTCTGCCTCAAGAACAAGGCGTCTGTTTTCCTGTTCTGCCTCAATACGTTTTTGTTCTGCCTCAAGACGTTTGCTTTCAATTTCTAAACGAAATTTCATTTCCATTTCCCTTTTTTTTAATTCGAAATCTGGGTCAAAATGAGCGACAGGCAATTGTTGTGCAACTGTTTGAGGTAAAACTTTTTGGCTGACCAAATGTTCAACAATAATTTGTTTAATATCTGCTTTCTTCATTGATTGCTTCACTTCTAATGTTTACCAACATCAAGTAATTCAGATTTTTTTAATTCACTGATTAATTCGAAAGAGGGATTCTGATTAAATTCGTTTATAAAATCTTCAAGTTCGAATGCCATTTTAAATATACAAGCTGTCTATCTATATAGAATATAAATCTTACTTTATAATAAAATTAAATTGTTTGTTCGATATCCCGGACGGGCCCCCAATTTTCTGTTACGTATTTTTTGATGTTTTAAGTTCTTCGTAGATTAAACGCAACAGAAAAACACAGATAACAGCTTGTATAATTTATTACACTAAACTATTAACAAATATAACAGATATAACATAAATTATATGATAACAGTGACAGATATTAAGTTACAACATTCGAAATTAATTACAAAACAAAATAAAACTAGTTTCAAACTTCAAAATTAATCACAATACAAAATGGTACTGGCCTGTATCTAATATAATGATCTAAAATGAAAGTCTCAAATTCCAGTCTAGGGTGTGAATTTGGTCCCACGAAGAAATTCCGAGACAGTTCACAGTTCAATGAAATCGCCGTCTCTCAGCTCAAGCAGTAATTCAGATGTATCGTAGAGATTGACGAAATAAAATCACAGCTTCCGTAGATCTAACTTCAGTCACAAATCCAAGTTGAATAATCACAGCAAACGCTTAATCTTTCTCAAATAACTAAAACTGATGCCTGAATTACATTCTTATTCTTCGAATAAAACTAATGACTGAATCTCTCTCTCTTTTTCGAATAAAAACTGATGACTGAAACTCTCTCTTTTTCTTCGAATAAAAACTGATGACTGAATCTCTCTCTCTTGTCACCGTCTTTTATACCGATAGGCCTACTTCTCGAACAATCTTGAAATTTCCACACAACTCCAGAGCTATCCACGCATATCCGTTCTTGCACGAGACTACACGTCTAGACAGGAAGTCACCAGCACTCATTTACAAACATATGATTGGTTTACTTAATTCAAGAAAGTTCTAAATATTACCCTAGATGAATAACAAAATATTAGTTTAAACTTCGAAACAATAATATAAATATGGAAAAATGAATAATACAAATGAAAATTCAAACACAACACGACATGTTGTCGTTTACAAAATATTTACACATATACATAACAGCGTGCTTAGATTATATTTATTAATATAGGTATGAAGGTGCTCCTTTGTATTGGTATATTTTAGGCTTCAGCTGTTGTATAAGTAAGGCTTCTTTAATTTTGCGTTTGTTTATGTTTGTTTCTTTATTTGGTATTTGGGTGTTTTATGGTTATGTTGTGTTTATTTGATCTATTGTGTTTAAAAACATGTAAAGTGACTTTTTGTGTTTGTTGAATCTGGTTTTCATTTTTCTACTCGTTTCTGCAGTATAGAAGTCGTGGCAGTTATCACATTGTATTTTATAAATAATGTTTGCGTGGTGTTTGTCAATGTAGTTTTTACACAGTATAGACCTTAGTTTTGAGCTTAGTTTTTGAATAAATTTGGTATTAACTGGAATGTAATATTTTATTATTAGTTTTTGCCAAATGTTCGTTATTTTTCTACTGATGTCAGGAATATATGGTATGCAGCAATATATGGTTTCGTGATTTTTTAAATCGAGGAGTATATTTACTTTTGTTAGTTGATTTTCCTTTTTGTCTAGTGTGTGCATATAATTTTTTCCATGGTTCGTGGATGAAACTTGTTAATGTTGATGAAGTATTGTTTTTTATCTAATTCGTTGTTAATTTTACTGGGAAGCATAGTCCCAAGGAACGTATAGTCCAGTATGAGTGATTTTTCGGTGGATTCCTGTTTTAAATTGTATATCGGTTCTTGTAATTTTGAGGTTAAGAAATGATATTTGATTGCTTTTTTCCTGTTCACTCATGAAGTTAATGCTGGGATGTGTAGAGTTAATGTGACTGAAAAAATTAAGTATGTATTATGTAGATATGAATCCCGCAATCGTGTCGTCTACATATCTGTACCAGTATAGTGGCGGATGTAATGTTGTGTTAATTTCTTGTGTTTCAATTTGTGTCATAAAAATACTGGGTAAAACTGGTGATACAAGGTTGCCCATGCTTAGACTATTTGTTTGTACATAGTTGTGATTGTTGAACATGAAGATTGTCTTTATTGTGGTGAATTCCATGAGGGTTCCTGATTGCTAGAAATGCTTATTGATGAGTTATAGTCTCGGATATAGAGTTCTAAGGCTATCTTGCAGGCTTTAACAGTTGAGACTTCTGTAAAGAGGGATATAACATCGAAACTGGCCATTAAGGCTTTATGATTAAGTTGATTAAGATTAGACATGAAATTAAAAGAGTATTTGATGAATGAACTGGCTGATGTTACATATTTGGAGAATGCCCAACAGCATGCTACAACAATATGTGCCACATATAAAAGTAAAACTAATAAAATAAGCGTCGATACTAAAATAAACGAATAACAACAAATCTGTTAGATGTGTTGTAGCTATCCCGTGAAAAGATAGCTTCCTTTTTATCACGTTATATCAAAACGATTGAGTATGCAGACCAGCAAGACACCTGACAATCACAACCGAGTTGTAGTGGAATAGAATATATCAGAACTATTTTATAATTCGTAGTTAGTGTGATATCTCCAAAACGTTATCACTTTTCAAAAGGGTTTGCAACAGCCTTTTTAGATACAAAAGTTTTACAGTCAAATCACGGAGATCTATTCAAATCCAGATTTTGTAATATCTAAGACGAAGATAACTCTTGCATTTAATGGTACTGGA
The DNA here is from genome assembly GCA_011833715.1 of Carcinoscorpius rotundicauda. Classification (NCBI taxonomy): domain Eukaryota; kingdom Metazoa; phylum Arthropoda; class Merostomata; order Xiphosura; family Limulidae; genus Carcinoscorpius; species Carcinoscorpius rotundicauda. The sequence goes on along the minus strand of CM022393.1, from coordinate 118,269,297 downwards.
AAATAAAGGAATATGGATGATATTGGGAACATCTAGAAACATACATGCCAAAAGTTGTATTTTAGCCATAGTAAAACAAAAAAAACAGGTGAGAAACCACATAAACAAATGTCAGTGGTAAAAGTGGTGTCTCAGGCAGCAGTACACAACATAAATAAACATGATCTAAGTCTCAGAAATGCACAGAAATCACATATACGCAAACTGCTTCCATGGCATATTCGTTTAACCATCGCATGGCTCAAGCAGCTGGAGAACAAAACTTATGCAATTCTTACGACGATATATTAATCAAACCACTGGACACAAAACCTACATGTTTATTTGCTATTACACTGTTGAAGCTGGTGCTGGAAAACCGAAGTCTTCATACATTCACTGGGAAAAAAAATGGATGTGCTTCGGATTGATGTCTTACAGAGTATTGTAATAGCAATTAAGCCGTAGGGCTATTGTCAAGATGCACGGTCGTAAGATAAAACACAATCTGACGAAGTGAGGCTTTAAAATAGTTTAAGTACAATGTACACAAACAATATAATCTATAAAAGCAACCTGCATAGATCAGAACTGAAAGAGAACACATTAATGAGTATAATTAAAAGTACTCTTGTTACTTACAATAAGTGGTTTTTATAATAAATTGTTAGATTAGTTAAGTACTCTTGCTGTCAACGATATTTGCAGCAGTAATCTCAATAATATGTCACACGGTTCAGCCAGCTCCGAATATTTAGGTTAATCGTACATTAATATATTAAAATAATATTTATTATAAAAATACAGCAACGAATATTCTAAACATTCAAATCTGTAAAGTTAATTAAAATAATAAATGAAAATAGAATACAAGTCACAACCAATAAATAAGCTAATTCAAACAACATAGAATTAAGATTCAAAACATGAATCAATCAGATTTGTTTATATCAAGCATATTTAACTGGTTATTAGTTAGATGTGTTTGATAATAGTATATTGTTGAGATGTTTTCTACGTTACCAATTTCATTTGTTGTTCTTTTTTTCTGTTTAGCGTTAATTGTTTAAAAACCAGCACAATGTATTCAGCTAAAAATAAAGTATGTCTATATAAATAACCCACGTTCAAAGTAATAAATTGTTGAATTTTAATATAAAGAAATAATTTTAGAAATTCCTTTTTTTAAAACGTTTTAATTTAAAAATTGCACATCCCAGAGTGGCCATACTTCACTGGCAACACGTTGAGAATTAGTTCTACCAGTTTTAAATTTGACAAAGGATATTTCGAAAACTTTCACGAGTGCTGTTCTACATGCTTTCAAACGTTCTTAAATATATTAAGCCTACACTCAAATGAAGCTATCAAATATCATCTGTTTAAAACAGTGTGTATCGATCCTCATAATTTGACGAGTCCCCTGCTGAGACAGCGGTACGCCTACGGACCTACAACGCTAAATTTCAGGATTCAATTTCTAGCTCTAAAGAAAGCAGAGAGTCTAATTTTTCTTTGCTCTAAAATAAAATGAAAATGATCAAACCAGTAACATTTCTTTTGAAGAAACTCGTACAACTAAAACCAGCTGGTGCAAAATTTAGGAATTTCTAAATTATTTTTATTTAAATGCAGGATTTTACTTTCATACTGATGCGTTTAATGTTCTCAGACGCTAATCTGCGAGAAAATAGGATTAAACTTCATGATGTAATATCGTTTGGAAACACCTTGGGTCCAAATAACACTTAACCTTGGAAGGATTTCTCAAGATCAGAATTAGAATTTTAGAAAACTTAGATTTTGTAAATGTTGTAGGGGTGTGATGTATGTGATAGTTGCATAACACATTATGGCATTACAAATTGTTCACTATCGTAAAGATATGAGCGATTGCTTAAACCTTGCAGACCATTTTGTGACTGCTGATGGCATCTTTAGCAGTTTTCATGATTGTTGTCTATTATTCTGAAGTGCAATTTCCAACTGCAGAATTTTTTTACACTAATGACCTCACCCTCGTTTGTATATGTATTAAACAACCGACAGTCACAGAAGTATCGTTGAGTGGAATAACGTGAACTGCAGTTTCAACTTCCATCAACACATAGCATCTGGATACGCATTTAAGTCAAAACACTAGTTCCTCGGCAAGGAACTATTGGTAAATAGGCTGCATAAAAATAGTTTTTCCTCATGGTATTGTGGTAACAGTATCTTAGGCGGATAATATATAGTTTAACTGAGTATAATTTATTCATCTGTCCTGTTGTTTAATTTACTATTATAGCAGTAAACCGAAACCACTTTAAAAACTTTTCTCGTCATGCTATTTACTATATGATATATTAGTGTATATAAAGGTCCAAGCAATTTATTAAGTAGATTCCAAAATATATAGTATGTTTAGAACCTGAGCGCCAATTTATGGGTTAACTAGCGGTAATTTAAACCTTCTGATAAGGACAATGGTCAGTGAACCGAAGCCCTTGCCGCCACACAGCTAACTTTAAGCGAGAATGGCGATCACAACTTTAACTGTGATGGATCCATCTCCCGCTGGTGCGCAGTTTGATTTTCAGAGATGAATCGAGCACTTGTTTGGCTTTATGCTAAAACGAAGAAAAGTGAAGCATTTTTAGTAGCATTCCTAGAGTTGCAATCTGTGGGGTTTTTCAAACCTAACTCAATACTGTCCAAATGTTTTATAATTTTGTATATATTAGATCTTACCATTATTCAATTGTAATAAAAATAAATTACTTGGTTTATTGTTTGTTTAAAGTTGAAGAGACATACCGTTGTGTCACTGAGGGCACTTGTTTTATATATTAAACGATTGCAAAATATCATAATTTTTTAATATTTTTCCTTTTTAAACATTAAAGGTTTTCAGTTACATTAATCCTATTCATTCTCAGATGATAATGGCAAGCTTCTTAATATTTTGATCTGTGGAGTTTGTAGTCTCTCACAGCTGTAAATATGTTATAAGTTTTGAATAAACAGGGATGGATATCTAATTGGAACAAATCTGACGCATTTAGATTGTTAATTTGCATATACAAATATAGGAATTCGAAATTTATTTTAATATTAGCATTGTGTCTCCATATCCACACATTTACGTCGAATCACAACAGTGTTGTGTATTGATAATTCGTTGGTTTAAAATAAGAATTGTCAGTGTTGTGTATTGAAAAAATTTTGTTCTCGTGAAAATATCGCCATCTGTTGGAATGTTTTTAAGTTAGACATGACGAATAATCAAGTTTTCTAACAGCATTAATATGGATCAACATCTGCAGATCAAAGAATGTATCAAGTACAGATAAGTATATTTGTATCTTAGTTTGATATAAATTGCAATAGGTGTTATCCAATGTTATCCAATTTCTGCACTCTATAACAACTTAAACCAAGATGCCCGATCGTTTTAAAATTATGGTTTTAATTAATGTCGTAATGCTAAACGTTTAAATGAGCTGTAATCAACTTACATCACTAAGGGATACCACTACAGCTTGTGTCTGAAAACATCTATCCTAAATTCTTGTCTTCATAAAAATGTACGTATACGATAAAAACGTTTAATTTAGAAACTTAAATAGCACGCAGCAGACGCCTTTATAAGGTCACCACGTGTAACATAACCTAGGATTTTGTTATTAAGTCCACAAAGCACGAGGCTGGAGAGCGTATCGTTTATTTATTTGTTAAATTTTCACACAAAGCTGCTCGAGAACTATGCGTGTTAGTCGGCTGCACTTTCAAAGTGATAAATTAGAGGGAAGACACCTAATCAACCACTGCTAACACTTGGCCTTCACTTTACCAATAAATAGTAAGATTGCTCGTCGTATTATAACACCCTCATGGATGTAAATACGAACACATATGGTGACAGGTTACGATTCCACGACCTACACTAGACCATGAGACTTGTTATAAGGGCCCACTACATTTATATAACTTGGTAATTGGTGAACCTAAATATAAAATGTCTTAAAAAGCGATTTCCACAACTTTAAGTTTTTAATAGTTTTTTCTTAGAAAATCACAACTTGAATTAGTTGATGCTATAAATAATCTTATTTTTAGAATAGAAGACAAGAAAAATGAATATAAAGTAGAGATGCCAACTATTTCAAATGACTGAGCGTAATGATTGTAGACAGAGCCCTTTATCATTTGCGGCTACTAGGCCTGACCAATGTCTCTAAGCTGTTTATTATTATATCATTATTATAACTATTATTATTTATTACTGATATAGATTGCTCATTTATGAGTTTGTTTTGTGTACTTAATAATTTTTTTTAAATTACTTTGAAATTATATCTTTTATTTAGTCGAGTAACAAACATACTGGTAAAACAACAATGAACATGCACAAACAGTAAGCAGAAAAAAACTTTGTGTAAAGACTAGTTTATATCATGTTTATGACACTTATTGTGGCTAAACTGTAAACACTCTTAGTCAGTATGCTTGAAATCATTTTGTCATCTTCACAACCCAACATTTGTCCAATGGCTGTAGTTTTGGTTCTAGCACAGCCATATTTTTTCGCTATATCAGTGTCTGGGAACATTTTCCTGAATAGTTGTCCTGCATGATCGGCTACAGTTTGGGGTAAATTATGAGCAATAAAAAATTGCGTGGATATCACTTTTGCATTTATAGTTTCATATTCTGAATTCTTACTCATAAATGTCGTTATCTGAATAATTTTTGTCTTCGCCTCACCCTTTTGTTGCTGAGATGCCGATTTTGTATGTCTGGAACAATCGTTTATCCCGCCATGCGCCACAGAAAAATCGATGTGACAAACCGAACAAAACCACGACTCTTACTGACTTTTGATGCAATGACCGGATATTTTGCACTATACCATTTCCTAAAGTTTTAATTCACAGTTTTAGCTCTTTTAGATTTGCCAGAAACAAGACAATCTGGTGAACGAGGCATTTTTTTTCCATTTGTGAACGATCGCATTGGTGTTTCTATGCCGCTTAGAAAACGAGAAATACCCATCAACGCGAGCGCTGATTGGCTGAAAAACACTAATGACGTAACTATGGATTCCCCCACGTACCCAGTATGTAGAAGCACCGCACTTAAACAATTGGTAGACGTCGGAGATACAAATATTTTTTTATTATTTCAAGCACAAGCAAGATTATCGCAAGTAGCCATTTGGACTATGTCTTTTATTTATTATCAAAATGTATTTGTATCTCACTAGAAATTTTCTTTTCACTCCTTTCATACCCTGGGGAAACAGTTTATCTCTTTATTGTATAGGCCTATATATTACAGGGGCGTATATTTTGTACACCCGATGGTGGGATGATTTTTGCAACCACTTATGTGGACTGTTCAGTTTGCAAATTGATAATCTCTGATTACGTGAACCTGAAAGCTGTAAACATGCAACCACAGAGTAATCTTGTTCCCACGATACTTGCATGTATACTTAGTCTTACTGACTGATACTTACGAACTATTGCTTAGATCAAAAAGCTTAGAAGCATGCCTATATTAAAGGTATACACAGAGACGTATTTAGGATTTCGGCGCCCCTAGACACAAAGTTAGGTTGATACTTCCCCCCCTCCGTTCCACAACTTGCACCAAGCATCACCATCACAACAACAGACAAACATAGTTGTTATCATTCAAAATCAACACAACGTTTATTTTCCAACACAATAAAAAATGAAACATCAAAATCAATTATCACTAAATATAATTCTGCGGCTGAATATACATGCTTTCTCCTGGCCTTCTGTTCCGAAAACATGTTTATTGCATCGTCATAGTTTATTCTACAAACAACATCACTTTCAATGGCGAGGAGTGACAGGGCATTTAGTTTATCTTCTGCCATTCTTGATCTCAAGTAATTTTTCACACGTTTGAGAACCGAGAAAGATCTCTCTGATGTACAATTAGTTGCTGGAATGCAGAGCAACATGCGCATAGCAATATCCAGGTTTGGATATACAGTTTGAAGTCCTTTAGCTCGCAGATTTCTGTATACTGCTAACGCAGAAGAGTCATCATTTTGCATTTTCATACTCACAAGATGTGCGCGGAAATGTAGACATTCATCTACGAAGCTCACTTCCAAATCATTGTGGTAGAGTTTCAACAGTGTTCCAGCTTGACTGATGACATCAGTGGGTTGAAGATTTGTTATCTTGAACAAATATCCAAACCTTGCGTGGATTTCTACATAAGCGGTTTGTCTTCGCTGTAGTTCTGAGCAAAGTCTGTCAATTATCACATTGAAAACGTTTACTCTAAATGCCTCTCTGTCTTCTTCCACTGCCTGGGTGTCACCATCTGAAAATTTTTGTTTCCTTTTTCGCTTAATTTCGTACGTCTTCTTGCTGGACTTCAACATCGCCTTGTCTTCTAGAATCTTTCACAAACTGCAGCAAGGAAGCATAAAGCTCGACTACAAGTCCGATGTCCATATCAGCACTTTGCAACTTTTTACTGGCAGCATTGAATCTTTCCAGTATTGTTTCCCAAATTGTGGACAAAATAGCTGTTTCTAGCGTTCCTAATTTGAAAAGAAGTCCAGCGGCCTCATTCCTAGCGGCTGGTTTTTCCATAGCATTTCCCTCCATGGTGGTGAGGGCACCAAACACTTGTTTCCAGTTTCTGTTGAGGCTTTGACAAGCATCTTCACGAGCGGACCACCGAGTGTCACTGAGTTTCTTCAAAGAGAGACTTTCTTTATTTGCGGACAGGTGTTTTTGTAGAATTTTCCAACGATGGGTTGAAGCATTAAAGAAAACATAGAGATAGAGACTTTGTAAGAGTTCGAAGAATGAACATGCTTCTCTGCAACATTCAGCAGCACACGTTCATACAAGATTTAATGAATGTGCTGAACATGGGATATACATAGCTAAAGGATTTTTCTCCATGATACGAGCCTGGAGACAACTGTACTGACCAGACATGTTGCTGGCGTTGTCGTAAGACTGTCCACGACATTCAGAAATGTCAAGCTCATATGACTGAAGCAGGCTAAGTACAACTTCTGCCAGTTGTTCAGCTTTGTGGCCCGGATTGGGTATAAAAGTCAGGAAACGTTCCATAGGTGAACCATCACCGTTCACGTACCTGATGATGAATGCCAACTGGTCAACATGGGATATATTTGGCGTCGAGTCCACACTGAGTGAGAAATATTTTGCAGTTTTGACGTCCTTTAAAATGTTCTTTAGAACAAGGTCTGCCATAAGCTGGATGAATTTGTCGCAAGTACTGAAAGACAGGTTAGACGTGTATCCCATTGCCATATCGGTGAATGTGATCAGTGAGGAAGGGGTCAAACTCCGCAACTAATTCTAACGACATCATAAAGTTGCCGTTGTGTACTGAGCCAAACTTATCATCCCGACCTCTGAACGGAAGCCCACGTGAAGCCAATCTTTTCGCTACAGCTACCACACGAGTGAGTACATTTCTCCAGTATTTGATTTCGTCGTGCAGCTGTATGGCTATCTGGAGATCTACACGTCCCAACATGTTGCCCCTTGCTACTTGAAATAAAACTGAAGACCGATGCTCAGGAGAGTTTTCATGCTCATTCAGCCGGACAGTAGCATTTTTCCAGTCATCAAAGCCTTCGTCAGCCAGTTTGGATTTTTTTCCAAAATCAAATAAACGACAAGAAGCACAAAACAGTCTACCGTTGCTCTCTGAATAAACCAAATATGTCCGCTTACTGTTTTCACTATTTTGCAGTTTTTTTTCAAACATGCCTTTGGTTACAGATATAATTTTCTCCCCGTTATTTTTCACAGAGTTCTTGAAATCCGAGTCATCGTTTTGAAGGATGGCATGTGTGGCAATATAATCTTTTGTGTAATCATATATTATCCACTCTGCTGGATCTGAACTTACTTTGTCTGAAAAACTTGCTGGAACCATTGACGTTTCAGGCACGCAACCGGCAGATCTTACCAGGCCTGCTGCTGATGACGTCACTTGTTCAAGCTGCAGTTCGATATGTTCGGGTCGTTCAGATTGTTCAAAACTGCTACTGCTAGGCCCGTCATGTGTATTCCCTCCATCGCTGTTGGTTTGAACATCATCGCTAGTAGGCTGTTCTTGCCTTTGTTTAGCAAAAAAGGCCTCCATAGTCGGTGTCTTATCCATAATATCACGTGTGTTTTCATTTTTTAACTTTGCTATCTTCCAAAAAGCTGCTCCACATAATTTTCGGCGTATGTTACTCATGACGATATCAATAGAATCCACTGATCGTATATTGAGTTTTGACAGTGAATTTGTTACTTTCACATCTCAGATCATCAGGATCTGAGTCATTTTCGTGGGATCGAGCTATTTATGGCAACCGCGCGAACCTCACAGAGATCCGTGAGCCGTTTGACCCCCAGTGACCCTCGCCCTCACAATAATTGTGCTTCTTGTGGAGGTTTGGACACTGACAACACGATATAACTTACAGTAAGATATTGGGTGACGGAGGAATAAGTAAAAGCATAACGAACTCTACATTTTGACACCAATATCGCTTACCACGTTATTATCTATATTGTCGATTATATTGTAAATATGTTAGTGAACCATATATTCGTCTGGCAGATAATGAGTTTTATGGTAGTTGGTAAAACAATTATCGACTTGCAATCATAAGTCCATAACAAAATATACACGAAAAAGGGGAGCTTCTGCACTACTGATTTATATTACTGCCGATGTATCCATGTTAACGGGTGCTGGGCTATTGACAATCAAATTATAAATTCTAACACACTTTACTATTTCAAATTATATACTACCAGTAACAAATACCTGTATCGCCCAAAACTATCCAGACCCCGTGCGGTACAACCGCGTCCCCTGGGAGTCAACTTCATTGGTAGAGTGCGGTCGGCGGCCTGAAAAAACCATTATGCGTGACACCCGCAGCCGATTCCTGGACGCTCACCTGCTCCAGTGACTGTGCGCCTTTCTGTTCTGGTATTCTGGAGTCTGCCACTACCCCCTTCTTTATTCTAACAAATGCCTATAATTGCTAGGGAATTTGAAGGAACTATTCTGTAAGGACTTCATTGGAATCTAGACAAGCGCATATTCAATCAATCAATTAAAAATAATCAATTAAGCTAAACTGTGAATGATGAGGAAGAATATTTCAAAATATATTTTTTCCAGATAATAGCCTGAAGCAACCAAAAATCCGAATTTTCGTATACGCAATTTCACAAAACAAAATACGTTATTAGGCCATGATAAAATATTTTTTGTGTAGGCGTAGCACACTGAGTAGCAGGTAATTCATTGTTTGATGTGTCAACATGAGCAAAAAACATGTTGGGGGTTTTGAGAAACAAATAAATAACTGAGGTGAGGGCGGATGGGTTGATGATGTGGGGGGCGAGGCGTATTAGGTGAGACTCAGGGAAGGAAGGTTAGAAATCTTTTAAACTTGAAGCGACCGACCCGACGGTGTGGTGGAATAGTGAGTGTGTGTGGGGAGTCCAGATTCAAGAGGTTATTGGGGCGGCATAAATGGCAGGGGGAATTAATAACCAGGGACTACATTTTAAAATGCTGTCCATTGTTTTTATATTTTTTTGGTCAAAATTTGCCGCCCCAGGCACGTGCCTCGTGTGCCTATGCGTTAATTCATCCCTGGGTATACATTTCGGCTGCTGAAAAAGCCTACATCTAGGCCTAATTATGTAATTCGATTTGTAAGAACACGAGAATCACAAGAACAAACACACAATTTATAGGCCTGTGATGCAATAAAACAATTCAACAGACCAAACTGTAGGGAGATGGTTGTATGCACCATACTCCCACCTAAAATGAAGGGGGGATGTATACACTCCATCCCCCAAGGTCGTAATGTATACAACAAAATCGTAATGATTACGCTCAAATCGTAATGGTTGGCATCTCCAGTAAAGTAGCTTGCACATTTATAGAAATTACATAAGGAACTAAAAACTGTTAGGAAAGTCTTGTTTTAACCGTTAGATGGCAGTACATATCCAAATCAAATTCAAAGATCAAATAGGAGTTTATATTTAAAAACGTTACATGAATTCCAGGTGTATGAATTATCGAGTACAGTGTTCCCTCGTGTATCGCGGTAGATGCGTTCCAAAACTCCCGCGAAAGGAGATTTTCCGCGAAGTGGGATCGCCGATTTTTACGTATATATTTATGTGCATTTAAACTTTTAAAACCCTCCCTGTACAACTATTTAACCCTCCCATTACAATACTGTTCATTATTGCTGAAATAATAAGAACAATTACTAAGATATTAAGCCTTAAAATTAAAAATTACATATCTTCAGCAGGTGGTGTCTTTTCGTGGATGATATCACCAATCACAGGCCAGACATGAATATTGACAGCCCCAATCACAGGAAATCAAAATGGGTAGCTGTCATTAGCCGTCTTTTATTTCTGCACCAATCATAGCCCGTCTTGCACATCGCTACGCCATGAAGCTGATCTCGCGTAGCCTTCGCAGACGCACAATGCGTACATCTATAGCCTTTCCAGTTGGTTCTGTTTCCATTTTTACGCTGTTATAAACTCAAATATGTGTTTATATCTCAAAATATACCTGTTTTTTTTTCTTTACACTATTAATTATATTTATTTTTAATATTTTAATGGTATTTAATGCTATATTTTAGATTTAATGTTTATTATTTTATATATACATGTATGTATTCATATATATATATGTGGGGGTCGGCCGAGCCCTCAAAGTGGTGAAGCCGCGAAAGAAGATCCGCGAAGTGGAGAGGGAACACTGTATTTATCAAAAAGTTGCATTGAAAAATCACAAGAATATAACAGTTTGTGACTGTAACACTACCTACTCTTTGAAACTAAAGTTAGAGAAAAAAACAACCTTTATGCTTCAGTGTTCGTGTTTTCTCATAGCAAAGCCACATCGGGCTATCTGCTGAGCCCACTGAGAGGAATCGAACCCCTGATTTTAGCGTTGTAAATCCGTAGACACACCGCTATACTAGCGGGTGGTGTTTTATGCTTCAGATAATTGCAAGAAAATTTATTTCAATTGACGTTTCGCCTTTGTGACTTTTTCAGGAATAGTACATAAAGTATGTATTATTTGTCTAATTATAATTTCAGAAACTATTCATATTGTTGTTAATATTGTACATATTACTCAGCCTAACGTAGAAAAGTGGGAAAATAAATTATATTCTGATAAATATAGCTTTTTCACTGCTATTTAAACATATTGTGATGACCGTTCAGTTTTAGCACCAGCAATACTACTTCAGCACTGTAACAGATCAAATGCAATACAAAATTACGTTGCATAGTTAAAAGCGTGTTGTGTATATATTAATCATACTAATATTATTCTATAATTAATAAAAACTAAATATCATATGTCTTAAACCGTATAACTTCTATTCGTATTACTATTAACGCTGCAAATAACAACAACAAAATACTATTCAATTTTCCTGGTATGCTCTATAATTTAGTAAAATACAATTTAAAGCACTCAGATAAATAAATCAGTGAGAGTATAATAGTTCCATCACGTTATTCTGAGAAATTCTATATGTTAGAACGGCTAATAGTCTCTCCGGGTTTCTCATAATGTCATTCCGTATCAAATTTCTTTCAATAAATTTCACCAAAGTTCCGATAGTTATGGCACGAAATGAAAGCAAATGCATTTCATACTGAGACAACTCACGTCACAATTATAGTGATATCAAATTCTTAGTAGTACAATAAATTCCGATATAAACACGATAATGGGTTATCCTAAACCTCTAACTCAGTAGCAGTTAAATAGACGTATTATTTAATCTCCTTCAAAAAAGATGTAACATACTTTACATCGACTGTTTTCTTTGTTTCTTTAGAGCAAAGCTACATGGAACTGTCTGCGTTGTTCATCAACAACCGCTGTCCCACCAGAAGACTATACCGACCTCATTATGAAATTCATCTGTAGGTTTATGTAAATAATGACAAAGAAAGATTTACCGAATTAGTCAGTGTACCGTTTAAACAGTGTATAGATTTACCCATGTGTAAATTACTGCTCGACAGTTTTTGTTTCACTATTTTTCTAATTTGAAACTGCGATATAGTAATTCATTTGAGAAACGCCGTAGTACAAGAAAACGAACAACTTAACCACTAAGTTAATACTTATTGCTCTGATACATTACAATAAGTCAGTGTCGAAATTCATATAGGGCTGAAAGGACGAGCATGTTTGGTGCGACGAGGATTCGAGCACGTGAAATTACAAGTCGAATTACGCCTCAACCCACCTAGCCATGCCAGACCTATAAAGTAATGCTGTGAACAAAATCTACTAGCACCTTGAAGTTATAGTATTCACCTGATTGCAAACAGAACTACCTCGTAACTACATTCCTGAAATTATCTTATAAACTTTCCTTCGTTATCTGGCCCTAATGTTTTTTTTATATTACACCTAAACAAATTCGTACTTGTAGTCTTATAATCCTAACCAAATACTCTGTGCTTTTTAACGTCCGACTGAGACGAAAGTCCTTCGTTTGGGTTTTATATTTTAACAGAATTTATCGATTTGAAACAGCAAAATGTTCAATAAAAATTGAACAGAGTGAACTCAATTGAAATCGAGGTTATTAACCATCACAAGTTGTTTTACTCTGAAGTTAGATATAAAATGTTTGGATTTGTTTGTTGCTAAGAAAAATATAAACAGTGTACTATCCGTGCTGTACCCATTACGAAATCCGAATCTCGAAGTATTTTGTTACAGGTCCTCAGGTTCACCAGGAAGAATTTTTGAAATAATAATGTATCCATATCTACTAATGATCTGTACCTTAAAGATAGTTTTTGACATCAATTGTTAAATTAAAAATACTTTAGCTCATTTAATTGGAAAGTAAAAAGTGATGAAATTCTCAATATTCAAGAGACTATATACAAAGAACACAAAAATTCACAAATTCGCCTTTGACAGCTGACTGAAGAAATTTTGAAAAATATGGTAATTCTTGTTTTAAAAACTCCAAATTTAGTTTTATAATTTCGAAATCCATTGTATGGCATTACCACGAAATATCATATTGAGATACGGCTTATTTACATATGAGTCTAGAAATGCATAATTATATCTTCGAATTCTTGGTCTTTTTCCAATTTCATGTAAATCTTTGCAATTCCCACAGTGCTTTCGTTTTATTGTTCTTTCGCTTAAAAATTACAAGGTATCAGATGAAACTGTTTATATTAGCAGACAAGTTTGTTAGTAGTTCGAGTAGAATGAAAAAATATATTTACAGTTGAAATAATATTAGAATGTATTCTGCTTGAATTGATTTAAATTAAGATTTCATATGGACTATCAAACACCAAAACTAGATTTTAGAGGTTGTTTAAGGCATTCATACATTTTAATACATAAGTAGCGATGGAAGATGACTTCATAAATTGGTTGTGCACAAGAAAATTAGCTTTAACCCTAATGAGAAAAAAATCGGAATCGTAGCAGATTAAAGTTCTCGAAAATGAAATCTGAGGTTTATCTGAGTTAAACTGTGAATTAATTATATTTTTACCGCCGAAATTGTTCACAAAAAGCCAAAATAAAATGTTCTAGTTAAAAGAGCAGCCATCTGTGATAAAAACTATTACTTTTGAAATTCTTGATAACTATCAAAAAGGAATTTACTCTATTTTTGATTTTATACCCATAAATAGTAATTACTTCTGAATTCCGGCAAACAAAACGCAAACGTCAAAACATTTGCATCTGTTGTTATGAATGTAAAATTGTTGTGTATGATCTTTTAATTTCTTTTTTTGGCACTTAGTTAAATTATTTATAAAACTACCACTAATTTACAATTTTTGTGCATTTGTTCTTTTAAGAATATTAAAATTGTCTCAAAAAACAAACAACGATATTTAAAATTTTCATAATACTTTCTTTTATAGTTCAATATTGAGAGAGTTTTCCCCCACTAGTACAGAGGTATGTCTTCTGATTTACAACGTTAAAATCAGGGGGCTCGATTCCACTCGGTGAGATCCGCAGATAGCTCGATGCGGCTTTACTATAAGAAAAAGCACACACACACATTGAGAGAGCATGTCCAAGAATTTCTGTCTACTTATTTCCCTAACAATAAACATACTACCTATTTTAAGAAAAACTGTAAAACCATATTCAGTCTTTCTTGAGCACTATGTCACTGGTTGATATACAAGAATTTTAATTATAGAGCCATTTTTACCATACGGGGACGCTAGCTGGCACATCCTGGAAACAAGTATATGAGTTGTCAGGGTAGAATATTGTCCTATTACTAGGAAGCCTATTTCCAGAACAAAATCTTGATATGAAATTATTTATATACTAGATTTCCTTTTGTATGCTACTCATAACAACATCGACAAAAGAATACTCCAAACAATTATTTTCACACATGTATATTATTTGTCGAATTTTAGTTGTTAATTCCTAAGCATTAAGTTATACAAAAAGAGCTATCTGCGCTCTGTCCATCACAGGTATCAAAACCCGGTTTCTAGGAGTACAAGTTTGTAAGCATACATAGCTCGGCATGACCAGATGATTAAGGCACTCAACTCGCAATTTGTTGGTCGCGAGTTCGAATCTCCATCCCATCAAACCTGCTAGCCCTTTCCGTGTGATAGTGTTATAATGTTACAGTCAATCCAACTATTCTTTGATAAGAGAGTAACCCAAGAGTTCGTGGTGATAACCGGTAGCTTTCCCTCTAGTTTTACTCGGTTAAATTGGGAATGGCTAGCGCAAAATTCAAAAAACAAAACAAAAAACCGTACCAATAATAGGGCCTTATTTTAATAATCAAAGAATGTGGGATTAAAATGATCCAGTGACTATGATTGTTAGTAATCACAATTCAATGTGATATTCCGAATAAAATGTCGATGTTACATAATAATAACAGAAAAATATGAAGCATTGGAAAAATGTTAAGACTCCGTGAGAAATGACCAGGCGAGTTTGATTCTCGGGGTAGATAGAGTATAAATAGCCCATGTGTGAACTGTGTGCAAAAATGAAAAGAATAAGAACTTTACTTTCAAAATTACTCTAAAATAAGAGTAATAATACAACACCTACATCAACCAAGAATTTTAAATTGTAAAAAAATTATGTGGATGTTAACGTTCGTTTGTAGTTGTAAGAGAAAAATTAACATATTTATAAAGAGAATTTAAATAAACTACAAAATGCCGATTGAAAACTAAATTTGGAATGAACATTATATTCCAACGGGTCAAATAAAGTACATAGATCAAAGTTTAGCAGCTTTGGTTCAGCTTTCATTGTATTCAGAAAACACAAGAGTGAACTTCTTCTTACTGGTTTAGGATATTATCTCACTCACAGTGAATTGGGCAAGGAACGAAAACAAACTGATATTAACTAACATGTAAAGTTTGAACTGAATTCGAAAGAAAGATATGAAACTTAACTATACAGACAACATTTATTAAATTGCAAAAACGAGGCAAAATATTTCCGATTGGTTTTAAGTCGAAGAGCCTCGTAACGTTCTAAGCATTTAAATATATACCTAATAAAATAGCAATTAAGAACGACAGGACATTAAAATAAGCATACTGTTACACGTTTCGGCGTTTACCACGTTATCATCAGAAATAAATAATCGCGACATAAGTGCCGTATTTATTCATTCTTATATATATCATGTGACCTGTGTGTAAGTTTACATTTCTGCAAAATCTCAGAAAATGTCCCCTCACGTTCTGACTCTGATATTTACTGGACCTTCTTCTATGTTTAATCATTTAAATTTTTTTATTATTTTTATTTTAAAGATTCATAAATAGTTTTTGCTCCAATACTCTTAGGGTGAGCCACCGTTACTGTTTTTATCCCCATAATATTTTATGTACTATTTATTTTTTGCACATATTCTACACTTCATGTTTTTGCATATCACTTATGTTCTGTTAAATTATATTTCAAGTTACATTTTGTCTATCTCCAGTACACATCCTTCCACATTCACATTCAATTTTATAACTCCCACGTTCTTCCATCGACTGTATATTATATTTAGTATTTCCTAAATACAGAGTAAAATACTTTTTTGTTTTTTTTCGATACCTTAAATTAAGTGAAAGCTACACCTCGAACACGGGACAACACTAAACATTCCTTTCAATTTTATCATAGCTAGGTTCCAAGGTAATACCTTGATCCAATAGTTGGATTAAATCCTCTTTCAACAATTTCATTAGTGATAATTCATTTCTAAAATTTTTTGTGCAGTAAGTATCTTCAACATTCTGTGAACATAAGTTCAAAATGCAGATATATTTTTATTTCAGTATGATATTATTCTTGATGTTGTGGCATAAATACAGAAAAAAGTTTTCTTGTAAATAAATATTTCTAAAATCTTTTGTTCATTCATTTTTATTAATACTTCAAAAAAGGCAAAACTGTTGTTCTTTTTCAATTTCACAAGTAAATTGTATAGATTGTTTATTTGTTTATTTTTGAATTTTGCGCAAACAACACGAGAGCTATCTGCTCCATCTGTTCCTAATTTGGTAGCGTAAGACTGGAAGGAAGGCGCCCAGGCATAACCATCCACCGCCAAAATAGTGGGATTGATAGTTATATTATAACGCTGAAATGGTGAGTGTCTTTAGTCCAACGGGGATTCGAACCCACAACTCTAAGAATATGAATCAAGCGCCCACCACGGGTATCAAAATCCTACTTTTAGCATTTTAAGTATGTAGAAATACCGTTATGTCACTGGGAGAAAGAAAATGATATCTGTATATCTATTACTCATTATTTCCGAATAATTAGCAATAGTGTTGATTTTCTGCCTTCAAATTACATGTGTCATAAATACGGTATTAATTAATAGTAGCAATGGGCTAGCTGCGAAATATGAACAATACAAATTAAAATATCAAACGCGCTGCAAAGAGTGTGTAAGCAAGCTTTTATAAGCATTTTGAGTAGTAAACCAATCAACTGTAAAGTAACAAGGCACCAAAGCACCTCGAAAGTCAGTGGAGTAAATATAAATATTTCACAAAACCAAAAACTTGTCAACCTTACCATCTGGTTGAATTATGTTGTTGGAAAGGTTTGTTTGTTTGTTTGTTTGTTTTGGAATTTCGCACAAAGCTACTCGAGGGCTATCTGTGCTAGCCGTCTCTAATTTAGCAGTGTAAGACTAGAGGGAAGGCAGCTAGTCATCACCACCCACCACCAACTCTTGGGCTACTCTTTTACCAACGAATAGTGAGATTGACCGTTACATTATAACGCCCCCAGGGCTGGGAGGGCGAGCATGTTTGGCGCGAACCCGCGACCCTCAGATTACGAAGCGCACGCCTTAACGCGCTATGCCATGCCAGGCCCTGTTGGAAAGGCCTAGGTTTCTTGTATCTTCACCTTATGCAAATTTAACAGATCCACTAACGAGATAACGATATACTAGTATTCATATTCTTTGATCACGAGCACGCTCTGTGAGTTATTAAGTAACAATTTGCCCACATATCAGGTACAAGTGCACGATTGCTTATGATGAGTTTGCTGCTGTATCAGATATATTTTTTAAAAAAGTGATACTCTCAATGTAGATTGTGACTATGATCTAATCTTTGAAAGTGAAGTTTTTGCTTCTATACATCAGAATAGAGGGTTCTGGGTTGAACAAAATAATTACATCATGGGAGGCGTTGTCTTGGACGTGAGCCTCCTACGTGAAGACGAGCGCTACCACTACCGAAGTTTGACTTGCATTTGCTTGAGTAATGTGGATTAAAAATAAGAACGATAAGTTCTATAATTTACCTTTTAACTTTAGTTTTGATTTAGTTCTAGAAAAAACTTCCATAAAATTTTATCTCGTATTATTTTCAAAGATTACATATAAAATCATCTTAAACCTAATTCAGCGTATCATATGGATAACAAAAAACCATTTGATCATTCAAGGCTCTCTCTGCATACCGACCCTGAAAAAAAAAAGATTACAAATTCAAACACACCTGTCATGCTTTAGTAAAGCATAGACCCCTCTTTTAAATTATTCTAAAATACTGGCTTCCACTACTGCTGATAGAAAATCATACCCTAAGTTAATCACACTCTTAGAAAAACAAAAGTGTTTAAAATAGACCTATGTCTTTTCATCCTGTTGTTTTCAAAACACAGAATAAAGAAATAAAAGATATTTAACCTGTAGATTCCTTAAATAATCTTATAAACTTCATTAATTTCACTTAATGTCAATGAATCATCTTAGTAACCTCTTATAAACCCTTTTCAATAAGTCAACATCAATTTTAGCTGGCAAGACGAAATTTCAAATTATATTTTCAGATAAAAATGATTTATCTTACTGTAACAAAATAGCTCCACATATCAAAACGAAATTTTACCAATGCGTTTATTACTTTAACTGAATTTAGAGTTCAATTGACATGACAAATTATTCTTCTATGTCTCTGTTACTGCAACCTGTGAAACGTTTACTTTATTAATCGCTCAAACAGCAAAATTGATAATAACACAATGTATGATAGCTTCACTTTCGGTAACTTCCTTCTTTCTGTACCTGCACATAGTTATACCATTCGGCAGAAAAACCTAAAAATATCTAGCCCACTAGTAACAACAGTATTAAATATAACGAGAAAGCTTGGAAGTTGCAAGTAAGCTAACTACATAAAAAAGCCTCATACAATAACTAACTTACACAAGCAACATGTGACCAGTACAGAGTTACACAGCGAAACTTGTCATTGCAATTTTTTTAACAATTAACTTTTAACATTTTTGATATGAAAATTAAATAATCATTAAATATTAAATAACTAAATAATAAATTTAAACTAAATAATTTAGTATCCAACATTAATAAAAAAAAATGTTTTTTTTTATGGATCTGAGCCTGACGTGGCTTGGCAACTGGGGAGCGTAATTCGCAAACCTTTGGGTCAAAAGATCGAAATTGTGACATTCAACCCCTCTAGTTTTTATAAAGAATAGTCTAAGAGTTCGCGATAAGAGCGACCGGCCGCGGTTGACAGTTTACGTTTACAGTTGGCGACAAATAGCCTTAGTAACTTTACCATAAACAAACACAATAGTTCTTACTATTGATATGTTTCACAAAAGTAAGGTATTTAATTTATGCCATATTTTTGTTAAAAGCTGTTCTTTTGTAAATTACATTAAGTTTGACTGATTGTATTCCAACTTGAGCTGTAACGGACTAAATAAGTCACTACTACAATCAGGGTAAAACAAAAATAATGTAATATATGTAACAAGAGTAATCCTAAGAATTTTCAAACTAGAAAACTAATTTTGTCACTTACAATTAACAATTAGTAAACCTGTGCTCAGTAAGACTAGATACAAACATTAATGAAGAATACAATTTGAATCTTAGTGTAATTTCAATAAATATAATATAAATTAGGGAAATGAATCAGAAAAATAAAAAGAAACCTAATTCTCCAGATAATAACACTATGTTTCAAAATTAAATCACTTTTCAATATTCTAAACAGCATGAAACTATAATTATTTCTTACTATATCTCATGAACTAACTCGTTTTCGTGATCAAATAAATTTTATTTAATGATAAATGCAAGACGTTACATCTCTTGTTACCTAAAATCTGCGTAATCATTTTTTAGCTATAGTGCGTTAATTTCTCCTAGCTTGTTTTGTTTTGTTTTGGAATTTCGCACAAAGCTACTCGAGGGCTATCTGTGCTAGCCGTCCCTAATTTAGCAGTGTAAGACTAGAGGGAAGGCATGGCCGAGCGCGTTAAGGCGTGCACTCGTAATCCGAGGGTCGCGGGTTCGCGCCCGCGTCGCGCTAAACATGCTCACCCTCCCAGCCGTGGGGGTGTATAATATGACGGTCAATCCCACTATTCGTTGGTAAAAGAGCAGCCCAATAGTTGGCGGTGGGTGGTGATGACTAGCTGCCTTCCCTCTAGTCTTACACTGCTAAATTAGGGACGGCTAGCACAGATAGCCCTCGAGTAGCTTTGTGCGAAATTCCAAAACAAAACAAAACAAGCTAGGAGAAATTAACGCACTATAGCTAAAAGGAGAGCTAGCGTTTTAATGGAACTAAAAATTTGTGATTGAACCAAACAATGGAAAATATAAGAAATGAACGACAAACAAAACGTTAACAAATTAAAAGCAGAACTCGCTGGCTCACAACAATTTTTTAGCTCTGTTCTTTGCTTTGAACGAAATAGTTTTTTAGATAAAAGAAAAAGAAGATTTCATTTTGTCCAGAAATCTTATTTTTGCCTTATTTGTAATCTTAAAAACTATTTTTACATTTTGTAAAACTTTATTTTAACACTGAACTTCCCTCTGTTATACTGATATTTGGAATTTTATATTCGTTACTTTTCATAGAAATGAGTTTCATTAAGCCTCACTTTGTACTTGAATCTTAAATCCAAGATTTCCGCCAAAATTACTATCCCAGCAACCAATGCGGGAACAGTGCTCGTTCCGTCAGGCTCTGAAATTTTACGCTATATGAAAATATATATTAAAGTTTTACATTCAAACCGAAAAAGGTTAGTATTGAGCTAATTATTTTTCTTATTTTATTGGAAGTCAAGAAGAGTGTCACAGTTAATTTCATGTTGAACTTGTAGAATAATACATGAAATAGAATAGAATGGTAAATTAAGTTTTACCCTGAGATTTTGGCGAATTTAAAAACAGGAAATTTAAGGTTAAAGAGCTCGGTTATATTTTATTTTTTTGGCAGTTATCTAACTTTGCAAAATAACTTAAGTGTACGTTGTAAGCTGGAAAGTGTAAGTAACAATAACTTTGATGGTTTGAATGATTAACAAAACTTCAAATTTTTTGGACGTATTTATGTTGTTTATTTATTTAATAAATACGTGTGTGTTATTCTAGTTATTACAGCGATGCCTATAGCCTGCTATTATTTGTTTTACCACTGTAAATTAAATTCTAATTGTGGCTTTTTATTTTTGATTTATGAATATTAAATTGGGTCACTTTGCGAAAGTACCAAATAGATTAACGTACATTGTAAGTTGAAAGTTGAAGCTTCATGCCAAAGTATAGTTTTCGAGTTTTCTAGAAATTGTACAAATCATATACCGTGAAAGTTACATGAACTGTTTAAGTGTTACCCAAAACTAAAATTAGTGTTTCTGTGATCTTGCATTTGCAAGTTGAATCTTCGTTTCTTGAAAATTGAATAACTATGTAGTGGTTAGATAATACAACAATTAAAAAAGAGGGTGCATTTTTATTTTTAAGTTTAGAGTTTCTAGTGATCCCCTGTTGTCAGTGTTGAACATGATCAATGAATCACAAAATGACCATGTAAAACTATAAGAATTAGACTATTTTACAATAAGTAATAAATAAAATTATCCCTCCAAATGGGTTAAGGGGTATGTGCTGACTAGTGATGCAGGAGGTTTGACATTCAAGCAAATATTAATGATGAACAGGTTCTGTGATTTGCACTAGGGACATTTTAATTACAACAATCAAAACAATTATGACACATTAAAGTTATCCACATATGTGAAAGATGCTACTGTTCAGTATTGATTTATTTAAAATAATTCTCAGAAGGGTTTAATTGGAAGGGTTTCATTGACGGGATTGCAATTTACTTAAGAAGAGTAAGATGTGATCTTCAGGTAACTATGGTTACTCAAAAGAATGATGGGATAATATTCTCTGCACTACAGTTCAAAATTAATGGAATGAGAGGAAACGTTTAAACTTTCGGAAAGACAAGGTAGGTCCCAGTTTTAAAAAATTTTTTATATATGTTTAGTTTATTGCAGTATTTCTCAAATGAGGAGTTGCAAGCAGGTTTTTCAGGTTGTTGTTTTTGTGTTCTCAGTGCATATAAGAAGTGCACATATTACTTTTGTTATGAATTACAGGTTGTTGTATTTTTCCATCTGTGAATAAATGACAATAAATGCACATCTAAATGACTTAAGAAGGTCAGAACATTGTTCTCTACTTTATTTTAATAAAAGTTTTAATACCCATGTCAGCCATCTTGAGATATATGTTCAAGGAAAGCCTTTTCATCAGCATTCTTGAAAAACTTTCTTTTTCTGACATTTTGTTGATTTTGAGTATACTTTTCTTTGTGTGATGGAAAATTTGAAAGATTCCCTCTTTTAACTCGTTGACACCAAAGATGTAACTTTTCTTTGAAAGCATTTAACTCTTTGTAACATTTCAATATGTTTGTTTTCTCCTTGAAGATATACACTTAGGTGTAATTTATTTGAGTGAAAATATCACTCAAATAGGCTAGCATTTGGTTGAATTCTTGTAATTCTATTTCTCTGGGGAGATCATAGTCACGTTCCATCAGAAGCGGGTTAAAGCTCTCCCACGTGACAGCCAGCAGACTTTTGTGTGGAAAAGCAAAACTGAATGCTCACTTCCAAAATCTTTGCAAAGTGACTTGTAGAGGTGGTGGTTCAAAGCACAACCCTTGATCCAGTTGATGGTCTTCACAGAAGTGTCAAGGACATTTTTCAACTTTAGAGGCAATGTTTTTGATGCCAAAGCATGTCGATGAAAAAAAACAGTTATTTCCTTGCAAGTGCAGAGTTTCTTGTTTCATCAGTGCAAAAATCCTGATTTATTTCCTAGCATAGCAGGGGCACTGTTGGTACACACAATTAATAATTTGCATATCTAAATCATATTTTGCAAGAAGTCCTTCACACACTGAAAGACATCTTTCTCTTTTGTGGTTGGTTTCAGATCTTCACAGAGCAGGAAATCTTCCATTATGGCACCATCATGGACATACATCACTAGCACGATGAGTTGACTGCAGTTTGGAACATTAGTTTCATCCAAGTGGAGAGACAGATTTTCAAGGGACTAGCCCTGATATCTGCAATAACTTGGTCCAGAATGTCCGAACTCAAATCACCAATTCAGTTTTGAATAACATTATTTGATAACGGCACTAATTTAAGCTTGTTTGAGGCTTCTTTTCCCAAAACAATTGTTGTCATTTTTAAAGCACATGATTTTATTGCCTCTTCTGCAATTGTATGGGGCCACTTTGATTTGGCTACTTTTTGCGTCATGTGGTATTATGCAACCATCAGCAGATATAAAACCTTATTTTGGAAGGGTTACACAAGAATCAAAGCAGACCCTTCTATTTTTCAATGATTCAACATCATAGCCTGCAACAGCTGCTCCACCATGCCAGTTGTTGAAGTGTTTCTGCAGTTTAGATGGCTTCAAATCTGCATTTGAAAGGCAGCGTCATAAAGCATGCACTGGGGTTTTGCATATCCTCAGTTGTTCAGATGCAAGTGAAACAAAACTTCACGTAATCATCATTCCATTTTCTTTTCTTTGACGTAATGAAGTTTATTTGCACAAACACAGAATCAATACTGCACTGACTACCATATCATCACTCATGGGTTTATATACTCTGTGAAACTTTCTAAAACATTCTTGAATATACATCACATAACGTCATCAATTAATTCTGGATACTTCTGGAAGTTTCTTGAGTCACAATCACATGAATACAAAACATAAATAAATAATAGACACTTTAAACGGTGTTCAGGAACGTAACCTAATTAGTTGTACCAAGTATTTAGGTCACATTTATGTTTCATGTGTTGTTTGTTTACAATTGTACATTAAGATTTCAGTGCGCCGGTGATGATGGAAACGATAGTTTATTGTAACAATGTAAAAAGCTATGTCTGTAATAAGAAAAATAAGAAATAAAAATTTAATGTAGTTTTCGAATATATAGGACAATACCCTTAATATAAACAAAAAAAAACTGAAATGTTATCTCACACTCCTGGTTGGGAACCACTGATCTAGAGAGTTCATTCACACTGCCACTCTTAATTTGCCCCTAAAGAAGAAAGGTTCACCCTTCAAAAGCATTTGGGTTATAGGGTTTTTATTTCATTTTTATTTAGAATAAGATGAGGCTTATTTCAAAATTTTTCAAACTGATCCCACATTACAGCTAATATCATTGTCCCAACTCATTAATAATAAATCTTGTCTCATGGCTTTGGATTTTAGAATTGTTTTTTCTTACTTTTACAAGCTGTAACAAAACCTAATCATGCAATGATCATTTTTCAAATCTTCCAGTACTTGAACTGTTACAACTGTATTGTCATTAATGGTGATAATAAACCTAAAAGGCATCTTCATAGTTAGCTGCCTTAGTGCTTGATATAGAAAACCATTCAGAATCACTTCTAAAAGTCTCTTTGCTATTTTTCTCCATACAATCTTAGTTAGTGTATGTCAAGTTAGTCTCCTGTAATTATTGGATCATTATTTTTATTTTCAAGAATTCTGATCTCATTATACAATTTATTATTGATTAATCTATCTGATCTAGCAACATATAACAACTGACATGGTTTCTACTGATTAAAACTTATTTTGGTCTGCAGAAATTCAACCTTTTGATAATCACTTTTATAGCTTTGATCCCAATAGGCTGCAGTTCATTATATAAAAAGCTACCACCCTACTTCATATGTCTAGTAAAATAATTGGACTTTAAAGTACTGTTAGTTCATTTGTGTTAATTTCAGTTTAATACAAGTTAAAACCTGATGTTAATTTAGAATATTTTGTATAGACATACTCAAAATGTCAGAACAAGGATTTAAACTTTTTTTTAATCATATAGATAGTTTATCCTTACCTCTTTCTACTTAAAAAGAACCATGTAGAAAGTTTATCTTGCCCCTTGATACTTTGAAGGATTTATACAGACAGCTGCTCTTTTTCCATTACTTTAAAGGAGTCATTTATAAAGGTATTATATAGTTTTCCTCTTCTCCCTTTTTTGGAATCAGAGATTCTGTTCCTCTTCATGCCTTATTTTATCCATGCTAATAATATATATCATGAAAATTAATGATAGCATGCTAATCTAATATTATTATTTTTGTGTTTGTTTCAACTATTAATGTAATGTGATAATAAAATAGGTTCATCCAAAATGAGCAACAAAGAGAAGAGCTTAAACTACGTAAAATTTTCATGGGAAGAACTTCGGCTCCAATGTGAATGGGACAACTGTACTTATGAATATGAAAAAATGACATTATTTTTAGATCACGTTAATGGACATATAGTTACATTATCAGAAGGTAAGAAAATATTTCATTTTATTTTACATATCTTTTTTCTTAGCCAATAAGTTATACTACAACCACTATTTTATTTAATAACCGTATTGTCAAAATGTACAATGGATGTATGTGCCATGATGTAGCACTGCCTGTGTGTCATATATAACAGCAGTTAGACACATGTCCCATTGTACTTAGTGTAAGCATGCTTTTAAAAGTGAGGTTACATTTGGTGTATTCAGTAACTTTAAGCCACAAAACAAAAACAATCATCAGTCCATATAAATGTTAACTTCTATATATAATATTTAACAACCTTTTCAAAGAATTTAAAATGTTAGCACATGATACATCATCACTTAAGCCATTTCTTATTATTAATAGCTCTTGTAAAATAGTTATGACAACTGTTTTCAATTGTGAAATAAGAAATATCAGAGCTCCAGGATAGTGAAAAAATATGAGGCATATTATTTTTGTTCTAACTTGCTACTTCTCAGGAAATTAGATTCTCACTTGCACTGCTGCCATGTGATATCATGTTCACCATTATCACACAAATGTCTAATACTTTATACATAGGACTGTTAATGTTTGTTTACGTAAAGAAGATGCAATGTTAGAATTAAGTCTAAGCAATGTAACAATTGATAAAAGGTATAGACTTGCTATCATACAGTTTATAACAAACATTGTAATAAGTTATGTATATGTAAATAAACTAAGTTACAGACAACCAAACATGGAAAATAATAAGTTAATGTGTTTGCTATATTTATCATGGTCAACAAAAATAATGTTTTAAGGGAAAATGTGTATTTTTAGTGGATTGAAAAATAAAACTAAAGGGTAAAATACCTATAATGCCTTGCAGAAGTATTCATTTCTACCAATTATGTCCCATTTTGATGAAATACAAGTAAACCTTTTTTAAACTAACTTGTTTTTATTCAAAACTATTGATCAAATGTAACACTTATGTGTGAAAGAGATTGATTGTCAATAACAAAAAGCAAAACATGAATTAAATTTGCTGAGTTCAAAGGTATTCTGCCCCTTAAATCAGTACTTTAAAGAAACACCTTTTGCAACAGTTTCTGATGGTTTTTTTTGTTGTTGTTTTTTAAATAGGTCTCTACCATATTGAAGATTTTTTTTCAGTAATGATTCTTTCTTGCCATTCACCTATACAGGCCACCTTTGTGTAGGTACCAGGATATTGTTAATATATAAACACTGACTTCCATCTCAGACATGAGACTTTGAAAGAGCAAAGTTATTGTTGGCTTCACAATGGAACGCCTAAATAGATTTCAGCTTGTCCAGCCACTTAATTTGGAAGTGCAGTCTGATCTGGGTAGTGATTAGGTGTTATGAAACACATTCAACCTTTTAATAACAAATTTCACTGTATTCAAAGGGATAATTAGCAACTTTGAAATTTTCTTGTAATCTCCTCCTTATCTATATTTCTTTACCACTGTATTTCTCACTTGTTTGGAAACTGCCATGAGGTTGGTTTGACCTCATAAGTTGCAGCTTGAACAGATGCATTTACTCTGAAGTAAAGTTAACCACTTTGATTACACCCACAGAGACCATTACACCCAATTAATTTTTCAAACTAATGTTCTCCACCTGAACTGATTTACAGTTGCTGTATCAAAGGGTTGAATACTTTTGCGACAGAGAATATTGTAAATGTCTTCTAAATCTCACATACATAATATCAGCATTTCTTTTTAGCTTTCTCAGTTTGGAGTAGATGATGTAGATTCTAAATATAAATGGTTAAAAGCAAAATGATGGGTAAGAATATCAAGTTAGGTCCAAGTGCCATAAAGTAGATTTTTGGAATTCAATTTTGTAAATGGTACCACTGTGTAATGTGGTATTTGTACACATACATTTACTTAAGAATAAAACCTTGTATCTTTTATCTTCTGAAAATGGTAGTTCACTTTAGCCCACCAGAACATTTAGAACATATTTCTTTTAACTCTATACATATAAAATTGTGCATGTTAAAAATGTTTGTAATAATTTTTTTTTTTATTCAAAGCTGTGCAGCTTTAAGTAATGTTATATGTGAGTGAAATCATATAAATATCAGGGATTTCAAAACCTAGTACAAAAAAATGTCTTAAAAACAGATATGTTTCAAGAATGTTTAGTTTTAAAGGAATAGCACCATTTTTCTCCATATGGCAGACGTTTTTTGTTTGGTATGGCTCACATCAGTGTATTTTTTATTGCAGTGAAGTGAGGCATTCATTTCATATTATAATTTGGAATATCAATGAACTTCTTTTTACTTAAATTATATAGTATTAAAATATAAATAAGAATCAATCAGCATCACAATTGTAAATACAATATAAATTATATGTAGGGCAAAAGATCTTGTTTAGGATAATAACTGTGCATGTGTATATTCTTGAAGCATGAATATTTCCTATGTCTTGATGTGTAATGTATCTCTTATAATTACTTTTACAAAATTATCAAAGAGTAGAATTATATTCAAAATTCGATTTTTTTCTCTGTTTTTGATCTGTTGATAATTATAATTGTCAAACAAGCAATTTTCTCTTCAGAATTGTGGGAACAAAGTATTAATGTACTGATATTTTTTTGATTGTATAATTTAAGATGAGAAAATTATATAAAAAATATTTTTAAAATGTTTTCAGTCATGTTTTTTTACTTGGCACAATTTTTAACGCACTTAGTTTGAAATCTTAGATAGCATTACAGATTCAAATACTGTGTAATTTGTAAATTTTGATCTTAGACTCTGTACAATGCTGCTGGAGAGATTGTAAAGCAGTGACTTCTGGCACTGGTGAACTTAGAAGACATGTGTTCTTTCATGCTTTTCACACTAAAATCAAATGTTTTGGGCAAAACTTTATAAATCGCAAAAAGCTTCCATCTTGCACCTTAGACCATTTAAGCCGTAATGCCATTCCAGAGTTACCAAATAGCTTGAATTGTTGCTGGGAGAATTGTGAGGTAATTTTAAAATTGTTGTAAGTGTAATATCAATATTTGATTATTTTGGGTATTTTGCATGCATGTACACATCTATTTATTATGGTAAGTTGAGTATAATATATATAGCTGGCTCGCTTTCAATAGGAGAAAGTGTCGTCAATTAAATTTTATTGGTTACATATCAGCAGTAATAGTTTTCATGTAAATTATGAAACTATGTGAAGTTTGGTCTCATTTGTGAACTTCTGAACTTTTGTCAAAAATGTAATTGTATTAAAGCTTCAAATTTGAATTGAAAAGTGTATGATATCATTGTAATTCAGTTTAGGTTTTATCATGAAGAAATTTCAAGTCTAAATAAAGAATAATTATTAGGCTTTTTTTTTCAAAGAGTGAAAGAAAAAAAATTGGCTGGTTTTATTTTAGGTTCATACAGTTTCTTCTGTTTTGTTTTGTTTTTATCAGAAGTATCATGAAGTTATCTCCATTTTTATAGTTAAAACTTAACCAATAGAATATTTATGTTAGTAGTAGTTACTCTTGTGATGAACAGAAATTGAATACTTTTATGCAAGTGTAATAAATATTATTTTCAGAATGTTTATGAGAGCCCAGAATGTTTCTACCGTCATGTTGAAGAGCATGCAGAGGAATACCCGAGAGGAAATAATCCAAAAGATCCTGTTAAATGTAAATGGCAGGGTGAGTTCAATGATAATAATTTAATCCATCATTTTTCTGCCTTATGCTGTAAGGTACAAAATATTACTACTTTGCAGAGCTAGAAATTAACACAGGAATATTACGAGTAAGTGTTTGCTACAGCTTGGAAGTCACAAAGAAAAG
Source organism: Carcinoscorpius rotundicauda (assembly GCA_011833715.1). Lineage (NCBI taxonomy): Eukaryota > Metazoa > Arthropoda > Merostomata > Xiphosura > Limulidae > Carcinoscorpius > Carcinoscorpius rotundicauda. The sequence goes on along the minus strand of CM022393.1, from coordinate 118,240,182 downwards.
ATTTCCCAGTGCACATTGTAGAATGAAGATTTGCAGATTCTTACTGCATTTATTTAATCTAGACTGCAAGAATTTGAGTAAGAAGGTTTCTATAACTGCAGTGGCATAGTGGGATTGGTGTCGGGAGGACATTTACTCCCATGTGCTAGGTTCAAGTGTGCCATGTGTAGAATATACATAATGAGCTATTTCTGTAAAGCAGCCAATTGACTTTCAAAGACCAGATAATCATGACAGTGTGGTAAGATAAAGTACCATGTAAGGTTAGAAGTTAGAAAGTAAGAGTATAAAAGGTGGGTGGATGGGGTTAGTACAATTTATAGGGGTGCCAAATTGGGTTTTGCCACTGTATGACTCTTACTAACAACAGGTGTTTCTCTTTCAGTTAAGCACATAAACTGTTATTAGTGCATTGTCATCACAAATGTTAGGCCCATTGGGTTCTAATGCTTTTCCATCTTTTAGCATGTACAACATAACCTTTGGTAATAAAATACCTTATTCACAACAGGGAGTGATGAAGGTAACTTTAGTTTTTACTGTTACAGTGGTTGTTTTCCACCACTCACCACATTTTGTGAAGTTAGTGCTACTGATTTACATGAACCCTAAGCTTCAATATTTGAATGTACACATTTTAGTTCTAACATCTACTTCAGTTAATGGAAAAGAAAAAAATGCTCTTTGTAAGTTTCAGTGAAAATATTTCTAAGTTGGAATAGAATCAAAAACAGATAATTATGTGCATGCATCCTATCTTTTGAAAGGGTTTAATAACACTAAAATTCTTACCAGTTTTACCATACAAAAGAGTACTGTCCTACTTTTATCACTTAGTATAGGATAGCAAGGAGTTACTATAGGCTTTGTTGATCTAGACCAAAGACCATTGTTACAAGTAATTTGAAATAAATTTGGATATTCAAAAATATTCCTAAAAAAAAGCACGATAGAACATTTATACATGTAAATATATATTCATATTAATGAACATGTAATGATTTAATGCATGACTCACCTACAGTATGTTTACTTTTTTTGACAGACCATTTGTTGTTTTAAGTAGTAATCTCAAATTTGCTAGTGAGTTGAAAAGTAACTTAACCATTTATTAGTGCCTTCAAAACTGGATATGAAAGCTTGTTTTGCAATTTATTTTTTAAAACTAAATGAAAATTCATGGATACTTATCAATTGGTAAGTCTGAAGTACTGTTTGTAAAAGTCTTAAGTTTTATTTTACCCTTAACATCAAACTCTAAACAGAAGTTTTTATTTATTTTTATATATAAAAAATTATTCTAACTGATGATTATAGGATACAATTAATTTTATGTAAACACTATTTCCATAATGTTTGTCAATAGATTAGTTTACCTATAATATTTCTTAGAAATATATTTGTAGGCTGTTAGTAGCTGTTGGCTTTTTTAACTCTTTAATATACTAAATAATGATATAGTTTCTATGTAAGTTTCTTTTGAAGTTGTAATGATTACTAAACAAATGATCAAACTGTAATTTGCTCTGTGTGTGTGTATGCCATTTAGGTAACACACATTAATTGTAAGGCCTGTCTAGTATTAATTTACATTGTTTAGTTGTAATCTTCTGTGTCTGCAGATTCCTTCAACAATTTTAGAGCTAGTGGGAGCAAATATAAGGATCTCCCTGGCATCCCTGTCGATATGTAGTAGCCTCCTACTCTTATTTATTTGGGATACCAAGGGAAGCTGAAACAGGACCCAGGTAGTCATCCAGGCATGATAGCAGTCCAGGAGTATATTTGTAGATTTTATGGTCATGTCCACCTCTCCTAATTATACTCTTTGGAGCATTATTTTGTTTCAAACCTTATTTTCTAACCCCCTCTTACAAACTTGACATGCATATTTAAGCACTTTTAGCAGACATTCTTACTGAATTTCAGAGGTGTATGGACACCATTCTACTTTAGGTTAGCTTTTTGATTATTAAATGGTTTTGAAAGCTACCTAGAAAGTCACATTGGTATGATGGGAGCTTGGAGTAGGATTTCAGAATTTTTGAAATGTAATCAAGTATCAGGTTCATGGTGAGCTCCTTTTTTTTGAATCTCTTGGGTGACCACTTTTGGAACTGTATTGATGTTCCTCACAAGCTAGCAAGGCTAAACATAGTAAACATGCTAGAGTACCACCACCAAATGTCTTAACATGAATTTTTGGGAAAGTACTGACACGTTTGGAGATGGTTACAGAAGTAATTTGAGATTATAAGGTCTCTGAATCATGAGGGTGCCTTTGAACAACACAAAGGTGCTCCAGTATTTTATGCTAGTCAATCTAACTTGTGTTATAATGATTAAAGTTTATATAAAAATAAGTGGAAATTTACTTTCATGGTAACTTCCTTGAGAAATTAACAATTGACAGAGAACTACTCTGAAAAAGTCTGAAATTCATTTGAATTTATACAAGTTTATTAACTTCCACATATTTTTAATAAAGTTTAAGTATCAGTAGTTTAGATAATATAGTTCTTGTTTCATTCACTTTCAAGGTATTTCCATCATGCGTATATTTATGAATAAAATAAAATATATTTTCTTATAATTGGAAGTTATAATCTTTTTGTATGTCTTGATTCTATTATATTTTAAAGTTATTATATCTAAATTGTAGGTTAGATGGTCAGTTAGTTTAAACTTGTAACATGCTTCAAAATTTTATCTTATTTTGTTCAGAGTGTGATGCAGCTTTTCGTAGTTTGTATAAATTGAAAGAACATCTTCGCTCACACACACAAGAAAGAATTATGGCTTGTCCATATTGTGGTGGAATGTTTTCTTCTCGATCTAAGCTTCAGGACCACATCCACAGACAAGTATCTAACCAAGGTAATGTTTATTTTAGTGATTAAATTCAAGTGTAGATTTTTTAAGCCCATTGTTATTCTTATTTTTTATCATATTTGAAATATGATTTATTTATAATTTTGATTAACCATTTATTTTGTGACACTGATGTAATTGACACCCAAAAGCAGTTTATTAATCAATATTCACTCAGCTCTACTTGCAATTTTTAATATTTGTATAAGGATTTCCTTCAGAGGCAATTATGACTGATTTATATCAATAGATGGCATTGATGTGTGAATATGTTACATTGCAGTTAGTCAGGTGATTCAGTTTAAAGGCAGAACCTATGTACAATACTGTCTCTGTTATGTTGATGAAATCTCGCATGATAGATATGTTGTGAACTCTTCTTGCCAGAACTTGTATTCTATTACAAACATTTCTCAGCAATTGGTCGAGCTGATGTTTAGGAATGCATACAAACCAATCATAATAGTCATAAAAACATAAAACTTGTAGCAATAAAAATAGATTGCCACTAATAAACAGCATAGTCGGATTACTAATCCTCAAGTTTAATGGTGGTCTACAAAGAATTATAATTTTTATATTCTTGGTTTCATAGCATTGCGATCTCTATTATCTGAAGTATAAGTTTGGCTTTTATAGAATGTGTAGTGTGTATTGTTTTTTATGATTGATATACTTCAATTAAGGTAAATATTGTACCATAAAACTAAGTTTATGGTACTGAATCTCTATTCTTATTACAAATTCTTTCTACTGAGTGTGCTATAGATAAATGAAAACTAAAAACTAATTATTTTCTGATGTTTAGTTATGTCAATCTATATGAATTAACTTGCACAGAAAATACCATTTATACACTTCAAATATAATAAACCTGTATTTCAAGATTGACCTTATAAATTCAAAAGCAATTATCAGCAGAGTTTGTTATCATATAGAAAATGAAACCTACATTCACAGTTCCTCCTTGGCTGTATTTGTACATGCTAGTCTCTATATTTTGGGTTTTGTGCAATAAAAATCACCATATTTTACTTTGCATAGATATTTACGATGTAAAAGAGCTATCTTTATCTGCATAGTGAGATCACTTGGTTGTTTATAGCTTTTATTTTACATATTACAAAAATGCTATCATCTCTGTGAAATACCACATTCTACAGAGAATCAGGTCAAGTAATCTACCTAAGGCAAACTACATTGTCTGAACAGTGGTGAACATCTGGAAACTGATAGTATTGTAGATAAATATAAAAATATCAATCTACAAGAAATATATAAAACTGCACTTCTTTAGAACTAAATACTTGGCAAACAACACATAATTACAATTGCTTTAAAATGAAAGAATATTCATAACTATGTAATAAATCCTTTTATAAAAAACCCTTGATACTTTTTTGTGAAAATTTCAATGGTAACAGTGTTCAAGATATCTTCAACGTGTGTGAACTGAAGATTAATATAAAACTAAAAGCACATGTGAAATCTTTACACAAATATTTTATATAACTGTGTAAAATAAAAAAAATTACATTATACAGGGTGGTCGCTAGAAAAGCGGAAAATTTGTCAAACAGCTATTTATTTTTACAAAGAATAACTTTTACAAAGTTTTTTAAAGGCATATGTTATATTACACTCATAGATGCTCAAAATGATATTAAAATCATGCATTTTATTCATGATGTAAAGAAATCAAAATAGAAATGAGTAAGCACGCATTTTATTCATGATCTCATCTAACCCTCAAATTTTCCGCTTTTCTAGTGACCACCCTGTATAATTAAAAACGGCTCATTCGGTTTGAGAAAATTTTTTTCCATAGAGGAGCGGACAATGTTTCAACCATGTGGTCAGCCTCCAGTCAGTTACCTCTTCCTTTCTTTGTGAACCTGATGATGACCAAAGAAGGTCAAAACGTTATTTGTTCCTCTACATAAATATTTTCTCAACCCAAATGAGCCATTTTTACATATGTTTTTCTTGACATCATTGAAAAAAAAATTACATTAATAAATCATTATATATAAATAGAGCAATTTACAAGATGTCTTTTGCTTTCATGGCCATTAACTGAAAAATAAGTGGTTTTATACCAAAGGAGTTTCTGCCTATTTTAAATCAATGTGCAAAACTTGGAATGTGACTGTTTTAACGATAAGGGTTATATGTTTTTACCCTAACAGGCAAAGAAATGCTCCAGAATACATGAAACACAATGTTGGAAAAACAATTACAAATACCTGTTATTTAGAATATTTTTGTGGTAAATAAGGAAGTTTCTAGGAAAAGCCCAACTGACATCCCAAAACAAGTCAAGTTCAAAACTGATTGAAAGTTGGGAAAGTTGCAATTTTTATGTGATTATTTTTTAATTGAAATTATTTATAATAATGCAACAAAACAACTGCAAAGCATTGAAAGTATTTGTAAACTATTAAGTCATCCCTTAAGTAATGTCTAATATTAGGTTTAGAAGAAGAGAAAGGATATCAAATGCTTTTAATGTTATTCAATGTATATTCCATTATTATTGCCCTCAGCGTGGATTCATGTACGTGGTGAGAAGACCTCTCAGGGAAGGTTCTGTTCTTTCAGTTTACCTCCTCTTGGATCTAAACATACAGCCACGTGTTTGCCGTGCTTGGCAATCCATGAAGGGGAAGATAAGATCCTGGTGGTTGAAGGGTCCAACCCTAATATACCACTTTGGCCTTGAATTCCTGTAGACTGGCAGCCTTGGTTAGTAGGCTGATTCACTCAGGGTAAGGTCAACCAAGCACCAGTGTTGGATGTTGTCAAAATGTGTTGTGGGCATTGTATCTGATGCTGGTGTTTGGGTATATTGCTCACGAAACCTTGGCATTGTGAAGCATCCCCTCATAGGGCTCCATGGGCACTGAAATTTCCCTTTATTATAAATACTCCAATTAAAAATCTTAATAAAATAGTGAAAAAACAATCTATAGGTAAGAGACCACATCTTGAAAACTCTGAACAGCAATCCTCACCTTCTGTACCACCTGTTATAACTCATTTTCTCATATTGCATTCACATTCAGAAAGGACTGGAGGAACTTTCTGGCTCTCCAAAGTCAGTAAAGAAGCTTCGATCTGATGGCATATTGGTGGAAACATTCACATCTCAACACAGTAAACTCCTTGTATTCAAAGGCCATTGGGGATATACCTATTGAGCTTACACCTCATGCTACTTTAAATTCATCATGAGGAGTTATTGTTGAGAGGGATTTGAAGAACATTCCAGAGTTACAGATTCCTGCTGGTTTTTCCACCCAAGGAGTTTCTGCAGTGAGGCATATATCCACTCTTAAAGATGGAATTATGGTTCCGACCATTGTCTTCATTCTCACATTTACGTCACCACATTCACCTGCCACCATCAAGGCAGGTTATCTTAATTGGAGTGTATGGCCATACATTCCAAACCCTTCCTAATGTTTCCAGTATCAGTGGTTTGGTCACTCAAAGATGTCATGTCATGGTTCTTTGACGTGTGCTTGTTGCAGTGGCAAGGACCATGATACCTATGAGTGTGAAACAGACCCTCATTGCATAAATTGCAATGGCTCTCACCCATCTTACTTTTGTTCTTGTTCTAAATGGTTGGAAGAAAAAGAAGTACAGCACTTGAAAATGATGCTTAACATTATTTATCCTGAGGCTTGAAAATTGTTGTCCACCACTTCATCTTGGACGTATTCTGCTGCACTTCATTCCACAACTACAGTGGGAGTGCAGACAGATCTCTTTGTGCCTTCAAAAGAATCATTCTCCAAGTAAATGAAAATGCTTTTAATCTCCATGGTTTAAAAAAATTGATGAATCAACTTCAACACCTATCTCTGTCCCAAACATACATTCCAACAAACCCCAAGATTCACATCCTTTGGTTCCAGGTACAGGCATTTCCTTGAATACATTTTCTCCCACCACAAGAAGTAAAACAATCATTTGTTCATGTCCTCAGTCACTGGCATTCCCTTCCAACAGCAAAGACCTGTCCAATTGACTCAGAGCAGGATCCACGGATAAGGACAGTAAGGAAAAAAAGATGTGGTCATAAACAGAAGGGTTCTCCACCCAATTTGCCTACACATAAATAAAAATGGCCATCTGACACAATGGAACTGTCGAGATTAAGTTCTAATCTGGATGACATCAAAACACTGATTACATCTTACCATCCTGTAATGTCTTTCCTTACAGGAAACATTTCTGAAAACTGCCAATATAGTAACCTTTCATCAGTTTTCTTTGTACAGAAATAACAGGCTGTGTAATGGATGAATGCATGGAAGGGTGGCACTGTTGGTTGATTAGCATGTGCCTTCCCAGTATTTGTTACTTGATACACCTTTTGAGGTCGTAGCCATCCATGTTTCCTTGGGTCGTACCATCAGTGTTTGTTCTCTTATCTGTCCCCTGGAGAGAAGTGACCAATCAGACATTGATGCATTTGTTGAACAGTTGCCATCTCCCTTTTTCATCCTGAGGGACTTTAATGGACATCATCCTCTCTGGGAAAGTGCTGATATATATATAGGAGGGGTCACTCTGTAGAGCATATGCACTCTGATCACAACCTTTCTCTTTTCAATACTGGTTCTTCAACTTATTTCCATGCACCTAGTCAGTTTTTTACCACTATTGATCTCTCAATTTCCTCCCCTTTATTATTCTCCCAATTTTCATGGAGGGTTGACAGTAATCCACGAGGCATTGATCATTTTCCTATTGTACTGAGCGAGACTGGCCGTGGTCGATGCCACCCGACCTGCATGCCCCAGTGGAAACTGGATCAGGCAAACTGATCCTCTTTCACTGCTCTCACAGAACATGATCCTGCCATCGTCTGTAAGTCATCAGTTAACAGCTGTGTGGCAGCAGTAACTGACTGTATTAGAGAAGCAGCTGTTCAATGTATTCCTAAAACCATGATATGTTTTCCACTATATCCTCGTCCATGGTGGAATCCTGCCTTGAACTGCATCACTTTTTGGCGAGCCTGTGCACATGCTTGGTGGGTAAGACATCAATATCAGATGTCTTGGATTAAGTTCACAACAGGCATATCTTCTTCCACCAGTTCCAAAGTCATATGGGACAAGATTCGAAATGTTTAGTGAGCAATATAATTCTATCCTCCTCTCAATCTTGCTCTCTGATGAACAAGAAGTAGCTGATACCCAGAGCAATCACCTCTTTCCTTTTGAGCTGATTGTCTCTGTGACTATAATTGTCCATTTACACTGGTGGAACTCAAACTGACAGTATATCAGTTGGATCTGATGATATACACTATGAAATGCTGTGCCATTTATCTCTTGTTATTCTTCTGATTGTATTTAACTGGATCTGGAAGGAGTATATTTTTCATGATGCCTGTTGCCAGGCTATTGTCCTACCTTTCTCTAAGCCTAGAAGGATCCCAAAATTCCTTCAAATTACCATCCAGTTGCTTTGACAAGCTGTCTCTATAACACCTTAGAGAGGATGGTTAATGCTCATCTTGTTTGGTTCCTCAAATCAAAAACTTATTCTTGCCCACCCAGTGTGGGTTCCGAGACAGCGCTTTACCATGAACCACCTAATTCGACTTGAAACATCAATCAGAGAATATTTTCTCAAATGACAACATCTTGTATCAGTATTCTTTGACATTGAGAAAGCTTATGATACGACATGGAGGTTTGACATTTTGCAAGACCTCCATATATATGGGTTACTTGGCCATTTGCCCATTTTTAATAATTTTTTGATGGACAGGAGATTCAACTTTGTGTATGTTTGACACTTTCCCTCAAGGCTGTGTTCACTGAGTGTCACACTTTTCAGTATTAAAATTAATGCCCTCACTGAACAACTCCCTCTTGCTGTTGCAAACGGGCTCTATGTCAATGACTTTCACTTCTCATGTCAGTCGTCGAACATGAGGTATATTGAGCAGTAGCTACAGACTACCCTCATTCATTTACTGAAATGGGCCACAGCAAACGGCTTTAACTTCTCTTTCTCTAAAACCATTTGAATGCACTCTTGCTGCCAATGGAATATTCACTCTGATCCTGAACTCCATATCTGTGAAGTTGTGCTACCTATGGTCCCTGAGACAAAGTTCTTGGGGCCTTTCTTTGGCTGTAAGCTGACCTTTATACCACCCCTCAAGCAGCTATGGGTCAAATGTCCAAAAGCACTGAACATCCTCCGTGTTCTTTCCTCCACCACTTGGGGAGCTGAACGACGTTCTATGCTAAAGATATATCATGCTCTTATTCGATCAAAACTCAAGTATGGATCACTGTTCTATGGCTCTACCGGACCATCAGTCTTGAAGATACTAGATTTTATTCATTATCAAGGACTTTGGTTTTGCACTGGGGCTGTCAACATTTCTCCATTTCAGAACTTATACATAATGAACCTTCTTTGCACCTCTGCTGTTTGCAACTCTCTTTACTATATGCTTCGAAACTTTGTTCATTACCAAAGCATCCCACCTGGGAATGTGTTTTCCTTCCTCGATCACATAGAAGCTAAACATTACTCAAACTGCACTATTTATACTGACTCACTTAGTTCTCTACTGGCCCTGGAATCGCTTCATTTTGGCTCACATTTTGTTCTTGCTAATGTTCAAAACCATTTGGCCCATTTCTCTTTGACATTAACTTCTATCCAGTTTTTCTGGATACCGGGCCATGTTGGTATGTGTGGTAATGAGCCCCCCCAAAACTGCAGCTAAGTCTATCTGCTCTGGCATTGTCACTGCTATGCATGTCCCAATCATGGACTATGGTCTTGTATTCAAGGCTCAGCTCCATGCCAGCTGGCAGTCAACTTGAAGTAAACGAGACGAAAACAAGCTTTTTCAAATAAAACTCTATATTGGGCTTTGGCCATCTAGCTTTCGTAAGGCTTGAAAAGAAAAATGTTGTTCTAACTAGACAATGCATTGGTCACAGTTTTTTTAACTCATTGTTTTGTTTTATCTGGAACTGATGCACCAGTGTGTAGTTTGTGTAACACTCAGATCACAATAAGCCACAATCTACTTTCTTTTTGTTGTTACAACTCTCAATGACAGCACTATTTTAAACATGTCAAGTCCCAAGGTTAGTTTGTAACATTATACAGTGTTATTGGTGGTGGTGACACTGTCCACCTTGGTAATGTTTTTAGCTTTTTAATGCCATATGAGTTTTTAATTTATACATTACGTCTTTTTAATGTAGCTCCCTTTTAAAAATCACAGTTCACCTAGTATGATTTGAAATTAGAAACTGGCCATAACATTAAAATACTCAAAACCAGGACTAATAAAGCCAACTTCAGATGACTAAAGCTGCTGTTTGAACTATCCGCCAGTCATCCAAGCGAGTTATTATAATTTTGCTACACATCTTTTAAAATATTTTTATTATTTTCCTTTTTGAAAATGGCCATGACATCAAATAACTTGGAACTAGAACTGGAAAGGCCAAATGCAGGTGTCTGATGTTTTTGTACTTACCTGGTGAGTTATGATAATTTCAGTTATGCAACAGTCCTTTACAACTTAAATTACTGTAATTTTCTCTTAACATTGTAGACTTGATGTAAATGTTGGTTTTATGCTATTTTGTTGTTGTTTTTTTAAACTTTGTTTTGCTTTACTTTAATTTCTTTTTATGAATTTTACTAAATTTACTTTTTAACTTTTTACCGGATGTTTGGTGCAGATAGCGTAGCTACTTTGTGTTATAAAACACAAAATCAACCAACCAATCCAAGTGTTGACAATAGAAGTGATGTGATCGTTACCAACTCAAAATGGATCACTCCAGCAATATCTTGTTAAATGCTTAACAAGACTTTCCTGGGATGGAAGTCCATTTTGGGCTGTGCTTTAGCCAACTTACTTGCAGTGAGTTTAAGTCTGTGGCACTTAACAATTTTATAAAATATCCATTTTTCATCTCCAATCACTAACCTGTCCAAAAACAGGTGATTTGCATTCACGAGAGTGCAGAAAGTGCAAATGTCCACACTTCCTCTAAGATTGGCTTCTTTTAAATGATTGGGGATCCATTTTTCAAGTTTTTACACCTTTCCAAGCTGCTACAGATGACAGTGAACTATTGAATGGGTCACATATAGTTTCTGTGCTAGTTCTTCAACTGTTACAGTACAATCTTCATCAAGTGCAGCCAACAGCAAATCATTATTAAACTCAACAGGACAACCTGAATGTGGTGCATCACTTAAACTGTAGTCACCTGATTTGAAATTCTGAAACCATCTCAGCATTTTCTTTCATTGAGAAACATCTCACCATAAAGACCTTGAATGTTTAGTGTGGTTTCTGCTACACTAATAACCTTTATTAAATTAACTGTTACATTTTTTTTTATGTTTTATGTTTTTCGTAGACTAAACGCAACAGAAAAACACAGATAACAGCTTGTATAATTTATTACAATAAGCTATTATATATATGACAGATATAACATAAATTATATAATAACAATGACAGATATTAAGTTTAAACCTTCAAAATTAATTACAACACAAAATGGTACTGGCCTGTATCTAATATAATGATCTAGAATGAAAGTCCAAAAGTTTAGATCAGAAATCCAAAATTCCAGTCCAGGGTGTGAATTTGGTCCCACGAAGAAATACCGAAGTTTGAATGGAGAATGACGAAGTTCTTTTTACGGTGCTTCTTGATGAACGTCTCATACTTGCTGCCTTCCAATTTTCCCAGTCTCCCCTAAACAGTCCGTACGTGTCAACTCTCAGCACAACCAGTAATTCGAATGAATCGCAAAGATTGACGAGACAAAATCACAGCTTCTGTAGATTTAGTTCTGGTCACAAATCCAAGTTGAATAAAATCACAGCAAACACTTAAACTTTCTCAAACGAATGACTGACTCTTCTTTTCTTCAAATAAAAACTAATGACTCTCTCTCCTTCTCGCATCTTCGTCTGCTTATATATTTGTAGGCCTAGACTTCTCGAACAATTGCGTAACTTACAACATTCCAGAGAAATCCGCGCATGTCCGTTCTTGCATGACACTTGTCTAGACACTAGGCTGCCACATTCCATTTATAGTCAATTGATTGATCTACTTAATTCTGAAAATTTCTAAATGTTATTTTAAATGAATAACAACATATTTTTTAATTGGTTCAAACTTTGAAACAATAATATAAATATGGAAATATAAATAATAGAAATGAAAATTTAAACACAACATGACATGTTGTCGTTTACAAAACATTTACATGACATTTACATAACACTAACAAAGCATTATATGTCTAATGTACTCCTCAGACTCATGTTGCTGTGTTGCTGATTTTGCTTGTTCTTTGTGCTTTCCATTTGGGTATTTTTTTTTAGAAAAATTACTTCCCATACCCTAAGTAGTTGGGATTAAGGTCTTTAAAGAAAAGGTGATCAGCAATAGAATCTTCCAATGAAACAATGATTTGTTAGGCTTCAGTTGAGGAAGAACATACAAAAATTTAGTTTCATCTCATATTCAATTCTGTTTGTATTAACTGTAACGTAGTATTAAATGAAGACTGTACAGAAAATCTTGTCATTCTGTATTCATTAAATTTTCTATACATTAATTTCAAATCATATAATTAAAGTAATTTTTATGTATTTAACTTTTTGTTTCTGTAAAATAATTGTTTGATTAACAAAAATAACTATGTCAAAATGTTTATCTTACCACAGATGTTGTTGCTTGGTGTGCGTATATTAGGTTTTAAATCCACATCTATATATTGTCTTAGAAATTCTATTGAACTTTCACTAACTCCAATAAACTTATAAGAAATCAAGAGATATTTCATTGAGGTTTCTAAAGGTTAAAGTGTTTTATTACGTACAATTGTGTACGTTATTTAAACAAGCATTTTCTAACCTTATTCAAAAATTATGAAATTTCTAATGATGTGCATGTTTGTACTATGCATTTATTTACCATTTATGAGTATTTTTAAAACTATATAACATTAATTTTAACTACAGTTTACATTTGAGGAAAATTATATTTTTCAGTTGAAACTTTAAATTTCATTTTTCTTGTAACATTTGTATTTATTTTAAAATGTTTGGTTTGCATGTGATAAAATTTTTGTTCACCAAAATTCCTGAGGTTTATACATTAGCAGACAGTACATAGTTAATGCCTGTCATTTGCACATTCATTATTTTCAACCAATGTCCTGTAAAGATTTGATTTGTATTCCTCCAAAAGAGGGTGTTAATTCTCTGATTTGAAATTTTATTGTCAATACTACTATATATTAGTTTTACTACATAGCATATTGAAGGATTAAACAAGCATCCCTAATGTACTTACATTTATTTGCAAGAAAAAATCAATGTGAAAAGTTGACTTTTTTTTTAAATAATAACTGGTGCAGAAACTGTTATATTGTTTTATACTTAGATATTTTGAACACGTTTTGCAAATTACTAAACATAATTTTAACTACTGAAGTAGTAGACTTCTAATAAATGTGTACACACATTTAATTGAAGTTTTTGTGTTCCCAAGTTCAGCTCTCTTGTACCCTATAATAAAATCTAAATCAGTCTATGCTAAAAGTGATGGAGTTTCCTTATGAGAGTGCATTTAGAATTTTGTTAAGCTTCACAAATGTAGGAAATATATTTTAGTCACTAAGCATAACAAAAGTTTTACCAATATGAGATTGTTATATATATTATTTGTTTTGAGTATTTCCCTTAGAGGCAGAAATAATTTTTGACAGAGTGTTTACTGTAAATGTAAGATTAGTAAGCCATGCTTCTTGGAGAAGATTAATGTATTACTGTCACTGCTCATCTATTGGTAGTGTTATGTGGTCCTGTGTAAAATATTTAAATGTTTTTACAACTTGTAGACACTCCAGAAGAAGAGGTAGAAGAGTGTGGATATTGTCAAAAAAAGTTTTCTTCTGTTCGTCTTTTGAGAGATCATATGCGACACCATGGTAATTTCATTTCCTCTATATTTCAGTGAAATAATGTACTTTGTAATAAAGTTTTTGTTATAAATATATCAAGTATAAATATTTTGTTGGAAAAAAGTATTTAAGTTTTTACCAAGCCTTAATAATATTACTATGAAACAATAGCTGCAAAATTATGTATTAAATATTTTATAGCTGAAGGTATGAAGCATTTGTTATTCCTAGTCAACTGGACTGTTTGTGGAATTTTATGATTGATTAATTAGTAGGCTGATTAATATATTACATCCTTCTAATGAATTATTCTCACATGAGACTCAGATAGAATAATTAAAAATGATGGTAATTAGAAATACCAATTTTGACTGATGTTTTTGTAAGATGTGACACTTGAATAGTTGAAACACTAATTTTCAGTTTATTATTTTCATGATATTAATCAATTTAATTGTGATTTAGATAAATTCTCTTTCTTGATGCTAATACAGAATTTATTTAGAGCTGTGCAATGAATTACCAGTATAAAAGAAATTGTTTTGCATTTTGTTTAGTGTACTGTCACACCAGTAAGCCCATTCAAAGTAACTGTTTTAAATTATACATTAATGAATGCTAAGATTGTGACTTAAGTGAACTTGGAAAATTTTTAAAATTATTTTGTTATCAAACTTCCACCACTTGTACAATAGTAGGGTACAAACATTGTATTGATAACTTGTCAGTTATTATTGTATATAATGTCTAAGGATACCAAAGCATGATTTATTGATCAGTAATGTTTGGATTTATGTTTTATCAGTTGCATGCTTAACCAGCTGATGAGCTCTGTCACAGAGTGAAAAGCAGATGTGCAGTCAAGATGTTACATTCTTACTGGAAACCCATGTATCACCAGAAAAGAGAAATTTAAGACCATTTACACTCTAATTGTAATTTAATGTTACACAAACAAGTAATACTTAGACCATACTTGGCTGGCATTAGCTATTACATACCATATATCTGGAATCTCATTTGTGAATAACATAATACCAGTGAATAAAACTATAGGATGAAGAATTTGTAAACTTCTGACTGAAAGAGCTAGTCTTTAAAGAACTGGGTAAATTAAAATCTACATTGATTATAAACAATCCTATATCCATTTTCAAAAATAATTATTTGCATTTTTTAAATGACAAGACTCAGTAGGCAGACATTGCATGAGAGCTCAAATTTCTGGCTTACATCTCAGTATAGCAAGAATATTTAAACTTTGAATTCAGATTGTCTTAGTTTGTAATTTATATGAAATTTAGGAGCTCATATAAGAGTCAGAAGGATATCTCATATGAGCAGTTAGGAGTGAATAAATATCGTGTTATGCGTTGAAATAATAATTGATAATTTATTTTAATATTTACATCTGAAATTAAGAAATAAAAAGAACTAATATAAAAATTTTAATTATAAATGACATTTTGGTGTCAAGTTTATTGACATACACTGATAAAATAATACAATTAAATTTTTAATGTAAATTAAAAAGCCCATAACATGTGATTAATTCTCTTTTTTTTAGGCTATTCAGTATGGGATATTTTTATTTTTTCCAGTGTTTTAAACCTTCAAAAAATAAACTCCTACCTGCTTTTAAAATATATTTACCTTGAATTTTATTAAGTTTGCTTAATCACTTGTTTTCTGCAAAGACTTGTATTCTTTTTAACAGAAAACAGACAATAATTAAAACCTTTTTCACTGAATATTTCTTAACACAAAAGTATATTGCAATTAATTATGTTGAGAGTATGCAAATTGGATCATATTTGCATATGTTAAATAGTTAAAGAAATTCAGCTGTGATTGGCAGCATTAATCAAATTACTGTGGTGTTTTTGTTTACATTCTTTTCATATCACATTTTTATCTTATTAAAAACTATTACCAACAAGGAATCTGCATAACTTGAAATGCATTTGAAATACCACTGGAGTATATGAGTTCCATTTATAATTCTGTAAAAAAAAAAATATGGCTTTTAGGTGATAGTCATAAATGAAATTTTGATAATGTGTGTTTGAATGTGAAACTTGTTTCATTCAATAAAGATTGTGGTGACTTTGTAGATGTTGCATCATCAAATTTACACAGTAGTAAATATAAAATAGTAGTGCGTATAAGCTTTGTTTTCTCATTTTAATCTTTTCAAACTTTTATGAAGGATTAACATTTTCTCCCAATTTCTACAGAAGAGATGAGTAAATCATCACAGGTATATTTGACATCTGATGAATGCAATAAAATTTCCTATAACTACTGTAAATTTTCCAATTAAGAACCGAACTTTGTTGATTTAAGATGTCAATTAAATTATGAACTCACATTGTAAGTATTAATTTTTTATTAATCTTTATAAAGAACATGTAGTTTTTATTTTGTCACAGATACTTGCTACACTATTTTGCAATTATTCAATTATTTCTTTTCTTGAATAATAAAGAAATAGTAAATTTAATAATAAGTTCAAATCAATGTTAAATTTGATAGTTAACCAGTACAAGTGCCCTTTATGTGACATGACCTGCCCAACACCATCAAGCTTACAAGGTCACATAATTTATAGACATTCAGAGGAGCGTCCATTTTCTTGTCAGTACTGTGATTCCAGGTGAGTGGTAGAAATGTAATTAATTTTAATAATTAAGATTAATTAAATCTCGACTGGGCATGGCTTGTCAAATTAGCATGATGGACTGTAGATCTAAGAATCCAAGATTGCATCCAGTTGCTAAAAGAAATACACTTTGGGTTGCAGGTGTGATGTAAGGATTATTATCAAGTCTCTTTGACCAAAAGTAGTTTCATGGAATGCAGTGTGTGTGTTGTTGAGTGTAAACTGCCTTCCATCTAGTCTGCAAGTTTAAATTAATAGGGTGTATATTACATATAGCCCTTGTGTAGCAAATAAGCAATAAATCATCCAACATAATAAAGCCTATTTTTATTAGGTCACTCATTACATCTTCCTATTTTTCACTAATATTTAAAATTTTTCTAATAATTTTAAAAATGTGGGGCTTGTTGTCTCTATTTAAAGCATGGTGTGTAAATAAATGTTTTAGTATAACAATTTTATTTAGTCTTTACAAGTATTTTGCTTCAAGAGAAATGTGTAAATGTTATCCTTTTTAAACTAAGTTAAAAATTATACTTGATGTGCTTAAAAACTTTTTAATATTATATTATATATATTAACCATTTCTTTTTCAACTTATTTCATTAAAATTGTAAAATAACTGATGTATTGGCTCCAAGATAACTTAGATGCCTATCAGATCTGTTAAATTCATGTGTTATATGGTTATTTTTCGTACTTCTTGTAGAATCTGGTACTTTTCAAAAGCTAAAAGATTTTTAACTTTAGAATTGTCTCACTAATAGTTGCTGTGACATGTGTAGTCAAAGATAGCCTGTTACATACCTGTGATCACAACTTTACTCACATAACTTACTGCCTCTATTACAAATTGCAGTTTATGCATATAATATTTAGATGTTAGTGTTTTCTTTAACTTGTTTATTTAAAAACTGTTCTCCCTTTACCTGACAAAATAGTCTGCATTTAAATAATAGGTTGTACTTCTTGTGTATTTCACGTTTTTATTAATTAAAGTACCATAAAAAAACTGGTAACCTTTAAATTTTACACTCATAAAGTTTAAATAGTGTATCATGAAATTGTAACTAAAACACTTTAAAAGTGCCACATAAATGTTGTATAGTTCAATTCCACTGATCATATTGAGATAAAGAAGCTAACTGCTGAGATGTGAGTGATATGGGTTGCTTGGAGCTCACAATTATAAGAACATGTTTTCAGTATTTGTAAACTACATTTTAAAACTAGTTTCACCTTTTAAAAATGTATTTTTGCTATCCCTGAAACAAATTCCAGATAATTTCATTATTTGTAAATTTTTATGCCACTTTTGCTTCTACAACTTACAACTTTGTAACAATTTGGCAAAAGTATTGACTTTTTATTTAAAAATAAAGTAATTCCAGTATACTATATTTGAAAAGTGTGTTAGAAGTATTTTATCAGTTACATCAATAAAAATTATTATGGTGTACATTTAACTAGGATAAAATGTTATACACGATTTGAACTTTTTGCTATATTTTACTGAAAGTAAACGAAGTATGTGTTTCTGTGAATACTGTCTAATTATGAAGTAAAATATCATTAATTTGTTTTAATAGATGCAAAAGAATATATGACCTTCGCAAACATATGCAAGTCCACAATCCTAATGCAGTTTATGAATGTCCTGCAATAGATTGTGATTATTCTACCCGTTCTAACACTTGCTTAAATAACCATATGCGTCATGAACATGAGGTAAGTGTTTCATTGTCACTTTTGCCTCTGTGTGTTGATATGAAAAATGTATAAACTTAGTTCCTCCATCTATCAACAGTTATATGTATTTAATCTGTTGTTAGTGTTTTTTCTAAGAATATCACAGAACAGTATCAAGTGTGGTCAGAAATGACAAATTTCATGAAAAATTTTCAACTTATGCTTACTTGATCTATTTCTCACACCTAAGCAATATTCTCTGGAACATGTTCTCAAATATTAAAGCCATACATAATTCTTTGTAAAGCTATAAAATGTTCAAAGTGGTGATCCTGATTTTTTTAAAGAATCTCTTATTAATAATAATAAAATTTGTGGCAGGTATTTCAAGTTAACACTTTGCATCTCTTCTTGAGATGCAAAGCAATCGAGGGTGCTCATAAGAGACCTTTTTTTCACCTTACTCTTGAAATAAAATTTAACTGGGCTAGTGATTGATTATTAATAACTAAACCGACAAGATTTAAAGTTAACGAGTTTGTAGTGCAGTCTGGTGGCAAAGGTCCAGTGGGGGCCTGTGAGAGGTTATATATTGACTTTAAAAAAAAAACACGAGGATAGTGATCTGTAGATCCAAAAACCTCAGAATTTGCTATGGGGGGGGAGTACCCCAAGAAAACCCACTTTCACAATCAAGGTGCCAAAAAAATCTACCCTGACTGTGCTCAGAAGTTGCTGGAAAGAAAATCAGAGTAAGTAAAGCTTATAATAAAAAAACACTCAAAAAATATTCAATGGTAAAATGTGTTAAGTTTGCAATTGATCTGAGGCACCAGGAGGATAAAGATAGGCAGTTCATGGATACAAAACTCATTGATTGATTCTATCTGTCTCAGTGAGTTGTTCTATTTTGGTCTAGGACAATTGGTGTCTTCTTGTGAATCTTGTTTGTTTCTTCTTGCAGAACATGATGTTTATGTGTAGTGGTTGACACGTCTGTAGGCTTAACAAGCATTGGTTGAGCCTAGCATGAAGCTGTCTTCTTTGGTTTGGTCACTACTGAAAGGTAACATCATCGTTGCTCGGAGTATCTTTGTCTTTCTTCTTAGCATTAATTAAAGTATTGCTTCTTGCAGCAGAGATAATTGATGTACATGAAGAAGAAAAGCTTACTGGATGTTGCTTGATGTCGGGGATGTATGGAACTAAAATGAAAATGTTGTAGGGTACATCCTTAGTTAGGTATAAAATCAGCTACCTGTTTATTCTTGGTCACGACTTTAACAAAGTTAGTTGGCAATCCTGTGGTCTTGGAATGAAGTCTGTGAGCTGCATGGAAGTTGTTTCCAGAGAATGTTGACTCTTATTAGAAGAATTCTTGGAATATTTATAGTTTTCAGTGTATGATGTATTGCCATGCCACTTTTGTTTTTTATTATTCCAGAAGTTGATCCTTGTACAGTGAATGTCTTCAGAAACACATCTTACAATGTACACACACATTAAACAATTTATAAAATGCAAGCAAAAGTATCTGTACCTCAGTGACAGGAAATTATTTTATGGACTTTGGAAAGGTTAATTATATTGCACTTTGGCTTTACTTAAAGCCATAGCTCTGAGCTGCTTATACCACTCACTGTGAAAAGTAACTGCTAAGAGCTGCTCAACAATAACACATAGTAAAACTATATTTTTATTCTTTAAGTTGCATCACGTTTTGAAACATGAATAACAGTGTGTGTGGTTAATTTCTAACAATTTAGTGTAGAATATCCTGCTTACAAAATAAAATTTGCTATCAATGTTGTTAATGTCTGTTCACCTGGAAGACAACATCATAGTTCACAAAATATATGTGTCTATGTATGTATAAGATTCTACAGTTAGTCAGGCTTTCAAAAATACAAAACATTTTGGTCTTTCTTTGACACTAAACATCATGATTTGATCTAATTACTACTGGTTTAAAAAATAAATATTCATAGCAAACAATTTAAACCTGTGATTATAAAACCAAGAGAAAATTTATGTTATAACATTCAGTTTCTTTCTGCTTAGTTTAATTTGAAAACTGTAAAGTTTAAATTGCTGTTTAAAATTTGTTTATTTAGCCAAATATTACAAACGACTGGATAATTCAGTCAAAATTCATATTAAGAGAAGTTATTACTGTCAAATAAGAAACAGTATTAATAAAATGTGATGTTTCTGAATCAGTTTTGTGTAAAATATGTGTAGTAACATAAATCTATTTTTGTCTTTGCCACTATTTCAACAGGGCCTGAATAGCCATTTCTACCTCTGTCATGTTTGTGAGAAAACTTTCTCTCGTGGAGCCTATTTAACAAAGCACTTGAGGAAAGTCCATCATTTTCGTTGGCCTTCTGGACACGTTAGATTCAGGTAGGGAACCATTATTTTAAGCAAACAATGAAATAGCTTTATAAAATGTTTTTAATTACTAACTGTTTGTGTAAAATTCTAATTGTAATATCTAACAGTATTACAACTGGCTGTTCTGAACTATTTCCACCATTTAGACTAGTATTGTGATTAAAATGTTTGACTGAATATTTCTTGAGCTCCACTTTCTTCATCTTTCTCTGTCTTTTGTCTGCAATAATTCAATGCCATTATTTCTTGAAATTAAATCGAGGTATGAAATATTCTTCACAATAATTTTCTTTCAGTTAAGTTGGATTGCTAACCACTGTAACTTGTCTCAATTTCAATATTTTAACATAGTTCCACACACTCTTTCTGTTATTTTAAGTGATTTGGTTAAAATTACTAGATTTTATGATTGTTTGACATCATCTTTCTTCATGACAGTGACAGAGATTTTAAGGGATTTTTGAAGTGTGTTTGTTACTTTGCAAACTATAGAAACCAGTAGTGGTAATTATTTCTTGCTGCTGTTTCTGGATTCAGACTTTCATTTTATGTAAAACAATATTGTGTGGTATAAGTTTCCCAAGCCAGCAAATTTGAAAGCTTATTAGACCTAACAAAATGTATAAAACTCGCTTTTTGGGGGAAAGTACAAGGGCTGTTCAAAAAATACGTGGAGTTTCGTCATAAAACAAAATGTAGTTTATTTAGAAGCTACAGGTCTGGGACCCCTTCAAAGTACTCTCCTTCCCAATGCACACACATATCCCAACAGTGTTTCCACTTATTGAATCAACCCTTGTATGCTTCTTTTGTAATGTTCTCCAGCTCCTTTATCTTATTTCCCTTAATCTCGGGAATCGTCTCGAATCTTCTTCCTTTCAAGAGTCTTTTGAGTTTGGGGAACAAGAAAAAATCGCAAGGAGCAAGGTCAGGTGAGTAGGAGGGGTGGGGAAGAACAGTGATCAAGTGTTTGCCAAAAACTCACAAGTTTTGAGGTACAAATTTCGTAGCAACGCGGTGCATCTTTAATTTTTCGGTCAAAATCTCGTAACAAGATCCAACTGATATCCCACACTCTTCAGCAAGCTCCCTGACAGTCAGGCGTCGATTTGCCTGTACCAGGATGTTTATTTTGTCGACGTGTGGGTTGTCAGTTGACATGGAAGGATGTCCAAAACGCTCATCATCTTCAATGGACTGTCGACCATCCTTAAAATGTTCATGCCACTTGAAACATGCCGTACGCTTCATAGCAACATCACTGTAAGCCGTATCAAGCATAGCAAAAGTTTCAGTTGCAGATTTTCCAAGTTTAACACAATTTTACAGCAAGTCGTTGCTCCTTCAGGTCATTCATTCTGAAATTCACCAACCGAAAAAATCGCACTTCACTTAAAACCGCGTAGCTAATAAACAAATAAAGATATCTACAATTGGGAAATGGCATCATAATCAGCTGATCTGTACGAACCTAGCAACACCAAGTGGATTCCTCTGGAAGCAACTGGAGCTGCGCAATTCAAACAGTCTGCGTATTTTTTGAACAGACCTCGCATAAAGCCAAATTACTAAAAATAAATTTCATTTTAAAATCCAAACATCTTACTCAAATTTGAATTAAGAAAATTGCTATTAAGAGAAATAGTACAGCTGTTTTGTTAAACACATTACTATTTATATTTTACAAAGATATTTAACTAGCATCATTCTATGCCTAAAAAAAAAAAAAAATTTAAATAGGGTGCAATAATAGGTGGTTGCAGGAATAAAACTGGAATAAAAGAACCTCAAATGATTTTTATTTTAGAACCATAATTCTTGAGTTGACTGAGTGAGGCTCACACTTTCATTTCTTGGACTACACTTAGTTGATCACATTTTATGATAATAGCTTGAATAATCAAAGATGTAAGCCATAGCATAGTAAGCAGTATGTTTGACTCACAGAAAATTCACAACCATTTATGAGTGGAATACTGCCATGGTTGGGTTTATGGCTAAGGAAATGTGTCGAACAATACGAAGGAAAAATGTTAGTGTGAACAGGACATTTTCAAAAAAATTGTGTGAAGCATATTTAATGACAGCAAAACAATTTTAAAAAAAAGCAAACCAAAGGTTTGCAAATTTACAGTTACACCTCAGTATTAATAGACGTTTCCATTGGAGTATTTTGTGAATTTACTGGTGTCACAACAATCCTATTTGACCATATGTCGTTCTAATCCCCTGATGCATATCTGATGAACTTTTGTGCCTTTGGTCTTTATAAATATACTCTTAAAATACAGAGGCAGCAATGTAAATTACAATAATGTAAAGCATAATTGTAATTGTCAGTACAATAAAGAAAGTTTTTGAAGAAGGCTGTGGGTTCAATTCAAGTATCAAAAGTTAAAACTTGAACCAAATTTCTTATTTTTTTTTCACTTTATAGAAATGACTGATTATTCATTTATGCATATGGATTAACATTTCTGTAATCAAAAATATTTTGTAACTTGGAAGACGTGTAAGAAATGTGTGTTTATAAGTTGAGAAGTGGTGTTCAAGATTTGCAGTTTTATTGGTTATAATGTGAATGAGTATTTACAAAGTTGCCCCTCTTAAAAAGACACTACTGTTATGTGAATTTTAATACAAGCCAAGTACACAAATGTCTATCTACAGCTGACTTGTGTTATGAAAATAGGTTGTTATCACTTACTATGTACAGGGCACAAAATAATTATGATGAAAGAGAACAATAATTAAATCTTCTGAGAGAAGTAATATTTCTGATGTAATAATATAAATTTTATAAAATTATAGGTACCAACAAGACAAAGAAGGTTACTGCAGACTTCAGATGGTACGATATGAAAGTATTGAACTTTCACAGTCTGTACTGGAGGACCAGGGGGACAGCCAGGAAGTGGATGACCCTATGACTGCTATGGAAACTGCAGAAGATGACTCTTCCAGTCAGCTTGCACAAACTGTAACTCTTGTTACTGAAACTACTGAGAATGAAGATGACAGAGTAGAAGTGGCAGAAATGCCATTTGTGGTATATGTTCAAGAAGATGACAAAGACAAGACTACAGATTCATCTGTATTGGTTCACCTTCCCGAACCTGAAGAAGACAGTCTTGCTCCTGTAATTTATTTAAACAGTCAACAAACTTTAGAATCTATTAATGATGTAAATAAAGGTTACCGAACCATTCAGATTGTAGAGCAAACTAGTGATGGGAAAACAGTACTGCAGACAGCTCATGTCCTGGCAGAAGGTTGTGATCAGAATGCTATGTTTCCACTAATAGGGTGATTCTATAGTCATTGAGGCTGTTGAGTATTATCAATTTTGTTGATTGATAAAAGTAAGGAGAAAAGTCTGGGTGTAACCACAACTCTGAATATAATCCAAAAAAATAATAATTGGAACAAAATTATTGTTCTTGTGTTTGACACAAACAAACTAGTAAAATCTAATAAAAGAAATCCAGATTTATAAATTTGAAAGTTACTACAAAGTAATATTTTTTCTTAAATCTCTATCATTTTGTACTGAATATATAGTCATTCATGTAACATTAGGGAACATATTGTTATAAAACACCTACTTTGTTGTTTTTATTTCCATGTTAAAAGAATGTAACAAACACTGAAATAGTAACATTTAAAGTAATCTGATATATGGAAAATTAAACCAATCTTTTCAACTTCAAATTTCTGTTTTCATAGTTTTAGCAGTGTATTTTATTGTGTATATTTTATTATTTTATGCTTCTATAAAACTTCCTTTCATACCATATTTTTATCAGTGTTATTATGTGAAGCTAAGTTTTCTCAGTCACCAGTAATGTGAAAAGTATATTAAATGAAAATACTGGAAATATACGTGTTTAAATATTGAATTAGTTGTTAATTATACATACTTTGTGAAATAAAAACATTTCTAAAAACGTAACAATAAAACAGTTTGAATGTACTTTTTAAGAGATACCCACTTAACTTACAAAAAGTATGTAAAGGTTTGAGATTGTTATTTGCAAGATAGATTTATTTCTTTGAAATATTTTGTCTATAAGAGTAAGACAACATTTAAGGCTAGTTCTTAATTCCTTTATTGAACTGCTAGAGATATTTAAAACTGCATCACTAGGAAGATTGTCATTTTTAGTTACTTGAAATGTTATTTTGTGATGTATCACTTCAATCCTACCTGAAATAACAGCAGTTTAATATAATGGTGTTTTTTATCTGAGGAAATAATTAATATAAACCATAGCTGATTACATTCTCTTAATAGGGTACAAGTACAGATTAAACTGCATTTATAACAAACCATAATATTACTTATTTCAAGCCTTAAAATACTGTAGTTTGTTTAAATTTTCTCTATCATGAAAAACGTCCTGTAACATAATGAGATTGTTTCAAAAGCTACATGTTATGAACGTTTTGCAAGGCTTTCTAAAAGAGCTGTATGTGGCTTAGTGGTTAGTGTGCCTGGACTATTTAATACTCTAATTCATAGGTCATTATCAGTTTAAGAAATGTTTTCTGCATTTTGGAGCCATAAGTACTCTAAGAATCAATGTCAAACCCACGAAGTTGGATGAAAATTGACGGTTGATCTTGTTGGCAATCCTATGTTTCCCTAACCCATCATTCAGAAAGTTAGGTATTTTTGAACAAAAAATTTAAAACAAATTTCAACTTAAAATTTGGTCAGTCTTATAGCTAATTAATATTTGAAATATAGTTTATTTCTTTTTGTAATGCAAACTCCTCCATCACATAGCATAGCAGTAAGTTTGCAGACTTATGATGCTACAAACTTGTTTTAATATTCATGTATTAACAACTACCTTGTTCAGATATAGTATTGAGTGTCACATAAGCTAATCACTGTAATCTGTACTAAATGTGCATAACAAGATACCAAAACCAAATTCTCATTTTCTATTAACATTTTTTACCTTGTGTATATCGAATGAAAGTACATCATTAAATCTACATAAACAAACGTATATAGCATAAAACACACTGACAACATCCAATTTTCCCCTTTTTAAAACATGCATATGGTTTCCAGGTACCAAATGCAACTGGGTCACTATGATAACATAGAAGTAGTTAACGCAAACCTAAGGCAGAATTAGTTCTTTCAATCTTGATACGGACCTGGCATGGCCTAGCGCGTTAAGGCGTGCGCTTCGTAATTTGAGGGTCGCGGATTTGAATCCCCGTCGAACCAAACATTCTCGCCCTTTCAGGTGTGGGGACATTATAATGGTAAGGTAAATCCCACTGTTCATTAGTAAAAAGAGTAGCCCAGGAGTTGACAGTGGGTGGTGACTAGCTAGCTTTCTTCTAGTCTTACACTGCTAAATTATGGACGGCCTTTGTACCACAGGTACATGTGGCTTCAGAAATCACCTCTCACCACTGGTCTTTAACCCAATTATGAAGCTTAATATCGGGAGTGTAATGGAATGGGCTTTAAAGACTTCACTTGAAGTCGTAGATATCTGTACAGGGGTCAGAGCATGATAAATTATTAAAGGTAGTTCACCCATCACTTCTACTTGATCCCAGGTTTCTCCATGGTATGGCTCTTCTAGCAGCGTACTTCTTTGCATATGGATGTTTAATAATGCCTTATTGATCAACATCTTCACCAGTCTGTGTTGGCCATCTTACTTGTGAGACAATTTTAGTTGAATTATATTGTCCACTAATAGCACTTGCATAGTAATTACCAGTGAGAGATGGTACTGACTAAATATTTGTTTCAGCTGCTCTGTTTAATGAACGCATGGAAGTCCCATACAGACAATGCCATTCATTCTTGAATGCATCAGTTTGTGTATTTCACAATGGTCTTCACTCATTTGTACAACATATATCCTGAAGTCAAATCTCATGAAGATTTGAGTAGTTGTTTAGAATATCGAGTTCTGACAGTCAAGTATATCAGGTCTTTGTCAATAGCTCTAAATATGTCAACAACCTTTCAGCATTGGCGAAAATTCCTGCGTCTGGGAAAGGAATTTTGCTAGTCTTAATTCTTTCCTCTTATAATTATCATGCCTATGTATCTAACTATTCTATCTGCTTGTCTCAAGTCTTTCAACTCCAAACAAATCGCATTTTCTCTGTTTTGACATTTGAATTCGACATAAAGGTGTTATAAAAGCAACAATAAATATAATCATTAAATGAAATAGACACTCTTCCATAACATTATCCTACTTTGTAATGTCACATTATTGTATTTCCTGTTTACTCTGTGGTATTCTCAGCTTATCCAGATTTCTCGAATATTTGGGTAAGAGCCACAGAATAACAAGAAGATATACTGTATTTCAGACTGGGTTTTAAGCAAATAATGAGATTGAATACGGGTTTAAACACAGTGAAAATTGTTTATTTTTACTACAAACCGAAATCAAAATTCTTTGAAAAAGGTAAGTGTATCAAGCATGTTTACTGTAATGTATATGATATTGATTAAGAGAACTCTATCTGAGTAAGTCTCAGTTCACTTCATAAACAAGTTTGTTGCAGCAGAAATAACGTGACCTATATAGTGTAAACTAAAACTCCTTCTCTGATATAGATTTTATGAAGTGACTGAAGCTCAGTCTCACTATTTACCAGCACATATGTTTCACAATAAAAGTAAACTCGTATACGCAAAGTATAATGCAGAATAAGTCATCAGAAACAACTTCAAAATCCCTTTCACATTATAACACAACAATCAGACCCATTCAACTTTTATTTTATTGCTATCAAATTAGAGGATGTAAAAAAATTAGATAAATGTGGAATAAATAGCAAAATCGTATTCAATTTTCTTTGATTTGAACGACAATTTATTATGTTGTGTTACAACACAACTCTGTTACTTTAATTCATGAAGACTAGTGCAGTCTCACAAGGTGGCGTATCATAACATCATCCTATCGCACTACACGTAACATTTTAAAACCTACGAAGTTTCTACAAGCAAACGTTTGTTAAAAATGAATAATGTTATTAATTATTGCAATAAACATCCGATTTATAAAATGATTGACAACGATTACAGTTAATTTGTTTAATCTGGTTTACATCGTAACAATTGATATTCATAAAAATTAACTGTATGTGTGTGTGTGTATATATTGCACTAAAACTGCTACTACAGCTGGCCCATTGGGCAAAAGGCTTCATTAACACTGGATATGGTAGATATACTGTGGGTGGCATACACCCTTGTGCAAATTAATTGAAACAACTGGTCATTTTACTATATTTTCAGTATGGCGGCCGGTGTAGGCTCACTGGACCCGCTTAATAGTCATTTTTTCACACGTCATTAGCTGTGTTTTGCAATACCGTTGATCTATTTTGGGAATATATGATGAAATTTTGAGGAATATTACGTCATTCGAAATTGCGTTAGAAGGGCAAGGAGACCAGTCAAAAACAACTTTTTACCAACTTAGTGAAGAAAAAACGGCATCAATGGGGTCTGAAATACAAGAATAATGGAGGAAGATGTTATTCAGTGACGAGACTAATTTCTTTTTGCAGAGAAGAGTCGTTTCAGAATTGAAAAAGAGATTTCCAGATGGATCTAGCATTTTTAAGCAAAATTTGGCTCCGTGCCACACATCGAAACTTGTGAAGAATTTTATGACTACAACGCGAATAAAGGTGCTGGACTGGTCAGGAAACTCTACGAACTTAAATCCTATTGAAAATCTTTGGGCGATTTGTAAAGAAAGACTTCGGGGAAAAGACTGTACTACGAAATATAAGCTAATTGAGATGTGGTACCGCGATCCAAAAATTAGTAAAGATTGCAGTCAACTCGTAGGCTCGATACCAAAGTGGATTAATGATCTTCTGAAAAATAAAGTCGGTCATATCATGAATTAAGTTGTTAGAATTTTTTGGATTCCCAGAAATAAAACGCAAAAAATTGAAAAAATCGTAATTTTTCGTCTTGTTTCAATAAATTTGCTCAAGGGGTATTATAATGAGGTCTGGTATAGCCAGTTGGCTAGAGCGCTCGACTCTTGATCTGAAAGTCGCGGGTTCCAATTCCCGTCATACCAAACATGCTTGGCCTTTCAGCAGTGGGGGCATTATAATGTGACTGTCAATCCCATTATTCGTTCTTAAAAGAGTAGCTCAAGAGTTAACGGTAGGTGATGATGACTATCTGCTTTTTTCTAGTCTTACACGGTTAAATTAGAGGTAACCCTCATGTAGCTTTGCGCGAAATTCTAAACAAACAAATAAATACATTATAATGTGTTTTCCTAAACTTTCACTAACGAATTAATAGAAGCAATTACAAACATTAACATGGATATTATGAAAGCAAAATTTTTATAGTGGTATGTTAAAGTTTCTGATTATGATCAGCAGTCAAAACTAACTACAAGTTCCCTATAACCTTATTTGACAACCACATTTGTCACAGTTATATACTTGGTTAGTATCGTGTAGTTTCTCCAATAGAATTACTGCGAAGTTCACTAGATTTCTTATCCCACTGTTAAACACTGATTTAATTTCAGTGCTAACAGTATTCCTGGTTCTCCATAGAATCCTGTGTGGTAGTTGTTTTATTGTACTTTCGTCACCTTTATATATATGACAATTAATGTGTGACTGTTGTACAACCCAATCCATCATCTGATACTATAAGTATATCAATAAACTCCTTGAGCAGTTTGTTGAATTCTCTACCAAGAGACTTTAGGGCCTATACGTACGTCCTTGAACATAATAAATTAGCTAGGACAAACACTACCTATAAGGTTGTTTTGTGTCCCTGTTTTCATATCGATGGTAATTAATCTGAAAACTAATTAACTAAATCTTCCTAATTGCAGACTAGCATAGATGAAACACCAGAACTCAGATAGCTAACTGTTTAAAAATTCCTTTGAAAAAAGTTTTATGTGTCACTTCTCTTAACAAAGTATGTAGTGATGATGTCTTTGTCTCCATAGCACACCATATAACACTTGCATATATTGTTGTATCACTGTTGTCTTTTAACAGCACAATTGCAGACCAATGTTTCTTATCTTGTCGGCATAATTTATTCATATAATTGTATTTCATTTGCTACAAAGTTGAATCTGACTGACATATAATGTGAGGCTAAATTCATGGTTAACCGGACTTGAAACCAAAATATTGTTTTCATGATGATTGTTTCCTTTGCTTGAGCTTGTGACTAAATCCATTTCAGGCTCCACTAAAGAAAACTAGCCAGAGCAAATGCTGCCATACTTTGTCATTTAGCCTCTTGAATTTTCTATGGCGTAAGACTTAATCGTTCTGGTGTGGGATTATCCCATCTTGCAACAGAACATATACATTTTTACATCCAGTGTTAAATGTTTTTATTGACAAAAACAAAATAAACAACAGTATAATCGGTTGTATAGAAGTGGTAAATATAAGCGAAAATTCTGCCTTTCCTTTTCACGCTAATAGTTTGTACAGATGTCATTACAAATTTAATCACTCTAAATAAATGTATAGAGAGTGATTACATCATTCATTTTTATATTTTAATTCTGGTTTAAATACTTCTGTATTTCTAGGTAGGTCAGATGTAGCCTAATTATCACTGCGCCCAGACAATATATATTTTATTGCCACAAAAAGAACCACTTTTAGGCCACAGATACATTATCAGAATGATAATCAAGTCTAATTATGCAGTCAGGAAATACAACCTCAAGAAATGATTAGTTGTATTTTTTCCTTTAAGTTGCTCCCAGTGGCACAATGGTATGTTTGCAGGCTCACACTGCTAGAAACCACGTTTCAATATTCGTGATGGGCAGAACACAGAAAACTCATTGTGTAGCTTTATGCTTGATTCCAAACAAACAAATAATTCAAATTCATACGCTCAAAATTAAAAAATTATAGCTTTGTACAAAAAGCATAACAAACTAATAAACCATTTACAAGGAAGTGCTTTCGTCTCTCATACTTATGTACATGTTTGTGTGGTGTCATGAATAAACCGTTTTTATTTTCTTGTTAAGTGTGTGGTAGTTAAAATTCTTCAATTCAACAAGGTTAGTTAATAGTAAGAATGGTAGGACTAACAGTAACGGTTTTAGCACAAACAAAAGGAGTCATCTTCACGTTTGGTGGTTTATTTTTCTAGCATGGTAGTTGATCTTTTTAATTAGTTACTTTAAAATGTGATGGATGCCGATTATTTAAAAGAGTTTAAGAACGACTTGATAAATATTTTAATGATAATCACTGGGTTTGAATGTTTTATTCTTATTTTGAAATTTCGTTTATAAAACGACCTATGTAACCAACATGCCCCTTATTGTTTTTAAATTATATGTATACGAGTAGTTATCGTTTTATCCAACCAATACATTGATTTTATATTATGAACCCTCTTCTGTGAGAACATCCGGGAGAACTTTATGCAGCGAATAAGTTTTGCAACAACGATGAATGATATGTTTTATTTTTCAATAGCGCCATCTTGCCAGTTTGTCATATTACATTCTCGTGAAGCACGAGAGAAAACGTAGTGAATGAAAAGTGTATTTGTGAGGTGGGTGAACTAGAGTGTTAGAGTATTTTCAGTCAAATTAAAGAACAAAATTGATCAAATCAGTGACACCCAAGAAGGTAAGTTCTCAATTTTTTTGAGCAAATAACGGTATTATAAAAATACAGGTGATACAATTGAAATTCGTACGCAAGTAATTTTGAACTATCTTCCCCTTCAGTGTCTCCACCCACATTGCCTTTTGTCCTCTTGGTACAGTCCTTCATCTTTGCCACCCTTTCCTCTTCCTTTGACCAATTTAGGTACAGTCCTGTTACAGGAGTGACAAGAGTGAAGTGTGTAGGGTAGATAACTTTAGAAATGGGTTCGCGTATGGTTTTGTTGACCGTGAAAGAACTGAATTCTGGTAGCGTTGTTGATATTAATTTTGGTAGTAACTGTTACAAGTCGATCCACAGAGTTAGTACATTAAAACTACAAATGCCAGATATTGATTATCTTGGCCCATTTGGCTACAATATTTTCAGTTTTACACGTTTATTTTTTTAAAAAGTTAAATTGTCTGAATCTGTGTAACATTTTGAGTAGTCATAGGCACATTTCCTGCATCTACGCTAAGGTTAACTACTAAACGTAGCTTCTTTATAAAACATTAACAATATTTTCAGCTTTTTATCATAACCATAAATAGTAACTTTCTGTGAAAGGTCGAATTAATCAATGGTAATGACAATAAAATTTTGGTTTTTTATCCTTACCCTTTGAAGTTACATACCATCAGAGTAGGGTTATCGCATTTTTTTACAGATTACTTTGATAGTAATACCCAATATGTTTATAAAAGTATTTTTTTGGTTACTGGGTTATTGTAACTACACTGTTAAAATATGAGCGAAAATGTTAACTTGAATTTTGTGGTCATAAAGTAGTAGTCATGATTCATCACAATTTTAACAGTTTATCAGGTTTAGAATTTTATATGCAAAAACGGCTTGTTTGGGATCAGGTTTAGATTTTGAAAAAAATTGACTAAGAAAGAGAAAATGATACATATATGTGCATATCCTTTTCACACGTACTATGAGGCAACAATATGAAATACTTAATAGGGTTTGCCAGACATCATAGTGAAACTGAGATTACACAAGTTTTTGCCTATTTTTTCCTGCATCATCAGAAATGGTGAAAGCAGTGAAATATTCTGGTACCATAGTTCTACACTGTGATTTTGATATTTGCAGTTTGTCATTACATGACACTTCTTTAAAGATGAGTTGTATATACAGTGTTTCTTTCTGCTGCATTTTCTTTGTTCAATATTTCATTATGCAGCTACAGGAATTGAGATTTGAAGACCTGTTTAGGTATATAAAAAACACACCTTATTTTGAGTAGGTTTGAGAAGCTTTAATGTTTTTTAAACTAGATAAGGTTTTAATAGACTGACGAAATTGAAGTGCAATAAATGTTATATATTTAACAAGTGACAGAAAGTTATTGTAATATGAAATGTTTTACAGCTGTTTCATTGTTACCTCATATAGGGGGAATTTCCAGTTTTTTGCTTGGAGAAATTTGATATTCTAAGTTGCATAACTTCATTTAAAGTACATGTGTTTGTGTATACAGAAATACTATGATGTTTGTTACTAAAGACAAAATTGATTTATATTCCCTTAAGCAAAAGTTGTAAAGAAAAACTAATCACTTTGAAATACTTTCATTATCTAAGTTGCAATAAATGTAATTGCATTAGCCAGAGGTTGGAAAGAATTTTGATGTTGATGTGTTACATTTTTGTAAATGTATACTGAAGTTAACAAGTGCAATATATGTAGAAAATGTGTGTATATTTCTCTTTTGTTCCATCCTTTAAGCTGAACTAAAATTATTAATAAATGAATAATATATGTAATTTTCACTTAATTTTACTCCCTTTACAACATTCAAGGCCTCCCATTCCAAAGACCAACCAACCTGTTAGAAAAATAAAACTGTCTTAGCTGAAGATGGTTCTTATTACTTAAAAAAGAAAAAAGCCAGACACTTTACTAGTGCACATGTGAAAAGTAATTACAAGAGAGAAGATAGCATTTGTAGTATGGACAAAAGTATTGCAGAAAGCATTGTTAAATTTAGTAAAAGGCTCATATTAAACATCAGAACTCGTGTAAATGATGTCAGTTTACAATTACATAATGGCCTAGTTATTTGATAGTGAAAATAAAAGTCATATTTAAAATATAACTTCTCTAAAATCATGGTATGATAACAAAATTGCAACTATTACTGAAATTTTAGAAAGATATTCATTAATGACAGTTTTGTTTTTGTCACCAAACATGGTTGTCCTTTCAGTGGGGGGGTAATAGTGTACTATTCACTTGTAAAGAGTGTATGAGAAGGTTTTTAGTAGTTGGTGTTGGCTAGTTACCTTTTCTTTAGTCCCTTGCTAGTACAGTGGAAAGTCTACAGATTTAGAATGTTGAAATCAGAGATTTGATTCCCCTTGGTGAACTCAGCAGATAACCCATTGTGGCTTTGTTATAAGAAAACATACACCTTTTTTTTTTAGTCTGTCACTGACAAATTAAAGATGGACAGCTGAGTAGCTACGTGTAAAATTTGAAACAAACAATTTTTCTTTATTATACTCAAATGAAACTTGCATGTGTTAATCATTTTCATTATTAATCATATCAGGTTGAATAATAACTGATATTCATGAAGCTTTTTTTGTGTAATTTGATAAATTTTCAATATATAATATGCTTATTAATTTTGCTATTTCATTTGAGTGAAAAATTTGTTATCAACTGAAGAAACTGAATTTTACATTTTCTATGTTCCAAATACTAATACTGCATAAAAACTGAATTTATTATATTATACAGACAACACACTTTTCAGTGAAAAAATATGAAAAATTTAAACTTTTATTTTCCTGTTCAGGAAATTGTTGATTTCTCCTTTATATAATAATAACTTAATCATCTTACAAGAAAAATATAACAATCTTAACTCTCGCCTAACATAATCATCCTGTTAGGAAAACAAAACAGTATTAACTGTAGCCCAGCCTTTTTTTTTCTTTAACTCTTAAACACGAGTCATTCTATTTTATTATTATCAAAATCCTGCAAGAAAAAATCAGATGCATTTATTTTCTTTATCTCCTATATACATTTGTATGAGACCTCACTTATCCTTGATTTCTCAAGGTCAAACAAGTGTAAGAGTTCCTAACTTCTTTCCAAAAGATATTTCTTCTGTTTCCAGAATAATAATAAGGTTTCTCTAAAACCTTACCAATAGGTTAGTATGCTTTCTGAAATCTTTTCTAAAACTTTACCAACAGGTCAGTATGCTTTCTTAGATAAAAATACCAAAATCATACACAGTATTTCAAGTGAAATGTAACTAGTTATTTTTATAGATACTTCTTTTGTTTTCAGGTCATTATGTTTATAAATGCATCATAAAATTCTATTTGCAAGACTTCATATTCAAATTCTTTGGGAAAGCCCTTTGCTTTACTTTGGGGGCATAAGCCCCATCCTCTTAATTCTATGCCTGCTGTTTAAAAAAACAAGGATGTAACTAACATCCTGTGGTTTCTGCTAGTTTCTTAATTTCTGTATTTGTAGAAGTATCTTTTTTGAATGCCTAAAATTTCTCAATTTTTATTTTGTTGGTTTATTACACTGTCTCTATTTACATAATGCATTTATAACATATAGCTACAAATTTCAGCATAAAAACAGTGTTATTAATTATTACTTGCAAATCTGATTTGTAAATGATTACAGTTCACTTGCTTCACAGCTTAACAGTTGTATTTACAAATTGTTATCTAATTTATATTATTATTTGTGTCCTTGCTAACCTAATGAGCCATAGAATTAGGAAAAGTTTCTTGTTGATGCTGGATATAACAGATGTAATGTAGTTGACTTGTTTTAACATAGTATTATTTTCTTTCATTCATGGTTTATTTAAAATTCACACCATAATTTGCCTGTCTTCAGATTCTTAAAGCATAATGTATTTGAGCTCAAAACACAGTTGCTGAGAACATAAATATTTGAAGGAAACTACAGGGTGGTCGCTAGAAAAGAGGAAAATTTGAGGGTCAGATGAGATCATGAATAAAATGCGTGTTTACTCATTTCTATTTTGATTTCTTTACATCATGAATAAAATGCATGATTTTAATATCATTTTGAGCATCTATGAGTGTAATATAACATATGCCTTTAAAAAAACTCTGTAAAAGTTATTCTTTGTAAAAATAAATAGCTGTTTGACAAATTTTCTGCTTTTCTAGCGATCACCCTGTAAAATAGTATTTTCTATTTTCTGTGTGCATAATTTGCTAATAATATAAACATATTTTTGTTAAATGCTTGATAAAAGGTAGAGTCATAAAAATCATGCTTTTTTTTTTCTATCTGTGATCTGGTGATGATCATTAATGTTGAGTTCACATGCAAACTGATTTATTGTTACTTGCATTATTTATTAGAAACTTGTAGATTTTGTGCTATGTTATAGTTTTAACATGTTTCTTGATAAACTATCAGTAGAAAGTGTGAGGTAAAATTTAATATACACGATAGAAATATAATTGTTTAGTTTTTAAAAGAATGAACTTCTATATTTTTTTACTTTTGTTACCAAAAGCAAAAACAATCATGACACCTTATTAATTATTACTGGAAAGAACAAATTCAAAAACATTTTATAAACTTTCTTAAGGAATGATAAACAGATATAAAATAACCGAATTTAACTTGCATCTGGAATAGTACTTTCTTACTTATTTACACTTAGTCCATCCTGTGTCTTCTGACACATGGGGCCATTCATTTATGATATTTTTTTCCATACTGAGCCATCTTTGCTGAAATCTTTCTCAATACATTTGTTTCCATAGGAGCTTTGGTTATTCTCTCCTTCTGCCTCACTTTCAAACTTCCAAATCATAACTTGCTTCACATTTCTCGTCTCATTCATTCTTACAATATGACCTGTCCATCTCAAACTTCTTTGTCTAACCAAATCTATCAGATCGTATTCTTCTGTGTGCTTCAGCACCTAAGAGTTTAATGTTTTATTCTTCAATGATAATTTCAATATTTGATACTTGCTGTTTATATAGAATGCATTAACCTTTTTCTTTTCCATATGTCTACCATGTTTCATAACCATATTACAGGATGGGAATGACAAGACAATAATAAAGTCTAACCCTGATTTTGATTTTCATAGTTCTAGTGTTGATCAGTTTCCAAATGTTGCACTATCTTTACCATTTCTGGTGATCACTTTTCCAATGGTGTCTGTTGGATGAACAAAACAGTGTTTTAATACTTGTTTAGTTCCTGTATGTGCTTCTATCAAATTGTGAAAAGAAACCCAATATCTAGCTCTTACTTCATAGTTAACTTACTCATCACTTTGTGTAAACAGGCAAATGCAAAAGCTTCTTAAAACCCAAATCAAGAGAATGCATACCTAATGTGAAGGATAAGGATGAAGTTGATGATACTGATGGAAACCAGAGAAATTACATTGTATAATGATGAGAGCTAATAACCTGGAAATTTACAGATATGATGAACTATAAACTATATGAAAACCATTTTATATTATGTCACATCACACTTGATTTCTTGAAATACGAGGAGTCATAAAAGCTAAAATGCATTTATTTAGCTAGGATTGTTCATTTACTAGCTGCCCATTATGATTTTAGTGATAGAGATGCAAGGGAGCTGTAAAGGGAGAGGGGTGCCTTGAAACCTTAACATTCCTCCAAAAAAAATATTTTCATCCACTAAAGTTATTTTGGGGCCTATCAAGTCCCATATATTTTTCCAATAGAAACACAGTGATTTAGCAACATTCATTACAAACAACATCAGAATGGCTCTGACAAACAGTTTTTTTACAATTTGAGCAAACAATTTTCAACTGTCTATCTTTTGATCTGCCACACAAATTGCATTGTCCTCTTTTTGCCTTCTTTGCAGGCAGTTCACATGAGTTGTTTTGTCATTATCTTTGCAGTAAATTTCTTTGATTTCAAGCACCAATTGCCGTATAAATTCTCTTCTGGCTCTTGATATATGTTGACGAAGAAATTCTGGATGTTTAGTCGAGTATAGAACAAAAGCATTATATGCAGCAAGATCTAGAATGTTATAGAATATGCAGACTGACCAGTGATTTGATTGCCTCTTTGTTGTATAATATCTCACCAGTTGATCAAGAGTGTCGACACCTGCCTTCGTTGCATTGTAAAGATTGAGGATTTCAGGCTTTCCATTCTCTTCTACTTCACCAGACTGATGCTGAGAACTCAGTAGTAGCAAATATTTTCCTGGTTTGTCTGAGTGCCTGAGAAGAGTGATGTCATTATGGTAGAAAAACTTTGGTGATAACTCTCTAGATTTTGCATTTATTTCAGGAGGCAGGAAGGTTCTTGATTTTCGTATGGTTCCAACAAGTTCTGTTCTCTGTGTTCGTAGGTACTTGGCAAGTGTCATTGTTGTGAAGAAATTATCTGTCGTTATTGTCTTTCCTTTTCCAAGAAATGGCTGACTCAGTTCTCTCACTATTCTTTTTCCTTGATTTGTTTCTGTCGTATTTCCAACCTTTCCAGTATAAATTTGAGCGTTGAGGAGGTAACTTGTCTTTGCATCTGTTAGGCACCAAATCTTTATTCCGTATTTGCCTGGCTTTGTCAGAACATATGTTCTGAAGCCAACTCTTTCTTTGAAGTTACATAGTTGTTCATCCACTGTCAGGTATTTGCTTGGGTTGTAACTGTGTTTGCAATTTTCAATGAAAAAATTCCAGACTCCAGAAATGGCAGCACCTTTGATTTCTCTATTTCTTTGAGAGTCGATGTCAAATCTGATTTTTGAGCATATTTTTTTTAATTTGTCTTGTGTAATCAGTTTTCGCAAAAATGGCAAACCGAATTCTGTTGAAAACATTTCGTCTGTCGATGCATTTTTGGATTTGCTTATTCCAAGGAAAAGATTAGCTGCGATCCATTTCCAGAGGTCTTTTTCAAAAATTGGTTCTTTCATGACGATGTTTGTTGAGTGAATGATCTGTTCCATCATATTATCAGAAATGAAAATTTTGAATGTTTCGAATGGTGTAGAGACTCTTGGAGCAGCTTGCCTTGTAATGCCTGGGTTCCCATTGAATATATTGAGAGCTGCGGTTCTCCTGTTGATCCTTGAAGGTGTTGTTGAATAACTAAAATTATTATCTTTGGACAAAAGTTCATTCACTGGAATTGTAGTAAGATCTTCTTGATTACTTTCTTCACTTTCAGAAGTTTACGGCACGATTTGTTCATCATTTTCAGCTTCAGAAGGATCATCATCACAACTTTCAGAGTAGTCTTCAACATTATCATGTCCACTTTCATTGTCGGATGGTTTTGTCAGTAAATGTACAGCTTCATCAAGAGATATCATTTTTGACACGGTTTGAAGATTTCAGCTCCTGTATATATAGGATTTGTGGATTCTTCTAGAATGTTCTCGAACAGGCATGGGCAAACTAGGCGATAATCAGGACCATCTAAAATTATTGTTGAAGTAGAGTTATTATCCTAAATATCCATCTTTTGAAAAGAAGTAAAATTGATATATTTTTACTATAATTTGCTTTTTTCGGTTGCCCAGGCCTGTTCTAGAATTATTCAGGAAATAAATAAAGCCATTTTTATGTTTTTTGATCTGGGGCCTAATAGGCCCCAAAATACCCAAAGTGGATGTTTTGAAAAAATTTTTTAAATATTATTTCCCAAATGTCTGAAAAGTCAAAATATTATTGCTCCTTAAAATGTAAAGGGATAGGGTCAGTTAATAGCAATTTCATTTAAATACAAAATTATTAGCCTAATATTAATAACCTTTCAAGTTGCTCTGGAGCCTATGAGGCCCCAATTTTTGTAGGAGTGTTAAATATTTAGTGAAAATTGGATTAACAAATGAACAAATATTTTTGTACAATTTTGTTGTCTATGTATTATATTTTGTACTTTCAGTACATAAACTAATAACATGAGGTTAAACTTTTGTTGCTTAGCAGTATGACAGTCATTGACTGCACTTTTCTGACTCTTTTTTTTTTTTGGTCAAACTCGATTTTGAAAAATTTGTTTGTTTGAGCTGTGAAGTGTGAGGCTAAGGTATTCTGTAGGGTGTAGGTGATAGTACTTGTCCCATCACTTTTGACAGGAGGTATACTTGTATTATTACACATAAACAAGAGCTAAATTGAAGGTTTAAAAACCATTTGTTGCATTTAAAGTCATCAGTGCAAACTTGTAAACAAAGTGTTTGTATAGATATGAGATGTTTGTGACCTTTAGCTAAAATATTGTTTTGAAGTAATTTAGTTAATCAGTTTTCAAGGATATGAAAAAATAATGTCTGTCTTAGTTGTTTGAACTTTTATCTTAAAAACAGGATACAATTATAGGTTCTGAGCTGTTGCTGAAAAACAATCATTTTATATATTTGCCAAACTTTGATAATTATTTGACATGTGCATATATATAAATATATATATATATATGCACACACACACACTTCAAACGCATATTTGCTTAAAGCAATCCTTAATATTTACTTTTTACATGTGACATAACTTAAAACAGTATATTAAGTTCAACTACTGACAGCAGCTATAAGTATGATGACATAGTAATTATATTACTTCTAGCATTGATCGTTCATATAGTAAAATATAATTGCTGATCAACATTTTTTATAACAGATACCTTGTTTGGCCATATGATATTATTAGAATGGCAACAACTTTGCCAAAACCATCATCGACATCTAGTCCACCCCCTCATTCAGCATCTTCGTTAGTATGGCCACCCCATACTCAAACCTGTTGTGAGGTAAGTATATGAAAAGAAGAAATTTATTGCATTTATATTTTGTAAATGCTATATCTCTGATGATAGTGATGTTTGAAAGTACAATAAATTTTTATTTTTAATAGTAGTTCCAATGTTGGTATTTCGTGTAATTTTTTTCAAAATCAGCTTTATAACCTTGTCTTTCACAGAAGTAAATATTTAACTCTCAAATATTACACTATTTTCCATATTTTTTGTGTATAAAAGAGTTGTAATGTTTTCTAAAAACTTAACAAATGTTATGAAATATGATTGACATATCAAAAGTTACAGAATTAAAACTTATGGTAAATTTGGAATTAAAAGGTTTGTCA
This sequence comes from Carcinoscorpius rotundicauda, assembly GCA_011833715.1. Lineage (NCBI taxonomy): Eukaryota > Metazoa > Arthropoda > Merostomata > Xiphosura > Limulidae > Carcinoscorpius > Carcinoscorpius rotundicauda. The sequence continues at coordinate 118,199,732 of CM022393.1, read as the reverse complement.
CATAGAATGAGCCCACGTGGATAGCATTAAAGATAATAATAGAGCAATACCATGGGATTTTTACTTGTTTGGTTTTAGTCCAGCAGTTTGCATTGATGTAACTTCTACTGAAATGTTAAGAAAATACAGAGAAATGTATTTAATCTACATGTTTGAAAATATTCAGTCATAATCAAATAAAATATTAAGAACAGTAGGTGTAATTTTGGGATGATTCTTTTAAGTGTATGTGAATTTCTCTTTACACAGAAAATTCTTCCTAATTGAATGTTCTTAGCTACTGATAGAACAACAGGCCATTCAAGCTGTGTTTTTTGGATAATATAGCATGAGAGATTATATAGAGATCATATTTGAAATAAAAGTTTCAAGTGTTTGTAACTTAAACATATGCTCCTAAATTTAGTGTTTATTTTAGATTTAATTCTTTAAATATTGCTGCATCCAGCTTATTTTTATTGGCCATATTACATGATTAACCATGAAAAATAGTTCTAGAAAAATACTCATTGGTTTGCAAATATAATGTTTAATACCCCATCAGGTGTATTCCATTCACATGGTTAAATTTATTATAAATAAAAATTATCTTTGGCTTTAACCAACTTCTTGGAGGCATTTTTTTTATTAACAATAATAGGTAGATCAGCTGCTGTAAGTTTTCTTTTTCTTTACTGTGATTTGTTTGAAGTTATGACTTTCAGTCATGGTGGATACTATCTTAGTGAGGTGAAAATACACTTTACACCCAAGTTTTGCTCAGCAGTCCATCTTTTAACTTATTGACATGAGTACATTTGATATATGTGGTGGCCATTAACAGGAAAGCTTCTTAGTATGATAAATTAAGATGATCACTGTATGCACTCAGACTCTCACAGAGATCTTTTCTTCAAGTTTAAAAAAAGATCTGTGTGGACAAATTGATATTCCAGTAGGTTGAAGAGTCAGCTCAGCCTGGTAGCAACCATGTTCCAGTTATGCAACTGCATCTGTCTTAAGTGTTTGTTGTTAAAGATTTACTTGTTTAAATTCTGGATCAGGTGTTCCAATTCCTATTTCAGAGTCCTTCCATTTCAGACTGTGACATATTTGTAATTCTAGTTGGATTGGTTTAAATCCTCCTTCACTATCACCTTAAACATCAGAGGTGAAACCTCCTTTACTTCTGTCTCAGGTGTCTGTGATCTCTAAGACTCTCAGCCTATGCCAAGTTGAGCCGTTTTGAGTGATGAAAATATTAATGGAAGCAGGGGATTAGGCTGGTCCAGAAATTCCTGAATAATGTTGCATCAGGTCTGTGTGATTTCATGGTTCCTTCAAGACTAGTGGTTGCCCTGGTAGTAAGCTTTTGTACTTTTAGAAAGGCTGAAAATTGCCTCACAGTTAACATCCTATCATCCACCAGCAACAACCTTGGTCTCTCTGAGATGATCAGTGATGATACTAACTAGTGTCAGGGTGGCTTTTCTCTGGTCAATAATTATTCATGGGTCCTTGAACCTGTCAGACTGCACACAAAAATATCCTCTGTGATGAGATTAAACTTTAAGGAGAAGTTCTTCATTTGCTCTAGGTGCATCAAGTGATAGTCCTTCCCTAGGCTGAGGCTGCAATGAGATATTTGTAATTTACCTCTGCAGCTTCAGTCTAATATTTAGGAGGGGGTTTCTTCTAGACCCAACAAACCACTACCAATGACTGTTTTTTCATCCTGATCATAAGCCCTCAGTGTTGTGGAAAAATGCCACTTCTGGTAAAGACTTAGCTCAATGATACAAGAATTTGAAGGACACTAAACAAGGCACTTGTCTAGAAAAATAAATATTTACAATAAGAGTATCCATGGGAACTATACCAATATCTTTTTCCCACTTGCTCTGTTGTATTTTGATCACACTAATATATTTTAAAGCAGCCTGCAGGATCTTCAAAACATCAGGAGGAATTAGCAGGTACTATTTCATAGAACAGCTTTGTAGTTCTTGCAACATTACAATTGTTTTAAATATGATATAAATAATGCCTAAAGCACTATGTTATCTCCCAGCTGGCCTGATGAGCACTGGCATTTGGTAAAAAGACTCACTGACACAGGATATGGCAGATATAGTGTGGTTAGCATATTTTTACATACTAATCTTTCTTTTCACTTACAAATTATTTAACTTTATATAGGAAAAGTAAACACTTATTAGTGTACATGATATGTATATGGCTAGGGTCAATTCTATTGTCAACAAGGATGATCACACCCTTGGACTATCACATGGCTCACCATTAAATCACTTTCTCATGCTGCAGTGAGCTTCCCTTGTGATACTCGTGGTGACTCATACTGTTGCTATACATAACTAAGGTGAAAGAAACTTGTTCCCTTTGATTGAAATTACATATTAAGAACAAAATGCAGAATACAACAGAAACTTGAAAATTGTTGCCTAGTATTTAAGAGGGTCAGAATTTTATGATATCCACATATCTTTAATAATATACAATCCTGGTTTTTTTTTAAGTGTTAATTTATATAGATACATTGGTTAAACTGCTTTACCCTTTCAAGAATATGTAGTCTTCACTGAGAATTTATTTTCAGTATTTGTTTATCCCTTCTTACTAATTGCATTCTGTATTTAATTTTAGGTTTTCTGTGATTAAATTTAAGGTGGAATAAAGTTAATGATATTTGAACTGATTCTCTTTGTTATTTTCATAGGTGTTTCAGGGTAACAAATATTGGTTAGATGAGACCAATTTGATTGGTAGATAAATAAGTTAATTTGACCTTTGTAATTTGATTATATAATGTTTAATTTCAAATTATTATTTTTCTGTTGTAATTTAGATTTTTATGGGTTGTTTATGTGTATAGTATACACATTACAGTTATCTGGATAGGCTTCAAGATATTGAATTTCGTTGTTGTTAGAATTAGAAAATTGAGATTAATATATCTAAAATCATTGAGATGTTTGGCATTCATTTTTTGAATTGTATTTTAGAGTGGAGAAATTAAAATGATATAGAATGATATCTTTTTGGATAAGAAGTGGCTGGCTTTCTGTTTGTCTTGTATATCCTTAAAATTGTATGCTTTTATTACCTTGCATCACATGTATGTGCACACTTCTTGCAAACTTTCATGCTTATGAATAACAGTTGGATGAATTACTGTACTTACACCCGTATAAATGTGTAATGTTATTAAAAACATCCAATGGAAATGTTGTATACTTTAAGTGAAATAATGTAACAAAGTACTTTAGAGAGCTCAAATACTCTAACATAATATGTTTGACAGGCTGATTTTGTAAGTGAAGGTGCTGCAGTAAAGGAATTCCATGGTGGAGAGCAACATTATGACACTTCTTCTGGAGACATTGATCAATATGGAGAACCAAACAACATAGTCTCAGATGAACGTTACTCAGCAGTGCAGGTTAGGTCCTGTAGAGCTAGAGGTTTGAAGTCCTGAGTCCTTGTTGTAATGTTATCGTTCAAAATAATATTTTATTGTAAGAGAAATTTTGAGTCCAAATTTATATTAGTAATAATAGCAGAGAAATACTTAGTTACATAATGTCCTTTATGTGTAATTGCTTGTAGAAATAATGTTGATTTTGTAATATTTCAATGTTCTTCACTTGGTGACTTTGAGAAGTTGGATAAAATATTTTGTACAACTCAAACTTTACGTTTTGTATATTTTTGCATGTCTTTAGTTAATATGTTTGAATTTTTCATGGATATGGTTTTGCCTCTCTTGTAAATTGTACAAAAGAAAAGTTACCTCAAGTTTCAAGTAATGGTCTGTAGTAAAAAAGTTATGAAAGAAACTTAGTATCGTATATGTTGCAAGTTGAAACATGATATACTCTAAAATTCATATCCATCAGATGTTTTTATAATAAAGTATAAAAATACAACTTCAATAATTCAGTAGTAAATGTGACATGTGGTATCAATTTTAAATTCAAAATTTTGTATTTGGTTAGCACTGTACCTAAAGATTTGTGTGTAATACAGTGAGCTGTAGAAACTTCTATACCAAATTGTATGAAGGTCCAATCAGTCTCACAAAAATCAACATGAAATTGTTTTAACACTCAGGTGTCAACCCTTCCAGTTTATTCAGAAGTGAATCAAGGTGCAGGTCCAAGTTCTGTAGAAACTTCAAGATCAAGTGAGCCAAAGCATTATATAAATGAAAATAACATGATCCAAGATGCTGTAATAAATACTCAGGTATGATTAAGAAAAAAATTCTATATTGAATGTGATTGAACAGATTTGTTTCATATCTGTGTATAAATATTTAAAACTTTTTGTGTCATGAACTTTAGAGGAACATTTGCTTTAATCTTATATTGTAACAAGTGTAATTCATGCTATTTGTTACAGTTCCTAATTTTCAGAAAGATTAAGTTTTATTCCTTTTTAAAACCTTTAATAGCATGTAGAAATTGAGAGCACTTGATAGTTGAATTGACTAACATTCTCATCAACTGCTAGAGTTCTAAGAAGCATGTTTACTATAAAACTAGAAACATACAATAATGTACTTTAAACATATCTTTGCTATAATTTGTTTTTCATTCTCTGTTATTTAAGCATAATACTTTTTCTTGTGTTACTTAGTTTTTTGAAGCTTAATAGAACTTAGATATTTGTTCTGTACATAATTTCAATTTCTTCTCTAGTTTTGTTTTGAAATATTAACTGTGAGCTTTATTATTATACTAGCTTATGGCTCATCAAAAATGAATATGCAAAGTACTTCCATTTCCATCTTATAGCATATCTTAACCTTACATTTCTTAGCTAACTTAAGCCAGTACATTTTGTGAAATCAAGCATGACAAACAAAGAGGCAGAAGAGTACAGTTGGAGGAAGTCAAATGTCAGTAAATTTCTTTATGGGCCAATTAAACTCAAGATCATTTTTGAAATGAATTTGTGTCATATTCATAGAATAATTATTGATAAAAGTCATTTAGATTAACAACTTCTAATATATAGAAAAGCCATTGTATTTTGGTAATAGTTTGTTCCAACAGTGGCTTTTTTGACATGTTGCTTAGCAACAAAAGTATAACCTAATATTATTGTTATACTATGTACTCAAAGTATAAAGCAAAATGTGCAGATGATAAAACTGAAAACAATTTGCTAATTTCTTAAGTTAGTGTCTTCACTGACTAAATCATTTTGTTGTTCATTAAAAACATTTATGATATAACATGAAGTAGTTTAATTCAGAAATTATATGTTTAAAATTGAATTGATATTTTTTTACTTTCATGATAAGTTGTATGTACTTCGCTGTGGGCTAGGTGGTCCAAAACTATGTCTTTAGGCTTATTATATCAACACTCACTACACTTAAAAGATTTCATGTCATCCCCTTCTTTCACAGACCTTTTGCACCCCTATCACTAAAATCATAATATGCAGACAGTAATCAATCTGTTTTGTCAGGATAAATACATCATTTTGGCTTTTATGACTCTTTGTTTCAAGAAATCAAGTATGACATGACACACACTAGCTTTTATATAGGTAAGATTTCAGGATTTTGGGAACATTTCAAATAATTTTCTTGTGAAGGAGCTTGAGTATTATAAAATTTCAAAGATGAAAATTATAATTTGGCCTTTTAACTACATAAATAATGTCAGTCCAATATGTGTTAGTAAAATTTGAAAATTATAAACATTATAACTCTGTTTTATACAAACAGATTTTTTTTAAAGTATTTCAACTGTGAATTTACAAAGTCATTACTATGTTAATCACAGAAAAATGTAATTTTTATATTTTACTTGTATTACCTCTAGAAGTTTCTGAATGAATACCAAAAGTTTTTTATGGTAAAAAATTCATATTTTACCTCTTGTTTTCTCTACCTAACATTAACAGGATCAGTAATATTTTTTTTACAGAATGACTACGCATTGTTACACATAGTAACAATTATTTATCATAATGGAGTCAGCTATGTAACCCTTTTACAACTGTTTGCCTTTACTTTTATACTTAACAATATGATTTAAATCTTATATAAATATCTAACTGGCAATTAATTACAGAAGTTACTGTAAATGACAACTAATACTACAATTCAATAACGAGATACTGGAGCTGATTTTGTAAAATTTTGTTCATTTACTTTCATCACACTAACTAATAAGTTTCTAATTTTACTAATTTTGCTCAGTAATTTATTACAACAAATGAAAAGTAAAGATAACATTGTAAACATGAAATTTTCAGCTTGCATTAAAGTCTACCTATCTTGCTAATTTGTACTTACAACTACACTTTTGTAGGACTTATTTTTTTCACAGTATCTTATATGTCTGCAAAATCATTAATGTTTTTTAAAAATATTTGTTTTAGAACATAAAACAGATATCAGGCACTACAACAGAATGTTTGCCAACTATTATAATGTAACTAGCTTTCTGTGTAAGTCATAAATACGTTAAATTTTTGTTAGACATACTGAGCATAAGAACATAATAAAAAAACCATGAAACAGGGACTAAACATACTTAAATTGTTATGTTTAATACATAGCATAAATTCTTTGGGGTGGAGTTGGAGACTTTAAAAATGTGTATAATTCACAAGATATAATATTTGTTTGCATATAAATAAAATGTTCTGTGATAAATAGGTAAGTAGATAAAAATAGTATTGGGTTATTTTTTATATTGTATAGTACTATTTACAATTTTTAAGAATAATTTTTGTCCAATTTTTTCTGTGGAATCAGAATTATTGTTTTATAAATTCAAGCTGAAAATTATTAAATTTTTCTGAGGGATAGTTAACAGTTTTCAGTTAGTAATACATGCATTAAACATATTTTAAGGAACTTACTGTAATTGCATATTGAGTTTCATCATAGTTGTCTTTCTTTTGTTTTTTAATCTTTTTAATGAAGCATTATTCTTAAAAAGTAAAAATATTGTATATTCCCCAAACCAAAACCTTGATTAGTAAAAGCTTTTAAGTTTGGGTGAATTATTTGGACTTTGTTATATTTAAATATTTATTGACATCAAGAAGTAAATGTTGTCTATACAGCAAAAATATGTTCAGTAATTTTTCTTTTCAAGTTTAAATATTAAAGCAAAATGTTCCAAAAATACTTTATTGCTTGAGAGTTAAAAAGTTTTTGTTGTTTTTAGCCCTTCAGTTCTCGTAGCCATTCTCCTACTATTAATCAAGCTTTAGCAGGAACTGCTAGCACAAATGGAGATCTTTCAACTTCTCAGAATAGTATACCACAGCATCATTCATGTTCTGAATCTTCTATCGATCGAGTACCAATTACGGTTGAACAATTAATGTTGCAGCATGAAAATCCAGATGAACATACTCATACAGCAGATAACTTAGGTATCCCTCTGGTTCTAGATCGAACAAACTTAGCTGCAATTATAGCTACCTCACAATCAGAAGGTCCAGTCTGTTTGGATACCTCAAATCTTCATCGACCACATTTTTCTACTAGTCACCTATTGCAACAGGATGCTTTGCTGACTAATGAACACCATCAACTTGCACTATCTGGAACCAACAGTCTGTCCCCAAATCTTATACCTTCAGTGTTGAGTCAAAGAGAGTTGCTGACAAGTATGATTCCATTGGCTTCCATGAAATCATCAGCCAGCCATGGTATGGTTTCATCTTTTCCTATTGGTCATAAGCAGATGCTTGCTCAAAAGTACACTGCAGAAATTGAAAGACCAGAAACTTTGCCTTTCTCTGCACATGTACAAGAACATGGTCGATATGTTGTTGAAAATTTGGATGACAGGATTTCAGAACATTTTGCAGTAACTTCAGGCATCAGTGTCTTTATGGATTCCCAGGCAGTCACTGTTTATCCTACTCATCATTCTTTGTCAATAGTCTCAACATCTGATTCTCCAAACTTCACTGTTGAAGGCTACAATCTGGAAAGAGGTGCAGCAGTTGTAAGTAGCTCCCAGGAAAACCACAAGGAATTAATGGAGGTAAATAGATGCACCAGATTAGGTATGAAAATAACTGTGTTGAAATTAATTCTGGCAATTGACTCAATCAAAATAATTTACAACCTGTAACTTTCATTTGCATTAATTATTGTCAAATAAAATACTTGGTTAATTGAATTTAACATTTTTAACTTTTCAAACTGTCGAAGTAATTGAAATATTGTCATCATGATTTCTCATTATTATTATTGACTAATTCAAGATTATTCAGTTTAATCAGTTACTGTCAAACTTGCAAAACTAATCAACTACTCAGAATTATAATTTTTAATTTATACAATTTTCAATTATCCAAATCTCATATCAGAGTAATACATAAGGTAATTCTGTTCATCACACTGAACCCCCTCCTCTATCGGAACTTGCAGTTGAAATTGGCACACATACCAAATTATATAGAGTTTTTTTCCTCAGTGGAAACTTTTATGACTGAGCAATGATGTTCTTGCACAACATTTTAAACTTTTTTTTTAAAACTCAAACCACTAACCAGGCTGTTTTTTTCTTATCTTGAGTTTGAGAAACATTGAAATGTTGAGCTAGTGAGGCAACTTCAGTAGTTTGCAAAATGCCTACTGTCTGGTTTGTGGTCATTACATAGTATCAGATACTTATCTTTACACTTTCCAAGGTTATGGTATTAATCAGTCCATGCTTAAAATTAACACGAAGTTCTTCCTTCACTTACTGTTGCTCAAAAGGTTTTCTTATTTTTACATTAAGGGGTAGTTTTGAGGAAGAACTATAAAATTTGAAAATGCTTTTCACATTTTTGGACAAAAGAAAAATTACTACAAACCTTAACCAAAGCTAAACATAACCTGCAAATAACACAGTGATCTGAAATAGGTTGTAGAACAAAATCTTGAACCTCTACAACCCATCATATTTGCTACTTTATCTTTTCTTAACTTTAATACCCTCCCACATTTACTAAATTGTATATCCAGTTTTTCCAAGTCTCTCATAATGGTTTAAAAGTAGCTATCGGTTATCTTGAACTGCACCATTAAAGGATAGGATTCATTTTACTTCACCTTCTTTTATTTAGCAGTTATACACTGTTAAACCTGACTTATGTTAGATACCTGAGGATCCGTCTAAAAAAATGATGATACAAGATGTGTTGTATTAGTCTTTAATCAGTACTTTCTGATGTGTGCTTGGAATTCATTTATTGAAGTTTGTGCACTGTGTATATTTTTCTAAAATCTGTATTCGTGTTTTGAGTAGCAATTCTAAAATTGTTTGTCAAAATCTATTAATGTTCTAGAATGATAGACAATGGAAATAGGCAACACTGAAACAATGTTCCAAGATTTTATTAATTTGCTGAATATTTTCATTGCACACAGTGCAAGGAAAGTAGAGGTAGAGAGTAGCCATTAATTTTGCTAATATCATGACATTTAAAGATTCCACTGTGAAAGGTACAGTGTAACAACTTACTGAGGAAGGTGAGTGGTCATGAATAAAAGGGTTTTTCAGCAGATATAACATTTCAGTGAACTTACAGTGGTCTCTTTCTAGCCATGGAAAATGTTTGAACCATGACTTAAATTAACCTAGACCTAATATTATTTTGATATGTTTAGTTGATAGGCCAAATTGACTTCTTGAAGACTTTGGCTATATACTTGTTCAGCTTACAATGCATGGTTTCTCTAATGCTGAAACAGAAGTGTGACATAAGACAACTAGCTCCTCTTTATTGTTGCCAGCATGTTTGTTTTGAGTTCCAGAAAGTAAAACATATCAACTGCTTTGCCATTTTGACTTGGATGTAATTTTATCCAACTATTCAAGTCTTCAATGACACTGCTTGTTAACTGCAAAATTATTGTACAACATGTATTAAAAAAAATGTAAACAGCTTGTGTTACACTTATACTATGAGAACCATAATTTACATAACACATGAACAGAATGTTGTGTATGATGCAATAAACAATAAGAACAACTTTTTTTATTCTTTTATATTTGTAGTTTTTTTGTCCTATAAAACACTAAAGACAAAGCACTTAGTTCACAGCTAGTTTTTCTTTAAGGCTTTTTCTTACATGAGTGCATGTTACATTCTAATGTAGACAATGCAACTGTAACTATCAATATACTTGAATTTGTGCTTTGAAAGCTATATTTAAATCTATTCTGTCTTTACTAATTTGCTTAACATTTTATATATTGTTTTCCATATCAATTTTCAGTAACAACTACATGATATGTATGTTAAAGTTATATATCAGTTGTATGTGAACTTTTACTGTAAGCTACTTATGTAAAGCATAATGAGAAATACAAAATATATCTAAAATATCAAATTATATAAATTGTTTATAATAATAACATTTGAAATACAAAATATGAATTAAAAAACAAAGGTAACATTATTTACATGTAATATTTTGCATGGCCAGGTGGTTAGAATTCTCTTCCCATAATCTGAGGGTTGAGGTTTTAAATCTCCATCTTTTCAGTCGTGAGATATTATAATATGATAATCAATCTCACCATTTGTTTGTAAAAGAGTAGTCCAAGAGTTGGCAGTAGGTGGTGATGAGTAGCTGCCTTTCCTCTCATCGCTAAAATAAGCTAGTGCAGATATTCCTCATGAAGCTTTGTGCAAAATTGAAAAAAAACAGACAATACATGTAACATCTTCTAAAAAGTGTTGAGATTGCTTTATCATTTTGACTTACCAGCATTATACTTGAACTCAATTCTACAACTAAATACCTTTTCAACTGCTATATTTATTACATATACCTGACTACAAGTGTAAATATTTTCATTGCAAGCATTAAAGTCAAAACACTTTCTCACAGGGAAAAATTAATATCTTGCAGATTCTTGTGGTTATCAAAGAAGATTTTTGTGTCTAAGTCCTAAAGAACTATGACTGTGAACAACAACAAAAAAAACATTAATTTTGGTACTCCTTCACCAGTTACGAAATTAATATTAATAACCATCTAATCATTGCAAGTTGTTTATAATAATAACATTTGAAATACAAAATGCCAAATGTTTGATCCTTTCCATATGCTGCATGTACATTGTACAGACTATTTTTGTATGCAGAAAAGGAACAACAATATTGTGTTTAATACATTATAAGTAGCTCATTAAGGTGTGCAATTACCAGTAATTGATGTAAAAAGTAAATTTTGTTTTGTGTATTATTTTTTCAAAAAAGTAGTGAAAACCATAATGAAACATATATGTGTAAGTGGTGTGAATACAAAACCTGATTTATCAGATTGCTGTTTTGTTGTTTTGAATTAAGCACAAAGCTACACAATGGGCTATCTGTGCTTTGCCCACCACGGGTATCGAAATTCGGATTTTATTTATCAGATTGCAATGACATGTAACAAGTATCTGGAATTTATTATGTAGAACTCATAACTACTTATTTTCTCTGAGTAATCAGTTATAAATTTCATACACACATACATACTAAATTGCAACTTTGCTAATTTAGCAATGTTTTATCTCTCCTGTTGTCATGATAGGATGTGCAGCACTATGCTTCCACATTACGGTCAAAGTCAAATGGAAACACATCAGTCCATAGCTATGTCTCTTCTACAGTGGATCTTGTTTCACAAGAAAATATGAATGTAGACTCCACTATTGACTCCAGACTTCATACATCTGAAGATGTGAGCATGATCTTTGAAAGTTTATAAAATACTTTATGTTGTATCAGAGCTTAATTAATTGGCATGAGGAAACCACAGAGCAATTTAAAAATGTGTTTTCTGACTTTTATTAATTTTCACCATGTGTATAAGAACCAGTCTTTGCAAAATTATAGTTACATGTTTTCATACATTAATATAAAACATTTGTGTTCTGTTGTGGCACTCATAAACTTCAGTGTAGTGATCAGTCTTCTCTTTTATCCTCAGTTGCTTCTGTATGTACAATAGTAGCAAATATTTATTTAAATAGATAAGAGTATTACTTTTATTCAATATACACTATTTAAGAAAATGTTTTTAGGAAATATTTTTTATAGGTACAGCTTCAATATATAATTATTAATGTGTTGTATGATAATGTGTGTAGAGAGATTATTTTAAAAATAATCTTATATTTTTATTCAATCTCTGTGAAAGGTTATGTTGTAAGTTTTCTACTTTGAGTAGTTATCCAGTGAAGAAGTTTGAATTGTATAAAGGACAATAATCCCCTACTTTGCTATCTTATCAAATCCTGAATGACCTCACTAGATGCTAAATGCATACTCTTTTGTGAAAAGCAATAATTGGCTATGTTAACTGAATTCCAATGTCCCTAAATTTAAAACAAGAAATCTGTAACAAAAGTAGGAATGTATCATCTTTCAGGGTGTCTTTTTTATTTTTACTCTTGTTGAAAATCATGAAATAGCCAATATAGATAGACCATTGGACAGTTTCTAGTTGTCAATATAAAAATAATACAGTATTGAAGCCAGCCAACTGTAGGTGGTTCAAGCTAAAAATGTATTTAAAAACAGTAAAATATGTCTTATTTTGCCTTTTTTTATCATCTTTGTTAGGTAAAGGTTGTGAAACAAAATAGCCATTGTACACCATCAGTATCCAGTTATCATACACAAAATTACAGTAATTAAGCCTATTAACTCTGTACATATCCATAATGGACTATCTTGATAATAAGGTGTAAGTGTATATTTAGTGGTTAATCAATCATACTATCAATATTTATAATTGCTTGCTTTACTTCTTGATTTATTGTTCTGTATTTAAAGAAGAAAAGATTAATAATTTATTTCTAAATAGTGACTTTGCTGTAAGAAAACACACACACACACACACACACACACACACACACTCTGAATAGAGATCATCTTTATACATATATGTATAAAATGAATAATAATTGAAATGTAACTGTATGTTACAAAATACTAGTCCTTTAAAACACAGTCAAGACAGGATCACTGTGTAAAGGTCAGTTTTATATTATTAGATATGAGTGAGCTATATGTTCTAAACATCTGTGTTTTTGAGTAGTCATTCCATAAAAAAAACAAACAATATAGTATATATTTATATATATGATACTGCAAATACTTAATGTGTGGACAAACTAGTGTATATTATATTGAGCATTTAGCAAAAGGGTTAAACTTTGGTGAAATTTTTAAATAATAAAGTGAATTTTGGAGTTAAAGAGTGTTTATCTGCATTCCTAGATCAATAATGCAGTCAATATTTGCCACTATCCTTGAATTTCACACTGTCATGGCATTCAGATTAAATTTGGCATCTTTTTACATCTCTCTGCTGCTTCTAAAGTTAAACTGGCAAAGATGTACACAAAAATTGAAAATGTTTGAAATACTTCTTGGTCGTTTGTGGCTCAAGGTGAACATTTTTTCTTTGTTATGCTTTTTCCTTTATGATAGAATTGTGGAAAAAGCATGACATGGAAAAAAGTTCACCTGTCGCATAAATCTAGGCAATAGGCTACCTCAATTTATGCTACAACAACATCATATTTCAAAATTGAAGAGTATCTAACACTTTGTCATATTTCTATTTAAGAATATTGTTAAAAGCAGTGGCACTAAAAATAGTTTATTGTGACAGTGATATAAGCTAGTGAATTTATTCTCATTTACAGAATGTCAACAGTAATTTTATATTGCAGGATGTGGTTGACAGTACAAACAGCTATGAAGAACAAATAGATTTATCTGCTTCTCACCACCCTGATTCAGGAAGTAAGTACATTTATAACTCTTTAGTGTATGCTTCATACCTTTTTATAATTGTCTTTCAAGCAACTTTTAGTTTTGAGGACTTCTCTCTGCTTACAGGTTGTCACAGAATTCTGAAGTTAAGGAAATATTTTAAATTCCTGATATTTTATATTTTAACCTAATGGGCTTTGTAGTGTGTATTAAGAAATGTTGCACACACAATCGATGTTTGATGAACATTTAAAAAAATCTTACTCATTTTGAGTCATTTAATAAAAAAACAATTAATGTACATACTCGTGGAATAAATTGTAACAGAAATGGTTAACTAACTTCATGCTTTTTTTCATTTATGTTTTTAAGTGTCTGTCATTTTTAGTTTTGTTAAGTTTTCAGATACTTTAAAAAGTGTTAGTAAAAGTAGAGAACCAACACAATAACAAAGGCAATATTGTCATTTATTTCTGTTAGAAAATGAGATACAATTTTCAGTTAATAGAAATGAATCCTCTTGATTGTAAATAGCTGTAAGTTGATAATAGTGATAACTGACTTTAAAAACAAAGTTAAGTTAGTCTTTTCTATACAGTCTTCCTATTAATTGTTAAAGTAACGCCTTGAGGCTTGTTATTTTCTGTATAGTTATATAAGGATTATATGCCTCGGTTACTTAACAGATTTGTCTTTCATGTCATAAGAAATTACAAAGAATAATAAAATATTTTGTTTTTGTGATACATCTCTTTTTAATACTTGAGTGATGAACATTATTGTATAATTTATACTCAGATTCTGAGAGATGTGGTTCTACAGTGCACATTGAAGAGGTTGCAAATTGCTCAACAATGAGCAATGAGAACCATCCAGATTCTACCCACAACAACATTGCATTATCTGTCTCATCTGCTAGCTTAGGTGTACTCTGTGTTCCTTCTACTTCATCTAAAGTTGACATGTACTCTGATATAACACAGTCATGCAGGGATTTAAACAGTCCAGCCTACTGTTAGTACAAAAGTTTTATTGCTATTTATATTTCAAGATTTTTTGAAGCTACACAAGCAAAAGAAAAAATAGTAATAGTTAAATAAACAGTGATGCATAAGCACGTGGAAGAACAATTCAAATTTTACTCAAGGTTGCAACTGTTGAAATAAGCACGTATATACTCTGTATATACTAAAATGAGACTATTTAAAAGCCAGAAAACTAGACGTGATAGAGCAAAACTGTTTATAAATTTGATTTCAGCACTTCAAATTAGTAAAAAACACCTATTCACATTCGTGCCTCGGACAAAAAATATTTTTTTGTAAACCAGTGTTATTTGTAAAATCAGAGATTTTGTAATAGTGAGGGTCTAATTTTTATAAAGTTCACTTTTGTCTTTAATATTAATATCATTGGCAGTATTGGTTGAAATGTTACTGTATATTATGTTAAATTTAATTAATTAATTTATTATTATTATGTTACACTGGTATAAGTATACATTTAACTGCAAATGTACCTACCTGATGAATGAATGCATTCTAATAAGTTTTTGTTATATGACTTCTCATACATGTAGTTGGAATATAATATTAAGTTAGTTGTAATAATTACTGGTTAATATTTAGTTATGAACTGTGTTGGTCGCTTGGTTTGATCAGAAATTAATTATATTTTCCTAATCAACTTTAAATAAAGTTTTTCCAGTATAATCTAACTTTCACTGAGATTAAAAAGTATTTGTGCTTTGAACAATCAGCTATTATATTAACAAGTCCCCTATGTCAAAATTTAAAATCATTCAAAAACCTAATGCAGTGTGTGGGTGTGTGTATGGTGAAGGATTTTGGAACCTTTTTTTATTTCATGTTGCAGTATTCCAGAGTCAAACATATCCATCCTTTATAACAGTAATCTGTGTTATTCCAGTGGATAGTTAAGCTATTATAAACTTGGTTAAACCTTCACCATAGATGTTTTTTAGTTGATAAAATATACAAATATAATTTCAAACAAGTACAGTCCCAATAGTGTATTTTTATTATGAAATATAAATCTACTGAAAATATGTTTTACATATATTTATTTTTCATACTGGCAGCTATTGCTGTTAGGTCTGTAATCAGTACATAGTAGGCAATTTCAAAGATGTAGTTATTTCTTTGTTCCTAAATTGATTCAAATCTAATCTCCAGATTCAGTTTTTCTGACACAGAAAAAGTTTCTTTTGTTTACTCCTCTTCATAGAATCTTCCATTCAGTCTGTTGTAACTATGAAAGCTCTTATTTATACTAGCTTGTGTTGCATAAAGTAGTTGCTGGCTGAAATAGTAGTCTCTCTAGAATTTTGGCCAGTGGAGGTGTTTATATTGGCCTACTTGTATAGCAGGAGAACTTTATAAACAACAAGTTAGTTGTGTCTTATGAATTTGATACATGAGCCAGTGAAACCACTATTTGTAATCAGGACACTTCAAGTGAATTGCAGTTAAAAGGTCAGATTTTTTAACACATGTAATCAAAGTCCATAGCAATAGCAAGGAATAATGATGCATGTGAATATTATTAACTTTGTAACTGTGTGGCAGTTTGGACAACAGTCTTTGAGTTAGGGTCTACCTGGTTAGGTAACTTTTTTGTTTTTGAGACAAGACATTTTGTTTCCTCATTATGGATATTGTTCTTTGTTCCTTCGTGTGGTTCAGATGTAATGTTATGAGAATTGTGATTGATTTTTTTATAACTATAAGGTTAGTGGTTTGTATAATGAGGAATGGGTTTTCATAGCTTTGTGTTGATCCTAGAAGATAGTTAGCCAGGGTTGTTTTCCAATAATGTCAAAACCTTTTGACTTGAAGATATTCTTGAAATTTTTGGAGTTTTTTTGCATAATAGGGTTAACTGTCTTTGTCTTGTTTTTCTCTAAGTCATGATTATAGAAAAACTGATCAATCAGGATTAATTCATTATTCTTAAACCTCTTCTTGTGGTCTTTGGTTAAGGAAATCTATTTGGATCTTGATGAGCTGTAAGGATACTCTTTACCTCCTTTTCTGGGTGAGTAATTTCCACAGCTGCAAATTGTTGCATGGGGATGTATAAAGTGAATTTGATACACAAGTTACTGAAACCTGTTTTAGTTTAACTAGGACTAAATATTTGCCCATTGAAGTGTCTTGGCATGTTCCTGTATAACTTCTCTTTCAGCTTATTTTAATAATTCTGACATCGAATATAGCAGCCCTTCTTATTTTGGCCAAGAGTTAGTAAGTGTAACTAACTTTTTGGAGGTTTAGGCTTTATGGTAGGATAGGATAGGTAAATCTTGAATACTTTACACTGAAGATCCTCTATCCTAAGGTGTGTCTTTAAGGAGGAACAAAGACATAGTGTCAAACTTAGTGCACCATTAAGTTTAAAAAAAAAAAGAATGCCATTCACCACCAATATTTTTGTGCCTAATCCTAACACTTTCATTGTTTTGATGCTAAGTTAACATATTTTAACTTCTGCACCCACTTGTAATTATGAAAGCTTTTCTTACTGTATGCTTCTACTAGTCATGTGTTACTTGGAAGTAGTCATTGACTGAAATAGTTTTCTGTTTAGAGTTTTGGACAATGGAGAAGTGTCTTATTACTCCTAAATATTTTATTCTTAAATGACTTTGTAAGCAGTTAGAGCAAGGTCAGAAAAATTTTAGTGTTTTTTTCAGTGCATTTAACTGCTGGTATTAAATGATATCTTTGGAAAGGTCTGTTGTTGGTAATAGTTGAAGGGAGTTAACACAAAGTAGTATATAAAAATTAGTTCTCAAGAGATTCCCTGCTTAAAAAGAACAGAAATTCATATTGTTATTTTTTACTATAGTGACTTAAATTGCAGTAAAGGCAGACAAACAACATATGCATAAAGACTTGTTTTCTCTATGGTACTTAAATCAGAAAATTATTAAACTAGATTTGGTGAAGTATCCAATAATTCTCTCAGTAGCTGAACTATATGTATTTACATAAGTTTGTAACATAGTGATTTAAATCTTATTATGTATGTTTGTTTTAACTATATATTAGTTACATTAGTCACATGACTTGTGTGAAAACATTTATTGGTTCAGCTGTGTCTGTTTCATAAGTTATTATTTTTACCAGAGAAACCTGAATGTAAATTATGTGTTAATGTGATTAAATTGTTAATGTTCACTATTTGTAAACTTGTAGTATATTAACTTAAAAGGTTAATTATGAAAATGTTACCTCTCAGTAGTTATGGCTTTTATAAACTCGTGTACTATTTTCACAAATACTCATTTACATCAACAATTCAAACATGAAAATAGCAGTAGTAGATGTAAATTCTTTGCAATAATATTAAAAATTATAAGTTATTAGATTGCCTGTAACCAGTGCAATAGTATAGTATTCTGTGATTGACAGATTTTTGTGTTTGTTATTCCTGAAATATTATAAATTGTCATATACACAGGGTGTGAAGAGTGCCAACAATTCAATGAGAGAGAGTGTCCGAATCACATGGTACAATTGATAGTTGATAAGCCTGTCTTGAGCCGAGCATGGGCAAGTTTACCAGCAACTTACCTCTACCTTCATAAAATATCTGGTGCCAGTAATGAGTCTGGTATGTCTTCTTGTATTTGAGTTACAGGAAAAATATACTGTAAATGAATGTCATTGATGACATCTGATCAAGTAGTTGTGATACATTTGATATTTTTAATGCAAATAATATTTTTTGCAATGCTTTGATTAAATTGCCAGTTCAGAGATACCTAAGGTTAAGACATAGACATCCTTAATTCAAAAATAGTAGGATAGAGGCAGTTAGGTCAGTAGTTCTCACTTCTTGTGTGATCACTTTTAATTGAATAATTAGATTGATTGTCAAATTTATAAAGCCCCACATTTGAAAGTAAAGCATGATAAACAGCATATTGAGCAATCAGTTATGTAGGCACATTCAACTTCTCTTCCTACATGTGGTAGTCACCAGTTTTCCATATTCTATACTATTGCTAGTTTAAATGGGGAGATTCATTTATTGACAGAAGTATAACTCAAAATTATCGCATCAAACTTTCAAAGCATTCAGTCAAGACTCCAAAGATGGGACGTGTGACAAGCGAATCATATATTATCTTTAACATATGATATATTACAAACTAGTACCAGTGTCACTGGTACTGATGGCCTGGTATCAGTACTAATGTGAATAACAAAAAATATATTTTTGCTTGTTGAAATATTTATTTTCATTATAGATTATTTTTGTTAATGCAATTAACCTTTGCTATCACTCTTAAGGCCCCCCAGTGGCTCAGCGGTATGTCTGCGGACTTACACGCTAAAATCCAGGTTTTGATACCCGTGGTGGGCAGAGCACAGTTTATTCAAAAACAAACAATCACTCTTAAGCTAGTACCACTGTTTATAATCTATACCTTTTTTTACTACTTTCTCTAGTAAGCTAGTATCATAATTTTTTCACAGAATTTTAATTAAAAAAATGAAAATTAAGTGTATAATACAATAGCAAAGACTATTTGCATATTCAGCTGTTTTTTCAGAGAAAAATTCATTATTATGTTGTTGGTTCTTGAAATCATTAATAAATCTTGATTGATTTCAGAATATGGAGTTTTTGCAAAGAAGACAATACCAAAGAGAACACAGTTTGGACCACTAGAAGGTGTTTTATTGAAAACAGAAAACAGACCCAGCAACAGTTTTGTTCTTATTGTATGTAATAAATTAGTTTTCTTTTCAGTCTATTTTTTTTCCAAATATATTTTCATTTATTATCTTGTTCTTCTTATTTAACGTGTATCAGTTTTAAAGTACTATGGAAAAAAAAGATTGTTGTTTTGACCAGAACTTGATTCATTTATCTCAGAATTTTGTTAATGAGTTTACATAAGTTCATTATTTAAAAATAAAAAAAATCTTTTTTCCCATGATTTGCTGACAGTTTAAGTAAATTATTGTACATAAATGCATGATATATTAAAATATTGAATGTAAAAAATATAAAAAAGCCTGTAAGGTTAACTGTGAATTCAATGAGATAGCTTAATACACTTATAAAATCACTGATGAATTACTACTGTATTTGTTGTAATTCATAGCATATTGATGATAAGTAAAATTATTAATATATTTATAATAAAAAATATTAAATAATTGTTCATGGAGACAATAAAATATCCATGCCATTAAAAATAAAAGAAGTGAGTTTGGTTGGTTGTGTTTTCACATGTCTATTTGCACATACATTTAGAAAATCATAAGTACTGCAAATTAATATATATTATAAAGGAAAACTGTAAAGTATAACTGACAGAACATTTTAAATTTAAAATGCTGGAAGGTTTTAATGTTTGTAGAATTAGAAACTCCAATTTGAGAAGGAGTGTCTTACATAAAATTGTGCAGAATATAAAATATCTCAGTTCCACTGGAAACATATAAAGTAATCATCATCATTTAGGCAACATTAAAATTTTGGGTTATGTGTGTTTAGGTGTTGTAAGAATATAACTGTTGTAAATTCATTTCACTTACACAAATTTATAAGCTTATCATGCATGTCATCATTGCAAAATATTTTTGGTATGGATCTTATATCCATTACAGCTGTGTCTTAATGCTCATATTTATATGTTTTAATTTGAATATAAATATTTTATCTGCAGATTTTTCCTGTTTTTGAAACATTCTCTGCATAAAGCACAGTTTGTTGTGTCTGCAAAATTTATTTATTGTTGTCACCTATCTATTTTATTTAGGGATAAGAGATTTAATGACGATTATTACCAACAATGGGTATACTCTGCAATGGAAGATTTTCAGCTATTAAAAAAAAATTAACTTTATAATTTTATCTTTGTTTTGTTATTCCACATTTTATAGATGAAATGAACATATCTGTGACATTTTTTCAGAGAATTTATCTTCTTAGAAAAAAGAATAACAAATTGTAATTTGTACCCAGGTTGAACAAGATGATGATCACACAGTGTACCTGGACACTGCAGATGAATCTCGTAGCAACTGGATGCGTTTTGTAAGACCAGCAGAAACTTATTGGCACCAGAACCTTGTGTTAGTCCAACAAGGCCAGTCCCTTTACTTCAACACAACTCGAGCCATAAATCCCAGGACAGAGCTTAGAGTTTGGTACTCTACAGCATATGCTGAGAAATGGGGCCTTCTTTTACTGGAAATGCCAGAAAATGAAAGAAAAGGTATTTTAAGTATTTCTTTATATATATGTAAAATCATACCAGAACAAATATGCTAAAATATTATAAGCATATGACTTGTAAATTAGCAATATTTCTTCTGGAGACAAACTTATGTCTTAATAGCATTTTAATTGATAGTGAATATGAACATGCTCTGTAAAATTAAAATTTGAAATTTTGCCTTGCTGTTAATGGTTTAACTTTAGTGAATTTTTTTGTTAAAATCTAACTTGTATTCATAAAGTTTAGTGTTTCTTGGTAAAGAAAAAACAGTTTCTTTCAGCATCTTTTTCCTCTTTTTCTTTACTCTACTAGTCTTTATCAAATGACACAAGTTGACAC
Organism: Carcinoscorpius rotundicauda; assembly: GCA_011833715.1. NCBI lineage: Eukaryota > Metazoa > Arthropoda > Merostomata > Xiphosura > Limulidae > Carcinoscorpius > Carcinoscorpius rotundicauda. Next base: position 118,178,371 of record CM022393.1, on the reverse strand, counting down.
AGCATATTAATTATGTGACAGGGCAAAGAGCTCTTTGCAAAGCTTGAAAAATGTTTAAAGAAATATTTTTTTTCTTTCTTAATCTTATTATTTTATTTATGGAAGCCTAGTTAGTGATACCAAAGCACCAGTACTACTATATTTGTGCTTTTCCTAACTTTGTAATTGACTGAAGAGATTTAATTTAAAAAGAAAATTACATTATGACATCCAGCTTGTATTAGAAACAGCTGTTGTTCTCATAACATTTTACTGCTGACATAACTTAACCTTTAAAAGTAAAAAAAAAAGCAAAAACACTTTATGTTTAGAAATGAATAATGTATTGTTAGCTCTAGAAGATGAGGAAAATTCATGGCCATGTTTTGAATGCAACAAACGGTTTCCCACATCGGAAGAATTGCAAAAACATCTTAATCATCATGATGATGAACCACCTCAGTCCCTTGTAACTCGCAGTCGTAGTAGAGGACGTGCTACAAGAAGTGGATATTACTGTAATCAGACATTTAAAGTAAGTTAAAAATTCTTAAGAATTTTTTTGTTACCATCTGAAAAGTATTTTAAACACATTTTCTGATTATATGATATTCTTTAAGCTCTTTTTAGTTATGAATTATTAGCCATCTTCAGGTAAGATAATTTCATTTATTGGCCTATGGAATGGGTTTTCTTTGAATGTTGTGAAGGCAGTAAATTTGAGTGGCTGAGTTTAAAAGAAATCTTTAAAGTCATATGAATCATAAAGGGCTGGCTTTATTTTATTTTTTTTTTAAGTTTTATTTTGGTCTAGAGGATGGGACAGCCAAGATAGACTAACAGATGTTGTCCATAAATGTTATGTCGTTATTTTTTCCACTACTAAAAAGTTAAATATTTTTACCATCATTTGAGCTAATAGTTAAAGCACTGTTTTTGCTCATGTCACAAGGTTTTAGTAAGTTACATTGAAAATGTAAGAAAATTACTTTCTTATCCCTCATCTATACATATTTGAAAAGTTACACTGTGGAACATGTGAGGTCCAAATGAACCCCAGTACAATTATACCATTATAATGAGCTCTGGATTGAAATTCCCAGAAATAATTGCATTATATCATTTGTTATGGCTAGCATACAATGTGAACAGCATAAAAAATATGTGTATTCTAAAGGAAATAAGTTGAAAAGTCAAGAAATTACAAAATTACATTGTTTTTCAGTACAAATATAAGTAATATTTAACTATTTGCTGGAGAAACAGTGCATCAAAACAAATGACAAAGTTTTATTATATTCTTATATGCAAATCCTTATCCACCAATATATGATGAGATTACCATAATATTGTAAACCTCAACTCGGAGAGAACTGAAAATGTATATCGTGAGTCACCTTGGGTACCACCAGACCCCAAAATAAATGTATTCTTATAGTAGGCTATTGATTGAAAACCCATTAAGCAGGGTATTTACAACAATTATTAAACAAGGTTTCAGTATAGGGCATAAAGATTCATCAGAGATAACACTTGTTGAGGAATGAGATGCTTATAAAGGTTTACCAAAATAATGTTACAAGCAAACAGACAAGATGATACTGTATACTACTTTGATGGAGTATCCTCTGTTACAGGCTATACAGAGAAGTAAATGTTTAGAAATTTGTATTGTATGCTATAGGACAAACTGATAGGTTATAACTACTTATTCCATACTTACTCCATTGTTTTAGAAACAATATTGTTATATTGATCCAGAATTTGTGATAGTTACTTGACAGAATTCATATAAACTTATAATGATTATGTAAAAGTATATAGAACTGAGAAAGTTACCAGGATCTAGGTGAATCCAAGGTATTCTGATGAGTGTTATCATGTAAAAATGTAGTTAATAATCCAAATTTTAGTATTATATAAACCTTAACATTATTGTAAGGCTATATATATATAAAATCCTGAATTGTTCTTGCTTTGAGAATTAAGGTATCTCCTTATCCCTTATTTATTTACTGTCCCTCCAAAAGTTTGAAATCTAATTAGTGTAATTTATTCATCATAATATCATTGTCACTTAGGCAAAGCATAATATTTATGTATTTCAATATTATTCAGTTATGTATCCGTAAAATAGAAAATCAGATCTCTTCCCATCCCACCTGTCACATCCTTTCTTTTAAAAATAAGCAGTGGTTCTGTTTGACTTTTAATACTTTTTTTTTTTTATCAATAATCAATAGAAAGCCAAAGTTTGAAACTATCAAATAGCATATTATATTACTTTGTTTCTGTACTTAGAATTATCTATTTTGCTTTCAGTTCAAACTTTATTCCCACAGAAAATTGGCATGGCTAGGTGGTTAGGATGGATGACTTACAACATGAGAGTTTGAATCTCTGTTACACTAAACATACCCTTTCAGTTGTGGAAACATTATAATGTTATGGTCAATCCCACTATTCATTGGTAAAAGAGTACCCCAAGTCTTTTACTGCTAACATAGACAATATTTAAGTTGATAAGTTACAGCAGTTCAATGCTCTACAATAACATTTCTTTACTAGCATTCTGATAGTGTTATTTCTTCTCATTCAAGTGTAAAATGTATCTGTGAAATCCTTTATACATGTATTCACTTGTATTAGAACTAGCTTAGCAATATAAAGGAAAATATTTTTCATAGATATTAAAACATCTTTTAGTTTGCAACTTCTTTTGTTTAAAAAATTAAATTGCAAATTATATGAGCTAATTTTGTTGACATTCATCGATGTTGATTAAGTCAGTTTTATGACTTTTTTAAGAAATGTATTTGTGGTTCCTGGAAAATATACTGCATATAGGATTTCTTCACAAGTTGTCCATAGAATTTGAAATTAAGTCTTAGGAATTGCAGTGTGTTAGATAAGTTTAATTAAAGTATAATGTGCTAAGGTAAAGTATCTTAGAAATAAAATAATTTGAAAGGAATATTGTTTAATGTAGTATTTTCACTTTAAATTTGAATTGAATACATTTTAGTGCCAGTTGGTTTTTTGTGGTCAGGTATTAGAAGATTAAAAATAGCTAATGAGGTTATCTTAGTGAGTATGAAACTATACACGTAAAATTGAAATGTCATGTATTTTTCAGCCAGTATCTGATACAACAGAGGAGGAATCAAATGAAGTACCTGTTGTTAAAAGGGTTACTAGGAACAGACCACCTAAAAAGGTTATCATAAATTCTTTAGAGTTACTGCTTGTTTGCTGAACATAGGTTGTTAAATACATACTGAGGACAAAAACTATGTCCGTTTCATAAATAAGAATAACATTTTGAGCAAAAAAAAAAGAGAAGTTATTAGTCATGTCATCATTTTTGTATTTTTTCAAATGAAAAATAATTTAGATTGAGCTTTTACTGTAGAGCCAACAACACTTTTGTGTTTGCTTTTGAAAAATTGTGAGGTTGTTTTTTACTTTTAATCAGATAAGATAGTGCTCTAATAAAATACCTGATAAAGTTTTAAAAATATGAGTGCCATTATTACTAAATAAACCAAACATTGTTTTATTTGTTGATTTCTAAGGTACTGACAGAAATAAGTAAACTAATAAAAGTAAAATATTGAAAGTGGTAAAAAACAACATACAAGTAATAGTTTAAATACTTTGTGACTCATCTGGTGTGAAAGTTGATATACTTGTTAGTTAATTTTTACAAAATGTTGTGAACTAGCAGCCTGGTTTCAGCTGTAGAACATTAATTACTACTGTATGGTGTGCCAGCTGATCATATTGTTTTAATGAGATTTCCAACTTTTCTCTTAAAATTATACATGACGTACTTAAGCATATCTATCAATAAGCTTTACTCATATATAAATTTCCCTACTCCTAGATGGCAACAGAAGAACCTACCAGCCCACTTTTGTTACAAACCACTAAGGGACCAAGAGGCAGGCCTCCAAAAAACTTCATGGTTTGTGGAATATTTAGATTATGTTTATTGCATTAAAAATGTAGGAAACCTTTTTATGTTTACACAGAAAACATCACATTACAGCAATTTCTGAGATTTGTTGAGACTTTTGAACAAAGATTTATCTGTTATAAGATTACTATTGGTGTTCATTATGTGTTATTATTGGTTATTTATGGTTGTATGTAAAGGAAGCTAGATGTTGTGTTGTTCAGTACAAAGTTGTTTTATATTTAACAAGTGTATATTGTGGAAAGACCTCCAGTATCATTATATGTACTTAGATTAGTCAAAGTGAATTGAATAGTCAAATAATTTATATATATAAAAACAGCTCATTTGGCTTGAGAAAATATTTAACATAGAGGAGCAAACAAAAGATTGAGTGTTTAAATACCTCTTAGGATCAATTTTAGGAACATGAACCTTAATCATGGGGAAGTAGATATTACAAAAGTGTCTCTTTACACTGTGAATTTGAATTAAAAAACCATGTGTTAATTGTTTAATGTTCTTACTGCAGGTAGGTAAAAGGATGTGTGTCACAACTGTACAGAGTTACATTCAAAAGTTAATGAAGCTACTTTATCAGCATTTTATTCAAATAAACTTGATATCAAAACATAGTTAATTAATCAGATTTTGAATAATATATAAATTTTAATTTCTTAAATTTAAAAGGAAATGTTTAAATAAATTCTCAATATTCCCTTCCAGAACAAGTTACATTGTGATAAAACAAAGTATGCCCAAAAACTAAGTCAAAAGTTTGTTTTTAAAGTTTTAGTGGTTATGTAAATGATAATTTGAAAATATTTAGATTAGAAATATTTTTAATATTACAATGGCAATCACTTTGCGTTCAAAGCAATCAGTACTTTAATTCTATATGTTTACGGACATATCTTTAGTTAAAATACTTAATTTAAAAGGATGTGATTTTGTCTACAAACAATTTGTAATGTTTTCTGAAAGCTTTCAAATTCTCTGAAGATATTACTTTGGGACAAGAAGGTCGGTGCAAATCACTGACTCCATACGGAAAGAGTTAACTGAGAAATGGAATTCACTATAATGTAGAAATAATTATTATTTTTTAATATACACATAAAGTTTGTTTAAATATAACTAACAATCCAAAAGATGCAGTTAAAGCTTGTAAAGGACTGGTTTGACTTGTAGACATTTTACAAGGAAATATTTCAGAAGTTTAAAAATAAAAGAAAGAAACTATGTGTGAAACTTTGTTAAAGAAAGAGCTTGATTTTATCTTCAAGTGTAAATATAGACAGAATTTCACAATATAAAAAATGGGTTTTCTTTGATTTTACCCTGTAAGTTTTCAAAAAAAGGGTGAATATAGAGACATAATCTAGAAGTTGAAAAGTTAACTAGAGAAAACACAACTCTCATGTAACTGTAGGATTTGCAGGAAGGAGAATCTGTAAAGAGCTGGTACAAAGTGAAGTAAACTCTCATTGGTTGGAAACTGAGAGAAAGTGCAGACTTGTTAATAAAACAAAAATAACACTGTAAAGAAGGAAATTAGCAAAATATTTAAAATAAATAAAAATGTCTAAGAAAATTAATTCCTATCTGAGTAATGTCTGTTTTCAGGTGTATTTGTATCTGTTTATCTGCTATTCTCTTGTTCTTTTCAGAATAACAAGAAAAATTTTTTCTTATATGATATTGAAGTACACTTTCCTTTGATAGTATGCTTGACAATTATTTATTTAAAAAGACATTATTCAAAAACAAATTTGTACATTTACGGTTATGACCTTGTAACCTGAGGTTACTTTCATCTGTATTAATAATTATGAATGTTTGATGTTGATATTATTACTCTCATTTAGCTTGATTCAAAACAGGAAGAATTTGAATGCCAACTCTGTCATAAAGTTTTCCCCAGAAATTACAGCTTACAAAGACATATGATCATGCATACAGGAGAAAAACGTTTCAAGTGTCCGATTTGTGAAATGAAATTCAGCCATGTGTACAATAGAAACAGGTTGGTGTAATAATTTATGAAATACTTTATGTAATGTGATAGGGTGATGGTAAATTGGTTTGCTATTTGCCTGATCATAGTCATAGTAAGATGTTTTATAGGTGAATATTAACAGGGACAGCTTGTATCTTTCTTTTCTCAGTGGTAGAGCAGAGATTTTGTTAGGCACATAACTGGACTAATATTCTAGTGCCAGATTCTAATCACAAGAAAACTGTTCTTATATGTCTGTGTTTAGGCAGTTCTTAACTGGTATTATAAATTACTGGTATGAGTGCACCACTGTACTTACAGATTAAAAATTTTGTTATGTGTAAGTAATCTATTTTAATATATTTCATGCAAGCAAACAGTGTTATAACATCATATAAATAGTATAGTTCATTTAGAAAAAACTAAACCTGTTTTTGTAGTGTCTGAATATTTTTTTTTCTGGTGGTTGTTAGAATTTTTATTTGTTTATATAATAAACTGCATTGAATTACACTTATGTATGTACTTTTTCCCACCAAAAATAAGGTATCTTTACAAATGAGTCTGTGTCTCAGCTTTGAAAATTAGGTACAATCTTCAGCTAAAAGTCTGTTGTACAGAGGTGAATCTAAGTTTGAAAATTTTACACACAATTTGTGAACAATTCATTATTCTCTGCTTACAAGTTTTGGAGTGGTGGTAGACCTGTAATACAGCTGAACATATTTTTATAAATAGTTTCCAGGTAATTATTTGTCAGTATGTAGTCTGTTGTTTCTGTAGTTTCTGGTGGTGTTTTTCTTCTTGCTGTTACTGGATTAGTTATATTATTTTCAGTAAAAGGTCATAGAAATATTTAGGTTTAGCAACTATATAGGCCTTCAAGGGTCATGCTGTAGTGTGGATTGTAGGACGTTATTAATCATTCAGAGTACTTGTATTTTTAAGATATTATGAAATTGCTGTAGATGGAAACAAAGTTTTACCAAAATAATAAAATAAAGTGAAACTTGACACTAAATACAAAACTGACGGGATATATTAAATGGAATTCTCTCAATAATATTTTATATATACTTGTATATGATCTCTGGTTTTCCATATTTTAGACTGTTTTGAACAGTGTTTTTTTATTTGGCTATATTGGTGATACATAGAATATGCATGCAGTGTTTTTAAAATAAAAAAATTGATAGTAATTTATTCAATAATATCAGTTTGTAAGCATGTTGAATTGATTCAACTAGGCTTTTTTATGGCACTGAAAAAGTTAGTAACCACTTGACACATACCCTAATCATACACCTAGTGAATTGATTTAAGTTTGCTTACAGTAAATTTGTTGCATTTAAATATAATACAGGGTTTTGTACCTATAAAAAACACACATAGTCAGAGAACCTTTAAGAGTTTGTGGCTTTTCATACTTTTTCCTAATAACCAAAATCCTCATGAAATTTTAATGTTTTAAGAAAACAAAACAGTACTATAAAGAATAAATTGGAAAGTTTTCTATAATCATCTCTAAATTATTTTTTAATGATTTATCTGATTGTTTCATCTGTTATCTTTTTTACAGTTAAAAGTAGCATTGAATAACAAATGAAATTTATTTAGTACAGTGAAAGGCCATGCAGCAAATAATTAACCTTTAATTGGATATTTTAATGTGCATGAAAAAGTTAAATAGGTAAAAAACACTCATTTTTACTGCACTCAGGGTGAAGAAATTATATTATATGTATACACACATTTAATAATTTTTTTTATGCTTAAGCTATATCCACAGCTTAGAATTTTAGCATTTTGTATAAACTGTCTTTACAATAAGATATTGGAAGTAGATATATAGTGTTTACAAAGACCAGATATGGCCAATCTGTTCAATATATTTTGTTTAGTGAAATAATTGCAGTGTATCTAATCAGTGTTATAAGAATAAATTCTGAAATGTATTGCTTTTGCAAAAAGTAAATCTGTACTTTATACTAGGCATGTTCGGAGGCACCGACAACGGGGAGAAAATGAAGCTACACCACGTACACTCAGGTCTTTCTCAAAAAGAAGGGAGAACAAGATGTGGGCCTGCTCAAATTGCCCACTAGTATTTGACAACTCAACCATTCTAAACCTCCATTCTGAAATTCATGAAACATCAGATAATAAACAGGAAAAAACTAATGTATCTTTGTGTGATGAACAACAAACCTCAAATTCAAAAGAACATCCAGAAACTGAAAATGAAAGCAATAATATTTCAGAAAATGGAGCTTGTAGGTGTCCTAAGTGTAAAAAGGTAATCTTGTACATTTAATTTATTTTTATAAATTTCTTATTCATTTCTGTATTTGTATGTCTGTTAATGATTCTGTTTCATTGAAAAGCTGTTTACCTATTATAATTTATTTGATCTAATTGTAATGGATTAAGTGAAATTTTATTTTTTTAGATGGAAATTAGATTTCAAAGTATATTGAATGGTGATATTAATTATTTTTATCAAAACAAAAAGTTTTAAAAAATTAGGTTTTTATAGTAATAACAGTTAAGGAACATACACATTTAAACTCTTTACGTTTACAGGAATATACCCATGTAATATCTTGTATAACCAATAAAACACTGCAAGTGGATTTTGTTTGCATAACCTACAGAACCTCCTAAGTGAATATCTGTTGTTGTTTTTTTCATTTATGGTAAATATTCATTGTTGTGTTTTCACTTTCTATACTAACTGTTACTATTATCTTCAACTAATACTATATAGTCCATACTATAGTACAATGAAATTTTTAAACTTAAGGTGTATGAAAATGTATACACATCTTAATATTTTGTGAAGTAATTTTGCATCTTCTTTCAGTTACATTCTTTACTGTATGTTTTTACCTTTCATATATAATTTATTTTATGTTTTGTTGTTTTTTCTTGTCCTTCAGCATTGTTATTTATCACAACACACATTAATGGGTGACTTCGGCCAATGTTATACCACAGTGGGCAGATAAGCTATAGCCTTTGGCAGGACTTAGTGACATTTATGTATACATTAACCCTTGTGAACTAAGGGGGCTGTGGTTTATGTAAAGAAAAATTGTTAAATTTTAAGATATGCATCTTAAAATATAAATAACAACAATTAAATATACTCTTCAAAAAAAGAAATGCAAAAGGGATATTTTTTTATTTTAAAGAGAAATATGTGTAATAACGTTACAAGCTCAGAGTATGTGATGTTACACATGTTAAGGCACTGATTGTTAGACCAAAATGACAATAAAAGTTGTGCTCTTTGAAAATGGAGGAAAACATCGAATTTTTCGCCAAAACGCATTCGTGTCCAATAAATTTGTTTGAGAGATCTGCATGTTTTGTAAGTGCAACATGTGCAAAATCCCTATAAAAGTGACGGGTTCTGGGTATCCATAGCTCAGTGTTAAGCTACCGAGATGCAATACAGTTACACCAAGACTAACTGAAGCACAACGTAACAATGCCATTGATCACTTGGAAGCAGGCAAATCTCAATCAGATATTGCCAGAGCTGTGATTTCCAATCAGACCGTACGCAACCGTCTACGAGATTCTTTGGCCCCATGTGCAACCCATCATGGTGAACGTCAACGACGTTTTTCAACATGACAACACCCATCTTCACACAGCCCTACTCACCACTGTCTTTTTGAGACACCACAACATCAACGTTCTTCCCTGGCCCTCCAGATTACCACATTTAAACCCCATCGAACATCTTTGGGACGAGTTGGACCAACGTCTGCGACAGCGACAACCTAAACCACAGACTCTACCTCAGCTTGCAACAGCTTTGCAGGCTGAGTGGACAGCCATTCCACAGGATGTGATTCATCATCTCATTGCTTCTGTGGGCAGGAGATGCCAAGCAGTCACGGGGGGCATACTCGTTATTTACATTGAGTGACGTTATACTTCAACTAGTGAGTGTGTACTTCACCTTTGCAGACTTTGGATGTTCAGCAGTGAATGTGCAAAGTTTCACACATGTCATACAGAACTACCTGGAATACACTTGTTAACAATTTGTCTCAAATTTTGCCTTTTGCATTTCTTTTTTTGAAGAGTATATAATATAAAACTAAAACCCAAATAGAATGAAACTGTTTATCTAAGTAACATATTTCTAGGTGAGAAACAACACTAAAGGGGTGAGGACAAAAGTAGCATCACTGTTGAGAGTGGTTTCACTTGTTCTCTGTGGAATTTATCATGCCAATTTTAAAGTAATTGTCAGGAAAACATATTTTTAAAAAAGAGCTTTTTGTACTGGTTTATAAACGTCTAGCTCACTTAAGTGTAATTGCCTGAGAAATCATAACTGTGAGTGTAGAAAGTGGGAGAGGCATTTGTCAAGAGCTCATTTATTTCCTTTTTTTTTTTTCCATACATACCTTGAAGAGCTTGAGGGCAGAATAAGTAATTAGCACTATTTATATATATTCGTTTATTTGGCAAACTTTGATCATAAAATGTGAAGTATTTAAAACATCTTTCCCTGTCAAACTGCAAACACATCTTGATTTGTTTGGATTTCTATTATTGGCACTGGAGAGAGATAGATGTGATACCTTTTAGAGAGATAATAAATATATTAGAACCAGTTAAGTCTTGGAAAGCTAGTGCTTTTATGATTAGAAGCTTTACCACAGTGTTATTTTTGTCATCTGAGACGTGTTGAAATACTGTATGATAATTTCTGTGAGCATCATTTACTAATCATGTGTTGGACAATCTCAATTATTTATTGGTAAAAGAGTAGCTCAAGAATTGCCAGTGAGTGGTGATGACTAGCTGCCTTCCCTCTTGTTTTTAACTGTGAAATTAGAGACAGCTAGTGCACATAGCACTCAGGTAGCTTTGTGTAAAATTCCAAACAGACCAAAACAGACTTATCGTGATGCAGCTTGGTAACTGACAAAATGTATTTCAAATAAGATCTGTGCCAGAGGAATTACTTTGATTTGATTGTTAACAATTTAATTATTTTGTATGTTAGTAATGAACAAATTTTTAGGTTTTGTTATTAATATTTTTTTTGCTTTATTTTTCTTTCTTTACAGCTCTTTACTGGTAAGAAAGCATTAAGTGAACATGTTGCTGTTCATGGAAAAACATATTCTAAAGGGATCTCAGTGAAAGGCCTTATTAACCCCCAGAAACCTTACAAGTGTAATCTTTGTTACAAATCTTTTGCTACTGATGAAAGACTAATACGTCACTACTTGGTTCATGGAAGTGATGATTCTAAACCACTGCAATGTGATGTCTGTTTGAAGAGGTTCTTGAACAACTCTGCTCTAGCATGTCATATTAAGGTCCATAAGTAAGTGTGTGTTCTACTGTTCTTACATTATAATCAGAAATATTGAACAAAGATAAGTAAAAGTTATCTAACATCTGACTAAAAAGTCAGATGTTAGAGAAGCAACAGTTTCTATTTTATTTCAGTATAGCACTGTTTCTTTGTGCTTACAGTTTTGTCCTGCAGCTGACTCTTTATGTGCTAGTAATAAACTGTTAAAAGTGAAAAATGGCAAGTTTATTTAATATTAAATAAACTTTGTTTAACTAAACCAGCTGGTAATGTTTAAGAATCTAGTTCCTCTAATTCTTTATTTCTTATGTTACTTTTGAAATATTTATCTTAAGTGTTTTAGCATTATGGGATATTATATTCTTTTTGAAGTGAAGACAGAAAGACGTATGAATGTCCAATCTGCAAACAGAATTTTGAACAAATGATTGGATTGAAGGAACATGTCCATGGGCACAGTGAGAATGGTTTGTTCACTTGTCCACATTGTCAAAAGGTAAAAAAACCTTTGGTTATTGATGCCATTGTAGGATATAGATGTGTGGTTATTTGTGTATGATGTGTATATGAAACTCCTCACTTCTTTATGAGAAAGTGGTTCTTATATACTTTTTTTTAGATCAAAAGTATTGTAAAAGCTGTAAGAAAGAATTTATTACAGTTTTCTGGTGTAATATATCCTGACTTAATATCTAATGTAACAATTTATGTGGTCTTATTTTTTATGAAAAGAATTTAGTATTAAACAATTAGATCCTTTAAAATGGCATTCTTAAGTAGTTTATCCATTTTTATGAAGCAAATAGTTTATTGTGCATAAGAAAATAGTTATTCACCAGTTGTTTTATTATCCCACATCTTTGAAGCATCAAAGAATGGGATGTATTGGTTTATATGTGTTCCTTTATCTCATTTTTGTTGGCAAGATATTTCAAGATCAGAGTGATGTTTCTTATCCTAACTTATTAGAAGAGGTACTGCATACAAAACCTTAGACCAATCAACCTTTGAAAGTTAAACTGTCACTGGTACATGGAAAACATTCCTTAAAATTGTGTACATGATATTTCTAAATACAAAGTTGTATGCTTGATTAACCTTTTCAAGGTCACTTGTACATAGAAAATTCATCCCAGTCTGTTGGCTAAAAACTGCATGATCAGTGTTTGTTTGTTTTTTATCAAAGTAATAAATACTCCAAGAGATGTTGTGTAAAAGCAAATTTTACAATAATCTGAAAAAAAAACCCATCAAAAGTATGGGTTACAGACTTGCATTTCAATACAGTTTGATTGCTTGAATTAACTTCTTTGTAACCATGAATGTACTAAATGTATCTTCATGAAAATTAGCAAGTTTTTAGTAAATGTGGTGTATTCTCCATAAAATTCAGAATTGTTGCAGAATATTTTGACTAAAAATTTGCATGTGAATTTACAAAGCTTTTTCAGTCTCTGTGAAAGGTAATATTTATGCTAAGAATTAAAATGCTTCTTTTTGCCTTACAGTTTTCATATTTAACTTGTGTAATATGTCACTGTGTGCTAAATACAATTCCTGTTAATTCTTGTTTATCACTCTCTTTTATGCTCATATCATTAAGTAGCTATATAATACACATTTCACTATTCTAGTTTTTTTGAAACTTGGAGATGGTATGGTGATTGATAAATCTGTGAAAAATAAATTTTGTTCCAATGGTGTGAAGATATTTTTAATTAGGTTATATGTACAGTTAATGTGTAAAATTGTCATTTCTGGACAATATTTTTGTATTGCTTCTAACTGTTGTTCAAATAATAGAAGCATTTCAGAAAAAAGTTTTTCATAATTACCATAAAAAGAGACAGATATCATGCCAAATTATTCTTAGCCCATTTAAGAAACTAAACTCCTTCATTTGCTGAACCATAGTGCTTACAAGTCCAATCAAGAGAGTTTGGTTAAGAGCAAAATAGGAAAAGAAAAGAAAATTCAAATGGTTATTTCAGAAGAAATATTCCAATCAATTAGAAAATTGATAAAAATCATCAGTAGACTTTCATAGAATAAGGCTGTTGTGATTAATCCAGTACTAAAATCCAGAAAAGTGTTGATAGAAACATATACAAGAAAGAAGTGCAAAGTACCTCCACAAAGGAGTCTTCTGTCTTTTTTTTGAATGCCACTGCAAGATGGACAAATGAGAAGCCTAGGCTACCAGTTAATCTGTCAGCTGAGGGTAATTTCAATTATGGAATGAATAATGACTAGCAAATGGGGTTACAAAAGAGAAGATTACATTCAGCCCATTATTCTTATTTGTTTTTTGTTCCAAGAATCTCATAATGTTATCAGTTGTGGTTGGTTTTGACTAAATTAAATAATTGAGCTCAGTTGATAGGTCAAAAATACAAATGTGGGCTTTCTATAGAAATGAGAATTATTTCCACCATGTCTATCCACCCAATTTTCTTGTAACTGGTGAGGAAAAGGTTGGAGGGTGGTATGGGTAATGTGATGTGACAGGACTCAAAATACTACCACTAAAAGCTCAATCCAAATTCATCTTGTACATGCCAAACCAAAATGAACACACAAGGCCCCTTTTAATTGGCTGATTGATGAATAACTGCTAAGTTTTAAAATGTTTTGAAGTCAATGGTATCCAAACTTATCAGAGATGTGTGAACCATTTAAAGTGTGATTGTGGATTATTGTAAAGGATCAACATAGAGAAAAGCTTTAATTCTTTTGCCATCTTTCTTAATGGTGTTTTCTATCCACTTATTTAGAATGATACTGAATGGATGGTTTTTTCTTTCATCATACTTTATTTTTGTGCGTGAAATGGTTTAAATAAAGCTTGGATTAGGCAGAGGTAGAAAATGTTTAATGAAGGCTTATGACAAGATTTTTAAAACAATTTTACTTTGTATCTGTTTAAATGTTTCATGAAGTGGCCAATTTGTGTGTTATCTAGTCTGTAATTTTGATTATTGGAATATTGAGTTAAAAGGAGAAAAGTAAACCAAAATCCATTGTGTTCTAATAAAGCTATCAATAAATAATTTGAATTTGTTTCCCAAAAACTCCTAAAAGACAACAGAAATCATGTCACTTAGACCCACGCTTTTATAGGCAAGGACACAGAACCAACTAAAAGTTTAGTTTTCCTGTTCTTGTACCTTTTATTAGGTTTTCCTACCTTTTGCAAAAACATTGTATCACAGAATTCAGAAAGAACACTAAATAGGAAAAATTATAAGAAAGACAATTGAGTCTTCATTTGTACATTGTATATAGTTCTTACAAATTAGTTTATAATGCTATATATTTTGATAAACTGGAAAGTTCTACCAAATATTAAAACTTCCTGTGAGAAATTTCACTTTGAGGTAAGGAGGAAGTGTCCTGGTTCTCTTCAGAAATAGCATATGAAGCATAGGAACTAATGTTTTGAGTTTGTGATGACCTTATTATCGATAAATAACAACAAAATAATTATACTTTAAAGAAAAACTTTAGTTTTTTAAAGTCTTTTTCACTTCCTGTTAAATTCTCTTATTCTTCTTTCTAAAAATTAGTTTTATTCACGTTCTTACAATACTATAAATTATTTTTAACACCAGTTTATTCACTTTTATCATAACTAGTAACTAATAACCTGTACTTATTTAACACAATTGTTGGTAAACTGCACTATCTAATAGTTTCTAAACTTTGCTTGTAAATGTTTTAAAAACTGAACTTTCTTAGTAGTTAAAAATATGTATGTGGGTTTGTGAACCTGACAATGACCAAAGAAGGTTGAAATGTTGTTTGCTCTCCTACATAGTGCTTTCTAACCCATACTAGCCATTTTTATATATATTTTTCTCTACAAGTGGGTTTTTCTTGTCTTCACGGATTTCTTAGTAGTTGTTCAAACCTTATGCTGTGACATTGAAGTGTTGAAACTGAGGTTTATAATAATATTTCAGAAAAGGATTGTATTCTCAAGGGTGGTAGCTTTTATTAATTAAAAATGTATTCTTTCTGAGTTTAAAATGTTGAACTGAAGTTTAGAATTATAATTTTTTACTTTAATTTTGAAATTTCTTTAGTAGTTGTGCATTCTATGCCTAAAGCATACTTTGTGGTCTGAAAATTGTCAGTGATTATAAATAAAGTTGTAACTGACTTGATTTATAAAGTACAACTTTCTGATTAACAATAAAAGAGTAAAATCTAATAAGAAGAGCAGTATTGAGATTTATTTTTTATTTTTCAAAATTTTGGAAATTTCACTTTCTAGAAATTGGTAAAAATACTGAATAAAATTCTATGAATTTTATTAAGTCAAAATTAAATACTGCTTTTCTTAGGTTATACTAAGTTTCATGTAGTTCAATTAAATATTTCCACCGTGAGAAGAAAAAATAAAGTGATTTTATGATACTCCAGCTGTTCAAAAAGGGACTACGGTTAAACTGTTGTAAGAATATAAGAATATGAAGATAAGAATGTTTCTGATTAGTATGCAAATTTTGTGAATGTTTGATATTAAACAAATATAATTAACACTGAACTTTTTTTATTGTTATATTTAGAATTTCTCTGTATTGTTTTATAGTATGTTCAGTTTATATTATTTATATTTTGAAATAGTAATGTGTATCTATTACTATTTGGTTGCAGAGATGTGAAGAATATAACCAGATACGTAAACACATTCGAGCTTTTCATTCAGAGAGACGCTATCCTTGTGATAAATGTGATAAAGTTTTCCCTCGACCAGATAAACTGAAGTTGCACATGTTGCGACACTCAAACCATCGAGAGTTTCTCTGTGCAGACTGTGGAAAACAATTTAAACGAAAAGACAAGCTGAAAGAGCACATGAAGAGGATGCATGGTCCTGACAGAGATGCTCGTGCCAACAATCGAGCCCTAAAAGCACGATCCACAAAAAAATTTGTTCCTAAGGTAAGAACGTCTTTATTTTTGGTTTCATCCAGTTAAAACACATATTATAACTGTAGTGGAATTTACAAAACAGATTGATCCACAATGCTGTAAAGAAGCAAGTTAAGAAAACATATAAATAGTTGTTTTTCATGGTTAAAGTTTTATTTACCAAAATCTAGAGCTGATTATTGCCTAGAAATATAATATTATAAGTTTTTGTATTGTAGTGGACACTAGTCTTTTTTTTATCTATTATTTTGCTCTTTTATCAACAGAACAATTTTTAATACTTTTTTTCAGTCTAAAATGCTTCCAAAACCTCACTTTTGGTTCTTTTGTATGCAACAGACTATTTTTTTTTATTTCCATTTTGTATGAGATACAACTGTAATTACTCATGACATTATATTGTATATTTTCAAAATCATAAATATTTGATAAGAATATAACTTTTACAGGAGACTAAATGAAAAAATAGGCTATTTTAAATATATTAGAATGTATTTATTTTATTTATCATGTCACTAAGAACCTAGGCAGTTTCATTCCCATAGGAAGCACATTTCTCATATGATTGCTATCATCAATAATTTACAAATTGACAATAAAGAATTTAAAGATATGGCTTCAAAAGTGTTATCATGTCTGTATTTATCAAACAATAACTTCATTTTTTCATTTTTAAAATAAACGTTATGAAACATTGATAGAATTTTCATGGCACTTGTATCAATTTGGCAGAACATTATGAATTACAAGTGTATTGGTTTATCGTTGCCATTATGTTTGTTCATTTCTTGAATTTTCAAGGGAATGCAAGTTTAAATTTTGTAAGTATATATTATTGTAGAACGAGTATTATTTGTATATTCAACACAGTTGTTACAAGCTTATTTTTAAAGTGTATCTATTTAATTATGTTTTAAGCTGACTTTTGTAATATGGTCAGTATCTCTATCCACTTCCATTTTCCATATAATTAATAAAAATACTTATTTGATATACATTAATTTTTAAAAGTGTATAAATGTTTTAACTTAAGATGTTAATTGTTTTAACTCTGTAATTTTTTTCCAGGTAAAATATACATGTTTATCCAAAGTTCTTGGATGCAGCCAGTATTATGAAACACTGTATTACAGATTATCATAATCTTTATCTGCCCCTTATAGTATTCCAGTTTAAAAAAAAAGTTTTGAATAAAATGATTAAAAATAAGCTTCCCTCTCTGAAATGCACTTCACTGACATTAATTAAGTCGATATTTTCACATATTGAATCTAACTTTAAGTTTTAACTTTTTTATAATTGTTTGTATTTGACTTTATAACTCAGTAGAAACTATCATTTATTTGTTACATTTCTATGTGTATATTAAAACTTTCTTGAAAGTTCTCAATGATCACTCTGTTTAGATTCTGATTGTGTTTGTACCATAGGTGTGAAGTACCTGTTTTTTCAATAATTATATGTATTTACATAGTAATGTAATTTCTTTAATGAACTTTTTAACTTATGTATTATAATTTTCAGATGTGTAAAGACAGTACTATGTACCCTTAAACTCATGCATCTAGTATTTTGCCATTGTGGGATATAAATTATTGTTTGTTTATTTGTTTCTTTTCAAGGTGTCTCCAACTGATTACCATCGCTTTATTTATAAATGCCACTCTTGTTTATTGGGTTTCAAGCGGCGAGGGATGCTGGTAAACCACCTAGCTAGACGCCATCCAGATATTAGGCCAGATTCTGTACCTGAATTAAACCTTCCAATTCTGAAAACAACCAGAGATTATTACTGTCAATACTGTGATAAAATATACAAATCCAGCTCAAAAAGAAAAGCCCATATTTTGAAAAACCATCCAGGTGCTCAGTTACCCATGAGTAATAGACAAAAGGTTTGTCATATTGAGTAAACCTACAAGTAGTCTTTATATTTATGGTATTGTCCATTCAGATGCTCATTTAGCTATGAGTAATAGACAAATGACTAGTCACTCTGAGTAAGCCTACAAGTAGTCTTTATATTTATGGTATTGTCCATCCAGGTGCTGAGTCACCCATTAGTACTAGATACAAGGTTAATTAGATTGTGCATATACATATGGTATTGTTGAAAAGTTTTAGACGGTATTATTTATTTTTCCTGTATTTTAAAGTTAAAATTGTATTGAAAATGAGAGTCAACATATCATAAGCACATTGATTATTGGTTAATAATCTTGAGTTTCAATAATCAAACTCACCTTTCATAACAACAACAAAAAATACAGCTCTAAGGAAGAAATGCTCTGGAAGCAGTAAGGTCTAATAAAGAATGTTAAAGCATAATTTTACTTAATGATAATGTAATGTATATTGCTAATGAAGAATTTAAGATAAATTTAGCACCTACCTGTTACAGTATGGAGACCTCAGCTCAAAACTAATCATCTGATATATTTAAATGTGAGAGTTAATAGTGCAATATATACTTTATATATATATATATATACACACACACACTGTTGGCCAAAATTTTAAGGCCAATGAACATAAAGAAAAAATATGTATTTTGCATTGTTAGACTCAACCACTTATTTAAGTAGAGCTTAAAAGATTAAAATGAGAAAAGAGGAAATAAAAATAAAAAAAACTTTTTAGCATTTAATAAGGAAAATGTGAATACTATGAAATTAGCCTAAATACTAGCTGGTTAAAAGTTTAAGACCGTACCAAAAAGAAGTCCTAAACAAGGTAGGAAATACCCAACAAGAGGTCTCATTAGTGAGTTGCACAGCCGTTATTGTGAATAACTTCAAACATTGCTTTGGTATGGTTGATATAAGAGTTTGCAGAAGGCTGGCTTGAATGTTATTCCAAGTGATGAAGATAGCTTCACTGTTTGGAATTGATGTCCATTTCTTTAGACTTCCCTTGCCATCCACCCCAAACATTTTCAATAGGGTTCAGTTTGGGTGAACATGCTGGATGATCCAAAAGAATCACGTTGTTTGCCACATAAAAGTTTTTGTCCTGCAGGCATTGTGGACTGCAGTGTGATCCTGCTGAAAAATCAAGCCATTTCCACATAAGCGAGGGCCTTCAGACAATAAGGATGCTCTCTCCAACATGCCAGTGTAGCCAGCTGCTGTTTGACACACCTGTATAACCTAAAGCTCCATTGTTCCATGGAAGAAGAAAACAACCCAAATCATGATGGAACCTTCTCCACTGTGTTGTGTAAAAAATGTCTTTGGTGGGATATCCTTATTGTGCCAGTAATGTTAGATGCCATCTGGACCATCCAGGTTAAATTTTATTCTCATTAGAGAATAAAACCTTCCACTTTTCTACATCCCATGCTTGGTTTTTCCCAGCAAAGTTTAATCAAGCTGTTTTATGGTGTGGAAGGAGGCATAGCCTTTGAAGACATTTACGGTTTTTATAGCCTTTCTCTCGTAGATGCCGTCTTATTGTTCTGTAAGAGTTTGAATCTGGTTTGACAATCAGATGTTGTCTTGCCAGACAATGCGTTGAATTCTCCTGCTCATTGTTAATGAACTGCAACCTGTTAACAATGCATTAAGACTATATTCTTCTTTCACTAAACTGTTTCTTAAATAATTAAGCATGTTCAGAGATTGTTGGAAACCTACTCTAAAATTTTATACACTTTTACTTTGTACAATCTGTACTTGTTATTTATTCATTTGCCATGAAGTTTTATCAAGGTATGTTTCAAATTGTGTTTTGTGTTGACCAGTTGCTTTCCTTCATTTATCCATGCTAAATAAAGGACGACTATTGTAGATAGCCCATGAGTAACTTTGCATGAAATTCAAAAACAAATAAAGCTGTACTGAGAAATTTTGGTGACCAAAACAAATGTTGCAATATTTTTTGTTTAAAGTTCAGTATGAGGAATAATAATTAAGAGTTATTAAAAGTTTTCTTCCTTTTGGTATATAAATACAGGTTGTGTGTTTTCAGAATCAAAATACAAGCAGTTATTATGAAATCATTTTTATCTTCAAGGGAAATTTATTTCTAAATCTGAAAATATATGCCTATTGTAACTACTCTTTCAGGGAGGAATTCCAGAAATTCCAGGGTTGCCAAACCCTACCTTCTCACAAACAGTAGGAAGTATCACCACCCATCCTCATCATTGTAATTGGTGTCACAAACAGTATGCAAGCAAAGCTAAGCTTCTGCAACATCAAAGGAAGAAACATCTTGAAGTTTTAGCTCTCACTTATGCTACATCAAAGAATCAGGTTGGTTATGGTTGTTTACATTGTTATGTAGTAAGTAAATATTAGGGTTATAAAAAATTATCTTTATATATTGTAAACACAGCTGTCACCTTGTTTTTGTTAATAATAGACATGTAATGGTTAATGTGGTATATGTATAAATTATACAAAACATTATAATTCTGGGGAAAAGTAGATGATAATTTGTTGAAGTGATAAATTCTTTGAAATGTAATATATTTTATATTTCCTGAATCACCACTATTGTGTATTGTCTGTGTGATAAAACAAACTGTTGTAATCAATGCCTTATCTGGAAATGTGTGATTGTCCTGTTACATCTGTCCATTATGAGGGTTAACTCCTTAAACCAAAGTAGATGCTACCAGCATCTGGCCAAAAATGTCAATTAACCTATCATAAATTTTAAACTGAAGGTTTTTTTTTACCTCTATCTGTTATATTTTGAAAAGTGCAACCCTATCTTGACATGTGATCAGATTTTAGGTGTCCATGCACACCTGCCAACTGTTACACATCAGAAACACTATAACCCTATCTGAACAAGTGAGCACATTCTAGGTGTCAAGTTCACACCTTCATATCTAATTTCAAAATTTAAATAAAAATAATATTTCTAATATTAAATATATAAAATATTCTAATATTTAAAAGGTGATGGCAAGTGTTGCCATCCAATTCCCTTTTCTCTAGTCAGCAGTTCAAAATTAATGACAGTGGCAGATAAAATTGGTAGCTTTTCTGTAATAAATAAAGAGTAAGTAAGTTTGGTTTAAATATTTTGATTACCTGGAGTGATTCTTGTTAGTTGACAATTTTAACAAAGTGCTGTTTCTTTGATTTAAAAAGTAAGATGAAACAGTTTCTGTGTTTGAGGTATGAACAACAGTGTTTGATTTAAAATAAAAAAAACATTCTGTCTTAGAAAAAATGTGCAGTGGACATGTTATATACATCTCCTGTGAAATTTAGGCTGATGGTTACCATCAATGTAGTCTGAACTTTAATTAATTGTTCTTTGGAGTAATTGAAACAGTAATGATCAGAGACACTGATTTCTTTTAATTCATTTAATCATAATTTAGACTAATTGAGTAGATTACATGTTGCTAACTAATATAATTGCCGATTGTAATTAACTGATTTTGTAATAATGTGTACTAACAAAATAAACCTTGCCAAATTACACAAAAATACACTTAATAAGTTTATAATTGTAGTAAAGTTTACTATGTATAGATTTGCCAAAATGATTACTGTAGGTTTAAAATAATCACATAAAGGAATATTTACATTTTCCTTACATAATCTTAACAATTATAACATTTTCTTTTCATGTAATTAAAGAAAATCTTTGGTTGAATATTGTTTCACTGCTTTGTTAGCCTCTATTTTATGGTTTGTTTTTATTGTAAATAAATTTATGATTTTTGTTTGATAATATTAATATTATAATCTAGGACTGGTGGATATCTGATAATGGAGCTCTTGGAACATAATACATATTGTGGAAAATATAAACTATGATTTCCATTAAAATCAGTTTGTTATGAATTCAAACTGTTTCATTCTTAATTTCCACATTAGCACTATACATGTATATATATCCAAAGTAGTTTTAGTTAATGACTTAGGTAGCAGCTATGCATTCATTGGGGTGTGATTGAACATAAGTCAAAATTTTCCTTTCATTTTTTAGCAAAATTTACCAGCAGCATCGAATGATAAAGAAGCACCTCTTATGGGACATATTGTGATAACACAGGCCTTCCCAAGCAACATGACAACCAGTTTAACAGCAGATGGAGCTATTATAATTGATGCAACTAAGCGCAAGTCACAGTTTTCAGATAGAGAGGTCATAGCATTTTCTCATCAGTATTTACCATTGTTCTAATATATATGTGTGTGTGTATATGCTTGTTTGTGTAACACTTGCATGCTAAAAGTTGTGAAACACTGTTAATCCATCAAAGTATAATAAATGCAAAAGAAATTGCATTACATACAAATTACTAGTCATTTTTTTAAATATTATAAATAGTAAACAACATTATATACAAACAAGTTTGTTTTTATTGTATAAACTTCTAATACCTGAGTATGCTTTACTCATCCAGTGATCTTAGGACTTGTGATAATCAGGTGCAATAATGGAATAGTATAGGAGTGTTTTAGCCTTAGAAGAATCTAATGTATCCATTAGCAGTATCTTTAAAATTTTCTTTTAAAGAAAACTGAAACTGTGCTCCAATGTTAAGAAATTTTCAACAAAAAGCTTTATTAACTCTGTTACAATGGGTCACAGATCAAAGGCCATGCCATTGTGTTTGTTGTCTTGCTGTCAAAACTTTATTGAACTACTATTTTATGAATTTATGTCATTACGTTTGGTATCAAATTGTACATTGTAATTCAAATTTTAGTGTTATATTAGGTTGTCCAGAAATATATGTTGGAATTCTTAAAATGACACTTAAAAGCTGAATATTGAGTAACTTATTGTTGATGTTGTTGCTTACAAGGTGTCTTAATTGTATGCTGTTTCAACTCTATTCAGAGTAAGTTTCGCAACCCTTAATGCAGCATGGACAAGAAGGACTTTTGTCTGATTTTTCCTCTTTCACTTAAAACTTGGACAAAACTACTTGAAACATCAATCAGACATGGATCTGTTACTGAACACAGAGCTCAGCATTGGTTCCAAAGGTTTCGACATGGAAATTAAAGTCTTGAAGACCATGAAGGTCACGGAAGGAAACCATCCTTTGATGAAAACACATTAAGGGAAGCAGATGAGACAGACCGACCTTCACATAACAGCACGTAAGCTTGCAGAAAAGCTAGGCCCAAGCAAATCAGGCTTTGCCAACTACCTGAGTGCAATTGGAAAGATGAAAAAGCTGGATAAGGTGGTTTAAGTGTGCTGACTGAAGATCAACAAGATTGGTGTTATGAGAACTGTCAAGGATGATGCTCCAAAAATTGAACGAATTGGAAATTGATGCTCTGCCTCATTCACCTTATTCTCCAGTCCATTTCCATAAAGATTTTCATTTTTTCAAGAACTTTGACAACTTTCTGAGAAATAAACGCTTTCAAAACCAGGCAGCTGCAGAAGAAGCTTTCAGGAAGTTCATTGACCAAAGAATCTCTGATTAATACAACAGGGACATAAACAGCATCGTTACACATTAGCAAAAGTGTATTAAAGCAAATTGTGTTTACTTTAATTAAAGCATGTTTTTACAACACTGGTTTATACTTTTCCAAACTTTGCAGTTCAAAAATGACATTTATTTCTGGGCAATCTAATACAATATTTAATTTCTTAATTTAAAAGTAAATATTAAAAGAACACACAAAAATAAAGATTTTACTGATAGATGTGGCATGTTGAATGTAAATTAGATGTTTGTGATGTCAAAATATCAACTTCTATAATTTCATACAAATTAGGAACTGAGATTAGTAATATTGAAAAGCATTTTGCTTAGATATGGTTTATGTTCTGAATTAAACACAGTGGGCCTGTTTATCTCTTCCATTTATTGAAATGGTCCTTCATATACACTAACTTCAATGTATGACATGTGAATAACTAATTGACAGCTTATAATATCTTCCTAGTGATTTCTCTAGCTATTTTAATCTGTCAAAAGACCTCATTATTCTTTTGATATAGGATTTCAAGCAGGTAGGTTGTGTCATTAGTCTGCTTAAAATTTCATATTTTGCTAAGACATAAATACAGATTATTTACTAAGCTTGATAAATTATAGTGAAATTCTGTGGTATTGATAAAGTAATTTATGATTTTTTTGGTTATTCAATTGTATAAGTATATAAAACGTAAAAAAACAATTTTCCACATGCAAAATTTTAAAAGGCAGCATCTTGAATTTAAAAGTCATAGTTAGAATGGATAATCGTGCTTCACTTCTTTATTTTTGTTCTGTATTTTACAAAAAATAAGTTTAATAACTTATTTATAAATAATACTAATGTATATGCATATAAAATATATAATAATTGAAATGTTACTGTATATTACAAAATATTACTAGTCCACTAGAACACAGTAACGACAGGGTCACTCTGTAAAAGACTAAAGGTCAGTTTCATATTATTGGATAAGAGCTATTTAGTGTTAATATCTGTGTTCTTAAGTAGTTATGTCATTCTCGAACAAAAAAAAGCATAAAATTATATTTATTTCCTAATTTTTTATAGTGGTTGGTCAAATTAACAGACTCCACATAAGATAGCAAAAATAACAAACAAAATATAAAGTGTTACTGAAAATAAACATTTATAATGTATTTAGGAGGTTTCAGAGAATAATAATAATATTTGAGAATTTTGGAATAAGGAATAGTTTATAAACATAACATGAAAATCACGCTGCACTCAAACTAGTGATGAAAAAGACTCATTACATTCACAAACAAATCTTTTGTAAAAATACTTATTAAAAACCTGATTTTTTTGTATACAAAACACTTGCAATATTCACTAAAACTACTATCTTTTGTGAAGATACAAAAACATTGCATCAATAATTATAGTATAAATATTTAAAGTGTGCAAATGTGTGTATTAACTCGTATATAATATAGAGCTCATCGTGAAAGGTTTAAAAAAAGGGCAACTTAAGGAGAAGCAAAAATTTGTGATGAAAAATGAATTTGTATGTTAACAGATATACATGCATAGAAATAAACATTTACATAATTAACCAACCAGTAATGCTAGCTAAACTTAAAAATCTCCTTTCCATGATATCTAGACCAAAACCTTTATTTAAAATCTACAATATTTTATTCACCAAATATTCTGTAATATTTCATGTGTTTCTATGATTAACATGATCAAGCAACTGATATAATGAGCAGTAAATAAGTTGTGTGCTTTAACTCTTTTCTTTTCCTGATGATGATGGGATAATTAGAAACCATATTTCTTTTGAACTGTTTGATGTGAAACGTTTTTGTCTTCGTTGTTTATTCATAAAATATATTTGGTGGTTTTTCAATAAAATGAATATCAAATCAAAAGTATCATTGTTTATATCACAAAAATGAAAAAAAATGTTGTTAGTATAAATTATAAGTCTGAGTTTTTGATGTACCATTTTAGATATTTAAGACATAACTGTTTTATCATGTCATAAAATACTTTGAGAAATCTAAAGAAGTATGCCACTGTGTGACTAAGTAGCATGTTTGTGAATTTAGGTAAAATCAGGTTTTGATATCCATGGTGAACACAGCACAGATAAACAATTGTGTTAAGCTTTGTGGAACATTACTCGAAACACAACAATATTTCACCAGAGTCTCAACTACTGTTTACCTGTGAATGTTGTAAACAAACTTAACACCAATAATAGCAAGAGGAAAACATCAGTGTTGTTTTATGTTTTGTCTCAAGTTGTTTCAACTTCTTATCAGTACTTGTTACCTTTAAATTATTGACAGAGACCATTTTTCTAAAATGTTTATGTACCGAATTGCTTAAGGATTTACAACTCTGGTTACAGGATCCTTAATAATATACACATTACACAAACATCAAAATTGTCATAATTCTATAAATCACAGCTGGAGGTTCTGCTATGTATTTTAGTGCAGAAAATGAATAATTTTATTTTATAACCTTTTGTTAATTATTTCATTTTTAGCAGGCTAAAATGTAGTATTACTGAGTATTGTACATTACTGGAGTGGATGATATAACAACTAATTTGTAATTTAAGGATTAATAATATATGTATGGAGAATGAATGAATAAGACATCAAAACAATATATTTTGATTTCAGGGGTCACCAACTACTGATACTCTACCCTCTGCAGACTTGCTAACTCAAGCTATGTCTGAACTCACTCAGTCATTAAACGACTATCGACCCACAAACTCGGAATATCTGGCTACTCGTATCTCTCAATCAAGTCCTACAGCCTTGATTATTCCTTCAAGTGGCCAGTCCTCCCAAGCAGCAGCACTTATCAGTTCAACAGCAGTCATAGCAGGACACACAGATGATAACACTTCAATAGTTACACCCATTACAACAGAAACCACATCTACTTTAGAAGAGCTTGGGACAGAACAGCCCCAGACTATTACAACAACAGTACTAGACCAGGTCCAGTTAGCACAACTCCTTGCCCAGTATCAGCAGCAACCTTTCAGGTTTGAGAATGCTACATTATTTACATTAGTAACTGTAGAGTGTACAGTATTTTCTGTTATTTTAATGCTTAAAAATTCCAGACTATTTATCTTTATTTTAACCTTTAAATTTACTAAAGTTAAACCATTCTTTTAATTGTGTAAAAATATCATA
The DNA here is from genome assembly GCA_011833715.1 of Carcinoscorpius rotundicauda. NCBI lineage: Eukaryota > Metazoa > Arthropoda > Merostomata > Xiphosura > Limulidae > Carcinoscorpius > Carcinoscorpius rotundicauda. The sequence continues at coordinate 118,151,541 of CM022393.1, read as the reverse complement.
TACATATTTATCAATTGGGTTCATTTCACATCTACTAGCAGAAACTCACAGAACAGTTGTGGTCAAATCAGTATGTTTATTGGAACAGTACCTTTTTTAATACAGGATTGCTTGAATAATATGCAAAAGATTGTAATTGTAAACACTAAAATCTACAAGTCAACATGTCTTAAGCATAATGTTAATTAAGCATTTATTAAATATAGACTGTATTTGATACACATCAATTAACACTGTAACTTCTGTATATTTTTTGCTTTAGTTTAGTTAGGGCTACACTTTACCTTTCTTACTGTTATGAATAAATAAAGTTAAAAAATTATTCTATAACATAATTTTAGATCATTTTAAAAACTTTAAGCTTGCCATATGATGTACAAGATATATAGTAAAGTATATTTATTTCTGCTTTTTGTTTACATCTGTTAAAATGACGTGTATTTGCATTTTGATGATAAAATAATTGTGTTTTCAAGACAGACAAACACTAAGTGTTGTTACAGTAAACTAAAAGAACATTTAGAAAAGAACAGAAGGAACTAAAATTAAAGGTAGTGAATTTCCTTTTTTGCTCATTTTAATCCCTATTATTTATTGTAACATGATCATCTGTGAATTTATAATACCCTAATAATAACTTTTATGTTAAGACCAGAAACCTTTGACAGACTAGTATATGCATTAGCCTATTGTTGGATAACATTACTCTGTAGACCACTACTGTATTTGTAACATGATGGTTTAGGTTGATGAGTTATTACCAAGCCAGCTTTTACTTACGTAATGTTTTACAGTGTCACTTATTGCCTGATGATGATGGAAGAGTTGAAACTGAAATGTTCTTGTGGTCTTTTTCTAATAATGTCTTGTTCTAATATATGTATTATTTTAAAAGTAGAGTATTGAATGTTATTCTTGTGTGTGTTTTTATAATATATGGTTTGATACATTTTATAATTTCCTCTGTGGTAGCAGAGTAAAGATGGTACTTTGTAAATTGTTTATGGCTAAATCATAGACACCCAACTTCTTGAACCCCAGCATCCATTTCATGATCTCAGGGAGGGGGGAACAGAATCTTGTTTTTTTCTAGATCTCAGTGAATTTTGGACCTGCAAAAACTTCTTTTGGGTAACTTCTGTAGTATTGTAGTTCTAAGAGAACATTAATGTAATTCATATTAAACTTTGTTCTTATTACTGTTTAATCAAGACACCTTCATACAATTCAATACAAAGATATTAAAAATTTTTACCTTAATGGTAATGAATAAATCTAGTTTCTGTGAACAGGAAAACAGCAATGTAGTGTATGCTGCAGTATGTTTTGACCATTCCTTTCAAGTATTACTAAATTCCTATTTGAAATTTTCGAAAAGTTGAACCAGTATAACCTCTCTTGCAGTGAGGATGTGCTTTTATGGTTTTGCAGTATTGATATTCAATGTCTGTTTCTCATTGAAAAGTTAGACCATAGCAAACTATTTTTCATACATTGTATGTTTTTTATTTTATAATATTAATAAAAATTGTATTAAATGATGTGAATTAGTTTCCTAGATAGAGAAAACATTTTCCACAAAAATTTTTGATAAATTACATTTTTGCAATATTTTTGTAGCTGTAAATTTATTTTTTTGTTTGTCACTCTTTGCTTTGTTATTTGTATTCTGTTTTGGAAGGTAAACAATATTTCATTTATATGTATGTGCATTTTTTAATTGATTGTAATATGTGCTTTTGAAATATTTCCAAAACATATTTTTTATGCTCATTAATTTAGCAAGGTATCATAGTAACTATCTTACTGTTAACAGACAGGGTCAAATTTAGGCTTAGCAAAATTTTTCCTCAATTTCTGAATAATTTTTAACAATTTCCCTTTTCACCTGCTATTGACCACATTGGAAATCTGGTAGATTTAGTTATTTTCTCTTGATTTGAAAACTTACTGCATATAGAAAAATCTACCTATTCCAAAAGAACCTGCTCTTTGTATCCAGTTGTCCATACTTGATTATGTTCATGATTGTCGAAATCTCCAATGGTTATGACAAGAATGTTTGACTAAAATTGCATAAAACTACATAAACTAATTTCTTGTTCAAGACAAAAGTAAACAGAATTTTTCTAAATTTTTTAGAGTTGTAATATGTGTTAAACGTAGCTTTTAAATGGTCCTTTTTATTGTCTTTCAAGCTGTTTTAATCTTGGAAAAGCATTGATCAGTCATGTGAATTTACCCAAAATAATATATACAACTGTGTTTAAAGAAAATCTATTGTAATATGAATTATTTCCAAGTTTTAAGTAAGAAGGTTTGCGTCAGAATATAGTAGTTTCTGCCACTAGTAATAATTTTTGTTTGAGGGATGCATTTTAAATTTAATATTGAACAGAAAATACTCAATTTGCTGAATATGAATGAAGGTTAAAGCATAAAATCTTCAAAAATTTAAATATTTTTAAGCAAAGTTACATCATGCATTTTAATATCAAAACATTATTACATTTTCATTTTTTTTTCTTTACACGGTCTGGTGTTTACTTTGAAATTGTATAGATATATATATAAATTTTTATTTTATTTTCTATGTGTGACTGTAGTATATTGGCAACATTACTTCGCAATCCTTCTACCCAGACATCAGTACCAACAGTCAATATTACCACTTCTCCAGTCACCACCTCGGCCACTATAAACCTCAGCAGTTCTCGCATCTGGCCAGCTACCACTTCAACTTTCACAGAATATTCAGCTCATTGAACAGAACTACAATCATTGGAATGAGAAAAAAGAATAGAACACCTGAATGTTTAATAATGGACAGCACGGTGTAGTTTTATATGTTCTTTTTTTGTAAATAATGATTCCTACATGAGAAGGAAACACTAGTAATCTCGTCAAGTATTGAATCTAAGCTTTTGGTCTTTCCAATAATAATATTTTGTCAAGTGGGCATATCAATAGCCAAGTTAAAGTATTCTAGTAGTGGAGGTGCATTTAGAGGGCCAGTCAGGTCTATTACCTGTGATATATGAAAGGAAGCTTTCTGAGAAAGCTACATAGTCAGAGGCATTACATATTAGTTCTTTCTCATTTTCAGAATGTTTTAAAATTTCCTTTTCACCAAATTATTTTCATTTGTTCTTTGCACTGCGAGAACAAAATAGTTTCTATGATATTAAACTTTGGTAACTGTTAGATTAGTGAAAAGAAATATTACAAGAATCTGATATTATTATTTTTTTCTCTGTTTTTGTGTGTCTAGTTTGTGTACAGAAATAGTTCTTATTTTAGTTCCTCTTGTCTCAAAACCTAGAAGTAAGTTTTATGTATTTTGTCCTCTTTTTGTAAGAGAATCTTATTGTATTATAGTTCATAAGCTTGTTTTTTCTTCTTTTGTAGATTAATGTATGTAATGAGGTATTCAACAGTATGCTCTACATATAATGTTTCTGTAAATGATACTGTCAGACTTTCAATTCATTTTTACATGTGAAACACTGAAGCCTTTATTAGTGGACCATTCTGAGAACTGTTTACAAAGAAAATTTATGTAAAGTTCAGGGCTTTTTGTACAGTATATATCAACACTCACAGCCCTATGTTTTCACCTATTTTATTTTGTCAGCTCCATTTACACCTTCTTAATAATTAAGAAATAGATTTTCTTTTCTTCCCATCTGCAAATACATAAATTCAACCATGCTGAGTTGATAACACATTCCCTCATATTTTGTAAGAAGCATATTGAAATCAAAGAGTTGTATATATACATGTGTGTGTAAGAATGAAAGAGGCTTTAAAAGTAAATATTTCATATATTTGTGAGGTTGGTAGATTCTGTGTTTGTGAACCTTAAGGTTTGATTTGATCAGCCTAGTATCAAAGATCAAATAAATGTGTGCATAAATTTGCACCAACTTATATCATGCAATTTTGTCTCTAAAAACATGTTCAAAAATAGAACTTCAGAGTTAGTTTAGCTTTAACTATATTTGTATGTGAAGTTTTTAAAATATACTGATAATAAGTTGCAGTTATTGAAATTTTAATTGTAGTTACTTTTTAAAATTCAAGTTCTTTTTTGAGAAAAACAGAATAATGTGTGTGCAGGTTATTTTAATTAAGTAAAATTTGATGCGTGTTCTAGATGGTCCAGTTATTTAGCTTTCCTGTACATCAACAGTATATTTATACTATACAGAATTTTGAGGAAGATGAAATATGTAGGAATAATTTTGACAAAAATGGAGATCTACATATTATTATAATCTTGCATCTTTACAGCCATGACATTCTAATTTTACAAAGTACCTGTGTTATACACTTATATGTAGTAATTATGAAGCTCATAACTATGGACAATTTTACAGGTTCATGGTCAGTGAAGTGCCCCATCTGTAACTAAAACAAATTTTTCTGACCTTAGAATTTGATTGTTTTATAACATTCAGATAATCAACTGATATTGAGAAATGTAAATGTTTTAATCTAGTTGTCTTAGCAAAAAGTAATTTTTGTTGCAGTGTTGTTGTTTGCTGGTTATGTGTTGAATGATGAAAAAATATTCTTCAGTCCTTATCATTTTTGCCTCACCAACCTGGTTTGAAGCTCATATACTGTTGGAAATAAATTTAATTAGTATTTTCCCAGAATGCATTAGGGTTGGAATCACATCCATAAATATAATGAAATGCCCTAACTTTGCCTTGTTTCTTTTGTTTGTGTAATTTTCTGCTTTAAACTGAATGATCATTGTGTTGACAAAATTTATATGAAAAGTGATATTAAAATAATCAGATAAAACTTGTCCACTTGTAACATGCATTTTATTTTACTTGCTCTTTCCAAAAATATTTGTAAACTGTATGTTAAGCAAGGTAATCACCAGATTATCTTCAAAAGTTATCTGATTTTAACTTTATAGATTATGTGTGAAATCTGTTTAAACTGTATTAAAATACAAAAAAGTTACTGAAACTTTACCCACAACTAACTATAAACAACTTTTTAATGTGTACTCAGATCTTTTATCCTCATAAATAAGCATACTCAGAAATGTATGTAGTATGTGTGGATATCATAATCAGAGTTCAAAAAAGTTGCAGACATTAGAGTTTGTAAAATCAATTTAATTTTGAATTACACCATAAAGAATCAAACCTACAGATATTTTGAGGTCTGAGGATCTTGTTAAAGTTATGGAATAGTTTTCTAGCATGTATTTGTACATGCCTTAACTATTAAGTATGTTTTCTTTTTAATAATGAAATATCATGCTTTTTTTTGTAATTGTGTGCTGAGTGTTCTTGAACAATGTTTAGTTCATATGAACCACTATTTTTAAAATAATAGGATTGGTTGGCTGAGAAGAAATTTTAAACAAGGAGTATTTGATCAATTATATTTTGCTAGTTGCTGTATTTATTTAATGTCACAATTAAAAGTTTAATTTGAGTAAATAACAGTTATTACTTTATTTCAAAGTTACACTGAAAAATCTTTATACAATCTTCCAGGAGATTCTGTCATGTGAAAGACTAAACTTTATTATCTTTTTTTAAGGTTATTTATGCTTAATGTATGATAAATATGCATACATAATTATTTTGAAAATAACACACACAGAATTATTACCTGTAACACTAAGAAACTTGTATTGGAAATACAGATTTTCTTGTAGGTGCTGTTCTGAACTTGTATAACTAGAGAAAGGAGTGCACTTAATTTTATATTTAGTGTAAATACATAAATTTTTATTTTAATTTTCATTGTAAAGACATACCATTTTATTTTTACTGTAGAGACCTTTTCTTCTGTTTATGTAACCAAAAAGGCAGCATCTTGTATAGATTGTGAATCTGTTTTGGTGAATGGACTGAGCCTTTCCTGGATATTGTTGAGTACTTGGTATTGATTGCTAGGCCACTTTGCAGCATTTATTTTCCAATCAAGCATTCTGTAACAGTGTGTAGATTTTTGTACCTATGTTATGGATTAGAGAATATATTTAAGATACTGTTGTTTGTAACACTAATGGCAGCTCCAACTACTTGTCAGAAACTAACACAAAGTATTATTTTTTAGAAATTTTTGCAAACATATTGAATCATGAGAGAATTTCAAAGATAGATCTTGTACAGTAAAAAGAGTGGTAGAAAATTATAGCAGTAGATGATATGGTTTCCAAAAGCATTTTTAGCTATTATGTTTTATGTAATTTTATCAGCAGTGATTTGTTTTCTTTATGCTTTGTGGCAAGAAATGTGAATAAAAACAAATACCATGCTAATTTTCTCTTCACAAGACAGTTAGTGCATAAAATTTGTAATTGTAAAAAGTTACTCTTTCAGGAGCAATTATAAATTATTAATATATTTCTTACTTTCATTTAATATATTAACACAGAAGCTAATAGAATAACTTGATTTATTTTGGTCTTTGAGATAGAACAGCTTATAAACTTTGTTGGATTCCTTAATTTGTTTATGGATATTTTATTTTAAACCTTACAGTTCTAATGAACTTTTAAAAAAATTGGTGAAATACAACAGCAGCAAACATCAAATTTGGAATACTTTGCATTGACATTTGTATTAAAGAGCAAGAATAATATTTCATAACTTCACTTTTGGGTTATTTATATAGAATATTCACTCTGTACAGGTTTTGTTCTTTATTAGTGTTCTGAACCCTTATTATGTAACTAGAAGTGACAAGTGTGAGAAGAATTTGCTGTAACTGTTGTACAGTGCTTTAATTTACTCAACAACACTTCTCAAAATTTTATTTTGGAATGATTTTAGGGTTTCTTGTTAGACACAACACAGAAACTCATTGTGTTAGACTTAACACTCAAATTTTTATTAGATAGGCTACAAATTTTGTTCTCATTGCATTTATTTGGAACTTTGTTGAATTTTTAATGCCTGGGTATTTCATTTATAATAACATTTATAAATATGGTTCCAGGGGAGATTTCATTTTTATATAACTGAGAAAGTGAGTGAGAAAATATTTAAGTTTTATTGAAAATTTAGGTTTCTAATGTTCAAGTCAACTATATCAACTTAAACATCTTGATGTATCAGTTATGTTCCTTTGTTTTAATTCTACTTTTTAACATCTACTGCAGTCACAGAAAGAATATGTGGAAGGATACCAGGTTTCTACTCTTGACTATTTATTGAATCATATTTTTCAATGTATTTTCTGTTGTTGTATGCTATCATTTGTCATGAAGTAAAAACGTTTTTTGAACTGCTTTTTTTTTTAATTTCTGAAGTGCATCTTAAATTTTAGAGAAAAGAACCCGAGTTGTTATTTATGTTCAATACAAAATGAACTCTGGTACTGTGCACAGAGAAACAAATTTTATTATTAATGAAATAATAAATATCAGGTTGAATTTTTATCTTGCAAATTCATTGATAAAAGAATGCAATACTGGTTGTAAGAAAAAAGCCCTTTAATACTAGAAAAACAGTCATTCATTTGGATGTATTTTAGAATAACTCTTCCCTTTAGACATATGCTCCCCAGTAGTTTTGATACCTACAGATAGTCCACCGTGTAACTTTGTGCTTAGGATCAAACAAATACTCATATAATTAAAACTATTGTTAATTTTACCAAAATTTTTTAGTAATTCTGGTAATTCATAACACAGTATCAGTTGATTTTAGTTCAGCAATAGCCCATGGTGCAGTCAGTTTATTAAATTTATTGAATGGATCAGGGTCTGGTAAACTTGTTAGATCTGTAAGTACCATGAGTAGCATACTGGTTATACTAGTTTCTAAGAAAAATTTGAGAAATAATATCTTAATGAAGAACCTGCTATTTCTGAAATGTCAAGATGGGAAAGTATTTTAGCAGTCATTGGGCAAAATTTACCTGGTACATGTATCATGGGATCTAGACAGAGCAGGCAAATAAAATAAGTTTATAATATCTTGGGCTAAGTGTTGTAATGTATTGATGAATTGTTTCAACGTAAAGTAAAACTACCAAAAGTGAATGTTAGGAGTGTAGTATCAATGGAGAAATGTTATGTATAAAATGACATTTTAGTTTATATGAAATTTATTTTCCAAACCACAGAAATGCCCCAAAATCAGTTTTATTCTCATCCATAAATAAACTAAAAATGTTATAAACACATTGTACAATGTTACTTTCCTTCTTCCATTTAATTGAAAATACCTTTGATGACTGTTGCAGAATCATGAACATTCTCAATATAGAAGTGTCTTGTGAGCCCTTTATGCTATTTCCAGGGATATATTATGCTGTTTGTGCACAGTGTTCTACTGTTATTGTACTTGCATGATGCAAGCTACATTACTCTGACTGTTATGTTGAATCTAGGAACAGTATACCTTGTTTGAAATAGAAATGTTAGAGAACTCCAATTCCTTCCTTACTGGCCCTTACATTATATAGTCTTAAGATAAATATTCTTTTATACATCAGATGATATACAACCAATGTTACTGATCGCAGACAACTGTAGAAAGCCCAAAGCTACTACACTGGCTTCCTTTTTTCCCACACTGACCTCTTTCATACCAAAGCTTCTTTAGGGTGTGCTATTTTACATTGTGACAGCAGAACCTGTTTTGTATGAGAACATAGTGGTAATAACATAGAGAGTGGTTTCTACATTATCACTTACTGTTACTACCACCTAAAATAACTAGGTTTTCACATCATTATGTCTATAAATCATCTTTTATACACAACAGCCACATGATAAAAACTGGCTTTAAGATTTTTATTTATTTAATAGTTTCAGTTTAGAGGATAGGGCAGCTAAGAGGGACTTAAAGGTCCCATATTGTACCTAAATGTAATGTTGTATCCAAGTGTATTGTTTGAAGCGTATGATATGTAACTTCTGTATCATTAGTTTCATGTAAGAAGAAGCAACTGCTTGTGTCTACTATAACTTCTCTTGCAGAATACACACACACCACTTTGTACTGTTAACCTACCATGGCATCATTCATTATTGTTCCCTTAAGTTCCAGACACTACCAACATTCTGTTGTGATGATACAGTGTAAGTGAATCTTGGCTGACAATCAGTGTTTCCATCTGTTTCAGTGTATATTTATATTTAAACAAAAGATTTGAATGGAAAGATAGAATGTATTATTCCAAACATAAGAAAAACTATATAAACTGGTTAAATATCATAAACAGAAATTAATGACTAATAGTAAACTGAAATAATACAAGAGGTTTCTTGCAAGTTGTTAGCAGTAATACGAAAGCAGATATTTGTTACCAACAAATTACAAAATCAAGTAATTTTTTGTCACAGAGTAAAGAAAAATAAGAAGTTATATATTACCAAATTTATAAAAATATTTTTGTTCCAATAAAATTATAACTGGTCCCAAGCTACTTTGGGTAGATTTACTGTGTGATGAAAATGCTTTTAATACTATATCCAGATTAATAAAATTTAACATAAGTATCATATAAAACTTTAAAAACTTATTCTGTATATTTAATTTCTTAAATCATTTTATAACAACACTTGAAAAATCTGTAAAATTAATTATGATATTTTTATCTATTAATCATTGTTTTGTGAAGCGTGAGTTGAAGCCTTAATGATAGTCAATCCCAGTTTCTTTATCCATAAAACACTTTTTCAAACAAGTAACACAGATACTTTATTCTTAAGAAAAGTGAAATAGTTTTACACAAATTATATAATACATGTAATGCTTTCACAATAAACAGCAAAGCACATAGTAGAGTGATCAATGTGAGACACTTATTGCTGTGTTTGTCATGTTCTAATCATGGCAGTGACATACACTGATGTCACAAATATCAGTCGAGCACAAGAAATATTTTGCACTGAACAAGTATTATAAAGTTAGTCATACTATAAATATGGAACATGAAACACATTGAAAACCCTGTATCTCTTTATTTTTTATCAAAATCACACTGGACCACCTACTGTGTCCACTGCAGATAATTAAACCCCAGGTTTTGGTGATGTAATTCTGTAGACTTAACATCTGTCCCACGGGGGGATTTAAAATGGATTTTTTAACAAAAAATTTCACTGTCCAGTTATTTGCCAGTAATTGTTGTGCATCAAATCCTATATCATAATATTGTCAACCTTAAAGCAGTTGGATGGGTTTTACAGCAATTTCATTTTATGGAAACTAGGTACACATTCATGTTCTGAAGCTGCAAAAATAGGTAATGAAAGTAGAATATATATTTATGTATTTGAAATAAAACTTCTCAAGAGCAATTCTTCAACAAGAGGGCTAAAAATTTTGATCCATTATAGTATCACATGTAACAACCAATTTTGTGTTCAGATTTGATCACAGTATTTTCAAAATATATATACATATACTTTTTATTTTTTAAGCTCAGGAATTTGATCAACAATCATGAAAGCATCACCATCCAAAACAAACTTCCACAATTGGACACTGACACTTATTGTTACACATGAAAGCAAAGCTAGAACAATTTTATCATACATACCTGCTTATTATTAATATACACACATACAATTGACTTTCTAGCCTGGCAAAAAATTGTTCATTTGATGCTCTTTAAAAACAAATATAAAAAATACATATCATTTGAAATTGCAATTAATGCTATTAATATTGATACTATTATAGAAAATAAGCCAAAGTGAAAATTGAAAACACATTCATAATGGCATTTGGACTGCTGTATGTATGAAAATATTTGAAACCCCCTTTACACTAGTTTTCACTTAGATTTTCTTAGCAAACAGGCCAGTCTTTGTATTCTATAACTACTGTCACATAAATAAATGCATTTTTTCTGTTCAAGGCTCTGACCAATCAACTATTTTTATATCCTTATGGGTCCACAAAAACATAAAATTTAACAAGTACTCATTATTTTGTAATTTTTTTGAGAATTAGCAGAAATTTAAACAAAGGAAATAACATAATTATGCATTTAACCTTATTTTTTATAGTGAAGTAAAATACATTAAGTATTCTATATATATTCAAAAACAACTTGTTTTGGTTGAGAAAATATTTTTTCAACCCAAACGAGCCATTTCTACAAGTGGGTTTTCCCGATATCACTGAACATTAAGTATTTTGCTAACAGAAAGTGTGATTAATAATCTAAGTGTTCTGAATTGCTTTTGCTAAACAAGTTTTGCTCTCACACCCACACACTAATTGTATACTGTTGCCTCACCCCCAAAAACTAATAAAAGAAAAAAATGGAATCCCATAAACTGAAAATGTGGCTTCTAATATTATGTATAGTGCTCTTTATTTCTTACTCCACTGATAACTATGATAGAGTAAATAGTTATATAACTCGATACGATTAACAGCTGTTATTGCAAATAATTAAGTGTATAGTGAGATCTAAAACAGCATAAAAATATGTAGTTTTTTTTTTAATATTTTCAATACAAAACCAAGTAAAATCAAAACACAGCAGAAATTAATTAATATTATTTGGCTTAATATTTACAATTAGCTTCAAGCAATTTAAAATATTTCGACTTTTATATTACAGTATTATTAGAATCAACAAAGTTTCAGTTTAAATTACTGTAATTAGTTTTATTTCACACAGATGACCCTTCTGGGTTTGTGTAAATATATACAAAGTTATATTACACAATATGCTTCATATACGTCCAAACAAGTTTACACAACAGTGTTTTAAAATATTCTATTTAAAAAGATATATCTTATGGACAAAAACATCAATTTTTTTTTTTTGTAATTTGGATGCAACTTTCATCTTCAGTCAATTTTTAAAATACTTTTTTAATCACTTTTCATCACTCTACAAAGAACTTTTTTATTTTTGAAACTTGTACATGCAAACTACTTCTTTAGAATGTTAATTTAATATTGAAACCTAACAAAAACACTTAGGCACGTGATTCAAATCACATTTTAGTTAACCCATTTTTAAATATTTGTTTGAGTTGGAAGAAAATAAACAGTAATAAAGTGTTTATTTTCTAAAGACATGGCTTAATTCTATAGTTTAAACACTACTATCCAAAAAGGGCAAAATGTTTTAAAATGTAGTGGCAAATACACAAACTTGGGGTGTACTTAAAATGTTTCTGCAATACATCTTTAATTTATGAAGATATTTTAATGAAAATGGGCAATCTGACAAAGAATAAAGCTAACTTTTCTGCACAACTATTTTTTTAGGTTCACTAATAAACACTTAGTGCAATTTAATTTGTATTTAAAACAGGAAATTAACTTAGTAATAGCAAAGTTATATAAATTAGTTGAGAACTATCATAAAATAAATACTACTTTTGTTTAGTATAGTTTTAAAGCTATGAGGGTTGAACAAAGTGTATAAGCTACAACTTTTTTTTAAAAAATTAATTCTGGAAAACAGTGTTGATACAAATTCCAAAAGTTAAATGATGACATTCATATTTATTTTTATTTACATAAATTTATTTTGAAGCAATGTATTATGTGACATATAACTAAATACCACTAACCAAAAAAACTAGTAAGCAATTTGATGCATATCTGACCAATCATGTTGTTTTACGTACAAGGTGAGCTTTCTGTGCTTTGCCCACCATGAAACTCAATTTTTACCTTTTATAAGCCTTTAAGACTTACTGCTAGTTTACATTGTTCAATGGTAATGTCAGTTACTAGTTTTTATAAAATAAGTATTTGTTTCACTTTAAATTAAAATATAGCCTTTTTTTCTTCCAGATTGCTCATTTATATTGTAAGTACATTCCAGACATTTTTAAGTTAGTATAAAAAAAACAAAACTATACCATACCAAACATGTTCCTATTCATTTCTCTTTGAATGTAAATATAGTCATGAAATATATTAAATGTATTGAGAACTAATGATATTTTGATGGCCATACTCATTTTATATCTTCATAAATGCTTATGGTGATGCTTGTCCAGAAACAGAACTTCAAAACACATGTATAGAATAAAACATTAGAAAGTTAACTCTTGGATCAACCCTTTCCTTTCAAATAATATTAAAAATTTCCAACAGTTACAGTCTTTTCTACTTCTCCGGAGTTACAATGCTAAAATCAGGGGTTCAATTCCCTTCGGTGGGCTGAGCAGATAGCCCTTTGTGGCTTTGCTAGACGAAAAACACACACACTTTTCTACTTATTTATTTTTAACATCTTAATGTCTGAATTGTGTCTGCTGTGGTACCTACTTTTTGAAATCCATAGATACTGACCGTTTTCACAGCTTTACCTACTTTACTACAGTTATTTCAATTAGATCTATAGGCCTCATATTATTATTTTAGTAACCTAAACACATTGTAATACTGTCAGACATACAAAAAACATAACTTTACCGCCTAATTAGTTTCGTTCACAATGGAATAATTAATATCTCTGTCAATATAATACGAGTACTACTGAGACTGAACATTAGAGACTTGCCAATTACCACTTCAACAATGCTTCACACAAAGCATGAGGTATCAGAAAACAAATTTATTTGCATTCAGATGGATAGTTTGGTGGAAACATGAACAATTACTATTTTCATTACATTTTTGATTTTTCAATTTATCAACTTTTGAGATTTGTCTATGGTAAAAATAAGATTGGATTACCTGTATCTTGGGAGGAGGGATCTTTACTGAATGTATTCCTAACCTCTTGTCTTGTTTTATCATTGATATGTTTGATAAATGTTTTTTGTTTTTTTTTAATTAGATCTGTCTCATCAGTCTTCAAGTGTTAAAAGTTACAAAATGAAAATAATAGAGGTTTATTTCTGAAAATAAAATGTTCTTATACAATAAAATCTGCAGTTTAAGAAACGAAACAGGATATATTTCTGACAATTTTGTTAAATAACTGAAGATCAAAGTACAAAAATTACAATGAAAACCAGCTTAATAACATTGTCATACTTACCACTGTTGACATTCAAACCTGATTCATAGTACAGTCAGTATCTACTGTTGAAATGAATAAAAACCAAATAATAAATATACTTTCTATAAAACCTGCTAGTGCAAATTGTTATCTCTGGCAGCTGCAACATCATGTTATACAAGATTAGGATAAAAATATTCTATTGATTCTTCACATTAACTAATAGTTAAAGTGAATGATAGTTTTTATTACAATACATGGTATGGAAACATTGCAGAATTTATTTACTCTATCAAAAAATATTAACATGCTGTACTTCATTTTATACTGATATGTGAGAAATCACAGTAACAAAAGGCTTTTATTTTAATAATGGATCCTGATAGAAAGCTACTTCCAGGATATTGTAATTTAAAAACAAATAAAAAACATTAGGAAATGTATTCCACAACAAAGTTTATTACCTTGATCAACTACACATACTCTGCATGTTGCTATTTTTATTTATTGCACAATTTAACCTTCAACGTTTTGTAATTAATTTTATGTCGGGGTGATACAGATAAAACAACTGAAAAACGTGATTAGCTAATAGTGAATGCATGTTAAAATGTGGACTACAGGCAAAGGTTTAATAATGGTTCTATAATTTGGGTTATCTTAAATGAACAATAAATAAGATAAAAGTCAAACAGGAAATTACAGTTAATATGCATACCTCTAATTTTATTTTTTTTTGTTAAGTAAAATATTTCTTGCAAGCATTTTATCCGTAAACTTCTACTCATCTTTCTTTAAAAAAATCTTAAAGGCCAGAAAGGAAAAGGAAATAATAACCTAATATGGATAGACTTCATAATTTATTGGTTGGGAATGAAACATAACAATATTCCTTTTTTTTACAACATAATGTTACCTCAGAAATGGAGATGCTTAGCCAAAGCTAAGGTCTTGATCCCACTCCAAACAAACTCAAGATTTGTAATCTAGTACAATCAGGTGCTAAAGATCCAAGTCAACTCAAAAGTAAACAGAAGGAATATAAAAGTATCAACTTTCATACGACACAATGAACTTACAATGAAGATTTTTGTCATCACAAAAAATAAAGACAAAACACATTTCTCTTTTGGTCATTAATTGAAAGCAAACATTATAATGCCTAATGAGAAAGTTGTTTCACAAGCTTAAGCAACTGTTTTAAATGTTTCACCACATATATTATTCATCTGGCAATGTTGGAGTTTCAGCTTGAGGTAGTGTTAATTCTCTAATTAACTGTTGTATTAGATCTGATAAGGGAGGAAAAGCCTGCATGTATGCCCTACGTGTCAAGTGTTTATAATCATATAAGTCATGATGATTAATGGTACCATCTGTCTGAACAAACCCTGGATCAAGATTAACCACTTGAATGTTTGGTGAGGCCTTCAACTCTGCTTCCAGTAAATTGTTAATATGGGTTATTTTATCTCTTACAGGATTAGGGTACTGACCACAGGGAAAGAGTTTCTGTAAAAGAAATAAATAACTGAATAAGCAGAAAAATTATACATACACATGTACAAACATGCTGATTCAAAATCCAATATATATGCAGACACTGTAGATGTGTATACATAAACAGATGCCCACACATTGTGGTCATTAACTATTTATATACACATACCATTCATTAACTATTTCAATAATGTTACACTAGTTACGTACACATTATGGTCTTTAACTATTTAGGTGATGTTACAATAGTTATATACACACTATGGTTATATATGTTCATTATTTATATTTATCTAAATCACAATTTCAATTTAATAAACAACTTATTTGCACTGTAACTTCCTGTCCCTCACAATTATGTGAACATAAATCTTGATTTTGTGTAACCTTCTAGAACTACACTAAAGATTCTGGCATAGACAGTTTTGTAATCAGTTGTTGGAAATATCATACAAGTACATTATTAATAACCACCACTAAAAACAATTTCTTAAAAAGTTCTTGTACTAAAAGAAAAATTGACAATTTTCTCTACAGAAACCAATATAATATAATACATTAACTGATGGATGAAAACCATGGATTTCTACTGGTTATAAATATATTATTAAATGTAATAGAGAACTATTAACAAATATTGAAATAGAGGATATGACAAAAAAGTAGGGGAAGAGAGGAATGATTTATCAATTTAATGGCTCTGTCATCTAACAAGATTGAATACCAAGAAAATTATGCTTTGTTTGAGTAATGACAATATTATAGCAGGTAATTTACACTAATTTTGTATTTACTGAAGGGGTGGTAAATAAATTATAAATGAGGGAATGCCTAGAGAAAAATAAATTTCTTGCACTAGAGGAAATTCAGGTTTTTTATATTGCTTTATAAAATTAAAGAGCTTAAAATTTATACACTGTATTTAAATATCAATTATTAATTACTATTTTGCACTATAATAATTCATTATTAGTATAACAAAGAAAAAATGCTTTAATGCAACTTATTAGAAACCTTGTGACGTGTACAATAAAGGATGCCTGTGGCAAAAGGGTTAAAATGTCACTTTAACAATTCTTCATATATTAATGTATTATAACAATTATAAAAACAACTTACTAATACAACAATTAGAGCACTGCTATGGTAACTTCTAATAGCTGTTACACAGGCTCGTATTCCTTCAACTACTTCTTGTGCTGTGTTTTCATAATTATTGGCTCCAACAGATAACACAATAATCTGCAGCAAAAAAAGAAAAGGTTAACAATTTGACAAAAAACATACAAAGCTTTCTAAGCTTTATTTGATTTTCTCAATAGAGAATCTAGGATTTTATTGTTTTTGCATGAAAATATTTTTAACTGCAACTCCCACCAACAACAATAATCTCAAAAAAAATCTACAACACACAGAGTATATAATTATGCCAATTGAGACAACAATATATAAAAAATTAAACTAAAAATTTACCATGATTTTCTGTAAAAACTAATAACATGTCTGATTGGTAAAATGATACAAGTAGCTGCACATAATGCAACAATGAAAGCTCCAGTAACATACTAATAATTATTATAAACTGAATACCCTTTTTCATCACTTTTTTAGGTGTGATAACACTGGTTTACAAAAAAATATTTTTTGTCTGAGGCAAGAATGTAAATAGGTGTTTTTTATTAATTTGGGTGTGCTGAATTCAAATTTATAAACAGTTTTGCTCTATCACCTCTAGTTTTCTGGCTTTTAAATAGTCTCATTTTAGTATATACAGAGTATATACATGCTTATTTCAACAGTTGCAGCAGCTTATTACAGATAAAACAGGATAGATAAAGAACACTGATGGAATAAATATACTTGGATGACACAATGTACACAATTCATAGTACCGCAGACAGTTAGAAGTGTGTTTTCTTAGATGATCTGGTGTATTTTGCCTCCGGGATGTCACGTAAGAGCATCCAGCAGAAGTCTCCCATCATGCTGGGGTTCCACTTGCCTTGGTAGTTGCTCTCCATCTTCGTAATGTCTTGGTGGAATCTTTCTCCGTGCTCATCACTCACTGCTCAAAGGTTTGGAGGGAAGAAGTTGAGGTGGGAATGGAGAAAATGAATTTTGAGTGACATTCGGCATCCCATATCCTCATAAGTCTTTACCAACTTCTCAATACAGGCTTGGTAATTTGGTACGCGTGTGTTACTAAGGAAGCCACTACAGACTGACTTAAATGCTTCCCATGCTCTCAGTTCCTTTAAGGTAAGAAACTCCTCAAAATCAGTATCCTTCATCACTTCTTGGATTTGAGGTCCGACAAAGATGCCCTCTTTGAGCTTAGCAGCACTAAGACCTGGGAACACAGTAGACAAGTGTTGGAAGGCAGCACCATTTTTGTCCATGGCCTTTTACGAAATTCTTCATCAAACCAAACTTGATGTGAAGAGGAGGAAGAAGCACCTTCTTCATGTCAACCAGAGGATTCTCCTTGACACTGTGTTCGCCAGGAACGAAAGTGCTTCTAGACCCCCAGTCTTTCTGCTTGTAATGCTGGGATACAGCTCGACTATCCCAGAGACAGAGAAAGCAACAGTACTTTGTGAAGCCTGCTTGCATACCCATAAGAAGACCAATGACCTTGAGGTCCCCACACAGATTCCACTGGTACTGGTTGTACTTTACAGCTTCTAAAAGAAGCTCCATATTGTCATAGAACTCCTTTAGATGGACAGAGTGTGCAGTGGGAATGCTGGGATATTTATTCCCGTTGTGCAGAAGCACAGCCTTGAGACTTCGCTTGGAAGAGTCTATGAAAAGATGCCAGTCTGAAGGATTATGTGGCAAACCAAGGAAAGTGAACAAGCCAGGTACATTTGTGCAGTAGCACAACTTGTTTTCCATGTGGAAAAATGAAGCAAGGTCCTTGTTCCGATTCCTGAAACTGATGATCCGTCTTGATATATATATAATGTAATGCTATCACTTACATTTATTGCATAATAACTAAAAAAAAGAAATAATTCACACAATATTAGAAATTAACCCTGAATGCATATACGCCTTTATGTACAGTATGTGTACAAAATGTACAGCATGCATATCTAAAAAACTAGAGGTGATGTGTAAAAACGGATTTCAAATATGAATTCAGCACCCCTAAATTAGGTTAAAACAGCTATTTTTGTGCTTGCCTCAATTTCTTTGTAAACCAGTGTAATTATATTAAGTAATATCAGAAGTAGCAATCTACTCTCCACTCTAACACAACTCCATTTTAGTGCAAAAATTGATAACAGTTTATGAAGGTAAATGTGTGTGTGTGTGTGTGTGTGTGTGTGTGTGTGTGTGTGTGTGTGTGTGTGTGTGTGTGTGTGTGTGTGTGTGTGTGTACAGTGCTCCAAAGTTCGTAAACCAAGTGGGGAAAAAACACGCAGAGTTAGAATTAATAGGTCATCCTAACCTGTGGCCATACATAATGTGTTATGAACCACTTGAGTGGACAAACCTTCCCTTCCGCTTAAATAAACTTGAAAGGCAACACTCCAGGCTCGAAATGACAAAATCACATTTTCCATAACCAACCAAAGAACCAAAAGTCATCAGGTCTTAATTATGAATAATCATTCTTGCTCCCCAACTGAGTGGGCATGTAGTATTCCACTTGTCCCAGGAATTATAGGGAGGACGTGGAACCATTGTGCTCACCCAAGGACCCAGAATGCGACCATTTAGAATTATGAAATAGTGCACCTTTTTCAAACATGAATAATAAAGTGAACATAAATTACTGAAAAAGAAGGGCCATGTGTGCCTCATCCAGGTGGTGGAGTGTCAAATCTGAACTTGTATTATGAGTTGGCTCTTACACAGGCTGTAATTCACTAAATAAACCTCTTTCTCTGATTTTTAAGACATTTTGCTAAAAATCTTATAAGGGTGAAAGGACAGATGTTTCTCTACATAAATCTTTCAATGCCTTGTTTGGTCTTGCTGTGAAAGGCATTGCTTAGTTGATACTTGGGAGATTTGGTGCTCTAAATGTTAAATAAATTTTTCTTAGCCTCTTAATAGCTTAATTGAAAAATCACATAAATTGCAGTAGCTTTAAGAATTTCTATTCTTGTGACTAATATATTTTAGCATTTTAAAATGGATCTTTGAAAGTTGTACAAATATTTTTTTAACATCCAAGTCTGTCAGACACAATGAGGCCTTTTGAAGAACATGAATCATTAACAGAGTGCAAAATTGCCTTGAGGGTCAACAAGTACTACATATCTGTGTTGTTTATGTGCATTTTATTTACGGTTATATTTTTTTAAAAAACAAAAGTAATTAAAATATGAAATTAGAAGCTTTCCAGCTCAGTATAATAAAACACAGGTAAAATACCATGCCTAAAATTTCATGAGTTCAGCATATAGGTGACCTGATCCTGCTGATTACATTAGCTCTAGGGGAAATAACTAATGGGCTCCTGCCAAGACTTATTGCCTTTCACACACAAAGTACAACAATATAAAAAAAAATTAAATTGAAGCATATTTGAAAAGGTTAGCAACTGTTAAAATGAATAAATTGAAATTGTATCAAATTTCTGCAGTTATTTCAAGCAAAACTGGTGTTATTCATTTTTCAACTTTTCATTTCACTATATGCTGGTAAAATACAAATATCTCCCCCTCCCAAAAAACAAACATCTTAGTATTCATTAAGGAGGTTTTATGGGTTATGTATAGAAAATATGAAAATAAAATGAAACAATTTTATACTTATCATAAAAATTAACTTTCACTCAAACTGACTCAGTAAAGGCTTCAAAAATTGACAGACAAAACATCAACAATATAACTTATCTTTACTAAAAGTTTGCTAAATTTCATAAAGGTACACATGATACATTCAAAAGTTATTGTATACAGTTTTACAGTTACAAGATCAGTTAGCGTTGGTCAGCTTAATCATTTAATGTCACATTGTACAAAAATTACTGTTTCTGATAGTTACTCTTTTTTTATTATTATTATTATTATTATTATTCCAGCTACTCAAGTTTCATGTGAAAATAACTGATTATTTGAATGTAGTTTATAAACAAGCCCATAAACTAATTGATTAGTAATTCCCATTAATCATGGGTATTTACTCTTCTGCTGTTTCTAACCATGAAAATTTTAGTTTTTCAAATAGTTAAATGAATTACACTGTTTTATATCATAGAATATTTTTTTTCAGTACTAATAAAAATGTATGCCTGAAATTACAACCAAAGTGAATATTATTAATATGAATTACTACATTATTTACACAAGATAAGGTATACAAAAGAACACCATAGATGGAATATCTGTTTCAGTAGTGTGATTTTCTTCACTGAGAAATCAGTGGTAGTAAGACAAGTTAGAAAGTGTGAGACTTCAGGAATAAGAAAGTGTTTTCTGTTGGTTGTTTGCGTTATTATTAACACAAATCTGAACAGGAATCCAATGCAAGTCACATGGCAAGACAGATGGTTGAATATTAGCACTTGAACATATTGAATTTTCCTACCCCAATTTGTCAACAACATATTCTGGTGTTTTGCTGAATACACAACTCTAGCTTTTCTCTTCTGATTTTGTAGAAACTTTGGTTGAATTGGAAATGTTTGATGCAGTTGTATTTCAATAAACATGTTTAAAGGGAAGATGAATTACAGGATTTTTCTGATCAACAGGAAACATTAACATATTCCACAAGCTTACATTTTACATGCCTTACTTTTGATAATTTCTCAGAGAAAAAGATCACTCTTCTAAAGTAGAAATTTCTGTCCATTATGACCTGGAAGTATTTTGTAGACTTATAGCAATGTAAACTAGTCAACTGAACTAATCCCATATCTTCATCAAATGTGGTAAGCTTTTAATAAACAGTATAAGTCTGTGACATTCACAAAGATATTGCCTTTACTGAGTCAATCTGATTACAATTTGATTTTCATATTAATAATAAAAACAATTTTTTTCACCTTACAGCTTCCTAATTTATTTGCATTAACATCCAGAACCTCCTATATGAATATCAAAAGATTGTTTGTTTTGCAAAATTTTATCTCTTATTTGCTCTGAAACTGTAACAGTGACTTTAGTGAGATCACTAGTGTACAGTAAATGAAAAGTTGAAAAATATAAAATCTAATGCCTTCCAAATTTCAGCTGCTAACATTTTCAGATGCATTTTAATTAATTCTTTGGTTTTATTTCTGTAGTTCTAAATTATTTGAACAGAAATATTCCCATAAAACAGCAGTATATCATAGCTGTAGGTTATTAGCATGTACAGTAAACACCACAAACAAGTAAATTACCAAATGATATTTTTGTGTGGAAACTAACTCTGCTAGCCCTCATGTTTTTTCTCATCAATTTAGTTCCTCAAATAAAAATACATGTAGCTTTCAAAGATGTACTTTATAACAAAAAAAATATACCAGGCACTATAGTAGAATGTCCCACAAGTACTATAATTTATTTCATTTTATAACTAACCAATAAATAAATTAAAACAATTCCGTAGACTTTAGTCTATACACAAACTCTCCTTTCAAAGTATCCACTTTGTTAAAACTAGAAAAACAATCATTCAGAATTGTCTTTTCCTATTGGTTATAAACATGTCCATATGTCAAGTAAGTGCAAGTAAAAACTGCCTTTAAAACTATAGCAATAGCATGTGTGATAAATTATCTCAGGAGATCAAAAAGGTGAAAAATTCTAATTTTATATTTTGGCCTTTACAATATCTACAACTTGCATTTCTAATCACCTGAACACGCTGAAACCTGCAAAAAAGAATAGAGAAAATCTAAAAAGGAGAATTGAATTATAAACTACATATGCTAAATTTGATTAAATTTTGAATGCAACTGTGTAAAAGATTATAATAAAGCTCACACTAAACAAGCTAGGTTCATAAGGAAAAACATTTACATTCTTTCTTACTCCACTGCCAGAACATTTTAGTCAAGACTCAACCTTTCTAAGTTATTCTGAAGATTTTGTAAAAATTCCAAAAGGTTCTTTCCAGCTTTATCAAAAAGCACATGAATATACCATTTGTCTTTGTAAATTTCTATTAAATAAATACTTCTTTGCAACATATTGATGACTGATGTGAAAGTAGTCTACCTTTGGGTTCATTGTTTCAATTTCTCCATTCTCTATTCGCCATAAGACATTCTGAGTTTTATCTTCTGATATTCCAAAATTCAAGCAATGCATGGAAACAAAGTATTTCTCCCAAACCTGCAATTCAAAGAATAACAAGCTCTACAAGACCTCAAAAAGTTTCACTACTTTTAGTTTCAGTTCACACAGACTACAAAAAGTAAACTCTTATACCTATACACACAGATTTCCTTTATTTTTTTTACAACCACTACAAAAGAATTTCAGATACCACATAATATACTATAAAAATTCACCCATTTTTGAGAGACTAACTGAAACATGTTTTCATAGCACAGTAATAACAATGTCAATAAGATTCTTATTGCTTTACATTTGTAAAAAAATACTAGAATTTCAGAAAAATAGCTACTTGGTATGGGATATAAAGTTGTGGCCATAACAAATATATCTCATAACTTCATTTTTACATCACCTGATTAGTATGTATATACTGCTAACTAGAGTTGGACTATTAGAGAAATGTGATAAACGATTGATCATTCAGCTCATTAATTCAACAAAATGATTATTCTCACTTGATACTTCGAATAACTGATGTTAATAGCAATCAGAAATAGAAGTTGTGAGTGGTGATTCTTTTCATAACACTAAATGATGACACTGATCCTTACATGTAAATGATTTAGTCAACCATGATAACCACCCTGCTCTGTTGCTCACTGATCTTTATAAAGTTATTAAGACTGCACCACATAGAAAAGAGATTCAGTTTTCATAGTTATTATTCAAGAGTCCAACATGCTGAAAACAGTTTAGTTTTGAAAGAATGACACAATAGCACAAGATTGCTACACATGAAAATTGCTATTACAAACCTCTGTATGAGCTAGCATAGCAACTGTAAAATCCCCAATCAACACAACTTCTGGTTCTCGCTCTTTTGCTTCCATAAGAAACCTTTTGTGCTACACAAATACAAAAAACAGATAGTCTTGGATTATTTTAATACTGAGTCATTGAAAAACTTTTTCTTGATGAGAAAATGCTAATTTATGCAAACTAATACTGAGCACTAGAAGATAAAATTTGACTGTTATCAATTTGGTTTCTCACATTACATGTGCTAATAATATCGTTTAAAAATGTTTCATGCAAACATACGAGTTAAACAAAAACATTTCAAATTAATGAAAATCACTAAGTAGGTCTAGTTTTTGCTTTGTCCAATGTCAAAACAGGTAATGACAGTCCTGTTCATACTAATATCGAGAAGAGAAATATATTTCAATAAATGGAAGTAGTATTATAGAAATTAAATAGTATATGTATACCAGTCCTCAAAATTAGTTTTTGCTGATGCCTAATCATGCTCTTAGGAAAACAAAACGTGTCCCACAAGTTAATTACTGAAACCATATAGGAATAAAATTTTAAAGTGTGTAATATGGTAATTAAGTTTAATCATTAATAAGCAATGAGTTAACTTTAGAATGTCTTACCAGATTATGTGGGTGTGTTGGAAATGATTTCTTTCAAGTTTTTGTTGAAAAATTTCATGAATTTGAAGGATTATAAAGTTGATATGAGTTGGTTTCTTTGATGACTTAGGAAAAGAGTAGTCTCCTGTCTCCTAGATTTGCTTTGTTTGTAATAAAAAAAAACAACTTTGAGTTTGATTTCTTTAAATACAATGACAGTTTGTTACTACACTGTAATTGTTGTGTTTGATAATAACTTCCATTTTTCTGTAGACATTTTGTGAAGTTTACATGGAGTTTTCACAGTCCTATAAATTATTTTCATGAGAAAGACAGGTACAGTTTTCAGCTTTATATAAACTTTTACTGCATGTGTAGATTCAATAAGTTTTTGTTAGTGCCAAATCATTTAACTACTTAAACTATTTTGTACTTTATTTTCAAAAATCTCTTTCATGACATGTTGTTCTCAGAAAAACCATCAATAGCAGCCTTTATGCTATTAAATGCTCCAGTCTATTTCTAGTTATTTTTCTGTTGCATTTTTATCATGTATTCAACTACTGTCTAGCAACAATAATAAAACTAAAATAAATACTGTACTATTGTTATAGTACTAAATATTTATACTCCTCATGAATAGAAATCTAGCACAAAAATTACACCAAGTACACATCAATATTTCTCAAAGTACACGTGTTCATCATTTACTTTAGTACTGTTCAATGAAGCAGAAAACAGTGTGACTTAATTTCACACTTTATACTTTTCAGGGCTTACCCTGGACTAAATTTTTCTGTAGCCAAGCTATTACCCAAATGATTTTTTTTGGTAGCCAGATAGGTTTGATCTGTATCAAACCCTACAGCCAGTCACATACGATAAGACAGTCAAAGAATAAATGACAACTAAGTTCATATCATACATTTTATTTCAATGAATTTATAATTTATCAAATTTATTATTAAACAACAGTTTCACAGTTACAAAGTTCAATGTTTTTCCACACACAAATCATTACAATAATGATATGGGAAAACAAGTCACTAAATTAAAAGTAACTGTTATTACATACTGCTAAACAGGGGTCTCTCTAGACTTGCAAACCTGGAAGAAGTTTTGTTCTAATTTTACAAAATTATGGAAAAGTTTACAGTCAATAGTATCCTTTTTTTCTATAATATAATCTGTACAAGATTACTTTTCTTTGAGCTTATGAAGGGTGAGGTTTGGTCTGTTTTGGGAGACCATTTCTTCCAAGTCTCTCTAGTGAAAGCCCTGCTTAACAAAAAATATATCACTCAAACATCATCAAACTAAACTTGACAAGTTTCAGTAACATTCGTGTTGAAAATCTGAACACAAATTCATGACAAAATGAAAAACTATATACATGCCTTGAAGCATGTCATTTTTTTTTGTCTTACTACTTATTTACAGTTACAACTGGCGCCTTTGTTTCAACGATTACATCAGAATACGTCTGTTCCTTTTTGTACTCCAGATCTTAAAGGCATGTTTAAAATAAAAATTTCCAGTGTTTGGACCATCTATTGACAGATAAATGATATTTTCCAGGTTTCTAGTACTCATTGAATTCCTCAGACATGTTTTTATCAAATTCTGCTGACTAAAACCTCTCTTGCAATCAGCTGTTGAAACTGGAGCTACCAGCAGTCTCTCTGCCAGTTCTGCACTTGCAGGAAAGAACTCTCTGTATTTTACTGCAAAATTGCAAAAACTTTTAATGTCTGTTACAGACTTGCTTCCACTTTCAAAAGTAGATCTAGCAAATTTTGAAAATGATTTCAATTCTTGTTTTGTTCCCTCGTGGCCAAAGGTTGACAAATAATCATTGATTTGTTGGTGTATGCTAAAATTTCTGTGTCTTTAAGCAGTGGGTTGAAGAAATTTGTGAGGGAAGTCAAAATAGTTGCATCATCATTATCTGAAAACCTGTCATTCAGACTTCTTATCATATTTTCTGTGAACTTATCACATATATTTTTTGCCTCAGACCTTTGAACTGCACTGTCTCTTATGGTATGGCCACCAAAATGAAAAGTGTTCTGAATCTAGCTGAGGCTCAGCTGGCACCTCGTTCAGAAATTTTGACAGTATTTCACCAGATTTGTTTTGTTTAATTTCCTCCAGACACTCAATAGTTGAAGCAAGCAGTGGGTGAACTTCAGAGAATTAAGATTTTTCCTCTGAAATGTTTTTGACAAAATGGCAAATGGATTCAAAAAATCAGCCAAGTAATGTGACACATACAGAAATTTGAATGAAGTGATGGGGTTATACAAGCTGAGAGCTTTACCAGAGGGATCTTTCATAAATACAGACACAAGGCTGGAGTAGTTGGAAATCAGTGCATCTACTGCACCTTCGAAACTTAACCACCTGGTGTGAAAGATCTCTTTAAACCTCTATTCTTATGCATTGATAATGCTCTGCACTGCAGTAAAAGTTGCCATATTTTTGGCGAGTACTTAAAACACTTAAAAGATGGAATTCATAATATCCTGGTATTTGACAAGATATGGTATGCTGTCAGCTCCTGTGGCACAACTCAAAGCTAGTCTGTGTGGCTAGGACACCTGGTACAAACTGCTTTAGTAACAACCCCAGACTTTGACCCAACCATCACAGTAGCACCATCAGAGCTGACACTACATAAAATTTTCACTTCAATACCTTTCTCTGATAACATACTAATGACTTTCGTAAAAATGTTCTCAGCATTAGCTTTGTAAAGTTCACAGATTCCAAGGAAATAGGTCTGTGGTGTCCCTGTACCAAACTAATCCATCTCTAGTACACGGATGTAGCTGACAAGGTTCTGCTTTACTGAAATGTCTGTACTTTCATCAATCATGATGCTGAATTTTCCATTTTTGGCTAGTGTGTGTTTTAAATTTTCTCTCAACACTTCTGCCATACAATCTTAGAAGTCACTAATACTAGTGTTGTGTTCATTGGTAGTATATTGGAGCTGTGTTGCATCCTGGAATTAAAACAAAAAGAATAAATACTTAAATAATTTGTGGGAGTAGTAACTCTAGAACATGAATGCATAAATCAGTAACAAATTTCATCACGAACAAAAAAATTCCACTTGTAAAACATCAGTTGATTATCCTTCGACAATTTAAAAACATAAAAACTGTATTATATACATAAATAATTTGTGAGATTAGTAATTGTGGAACATGAATATGTAAATCAGTAGCTATAACAAATTTTTCATTAAAAACAACAAATAAAATCCACTTGCAACAAGAACAAAAAAACTGTATTGTATACATAACTTACCTGCATCATACATATAGTCTGTTTAGATCTGGAATTAGGGAACTTGGTAGGTTATGCTTTGCTGCAAAATAAACATTGTGCATTGCAGCTATGATGGCAATCTCACTTTTGTTTGTGGCTGAGACTGTGGGCTTAGTCATCACTGTAGACAGCTTAGATGCCTCCATTGCATCTCTGTGGTCTGAAATAAATGATAAAAAATGAATTATCTCATGCATTACATCTTTTTAATGTAATAACACTGCAAAAGTGTTAGGAAATAAACTGACATGAGCATATTTTTCTTATTATATTTAACAATTTTATGAGTTTAACTATCCAAATAAGTCTCAACATTTATTCAGTCAATAAATACCTTTTGTTTTCTGATGCTTGGTTAGGTTATCTTTTTTTCATCACTACACAACCAGTTGTGAAAGTGTTTGAGTTCTGTACTTTAATGCACAGTGTGCAAAATATTTGCTTTGTAGAGGCTTCATTTTTGAGCTAGTCAAATTCATTCAACCATTTTTCTTGGAATGATTGTGAACTAAGTTTCAGATTTGGATTTTTTTGATGAAGACATTAGACAACTTTCACTGTCTAAGGGGCGTTTGGCCTGCGAAGAAGCCATTCTGAGATCTGATGAATTCGCTGGATATTGGCTCAATTTACAGAGAATCTTTCCACTAATTAACATTTAGTTTTTTTACAAGTACATGTTTATTGTGATACCAATCCAGTAACTGCTTTTAATTAAACTTACTGGCCAAGCCATGCGCCATTAGATAATGTAATTACACGTGTGAAAGCCATCACAATCTTCATGGTCATCCTTTAATTATAGCACTGCTGATCAATCACATATAAATGAGTTATTTGTGTCAAGCCGTGAGGTCGCTGTTGATTGAACAATTTTTCACGATTGTCGATCCTGACCATGATCTTGCATGAATGCAGACGGATTATTGATTTTCATCTGATTACAGCATACTTGCATTAAAAAAACATTGATTTAGTGAACCAGTCTAGCATTTTGTAAACAAACAGTGTTTTGCTGGTATATTCGCCAATTACAATTTTTCTTTGCCAAAAAACAAAAATAATAGCCATTGGCGAATATGGCAAGCAACAGCATGAGCCCTGCTTTTGTTACAAAAAAAAAACTGGTCACTTCCCATCCATTTAAGAAATTACATTAACAGTAGTTAACTTTAACATTTATAACATTTAAATTCTACAAACTGCTTAACCCTCATACACATGGTGGGGGTCAAAAATGGGCCCGTTTGTGTTTAAGTTGTTATAGAAATATCAAAGATGTGACTTTCGGGCCTAAAAATGTACCTAATTTAATCTATACTAATAACATACTATACTAATACGTTTAACATGTATTTTATGCAAATGGGGTATTACACCCCTTGTCTAATGTTGAAATTCACGTTTTCCACATTGGGGGTCATTTTTGAACCCCGTTTAAAAAACTCAATTACATTTCTGATAAACAATCAAATAATATATTGATATGAAATTTTGTGTTCTAGAACACTCTATAAATGTTCTCGAGCATTCTAGAATGTTCTGGAACACAAAATTTTTATATAAATGGAGAGAATTTTTCCAACATTAACATCAAGATGAATTCACACGAAGCGTTGGAAGCACTGCTGGAAGAATTCAGAAAAGATAAAACTGGCCTTTTGAATGATGAGAATAATTCTGAGCTCAGTGATCAGATTATTGAAGACCCAAATTTTGACAATGAAGAAATTCAATCAGACGTAGAAGAAATTCAAACAGATGCAGAATCATTCAAATCAAAGGATGGTGAAATATGATTTGACCAACCCAACT
Source organism: Carcinoscorpius rotundicauda (assembly GCA_011833715.1). Taxonomy (NCBI): domain Eukaryota; kingdom Metazoa; phylum Arthropoda; class Merostomata; order Xiphosura; family Limulidae; genus Carcinoscorpius; species Carcinoscorpius rotundicauda. The sequence goes on along the minus strand of CM022393.1, from coordinate 118,122,320 downwards.
TGAATCAAAGGCGAACCAACTCTGAAAACATTCTAAAATTCAGGGAAGGGTTCAAACCTCAAGCATTGAGAAATTCAGACACTCCTCTAAGGGCATTCAAGAACTTTATCGACGATAAGATATGTTTAATTCTAGAATCTACCAATTCATACATTGAAAATTATCGACCTGACCTATCAAAAATAGCATCAGAGGACATTTGGAAATTCATTGGTGCATGCATCCTTATCGGACTCAAAGGGTAAGAATATGGATGTTAGGGAATTTTGGTAAAAAAAAGTATGGGCAGCCAACTATATACAAATCAGTTTCCATTAGACAATTTGAAAAGATTTCTGCTTGTTTGCGATTTGACCAAAGGGTTTCAAGAATTAGGTCGGACAAATTAGTGCCTATAAGGTCAATGTTGACATAAAAGGCATTATGTCCCAAGCGACCAGGTCACAATAGATGAGCAGTTAGTGACATTCCGTGGTAGATTTGGGTTCAAGATGTATATCCCCAGTAAACCAGGGTGTTATGGATTGAAAGTATGGGCACTATGTGATGAAAAAATGCATATTTGTATAATGCAAAAGTCTATCTTGGTAAAGAGAATGACAGACCAGAATCTAACCAAGGGGAGAATGTAGTGAAGACCTTTTGTGAGCCTTTATATAAATCGGGTAGGAACGTCACCACCAACAATTTTTTTACTACTCTTGGTCTCGTAAGATTCCTTTTGGGCCAAAAAATGACAATTGTTGGAACCGTGTGTAAAAATAAAATGTTTTTAACCCAAGAATTTCAATCATCTAAAGGTCAGCCTGGTGACAGCAAATTTTTGTTTAATGACAAGGCAACATTAGTCAAATATAACCCAAAAAAGGGTAAATCTGTGGTGCTCTTATCTACGTTGCATAGAGAGCCCTCAATCGATGATGAATCAGGAAAACCTGAAATAATATCATACTATAACTCCACCAAAGGAGGAGTCAATACACTAGATCAAATAGTTAGTTTCTTTTCCACAAAAAGAAAGACCAGAAGGTGGCCAATGGCACTATTTTATAACATTCTTCATGGTGCCGCATACAATGCTTACCTTCTCTATCGCCAGCGCCATCCAGAATTTGCGTCAAAGTACCAAAAAAGAGCAAGACGTGAATTTCTGAAGATGCTTACTGATGAATTACTGCCTGAAGAAGATACAAATGAAGTGATCCCTCCAAAAAGACAAAAAGTTGCTGAGGAGAATGTTAGGAAATGGTGTAAAATATGCGCACGTGATTCAAGGAAAAAAACTTCTTCAAAGTGTATCAAATGTAGTAAAATGGCTTGCAATAACCATAAAGTTACCCAGAGTGTATGCATAAATTGTATAGAATAAATATTTTGTCCAAATTTATACTTTGCTTACATGAAAATAATTTTTTTTTTTAATATTTTTGGTGGGGGTAAAAATGACCCCCAGTATGGGCAACGTAATTTTTTTTTTGTGTGTGTACTAGGGTTAAAGTTGCAAAATCAAGTCTTTTTCAGTCATATTGTGGTGGCAAGGAAGGATGTGAAAACAGTCATGAAAATGGTAGCTTTCTTTTTTAAATGAAGAAAATGCACTAAAAAATTTTACATAATATAGTCTTGTGTGTAGAACAATATGCTGTTTGTATGTTCATTTCAAAGCAAACCAAAAGGTACTGTTACCCTCCCACCCTTCAATAGATGAAGATGAATTCTACTTGAAAGGGAAAACATTGATTATGTTTGTGGTAAGATAACAGCACCCTTGAGCTTGTCTTCTTTTGAGAGACAGGCTAGCTACATGTGACAATAATTCATGCACTTTTAGCTGGTTGAAGTCAATCTAATTTCATACAGCTATTGCTAACCCTGGTCATATGTTACTGAACTCAGAAAAGCAGAAGGTATATTAACTGTTTGCCTGAAATTGATATATTCACACACTGTACATGTACACCAGTGTTTGAATTTTAAAAGCTGAGAAAAAAAAACTAAAATGGAAAAAGTTGATCAGTATAGAAAATCGTTGTGCTATGCTGTTGGTCAGTAATTGCTTCCTTGGCTGTGTTGATTTCCATGGAAAAATTACAAAAGGAAAATGGTTAAGATGTAGTCTAGGCTATGATTCCATACTCTTGAAGAGTTCCTTCACAACATAGCCCCTTCAATGTACTGTTTTCATTGCTTGTAAAATACCCCTCAAATACTGATAAGCTGATGCAATGACACATCCAAAAAGTCAAACTGAAAATTGTAAGACACAAACAACTTTCAGGGCTACTCTCACATAAATTCTGAGTGTAGCCAAAAGACTGAGATGCAGGCCAAATTATGTTATAATTGTGTTCAGTTTCAATAATTTAAACAAGTTTATAACAGGCTTTCATCATTCAAGTTGTAGTTTGCTGCAAACATCTTGAAAGTTATAACATGATTATGTTACATGAGACCATACATTAAATTTACATGCTTTTCATTTAGTATGTTTGTCAATTATCCACTTTATTTCTGAAACCTGCTTATTTTCAATTGACAGAATCAAAATGTTAGTTTCAGAAGTCATTAAACTAAGACAGTTGCTTTAACTGAAGCAACACCATTTAAGTTCAATAAAAAATAGACATGGAAGAAATATACAATTTTCTTTTATTTTAGAATAAAAAAGTATTAGGGCTAAAATCTAAATAAAGTTTTGCAATAAACAATTGCATTATACCCAATAGTGGCAACAATGTATTTAAAATAAGTACACACACGTGTGCGTGTGAATCAATTGATTGATTGATTTAGTGTTTTATGGCGCAAAGCAATGAGGCTATCTGCGCCAGACATCCGGTAAAAATGTAAAAAAAAATAAATGTAATAAAAGACATAAATGGAAATGAAGTATAAAACCAATGTTGACACCTAGTCTACAACGTTAAGATAGAACGCAGAGTATAAGAAGTTGTAAGGTATTTACTCTAGCAAAAAGGTAATGATCATAACCCACCAGAAAGACTAACAGGTAAGTTCAAGACCCATTGTCAGTCACCTGAAGTTGGTCTTTCCAGTCCTGGTTCCGGATTATGTGTCATAGCAACCAGTAATAAAATGTAAAAGAATAGAAGTTTTAAAAGACACATAGCAAAAATCGCAACAATGAGTAGCCAAATGTCCAGTAAAAAGATAAAAGTCAAGTAAATGGAGTAAAATGTGTAAATGTAATTGAAGATAAAAGCAAAACGGCAATTAAAACAGAAAATGGCGCAAAAACCAATGTCGACAACCAGTCAACAAAGTTGTAAAGGACTACCTATAGCAGAATGGTAATGATCATAACCCACCAGGAAGACTAACAGGTAAGTATAAAAACCACCGTCAGTAACCTGAAGTTGATCTTTCCAGTCCTGGATCCAGGTTATGAGTCAATATGGCCAGTACTAAAAAGTAAAGTTGTAAAAGTGTGAAACAATATGCAGCAAAAGTATAATAACAACTCGCCAGGACGACTAACGAGTAGTTCAAACAGAAGCATTAGTCACCTGAAGTTGGCCTTTCCAGTCCTGGTGTCGAGTTATTTAATGTTCTGGCCATTGTCCAATGTCAAATTGAATGAGAGAGATTAAAACCGTAAAAAAGGAGCCACAATTAAAAAGGTGTTATGAATAAATATGCAACACTTAAATAAGATTAAAAAGATTAATGGCCATTAAAAAAATTAAAAACGTTATCAAGGTGGACAGAGTCACCATCACCAATAACTGTCCAATGTTACAGACTGACCCTGGGAAAAAATATGTTTAAAATATTGCCGTCGTTAAGAATTGTAAAGATGGCAAGAAAGTAAAACGTGGCTGATAGTAATTTGAGTGTTACACAAACTACACATTGGTGCATCAGTTCCAGATAAAAGAAAATGATGAGTTAAAAAACTGTGACCAATGCGTAGCTTAGTGAGAACAACTTCCTCCTTCCAAACTTTACGGAAGCTGGATGGCCAAACTCCAATTTTGGGTTTGATTTGAAAAAGTTTGTTGTCGCGTTGCTCACTCCAAGTGGACTGCGAGCTGGCACGGAGCCGAGCCTTGAATACAACACCATAGTCCATGTACGGAATAGGCATAGGGGTAATGGTGATGTGTGAATCAAAGCTTCATGTTTAAAACTAACGTTACCTTAATCCTTTGATCTTAAACTGTTCCTCCTCTTCTGGAGAAAGACAGAGAGAGATTGGAAAAAACAACTTAACTGCTTAAAAACTGAGATAGTACATTATAAATATCTGAGCAGTTTGATAAATGAAGTTACAGATTTAAAGCACACAGGAATGAAAATAAATAAAGGACAAAGTCTTAAATATTCTTTAATATTTTTTAATATGCTGCACATTTAAAAAAAAAAAAAAAAAAAGATCCCAGGATACAAGCTGCAACATGGGATGATAAATTATTTTTTTTTAATTTCATGTCAATGTGTTTTGGTTTACGGCTTGAATATTTTATGGTTATAATTATATATATGAAAACTATTCATATCTAGTTAGTCATTTGCCACCTGCATGCAGTTTTCAGTAGTTTCATGTTAAAGAGAGTTACAACTTTAACACAAGAGGTAATCCTCAATAGTTGGTTCACTATTTTCAAAAATTCAGTCTTTAAATTAATGTGAAAATTTTCAACGATGTTTACTTTTGAAAACCTAATACTGTAAACAGGTCTATTGGTATTATCAGAAAAATAGTATTAACTAGATTCAGGTTGATAAAAATTGTAATAGTTATATACAAGTTTAACACAAAATACAATGTTGTTATGCAGTGCAAAAACATGATAGTATATGCTTATGACGGCTCATTTTCAGCAGTTTTTGGTTTTGTGTTATTTACACGGCAAAAATAGGCAATACATATATTACATCTACTCCAACTTTGTTTTGTTATTTCAAATTGTATAAATAAGCTGAACAACATTAAAATATCAGAAACCCACCAATCTAAACAACTCAGTCAATTATTTGAAACCAGGTTATCACACTGAATGCACAAAACAAGTGCACACTTCATACATCTTGAGTACAAATATCTTTTGCTAATAACATAGAAGCACACCTTTTAACATTCATACAGCAATAAAATGAATCACATTAACCCTTTCCCAACAAACTCAGTATCATATACACAAGTTCATCTACATATTTGCACTTGTTAACACTAACTTTTGATACAGCAAGTCCATCTTCGCAAAATTTGATGCACTTTTTGTACACAAAAATTCAGACTTTTAATGAAATATTTTTACTGAAGAGTTGTTTGTGAAAATAGTCTCTTTCAGAATTAGTCTGAGTGCAAAGTAATCTCATGTTATAATTAAGAAACCTATTCTACAAAAATTATTATACATTACAGTGTTTCCTCGTGTATCGCGGTAGACGCGTTCCAAAATCCCCCGCGAAAGGAGATTTTCCGCAAAGTGGGATTGCCGATTTTTACATATATATTTGTGCATTTAGACTTTTAAAACCCTCTCTGTACAACTATTTAACCCTCCCATTACAATACTGTTCATTATTGCTGAAATAATAAGAACAATTATTAAGATATTCCATTTCTGCACCAATCATAGCCCATCTTGCACATCGCTACGCCATGAAGCTGATCTCGCATAGCCTTCGCAGACACACAATGCGTACATCTACAGCCTTTCCAGTTGGTTCTGTTTCCATTTTTACGCTGTTATAAACTCAAATGTATGTTTATATCTCAAAATAAACTTGTTTTTTTTCTTTACACTATTAATTATATTTATTTTTAATATTTTAATGGTATTTAATGCTATATTTTAGATTTAATGTTTATTATTTTACATATACAGGGTGGTCGCTAGAAAAGCAGAAAATTTGTCAAACAGCTATTTATTTTTACAAAGAATAACTTTCACAAAGTTTTTTAAAGGCATATGTTATATTACACTCATAGATGCTCAAAATGCATTTTTTGATATTAAAATCATGCATTTCATTCATGATGTAAAGAAATCAAAATAGAAATCAGTAAGCATGCATTTTACTCATGATCTCATCTGACCCTCAAATTTTCCGCTTTTCTAGTGACCACCCTGTATATATACGTGGGGGTCGGCCGAGCCCGCGAAGTGGCGAGGGAACACTGTATATGTATTTATAGATTATTACTATTTAAAAATAAATTAAAATATTGTTCTTAAAATATAGAATAATAAATCAAGAAGTAAAGCAAACAATTATCTCTTCTCACAATGACCTTTGAACTCAATTGCTGCTGGATATTGATTGCTAAGCATTTTAAAATTTTGCACATGAAAGATACCAAAAAAATTTTAGGTTTTATACACACACACACACACACACACACACACACACAGTTGAACATACCAAAAAAATTCATGAATAACTATACTCATACTTTTGAATTCCACTATAATTTAGTGAGCTTAGTAACAAAGATGTTGGCCTGGCATGGCCAAGCGCGTTAAGGCGTGCACTCGTAATCCGAGGGTCGCGCTAAATATGCTCGCTCTCCCTTCGGTGCTGGTATATAATGTGACGGTCAATCCCACTATTCATTGGTAAAAGAGTAACCCAAGAGTTGGCAGTGGGTGGTGATGAATAGCTGGCTCCCTCTAGTCTTACACTGCAAAATTAGGGACGGCTAGCACAGATAGCCCTTGAGTAGCTTTGGGCGAAATTCCAAAACAAACAAACAAAGATGTATTTAAATTTCAAAAAATATGAAACTTTATGCAGACACAACTAATCTTCATGAAATCTTGGTTTGAAAGGACATGGTAGCCATCTGACAGATTAAAATGGATGAGCAAATCATTAAAGAGACATTCAAAGCTATTGATTGGTTTTGTTACATATTGTAGTAAGAGTACATAAGGAACTATTTTAAAAAATGGAAGGAGTTGGACTGCACGATTCAGTACACAAGCCATATCTCAACAAAATAAAAAATACGAGGTTCTTATTTTATATTATAGCTTGTCAATATTAGTAACTCAAGTTTTTAATTTGCATGAAATTACAGACTTAGTATAGTATTTTGACATCACAAACATCTAATTTTAAAGTGTTACATTCAACACTAATTAGATGACAAAGCATTTGGCTTTTTTTTTCTTCTTTAAACAAACAAGATGTTATGAAAGTGAGATGTTATTCCTTATGGCTCATTTCCAATGCCCTGAGTAGGCTTACCGACATATTTTAAGTTTCTACAAGTCTGTACATAGTAGTTTATATTTTATTCATTTACCATTCATTTCTTGAGATGTTAGAAATTATTTGTATACCCATAAATTCTTTTCCACAACATGTAAGATAAGTAATTGAACATAATTATATTTTATGTATGGTTCATACATGTCCAAAATGCTATTATCTAAAATACCCCCTCTACAACCAATGGACATTGTAATATTTTCTTATCAGGCCACTGTTTTCACACCAAGATTCAATACCTGATTTTTCTATGAGGCCCAGCTTACATAGTTCTCTATCTTGGTCATTGTTGAATAAATAATTTTAGTGAATCTTCTGTTTTTCTTTGAAGCGTCATAAACTTTTTTGCACAAATAATTATGTCTAACAATTCATGCATGGTAAGTAGAACTACAATGACTTAGAATACATGCTAAAGTTTCTACTCTCTCAATACACACAGCTCTAAAATTATCTTGTCTTCCTTGATAGATGTTACACCAAGTAGGAAGAAGTCCATTTCTCAGTTTAAGAAGCAAGATAAATCTACAGCCTGGAACTATTCTCATTATAAAAGTAAATCTATTGTTCACCAGGAATCTTCAAATTACGTTCAGTCCTTTAGAGTTGACATCCTGTCGTAACTTCTAGCTTCAGTTTCTCTCGATATGTAATTTGTGAGCAGTCTTGTTGATTCTGGATAAACTCTGTGGCAAGAAAGGCTTTTATTATAAGAGCATTTGTCTACTTAATATTCTGGAGTCTATGACCAAGAGCATCACAGTTACTTCCACAGTTTACTCATGCTTGGTTGAACTTCTTCACTTTTACACTCAGAGCACTGGGCAACGAACACATTTTAAGAATTAGAAGAGTGTATGACAGTAATATTTCAACCATAGTCATATCCACTGCTAACAGTGCATTTCATTAAATCCAGACCTATTTAGGTCAGGTGGAATACAGCAAACACAACAGTGATCTGAACACTATATAATCCATATGGTACAAAGAGAACAGATATGGTCTGTTATATTCATAACACAAAAATAGCACAGTTTATCAAAATAAATATTATTAGACACTCTCCTAATTCTTGAAAACCCTTAACAGACTAGATAAAAGAGAAAAAGAGTTTAGAAAGTGTAATAGGCCTAGCAACAATGTCTTACAAGTATAATTGGACTGAGTACATGTTGGAACAACAAAAACAAGGGAGAGAGATACTGATGGAAAGTGCAAATCGACTAAACTTCTAAAAAAGTACTGAGGCTCAATTTTCAACAATATATACTGTGTTAATTACTCTGTTTAGCAAAGAGACAGGAAAAAAAAACGAGAAAGATTTAATGATTATGCATCTAAAGAATCTTTAATTTACCTATTTTATCCATGGAAAGTTGACACATGAAGAAACATGTTTTCAAGCAAAATCATATGACACAAAAGGTAGTATGAATAATTACTTACCAGCTTTATTTCCAAAACTACCATTTACAATAAGGGTATTCAGTTCTCTGCAGTATTAATATTACATGTTTTAATGATTTACAGCATTATGTACTTCACTGTCAAGAGACCTAATAAGAATTTATATACAGATAATTGTTTTAACCTGTTATCATTATGTTTACCAATACATTCTAAGAAAATAGCATATGGACAGCTAGGGATTCTTTGGTGCTTTAAGGCATTGTTTGCATCTCCCCTTTCTTGAAAAAAATAACTTAAATCCACTTTTTAACTTATTTTTTCAGGAAATCATCTGTTTTCTTTTTAAATATTTTCACTGCAGCCAATAGCGACTCATTCTATAAGCTAGTCCCCTTTTTAAAAATAAAACAGGTTAGTCTGAAATGTTTAATGTAAAAAAAAAAAAAGGCTCAACATAGTTTAACAAGTTAAATTTGAAACAAGCATACTTTACACATTTCAAGAGGAGCACTTCTCAGTATTACATAAAAAAGCTTGGATAATGTCCATAACGAAAGACAATAATAACCACATTAAGTTTTACATATAACATACATAATAAGGACTGAAAAATGCCAGATATGATAATCAAATTTAAGTACATTTACCCATATTAAGTATTTTTTATAACAAGAATTTTAGATTGTTTCAATAAAACTCTATTCTGGAGCCTTGCCTAACTTTAAGAATTATACTGTGACATGCATTAACTTCAGGATAAAGAACACTGAAATTAGATGTATTTATCCTATCAATCAATCTAGAGTTATCTTACTATTATTTTCTATATATATAAAAGGTAGGAGATCTTAGCCAACTTCCAAACGATAATCTTCCATTACCAAAAGTGTCTTATGACTCCTT